>CM050514.1:78969924-80431174 GCA_027563665.1 Antrozous pallidus | reverse complement strand
TGAAACTTTGTAGCATTGAGTGGAGGCATAGGCTGGCCAGGGCTGCAGAAACTTAGCTTCCTTCATTGTCGAGGAAACAAAGCCTCCCTCCTGCTCTCAGTGGCTACAGCCATCTTAGATGGAGGTTATTTGCATAATTTGCTCCTGATTGGCTAATGGGTGTCACTGTAGGCATGGCTTGATAGGAGGTATGCTCAATTTGCATATTATTCTTATTAGATAGGATTATATTGTATTATACTATATATTATATATAGTATACTATACTATACTATACTATACTATACTACACTATACTATACTATACTATACTATATTATAGGCCTGGTGCACAAAATCCATGCACGGGGATGGGAGGGAGGAGGGCAGGGGATGTCACTTAGCCCAGCCTACAACTCTCTAATCTGGTATTTAATCTGAGATCCCTCAAGGGATGCCCGTTTAGGCCCGATCCTACTCCCCACTTAGGCCCCATCCTACCGGGCAGTAGGATCGGGCCTAAATGGGCAGTCAGACATCCTTCTCACAATCCAGGACTGCTGGCTCCAAACTGCTCACCTGCCTGCCTCCCTGATTGCCCCTAACCGCTTCTGCCTGCCAGCCTGATCACCCACTAACCACTCCCCTGCCAGCCTAATTGATGTCTAACTTCTCCTCTGCCAGCCTGTTTGCCCCCAACTTCCCTCCTCTGCCAGCCTAGTCACCCCTAACTGCCCTCCCCTGCAGGCTTGATCACCCAAAGCTGCCCTCCCTTGCAGGGCTTAGAACCTCCCAATAGCCCTCCCCTGCTGGCCATCTTGTGGTGGCAATCTTGTGTCCACATTAGGATAGGATCTTTGACCACATGGGGGCAGCCCTCTTGTGTGTTGGAGTGATGGTCAATCTGTGTATTACTCGTTTATTAGATAGGATAGAGGCCTGGTGCATAGATGGGGGCCAGCTGGTTTGCCCTGAAGAGTGTCCCAGATCAGTGGGAGGGTTCCCTTGGGGTGAGGGGTTGCCAGGGCGAGGGGCTTGTGGAGGTTTGCAGGCCTGCCACATCTCCCAGTGACCCAAGCGGAGGCTTTGTTGCCTAGAGTGATGGCCTAGGTCAGCATTGGCAGGCTGAAAGCTTGGCTTCCTCCATTGCCGTGGAAATCCAATCCTCTGTTCTCTCCAGCTCAGTGGCTGCTGCCATTTCTGTGTCTTTTATAACTAAAACTTTGTAACATTGAGTGGAGGCCTAGGCAGGCAATGGCAGGTGGAAAGCTTGGCGTCCTCTGTTGCAATGGAAACCCAAGCCTTCCTCCTGCTCTCAGTGGTGGCAGCCATCTTGGTTGGGGCTTATTTGCATAATCTGCTCCTGATTGGCTGCTGGGCATGGCTGTGGGCGTGGCTTGTGGGTGTGGTGAAGGTATGGTCAAATTTGCATATTACTCTTTTATTAGATAGGATTATACTAAAGGCTTGGTGCACAAAATTTGTGAAAGGGGCTCGGCCCTTGCAGCCTCAGCAGGCCCTGGAAGCCCATTGCAATCTCAGTCAGTCCTCTCAGCCCAGGTTCATCCAGAAGGTCATATGGATGTTCATCCAAAAGGATGTCTGGGTAGTCGTTCTGCTGTTCAGTCAAATTAGCATATTAACTCTTTATTATATAAGATTATATATACTAGTTTAATTATAATATATTGATAAAATGCACAGGATTATAATAATATATATTTTTGGAGGCAATACCCAAATTGTAATCCCCAGATTATCCTTGAATTTATTTAGTGTGCAATACAGAAGGGAATATAAGGTATGAATTATTCTGATTTCTATCTTTCTTTTTGGCAGGAATGTAACATCTTCTTTTCTTTATTAATTAAGTTATTACATATGTGTCCTTATCCCCCCATTGTTCCTCCCCACTCATGCCCTCATCCCCCTGTTGTCTGTATCTATTAGTTAGGCATATATGCATGCATACAAATCCTTTGGTTGATCTCTCTCCTTTACCCCTATCCTCCCCTAACTTCCCTCTTAGGTTTGACAGTCTGACTGATGCTTATCTGCCTCTACATGTGTTTTTGTTCAGTAGTTTATATTGCTTATTTTATTCCACAAATGAGTGAGATCGTGTGATATTTACCTTTCTCTGACTAGCTTATTTTGCTTAGCATAATGCCCTCCAGTTCCATCCATGCTGTTGCAAATGGTAAGAATTCCTTCATGTTTACAACACTGTAGTATACTATTGTGTAGATGTACCACAGTTTTTTAATCCACTCATCTGCTGATGGGCTGTTTCCAAATCTTAGCTATGGTGAATTGAGCTGCTGTGAACATAGGAGTGTATATATCCTTTCTGATTGGTGTTTCTGGTTTCTTGCGATATATTCCTAGATGTGGGATTCTGGGTCAAATGGGAATTCCATTTTTAGTTTTCTGAGGAAACTCTATATTAGTCTCCACAATGGATGCACAAGTCTGCATTCCCACCAGCAGTGCAAGAGGGGTTTCTTTTTCTCAGCATCCTCACCAGCACATGTCATTTGTTGATAATAGCCATTCTGACAGGTGTGAGATGGTATCTCATTTTTGTTTTGATTTGTGTCTCTTGGATGATTAGTGATTGAACATGTTTTCTTATGTCTCTTGGTCTTCCTTATGTTCTCTTTCGAAAAGTGTCTATTTAGTTCTGTTGCCCATTTTTTGATTGGGTTGTTTATCTTCCTTTTGTTAAGTTGTATGAGTTCCCTGTAAATGTTGATTAAATCTTTATTGTTGATAACATTGGCAAATATGTTACCCCATGCAGTGGGCTTTCTTGTTGTTCTGTTGATAGTTTCTCTTGCTGTACAGAAGTTTTTCATTTTAATGTAGTCCCATTTGTTTATTTTCTCTTTAATTTCCATTGAGCTAGGAGCTGTTTCGGTAAAGATATTACTTCGGCATATGTCTGAGATTTTGCTGCCTGTGGATTCCTGTAGTATTTTTATGGTTTTACATCTTACATTTAAGCCCTTTAGCCATTTTGAGATTGTTTTTTGTGTATGGTGTAAGTTGGTGGTATAGTTTCATTTTTGCGTGTATGTGTCCAATTTTCCTAGCACTATTTATTAAAGGGACAGTTTTGACTCCATTGTATGTTCTTGCCTCCTTTGTCAAATATTAATATTAATTGAGCATAGCAGTTTGGGTCAATTTCTATGTTCCCTGTCTTGTTCCTGTTCTTAGGGAAAATGGTTTTAGTTTTATCCATTGAATATAATGTTGGCTGTAAGTTTCCATTGGTTCTATATGTCTGTTCTTGTGCCAGTACCAGACAGTTTTGAAAATAGTGGCTTTGTAATATAATTTCACATCTGGTATTGAGATGCCACCTACTTTGTTCTTCTTTCTCAGGATTGCTGCAGTTATTTGGGGTCTTTTTGTTATTCCAGATGAATTTTTGGAGAGTTGGTTCTAGGTCTGTGAAATATGCCATTGGTATTTTAATGGAGAGTACATTGAATCTATAGATTGCTTTGGGTAACATGAACATTTTAATGATGTTGATTCTACCAATCCATGAACACAGTATGTTCTTCCATCTGTTTATGTTTTCCTCTACCACTTCTTTCAGGGTCCTGTTGTTTTCTGAATAGTGATCTTTTACCTCCTTAGTTAAGTTTATTCCTAGGAATCTTAACTTTTTCATGGGATGATAAATGGGATTTTTTAAATTTCTCTTTCTGTAAGTTCACTATAATCCTATATAATAAAAGAGAAACATGCAAATTTGACCATACCTTCACTATCAGCCAATCAGGAGTGGGGGCGGGGCCAAGTGGCGTGAGTGCCAAGCCCCAGGAGTGGAGATGAAATGGCAGTGGCAGCGAGCGCCCAGTCCCCAGGCACTGTGAGCAGAAATGGCAGCAAGCACCCAGCCCCTGGGGCCGGGTGGTCACAGACAGCTGGGCTGAGCTGAGCAGGGCGATGGCTGGGTGCCCAAGGTGTAAAGCTTCTGGTGAGGCTGGAGGTGAGCCATCAGTTGAACATCTCCTGAGGGCTCCCAGTATGTGAGAAGGGTCAGGTTGGGTTGAGGGACCACCCACCCCCAGTGCACGAATTTTGTGTACCAGTCCCCAAGTATATAATAAAGAGGTAATATGAAAATTGACCATTATTCCAACACACAAGATGGCCACTGCATGAGGTCAAGAATGGATGCCCCCATGTGGACACAATATGGCCACCACAAAATTGCCAGCAGGGGAGGGCAGTTGTGGGTGACAGAGCTGGAAGAGGAGGGCATTTGGGCGCAACCAGGCTTGCATTGGAGGGCAGTTAGGGGTGACTGGAATGGCATGGGAGAGTAGTTAGGGGCATCCAGCCCTGCAAGGGAGTCGTTAGGCATCAATCAGGCTAGTAGGGGAATGGATAGGGTTTGATCAGGCTGTCAGGCAGAAGTAGTTAGGGGCAATCAGGCAGGCAGGCAGGCAGACAAGAAGTTGGAAGCCAACAGTCCTAGATTGTGAGAAGCATGTCCCTGGAGGGGTTCCAAATTGGAGAGGGTGCAGGCAGGGCTGAGGGCCTCCCAACCTCTATGCACAAATTCTGTGCACTGGGCCTATAGCTGGTATTAAAAATGACATAGATTTTTTGGTGTTAATTTTGTATCCTGCTGCATTGCTGAATTTCTTTATTAAGTCTAATAATTTCTTGACAGAGTCTTTAGGGTTTTCTATGTTCAGTATCATGTCATCTGTGAATAATGACAGTTTTACATCTTTTTTTTCCAATTTGGATACCTTTTATTCCTTCTTCTTGTCTTATTGATATGGCTAGCACTTCCAATACTAGTCGAACAGGAGTTGTGAAAGTGGACATCCATGTATTGTTCTTTTTCTTAGGGGAAATGGTTTTAGTTTTTACCCATTGAGTATGATGTTGGCTGTAGGTTTGTCATATAAGTTTTTTCTTATGTTGAGCTATTTCCCCTCTATTCACATTTTGCTGAGGATTTTTATCAAAAAAGGGTGTTGGATTTTATCAAATGCTTTCTTTGCATCAATTGATATGACTATGTTATTTTTATCTGTCAATTTGTTCATGTGAGGTATCATGTTTATTGATTTGCAGATATTGTTCCTTCCTTGCATCCCCAGCATCCAACTTGGTCATGCTGTATGAACTTTCTGATATAATGCTGGACTTGGCTTCTTTTTTTCAATGATAGCTTTTTATAATTCATTAATGTGGTTTTCTATATCTGCAAGTTCATTTCTTTTTGTTTTTGATATGTGTTCATTGTCTGAATATTTCAAAATTTGTTTATTTAAACTCCTTCAATGCACATTTGAATGTTTTCTGGGTTTGGATATTATAAATAAATCATCTAAGAGTATTATTTCACAAATATTTTTGTGAACATATTTATTCCTTCACTTTTCTTAGGTAAGTACTTAGGAATGGAATTTGTAGGTCATGGGGTAAGAAACTACCAATCAATTTTTCAAAGTTTTTCCACCTTACATTCTCATTAGCAATATATAGGAGTTTCAACATTTGCAATTTTTCACATTGGCCATTTTCTCGCAGAAATTGTCAGAAATTTTAAAAAGATGCAGTCTCTATTGGGCAATAACAACATAAACAGCACTTCTCTCTGACTTACACAACAGTGTCACACACAATTGAAGTTCAGGGTAAACTCAACCTTTCATTCTATACCATTCTCCATTGATTTACATTGTGAAATGGTTCATATGGCAGCACAACTTGCACAAATAGATTCACATAAATGTCAAGAATAGAAATTGAAGTGCTGATGTTTTCTAAAGTGGATGGCAAGGTAGTAATGACTACTTGAGTGCATGTGTGAGACAACTCCTGAAGCTATCTTAAATTGGTAAGGATAGGGTGTAGCCACAATTTCAGAAGCTCTAACAATGCAGGGTGAGCCTGAAAAAATACTATTATTACTCCTTTCCAGAATATTAAAGGAAACTATTATGTGGTTGAACTTGGATGCTGTGACAAAGATGAATAGACAGGTGCATGTTTTGCATATGACCTGGGTACGTAGATTACCATAGAAAGAAAAATTATTTTCTTTCATTAAAATGAGTTTATTTCTCTGTTACTTAACAACTAGTTTCTAAATATTTAAAGTCGCTGTGTCATCGACAAGGGGAGAAAATTTAGGGCTATCACTGCAATTGACAATTAAGTCACCTAAGTTTTTCTATTAGGTTGAAAACAATGTTTTGTGAAGATCATTGGTTAACTAAATAACATAGAAAGAATCAAAATAAACAAACAAGGAAATGCTTTCTATGCCTCTATCACTTATGTTAACTTTTGAAATTTTCAGTAATAAATCTATTAAAAGTTACTTATTCCAAACTATTAAAGCAGAAAAAATATTTTTACAGAATAATTAAATTGTTATTGAAAAACTTCTACTTCTTTTTCTTTTTCTAGAACTCACACAAAATGTAGACAGTTTCATATTAATAATTTTCCACCAAAGTTCATTTATAAGTTGGTTATGAGAAATTCCAAATACATTTTAATATAAATTAAATGTCATGTGGTTGTTAGGTCAAACACCAAACTGTATTATCATACACAAACATCACAATGGCTTGAGAGAGTCTAGGTTAGAACGATTATTCTATAATACTCTGGGTAATATTGGGACTATAGTGAAAATAATTTTAAGCTTCAATTTTAATTCCAGGAATACATTAACCATTTTATAACAGTAGTAGATCAAATATTCACATATTTCTTATACCTTATTTGCATTACGTTGGCTTTTGTGGTGTCTCTGGCAATGGGAATGTTACTAAGGTGCTTTCTGGGCTAATTTATGAGAAAATAAAGGTTATATTATCTCCCTATAAATTAATATGAATGTTTGGAAGCAATAACACTTTGAAGGGGATCCAAGATGGTGGCAAAAAAAGACAGCAGGCTGCAAGATAGTGTGTGAGTGAAAGGAGAGTGTGGAGATATGTGGGGAGTGTCTGTATTTGGGAGTGAGGTGCAGCTATACTGCACAGGACTGTTGGGGAGTAGTGGACCAGGCTCCTCTGGCTGAGAAGATTCTCCTACTGCTGAAATCTCTCCTGGAGTGGCTGAGATCAGAAGCCCAGGCTTACCTTAAAACTTGGAGACCTCAGATACCTCCAGAGACCCTACAACCACAATGCCCAGGCATCAGCTGCCTGATCTTTGAACCTATGAACACCAAGACACCAGCCTCTCCAGCTGTGGTACCTAAAATGTTTGTCCAGGAGGAGAAAAAGTGGAGGCTGAATACAGGGACGGGTCTGTGCTTTCTCACAGAGCAGATAGAAGAAATAGCTGAGTTGAATAACATCCACTCACAATTGACAAATTAAATACATCTGGTGAAGCAATCCTGGATAGAAAGGTCAGCAATTGCCTAGAGAGAACTCTGCCTACTCAGATTCATCTGGGTGTTTGTTGTTTGAGTGTTTGTTGTTTGCATTTTTTGGATTAGTTGTTGTTTGCATTCATTTCTGGGTGTTTGTTGTTTTCATTTTTAGGATTATTATTAATTTCTTTAGTTTTCTTCCCATATACATATATTTTTCCTCCTTCTTTTTTCTTCTCTTTATTTTTTCATTTACATTTCTTTTACTCATTTCAATACTCATTTGTACTCTTTTCTCTCCCCTATTTCTCTTTTCTCTGGTGGTCACCTTTATTTGGGGATATTGGTATTGTGAATACATTTGGGTTTGGTGCCTTGTGTGTTGAGTCTTGTCATGTTGTATTTTGTGTTTTTAAGTCAACACAGGAGAGAGATAGAGCTGCATAACCAGACACCCAGAAAGGAGAAAATATGGGGAGACAAAGAAATAACCCCTGTATGAAAGAAAAGGAAGAATAGCAAAAAAAAAATGAAGTAAACAAAATGGAGGCAAGCAATACTTCATAGAAAGAATTCAGAGCAATGGTCATAAAGATGCTGAAAAAGATGGAAGACAACAACATATACAAGAACCATGAGTAAGTGAAGAAGAAACAATAAGAACTAAAAATGACATCGCTGCAATAAAGAACACAATAGAAAGCATCAACAATAGACTAGAGGAAGCAGAGAACCACATCAGTGAGCTAGAAGACACAGTAGGAAAAAATACCAAAACAAGCAGAACAGGGGAAAAACTTAAAAAACAGAAGGAGAGCCTAAGGGAACTTTTGGATGTCTACTTTCACCACTCCTGTTCAATATAGTACTAGAAGTGCTAATCATAGTGATCAGACAAGAAACAGAAATAAAAGGCAGCCAAATTGGAAAAGTAGAAATAAAACTGTCCTTATTTGCAGATGACAGGATGCTATACATAAAAAAAAACCTCAAAGACTCCATCAAAAAACCACTAGACCTAATAAATGAATTTGGCAATGTAGCAGGATACAAAATTAACACCCAGAAATTTATGGCCTCTTTATACACTAATAATGAACTCACAGAAAGAAAAGCAAAAACAAAAAACAAAACAATCCCATTTACCATTGCACACACACAAAAAAAGAATAAACTTAACTAAGGATGTAAAAGACCTGTATTCAGAAAACTACAGGACATTGAAAAAAGAGATAGAGGAAGACATAAACAGATGGAAGAACATACCATGATCATGGATTGGTAGAATCAACATCATTAAAATATCCATACTACCTAAAAGCAGTCTATAGATTCAGTGGAATGAAAAACCAACAGCATATTTCAAAGATCTAGAACAAACTCTCCAAAAATTCATCCAGGATAAAAAAAGACCCCCAATAACCACAGCAATCCTGAGAAATAAGAACAAAGTTGGAGCCCTAACCAGTTTTGCTCAGTGGATAGAGCATTGGCCTGTGGACTAAGGGGCCCAGGTTTGATTCCGGTCAAGGGAATGTACCTTGGTTGCAAGCACATCCCTAGTAGATGGTGTGCAAGAGGCAGCTGATCAATGTTTCTCTCTCATTGATGTTTCTAACTATCTACCTCTCTCCCTTCCTCTCTGTAACAAAGTTGGAGGGATCGCAATACCAGATATCAAGCTATAGTACCAAGCCACAGTTCTCAAAACTATTGGTACTGGCACAAGAACAGACATATAGACCAATGGAACAGAACAGAGAACCCAGAATTTGACCAAAGCCATTAGCTCAATTGATATTGAACAAAGGAAGCAAGAAGATACAATGAGTCAAGACAGTCTCTTCAATAAATGATGTTGGGGAAAATGGACAGATACATGCAAAAAACTGAAACTAGACCAGCAACTAACACTATACACAAAACAAATTCAAAATGGCTAAAGAACTTAAATGTATGACAGGAAACCATAAAAATTCTACAAGACTTCATAGGCAACAAAATAGCAGACATTTGTCTTAGCAATATCTTTACTGATACAGCTCATATGACAATGGAAACTAAAGATAAAATAAACAAATGAGACTACATCAAAATAAAAAGCTTCTATAGAGCAAAAGAAACCATCAACAAAACAACAAGAAAGCCCATTGCATGGAAGAACATATTTTCCAATGCTATTTCAGATAAGGGTTTAATTTCCAAAATTTACAGAAAACTCATACAACTTAACAAAAGAAATAAAAAAAATGGACAAACACCTAAATAGACACTTTTCAAAAGAGTACATAAGGAATGCCAAGAGACATATGAAAACATGCTCAAAGTCACTAATCATCCAAGAGATGAAAATTGAAACAACAATGAGATACCATCTTACATCTGTCAAAATGTCTATCAGCAACAAATTAACAAATGAGAAGTGCTGGTGAGGATGCGGAAAAATAGGAACCCTAGTGCAGTACTGGTGGAAATGCAGACTGGTGCAGCCACTGTGGAAAACGGTATGGATTTTCCTCAAAAAGTTAAAAATGGAACTCTCATTTGACCCAGTAGTACCACATCTAGGATTATATCCCAGGAAACCAGAAACATCAACCAGAAAGGATCTATGCTTGCTTATATTCATAGCAGCACAGTTTGGCCAGCAAAGATTTGGAAATAATCTAAGTGCCCATCATCAGATGAGAGTATTAAAAAACAGTGGTACATCTATATAATGGAATATGACACAGCTATAAAAAAGAAGGAACTTTTATCATTTGCAGCAGCATAGATGAAACTGGAGGGCATTATGCTAAGTGACATAAGCCAGTCAGAGAAAGCTAAATATCACATGATCTCACTCATATGTGGATATAATAATCAACATAATATGATGAACGAGAATAAATCCAGAGAAAAAATGGTATGGGAGCAAGTTATGAGGGTTACAGAGCAGAGAGCAGCCAAAAGACTTGTATACATGCATGTTAACATAGCTAATGGATACAGACACTGGGGCTGTGAGGGCTTGCCCAGACTGGGAATAGCTGGAGAGTGGGGGTCAGTTGGAGAAAAAGGAAACATATGTAAAACTTTAGACAGTTAAGTAAGTAAGTAAATAAGTAAATAAATAAATAAATCTTAACAGCCAAGATAGCATCCTGTACTAAATTAATTACACAAAACTTTTAAAATACATAATAAATTTTAAGAAGGTCTTAATGACCACAGGACTAGTAATAGGGAAATATATGTCATTTATACAATTAGTCATTTGAATTTATTCAGTCGTAAGGAGTCTCACATAAGTTTTCTGAGGTAAATAAATTAATAAATAAATAAACTTACTACAACCATTACTCCATATTTCTTTTTCTCAGCTCAAGATTCAAAGTCCCCAAAAGAAATTTCATCTGACAAAGTTAAGGTCACATTCTCCAAAACACAGACAAAGAAATCTGGTGGGCAGTCCCCATTACCAGAAAATGGCAATGGAATGGATGCAGTTGCTTCTCCCTTCCCTCCAATAAAATATTGTTGGAATGATGAATGGATATTGTGGGGTTCACAGAAACATGAAAACTCTATAAAAATCTTCCAAAGTCACAATTATCTTTGTATTAACTAAAGTGGGCAACATTAGGTCATCCAGTAGTACAGCTTATACAATGACTGTAACACTAGTAAAGCAGACAAATTGCAAAAACAGTAAAAAATAAGATGAATATATCAGACATTGGGCAAGGCAGATCAGGTATTGATAAATAACATTTTTGTTTTTGGTTTGTTTGTTTCATTATCCTGACTTGGTGTGAATACTAGCTCTGACATATAAACATTTTGTGCTCTGGGTAACCTGACTCCACTCTTTGACTCTTAGTCTATTATTTTTCACTGAAATGAATTCTACATTTCTCGAATGGTTATGCAGAATTCACTACATAATGTTTTAAATACTATGCATGGTTCCTGACATACAGTCACCTCTCAATAATTGGTAGCTGCTATAAATATATTATTAACAGTACCATTACTTTATAACTATTACTTAATATTCATTAATAGGGTAACATGTTATTTCTTATTATAGAGAAAATTGACAGACTTTTATCAAGTAGATGTCACAATTTCCAGGTCTTGCAGAAGAATATTCATTACCATCAATTGGCTGCTTCCTTTTTCTTAATAGTTTCAGAGAAGTTTGATCTACCTAAAATATCTGAGGGAACATTCTATTGTCCTTCCTGGTAGTGTCTTCATTGTCTTCCATCAATCAATAGACAAGGATTTGTTGAGCCCACACAGTGATGAATGGAATGCACAAATCTTATATAATAAAGAGGTAATATGCAAATTGACTCTCATGCCTTCACTTCACAAGATGGCCACCCCCACATCATTACAAGTTGGCTGCCACAGATGGCTGCCCCCACATCATCATAAGATAGATGCCACAAGACAGCTACCCCCACATTGTTACAAGATGGCCAGCAGGAGAAGGCATTTGGGGGGGGGGCATCAAGACTGCAGGGTAGGGCAGCTGGGGGTCATCAGATCAGCAGGGGAGCAGTTAGGTATCAATCAGGCTGGTAGGAGAGCAGTTAGGGGGTGATCAGGCTGACAGCTGACAGGCAGAGTGGTTAGGGGAAATCAGGCAACCAGGCAGATGAGCGGTTAGGAGCCAGCATTCCTGGATTGTGAGAGAGATCCCAGAATGGAGAGGGTGCAGGCTGGGTTGAGTGAAACCACCACAGTGCACAAATTTTATGCACCAGGCCTCTAGTATATGATAAAATTAGCAAGAGGAGGTATGAAAGTTAAAGAAAATGGGCATTATCACTTCTGGGAATGATAGTTTTTGTCTTCATTTTAATTTTTTTCTCAGTCTGTATTATGTATATCTTTGGGTATATTCTTTATCAAAAAAATTCCACCTGCTGAAACCGGTTTGGCTCAGTGGATGGAGTGTCAGCCTGCAGACTGAAAGGTCCCAGGGTTGATTCCAGTCAAGGACACATACCTTGGTTGTGGGCACATCTCCAGTAAGAGGTGTGCAGAAGGTAGCTAATCGATGTTTCTTTCTCATCGATGTTCTCTGTCCCACACTCTTCCTCTCTGTAAAAAAAAAAATAAAATATATTTTAAAAATCCACTAAACTTGTGTTTTTTGTTTTTTTTTTATGAAGAGGGAGATGTTCTGGTGAGCATGTAACTTTAATGACTGTATTAACTTGTTAGGCCTACCATAATAAGACCACAGATAGAGTGGATTAAGCAACAGAAAATTATTTTCTGTCTGGAGGCTGAAGTTTGAGATCAAGTAGTTTATCAGCTTGATTTTTTCTGAAGCCTCTCTCCTTGGATTCAGGATGGAACCTACTCCCCTTATATTCACATGGTCTTTACTCTGTGCATGTTTGTGTCCTAACTTTATATAAAGGTCTCACCTTTAAAAACCTTATTTAACCATTTTTTCTTTGTAAAAAATATTCTTGAAAATATTATATAAGTCCTCCTTTTTCCCATTGACCTCTTCCAGCCCACTTCTGCCTTCCCCCATTGTCTGTGTCCATGGGTTATGCATATGCATACAAGTTCGTTGGTTGATTTCCCATCCATCCTCCCACGAGTTTTAACAGTATGTTTCAAGCTAATATGTCTCTTGATCTATTTTTTCCATCAGTTTATTTGGTTCATTAGATTCTACATATGAGTGAGATTATGTGATACTTACCTTTCTCTGATTGGCTTAGTCCCTATTTCCAAGTACAGTAACATTCTGAGGTACTGTGAGTTAAGAATTCGATACACACATTTTTTTAGGGGGAAGGACACAGTTCAGCCCATAACAATAATATACAAAAAATCCCTGGAAATTTATTTTAGGAAACTGAACTATAGACTCATCTACAAATAAAACATTTGTTACATTCCTGCCTCTAAGTTCTTGGAATTACATGTTAGTAGTAAAAGAAATATTACTATAAAGCATTTGAAAAAATATACTCTCATTATATTTTTATAGTGAATAGGAATCGCAAATTACACATGTAATATGTTAATAAAGACTATTATTTAAATCTATACATAAACATAACTTATAACTTGTTTTTTCTTCTTCTAGCATAGGGGAGCTTTGTTGGACAAATAGTATTAGTTAAATATCAGGCCATTGTTCACAGAAGGGAAAGTGGACTGTTTGATTGATTAAGGGATCTATTATGCACATGAAATTTTGATATTACATTGTGATAGAAGAAATTAGTATTAGTTCTAAATATGTCCTGAAAGTTAACTGGGAATTTCTTTATCAGTGGCACCAAAACTACCTTGCAATATGCAAAATTAATGAACATTTCTGTTTTCTTCTGGAGAGCTGAATTTTATAGCTCTTTTAAAATTTATAGATAATTTATATCAAATTCAGCCAGTTGACCTGCCAATTGGTTGGCCTTAACATGGTTTTGTAATATCTTACCCCAACGTTTGTTTACTGCGAAATGATTTGTTCAATGCTGATGACAATGTCCTGTTAGAGATGCAACTCAGGAGAATGTAATAGCAATTTGTGCTTAAAAACATTTGATCAGTGCTTAGACAGCAGTCATCTTTAACCTTTGTATAATACACCTAGCCAGTGGGGCTCAGTTGGTTGGGCATCCTCCCACGCACCAAAGGATTGAAGGTTCAGTTCCTGGTCAGTGTACACACCTAGGTTGCAGTTTCAATTTCCAGTCAAAAGTATGCAGGAGACAGCTGATCAATATTTCTCTCTCACGTCAATGGTTCTCTCTCTCTAAAAATCAATGAGAAAAATCTTAGCATAATATAAAAAGTCAGTAAGGAACAAAACAAGATGATAAAATGTCTGCTTTGGCCATTTTAAAGACTCTCCAAGTGAAGGGTACTTTTCATAAATGCCAACTATGCTAAAATGCAAAGCATCAGCCTAATTGAATAGTGCATATGGCCATTTAATTAGATTATCCTCTCCCTCTTAAAGGAGAACTGCAACTAATGGGTCTAATTGCCTCTGAGAGCTTGGGCCATTGTATCCCCTTCCCACACACACATGCTTTATATTTCATTTGAGCAACAAGAGCTTTCTGTGATAATGGCCTTACACTTTAAATAAAGAATTGAAGTCTGATATTAATGTTCAAACAGCCCATGAAAATGGAAACTGTAAATATTTTAAATATCAGCAAAATTGTGCTAAATTCTGCTGCTAAAATATTATAAATATAACAGACACTACATTTGTTAATTTCTATTATCCATCAGAAAGGCTACATACCTGGCAACAATTAAACAGATGTACAAATACTGGAGAAGATTTTCATGCTAAAAAAGTTCCAAAATTTTCTCTCAGTATATAAACCATCCTATAAGAGTATGTGCCACTTTAAAAATTTGTGGCAGCCCTGGTGAGTTTGGCTCAGTTGCTTGGAGTGTCATCCAATGCACAGAAACATTGCAAGTTCAATTGCCTGTCTGGACACATATCCAGGTTTTAGGGTTGTTCCACTGGTCAGGCTGGTCAGGGTGCATGTGTGCAAGAGGCAACTGATCCAAGTCTTACTTTCATCTCTCTCTCTCTCTCTCTCTCTCTCTCTCTCTCTCTCTCTCTCTCTCTCTCTCTCTCTCTCTCCCTACCTTCATTCTTCTCTTTAAAATCAATAAAAGCATGTTCTTGATGAGGATTAATTTTTTTTTAATTGTAACACATGTTCTGAATTTTACATGAAAGACCAACTTTTGAGTGTCTCTTTGGCATGATACCAGATTTCTCCTCCTGAAAGTGTAAATTGAGTCTAGTTTATATAATATCTACTCTGTTTCCCCGAAAATAAGACAGTGTCTTATATTAATTTTTGCTCCCAAAGATGCGCTAGGTCTTATTTTCAGGGGACGTATTTTTTTTCCATGAACAAGAATACAGTACACATTTCTTGTCAAATTTTAAAAAAAAGGAAATTCTTTTCCTGTATATGGTACGGTAGTAGTTGTCATCACAAACCAGCATAAACAGACAAACTGTGAATTCTATGGTATCAAGAATTTATTGATACCACCATTATTACCATGTACAACAATCTGTGGTACATTTACTGATACTGATATTTACCAGTATGAACACAAAGTAAAATTTATTCAATGACAGTCATGTCATCATCTTCTGGAACATCATCATACAGTCCAAACCCTAAATTTCCTGGTGAATTTCTTGTGATTCCATTTCTTTCAGAATCAGTGGACCAAATCTCTCATGTTTAGCAATAGCACTGTCCTTAAATGAGTACTTCTTGTCAAGATGGCCTGCTCATAGTGCATTTGCAATGCAACTGTCAGTGATTTTCTCCCATGAATTCTTCACCCAAGTCACAACCTCTTGCAGTTTAGGTTTCACGAAGTTTTCATGCTGATTTCTCTTCATTCTATTTTCAATGTAGTCATTAATTTCCATGCGAAAATTGTCCTTGAATGGCTTATTTATTGCAATATCGAGAGTCTGGAGATAGGCTGTCATTCCTGTGGGAATCATTATTTGATCTATTTTTCTTTTGTGAAGAAATTTCTTCATGTCTTTAGTGCAGTAAGTGCTGGCTGCATCCCAGACTAGCAGACCTCTTTGACTACCTCGCATGACAAGAGGCAGCATTAAATTGACCCAGTTCCTTATAACTGTTTGTATGGCCCAGGCTTTTTCAGTTTCAAGAATAAAAATATTATTGGGGAGGTCTTATTTTCGGGGGGATGCCTTATATTACAGTGAGAGGCAAAACTGTAAGTAGATATTATTTTTAGGGATGCCTTACTTTCTGGGAAACAGGGTATATCCTATTTAATAAAAGAGTATTTGCAAATTGACTGTACCTCCACTACATCTACAGGTCACGCCCACCAGCCAATCAGGAGCAAGTATACAAATTAACCCCAACCAAGATGGCTGTGGCCACAGAGAGAGCAGGAGAAAGGCTTGGGTTTACCCGGCAATGGAGGAAGCCACACTTTGCACACACCCTGGCCAGCCCAGGCCTCCACTCAATGCTATAAAGTTTCAATTATAGAATATAAACAAATACCAACAAAAATGGTGGCAGCCACGGAGCTAGAGAGAGCAGGAGGCTAGGGTTGCCCTTGGCAATGGAGGAAGCCAAGCTCTCTGCAGCCTCACCTGCCTTGGCCTTCACTTAAGGCTACAAAGTTTCAATTATAGAAGATAAATAAATTCCAACAGAAATGGCTGCAGCCACTGAGAGAATAGGAGGCTTGGGTCTGCTCTAGGCTACAAAGTTTCAATTGTAAAAGATAAATAAATTCCAGATATTAGGGCCTCCACTTGGGTTGCTAGGGGGTGTGGTTGGCCTGCAAATCACCATAGGACCCTTGCTCAGGCTGCCCCATGCCCCAAGGGAACCCCCACCCTGATCCAGGACACCCTTCAGGGCAAACCAGCTGGCCTCCACCCATTCACCAGGCCTCTATCCTATCTAATAAAAGAGTAATATGGAGATTGACCAACACACAAAATGGCTGCCTCCATGTGGTCAAAGATCATGCCCTATGTGGACATAAGATGGCTGACACAAGATGGCCTGCAAGGGAGGGCATTTAGGAGGAGCCTAACCTGCAAAGAAAGAGCAGTTGTGGGCAATCAGGCCAGCAGGGGAGGGCAGTTTTGATGGATCAGGCCTGCAAGGGAGAGCAGTTGGGGGAGATCAAACCTGCATGGGAGGGCAGTTAAAGGTGACCAGGCCTGCAGGGGAGGGCAGTTAGGGGCAAACAGGCTGACAAGGGAGTAGTTAGGCATCATTCAGGCTGGCAGGGTAGTGGTTAGGGAATGATCAGGCTGGCAGGCAGAAGTGGTTAGGGGCAATCAAGGAGGCAGGCAGGTGAGCAGTTGGGAGCCAGCAGTTCTGGATTGTGAGAGGGATGTCCGACTGCCCATTTAGACACAATCCCATGGCAATCAGACATCCCTTGAGGGGTCCCAGATTGGAGAGGGTGAAGGCTGTCCTGAGGGACACCTTCTTCTTCCCTGTGCATGAATTTTGTGCAATGGGCCTCTAATCCTATCTAATGAAAGAATAATATGCAAATTGACCATCATTCCAACACACAAAATGGCTGCCCCCATGTGGTCAAAGATGACTAACCCATGTGGACACAAGATGGCTATCACAAGATGGCCAAAGGGGAGGGCATTTGGGAGAGAACCGGCCTACAAGGGAGGTCAGTTGGGGGCGATCAAGCCTGCAGGGGAGGGTAGTTAGGGTGACCAGGCCTGCAGGGCAGGGCAGTTAGGGGCAAACAGTCTGGCAGGGGAGCAGTTAGACATCAATCAGGCTGGCAGGGGAGTGATTAGGGGTGATCAAGCTGGCAGGCAGAAGCAGTTAGGAATAATCAGGAAGGCAGGCAGGCAAGCAGTTGGGAGCCAGCAGTCCTGGATTGTGAGGGGGATGTCTGACTGCCCGTTTATGCCCGATTCTACCTGGATCAGGCCTAAACGGGCAGTTGGACATCCCTCGAGGGGTCCCCGTTTGGAAAGGGTGCAGGTTGGGCTGATGGACAACCCCCCTGCATGAATTTTGTACACCAGGCCTCTAGTATATCTATAAAAGCCTAAAAGACTGAACAACCAAACGACTGGAACAACCACAATGACTAGTAAACCTGTTTCTACGATGTGCACTGGCTACCAGGTAGCATATGCTCAATGCAGGAGCTGCCCCCTTGTTGTCAGTGCACTGCCACCACCAACCCCCATGCTGGGCAACCTCCCATGGTTCCTCCCCCTGGCTGGCCACCCTATGACCCTTATGGAACCGGGCTAGCCAACCTCCTGCAGGGCCAATTGGCACAATCACCAACCAGGCCGAGGGACCCCACCTGTGTAAGAATTTGTGCACCATGCCTAAAGTATGTAAATAATGGCATTAGATGAATTTAAGAAACAAAATACCTCAGAAAACAACCCAGAACAGCTATTTATGTGTTCTCACTGAAAAGGACAAACAATATATAAATATATATACGCATATTAAGTATATATAACTTGTAGTGGTGTAAATTTATTTTATTGTTTTTAATTGAATGTATTGGGATGACATTAGTTACTACATTTGTGCTGGTTTCAGGGATATAATTCTATAATACATCATCTGTATATTTATTGTGTGTTCACTACCCCATGTCCATCACCATTTATTTCCCCTTTAGTGTCTCCTACCTCATCACATGACTCCCCCCCCTCCCTTACCTTTGCTAATCACCATACTGTTGTCTATGAGGATTTTTTGTTTATTCCATTCATTTTATTATTCTTGTTGTTCATCATTTAGAGAGTACATAAAGTTTGGGGTTATGTGTATGTTAGAAGAAAAGATGTTATAACATCTTCAGTGGCAATGAGTGGTCACTGACTTTTGTATAGGATGTGTGTGTGTCCTCTGCCTAACCTCTTCTGTAGGGAGCAGTTATTTATAGGGTTAAGCCTTAGACTGATCTGTTGACAAAGCCACAAACAAGTCCCAGCTTAGAGGGCACAACCCTCTTAGCATAATTAAACTTGATCTTGTGATGTTCCCTACATCTTTCTTGGGTATCTAATGGCTATGGGAAGTGCAGCAATTGCTGCCAAAACAAGCAAAACTTACAAGAACATTGTAAATAACCTTTTTACCTCTGACTATAAAATAAAGGCTCAGCTTGCAGTCTGGATCTTTTCTGTGGTCTCAGCCAGTCACAGAAGACCCACCTAGACCCAGCTTACACTCTTTGTCTGTCTTTTCTTCATCCTTCGCCAGCCCCCCTCAGGCTTGCCAAACCCTTGGCTGTGCTGGCATGGCACACTTTCTTTGTGCTTTGTGTTTTTGCTGCAGATGAGTGGTGAGGCGAAGACACCCAGAATGTCTCTGTTACTGAGAGTGTTATTATGCTTGCTCTACTTATCAAAACACTGCCGAGGGAACTACCTGATGATGACACTCCATCTGATGATAATACAAGTCTTCATTAATAGTGTATAAGCTACCTGGCATGCTTAGAAACCATGATAGGATTGACACACACATCAAGAGCTGGCAAGAGAAAAAGCAAGAGGGAACTTTTTATCAAGGAAAAGCCATTCTTTAGCTTTTGTAAATGTTTCTTTCTGATTGTTCTTTATGAAGCCTGTTAACTAACACCCAGGAATCGGATTTTCCTAGAATGAGTAATCCTCAGTTTCTAAGTAAGGAACTCATTATTTTCTTTTTGTTCCTGTTCTTCTATCCCTGTTGTGCTTTTCACCACCAAACAGTTAAAGGACTGCAAAAGGGAGGAGATAAATAAAAGGAAAGGAATAATGATTTAAAAAAATAAAAAGAGAAATGGAGAAGAAAGGGAGAATTGGGGGAAGAGAAGAGGGTATACAAGAAGAAGAAAAGAAGAACAGTATGGGATTACTAAAGTATATAAACAAAGGAAGAACAGTATAAAGATTACTAAGGTATATAAACAAAGCGGCCACAGTTGTTGCTTCCTCCACACTGAAAACAACATATTACAATATCTTGAATGACACTAAGTCCTGAAAACACAAAAACAAAGCATGTGTATAAGTAACAGGCTCTGAAGATTTGGGAGTCCCAAAGCCTACAAAGGGCTCCCTTAGGTAAAAGGCAAATCTCCTAAACCTAGTCTAATTTCCCTCCAAATAATCTAACATCCTTTTAAAATCCCAACCATAAGGAAGAAAGCAAAACAAGTTCAGAGTAAGCTATAGTCCCTCAGCAGGATTGCTCTCCTGTGGCCCGGCTCAGGGCTGGTTTGACAGAACTCTTTTTAAAAAAAAAAATAATTTTTATTTTTTAAAGAGAGGTAGGAAGAGGGAGAGAAGGAGAGAAGTCAACCATTCTGCTGCCTCCTGCATGACACCAACAGAAGACTGAGAAGGATTAAGCCTGCAATCCAGGCATGTGCCCTGACTAGGAATCAAACTGGATGAGATGCATGGGGCAATGCCCTACCAACTGAGCCACACCAACTAGGGTTTGAGAGCACTCTTTATTAAAAAAAAAGATTTTTAAAAAATGTTTTGTATTTATTTCAGATGAAGGAAGGAAGAGAGAGAGAGAGAGAGAGAGGCATCAACTAGAGAGAATCATCAATCATCTGCCTTTTTCATGTCCCCAACTGGGGATTAGAACCAAAATCCATGCATGTGCACTGGCAAGGAATCAAACCATTATCTCCTGGTTCTTGGTTTGATGTTCAACAACTGAACTACATTGTCCATACTTGATAGCACTCTTGGGGTGACAGTCTAGCCTGTCTTCAGGATGTGCAACTCTAGTTTATTTGTTTGTTTGTTTGAAATTTACCTGCAACTGCATTTAGATAAATGTTTATAAAATTCTATTTCTAACCTGTCATCACCTACGGATCATTTGAAAATTAATGTCCAGCTGAAACCAGTTTGGTTCAGTGGATAGAGTGTTGGCCTGAGGACTCTAAGGTCCCAGGTCGATTCCAGTGAAGGGCATATACCTTGGCTGTGGGCACATCCCCAGTAATGGATGTGCAAGAGGCGGCTGATCAATGTTTCTCATTGATGTTTCTGACTTTCTATCCCTCTCAATTTCTCTCTGTAAAAAATCAATAAAATATATATTTTTAAATTAATTTATATTACAAGGAAAAATGAAAACCCTGTGTCTAAATTCAATATCCTTCCTGGGCAATCTGCTCCCTGACTGGCTTCTTAAGCATCCATCCAGTAATTTCAGCTATTCCATAAAAACACTGCCCTGCACATCCTCTTGATCTGCCTGTTGAGCCACACAAATCATTTCCACACTTGAGCCTTTGCTTGTAGTGTCTCTTCCACATGAGCTCTTCACTTTGACTATTCAAATCCCAGCTACCCTTCTTCAGATATGCATGTCCCATTTTCTCTGTCCAGTAATAATTTTCTAAACTTGCACTTCATTTTTCTCAATGGTCACTTAATAGCACTTATGGATTTACTGTGGGTGTTTTTTTCCTCTTAAAAAATATAAATTTTGTGATAAGTGATGTTAAGTTAAAGTTTTATTGGATTTACTGTGGGTGTTTTTTTCCTCTTAAAAAATATAAATTTTGTGATAAGTGATGTTAAGTTAAAGTTTTATTTTTATGATTCACAGAATCTAGTGTGATATGATATCCATAGCATGTACTTTAAAATGTTTTTGGATAAATGTTTAAGGCCAAAAATTAATTTTGATAAATTAAGTAATTGTAAATTAAGAGTATAAGATGTGAATTAAGAGTATAAGATGTAAATTAAAAGTATAAGATGTAAATTAAGAGTATAAGATGTACTAAAGCCATACTAGTTTATATACATTACATGATAAGAGGAATTTTAAAACTTTAAAATACATCCTAAGCTTAACTAAAAATATAAAAATTTCAAAGTAAGAATAGGCAGACTTGTTGCTAATGAACATCACTCTAAGAATGCAAATTGTATTCCAAATAAAAATAACAAAATCAAAACAAAAGATATGCACCAGGCAATATTTATAATTGACTTGGACACCTTTTAAAGTTCCCAATTAAATTATTCAATAGTTGGATTTGTTCTTAACTTTAGTATCACAGAAAGTGTACATTGAGATGCCTTTAACAAAATGCAGCAGGTAGCAAAAATATTTTTTTCTATTTTCTTATTATAGCTTTTGTAGGAAAATAGATATTATTAAAAAGGTTTCTGATACCTCCAAGAAAAACGCAGATAGACCATTTTCCCCTACCCAATAGAAACTTTTTTCCCCTCTCTCATAATACCTTTCTTTTAATAATAAATTTATTCTGAAACAGAAGCCAAGAATAAACTTAATCTCTTGGAAAATCTCAGGCATTGACAATTACATAGGTCACCTCGTCAAGTAGGCATTGATTTTTACCATTAGCCAGGAGTATATAAACACATATAAATATTGCATGCAGAAAAGAAACGGTACTTAGATGGATGATTAATAGTCCTGCTGTTGGTAATATATTGTATCTCTTTTGCATGGAAAAAGCAATTAGAAACACATTTCTGACTATCTCAGACAAACCTTAGATGCTTCATAGTGGAAAATTAAAATTTTAGACATTGCAAAGACTGTAATGAATGTATCTTCAGTCACCACATAATAATCATACCTGGGGTACCTGAATAAGCTCATAAAACCACACTATGACTTACCTTTCTTCCCTTTAATAATCTATTTTATAAGACCATACAATTATTTATTGTAACAGTAGGTTTCTGTGTGGGTGTATAAGAGTGTGCCTATATGTGTGTTGTGAGCAAGAGAAGGAAAAAGAAGGAGAGAAGGAAAAAAGAGCTCAGTGCAGAAAAGTGAGTACTAATGCACAAAAAATGGCAATTTTGACATCTATACCATATAAAATTGTAGGCATGCAGGTCGTGAATAGAAAACAACAATTCGTAAGTGAATTTTACCATCAAACTTCCAGAGTCTTTTTATAATATCTGAGTAAAATTGATTTTTCAATATGAAAAATAACCTTATAGTATCCATAGAGTCTTTCATTTTATCCACTATAATCTAGATATTATAAATCAGGTAAGTCATTCTGGGTTAAAAACTGCCATATCAGGTTTCTGTCTAGAAATAATTATGATTCATATTATTATTATCATCACACTGAAGAAATGCTCACATTCAAGAAAAACTAAAAAAAAAAAAACAGTTTAATGTGAGCAGAGACTATTGAACTAAGTTCATGTTATTAAGAATACATTAAAAATTCTTGACAGAAATTTTCTTTCTTCCTTTCATATTACCATAAATAACAGTGTTCTTTGCTCTGTAAGCAAAGAAAATGGGCTTACAGGAACAAAAGGTCTGAATTCACCAAAAATAACTGCCATTTTTCATTGTTAGGTATAAGATGCTCACTATATCTGAGTAATGAAAAACAACAACAAATGAAACAAAATGCAGAATTTAAAAAAAATTATTATGGGTGATCATTATCTTAAACAATTTTCAAAAACACATACTATACATCCTAATATATATAAAGAGCTAGGTGACATCATGACCAAATGGGCGACCGGTCACCATGAAGTGCATGGAGCACCTCTTGGTCCCCCCTCTCCACCAGCCCTTAGCATGCGGTAGGCTGGTGGCAGGGATGGACTGGGGATTGTTGAGCAGTAGTGGCGGGCTGTGTCACAGGGTGATCATGAGTTTAGCAGAGCAGTCAGCCAGGCAGCAGCAAGTTTCACAAAGCAGTCATGGAGCAGGGTAGTTTCACAGAGCAATTGCTGGGTTGGAAGAGCCTCACAGAGCAGTAGCGGGGAAAGGGGGAGTTTCACTTGCAGCAGCAAGCTTAGAGGAGCTTTTGAGGAGGAAGGGGAGCCTCATGGAGTAGTCGAGGGGCCATGTGCGTCCCTGGGATGGGGAGCTTCATGTAGCTTCGCAGGGTGGCAGAGGCCATGCAACGGAGGCCAGGCTAGGCCTAGGGTCCATAATTGTACATGATTTCATGCGCACTGGGCCTCTAGTAAGTATATATATCCTATCTAATAAAAGAGTAATATGCAAAATGACTGTACCTCCTCTACACCCACAAGCCATGCCTAAAAGCGAATCTAGAGCGAGTATGCAAATTAACCCAACCAAGATGGCTGAGACCACAAAGAATGCATGAGGCTTGATTTCCTGAGCAATGAAAGAAGCCAAACATTCCACCTGCCCTGGCCTCCGCTCACGGCTACAAAGTTTCAATTATAGAAGATAAATAAATTCCAACAAAAATGACTTGGGCCACAGACTGAGCAGGAGGCTTGGGTTTCTTTCTCCTGTGATAAGGGAGGCCAAACTTTCTGGTCTGCCCTGGCCTTTCCTAAGGGTACAACAGTTTCAATTATATAAGATAAATATATCCCAGGGCCTCCACTTGGGTCACTGGGAGGCATGATTGGCCTACAAACCACCACAGATTCCTCACCCAGGCCGCCCGCCCCCACCCTAAGGGAACTGCTACCCTGATCTGGGACACACTGCAGGAAAAACCAGCCGATCCCCACTCATGCATCAGGCCTCTTTCCTACCTAATAAAAGAGTAATATGCAAATTGACCATTACTCCAATACACAAGACGGCCACCACAAGATGGCCATCATGCGAAGGCAGTTGGGAGGGACCAGACCTGCAAGGGAGGGCAGTTGGGGGTGATCAAGCCTGCGGGGAAGGGCAATTGGGGGGATCAGGTCTACAGGGAAGAACAGTTAGTGGAGACCATGCCAGCAGAGGAGGGAAGTTGGGGGCAACCAGGGCTTCAGGATAGGGCAGTTAGGAGTGACCAGGCCTACCGGAGAGGGCAGTTAGGGGCAATCAGGCTGGCAGAGGAGAAATTAGGCATCAATCAGGCTGGCAGGGGAGTGGTTAGGGGTGATCAGGCTGGCAGGCAGAAGCAGTTAGGGGCAATCAGGAAGGCAGGCAGGTGAGCAGCTGGGAGCCAGCAGTCCTGGATTGTGAGAGGGATGTCTGCCTGCCCATTTAGGACCCATCCCCAGGATCAGGCCTAAAAGTCAGTTGGAAATCACTTGAGGGGTTCCTAATTGAAGAGGATGCAGGCTGGGCTGAAGGACACCCCCATGCATGAATTTAATGCACCAGGCCTCACCCCAAGGGAGCTCCCTCCCTGAGCTGGGATACCTTTCAAGGCAAATTAGCCAGCCCCCACCAGACATCTCTCCTATCTAATCCTATCTAATCCTATATAATAAAAGAGAAACATGCAAATTTGACCGTACCTTCGCTCCTGATTGACTATGCTACCAGCCAATCAGAAGCAGGGGTGGGGCCAAATGATGCAAGTGCCAAATCCTGGGGGTGGAGATGAAATGGCAGTGGCAGCGAGTGCCCAGCTCCCAGGTGTTGTGAGGGGAGGTGGCAGAAGCTGCAGCGGTGGTGGTGGCAGTGGCAGGGAGCACCCAGCCCCCGGGGCTGTGTGGTGGCAGGCAGCTGGGGCTAAGCTTCGAAGGGCAATGGCTGGGTGCCCAAGGCCTGAAGCCTCTGGCGAGGCTTTAGGCCTTGGGCAGGCTGGGGGTGAGTCATCAGTTGGACATCCTCTGAGGGCTCCCAGTATGTGAGAGGGGGCAGGTTGGGTTGAGGGACCACCAACTCCCAGGGCACAAATTCCATGCACCAGGCCCCTAGTAAAAGGATAATATGCAAATTAACCATCACTCCAATACACAAGATGGCTGCCCCCATGTAGAAAAGATGGCTGACACAAATTGGCCAGCAGGAGAGGGCAGTTGGGAAGGACTAGATCTTCAAGGGAGGGCAGTTGTGGGCAATCAGGCCAGCAGGTGAGGGAAGTTAGGTCCAAATAGGTTGTCAGGGGAGTGATTAGGGAGTGATCAGACTTGCAGGCAGAAGCAGTTAGAACACTGGTTCTCATCCTTTCTAATGCAGCGACCCTTTAATACAGTTCCTAATGTTGTGGTGACCCCCAACCATAAAATTATTTTTGTTTCTGCTTTGTAACTGTAATTTTGCTACTGTTATGAATTGCCAGGTAAATATCTGTGTTTTCTGATGGTCTTAGGTGACCCTGCTCATGGTTTTCAACCTGTGCGTGCACAAATTTCATGCACTGGGCCTTTACTATATATATATATATATATATATATATATATATATATATATATACACACACACATACATACAAGTATATACTCTACATATAGTATATACATATAGTATATACATACATAATATACTATCAAATTTTAACTTCAAATTCAAATAGTAAAATGGTAGAGCCTTCTAATTGGCATAAAAACAATTTATGATGTAATAAAACCTAAAATGTATACATCTCTCTCTCATTTGTGTTGATTCTTTTGTAATTTTTCATCCCATAAAACAAAGCTTTGAATTGGGTAAAGGTGAGTGTTGAGGATCATGGTAATGAATATTGAAGAGAGTGGATGATTGTTTCAATTTGCTCTTGATAAAACTTTGAAATGTGTTTTTTTTATGCTTTGTGGTCACTATATTATTCTTTGAATCCGCACATTCATCTGTATTAGGGTTTATGTCTGTGATAACAAAAATTATTTTGGACAAAAAGAAATAACAGAAGAAAAGGAGAGGTTGTCCTTATAGATAATTTTTTAAATGGTACTTTCAAAAGTACTGTTGATGAATATTTTACCATAGTTCAATTTTTTATTCAGTTGTAGATTCTGCATTAGTCCCATTTAGAAATAACATTTTTACATAAAATAAAGCTCTAAATTAACTAAATATGTTTTATTTTATTTGCATAGCAAGATTTTCCTTTAGTCTACAATGAAATTGAAACAAAAATCTGTAAAATATATTGACCAATGAAGGACTTATCAGATAAACAACAAAAAATGTTGGTTCTTTATGGAACTGCTTTCTTATTACCTGGTTTTAATTTAATAAATGCTAATGCAACAAAGAGTGCTCTTTGATGCAGCTTTTTAAAATATCAGACCTGACTGGGACTTTTCTGAATGATCCATAGCCTTTTTCTAGTTTTAGTAGTCTTAGCGAGATCAAAGGACTTCATAATAGATCTTTTAGGTTGACTTGATATAGGTGATTTTCAAGTCAAAATACCCAATTTAGCTGTTTCAGAAGGGTCCAAAAGCTCAACTCAATGGCAGCCATCAATCCTCATTAGAAGACAGGTCACTAAGGCAAGCTTCAAAAACACTCACAGTAGCCAAGACATGGAAACACCAAAGTGTCCTTCAATAGTTGATTAGATAAAAAAAGATATGGTACATATATACAATGGAATACTATTCAACAATAAGAAAAGATGAACTACTGCCATTTGTTGCAATATGGGTGGATCTTGAGAAAATCATACTAAGTGAAATATCAGACAGAAAAAGTCAAGAACCATATCAGTTCACTCAGATGCGGGATATAAAACTGAAATCAAAGAACATGTATGCAGGGCCTATGGACAAAGACAATAATGTAGTGAAGGCAAGGATGGGGCAGGGGATGGGTGGAAAGGGGTTAAGGGAGATAATGAGGAACATATGTAAAACTGTCAATGGTTAAAAAAACTAAAAGCAAAAAATAAACAAACAAGAAAAAATAAACAATATGGTTGTTACCAGAGGGAAGGAGTCTGGGGAGGAATATATATGGTGATGGAAGAAAATATGACTTTGGGTAGTGAGCAATTACAGATGCTCTATCATAGAATTATACACTTAAAACCTATATAATCTTTTTCTTTAATATATATTTTATTGATTTTTTTTTACAGAGAGGAAGGGCGAGGGATAGAAAGCTAGAAACATCGATGAGAGAGAAACATCGATCAGCTGCCTCCTGCTCACCTCCCACTGGGGATGTGCCCACAACCAACATACATGCCCTTGACCGGAATCGAACCTGGAACCCTTAAGTTCGCAGGTCGACACTCTATCCACTGAGCCAAACAAGTTTCAGCAAACCTATATAGTCTTATTAACCAATGTCGCCTCAATGAATTTAACTTAAAAAATACCTGTTATCTTCTTCAAATAAAGGTCTGTGAGAGCCAGCCATTAAGTAATCATATCTATGGCAGTTTCATGGCAGAGCAGTATTTGTTAATTGTCTGTCTAGCTCAGGGAAAACTTTATTAGACTCATTTATTATTCCCTTAGCAACTAGTGTTCAGCAGTACTATCCAAGCCAATTGTGTTGCCATTTTTCTGGGTCATGTGAATAATGCACCATGAATGTAGTCATTGGTAATTTTGACTAAAGGAAGAATGTAATTACATTCATTATGTGAAAATCTAATTGTTTACAAAGAATTTGACTTACGTTAAAAAGTGAAATTAAACTGTACCTGGTTGATTGTATATATCTGTTTTTCAATATACAGCTAACTATGAAGACCCATTTATTTTTAGAAAATTAGAGTAAAGCAAACATGGCCACAGCTTATTCACAATTCTCAAATGTGCATAGATACACACAGCCTTCCTCTCCTTTAGCTCATTCTTCTTCATGCTCTCCCATGTCATTTATAAAACTGCTTTCCTTCTGGACTCTGAAGGAAAGCAAATATTTGGCCACATTATCTCTGAGAATGATTTTATCCTTAGCAGTTTCTGATATCTCTAGTGCTATTTTTCTGAATGGATTTGTTTTTGTTCAGTGATGTTTAGAGTTCACAGACCAAACTGCATGTGAAATATTGCTTACCTGCAAAGACTCTCCAAGGGCACTAAATGAGGTAACTATGTCATGCAAGAATGATTGTTTCTGGGAAAAGAGGATGGAACCAAACAAAGGCAACACTCTCCAGGTAAACCTGAAATGAGTCATTTGGTGTATTTCAATGGGCAAACTGAGCAGCTTAAATAGAAAAGAAAAAATATGTTGATAGAGCTATGTATTGGTTTACTTATATTGATCCCACATTTGCCAGCCCTAAATACTACTTTTTCTTATTCTATCTAATAAAAGAGGAATATGCAAATTGACTTACCCCTGATCAAGCCATGCCCACAGCCATGCCCATCAGCCAATCAGGAGGAAATTATGCATATAAACCCCAACCAAGATGGCTGCTACCACTGAGAGCAGGAAGGAGGCTTGGGTTTCCCCCACAACAGAGGAAGCCAAGCTCTCCACCTGCCGTTGCTGGCCTAGGCCTCCACTCAATGCTACAAAGTTTCAATTATAGAAGATACATAATCCCAACAGAAATGGCGGCAGCCACAGGGCTGGAGAGAGAAGAGGCTAGGGTTGCTGGGGTGATGGAGGAAGCCAAACTTCTGCTGCTCTAATCTAGGCCTCCACTCGAGGCTACAAAGTTTCAAACAGAAATGGTTGTTGCCACGGAGTGAGCAGAAGGCTTGGCTCCACTACAGCCTACAAAGATTCAATTATAAAACATAAATTAATCCCAGATCCCAGGGCCTCTGCTTGGGTCGCTGGGGGCATGGCCAGCCTGCAAACCACCATAGGCCCCTTGCCAAGGCAGCCCCATGCCGCAAGGGAACCCCAACCCTGATCCGGGACACCCTTCAGGGCAAACCAACTGACCCCCACCCATGCACCAGGCCTCTATCCCATCTAATAAAAGAGTAATATGGTGACTGACCCCCAACACACAAGAGGGCTGCCTCCATGTGGTCAAAGATACTGCCCCCATGTCGACACAAGATGGCTGACACACGATGGCCAGCAGGGGAGGGCAGTTGAGAGGGACCAGGCCTGCAAGGGAGGGCAATTGGGGGCAATCAGGGGAGGGTATTTAGGGGTGACCAGGCCATCAGAGGAGGAAAATTGGGGGCAAACAGGCTGGCAGGGGAGCAGGTGGACATCAATTAGGTTGGCAGGGTTGTTGTTAGAGGGTGATCAGGCTGGCAGGCAGAAGGGGTTAGGGGCAATCAGGGAGGCAGGCAGGTGAGCAGTTTGGAGCCAGCAGTCCTGGGTTGTGAGAAGGATGTTCCAGATTAGAGAGGTTACAGGCTGGCCTGAGGGACATCCCCTGTCCCCATGCACAAATTTCATGCACTGGGCCTCTATTATATAATATCCTACTTTTTTCACTCCGTTCTTCCTGCTCTTATCTCTTCCTTTCTTCATTTCTGCTGTCAATAATTTCACAATGCAAATCTCGTCTCTTAAAATTATTTGGTGACTCTTCCAAGTTGACTGTTCTTTCTTTTTCCTTGAAATCCCCATGAAAATTATTTAGACCTCTAATTATACATTATTTTATAGTGGCTTCCCTTCATTTATTACCATAGATAATATCTCTGAATGTTTGTTATAGGAAGAGATCCATATGTAACATTAAAAAAGAAAATAATGGTGTCCATATAACCTAGTTATAATTATTATTGCTAATTTTGAAATCTTTGTGTGAAATATCTATTATGTCATTTCCCCAATTATATATTACATAGTCATCTTATTGATTTGTAGAAGTTAATTTTATATTCCAAATGGAATCCTTCCTCAGTTGTGTGTTGCAAAATCTATACTAATTTATAATATATCAAATAAAATACAGATTCTGGTTACAGGAATGGCAGCTGGAGAAATCACCTTGGTCTCTCCCCTTGCAGTTTCAACAGTTTGAACAGCTGTAACTAAAAAAAAGATTCCAGGCTCAACATACAGGTGTGCCTGAGAGACCCAAAAAGTGGGCAAGCAAGAACAAAAGGGTGTGTGGGGGGGGAGAAGCCAAAAGAGAAAGCTGAAAAGGGCCACAACCCTGCAACCAGGAGATCATGCAGGGCTCAGCCCAGAGAGGTGAGGGATCTGGATTTGGTGGTGCTCCCTCAGCTGAGAAGAGCAGAGAGAATCACTGGGCATTCCTAAAAGAGTGAGCAGTATGAGATGTATCTGAGACCAGAGATCTGAGAAAGGATACAGCACTGCAGCAATGCTTCTGTTGTTTGGTAGTTGGTAATACAGACAGATAAACAGAGTCAGGGAGCCCTACCACCTGCTGGCCTCCCAGATCTTGCTTTCCTTTGCCCTTGGTGTCACGGGGCAAAGCATACTATCTACAAACTGAAGAACTGATACTATAGGTTCACTATTTATCCTGAGCAAAGGGTGTATTCTGCAACTGGTCCTGGGTCAGGGCACAGAGTGGACTCTTTGAAGATCTTAGATCAATCTTACTGGGAGGACAAAACAAATAAGGTGGCCAGTTTTCCTAGCCAACCCCATCTCCATGTATCATCGACAGTAGCCCGAGATACTGTGGAGGTCAGCATTGGTATTTCACAGAGCTAAAAATATTGTGATTCATTGCCACCAACTGGAAAGTAATAGAAATACCTCTTCATATTAATCTGTTAGATAAGTGCCACTCATATGTAGATGCTTAGGCAGAGAAGGAATCCATAAAATACTATGAATAACTAAAGTAGGGAGGCAGCTTGGAAAGAAAATAAAAAAATCTCCAGAAATCAAACTTAAACACAAGAAAATATGTGATATAAATAACACATAATTCAAGATTTCAGTTCTAAAAGTAATCATATACAAGAAAATATACAGGCAATTTAGTACAGTTAGAAAAACAAATTAATAAACAAAATGAGTCCTTTACCAAATAAATAGAAACATTAAAATGAATAAAATATAAATATTGGAGATGAAGAACTCAAAGAGATCTAGAATGAACTAGTGAGCACAGGAAACAGAGTTGACCAGATGGAGGAAAGAATTAGTGATATCACAGATAAAAATATAGGAATGATGCTGAGGAGAGGAAAGAAAGACTTAAGCATTAAAAGAAGGAAGAACTCTGAGAACTATCTGACTATTAAAAAGAACAATTCTATCTAATAAAAGAGTAATATGCAAATTGACAGTACCTTTGCTAAACCCACAGGCCACTCAGATTGAGTATGCAAATTAACCCAACAAAGATGGCAGTTAATTTGCATATCTGCACCCAGAGGCGTAGAAGGAACCCAAGCACTGCACAAGGGAGCAAAGCTGCAAAGAAGTAAGCAAGCAGGGTAGGGGAGAAGGGAGGGAGCAAGGCAGAGGAGATGGGATGGAGCAAGGCAGAGGGGACAAGAGGAAGGGAGGCAGCGGAGAAGGATGTGAGGCAGCAGAGAAGGGAGTGAGGCAGCAGAGAAGGGAGGGAGCTTTGCTCAGGCCACAGGAAGCTCTATTCTTGCAGGAATCTTCCTGAACGGGTCTCTAGTATAAGAATAATAGGCGTACTACAAGAAAAAGAGAATAAAAAAGAAACAGAGAGCCTACTCAAACAAATATCTGTTGAAAACTTCCCTAATCTATGGAAAGAACTAGATCCTTGAAATCAAAGAAGCAAACAACACCTAATTACCAAAGCATTTTATAGTACATTGATCAAAACTTAATGACAAAGAAAGAATTCTCAATGCTTTCAGGGGAAAAAAGAAAGTAACCTATATAGAAAAGCCCATTAAATTATCATTGGACTTCTCAGCAGAAACTCTACAACCCAGAAGGCAGTGGAACCAAATATTCAAACTACGGAAAAAGGAGAAGTTATCACAGATATACAAAGGATTATGAAAGATTATATACCGCCAAATTTAATAATCTAAAAGAAATGTATATGTTCCTAGAAATATAACCTTCTTAGACTGAATAATGAAGAATTGGAAAATCTAAATAGACCAGTCAAAACTGAGAAAATTGAAACAACAATCAGAAACCTCTCCAAAAATAAAAGTTCAGGACCAGATGGCTTCACCAGTGAATTCTACTAAACATTAAATGAAGATTTGACACCAATCATCCTCAAACTCATCTAAAAATTGAGGAAGAGATAATATTTCTTAACACATTTTATGAGGCAAACATAACCCTGATACCAAAACCTGGCAAGCATAACACACACACAAAAAAATAAAACTACAAACCACTATCTCTGATGAGTGCAGATGCAAAAATCCTAAATGAAATACTAGCAAATCTTATACCCAATACATCTAAAACAATAATACACCATGATCAAGTGGGGTTCATTCCAGGGGCACAAGGATGGTTCAACATATGCAAACCAATCAACACAATACACATTAACAAAACAAAAAATAGAAATCATGTTCTTATCAATAGATGCAAAAAAAAGCATTTGCTAGGATATAACATCCATTTATGATTAAAACATTCAATAAAATAGGTATAGAAGGGAAGTGCCTCAATATGATAAAGGCCATATAAGACAAATCCTCAGCCAATATCACACTCAGTGGTGAAAAACTGAAAGACAAGGATGCCTACTCTACCACTCTTATTCAATACTAGAGGTCCAGTGCACAGGGTCCCTCAAGCCTGCCTGTGCCCTGTCGCAATCTGGGACTCTTCAGGAAATGTTGAAGAGCTAGTTTCTGTGCAATCTCTGTAGGCCAGGTCTGAGGGATATAGTAGTATACAAAGAAGCAGATGGAAGGTCGCAGGGTAGGAGTCCGAGCCCATGCCAGGTGCCGGGCAGCTCCGCTCATCTTGGCCCTTCTGTGCTTGTCACCGCAGCTCAGTAGCCTTGCTGCAGCTGCGCTTGCCAGCTGTGAGCCCCACATCTGTCACCTGATGGTCAGCTGAAGGGCAGTCCCACTCTGGGAGCACACTCACCACCAGGGGCAGCTCCTGCATTGAACATATGCCCCCTGGTAGTCAGTGTGCATCATAGCGACTGGCCAAATGATTGACCAGTCAAATGGGTGACCAGTCACTTAGGTTTATATATATATATAGAAGATAGTTCTGAAAGTCATATCCAGAGCAATCAGGAAGGAGAAAGAAATAAAAGGCATTTAAATTGGGAATGAAGAAGAAAAGTGTTACTCTTTGCAGATGACATGATTCTGTATATAGAAAACCCTAAAGACTTATCCAAAAAATTATTAGAAAACATAAACAACTATTGTAAAGTTGCAGGGTACAAAAAATCAATATACAGAAACCCACTGCTTTCCTATATATTGACAATGAAACTTCAGGGGGACAAAGGAGAGAAGCAAACAAAAAATTTATTTTACAATAGCAAACAAAAGAGTAAAATACCTAGGAATAATCTTACCAAAGGGTATGAAGGGTCTACATGCTGAAAACTCTACAAAATATTATTAAAAGAGACTTAAAAAGACACAGATAAATGGAAAAGTATTTTGTGTTCATAAACTGGAAGAATAAACATAGTTAAAATGGCCATATTACCCAAAGCAATATACAAATTTAATGTAGCCCCATCAAAATATCAATGTCACTTTTTAAAGAAATAAAACAAAAAAAAATCAAAGTTGTATGGAAACAAAAAAGACCCTGAATAGTATTTTTTACAGAGGAGTCAAAAACACACAATATAAAAAAAGTCTCTTCAATAAATGGTGCTGGGGAAAATTGGAAAGACACATTCGAAAGAATGAAGCTAGACTATAGTTTGTCTCCATGTACAAAAAGTAACTTAAAATGAATCAAAGACCTAAAAGAAGATCTGAAACAATAACTTACATAGAAGAAAATATAGGTACTAAACTTACGTATCTTGGTCATAGAAAACATTTTATGAATTTGACAACAAAAGCAAGGAAAGTAAAGGCAAAAATAAATGAATGGATTATATCAATCTAAAAAGTTTCTGCACAGAAGAAAACTGACAACAAATTAAAAATGCAACCAACTGAATGGGAGATGACAAAGATTTAATATCTAAAATATATAAAGAACCCCTACAACTCAACATTAAACAAGTAAAGAATCCAAATAAAATTGGGCAGAGAACCTAAACAGACACTCTCTCAAGAAGACATACACATATCCAACAGATGAAAAGATGTTGAACTTTATTAGCTGTTTGGGGAATGCAAATTAAAGATAGAATGAGACATCACTTCATACCTGTTAGAATGGCTTTTTGCAAGAAAACAGATAATAACAAGTATTGGAGAAGTTGTGGAGGAAAAAAAATACACACCCAAAATACCTTATTCATTGCTGGTGGGAATGTAAACTGGTACAGCCACTATGGAAAACAGTATGGAGGACCTCAGAAAATGAAGATATGATCCAGCAATCCCTCTTCTTGGTATATACTCAAAAACATTTAACCTCAAAGATATATGCAGCCATAGTTTCATTGTAACATTTTTCATGATGGCCAAGATATGGAGACAAACAAAGTGTCCTTTGATAAAGGATTGGATAAAGAAGATGTAGTACTTATATAGTGGAATACTACTCAGCCATAAGAAAAGATGAAATACTACTATTTCTACAACATAAATGGACCTTGAAAATATTAGGCTAAGTGAAATAAATCAGTTAGAAAAAGCTAAGAAACCATATGATTTTAGTCATATGTGGGATATAAAACTGAAATTCATAAACATAAACAGCAATAGGCTGGGAATAAGGCCAGGTGATGGGGGCAAGGGGGTCAAATATATGGTAAAGGAAGATTATTTGACTTTGGGTGGTGGGCCCACAATGCAACATACAGATCATGTTTCATAGAAATGTACACTTGAAACCTATATAATCCTATTAACCAATGTAATCTCAATAATTTAATTAAAAGAGCAAAATAAAATAAGGATAATGTTCTTCATGAATCTGGGATGTTAAAGTATTGTTTTTAAACAAGACATAAAACCACAAACCATAAAAGAAATGATGGAACACTTTTACCACATTAAAAACAAAAATTTATTTTAATTAAAAGCAAAGAGAATGAGGAAAACAAAATTAAACCACTGACAATTTAAAGAAGTTTAGAGACAGGAAAGGCGGTATTAGGGAAAGGGAGTCCAAGTGGGAGGAAAACATATATAACAGGCAGAGATAGCTCCAAGCCAGATTGCTTATCTTACATTCACAGAAAAGGGAGGAATGTAATGTTTTTAGGGGAAGAAGAGTGGGATAACTGCTGAGCTTTGTAACTTGGAAACTGATACCCCATAAGGGAAGAGGAAGAGAGTGACCATTTAGGAAAGCACTGGGGACATAAATTAAGGAAGGATTCAATTGTAAACCCAAAGAAACTCATGGGACTGGATTATATTTTTTCCATTAGAGAGAGAGTAGGGTTTCTCCATTTGGGAACCTCTTCTGAAAGGGTGTTTGTATACACTTGAAATAAACTTCTACATAGTTGCTTAAAAATCTTTAAGTTTACAAGTTTTATTCTTGAAACTTCATAGGACAAGAACTCACAATGATGAGAGTTCAGATTCACCAAACACCATGTCTCACACTTATACTTGGATCAATTGGAAAATATTATTTCATTCTCTTCTGGCTTTCTCTTTTTGCTGATGAAAGTATGCTATTGGAGAGAACTAAGATGGCGGCAAAGGCAAAACACCTATCTTGCCGTCATAATCAGCAATTTTAATACTACAACTTAACGAAAGAACAAATACCTTCCAGAATCACCAGAAAGCTCACCGAGTGAAAATTCCACAAATAAAAGTGAAAATAAGACACTGTGACTCGGAGGAGCGGCGGCGAACAGTGTTGAAAGATTCGCACAGAGAGAGGTTTGGAGTGCGAGCCGCAGAGAGGGCGGGCGGCTGAAAACCGGCCAGTTTCTTGAACGGGGAGACAAAGGCGTCCCACTGGACTGATTCTCCAGCTCTGGGCAAAGTCCAGAGAACCCACTATCACACAGGGTGAAAACTGGACAGTGGGAGGGCACGCCGAAGCTCGGGTGCTGCCAGGTCTCCCCGCTTGTGGAGAAGGCAGCTCGTGCGAACAGCTCGGCTGCGTGATGGCGCAGAGAGCGCACCGCGACTTGCCTCTCATTCGGAAAACCGTCAGCTTGCTTTGTTTTACGACCCTGGGTGAGACATTGCGCATGCAGACTCATTTTGGGAAAGTCTGAATTCCCCGGCAACCGGCAGCCGGTGGAGCTCCACAGCGGCTCTCTCTCAGAGGTGCTGGCGGCCATTGCCCAGGGCACAGAGTCCCTGGGGCCGCATACGGCAGAGCTAACGCTGTCTGCTTGGCCCGGAGACTGCGCCCACCCAACCTGAGCACAGCTGAGCTTCACAGACAATTGGCCTGGAGGTCAACCCTCCAAGTGCTAACAACGATTAACTGAGCTTAACTTCAGCAAGACTGTGCAGCCCATATCCACCTCAGGTAACTGGGGAGGCTGAGCCACTATCCCTAGTAGGAAGTCTACCACACAAAGCTAATTGACCAACTCAGGGAAGCAGCCACCATGCAGAGACATGGAAAGAAATCAGATGTGAAAGAAATGGAGGAAAAAAAACGACTGGACATGGAATTCAGAACCACGGTTATAGGGTTTTTTAAGAGGCTCCAACAAAAGATCGAGGCCTATAAGGAAATAAGCAAGACCACAAAGGAAATGAATGAGTCCTACAAGAAAATGAACAACACCCTCCAGGATATAAATGAGAGCTGCAAAGAAATGATCAAGACCAACGTGGAAATGATCAAGATCAACGTGGAAATGAATGAGTCCTACAAGAAAATGAAAGAAACCCTCAAGGATATAAAGCAGACTCTCAAGGATATGAAAAAGGACCAACCAGAAGTTAAGCATGCACTGACTGAAACAAAAAATATTATACAAAGACCTGAAGGTGCCCTGGAGCACCCCAAGAACCAAGTTAAAGATTTGAAATACAAAGAGGTAAAATCCACTCAGCTGAAAAAGCAAGAAACCAAAATAATCCAAAAAATTGAAGATAGTGTAAGGGGCCTCTGGGACAACCTCTAGCATACCAACATCCGAATTATAGGGGTGCCAGAAAAAGCGAGAGGCCAAGACAATGAAAACCTATTTGAAGAAATAGTGACTGAAAACTTCCCACACCTGGTGAAAGAAATTGACTTAGGAGTCCAAGAAGTGCACCGAACCCCAATATATAGGAACCCTAAGAGGACCACACCGGGGCACATCATAATTAAAATGCCAAGAGCAAAAGACAAAGAGAGAATATTAAAAGCAGCAAGAGAGAAACAGTTGGTTACCTATAAGGGAGCACCCATACGACTGTCAGCGGATTTCTCAACAGAAACGATGCAGGCAAGACGGGAGTGGCAAGAAATATTCAAAGTGATGAACAGCAAGAATCTACAACCAAGATTACTCTATCCAGCAAAGCTATCATTCAGAATTGAAGGTCAGATGAAGTACTTCGCAGATAAGAAAAAGCTAAAGGAGTTCATCACCACCAAACCAACATTATATGAAATGCTGAAAGATATTCTTTAAGAAGAGGAAGAAGAAAAAAGGTAAAGATGAAAATTATGAACAACAAATACACATCTATCAACAAATGAACATAAAAATCAAGTGAATTGGTAGGCTGTTGAACAGGATAGACTGGTGAATATAACAGAGACATGGACATAGAGAGGGAATGGACTGACAATTCTTGGGGAGAAAAGGGTTGTGGGAAGTGCAGCAAGAGACTGGACAAAAATCTAGCAACAATAGGAGAGGACAGTGGGGAGGGGGAGGTGAGGATGGAGGGTGGGATAGGTACAGGGTGGAGGGAAGCTATAGGGGGATAAAAAGGGGAAACAATGTAATTAATAAACTGAACAATAAAGATTAAAAAAAGAAAAAAGAAAAAAAAGAAAAAAAGAAAGAAAGTATGTTATTGGTTTGGTTGCCATTCCTTTTCAGGGCAACTGATCTTCCTCTTGAATTGCCTTTAAGACTTTCTTCCCCTCCCGCCTTGTTTTGTCTTTTCTTTTCTTTTCTTTTCTTTTCTTTTCTTTTCTTTTCTTTTCTTTTCTTTTCTTTTCCTTTCTTTCCTTTTCTTTTCTTTCTATTTTCTTTCTTTCTTTTTCTTTCTTTCTTTCTTTCTTTCGTTTTCTTTGTTTTTTTCTTTTTTTTTTTGCTCTGCTGTTTTACTATGACATGTCTAACTGTGGATTTTGCTCTGCTGTTTTACTATGACATGTCTAACTGTGGATTTTTGTTTCATTAATCCTACTGCAATTCTTTCAGTTTCCTGAACCTGAGGAAAGATTCTGAAGAAAATGTAGGATTTATTTACCACAATCTCAATGAAAATAGCATTTTATGAAAAGGACATATTCTCAGCTCCTCTAAATATGATTTGAGTTTAGACTTAATAACATATCCTCCTTTTTTATGTATTTGTCTTCCTGAATAATGTTTTATGGAACTATGTTTCATGTCAATAATTCTTTATAAGCTATGTCTAATTGCTTTTAATGTGAAGTACCATTAAATTTTCAAATTTTGATATTTTACTTTTTTCATTTTGAAAATAATAATATTGAAATTTTAATATAAGTAGCATATTTTTTTTATTTTAAAAGTTCAATTTGTGCTACTTATAATTTTCAGGAATATTTTGTTGAATTATCATTCATGGAAACTTTAATGCCCTTTGTTTCTTTACATGTATGTACATTTCTTTCATATAGTCATCTAATGATTCCATTACCTGTAATTTTGGGAATCTGATTCTTCAGTTTGACATTTCTTCTGGGTTTACATGATCATGTGATTCTTGATAGGTTTCATTACTGTTCTTTGTAACTCCTTCAAGAGGAAGCATTTGGGGTCTTTATTTAAAATGTTTTTCTCCAAAGAATATTTATATTTGTTTTCTCCAAATTTCTATGGGCTATCCAATCTGGGGCTGCATTAGATTAAAATTTTGTTTTAATACTTCCAAGGCAATACCTGGTATGGAAATGTGATATAAATTTTTGTGGTTATAAAATTACACGTAGGGTATAGGTGTTTTCTCTCTCTTTTCCACATCCAGAGTGGAGAGATCGATTGGGTCCAGTTTCTCAGTAGAGGAGGAGCTGGGGATTAAGGAATAAAGGAATAGAAGAGAAAATGCAGAAGTAGAAAATGATAGCTGAGGCTGGGTGGAATCTTTGTTCTCTCTGATGGAGAGACAGAATCTCCGAGCCCAGGAAGCTGTGTTTATTTATATCCCCAAATACAAAAGATTCATTCCCCCATTCCCAGGGCTAGACTGGATTTACATTTCAAGGATCTCTCTCCGACACCTGAGGCAAAGCTAAGGCCAAGTTGATAACACAGTCAGCCTTGTTGGTGGAAATGTTTTCCAAGATGCAGTTCTGCCTGGCACCTTGGATTCAGCCTACAATGATTTAAAGAATGCTCAGATGTCTTTCTTGGGGGTGGCCCTCCACATTAGGGAACACTTATTCATTCATTCATTCATTCATTCATTCATTTATTATTTCTCCTTCTACTCAATCCCAATTCAGGAAAAAATCAAATGATAATGCTTTTATGAGAAGGATTGGTTTATTTTTCTAATTCTCCTACTGAGCATATTACTCTTTAGGGATATTTGCTTTATGTGGAGAATTCTGAGTTAATATTCTTTGTTTTAGGACTATTTTTATCCATTCCTCTAGTATTTGAGGCTTCATTTAACCCCTGATGTGTTGTCTCAGAAGACTGACAGATGACTTTCAGACAAATGTTACCTTTATTGCTACCTTGTCCTTATTTAATCATATATCCTCCTGTTTCTGGCTTCTGTTTCCCTCATAATACTGTTAATTTCATTAACAGTATTTCATTAACAGTATTTCATAATACTGTTAATTTCATTAACAATACTGTTAATTTCATTAACAGTATGTTTATTCATTCATGGGGCAGGGAAGTGTCCCTCAGGCTGGCTTGCACTCTCTTCAATCCGGGATTCCTTCTCCCAATCCAGGCCTGCTGGCTCCCAACTGCTTACCTGCCTGCCTTCCTGATTGCCCCTAAGTGCTTCTGCCTGCGAGGCTGATCACCCCCTAACCACTCCTCTGCCAGCCTGATTGATGCCTAACTGGGCAGCCCAATTGCCCCTAACTGCCATCCCCTGCGGGCCTTGGTCACCCCCCAACTAATTGCCCTTCTCTGCATGCCCAGTCACCCCCAACTACCCTCCTTTGCTGGCCTGGTCACCCTAACTGCCCTCTCCTACAGGGTTGATCACCCACAACTGCCCTCCCCTGCAGGCCTGATCTCTCCCAACTGTCTTCCCTTGCTGGGCATCTTGTCATGGCCATCTTGTGTCCACCGGAGGCAGCCATCTTTGACCACATGGGACAGCCATCTTGTGTGTTGGAGTGATGGTTAATATGCATATTACTCTTTTATTAGATAGGATACACTAGAGGCCCAGTGCATGAAATCTGTGCACAGGGGACAGAGTGTCCCTCAGCCCAGCCTGCACTCTCTTCAATCAAAGAACCCTTGAGTGATGTCCGATTGTCCATTTAGGCCTGATCACAGGCAGTCGGACATCTCTCTCACAATTCAGGACTTTTGGCTCCCAACCACTCACCTGCTGCCTTCCTGATTACTCCTAACCACTTCTGCCTGCCAGCCTGATCACCTCCTAACTGCCCCCATGCCAGCTGGATCAACACCTAACTGCTCCCTGGGCAGCCTGATTGCCCTTAACTGCCATCCCCTGACAGTTTGGTTTCCCTAACTCTCCTCCTCTGCAGGCCTAGTATCCCCTAATTGCCCTCCCCTGCTGGCCTGCTCTCCCCTAACTGCCCTTCTCTGCTGGCCCATAACCCCTAACTGACCTCCCTGCTAACCTTATCACCCACAACTACCTTCCTCTGCAGTCTTGGCCCCCATCAACTGCCCTCCCCTGCAAGCCTGGTTCCCCCCAACTGCCCTCCTCTGCTGGCCTGGTCAACCCTAACTGCCCACAACTGTCCTCACCTGCAGGCCATCTCATGTCTTGGAGTGACAGTCAATTTGCATATTTATCTTTTATTAGATAGGAGATATATATATATATATATATATATATATATATATATATATATTTCTCTTATATTAGATAGGTCAACATAAGCCAGTTGACCAGTTGCTATGATGCACACTGACCACCAGGGGGCAGTCAATTTGGACAGATGAAAAGAGAAATAGGTGTGTGAGTCTATGACAGATTGCAAACAGGTTGGGTTGAGTTGCAGTTCTCTTTGGCAGGCTGGGCCACTGGCCCAAATTTGGCTGCTCTCCAGGCACCTCTCAGGAGGCACAGCATGTCTGACCCCCATCAACCCCTTGGGCCATGTCCTCCCCAGGCAGTGAGAACTGAGGGTGGAGGGAGGGGAATTTGATACCACAAGCTTTGTCCCTAGCACCCTCCTCCTCCTATAAAACCAGAGTCACCACAAGACTTGCAGAATGGCATGTGAAGTGGACAGTGTTGTCACACAGCTACTGCAACTCCCCAGTCTCCAGTCTGCCCCGGGTACTCCTCAGGCTCTCACTCTACTTCTCTGAGCCTCAGTCTGCACCTCTAGAGAGGCTGTGGGATCTCCACCCTAGAGACCCACTTCTCCATTGCTGGGTGCAGTAGACCAGAAGATGTGAGAGGTGGTGGTAGAAAGTGGGGCAGACATTCAGCTGACTGGGATAAGCAAGATCAGGATGAGTGGGAGCAGCTCCTCCCTGGCTGCCTTCCACTTTGCTCACTACTATGTTCCCTGGGGGATGTTCAATGCCAGTCTCAGCCTGATCCCCACAGGCCACACGGAGAAACCCCACTGGTGCACAAATCCGTGCACCAGGCCTCCAGTATTAAATATTGTAGGGTGTTGTGTTCTGTCTGAGAAGTGATTTCTCTTTTTTGGTTCTAGCCTATCTTTGTACTTGTTTTTCAGTGAATTTATTCACTTCTTTATGGAACAAATATTATCACAATTTTTATTGAAATCTAGAGTATATCTTTCTAAATGTTATTATAATGTTATAGAAGGTTCTATATAAATTTTCTAGTATAGATTGTTTTTACTATTTACTCAATAGACTGAAAATCTTGTATATAAGTTGCACTCTCCAATCATGCATATTGGAGATGTGTCAATACATTCACTTTGTTTAACACTTATTATCTATAAAGTGTTGTGTTAATTTCTGTGATCTTATGATCACAGGAATTAACTGAATTAATTAGCTGAAAGTATTTTAAGTTGAATTTGCAGTCTCCCAAAAGGGTAAAAAGAAATAGCATTTTCATTTAAATTTTAAATTTTTGCAAGTGTCTTCACATTTTTGATACTGGAAATATTTAAAATGTCATATCTAATTAAAGTGATATACTCAACTGAATCAATCATTTAATATATTTTACTGATTAGTAAAATATTTAAATACATTTTAAATGTGTTTGTAATTTAAATTTCATGTACTAATGTAATTCTTTGGAGTTAATGTAAATAGTTAAATGTAAGTTAAATGCTGTGAAGGTTTGGGGAGGCTGAGTAAACTCAAACATTTGCTCTCAGAAAGAAAAGGCAAGGTCTGCTTACTCTATTAAATATAATAAATAATAATGTAATAATTTAAAGGTAACTTGACTTGAATCAAGAGGGAAAGCTGCTAATGTGATATCAACTTTATAATATGATTATAGCACAATATGTAGAAAAGTCAACTCAAGCAGTTAAATAAAACTGTCAGTGAAACAATCACATTAAAGGTACAGCAATTTCTTAGTCGAATCATGTTTTACTAATTTTACCATGAATATGTTTTATGTATTTGCTTTGTAAGTAAACTTTTAAAAAAGTTTTACAGGTACAGAAAATTGGCAAGAATAGTTCAGAAGGTCTATATACTCCAAATTTAAATTCTCTTATTGTTAACATTACTGTAATACATTTTTCACAACCAATGTGTCATATTGATAAATTATTATTAACTAAAGTATATACTTTATTATGATCCTCTCATTTTTTACCTCACATCCTTTTTTGTTCCAGGAACCCATCCTAGATATACTATATTAAACTTAGTCAGCATGTCTACTTATGTTGTTCTAGACATACAGTTTCTCAGATTTTAGGTTTATAATAACCTCGTCCATTTTGAGGAGTAGTGGGCAGGTGTTTTTCCATGATGGTATTGAATATAGGTGTGTATGATATTTTTTTCATGAGTAGACTGGGTTTATTCGTTGTAGGAGAAAGAAAGACATCACAGGCAAAGTGCCTTTCTCTATGTAATATCAAGGGTATATTGTATTAAAATGTCTTGTCAATGGTGCTGTTATCCTTGGTCATTTTCTTGGCTTATGTAGTGATTGCCAGCTTTTAAGTTACTATTTTATTTCTCCCTTTCATATTGAACTCTTTATAAGGAAGTCACTATGTACAGCCATCTTAAAGATTTAGAATATTATGTTTTATCTCCATAGGGAGGGAGCTCTACTGACATTGAATATATGGTGCAACGTAATGTCCCTCCCAGTTCAAAGAATTTAAATGATAGATAATATCTTTAACATTTTATTTTGAATGGACTGCTGAGCTGCTACTAAATGACTTAATACATCAACATGAAATTTAACAAATAAAAGAGCTGGTGGTAAAGGTATTTTGAAATTTAGAAGTTTCCTTTTAATCCTGGACATCATGAACTTTTACTTGGATGCTAACAGAAGGTGGGTAGAAAAATAGAAAACATGATCACCCAATCAGTGGTCACTGTGATGTGCAATCCAACCCCTACCCCTACCTCCTCAGTAAAGAATATGTTCCCCAAGCTGCTGAGAGTATTGTCAATAAATAATCTTATACTCAGGCTCACAAATTGCTTCAGGAGAATAGATACTTCAGAGCTGGCTCACATCTAATGATATACAAAAGCTATTTGACTTAGAGTATAAAGTCCCTCTTGCCCCCTCAGGAATTCCCTAAAGACTATTTCAAATCTAACACCAGGACTGACATTGGGCTTGCATCACAGATCAATTTATCCCTTTGCACAATTTTTTCTTTCTCTTCCTTTAAAGGGTTTCATCCCAAGCTATTCTTTATTAATTAAACATCCTGCACATTAATCTCTGTCTTACACTATATATTTCAGTAAAATACTTTCAGATCCATATGTAATCTTTAGAAGTTTTCATTCTTTTTACTGACTATCCTATATAATAAAAGCCGAATATGCGAAGTGTCCAGTCGACTGGTCAGCTGTTCAACCAATCAAAGAGCAATATGCTAATGATATGCTAAGGCTGCTCAACCACTTGGTATGGTGTGCACTGACAACCAGGGGGCAGACAGTTGACTGGTCAACCAGTTGCTATGACAGGCACTGACCATCAGGGAGCAGACTCTCCAACTGGTAGGTTAGCTTGCTGCTTGGGTCCAGCCAATTGGGACTGAGCAAGATGATCTGGAGATGCCCTGGAGCCCTTCCACCCTCCTTCCCCAGCTGGCCAACCTCCCCTGTCCCTCCTCAGTCCTGATTGTGCACTGGTGGGGTCTCTCAGCCTGGCCTATGCCCTCTCACAATCTGGGACCTTTCAGGGACTCCTGCAGAGCCAGTTTTGGCCCTAACCTGCAGGCCAGGCCAATGGACCCCACTGGTGCACAAATTAGTGCACCAGGTCTCTAGCCTATCTGTAATAATAAAAGGGTAATATACTCATTAGACCAGACATCCTTTCAGACGTCATTCCAGACATCCTTCTGGACAAAGCTGGGGCCAGAGAGAAGCCAGCCTGGGTCCTGGGTGCCTGTGGAGAGCTGGAGGGAAGAAAGCCTGGGTCCTCAGTGCCTAAGGGAAGCCAATGCCAGCAGCCAGGGGAAGGAAAGCCTCTCTTGCATGCATTTTGTGCATCAGGCCTCTAGTATGAGAAAAGTCTAAGTGACAGTTAAGGCGGAATGACCGGAACTATGGGTCGCTATGATGTGCACTGACCACTAGTGGCAGACAATAAATGCAGGAGCTGCCCCCTGGTGGTCAGTGTGCTCCCCCAGGAGGAGTGCCACTCAGCCAGAAGCCAGGATCATGGCTGGTGAGCGCAGCTGCCATGGCAGGAGCCTCTTCTGACACTGTGGCATCAGGGGCAGTGGGCTGGGATGAGCGCAAGTAGCACTCAACCTTGATTCAGGCTCCTCCCTGGCCACCTGCTGCTTGGCACACTGCTAATCCCTTGGGGGATGTCTGATTGCTGGTTTAGGCAATTGGACACCCCGCTAGTGGTCCCAGACTATGAGAGGGTGTAGGCTGGGCTGAGGGATCAGAAAATTTCATGCACTGGGCCTCTAGTTATGTTTATAAAATCCAACTATACTTTTGTTCTTATTGGTTATAAATTCCAACTTTTGATAAGAGAAGCAGCAAATTCATATGGCAAAAGAAGCACACAGGGAAGGAAGGAATTTGAGGCCATTAAATAATGTAGCACAATATGTGAAGGTGAAACTAAAACTCATGTTGAATAGTTTTCCTAAGTGTGTTTTGAACTAACTTGAAATTTCCCTAGCAATTTTTAAGAGATTCTGTTTCTTTATTGATGTACTAGAGGCCCATGCATGAATCCCTGATTGCAGAGATTGGGCTAAAACTGGCTCTCCAATGGGTCCTGGGTCATGAGAGGGTGCAGACCAAGCTGAGGGAACCCAACAGTGCATGAATCTATGCACCAGGCCTCTAGTATACATATAATATCTTTGATTAATCTCTTCCTGCCTTCCCCTCCCCTCTGAGATTCATCAGTCTATTCCACGTTTCCATGCCTGTGGTTTCCACTTCTGCATAAAGAATCTGCCCATCGGTGGACAGTGCATGTTATAGCTACTGGTTAGCCGGTCAGCCAGTCTGCTCATCATTTAGGCTTTTATATGTATAGATACCATCTAACATTCGGTATTGAATGCTTAAATTTTGAAGATTGAAAAGGTATTAAGTAATGTGTCATTTTAATATTAGTTTACATTTCCTGATTACTTATTTTGAACATAATCTTTACTAATACAAATATATACTAATTAGACTGAACATCTTCCAGATGACCATCCCCTCAAAGCCACAGCAGCTACCTGAGCCAGCAGCACAGGAGAAGCAGACACAGCAGGAGAGCAGGCATTGCTACAGCCTGGGGAGCAGCAGTGAAGGATGCGGTACCTCCACCACCGGAGCCAGAGCAGAGCCCAGGCAGCAGTAACCGCCGTGGTGGGAGCCTCAGAGAAGGTGGTGCCTCTGCTAATGGAACAGTGGCTGAGGACATCAACTGCTACAACATAAAGGGCCACACCCACAAGATGGTGAAGGTGAGGCTGAGGCTGGATGATGGGGATGGTAGCCAGGGTGAGCTGCAGTTCAGGAACCTCTGAGAGTGGCAGCACCAGGCCATCCAGCACTGCATCCAGTCCCTGAGGCATGTGTGCCAGTGCTGCAATGCCAACTTGCCTCACAACCATCCTGCTAGAAGATGAGGTGGGTTGTGCAGCACACCAAGGGCTGCCAGTGCAAGATCAATGGAGATTGCGAAGTGTGCAAAAAGTTCATCATTCTTTGCTGCTACGATGCCAAACACTGCCAAGAAAACACATGTCCCATTCCTGACTGCCTCAACATCAAGCAGAAGCTCCGCCAGCAGGAGATACAACACCACCAGCAGCACACATAGCTTCAGCACCACCCCCAGCACCCCACACTGCATCCCAGCACACCCTGGACACTACAGCCCCTGACTCTGCCCCAGACATCACCTGTGAGCATGCCACTAGCCTGCCAGAACTCACTACAGTTTGCACTGGGAAGCCCACTAACCACGAGCCAGCCCACCACCCCCTGCCTAGGCCCACCTTCAGCAGTGCAGGCACCCGGAAAATTGAACATCAGGTGCAGCAGCAGCAGCAACAGCAGCAGTAGCATCTGTACTGGGTGAGCACCAACAAAGGTATGCCCCTAAGGCACAGTGATCCCTGAGAGCCAGATGGCCCCCATGGGCCTGAATGGGACCCAACCAGGTCAGTGGGCTTGTTATTCTGCCCCCCCCCCAATCCCCAGCAGTGGCAGCTGGCACCCATCCCTCAGCCACAGCCAATGTGAGGCATGCCCAGAACTGTGATGTCTATGCAGACCTAAGGTTCAGCCACCTCAGAGCATCGCTCCAGGTGCCCTGAAGTACCTGCTGTGGACCCTGAAGTCTCCCAGCTCCCCCAGCAGCAGCATGTGCTCAACATCCTCAAGTCAAACCCTCAGCTGATGGCAGCTCTCATCAAATAGCACACAGCCAAGTAAGTAGCCAGCCAGCCTGGCCTTCAGCTCTAGCCCAGCCTACTGAACCTGAACATCATGCAAGCCAGTGGGCCATGACCTGCTGTCGCCCTGCGGCAGCAAGCAATGGGAGGCCTGAACCCCCAGGGCCAGGCCTTGAGCATCATGAACCCAGACACAACCGCAGTGTGGCGAGTATGAACCATAGTACAGAGAGATGCCACGGAGCAACAGCAACAACAGCAGTAGCAGCAACAACGGAAAGGCAACTCTGGCATGGATGCAGGCCTGGCAGGATGCACCTAGTTCCAGCAGCCTCAGGGATGCTGACGCTACCTACAGCCAAGCAGCATTGGGTATCCAGCAGTAGATTGGGTTCCAGGCCAGCCAAACCTGTTAGGCATATTCTATACCTTTCCCCTGCCTCAGTTTCTCCCTTGCACTCAGTACTTTCCTGTTGTCCCCGCTTGAGGCTGCTGCCCTCTCTGCCCTTTTCCTGTTATTTTCATTTTAGGTCTCATAGGAGAAGCTAAGCAGCCAAGAAAAGCAACTCTAGACCCAGCTTCCTGCAACCACCTGCAACTACATCTGACCTACACAGAGACATAAATATTCTGCCCTCCCTACTCTTGCTGAAATGGATATACTGGTGTGTATTAAAAATAAAATTTCTAAAACTCTCACAACATCTAGCATAGACCTAACAAACCCCCTGAGCACCAGCAGCACATGCTCTCAGAGAACCATAGGCCTCACTTCTCTGGCCAGCAGATGGCCACATCCTTTAGTAGCCAGGTGAGATCTCTGATCCCTGTCCAGTCTCCAGAACTCAGTCTCAGCCTCCACATTCCAGCCATCACCACAGATATGCCCCAACCTTCACCATATCATGTCTCCCCCTAGATTGGTTCTCCCCACCCAGGACTCCCAGTCACCATGGCCAACTCCATAGATCAGGGACACTTGGAGAACCCTAAATATGCAATGTTACCGCAGCTAAATAACCTCACAGAAGTGCATTGCCCAGTGAACTATCCCTGGTTGGTGACACTAGAGTAGACACCCCAGAAATGTTGCAGGAGTGGGAGGAGAGGAGGTGCTGCTGCAGGAGAGGAGGCAGCGCCACCACCACTGCCACTGCCCTTTCCACAGAGGTGGTGTGGGAGAGGTGGCAGCATTGTGGGAGAGATCTTGGTGCAGGCCCTTCTGCAGCCATAGAGGCATCTGCACAGGACCAAACTCAGGGCCACACCTCTGAAGAGGTGCGACCTGCTGTTCCTCAATTTCCCCCAGACCCTTCCCCAGCTGGCCTGGCCCCAGATTGCCCCCCACCCACCAATGGGTGGGGGGCAGGGCCAGCACTAAGAAGCGAGGGCCAAGTGCTGGCAGCCATGGTGATCAGCAGTGGCAGCAGCAATGAGTGATGGGGGTGGCACCTTCCCATAATCACCCGGTTGCCTCTCACAGAGGGAGGCCAGGCAGGCACAGAGGGAGGTACGGGTCTAAGCCATCAGCAGGACATCCCATAAGGCTCCTGGACTGTGAGAGGGGGCAGGCCAGACTGAGGGACCCTGCCCCTAGTGCATAAATTTTGTGCACTGGGCCACAAGTTTTATATATTTACTATCCCTGTATTTTCTTTTTTATGAATTGCCTTTCTCGCCTGTTAAATTATTTGTTAGTTTTTTTTTCTTACTGGTTTACAACATCTTTGTCTTCTGGAAACTATTTTGCTAGCAATATGTATTGCAAATATTTACTTCAAGTTTGTGGCTTTGTTTTTGACCTCCTTTAAGGTATCCATTAATGAATAGAACTTTTTAATCTTCATATAATCCAATAAATCCAGAATTGCTTTTTATTTTAGTTATTTTGTTCTATTGTTTAGAAAATTCGTTCTTAATCACAGATTAGAAAAACATTTGTTATATTTTTAAAGTTTCAAAAGTTAGCTTTTCACATTTAAATTCTTAGTCTATCTGAAGCTTTCTTTCTTTCATCTTTTATGATTTATTTCTTATTGTAAAATGGGAGGTAAGGATCCAATTTCTTTTTTTCCCCTCATATGAAAAAAATACTTTTTATGGCTCTTTTTCTCTCTGATCTGCATTTATATTTTAGCCAGATACCTGTTAACATATGAAACGTGCAAACACATGGAGGATTTTTGTAAATTTATTTGAATCAAACTGACAACATATACCAGGGGAGTAAAGTCTCAAATGCTCCCAAGAATAACAATTTTGCAGTTTCTTTTATACATTTTTGAAATTAAGGAGGGGGCATAATAAAGAATGCATGGAAGTAGGAGAAAGCAAGGCAGAAATTGTATTACAGAGTAGTTAAGATTATGTGCTCTCTGGAGGGCACATAATTTGTGCTCCTTAATTTCAAAAATGTATAAAAGAAACTGAAAAATTGTTATTCTTGGGAGCATTTGAGACTTTACTCCCCTGGTATATGTTGTCAGTTTGATTCAAATAAATTTACAAATCCATGTGTTTGCACTTTTCATATGTTAACAGGGCTTATTTAAAAGGTGTGTTAACCTGGATGCACATAAAAAATGGACAGAGCTTGCTTAAGACAAAAATAAAACTAACTAAAAAGTTAGATGCCTGGCCATGACTACTCATCCTAGCCTGCCCAGTTAGGGATTTATGATCAGATTGCCCTGTGTGGTTACTTTCCAAAGAACCCCCCCCTTTTTTTTGTCTATATACCAAAAGTCTGTATATGTATGATTTCATTAATTAGTCCGTTTTGTTTCATTCATCAATTAGTTTATAACACACCAAAACTAGGTATCTTATTTACTACTATCGGCCCAGTGCACAGATTTGTGTACCAATGGGGTCCCACAGCCTAACCTGTGCCCTATCACAATCCAGGACCCCTTACAGAGACCAGGAAAAACTAGCAGCCCAACATCCCCTGAGTGATGTAGTAGAACACAAAGCAGCAGGCAGCTGGGGAGGAGCCTGAGCCCAGGCCAGGTGCCATGCTCCTCCAACTCATCCCAGCTCTTCTGCAATTGCTGCCACTGCCGAGTAGCACTGCCTCCAAGATGAAAGAGGCTGGCGCCATGGCAGCTATGCTCGCTCACCAGCTGTGAGCCCAGCATCTGGCACCCATTGTTCAGCTGAGCAGCATTCACACTGTGGGAGCACACTGAACACTAGGGTGTCTGCATTGAGTGTCTGCCCCCTGGTGGTCAGTGTATGTCATAGCAACCAGTCTAACAGTTGACCAGTCAAATGGTCAACCAGTCACTTAGGGTTTTATATATAAACTAGAGGCCCAGTGCATGAATTTGTACACCAGTAGGGTCCTTCAGCCTGGCTTGTGGAATTGGGCTGAAAACAGCACTCCAATATCCTCTAATGGGGTCCTAGATTGCCAGAGGGTGCAGGCCAGGCAGAGGGACCCCTCAGCTGCAATATAGGGGCCAGGGAAAGATGTGGGAGGTTGGTTAGCTAGGAAGGGAATGCATGAGGACTCCAAGGCATGTCTGGCCTGTTTCATTCAGTCTCAATCAGTTAGAACCCAGCAGCAAGCTAACCTACCAGTTGGAGCATCTGCCCCCTGATGGTCAGTGCATGTCATAGTGAGTATTTGAGTGGCTTTAGCATATCATTAGCATATTATGCTTTGATTGGTTGAACATCCGACTGTCGACTGGACACTTAGTATATTAGGCTTTTATTATATAGGATAATTTTATAATAATTTTTAGATATGGTAAGGAAAATAAATCCTCTAATTTCTTCTCCAGGAATGGTATTTCACTTTTCCATATACTCTGTAGAAGAAGTGGTTCAAATATTATTAAAATCCTGTTAAGATTTTTATTGAAGTTTCAATTAATCCATACATTTATTTGGAGAGAATTCGTCCACTTAGGAAGAATTGATATCTTAATGTTGTTAAATCTGTCTACCAAAGCCCATTGGATATGTCTCTATTAATTTAGCTCTTTTTTATTTATTTTCAGTAACATTTCATGACTTTCTAGGTATAGACCTTGCATGTTCTTATTTATATGTTTGTTGATCTTTTACAACATTTTGACACTATTTTAAACATTTTTTTTCTTGATGTGTGTGTGTGTTTTCTAATCTTTGCTGCTACATAAAAATGAAATTGAATTTTGTATATTGATCTTCAGTTAGCACTTGAGTTATCCTATTTTATCTAATAATTTTTAAAGTCTTTTGCTTCTTTAAATATAGTTTTTCATCATTTGAAAATAATAACCAATTTATTTCCTCCTTTCTAATTGTTTTGTTTTCAATCTAGTTTTTTTAGGTTATCATACTTGCAAACAATATTGAACATATAAAGTAAAATTAACTTATTTATATTATTCTAAATAATGTTTTTTTAAAATGTGACAATACAATAGGACATCTGAGACAGTTTTTAAGGATATTTACACAAGGAAAATTACTGCTGTTAATTTAGTCTTTCTGTAAGCATAGTGTTAAAGCAACAAGGTCCTTGGTTCTAATGTTAGTTCTGTCACTCACTGGGTGGTGGCTTTGAGTGTTCCTTGGGTAATTTAAAGTGACCTAATACATGTTTTCTAGAATTGAAATGAGGAATCAATTAGAGAACAAGTTAACATGGCAAGGGGGCTGTACATAAATAGCTATAAGGTAGTATGACTGCACTTTACTGGACTGTCAATACAAATGGGAACAGGTTACTATAATATATTAATAACTTCATTTCCTCTGCTCATCACTCATAATATGTATTTCTGGAAGTTCTCAGAAAAGACTGAAGGTATTCTCTTATTATAACAAGTTCCCCCAAGGTCTATGAGCTCCTTTGGAGTTTCTCTGCTATAGTGAATGTACTCTGGTAACCACTGATCCTTTAGGCATGACAAGAACTGCTTGTAATTGGTGCCTTAGTGGAACTCTGGTACTGGTCATGGTCAAGCTCTCTCTTGACTCTCTCATCTCTCAAAGAAGCCAAGTCCCATTCTAGTCTATATCTTTGGCAAACAATTGGCTTTCTTAATATACAAAGCCACATTTTATAGGTGCCAGAATAAGGATCATATAGTAACACTGTCTATAGGAAGCAACTGTTTCATTTTTACTAACAACTTTTTTTCACCCTTGAAAGTGAATATGGAACCAGGGAGTAATAATGACAATGGGTTTGAATAACTATCACATGCCCCAAATCAGAATCGCCATTAAATAACAAAGACTTTTTTGGTAGCTTAACTTCAAACCTGGCCACTAAGACTTCTCATGGACAGGGTCTAATAGAGACACATACATAGATTTCCCCATGTGACCAATTAGAAGTTTATGGACAGATAAATCTGAACCATGGGAAGTAGATAGCAACATCTAGAAACAAGCAGATTCCTCCTATGATAAGGTAGCAATATGTGATTGAGCATAGGATTCCTATATAATTTATATTTATATCAGGAGAGGAATATAGTGCAGTCCAAAGAGCATTACTGTGGGGTGACTCAGTTTTGGCTTTAATCAGATTTTCTCCATTTCCTTAATTTGCAGTGGAATTTAGAATTAAAAAAAATCAATTCTGGTTTTGTTTCTATAAAAGAAAAATGTAATATTTACTTCACAGTTGCCATTAATGACAATTAAATTGCATAATATTTTGTGATATTTTTGGAGATAATTGTTTAGGAAGACCTCTATGTTGGACATGTTTCTATTTTGAGATTTAATTCTTAGATCTAATATAAATAATAATACTATGACATATGCTGTTATTTTTGTGAAACAACACAAGCTTATTTCATGACTAGAGGCTCAGTGCATGAAATTCATTCATAGGGGGCGGGGGACGTCCCTCAGTCCAGCCTGTACCCTCTCCAATCTGGGACCCCTCGGGGGATGTCAAACTGCCTGTTTAAGCCCAATCCCAGTAGGATCGGGCCAAAAAGGGCAGTTGGACATCCTTCTCACAATCCAGGACTGCTGGCTCCAAACTGCTCACCTGCCTGCCTCCCTGATTGCCCCTAACCGCTTCTGCCTGCCAGCTTGATCACCCTCTAACCACTACCATACCAGCCGAATTGATGTGGCTTGTTTGCCCCCTTGCCAGCCTGTTTGCCCCCAACTTCCTTCCTCTGCTGGCCTGGTCACCCCTAAATGCCTTCTCCTATAGGCTTGATCACCCCCAACTGTCCTTACTTACAGGCTTGCTCCCACCCAACTGCCCTCCCCTGCGGGTCTGACCACCCACAACTGCCCTCCCTTACAGGGCCTGGAACCTCCCAATGGCCCTCCTCTGCTGGCCATCTTGTGGTGGCAATCTTGTGTCCACATGGAGTCAGCCCTCTTTTGTGTTGGAGTGATGGTCAATCTGCATATTAATCATTTATTAGGTAAGATGTAGGCCTGGTGCATGGGTGGGAGCCAGCTGGTCTGCCCTGAAGGGTATCCTGGATCAGGGTGGGGGTTCCCTTGGGGCATGGGGCAGCCTGGGCGAGGGCCTGTGGTGGTTTGCAGGCAAGCCACATCCCCCACTGATCCAAGCGGAGGCCCTGGGATCTGGAATTAATTTATGTTCTACAATTGAAACTTTGTAGCCTGGAGTGGAACCAAGCCTTCTGCCCGCTTGTTGGTGACAGCCATTTCTGTTTAAATTCTATAATTGAAACTTTGTAGCCTGGAGTGGAGGCGTAGGTGCTAGGGCTACAGAAGCTTGGCTTCCTCCATAACCCAGGAAACCCTATCTTCTTCTCTCTCCAGCTTTGAGGCTGCTGCCATTTCTGTTGGGATATATCTTCTATAATTGAAACTTTGTAGCATTGAGTGGAGGCCTAGGCTGGCAACAGCAGGAGGATAGCTTGGCTTCCTCCATTGGCGGGGAAACACAAGCCTTCCTCTGGCTCCCGGTGGCCACAGCCATCTTGGTTGGGGTTTATTTGCATGACTTGCTCCCGATTGGCTGATGGGCATGGCTGTGGGCATGGCCTGATCAGAGGTAAGGTCAATTTGCATATTACTCTTTTATTAAATAGGATAAGATGAGTGAAAGCAATATTTTGATAACATTGTTTATAGATAAACCAGTACAATTATTGGCTATAATTTTTTACTTTTCAATTTAATCTAAAATTCTTAGAGTATATGAATATATATATCAACTAGAGGCCCGATGCATGAAATTCATGCACGGGGGTGTGTCCCTCAGCCCACCCTGCACCCTCTCCAATCTGGGACTCCTGGAAGGATGTCTGACTGTCTATTTAGGCCCAATCTCAGTAGGACATCCTTCTCACAATGTAGGACTCCTGGCTCCCAACTACTTGCCTGCTACCTTCCTGATTGTCCCTAACCCCTTCTGTTGCCAGCCTGATCACATGACTCCCAGAGGTTCAGAGCAGGGAGGGATGAATAGGTGGGCCACATGTGATCTTTAGGGCAATGAAACTGTTCTGATACTACATTAATGGTACATTTGTCAAGACTATAAGATGTTCAATGCAAAGAATGAACCCTAATGTAAAATGCAGATTTTACTTTTTTTAATAATGTGTTGATAAAGGTTCATCAATTGTAATAAATGTATCACATTAATTTAAGATGCTAATAATAAAAGGAGCTTTAATGTGGTGTGGCTGGGCCTTGGGGTGGCAGTGCGGGTCCCAACCTCTGCTGCTTCTGGGGCGGCCATCAGGTCCCCAGCTGCCACCTCAGGTTTGCTGAAGCCAAGCCTCAGAGCGGCAGCACAGGTCTGGACAGCCTGCTGGCTCTGGGGCTGCGATCAGACCCCTGCTGGCCCAGCTGCTGCCTTGGCCTGTTGGAGCGGAGGCAGCCCGCCCGCCATCTTGGTTGGGGGTTAATTTGCATATTACTCCTATTGGCTGGTAGCGTAGTGAAGGTAAGGTCTATTTGCATGTTTCTCTTTTATCAGAGAGGATTAGATTTATATCTTTGACTTTGCATCTGTAATTCTTATTTTTATGTTATGAGAATGATTATTATCAAAAATAAAAATTTAACATTGTAGCATGAGGTATGTATATTAAGTAAGCCAATAGCAACTGCTTATTCCAGAATATTTAAAAATCTGAGTTATGCAGGATCCAATGAAGATTATCTTAGAATATCTTAATTTTTTAAAAATCTCCATCTGAGAACATGCTTAGATAGATGAAGAGAGAGAGAAAGAGAGAGAGATTGGTGATAGAGAAATGCTGATCAGTTGCCTGCTGTACATTCTGTATGTGCCTCAACTCAGGACCACAACACAGATGTGTGCCTCAACTAGGAGCTGAACCAGTAATGCTTTGTTACACAGAATTATATTCAATCAACTGAGCCTCTCTGGCTGGGCTTAGAATATCTTAAATAGTTTAATGCTTAAAATAGGCTTAGTTCAAGTTTATAATACTATATTAAAATAGTGATCATGGTAATCTTTAGATTCTCACAACTTATACTTCTTATAAAAAAAATTACTGGGCTGTATCACCTCTGAAAGTAGATGTTAAGCATTCTCACATAAACAAAACTTAACCTATATTAACTGTATGAATTGAAGTATTTGTTAATGATCTTGATCTTGTTTTTATTCTACAAGATTTATATATATATATATATATATATATATATATATATATATTCTAGTTATATATATATACATATAACCAACCTCTCTATATATATACTAGTGGCCTAGCATGCACAAAATCGTGTGCAAGTAGCTCGCTTGTGCTTGACTCAGCTGGACATCCCACCATCACTGCTCCTAGCCCTTGCCCCTCACTCCACTACTCATAGCTACCAGCTTCTAGTAGCTTGCACCCTGCCCCACCCGCCGTGAAAGCCACTACTCATTTGGTCATGATGGCATAACAGCATCACAACCAGAGGAGTTTTATGATATAGATATATATGTAATCAGGTGCATTTTAAGTATATAAGATTATATTTGTTAATTATTCCTCAATAAATTTAAAAGTAAGTCTAGTTAATATAGTATTGTAAAGATAGTCAATAGTATGTTTTTGCAAATGAGATTAATTGGAAAATATATTTTCTTCATTTCCTAAAGCAGAATAAGGGAGAATTACACTTATTTAATTATTTTGGCACATATATATTAACACTATTTGTCAATTAAAGAACCTGAGTGATGTTAATAATATTTAATATTACATCAAATGTTCATAATTTTCTTTTTCCAGCTATATTGAGGTATAATCCTATCTAGTAAAAGAGTAAAATGCAAATTGACCCTACTTCTGATCAAGCCACGCCCTCAGCTATGCCCATCAGCCAATCAGGAGCAAATTATGCAAATAAACCCCAACCAAAATGGCTGTGGCCAATGAAAGCAGGAGGAAGTCTTGGGTTTCCCTGGAACTGGAGGAAGGCAAGCTTTCTGCCTGCCATTGCTGGCCCAGACTTCCACTCAATGCTTCAAAGTTCCAGTTATAGAATTTAAATTACTTCAAATAGAAATAGCTATCACCATGGAACGAGCAGAAGACTTGGCTCCACTCCAGGCTACAAAGTTTCAATTGTAGAATATAAATTAATCCCAGATCCCAGGGCCTCCACTTGGGTTGCTGGGGACATGGCAGGCCTGAAAACCACCATGGGCCCCTCGTCCAGACCGCTCCACACCCCAAGGAAACTCCCACCCTTATCTGGGACACCCTTCAGGGCAAACCATGCAGCAGGCCTCTATCCTATATAATAAAAGATTAATTTGCAGATTGACCATCACTCCAACACACAACAGGGCTGCCCCCATGTGGTCAAAGATCCTGCCCCCATGTGGACACAAGATGGCCACCACAAGTTGGCCAGCAGGGAAGGGCAGTTTGGAGGGACCAGGCCTGCAAGGGAGGGCAGGTGGAGGGGATCAAGCCTACAGGGGAGAGCAATTAGAGGTGACCAGGTCGGCAGAGGAGGGAAGTTGGGGACAAACTGGCAGGCAGGGGAGCAGTTAGACATCAATTAGGCTGGCAGGCAGAAGCAGTTAAGGGAAATCAGGGAGGCAGGTAGATGAGCAGTTTGGAGCCAGCAGTCCTGGATTGTGAGAAGGATGGGCAGACAGACATTGCTCAAAGAATCCCAGATTGGAGAGGGTACAGGCTGGTATGAGGGACATCCTTCTCCACACCCCCCACCACAGATTTTGTGCACTGGGCCTCTAGCCCTATCTAATAAAAGAGTAATATGCAAATTGACCATATCTTTGCTACACCCATAAGCCACACCCACAAGCCATGCCCACCAGCCAATGAGGAGCAAATGAATCCCAACCAAGATGGCTGCAGCCACTTAGAGAACTGGCCTGCTGGGGCTGTGGGCACACAGAGTCTGCGACCCTGGTCGGGGCCATGTGGAGGGAGAGAACAGAGGCACGGGCCGGTTTGGTGGATGGAGAGAATGGGCTGCGCTGGCCGCCAGAGCCACAAGCACAGCATCTGCATCCTCAGCCAGGGCCGTGCAGAGGGAGGAAACAGGCTTTTTACCTCAGCCTTGGGGCAGGCTTGGGCTGGGGTTGGGGTGGAGCCAACCAGCAATCAGCTGTATTGCAGAGAGACAGCTGGCTGAGGTCCCCTGGGCGAGGTCCCCTGTCCAATGATGAAAGCTTTCGCCAGAGGCTTTTGGCCTTGGAAAGGCTGGGGGTGAGCTGTCATTAGAACATCTCCTGAGGGCTCCCAGTATGTGAGAGGGGGCAGTTTGTGCTGAGGGACCTCCCACTGCCAGTGCATGAATTTCATGTACCAGCCCCTAGTAAGTATATAAAACTCTGAGCCATTTAAGATGTTCAATATGATGATTGGAAATACAGATACAGTGTGAAAGGATTTCTCCATTATGCACTGGGCCTCAAGTCCTATCTAATAAAAGAGTAATATGCAAATTGACCATATCTTTGCTACACCCATAAGCCATTTATTTCAACTAAATAAATATAGTTCATTCAAGTATCTATCAGCACACCTATTTATTTACACTTTCTCTGTGGGAACTTTTAAATTCTATTCTCTTAAAAAATTTCAATTATACCAGTAAAGAGCCATCATTTTTCCAGCGTATTCTATTTTATTTTTGACCTGGACTTACATTCATGGAACTTACCAACAATTCTATTTGTCTCTTATGTCTGATAATTGATCAACTATGAAATATATGACTTAGTCTTTAAAGATACAGACAATAAGAACTATTAGATAATGTTCTCTAGGTTAACAATTCCTGAGATGGGCTCTCAATTATATTCTTTGGAAGGGCATGGCAGGTGTTTATTAAATTATAAATTATTTATATTCACAGTGATGCTATTTCCTTAGGCATAGGAAAGTAAGTACAAATATATTTTATAAGTTAACTTTCCAAGTGTTTTTGTTGTAACAAATCTACACACAGGATTTGAGAACCATTTTCTAACATGTTTTGAATTATTTGATTCAATACATCTGCTACTGAGCATGGCCATTAGCTAGAAAGATTTTTCTGAATTTCACTCCAGAATATCTCTAACACAATGATAGAGAAGCATTCTTTCCTATTATTAGGCCCACATTTGTCATTGGCAAATGCTTGGTTGGTTTTCATTTCACTTTTTTCCATCAAAACATTCCCTGATTTATCTGCTTAATAAAATACTAAAAGTTACTTTCATATTTGACTGAATAGGGAGTCTATTTTTATGTCACATGCCGTTTATCTTTATATCTCTTTAAATATAATCACTATTCAACAAATAAATGCAGAAGGCTGAGTTAAGTCATGACTTCAAATACACTGAGCAATGATTAAGTATTCTATGGTCAGCTAACAACATAATGCCAATGTAGCTTCATAATTGGTCCCATAATAATCCCTTTGTTTTATAGAAGAAAAACATGGCTCAGAGATGAGGCAGCTTCCCCTGAGTTGAGCATGTGGATACAAGCCAAGTAAGGACTAAACAGTGGGCATGTCTAGATCAGATTTACATGGCATGGGACTCTGAGAGGACACTGATTATGAGAAGTGGGAAATTACACAATATGGGTGATGATGGCCAAATTCACGGATGTGCCATGGAGGAATGCATGCCAGGAAGGGCTGAGGCTTTTCTTATTAACGCTCTAAAGGTCTATGTGATGCCACATGGCTGCCTCTCTAGTGGATGCTGTTCTTCAGGGCAAGATGAGAGAGGACTCTTTTCCGGGACCAGAAGGATCACCATGGGAACTGAAGATTGTTAAGGAGGAGAGGATAGGTCCTCTCTTCATCCTAAATGTGTGACCAGAGGAAGAATTTCCAGAACCTCCACATGGGAGCAGGTGCTGTGAGTCTCCCTTTGATGATGATTACTAGGAAGAATGTATATTTAGTACCATAATTATAAATATTACTAAACACATTTGTAATAACAATGTTTTAATAAAATATAATGATTAAAATAGGAACATGGAATTCCAACAGAAGTATAAAATATTGAGTTGCCATGAGGGCATATTTCACAATGAAACATCCACAGGATCAGCTTCAGAATTGAAGTGTGTAAAAGGAAACTCTGCTCCAAAGCAGGGCACTGTCATCAGGAACTGCAGAATATACTTGTTACTAGTTTATGTAATTTCAACTAAATAAATATAGTCATTTAGTGGCCAGGAAATAGTAAAGGAATACCTACATGCCATTGCAGATAATGAATTTTCTGATGTAAAAATGTAATATTTATTTAAAAATAATAGTATCTCAAGAATAAATAGTCCCTGTGAAAAAAATGTTGTTCCTCTTTATTAAAGAAGATATTAGAACTGATACTGCTAACACATTCAGGTCCTCTGTAAAATTATTTAGGATTCACTCTACTTGCTAGGAAGACACCTTTTCACTCTGCTTTTAAGACTAGCCATACTGATTATTTTTACAAAAAATACTTTTCTGTTGTTTATTATTAAAATAATTATTTTATATAGAAAAAGATCATGATGACTTATGTACAATAAAGTGATAAAATAAATCTAATAATAATTGGTCACATTAAAAACAAAACTTTATTCATTTCCATCACTTAAAATTGATTTGGGGATCTTTGCTTTATATCTACTATCACCTATATGAGATTGACCATGAGATCTTGGGTTATGTCTACATACATATAAGAAAATGGAAAATTGAAATGTTGTGTGTGTGTGTGTGTGTGTGTGTGTGTGTGTGTGTGTGTATGTGTGATAGTATGATACTCAAGGAAAGCAGATTGAAGCATTGAGGTCTGTACAATATTTCACCATATTGTGTGAATCACTCAAATATATACTGAACCTTATTTCTCTCTTTCCTTATGTAAATTTGACCCACATTTCAAGGTCAAAGATGTACTTAATCATTTATAATGGCCTTTGCAAAATTATTCTATAGAATTCTCAGATGAGAAATGTTTAGTATTTGAACTGTCTAATTGTCTAAAAATAGGCTCCTTCATCTTTACATTTAGACATTAATGAACTGTCTACATTCCTGTGGCAAGCCTTCTACCCCAGGAACAGCAAAACCTCATTTAAGAAAGATCAATAGCCATGCTCATTTTTCTTTCATGCTTCAGTTTACAACTCACTTTTAATATCATTTAAAAACACATAAGCCAATCCTACATGACATCTTTATTACCATTGTAATATTTTAAGTTTAATTTGTGGCAGTAAATATAGTCTGTAGCAAACTTTGTAGCAAAACAAAACAAAACAAGAAAACATGTTTTTGATTTATTTGGGGAGTGAATAACAACATCGTTGCAAAAGACCCCTGTAACAATGTAACAGATCTAAAATAGTTTGATTTTTAAATGAAACAGGTTATCCTTTATTTGTTTTTGTTGTTGTTTTGTTTTCAGCACAGAAGTCTTTTTTTATTTTCCCCCACTTACCATGCCATGAATTCATAGGGAATGGACTCTAGCACCTGAGGCTCCTTTCCATTGGTTCTCACACAATGTGCTTCTCTGGGTGGAGCAGGCTGATGCTTTAATTGAACTCAGGTACCTTTCTCTTTGGCTTCCTTCTTTTTCTGATCATTTTCCTTCACATGTTTCAGGAAGCTATCTCTGATCTTAGAGCTCTTAATATACTCAATACGTGCATTAATTCTCTTGGCAAGAATCTTGCCCTTAACTTGCTTGTTCACAATAATTCCCACTGCATACAGGGTGACATTGTAGACTTGTCAAGTTTTGTTTTGCCATGGAAACATTTGTGGGGCCTTCCTTTGTGAACAGGGCCCATTCCCTTGATGTCCACAATATCACCTTTCTTGTAGATTCGCAGGTATGTGGCCAAAGGAACAACTCCATGTTTTCTAAAAGGCCCTAGAGAACATATAGTGGGTATCTCTCCTCTTTCCCTTTGTGATAGCCATTTTGGTGAATTACTGAAAGATGGTGCTTCCAGTAGAAAGGAAGCCTTTATTTGTTTATTTTTAATGGACATTACATTTTAAGAACTCTACAAAGTTTAAAATAATATTTTGAAACATTTCTCATGGAGTTATTGGTACATAAATGAATTTTAATTAAATTAGCCTATTAATTTATTAATTTTTAGAATCCATTAGATAAAACAGGTTATAAGTCAAGACTCTGACCATATACTTTGGGTTCCAGTTTCAGTACAGCATCTTCAAGCTGCGCATCTGGGCAGAAGAACTTACTTTCTCCACATTTCAATGTCCTTATCTCTAAAATGGGGTGGAGGGCAGGAATTTGGAAATAGTCTTTATAGAGTAAGAATAATTATCCTAGTACAACTACAGAGCACAGTAGAGTGCTCAGAACATGGTAATCACACAGTAAATGTTGTTTCCTTTTATTAGCCTTTTGTTTTTGGCCCAAGGGATGGCGTTGGGGAGAGTTGAAGGAAGATGAGGCTATTTAGTGTAAACACACAGGATTAATACTCTATAAATGTGAGCAGAAATCTAAATCTAAATAAGAGCTACCCAGAACGTGGCAGTGGCATTAGGCACCACAGGGCACTATGCTATTACCTAGCAAAGTACAATAATGGTCCCCAAATTATGTAGGTAAACCAAAGAGCTGTGAGTGCTTATGTTGCTTTTTCAGACTTACAACTCCAGCACCTCAGAAATTCACTAAAGTTAAACAGTGATATCAATTTGAATTTTCAAAAGTGAGTCACTACTGCAACATGGTAAAATATATGCTCATGTAAGATTCATAAGGACAATGATTGTAATTATTGAGAAAGTAATAATCAAGTTTCTAGAATTGTCTAATCCATTAATAATTGTAGGACAATGATCCTTTTTGGTCTCCTTTTATCTCTCCTTTTTGTGTTACAAATGAAAGTACATAAGAAAAAACTCCTTTGAACAATAAAATAAAATAAAATATAGCTATATAATAGGGACATAGTCTTAGAAATTCATTGTTTGCAACTTTACCATTATGTGAACATCACAGAGTTCACTTAAACAAACCTAGTGCACTTACTACACACCTAGGTCATATAATACTAGAGGCCTGGTGCCTGAAAATTCATGCACTCAGAGGGTCCCTCAGCTTGGCCTTGCCCTCTTGCAGACCAGAAGCCCTCAGAGGATGTGCAGCTGATAGTTTAGGCCCACTCCCTTTGGGGAGTGGGCCTAAGCTGCAGTCTGGCTTCCCTCTGTGGTAGGAGACTGGGGGACCAATCAGGGGACAGTTCCTGCAATAAGCAGCCAGCCTTGCCCCCAACCTGGTTGTTCTGCTGTTAGGTCGATTTGTATATTACGCTTTTATTATATAGGATGATATAGCATATTTCTCCTAGACAACAAATCTGTGCAGCATGTTATTGTATTGAACTCTGTAGGCAATTATAACATAACTAGAGGCCCGGTGCACAAAATTTGTGCACTCGGTGGGGGAAGGGTTCCCCAGCCTGGCCTGTGCCCTGTCACAATGCAGGAGCTCTGCCCATCCCTCTGGGACTCCTTGATGAATTGCCCCCAAAAGGTAGGCAGAGCCAAGGATCTTGCTCTGCCCTACATGGATCTGGGAGGCAGGACACCTAGGACCCCCAGGCAGGCCTTGCCATGTAGAGCCAGGGGACTCCCAGGCAGGCCATGTTGGACACCCAGGCAGGCCTTGCTTGCAGAGCTGGGAGACCCCCAGGCAGGCCTGACTGGATCCCCAAGCAGTCCTTGGTCTTAGAGCTGAGGGACCCACCTCCTCCCAGCTCCACATAGTCAAGAGGAGATGAGACTACCAGGCAGGCTCCATGTTATGCACACAGCATCAAGCCAATCCCTGCCACCTGCATGTGCCTCCTATGTGCACAGCCATCTTGTGAGGGTGTGAGGGCATCACAGCATGACCACCACTTAGGCTTTTATTAGTAAGGATACATGTTCACAGGGACTTTATTCATGATAGCCAGAAAGTAGAAAAAGAGCAAGAGTCTAGACACATTTGAATAAAATATATAAAAATCGTGACCCCTGCGGTTCCCAGCACTGCCATGGCTGAGCTTGGGGCCAGGTTTGTGACTGTTATTGGGACCCCCCCAGACCCAGTGCTGCCAGGTCCTGGCTTGGGACTGGGTTTGTAACTGCAATTGCCATCCCTGCAGCCCCCAGTGCGGACATTGCCAAGCTTGGAGCCGGGTTTGTGGCTGCAATCCCAGACCCCCAGCGCTGCCATTGGCGGGGTTGGGGCTTGGTTTGTGGCTGCAATCATGGCCCCCAGCACTGCCATTGCCCGGTTTGGGGCCAGGTGTGTGACTAACCCTGTGGCCTCCAGCGCCACCATAGCACTGGGGATGGGTGGTCCCTCAACCCAACCTGCCCCCTCTCACATACTGGGAGCCCTCACGGGATGTCCAACAGATGGCTCATCCCCAGCCTGCCCAAGGCCTAAAGCCTCTGGCAAGGCTTTAGGCCTTGGGCACCTAGCCATCGCCCTACTCAGCTCAGCCACGGCTACCTGCGACCACCCGGCACTGGGGACTGGGCACTCACCACCACTTCTGCTCACAGCGCTCAGGGGCTCCCTGCCACCACCACCACCGCCACCACTTCCCCTCACAGCGGCAGGGGGCTGGGCGCTCGCCGCCATCACAATTTCATCTCCACCCCCAGGCCCGGTGCTCTTGCCACTTGGCCTTATTGGTTGGTAGCTTAGCCAATCAGGAGCCAAGGTACAGTCACATTTGCATGTTATTCTTTTATTAGATAGGACTAGAGCCTGGTGCACAAAATTTGTGCATGGGGGTTGGGGGATGTCCCTCAGCCCAGCCTGCACCCTCTCCAACCTGAGATGCCTTGAGGGATGTCTGACTGCCCGTTTATGAGCAGTGGGACATCCTTCTCACAATCCAGGACTGCTAGCTCCAAACTGCTCACCTGCCTGCCTCCCTAATTGCCCTTAACTGTTTCTGCCTGCCAGCCTCATCACTCCCTACCCACTACCCTGCCAGTCTAATTAATGTCTAACTGCTCCCCTGCCAGCCTGTTTTCCCCCAATTTCCCTCCTCTGCCGGCCTGGTCACCCCTAACTGCCTTCCCCTGCAGGCTTGATAGTCCCCAACTGACCTCCCTTGTAGGCCTGGAACCTCTCAACAGCCCTCCCCTGCTGGCCATCTTGTGGTGGCCATCTTGTTTCCAATGGGAGCAGGATCTTTGACCACATGGGGACAGCCCTCTTATGTGTTGGTGTGATGGTTAATCTGCATATTACTCTTTTATTAGACAGGATAGAGGCCTGGTGCATGGGTGGGGGCCAGTTGGTTTGTCCTGAAGGGTGTTCTGGATCAGGATGGGGGTTACCTTGGGGCATGGAGTGGCCTGGTGAGGGGCTTATGGTGGTTTGCAGGCCAGCCATGCCCCTCAGTGACCCAAGTGGAGGCCCTGGGATTTGGGATTAATTTATGTTCTATAATTGAAACTTTGTAGCCTAGAGCAGAGCCAAGCCCTAGAGCAGAGCTCAATCCCATGGTGACAGACATTTCTGTTTAAATTCTATAATTGAAACTTTTTAGCCCAGAGTGGAGGCCTAGATGCTAGGGCTACAGAAGCTTGGCTTCTCTCTCCAGCTCTGTGGCTGCTGCCATTTCTGTTGGAATACATCTTCTATAATTGAAACTTGGTAGTATTGAGTGGAGGCCCAGGCAGGCAACGGCAGGAGGAAATCTTGGCTTCCTCTGTTGCCAGGGAAACCCAAGCCTCCCTCCTGTTTTCAGTGGTGGCAGCCTTCTTGGTTGGCATTTATTTGCATAATTTGCTCCTGATTGGCTTATGGGCATGGCTGTGGGCATGGCCTTATTTAGGCACGGTCAATTGGCATATTACTCTTTTATTAGATAAGATGGTAGGTATTTCTGTTTGTAAACATAGAAAATGCATAGTTAATATATGGTATAAAATACAAAAAATGGAGTGTGAGGAAGGTCAAGTGGTCAGTTGGAGGAAAGGATGACACCTGTAATATTTTCTGTATAATCCTTTCTAATAAAAGAGTAATATGTCAATTTAACTGTACCTTCACTATGCTACCAGCCAATCAGGAGCACATGTGGGGCCGACTGGTGTGAGGCACAAGGGGCGAGGCTGAGGTGTCGTGAGGCGGGGGAAGGGGGGAGGGCCGAGGTGGTATGTGAGAGGCCTCGGGTGCAAGGTTCCTCTGGGGCTGGGCGGTCACCCAGGTGTGTGTGCATGAGGCTGACAGTGCAGGGTGCCTCCGGGACTGGGTGGTTGCCCTGGCGCGCACGCGAGAGAGGCCGCCAGTGAAGGGTGCCTCCTGGGGTGGGCAGTAGCCACAGGGTCTAAGGCCAGGGTACGGGGCCGGGGCCAAGGTTGACCAGGTGGGGCCAAGGTGGCTTGGGGCAGAGCCAGCCATTGACCCCATTGAGGGGGCAGGTTTGGCTGAGGGATCACCTACCCCGAGTGCGTAAATTTTGTACTGGGCCCTAGTGTGTGTGTGTGTATGTGTGTGTGTGTGTGTGTGTGTGTGTATTACTATCCTATATTATAAAAGAGAAACATGCAAATGTGACCATACCTTCATTCCTGATTAGCTATGCTACTAGCCAATCAGGTGTGGGGGCAGGGCCAAGTGGTGCAAGGGCCAGGCCCTGGGGGTGGAGATGAAATGGTGGTGGTGGAAAGTGCCCAGCCCCTGGGTGTTATGAGGGGAAGCAGCGGCAGCAGCAGTGGTGGTGGCAGCGGCAGGGAGCGCCTGGCCCCCAGGGCCCAGTGGTCACAGGCAGCCAGGGCTGAGCTGAGAAGGGTGATGGCTGGTGCCCAAGGCCTAAAGCCTCACCAGAGGATTTAGGCCTTGGGAAGGCTAGGGGTGAGCCATCAGTTGGACATCACCTAAGGGCTCCCAGTACGTGAGAGGGGGCAGGTTGGGTTGAGTGCACCCCCAGTGCATAAATTTCATGCACTGTGCCCCTAGTGTGTATGTGTGTGTATATATTGTGTGTATATATATATATATATATATATATATATATATATATATTCTTACTGTGAATAGAGCTTATGTAGCTTACAGGACTGGAAGTTGCTCTAGGTGAATCAGTGAGTGGTGAGTAGATGTGAAGTCCTAGGCTATTCTTGTATACCACTGTAGACTTTATAAACACTATTGCAAAACCCCTGCTCCTGCATCCTCATGACAGGGTCAGAAATAGAACATCAAAGTAATTAATGCTGCTCTGTGAACAGACATGTGGGCTGGATTGATTGGAAATATCATTGGAAACTGGCTGATTAAGGCATAGATCAGCATAATAGTTAATGTCAGGGAGGAGTGATAGCTACACTGAGGATCAGTAGGAATAAGAAATTTAGGTAAACAGATAAAAAAACAGGGGATTCTCATGGCAATGTGGTTTTTGGCATCTGTATGGTGAACCAGTGGTCAGATAAGGAATACTGTAGTATTCATTTTAACAACAACAAAAAGAGGGGGGGGGGATTTTTAACATAGGGAGGGTGTAGAAGAAAGAACTCAACATTTTGACTTTGAAAAATTGGTTTTGGGTCTCTTGACCCTATATGGCACAAAGAGCTTTCTCTGGCATTACATTGATGGGAGAAATAAAACTTAGCTATACTTTACATCATTACACCCTGAAATTATTTTTAAAGTACAGGGACAGACTGGTTCTACAGTACCACAGAAAGCTTTCACTAAAGCAGCAATGGCACTAGGCACTTGTTCAGGAAGATCCTGTGGATCTGTGACCTCAACAAGATCTTAGATTCTCCACAAAGAATTATGTTAATGTGTTCTGAAGAGCATCACTGTAGACCTGGGAGGCTGTAAGGCCCTCTGAGCATGTAGAACTGGAGAGACAGGCTCCTCTGTGCTGAAACAGGTCAGTGGCTGACCCATTGGGGAGCTGTGAGATAGAGGGAATCTGTTGCCAAGCCCCAGAGATATTGTTCTTGTAAGAGAAAAAAAAGTCCATTTGAACTGCATGTCCTTCCACTTCTTTCAGGAAATGCAGCTGCATTCTAATATTAAGAAACCACTTTGGTGAATGGGGTTCAACATTGAGGAGCACATAGTTAAGCATCACATTAAATAGAAATGTTATTATTGCTGTTGACTTATTTTATGAAAAAGACTCAAAGCAAATCTATAATAATAAAGGCATAATATGCTAATTAGACTGAATGTCCTTCCAAAAGTCCTTCCGGACGACCTTCTGAACAAAGCTGGGGCTGAAAGGGAAGCCAGTGCTGACAGTAGGGAGCAGGAAGGCCTACTCTTGAACAATTTTTTGCATCAGGCCGCTATACAGATATAATAGGAAGTGTCGTATTACATGTGTGGATTTGAAATAACTGATTTCTCAATGATCTAAAAGTCTAAAGAATTTTACATTTCTTAGTTTTGTATCCAAGAAAGCTCCAAACATACAAAATCATTGCATTTTGAAGTTCATTTGACCATTATGTGTTTTAGTAATCCAATCAGCAAAGCTTTTCATTTCTCACTGTGTTTGGAAGCTGCTTTGGCCAAGGAGTGGAGATCCTGCAGGGTGACTTCCACTTCTTGGCAACTGTAAAGGGTGGTTTAATGACTGCGCTCTCTCGCAGCATGCTCACTTGTCATTAGTACTATGTAAAAACCTTATGATTTACTTAATAAGCACCTTCCATGCTGCATATTTGTTATTGTGAAATGGTAGCAAGCATTGACTGTTTCAAATCATGTCATCTTAAAAATTGCTGTTTTCTTTCTATTATTAACTTAGGGTATTTTAAAAATAAATTGTTAAAACACATGAGCATTTTTAATGCAGCATTGAAACATTTTTATTATGCAGAAATTTGATGTGGAAGGACTACTACACAATCATTTTGATTAATATTGTATAGAAAGGATCTAAAATATAAATATTACTTTATGAGATCAAATTTCATTTTGTTATTACTTATGCTAGATGCATTTTGCCCATTATGGTCACAGTATATGATGAGAAAAGTACTTAGAAATATATCACAAGTTCTTCTGCTGAAAATGTTATGTCCTCCTTTCAAATAATTCAAGTATTCTTTTACTGAATATTATGTAGAAAATGATCAGCACAATAACCCTTTTATTGAGTTTCCCCTCCAAAAAGCTTTGCAGGTAAGTTTTATTTCAAGTGTTAATGATTAATATTAGTTTTTTTCTAATTCACTTACATGTCTCATTAAAATGTCACCTTAAAATAAAATTGAAATCTATACCTATGAAATTAATTACATTGAAGTTGACACTCATTAATTTTTTATTTTAGGTAATAAAAAATTAATAGCACTATTTTCAAGTTTGATTTCAAGTATATCCACCATATTTTAATGCTGTCTCCACATATTTACTATTAAAATTTCAAATATGGAAATTATGATTATAAGTATTGGTATAAAGGAAAATCTATGTTAATTTTATAATACTCTAGTAACTAAAGATAAAAAGAAAGTGGACCTTTGGAATATTAGTTAAAATATGTTTTATTTATATTTGGACTTTGCTTACAGTCAGGAGTCATAGATTGTATATATATCACATACATCATATATACATTATATATAGCATATTACATATATTAGAAAACATTCTATATAATAAAGAAGTAATATGCATATTGATCATCATACCCTTGTACAAGATAGCCACCCGCATTGGGTCACAAGGTGGCTTCCCTGATGTGGTCACAAGATTGCCACATCCATGTTGTTACAAGATGGCTGCCACAGATGGCAAGCAGGGGAGGGCAGTTGTGGGTGTTAGGTCAGCAGGAGAGGGCAGTTGGGGGCAACCAGGCTGGCAGGGGAGCAGTTAGGCATTAATCAGGCTGGCAGGTAAAGCAGTTAGGGGCAATTGGGCAGGCAGGAAGGTGAGCGGTTGGAAGCCAGCAGGCACAGATTATGAGAGGGATGTCTGTTAGTCATCCAACTCCTGTGGGATTGGGCCTAAACCTGCAGTTGAACATCCATCCTTCAAGGGGTCCCAGATTGGAGAGGATACAGGCTGGGCTGAGGGACATTCCCCCAGTTCACAAATTTTGTGCACCCGGCCTCAAATATATATGTAAATAATGCAGATAATATATATGATATATGACATCATATACATGATATATAATATATAATATATATACTATGCATTATATATATATATGTGTGTGTGTGTGTATGTGTGTGCGTGTGTTCTTTTTAGGTTAAATTTTTATATATATTATTTTTTATATATAAAATTTTATATATATCATTTTATATGTGTTATTTTATATATATTATTTTATAAATAAAATTATATGTATGTTATACATATTATTTTATATACATATAACATTATATATATATATATATATATATATTATTTTATATATATAAAATTTTAACCTAAAAAGAACACCCACAGTTACATTGAAACAAGAACAAAACCGAAGAGAAATAAAAGAGAAAACATGTTGGAATAATGGTCCATAAAAAAAGAAATTAAAATGATTCAAAATAATTGAGCTATGCTCATTAATGTACTAAAAAAATGCAAAACAAAATATACCAAAATGATAATATATGATCTTCTAATCTGTCTAATCAGGCCTAAAAGGGCAATCGGACATCCTTCTCACAATCCAGAACTGCTGGCTCCAAACTGCTCACCTGCCTGCCTCCCTGATTGCCCCTAACTGCTTCTGATCACCAGCCTGATCACCCACTAATCACTACCCTGCCAGCCTAATTGATTTTTAACTGCTTCCCTGCCAGTCTGTTTTCCCCCAATTTCCCTCCTCTGCCGGCCTGCTCACCCCTAACTTCCCTCCCCTGCAGGCTTGATTGCCCACAACCACCCTCACTTGCAGGCCTGGTCCCTTCCAACTGCCCTCCCCTGCTGGCCTGATCGCCCACAACTGCCCTCCCTTGCAGGGCCTGGAACCTCCCACAGCCCTCCCCTGCTGGCCATCTTGTGGTGGCAATCTTGTGTCCACATGGGGACAGGCTCTTTGACCACATGGGGGCAGCCCTCTTGTGTGTTGGAGTGATGGTCAATCTGCAAATTACTCTTTTATTAGATAGGATAGAGCCCTGGTGCATGGGTGGGGGCCAGCTGGTTTGCCCTGAAGAGTATCCCAGATCAGGGAGGGGGTTCCCTTTGGGTGAGGGATAGCCTGAGCGAGGGACCTGTGGAGGTTTGCAGGCCAGCCACGCCCCCCAGATCACCCAAGTGGAGGCCCTGGTATCTTGGATTAATCTATGTCTACAATTGAAACTTTGTAGCCTGGAGCAGAGCCAAGCCTTCCGGCTCGCTCCATGGCAGCAGCCATTTCTGTTTGAAACATTGTAGCCTAGCGTGGAGGCCTAGGCCGGTAATGGCAGACTGAAAGCTTGGCTTCCTCCATTACCAGGGAAACCCAAGCCTCTGTTCTCTCCAGCTTAGTGGCTGAGGCCATTTCTGTATCTTTTATAATTGAAGCTTTGTAACATTGAGTGGAGGCCTAGTCAGGCAAAGGCAGACAGAAAGCTTGGCTTCCTCTGTTGGCGGGGAATCCCAAGCCTTCCTCATGCTCTCAGTAGTGGCAGCCACCTTGCTTGGGGTTTATTTGCATAATCTGCTCCTGATTGGCTGGTGGGCGTGGTATGTGGGTGTGGTGAAGGTACTGTCAAATTTGCATTTTACTCTTTTATTAGATAGGACTAGTGGCCCAGTGCATGAAATTTGTGCACAGAGGGCTGTATCCCTCAGCCAGGCCTGCACCCTCTTCAATCTGGGACCCCTAACGGGATGGCAACTGCTATTCAGATGTCCCTCTTGTAATCTGGGACTGCTGGTTCTTAACTGCTTACATGCCTGCCTGCCTGATCACCCTTAACCACTTTGCCTACCAGCCTGATCGCCCCCAACTGCCTACCTTCTGGCCTGATCACCCCTAACTTGCCACCCTGCCAGCATGATTGACCCTAACTGCCTCTTCCTCAGCTCCCTCTGCAGGAGGTGACCTGGAGGATCAGGGAAGGCACCGACCCCATTACCCTGCTGCGGCTGCTACTTCCAGCCTGAGCCTTGACCCTTACAGCCCCTGCGACTTTTTCTGGAAGGATGTCTAAAAGATGTCTGCTCTAATTAACATATTACCCTTTTATTAGTATAGATACTATTCTTTGATCCCCAAAACACATTTCTTTAGATTAAGACTATGGAGACATTTTATGCATGTGTGAAATGTTATATGTTAAGAAGATACTTATTTTAGCATTATCTAAATAGCAACAATTGCTACTTAAAAAAATAAAGCATTCTACATATATATCATTAAGGGATTATTTAAATAAATTAGAGCATGGTAATTAGAAATGTAAGTGTTTGTACTGTCTTGGAAATACCTCTAGAATTTATCAGAGAGTGAAATAGAATGTCCATAAAGTAACTGAGTATAAACAAGGATGAATAGTAATGATGTGGGGTGACAAATGAGTAGCTGTGAGAAGGAAACATTTTTATGTACATCCTTTTGATTTTAGAATCAACCATATGACTGTAATTTCTGTGAAAAATTATATGAAACTAAAATAAAAAATAGAGATGTGCCAATTAAATTGGCTGGTGTTTTTCTACTTCCAGATAATTGTTCTCTGTGGACAGAAAATCAACGTTGCTACCTACATAAAATGATTGTTTTACAAATCACTTAAGGAAAGTGTCCTAAGGAACCAAGAATACTGATAAGTAATCATGATTTACAATTGATTGAAAAATATAGTTGTTAGGATTGAAATGCTGAAATTTAAATTTTCTTTGTTCATTGTGACTAAAATTTCCTTCTCCTGTGTCTCTTGTTTTTCTACTTGAGAAACACTATTCATTTTCCAAGTCCAGGTTTAAAAATTTCTTTGAAAAATTTAAACAGACACTCTAGACAATTATTTTCCTAAGACCTCTGATTATATATCCATTGCAGCATATATTTTTTATTATATTTTTCTACTTTTTCTCCCCTAATATACTATAAACTGCTTGAGAGTAGGGATTATACCTTATTCATTTTGTATTCTCAGTATTAGACAATGTTTGGCACATAGTGGTAAACCGATAATTTTTTTTTAAATAATTGAACAATAAATATAATGAAAAATGTAAGGTTGCATGAATATAAACTAATTTGAAGAAAAATATAAGAATATAAAAGAAATGACTTTTTATATTATAACTATTTTTATGTTTATGAATACTGTGTGGTATAAAAGAGTGTAAAAGTAGTATTATTAAGGGAGGATAGCAGCAACATTAATTTTGAACAATGTGTTCAGACTTTACATTATTCTAGTTTTTCACTGAGGTAAACAAAAGTTAAGTAATTTTCCTCAGACAAGACAATTAAAAAATTGAATAGTTAGAGTTTAATGCAGTCTGTATTTCCCAAAGTTGTACTCTTAAGCACTACAATTCACAGATATCTTAAACCACAATGATGAAAATGACTAGAGAAGAATATAGATTTCAGAAACTACCTGCAGATAAGCCACCATTGGACCAATGAGAAAAATACATAGGTAACTGATTAGTACCCCATCTTCCAATTACTTTTATCTGTGGCTTATTAGCTCTGTTCAATATTCAAGTGGGGTGTAGGAGATGACCAGATGAAACAAAACCCCATAATTTTTCTCAAATATATTGCCTGGGGGAAAGAAATACTGTTAAGGTTTCTATGACAGTTTGTGGTCATTCCTAATGTTCATGTTTTTTTTAATATACGTTTCTATTGATTTCAGAGAGGAAAGAAGATGGAGAGAGAGGTAAAAGCATCAATGATGAGAGTCATCTATTGGCTGCATGCCCCACACTGGGGATAGAGTCTGAAACCCAGTCATGTGCCTTGTGAAAATCAAAATGTGACCTCCAGGTTTATAGATGGAACTCAACCTGAGCCATGCTGGCTGGTCTAATGGTCATCTATTTAAGACAGTATGACGATCTGTGACTAATATGCTTTGAATTTGCTTCTAGTAAATGCTAGGTTAGTGAGTTCTTAAAATTTTGCCTTCCAATTTTTTCATTTAATCAGTGTTCTGAGTATCCTATCTAATAAAAGAGTAACATGCAAATGTGACCATATCTTGGCTCCTGATTGGCTATGTTACTAGCCAATCAGGAGCGGGGAGCAGGGCCAAGCAGCACCAGCACCCAGCCCTGGGGGCGGAGACAAAGCTGCAGCTGCGATGGTGGCAGTGAACACCTGGCCAGCGGGGCTTGGAGAGGAGGAGGAGGCGGTGGCAAGCGCCTGCCCTCGGGGGCAGAGACGAGACTGCTGCAGCGTGGCACTCCAGCAGAGCAGAGAAGACTGAAGGCTCCGGCTGGAGAGAAGCCTCCAGCCGGCCAAAGCCAAAACGGAAGGCAACAGCCAGAGGGAAGGCCTAGGTCCCAGGTTCCAGACGAAAACTGGTCCTGGCAGCCAGGGGAAGGAACGCCTATTGCATGAATCTTCATGCAACAGGCCTCTAGTTAAATATAAAGATTTAAGTTTATGTCTCAATCTCTGTATTACTTTTCCATTCTTTACTTCTTGCAAGTTTCTCTTAGTAATGTAAGCCAAAGATAATATTGTTCATTTATTGTGCCTTGGGATATTTTGCCACACACCCAGTTAAATTCCTCCCTCACCATCTACTTGGTGTATATGTATTCATTTTTTTTTTGTCAACATCAATGATGAGAGAGGATCATTGATTAGCTGCCTCCTGCACAACTCCCCAATAGGGGGTTGTGCATGAGGCAGTTTCAATGCCCTGGACTGGAATTGAAACATTAATGAGAGAGAAACATGGATCAGCTACCTCTTGCACACCTTCTACCTGCAATCTGGGCATGTTCCCTGACGAGGAATTGAACCATGACCTCCAGGTTTATATGTTGATGCTCAACCACTGAACCATGCTGGCCAGGCTACATTTATTACTTTTATATGTGACTAACATTTATGACTTTTTTGTTGTTTGATATCTTAAAAAAGGCATGAGATTCCTTTGACCTTGAGAAACTAAGATATAGATTATTCAGGTAAAGACTTTTTAGACATATTAAAATAGACCACTCAAGAGTTTATGAGATAGCCAATGCATTCTGTGTTCTCAGAAAGGCCCATATCTTACTAAAAATTATTCTTTTGGTCAAGTGAATCCATCATAAGTAAAGGCTAGGAAGAAAAAAAATTAAACTCTTTATTTCAACAGTCTCAAATTATATTTTTCTTAAATATCTAACTGCAGAATATGAAGTAGCCAAATCTTAGTTTGTCATATCCAATGACATGTGAGCAGTAAAAGAAACAGATAAATTTATGAGGGAGGCATAATAGAATAAATTCTATTTTCATAGTACAGTTCCTTAAAGGAGATCAAGGTAAGTGACGAAAAAGATGTGACACTATTTATGAACTTTTTATTTCAGAGACCATATCTAAAAATAAGAAATACAAAATATCCCCTAGTACATTATGTTGTGTGTTGAGGAATCATTAAAGATCGTTTGCTAATCTGTGAAATGTTCCTGACTCAATGCAATGATAAGGCAAGATATGTACACTTCTCTGTTGATTCAATATTTACTTATTTATTAGGGCTTGTTTAAGCCCCTTCCTCCATAAAATCCTCCTGAAATGCTTCAACTCAAACTACTCTATTCTTACTAAAAATACCTGTTAATTTTTTATTCAGTTAAAATCTTACATTTTAGCATGGACTGACAATCACTTTGAAACTTTGACATCAAATCCGTCCTCTTGCAGGAAAACTCCAGTTAAACAGCTTTTGTTATTATTGCTATTTCGTTTGAGGACTGTCTCCACTCCCCACTCCTGCAAAAGAGACAGCATGTAATTTTTGCTAGAATGCCAGAGACTTTAAGCGAAATCATAGTGGTTAGATTTATCAAGCTGACTGGGCCATGTGGTGCCCAGATGTATAAACATCCTGGGTGTGTCCGTGAAAGTGTTTCTTGATGAGGTTAACATTTGAATTCATAGACTGATGAGTAAAGCAGATTCTGTGCTTACTTTGCTGTCTTGGGAACTTTTTCTTGTAGCAGTCGAAGCAGTCTGATCCTGGTCTGAGTGCTTCTATGGTGGTTAACAGGTAGCCACGTGACTTCTTGCTAGTTGCTGTTAGTTTGAATAACTTGTAAAGTTTTGTATTAAATATATTTTTCCAAGATTACTAATTCTCCAGTTTCAGTTTTCTTTTTAAAAATATATATTTTATTGATTTTTTACAGAGAGGAAGGGAGAGGGATAGAAAGAAACATTAATGAGAGAGAAACATGGATCAGCTGCCTCTTGCACACCCTCTACCCGCAGCCAAGGTACATACCCTGGACTGGAATCGAACCTGGGACCTTACAGGATGCAGGCCAACGCTCTATCCATTGAGCCAAACCGATTTTGGCCAGTTTCAGTTTTCTTGTTCACAATTAACAATGTTACCTTACAAACCATTTTTGTTATGTTATCAATTCTTATTCTCTACTAACATGTGTGATTTAAATCAACAATGTTAAAACTGTATTTTCATACATGTAGAGGCCTCAGTGTCTTTACCAATGTGTAGAGAGAATTAAGAGATGAGAATACCTTTTAAAAAAATCTCACTCTAATGCTTATGGATCTGTCTGAGAATCTAAGAACCTGTGATGAAAGGCTTACTGTTTTCCCTTTCTTTTTCACAATCTCTCTTCTCCCTTAGACAAACACACATGAATCTAACTCTCCCTAAAGTCATTACAGTGCATTGACTCCTGAGGGTGCACTGAATCTAAAAGACACTTACCATGTCTTAAATCAAGTCACCAACACTATCTCATCTATATCTTTAAGATGTGTATTTGCATTTGAGGTTTTTGCATAATTATTTAAGTCACAGTTTATAATTTTGTTGTTTTGATTAAATGTGTATTACTTATACAGTCAGGTGCTGCTTAATGACAGAGATAAGTTCTGAGAAGTGTAGCATTAGATGATGTCATTGTCATGTGCATCATACTTACACAAACCTGAAAGGATAGCATACTAATGTATTTGTATGTGCTATACTTTTATACACCTGGAAGCATAGTAGGTTTGTTTATATCAGAATAATCACAAACATCAGAGTAATGCCTTGCACTGAGATATCACTTGGCAATAGAATATTTTTATTATTTAAATATTTCTATTTAAATCACTTAATAATTATAATATTATTTCAGTGTATACAAATACTGTCTTAAACTTTTGAACTTCAATATATTTTTGAGAGGACTTCATTTTCTGTGCATTATCTTTTTTTTCTTGAATAAATGTTTTTATTTTTTATGGATACAGCATGTATAGTAATATTTGCTTATTAGTTTCTAAACTGTTCTCTTACAAGGATGTGCTTTCTTCTAAACCCTCAATATAGATGCCTTCATTCTGAATTTTGATAGAACAAAAAATATGTTTTTGTTGATATATAGTTGTTATGAGCTATATATTTCTTTTATTTTCTAAAATTTACACATGTCTCCTTTTTCCCCACTTGACACGCCACCCACAGCCATTCCCACCCCAGGCAAGCCCCCACCACACCATTGTCTATCTCCATTGGTTATGCTAATATGCATGCATACAAGTCCTTTGGTTGCTCTCTAATATCCCCATCCCTACCATTTGTCTCTGGATCTATTCTAGTTCATTAAATTATATTAATCATAATATCACACATATGAATGAGATCATCCTTCTCTGACTGGCTTATTTCAGTTAGCATAATGCTCTCTAGTTACATCCATATTGTTGCAAATAGTAAAAGTTCCTTCTTTTTATACCAGCATAAAATTCCATTTTGTAGATGTACCACAGTTTTCTAATCCACTCATCTGCTGTTGAGCACTTAGGCTGTTTCCAAATCTTAGCTATCGCAAATTATGCTGCTATGAGCATAGGGTTGCATATAACCTTTCTGATTGGCATTTTTAGTTTCTTGGGATACAGTACTAGAAGTGGGATTACTGAGTCAAATGAGAGCTCCATTTTTAACATTTTGAGGAAATTCCATACTGTTCTCTACAGTGGCTGCATCAATCTGCATTCCCACTAGCAGTGCACAAGGGTTCCTTTTTCTCCACATCCTCTCCAGCACTTGTTGCTTGTTGATTTCTTGATGATAGACATTCTGACAGGTGTGAGATGGTATTTTTTCCTTTCTCTATTTTTTACTTATTGATTAAGGTATTAGATATGTGTACTTGTCCCCACCCCCAACTCATGTCCTGACCCCCCTATTGTCTGTGTCCATTGGTTAGGTTTATATGCATGCATACACGTCCTTTCATTGATTTCTTTCCCTTACCCCCCTCCTTCCCTACCTTCCCTCTGATGTTTGATGGTCTGATTGATGCTTCTCTATCTCTGGATCTATTTTTGTTCATCAATTTATGTTGCTCATAATATTCCACAAATGAGTGAGATCATGTGATATTTATCTTTCTCTGAGTGGCTCATTTTGCTTAGCATAAGGCTTTCCATGTCCATCCATGCTGTTGCAAATGGTAGGAGTTCTTTCCTTTTTATAGCAACCTAGTATTCCATTGTGTAGATGTACCACAGTTTTTTAATCCAGTCATCTGCTGATGGGAACTTAGGCTGCTTCCAAATCTTGGCTATGGTAAATTGTGCTGCTATGAACATAAGGGTGCATATATCCTTTCTAATTTGCGTTTCTAGTTTCTTGGGATATATTCCTAGAAGTAGGATTACTGGGTCAAATGGGAGATACATTTTTAGTTTTTTGAAGAAACACCATACTGTTTGTTCTCTACAGTGGCTACATCAGTCTGCATTCCCACTAGCAGTGCACTAGGGTTCCTTTTTCTCTGCATCCTTGTTAGCACTTGTTATTTGTTGACTTGTTGATGATAGCCATTTTGACAGGTGTGAGATGATATCACATTGTCTTTTTGATTTGCATATATTGAATGATTATGACTTTCAGCATGTTTTCATAGGTCTCTTGGCATTTATTATGTCCTCTTCTAAAAAAGTATCTATTTAGGTACATTGCCCATTTTTTAAAAATTGGGTTGTTTATCTTTATGTTTAAGTCCTTTATCCATTTTGAGCTTATTTTTGTGTCTGGTGTAAGTTGGTGTATAGTTTCATTTATTTATTTTTTTTGCATTTATCTGTCCAATTTTCCCAACACCATTTATTGAAGAGACTGTCTTGACTCCATTGTATGTTCTTGCCTCCTTTTTCAAATATTAATTGAACATAGTGGTTTGAGTCAATTTCTGGGTTCTCTATTCTATTCCATTGGTTTATATGTCCATTCTTGTGCCAGTACCAGGAAGTTTTGAGAAAAGTGGCTTTGGAATACAGCTTGATGAATTAAGATCCCTCTTACTTTGTTATTCTTTCTGGGGATAGCTGCAGCTATTTAGGGTCTTTTTTATTCCAGCTGAATTTTTGGAGAGTTCATTCTAGGTCTGTGAAATATGCCATTGGTATTTTAATGGGGAGTGCATTGAATCTATAGATTGCTTTGGGTAGTATGTACATATTAATGATATTGATTCTACCAATCTATGAACATGATATGTTCTCCCATTTGTTTATATCTTCCTCTATCTCTTTTTTTCAGTATCTTGTAGTTTTCTGTGTACCCATCTTTTATCTTCTTAGTTACATTTATTCCTAAGTATCTTAATCTTTTGGTGCTATGGTAAATGGATTTTTTAAATTTCTCTTTCTGTAAGTTCATTTTGGTGTATAAAAATGCCATAGATTTCTTGGCATTAATTTTGTATTCTGCTATATTCCTGAATTCATTTACTAAGTCTAATCATATTCTGATTGAGTCTTTAGGATTTTCTATATACAGTATCATGTCATCTGTGAATAATGATAGTTTTATGTCTTCTTTTCCAATTTGGATAGCTTTTATTTCTTTTTCTTGTCTAATTCTATGCCTTGCACTTCCAGTACTATGGTTGAACAGGAGTGGGGAAAGTGGGTATCCCTGTCTCATTCCTGTTCTTAGGTGAAATGGTTTCAGTTTTTGTCCATTGAGCATGATGTTGTTTAATACGTTACTTGCTTTCTATCACATGAAAAAAAAATCTGCTACAGTATTATTTTCCATATTTTCTGCCATTAACCCAAGGAATCTGGCTCCTTTTAGTGAAGAGTTCTAGTTAGAAGACACAAATTGAATATTAGATATACATTCCTCTCAAATCCAGCCAATAGAGGGTAGATCATAAAAACAATAATCTATTCAGTAACAAATATAAGTAAGTTATCTTTATCAATAGTCTAAAATTTTATTATATACACTAGAGGCCTGGTGCACAAATTCATGCACCAATGGGGTCCCTAGGCCTGGCCTGTGGCATTGGGCCAAAATCAGCTCTGTGACATCCCTTGAGGGGACCCAGATTGTGACAGGTGTAGGCTGAGGGACCCCACTGGTGCACAATTGAGGCTGGGGAGGGACACAGTATGTTGGCCAGCTGGAGAGGTACCGCAGGGGGACTCCAAGGTGTGTCGAGTCCTTCTTGCTCAGTCTAGATTGGTTGAACACCAGCAGCAAGCTTATGTACTGGTCAGAATGTCTGCCCCCTGGTGGTAAGTGCATCTCATAGCAAGCTGTTAAGTGGCCACAGCATCATTAGCATAGTACTTTTTGATTAGTTGAACAAGTGACCGGACAAACATATACTTAGCATATTAAGCTTTAATTATATAGGTAATAAATTGCCTCAAATGTTATGCAATAAGAAAGACAAAATCAACAGAAATATTCTAAATATAACTCTAGATTATGTTAAAGTAACTGAATGCTGATAAGTTACTCTGACATTCGGATACTTAAAAAAAAAATTATTAACCATTCATTCTGCATTTCTTGCATAAACTACATCTTAGGTTAATCTAATAGTCATAAATGTTAAGAAAAAATGCACTTTACAGAATAATTCCAGCAAATGAATGTGCATGGAATTGCATAATTATAAAACTACTATTTTCTAGTTTCTAATTTTTAAAAGATAATGACCATCAATTGATGAAACTATAAAAGGAAAGCGTGACAGCAGACTTTATAATGCAGGAGATTGACACTCATCATTTGCATCCATTGAAATCGTTGTACTGTATTCCTAAAACGGCAATCATTTTTTGCCCTTTTAATAGTATGCAATATAAAGCACCTGGCAGATCCTTTGAGACAATCTTGCCAAATACTTTTACCTGCTTTTAGCCTAGAAAATGCTTAAATTTATGGAAAATATAGTAATAGGAGAGCAAGTTAAATAATGCTTCAAAAAAGCTAACTCATAAATTCAGAATGTAAATCACTCTGGAATATAACTGGTTCAGTTTTTTTTTGTAAAGAATTAGGGGCACAAATGAATAAAAATGAAAGAAGAACTTATATAATTTAAAAATATTTAAGAGATATAACACCAAATGGGATATATTGTAGGTGAATCTTGTTTTGAATAAAATAACTTTAATGATATTTTATTGAAGGAAATGGAAAAAAAGATGACTTTGAACAGGTATCACATGATACCAAAGACTTATTAATTTTTCAAGTATAATGATGGTTATAACAGAAAGTACATATTTAGAAATGCATATTGAAATATGGGAGTAAGATGAAATGACTTGTTTTAAAATACCTCAAAAAGTAGAAAGAATAAAATAAGATGAGATGAAGCAAAATAAAAATAATTATTGATTCTGGATAATGGATTGATAATATTTATTATAGTATTCTGTTGAGTGTAGCATGTGGAGGGTTGCTCCAAGGCAAGACACCTGTGCATTCGTTAATTTTGACCAGCTGAACTCAAGGCGACAGGCAGAGCCATGCCCTGGGAACATGCTTCAGCAAAATGGCTGACATGTTATCAGTTTGACTCTTAACTTTGCCCTGGGTGTCAAGGAAAGGGCGTTGAAATGAGAACCTTGAAATATAAATGCAGTCTAGCCTCGGGAAAGGGGGAATGAATAGGGCCTGGGCCCACCTAAACTCCTTTGATCCTAAGTTAACCATATCCATATTTTGGGGATATAAATAAACACAGCTTTGTGGACTGGGGGATCCTGTCTCCATCAAAGAGAACAGAGATTCCACCCAGCCCCAGCTATCATTTCTACTTCTGCATTTTCTCTTCTATTCCTTTATTTCTTAATTCCTAGCTCCTTTACTTAGAAACTGGACCCAATCTCTCTCTCTTCATGCTGGACATGGAAAAGAGAGAAAAACACCTACAGTAGCATATATTTTAATATTTTTCTAATGAAATTTAAAATTTTAGGTGCTCAATTTGTACCATATTGAAGCATTACATAATTTGTAATTAGTTAAATATATGGTAAAATTTGGACCTCTATATAATAATGTGTAAGGAGTATGTCATTTTTCAAAATTAATTTAGAGACTACACAAGATTTGAAAACAGTCTAAATGCTTATCAGCAAGTGAGTGGACTGAAAAACTGTGGTATATCTACACAATGGAATACTAGGCTTCTCTAAAAAATGAAAGGACTTCTACCATTTTCAACAGCATGTGTGGATTTGGAGAACATTATGCTAAGCAAAATAAGTCAGCAAGAGAAATATAAATATCCGATGATTTCACTCATTTGTGGAATATAATAAACAACATAAACTGATGAACAAAAACAGATTCAGGGACAGAGAATCATCTATCAGACCATCAAACCTCAGAGGGAAGGTAAGGAGAGTAGGGGTAAGGGGGAGAGATCAACCAAAGGCCTTGTGTACATGCATACAGGCATAAGCAATGGACAGACACCAGGGGTGTGAGGGCATGAGTAAGGACGGTACATAAGGACATATATGTAATACCTTAATCAATAAAAAATAAAAAAGAATGGAAAGTAAAACGTTATTGAGTCACTCCCTACAACAAAAAGAGTATCTGCACTTACACCTTGATAAATCTGAATCATTTAATTAAGAAAAGTAATTCAGAGCCATCTATAAAAACATAGATTCATTAACTTCTAGGGCAGTTGATGCAAACTGCTGCTAACGAGCCACATGTGGCACTTTGGCCCCTTGAGTGTGGCTCTTCCACAAAATACCACATGCTGGCACACACATACAGTGCAATTGAAACTTCAAGGCCCATGCACAGAAGTCGGTTTTTGGCTCGCAAAAGGAATTTTAATCGTTGTACTGTTGATATTTGGCTCTGTTGACTAATGAGTTTGCTGACCATTGTTCTAGGACAGATTGTCACTTCATTTAATGAATAATGAAGTTCCTTCAAGTAGAGGTTACACAAGGGTCTATAATTGAGGTGTATTTGTAATTAAGAGTAATGATTATGTGAAAAGTATAACAGAGTGCTGATAACAATTTAATCTTCTTAAATGTATAAAATATTTCCTTTATAATCTTTTAACAAATTTAGTTTTTGGAAGGAGGAGGGTAAATGGGAGTATCTTTATAATAATCATCCTAAATAATAAAAGAATGATATGCAAATTAATCATACCTCCGATCAGTCCATGCCCACAGCCATGCTCATCAGCCAATCAGGAGCAAATTATGCAAATAAACCCAACCAAGATGGCTGCTGCCACTGAGAGCAGGAGGGAGGCTTGGGTTTCCCTCGCAATTGAGAAAGCCAAGCTTTCCGCCTGCCGTTTCTGGTCTAGGCCTCCACTCAGTGCTACAAAGTTTCAATTATAGAAGATCTATTCCAACAGAAATGGCGGCAGCCACGGAGCTGGAGATAGAAGAGGCTAGGGTTGCCCAAGTGATGGAGGAAGCCAAGCTTCTGTAGCCCTAACACCTAGGCCTCCACTCTAAGCTACAAAGTTTCAATTATAGAATTTAAACAGAAATGGCTGTCATCAAGGAGCAAGCAGAAGGCTTGGTTCCACTCCAGGCTACAAAGTTTCAATTGTAGAACATAAATTAATTCCAGATCCCAGGCCCTCCACTTGGGTCCCTGGGGGAAGTGGCCGGCCTACAAACCACAACAGGCCCCTTGATCAGCCACCCCTCACCCCAAGGGAACCCCCACCCTGATCTGGGACATTCTTCAGGGCAAACCAGCTGGCTCCCACCCATGCACCAGACCTCTATCCTATCTAATAAAAGAGTAATATACTCCAACACACAAGAGGGCTGGCCCCATGTGGTCAAAGATCCTTCCCCCATGTGGACACAAGATGGCCATCACAAAATGGCCAGCAGGGGAGGGCCATTGGGAGGTTACTGTCCTGCAACAAGGGCAGTTGTGGGCAATCAGGCCAGCAGGGGAGGGTAGTTGGGAGGGACCAGGCCTGCAAGGGAGGACAGTTGGAGGCAATCAAGCCTGCAGGGGAAGGCAGTTAGGGGTGACCAGGCTGGCAGAGGAGGGAAGTTGGGGCAAACAGGCTGGCAGGGGAGCAGTTTGGAGCCAGCAGTCCTGGATTGTGAGAAGGATATCCAACTGCCCATTTAGGCCCGATCCTACTGGGATCGGGCCTAAACAGGTAGTTAGTTGGACATCCCCAGTGGCATCCCAAATTGGAGAGGGTGCAGGCAGGGCTGAGGGACATCCCACAACCACCATGCACAAATTTCTTGTACCGGGTTCTAGTATAGAATAATTCTATATAATAAAGTGGTAATATGCAAATTGACCACTCCAACACACAAGATGGCCACCTCCATGTGGATACAAGATGGCCACCACAAGATGGCCAATAGTAGAGGGCAATTGTTTGCAATCAGGCCTGCAAGGGAAGGAAGTTGCGCATGACCAGGCTTGCAGGGGAGGACAGTAGAGAGGGAACTAGCCCTGCAGGGGAGGGCAGTTGGGGGTGACCAGGCCTGCAAGGGAGGATAGCTGTGGTAGGGGCAGGCATAAAGAGGATGGCAGTTTGACAGGATCAGGCCTGTAGAGGTGAGTAGTTGGGGGTGACCAGGCCTGCAGGGGAGGGCACTGGTGGCTGACCAAGCCTGGAGGGGAAAACAGGAGTGACCAGGACAGTTGGGGACAGTTCAGGTCAACCAAGCCAGAAGGGGAAGGCAGTTAATGGTGACCAGGCCTGCAGGGGTGGGCAGTTTAGGGTGACCAGGCTGGCAAGGGAGGGCAGTTAGGGATGACCAGACCAGCAGGGGAGGGCAGTTAGGGGCAATCGGACTGGCAAGGGAGCAGTTAGGTGAATGGGTAGGGGGGTAATCAGTCTGGCAGGCAGAAGTGATTAGCAGCAATCAGGTAGGCAGCCAGGTTAGCAGTTGGGAGCCAGCATTCCTGGCATGTGTTGGAGTGACGGTCAATTTGCATATTACCTCTTTATTATATAGAATTATTATATAGGATTCTGTTGATAGTTTTAAAGATATCTTTCATTTCCCCTCCTCCTTCCCTAAATTAAATTTGTTAAAATATTATAAAGGAAGTATTTTATACATTTAAGAAGATTAAATTGTTATCAGCACTGTGTTATATTTTTTACATAATTGTTACTCTTAATTACAAATACACCTCAATTATAAACCCTTGTGTTTGAAAGAAATTCATTATTAATTAAATGAAGTGAAAATATGCCCTAGAATCCATGAAGCCTAAACGGGCAGTCAGACATCCCTTGAAGGGTCCCAGATTGGAGAGGGTGCAGGCTGGGCTGAGGGACACACACATTCCCATGCACAAATTTTGTGCAACTGGCCTCACGCATGTGTGAGCACACGTGTGTGTGTGTGTGTGTATTCACAAAAAAAGAACAGGGACCAAAGTATACCATCTAACTAATTAAACAATACAGATGGCTTGATCTTGAATTTAATTATGGCATTTAAAGGAAAAAAGAATGATAGCAGAACAGAAGGACATGTTCTGAATTGTGTCCCAGGGCAGACAGAGGGAGCAGCTGAGGTTCACGTGGGGAGTGTTTGTTGGCAAGTTGGGGGACAGCTGGGCTCTGGGAAAAGGAGGGGGACTTCTGGATTTGCCTCCCCTGACCGAGTGGCCCTAGTGCCATTGGGTTCTCTCGTGGAGCCACTGGCTTGGAGGCGGACTGCACCATCCTGAAGGGGAAGAGCCTGAAAATTGACTGAGACCCCCAGAACACCGGTTCCTATTTGGCACAGAAGCAGATTTGGAGGAGCTCTGTGCTCCGCCGCAGAAAGGTTAGATTTTCCCCTGAGGTTAGGGGGAGCTGGCAAAGCCAAGAGATCTGCGCCTGAAAAAAAAAATGTCCGTGGCTGTTGGAGCTGGTAAACTTGGAAGAGGGCCCTCAGAGCTGGTGGCAGAGGGGATTCCTAGAAAGCAACCCATTTGGACCTGACAGAGAAGGGCAGCCTAACAATTTTGGGAGGGTGCTGGCTGCCAAACCCAAGGGGGAAAGGGGTTTTGCACAGACATATGAGCAGAACTTGAGTTTGTGCACTTGCGTTTTTTCCTCTCTAATCCAAGTTGCTAAGTGCTAAATCAGGAATGTGGGATCCCCTGGTGGAGGATACCCTGGGAGACTGCAGGGGAGATCTGTTTTTCTGGAGGCTGGGGATCAGAACAGGTGGTCACCATTAGAGAGGCAGCTCTGGGGCAGCCCATTCCCACAAATCAGTATTGAATACCACAGGGATAGCGGGATTTTAGTTCAGGCTAGAGAGGACCAATAGACCCAGAGGTCAATCCAAAAACACTGCCACCCAGGGGCTGAATCACAAATTGACTCTTGTGTAACACAAATTAAGGAATCAATTTTATTTCTACTACTATTTAACCTTTTTTTAAAGTGCAATTTTATTTCATCTTTATTCTAGTTGGGGATTAGTGTTATACAGTCTATTTTCATCTACCCATTAATATCTTTTTACTCTACTTCAACTTCACCCTTATGCCACCACTGTCTTGCTAACTTTTCCCAGGTTAGTGACTTGTTCCCCTTACACTTTTCCTGCTTCAGATTTTCCTTATTCTTTCTTTTTACTCCCTGGTAAAATTTCATGTCACTTATATATCTAATCTCCAACCACCTGCTCCAAGTCTATACACACCTCTTGCTACTCTGACTTCGCTATCCTAAATTGTTTTTCTCTCTATCCTGTTGTTGCTGTTTACTTGAGTATTGATCATATCAATATTTTATGCATGTTTGTGAGATTGGTTTGCTTATTCTTTTCTGTTAGTTTGTTTTGAGGGTTTTCTTGACATTTGTTTTTGTTTTGTTGTTATTGTTTGCACTGTTTTTTCAATAGATTTATGATTCTGTGTTCCCTCACCTCCCTTGATATTAGTTGTTGTATGTAGTTTGTATCACTCTCCAGGCACTTGTTGCTGGCTTTTGTTGGGATTAGTGACTGTCCTATCAGAGTTTCAACACATATTTATAGTTTATTCCTGTTTTCTTTCTTTTTACTTCTTCCCCTTTTCGTAAATTCATTTTGGCATTCCTTCCTTCCTTCCTTCCTTCCTTCCTTCCTTCCTTCCTTCCTTCCTTCTTTCAGACTTTCTTTCTTTCTTTCTTTCTTTCTTTCTTTCTTTCTTTCTTTCCTTCTTTCTTTCTTTCGTGTGAGTGTGTGTGTGTGTGTGTGTGTGTGTGTGTGTGTGTGTGTATTTTCTCTTACTCTATTCTTTCTCATCTATCACCTAATTTGCCTTTCTCTGGCAATCACCTTTAATTTGGAGTTACCAATATTGTGAATACATTTCTGTTCAGTGCCTGGTGCATTGGACCTGGTTGTGTTGTATTTTGAACCTTTAAATCAACACAAGAGAGTGAGAACTACATAATCAGACACACAGAGAAGAGAGACCATGGGGAGACAAAGAAACAGCCTGCCAATGAAGGAAAAAGAGATAAACGAAATGGAATAAAGCAACCTGTCAGAGAAAGAATTCAGAGAAATGGTCATAAGGTGGCTGAAGAGAATGGAAGACAAATTTGACAATATGAGTAAGAACCAAGAGGAATTGAAGAAGAACCAAGAAGAAATGAAGAAGACCCAAGAAGAAATGAAAAGTGACATTGCTGAGGTAAAGAACTCCATAGAAACTATCAAGAGTAGACTAGAGGACCACATCAGTGAGCTAGAAGACAAGGTAGGAAAAAATATCCAACTAGAGCAGCTTCTAGAAAAAAAATGAAAAAGCAGAAGATACTAAGGGAACTTTGGGACAACATGAAACAAAACAACATCCATATAATAAGGCTTCCAGAGGGACAGGAAACTGAGCAAGGAATAGAAAACCTCTTGGAAGAAATAATGACAGAAAACTTCCCTGATATAGGAAAGAAAGAAACCCCACAGAAATCCAAGAAGCTCACAGAGACCCAAGCAAAATAAACCCCAAAGACCTATGCCAAGGCACATTATAATTAAATTGGCACACATCAATGACCAAGTGAGAATCGTAAAAGCTGCCAAAGAGAGACAGAAAGTCACCTACAAAGGAACCCCCATCAGATTAGCAAGTGATTTCTCAACAGAAACTTATCAGACCAGAAGAGAATGGAATGAAATATACAAAGTCATGAAAAGAAAGGGTCTGAATCCTAGACTACTGTACCCAGCAAGGCTATCAATCAAAATTGAAGGTCAAATCAGGAGCTTCACAGACAAAAAAGGACTAAGGGAATACATTACCAATAAACAACCAATGCAAGACATGTTAAGGGTCTGCTGAAAAAATAAAAAAGGAAGCAAAGAAGGAACACAGGGGTAAAGAACAAAAATGGCAACAAATAAGTACCTATCAATAATAACTTTAAATGTAAATGGTTTAAATGCTCCAATCAAAACACATAAGGTAAAAGACTGGATAAGAGCCGAGACCGGTTTGGCTCAGTAGATAGAGCATTGGACTGCAGACTGAAGGGTCCCGGGTTCGATTCCGGTCATGGGCATGTCCCTTGGCTGGAGGCACTACCCAGTAGGGGGCGTGCAAGAGGCAGTTGATCGATGTTTCTCTCTCATCGATGTTTCTGACTTTCTATCCCTCTCCCTTCCACTCTGTAAAAAATCAATTAAAAAATATATATATAAAGAAAAATGATAATAATAATAAAAAAAGACTGGATAAGAAAACACGACCCATATATCTGCTGTATACAAGAAACCCACCTCCAAAAAAAAAGACGCACACAGACTGAGGGTGAAAGGATGGAAAAAGGTTCTTCAGGTGAATGGAAATGGAAAAAAAGCTGGGGTAGCAATACTTATATCCGACAAATCAGATCTCAAAGTGAAGGACATAACAAGAGATAAAGAAGGCCACTTCATAATACTAAAGGGAGCAATCCAACAAGAAGAAATAACTCTGGTAAACATATATGCACCCAAAATAGGAGCACCCAAATACATAAAAATACTCCTGGTGGATATCAAGAGAGAGATTGACAGCAATATAATCATATTAGGAGACTTTAATACCCCACTATCACCATTAGACAAAACCTCTAAACAAAAAATCAGTAAAGAAACATCAATCCTCAATAACTCACTAGACCAGATGGAATTAATTGACATCTTCAGATCACTTTACCCCAAAGCCACAGAATATACATTCTTTTCAAGTGCCCATGGGTCAGTTTTAAAGATAGACCATATGTTGGGTCATAGGAAAAGTTTCTCCAAGTTCAAGAAGATAGAAATCATATCAAGCATATTTTCAGATCACAGTGGCATAAAGCTGGAAATCAAGTACAATAAAAACAATCCAAAAAAATCAAACACATGTAGACTAAACAGCATGCTATTAAACAATGACTGGGTTACCATAGAAATCAAGGAAGAAATAGAAAACATCATGGCAACAAAGGACAATGATAGCACAACAATCCAAAATCTTTGGGACACAGTGAAAGCAGTTTTGAGACGGAAGTTCATAGCCCAACAATCTTACTGCAAAAGAAAACACACACACACACACACACACAAAAACAAGAAACAATGGCAATAACTTATCTAACCCCATGACTCAATAAGTTAGAAAAAGAGGAACAAGAAAAGCCCAGTGTAAGCAGAAGAAAGGAAATAGTAAAGATCAGAGCAGAGAAAAATGACATAGAGACCAAAGAAACAATACAAAAGGTCAACAAAACCAAGGGCTGAGTCTCTGAAAAGATAAACAAGATTGGTGAACCACTAGCCAGACTCACCAAGAAACAAAGAGAGAGGACCCTAATAAATAAAATCGGAAAGGAAAGAGGTGAAATAACAACAGACCCCGTAGAAATACAAAGGATTGTTGAAAAATACTATGAACAACTCTACTCCAACAAAATGGACAACCTGTAGGAAAGGGATATATTCCTAGGAAAATATAAACTCTCAAAAATCAATCAGGAAGAATCTAAACAGCTCAATACACCAATAACTGTGGAAGAAATTGAAACAGTCATCAAAAACCTTCCAGCAAATAAAAGTCCGGGGCCAGACAGCTTCACAGGGGAGTTTTAACAAACATAGAAGGAAAGACTAAAACCTATTCTCCTTGACTATTTCAGAAAATTCAAGAGGATGGAAGACTTCCAAACTCCTTCAATGAAGCCAGCATCACCCTAATACCAAAATCCAGATAAAGATGACACAATGAAAGAGAATTACAGGCCAATATCCCTTATGAATATAGATGCCAAAATCCTCAATAAAATTTTAGCAAATCGGATCCAGCTGTACATCAGAAAGATCACACACCATGACTAAGTAGGATTTATCTCAGGAATGCAGGGATGGTACAGTATCTGCAAATCAATAAATGTTATATACCAATAAACTAATCGAGAGATAAAAATCACATAGTCATATCAACAGATGCAGATAAAGCATTTGACAAATCCAACACCTTTTCTTATTTTTTTTTTATTTTTTTTATTGATCTTTTTGTAGTATAATAGTAGTACATGTTTTTCTTTCCCCCTCCCCCTTATCCTCCCCCCAGCCTCCCCTACCCCCCAGCACATATCCCCAGCTTCCCCGCTCCCCGCCCCAGTGTCTTTCATTCATTGGTTATGTTCATATGCATGCATACAAGTCCTTCAGTTGATCTCCCCCCGCATCTGCCTCCCATCCACCCAAGCCTTCCCCTGTAGCTTGACAGCCTGTTCAAGGCCATCCTGCCTCTATATCAATCACTCTCCCCTGTTTCTTTTCTTCAAAAATATCTTGCCTCTGCATACTAGAAATAAATGTATAAGAACAAAAAATGTTTCAGTCTCAGTTTCAATGTCCAACAGTTCTGAGTCCCAGTTTCAGTGTCAAATAATTCCTTATGTGTATAAGTCAGCAATGGTATCCAGATGGTGGACACATCGTGTCAATGCAAGATCCATCCTCTCTGGTTTGGTCCTGGGCTGCCTGCAGACATGCACAACTGCCGACTGCTAGCATGGCAAGGTGTCGTCAGTGTCCCCCATCTCTGGACCATCCTCGTGACTGGAACAGATCCATCAGTTCCTCACAGTCGCAGGAACCCACATGGTCTTGGAGTTGTTCTCTGAAAACACACAAACACATTCTCGACCAAAAGTTAACAAAGGGATCCTCTATGCAAAATAGACTTGGGATTCTATTTAATTTTTGCCTAAATGATTTTCCTTTGGCTTATTTTGACACCATGTGTGTTTTTTCATGGGTGTCCTGCAATTGTTTTTACAAATGGAATTTACTTTACTGGAATAAGAATTTTCTAGATGTATTTTACTTACTCGGTATTTTTTTTCCCTTACATGATATTACCCCTCTGTCCCCTCCCCTTTTTTGATTAATGGGAACTTTTGGAAATTTTATATTGCAGTCTTGGTAATTTTAAATTTTAATTTTTGCACACAAATATGACTGCTTTAAGTTCTTTGGATGTTAGGCAATTTTACAGTGAGATGAACTACTAATAGATTTTTTAGTTAATGCTTTAGGAAAAGCTTTTGTCCAGTACACTATAATTTTCTTGAGTATTCACATATTTCACTTGGCCAATTTAAATTAATCTGGAAACTTGATTACTATTTTCCTGTCAACTTTAATACTCAAGCAGAAATCTTAGTTTACCCTGTAAATACTAGTGGAAAAGAATATTTGCATTTTTGAGTAGGTCCTGAGCATTCCTGGTAATAGATTGAATTTAGATATAGAGCAGCTATTGCTGGCCGAGTCTCTGTCTGCCACCTGGGTCCCCGTATGAGTTGTGTGTGGGAGGCGAAGCAGCCATAGGGGTAGGAGACCTTCCTTAGGAGGGGTGAGAATTCAAACCCCTGCAAGGTTCCAACACCTTTTCTTTTATTTATTTATTTATTTATTTATTTATTTATTTTTAATCTTTATTGTTCAGTTTATTAATTACATTGTTTCCCCTTTTTATCCCCCTATAGCTTCCCTCCACCCTGTACCTATCCCACCCTCCACCCTCACCTCCCCCTCCCCACTGTCCTCTCCCATTGTTGCTAGATTTTTGTCCAGTCTCTTGCTGCACGTCCCACAACCCTTTGCTCCCCAGGAATTGTCAGTCCATTCCCTCTCTATGTCCATGTCTCTGTTATATTCACCAGTCTATCCTCTTCAACAGCCTATCAATTCACTTGATTTTTATGTTCATTTGTTGATAGATGTGTATTTGTTGTTCATAATTTTCATCTTTACCTTTTTCTTCTTCCTCTTCTTAAAGAATATCTTTCAGCATTTCATATAATGTTGGTTTGGAGGTGATGAACTCCTTTAGCTTTTTCTTATCTGCGAAGCACTTCATCTGACCTTCAATTGTGAATGATAGCTTTGCTGGATAGAGTAATCTTGGTTGTAGATTCTTGCTGTTCATCACTTTGAATATTTCTTGCCACTCCCGTCTGGCCTGCATCGTTTCTGTTGAGAAATCCGCTGACAGTCGTATGGGTGCTCCCTTATAGGTAACCAACTGTTTCTCTCTTGCTGCTTTTAATATTCTCTCTTTGTCTTTTGCTCTTGGCATTTTAATTATGATGTGCCTCGGTGTGGTCCTCTTAGGGTTCATATATATTGGGGTTTGGTGCATTTCTTGGACTCCTAAGTCAATTTTTTCATCAGGTGTGGGAAGTTTTCAGTCACTAATTCTTCAAATAGGTTTTCATTGTCTTGGCCTCTCGCTTTTTCTGGCACCCCTATAATTCAGGTGTTGGTATGCTTGAGGTTGTCCCAGAGGCCCCTTACACTATCTTCAATTTTTTGGATTCTTTTGGTTTCTTGCTTTTTCAGCTGAGTGGATTTTACCTCTTTGTATTTCAAATCTTTAACTTGATTCTTGGGGTGCTCCAGGGCACTTTCAGGTCTTTGTATAATATTTTTTGTTTCAGTCAGTGCATGCTTAATTTCTGGTTGGTCCTTTTTCATATCCTTGAGAGTCTGCTTTATATTCTTGAGGGTTTCTTTCATTTCCTTGTAGGACTCATTCATTTCCACATTGGTCTTGATCATTTCCACGTTGGTCTTGATCATTTCTTTGCAGCTCTCGTTTATATCCTGGAGGGTGTTGTTCATTTTCTTGTAGGACTCATTCATTTCCTTTGTGGTCTTGCTTATTTCCTTATAGGCCCGGATCTTTTGTTGGAGCCTCTTAAAAAACCCTATAACCGTGGTTCTGAATTCCATGTCCAGTCGTTTCTTTTCCTCCATTTCTTTCACATCTGATTTCTTTCCATGTTGCTGCATGGTGGCTGCTTCCCTGAGTTAGTCAATTAGCTTTGTGTGGTAGATTTCCTACTAGGGGTAGTGGCTCAGCCTCCCCAGTTACCTGAGGTGGATATGGGCTGCACAGTCTTGTTGAAGTTAAGCTCAGTTAATCGTTGTTAGCACTTGGAGGGTTGACCTCCAGGCCAATTGTCTGTGAAGCTCAGCTGTGCTCAGGTTGGGTGGACGGAGTCTCCGGGCCAAGCAGACAGCTTTAGCTCTGCCCTATGCGGCCCCAGGGACTCTGTACTGGGGGCAATGGCCACCAGCACCTCTGAGAGAGAGCCGCTGAGGAGCTCCACCGGCTGCCAGTCGCCGGGGAATTCAGACTTTCCCAAAATGAGTCTGCATGTGCAATGTCTCACCCAGGGTCATAAAACAAAGCAGTCTGACAGTTTTCCGAATGAGAGGTAAGTCACGGTGCGCTCTCTGCGCTGTCCCGCAGCCGAGCTGTTCGCCCATAAGCTGCCTTCTCCACAAGCCGGGAGACCCGGCAGCACCCGAGCTTCGGCGTGCCCTCCCACTGTCCAGTTTTCACCCCGTGTGATAGTGGGTTCTCTGGACTTCGCCCAGAGCTGGAGAATCAGTCCAGTGGGACGCCTTTGTCTCCCCGTTCGAGTAAACTGCCTGGTTTTCAGCGGCCCGCCCTCTCCGCGGCGCACTCCAAACCTCTTTCCGTGCGAATCTTTCAACGCTGTTCGCCGCCGCTCCTCCGAGTCACAGTGTCTTATCTTCACTTTTATTTGTGGAATTTTCACCCGGCGAGCTTTCTAATGATTCTGGAAGGTTTTTGTTCTTTCATTAAATTGTAGTATTAAAATTGCTGATTACCACGGCAAGATAGGTGTTTTGCCTTTGCCGCCATCTTAGTTCTCTCCCCCAACACCTTTTCTTGATAAAACTCTCAACAAGGTGGGAACAGAAGGATCATACCTCAACATAATAAAGGCCATATGTGTTTAACCCACAGCAAACATCATACTCAATGGGAAAAATTGCAACCATTTCCCCTAAGAACAGGAACAAGACTGGGATGCCCACTCTCACCGCTCCTGTTCGACTTGGTACTGGAAGTATTAGCCATTGAAATTAGACAACAAGAAGAAGTAAAATGCATCCAAATTGGAATAGAAGAAGTAAAGCTATCCTTATTTGCAGATGACATGATATTGTACATAAAAAACCTGAAAGACTCTATAAAAAAAATTAATAGACTTAATGAATGAGTTCAGCAATGTTGCAGGCTACAAAATTCACGCCAAGAAATCTATGGCATTTCTATACAGCAATAGTGAACTTACAGAAAGAGAGGCTAAAAAAGCAATCCCATTTACCATTACACCAAAAAAATTAAGATACCTAGGAATAAACTTAACTAAGGAGGTAAAAGACCTATTCTCAGAAAACCACAGGACACTAAAAAAGAGATAGAGGAAGATGTAAACAAGTGGAAGAAAATACCATGTTCATGGATTGGGAGAATTAACATCATTAAAATGTCCATACTACCCAAAGCAATCTAAAATTTAATGCACTCCCCATTAAAATACCAAAGGCATATTTCACAGACCTAGAAAAACTCTCCAAAAATTCATCTGGAATAAGAAAAGACCCTGAATAGTCACAGTAATCCTGAGAAAGAAGCACAAAGTTGGTGGGATTTCAATACCAGATTTCAAGCTGTATTACAAAGCTACTGTTCTCAAAACAGCCTGGTACTGGCACAAGAACAGACTTATAGACGAATGGAATAGAATAGAGAATCCAGATATCAACACAAACCACTATGCTCAATTAATATTTGACAAAGGAGGTATGAACATAAAACAGAGTCAAGACAGTCTCTTCAATAAATGGTGCTAGGAAAATTAGACAGATAGATGCAAAAAAATGAAAATAGAGCACCAACTTACACCATACACAAAAATAAATTCAAAATGGACACAGGACTTAAACATAAGATGGGAAACCATAAAAACATTGGAAGAATCCACAGGAAGAAAAATCTCAAAGGTATGCTGAAAGAATATCTTCACTGATACTGCTCCTAGGGCGATGGAAGCTAAAGAGAAAATAAACAAATGAGAGTACATCAAATTAAAAGGCTTTTGCACAGCTAAAGAAACCATCAACAAAACAACAAGAAAACCCACTGAATGGGAGAACATATTTGCAAATGTTATTAGTGATAAAAGTTTAATCTCAAGCATCTACAGGCAACTCATACAACTTAATAAAAGGAGGACAAATGATCCAATAAAAAAATGGGCAACGGACCTAAATAGAATCTTTTCAAAAGATGACAAAAGGAAGGACCAGAGACATATGAAAACATGCTCAAAGTCACTAATTATCCGAGAGATGTAAATCAAAACGACTATGCGGTACCATCTCACACCTGTCAGGATAGCTATCATCAACAAATCAACAAAGGACAAGAGCTGGCCAGGTTGTGGAGAAAAAGGAACACTCGTGCACTGCTCGTGGGATTGTAGACTAGGGCAGCCACTGTGGAGAACAGTATGGAGTTTCCTCAAAAAACTAAAAATGGAGACTCCATTTGACCCAGTGATCCCACTTCTAGGAATATATCCCAAGAAACTAGAAACGCGAAGTAGAAAGGATATATGTACCCCTATGTTCATAGCAGCACAATTTACCATAGCTAAGATTTGGAAACAGCCTAAGTACCCATCAGCAGATGAGTGAATTAAAAAAAAATATGGTACATCTACACAATGGAATACTACACTGCAGTAAAAAGAATAAGCTCCTACAATTTGCAACAACATGGATGGAGCTGGAGAGCATTATGCTAAGTGAAGTTAGTCAGGAAGAGAAAAATAAATATCACATGCTCTCACTCATTTGTGGAATATAATGAACAACATAGACTGATGAACAAGAACGGATGCAGAAAGTGAGAAAAGTCCATCAGAATGTCAAACCTCAGGGTAAGTGGCAGGTGGTGGAAGTAAGGGAGAAAGTCAATATATTTGACCTCTTGAACTAAGGTAAGTAATTTGTGTTTTTACATCCTTGACAAAGTTCATATAAAGTTATAAAAAAAATTGGCAGCTAGTTTGAGATTGAATTGACATGGCCTAGAGCTTGTCATATCCTATGGACACCAGTCCTTAGGCTAGGCCCCCCTTAACTTCCTGTGATGTCATAATACCCTTACACAATATTATTCTACAATGTCATAATTTTTTATATTTAACAACAGCATATTGTACAATTATCCAAAATAAACCTACAAACTAATTCTTTGAATATTTGGCAGCAATTTAAAAAAGGATAGGAAAGAATTAATCCCTTTTGGAAGGAATTAAGGCACTGGGAAGGCACTTGTGCATTCTATATTGGCCCCTCTTGCCCTTTTTGCCAAGAGGGACTCTCTTCGTACAATCAAAATACATACAGCTGTTGCCTCAGCTTTCAGTTCAAGCTGTGGTTGAAGCCTCCAGGTGGCTGGCACCATGGATCTGTCTCTCACCTTATGGTGTGAGCTGAGCCCTCTCTGTAGAAGAAATTGTACTGGACAAAAAGCTGTTCCTAAAATATTAACTAAAATTTCTATTAGTAGTTCATCTTGGTAAGCAACAGCTGCCCTATATCTAAATTAAGTCTAGTACCAGGAATGCTCAGGGCCTACTCAAGAAAGCAAATAATCCTTTCTATTAATATTTACAGGGTAAACTAAGATTATTGCTTGAGTATTAAATTTGACAGTAAAATAGTAATCAAGTTTTCAGATTAATTTAAATTGGCCAAGTGAAATAAGTGAATACTTAAGAAAATTTAAGTGTATTGGACAAAAAGCTGTTCCTAAAATATTAACTAAAATTTCTATTAGTAGTTCATCTCATTGTAAAATTGCTTAACATCCAACGAACCTACAGCAGTCATATTTCTGTGCAAAAATTGAAATTTAAAGTTACCAAAACAGCAATATAAAATTTCCTTAAAAAGGGGGGAAGATAGTGGCGTAATATCATGTAAGAAAAAATATCCTGTAAGTAAATTACATCTAGAAAATTCTTACTCCAGAAAAGTAACTTCCATTTGTAATGCCAACAGCAGGACACCTATGAAAAACACACATGCTGTCAAAATAAGCCAAAGGAAAATCATTTGGGCAAAAATAAAAAGAATCCCAAGTCTAACTTACAGAATAGATCCTTTTATTAACTTTTGGTCAAGAATATGTTTGTAACCCGGAAGCCATGGTTCTCACCAACGTTTCTTATTGCCGTCGGCTCTAAGGAGCCCATCATGGCGACGCCCCCCAAGCGGCGGGTCCTGGATGGCTCGGGGGAGAAAGTGCTGCGCTATGAAGCCTTCATCTCTGACGTGCTACAGCGGGACCTGCAAAAGGTCCTGGACCATCGTGACAAGGTATATGAGCAGCTGTCCAAATACCTTCAACTGAGAAATGTGATTGAGCGTCTCCAGGAAGCCAAACACTCGGAGTTATACATGCAGGTGGACTTGGACTGTAATTTCTTCGTTGACACAGTTGTCTCAGACACCTCCTGGATCTACGTGGCTCTTGGATATGGCTTTTTCCTGGAGTTGACATTGACAGAAGCTCTCAAGTTTATTGATCGTAAGAGCAGTCTCCTCACAGAGCTCAGCGACAGCCTCACCAAGGACTCAATGAATATCAAAGCCCATATCCACATGTTGCTAGAGGGGCTTAGAGAACTGCAAGGCCTGCAGAATATCCAGGAGGAGTTTCATCATTGACTTCTTGCCCCCCCCCCCCAGACATTAAAGAGCCTGAATGCCAAAAAAAAAAAAAGAATATGTTTGTATATTTTCAGAAAACAACTCCAAGATCATATGGGTTCTTGCAACAATGAGGAACTGACAGGTCTGTTCCAACCAAGAAGACAGTCCAGAGATAGAAGACACTGACGACACCTTGCCATTCTAGCAGTCAGCAGCTGTGTGTCGCTGCAGACAGCCCAGGACCAAACCAGAGAGGGTGAAACCTGCATTGCCACCATATGTCCACCATCCAGATACCATTGCTGACATGTATACATAAGAAACTATTTGATATTGAAACAGACTCAGAACAGTTGGATATTGAAACTGAGACTCAAACATTTTTCGTTCTTATACATTTATTTCCAGTATGCAGGTGTAAGATCATTTTAAGGAAAAGAAACAGGGGGAAAACATTGATAAAGAGGCAGAGAAGCATTGAACATACTGTCAAACTATGGGGGGATGTCTGGGGAGGGAGGGGGGACGGGACTATAAGAGATCAGCTGAAGGACTTGTATGTATGCATGTAGGCATAACCAATGGCTACAAGACACTGGGGTTGCGGGGGACAGGTGAGGACATGTGCTGGTGGTGAGGGGAGGGTTGGGTGTGGACAAGGGGGAAAAAAGGAAAACATATGTACTACTATTTGTAATACTTTAAAGAATAAACAATTAAAAATAATAATTATGGCATTTATAATCTATTTAGATATCATAATCCCCCCAAAAAGTTAATATGACTACAGAAATTCTAGGGTTATGCATTTGTTCATTTACTTAATTCTATATTAGTGAGTTCATTGACTGATTTGACATGCAGAGTTTTGCTCCTGGGGCCTCAGTAAAAATGCTTTATTTGCCATCTTTCTAAGAATATATTTCCTCTATGGATTTTTCCCATATCTATTTGCAGCAAAACCCTGGCATACATTCAACCCTGTTCCAGTTTCCTTTGTGTACCTGAAATTAAATTTGTAAAATTCTTGTTTCCTAAAGTGTTACATGCAAATCATACTTAATTACTTTCAAGTGGACATTGGGGCCATGGATTGTAAATTTGTTTATAAAATATCAACTTTTCTACCAGAGAAAAGTATATTTCAAAATATGGCATCTATATATATATAACCCTAAAATGCAAATAGACCAAATGGTGGAACAACTGAACAACCAGTTGCTATGATGTGTGCTGACCACTAGGGTCACATGGAACTCACCAGGCATCAGCCATAATGGGATAGTGGAGCAGAGGAGCAGTGTCACCAGACCAAGGTGGGCATCATTACTGAAAATTCTTTGCTCCCTCATGCCATGGTCCTGCCCAGTGCTTGCCCTTGCTGCTGATGCTGGCTCCATTTGCACTCACTGCTGGTGCCTAGTACCATCAATAGACATGGCTACCAGTGGCTACCAGTCCTGATTACCCCTCAGACCTTCTCCACCTCCTCATGCTCCTGAGGGACAATTAGGGCTGGCATCCAATGCAGGTGACAGCCCCGCTTGTACCTGCTGTCAGCACCAAAGCTGCCGCTTGCACCTACTACCAGGGCCCAGCACTGGTCCCAATTACTTGGTGCTGTTAGTGGATGTGAGCTGTGGCTCCCATCCAGGATTGCCCCTGAGGGCTTCTCCACCTCCCCCTGCTCCTGAGGGGCAATTGGGGCAGCAGCTGCCACTCACACCCACCTCTGGTGCCAGCCCCAATCTTTTCACACTGTCAGTGGGTGCAAGCAGGGTCGGTGCCATCAGCATATGGGAGCAGAGGCAGCAGGAGTGAGGCTGTCAGAAGATAGGGAAACATGGGCCATAATGGGAGGGCCCAGGCTGGAATACAGAGGATGGGCTGAGACCCGCCCCTGTGCCCACCACAGCCTCATGGCTCACAGTTCCTTTCAAGGTACACAAATTTGTTCACTGGGCCCATAGTACATTTATAAAATTCTGTATTTATAACAGCTTTCTATAAGGTACCTTTTAAAAAAGATTTTGTTCATTTTATTTTTAAACTAGAGGCCTGGCACATGAAATCATGTGTGGGTATGGTCCCTAAGCCTAGCCTGCAATCAGGGCCATCTTCCCCAACTGTTGGCAGCTGGCTCTGCCTCCCTCTGCCACCCACCTGGTTTCCCAGTTTGCCATAGGGTGATCTTGTTCATAGCCCTGCCCCCACCACAGGTCGCCCTCTGTGTGTGGGGTAACTAGTGTGGTGAGGACATTGGCCTGGCACTGCCCACATATCCTGACACCTAACTGGTTCCCCATTCACCATGCAGCAATGGAAGCCTGCAGGCCAGGGGGAGGGACCAAGAGGTCAGCCATTCCCACACACTCGCTGACCCCACCCCTACTTCTGACCTCCCTCTGTGTGTGGGGTGACCAGAGGGGTAGGGGCCTTGGCCTGGCATTTCCTGTATCCCATGCCATCCACCCCAAGATGCCCTGTCACCCATCTCAGGGTCTTTATTCATTATCTAGTGATCAGAGCCTGTCGCTTGGGGGAGGGATCTAGAGGTTGGCCTTTCCTCACTTTCACCGACCCCGCCTTCACCACGGGTCACCCTCTGTGTGTGAGGTTACTGGTAGGACAAGGGCCTTGGCATGGTGCCACCCACATGCCCAGCCACCCACCCCGGTGTTCCTGTTCACCAGGTGATCAGCTGGGGAAAGGGACTGAGAGGTGGTCAGTGTACCTCATAGTGACTAGTCAATTGATCTTTCTGGTTGTTTTGGCATTATGGTCACTGGGCTTTTATTATATAAGACTAGTGGCTTGGTGCACAAAATATGTGCATTGCAGGGAGGTTTCCTCAGCCTACCCTATTTCCTCTCCAATCAGGTATTCCTTGGGAGATGTCGGACTGCCTGATCCCTGTGGGATTGGGTCTAAACCAACAGTCTGGGGGACCCAGATCACCTGCTGGGGCTGGGGCTGGGCTGCGATCTGGGACCCCTGGTGCCACAGAGAAGTGCTGTGGTGGCTGGCCTTTGCCCCAGGCCATGGGCAGGGGTGGGAACCAAATCGCCTGCAGGGTGGGGCTGGGCTGCAATTAGGGACCCCCAGGGGAAATGCCACAGTGGCTGGCCTTTGTCCCAGGCTGCAGGGGCTTCGGATCATTTGCTTGGGCTGGGATCTGATCTGGGACCCCCTGCGCCCACATTGCCGGTCCATCCCTCCACAGGGCCCTGGCCTGGGGAGTGGACGCTGCACTGGTAGTCCCAGCTGGCTCTCGGCACCGATCTGTCCCTCCTCGGGGGCCCGGCCTGGGTAGCAGATACTGTGCTCCCGCTCCCATCCAGCCTGTAGTGCCCGGTTGGTGCCCCTGGGCCATGTGGGGGCCAGATTGCCTGCTGGGGCTGGGGCTGGGCTGTGATCTGGGACCCTCTGCATCCCTGCTCCTGATTGGCTGTTAGTGTAGTGAACGTACAGTCAAATTTGCATATTGCTATTTTATTAGATAGGATAGGATAGAGATTACAGTTTGCATTCAATATTATTTTTATTAGTTTTAGGTGTACAGCATAGTATTAGGCAATCATATCCCTTACAAAGTAGTCACTCAATATTTCAAGTGCCTACCTAGCACTGTAAATAGTTATTACAATATTATTGACTATATTTCCTATGCTATACTTACATCTCTGTGACTATTTTGTAACTACCAATCTGTATTTCTTAATCCCTTTACCTTTTTCAACCACTACCCCTCTCTTCACCCCTCTTGTAAACATCATTATTTTGTTTCTATGAGTCTGTTTTAGTTTTTCTTATTTATTTTGATTTTTAGATTGTATCTACCAATGAAATCATATAGTATTTGCCTGTCTCTGACTAATTTATTCGACTTAGTATGTATAATACCATCTACATCCATCTCTCCTAGCTCAAATGGAAAGGTTTCATTCACTTTTTATGGCTGAGTAGTTTTCCACTGTGCGTATGTACCTTAGCTGATTTTACACACTTGTCTATTGAGATGGGCACTTGGGTTGCTTCCATATTTTGGTTATTGTAAATAATGCTGCAATGAATATAAGGGTGCATGAATTCTTTTGAATCAGTGTTTTGTGTTTCTTCAGATATATTATATTCAGAATTGGAATTGCTAGGTTATATGGCAGTTGCATTTTTACTCTTTTGATGTGACTCCATATTGCTTTCTACAGTGGCTGCATCAATCTGTGTACTCACCAGGAGTGTACGAAGATTCCCTTTTCTCCACATCCTCACCAACACTTGCTATTTGTTAATTTATTAATGATAGCCATTCTGACAGGTGGAAAGTGGTACCTCATTATGCCTTAATTTGCTTTTCTCTAATGATTAGTGATGTTGAGCATCTTTTCATGTCTATTTGCCATCTGTATGTCCTCTTTAGAGCAGTGTCTATTTAAGTCTCTTGATTTTTCTTTAATTGGATTGTTTTTAAAGTATAGCTAATTTTATTGGATTTATTTATGCACACTTATATGCACATATATGTACATATGTACACTCATTTCCTAAACACATATAGATATAAATATATTTAGTTGACTATCCAATTAGTCTAGGAAAGGTTTTGCCTTTATCTTATTTTATGGAATATTCAGATTAATGACAATACATGGAATCTTTCAGCTACTAATTATAAATATATAATGTGTATAGATAACATATATTAACTGTATAATGTTACTATTAATACCTTCTTTTCTATATATTTTATTGATTTTTTTACAGAGAGGAAGGGAGTGGAATAGAAAGTCAGAAATATCGATGGGAGAGAAACATTGATCAGCAGCCTCTTGCACACCCCCTACCGGGATTGTGCCTGCAGCCAAGGTACATGCCCTTCACCGGAATCGAACCTGGGACCTTCCAGTCCGCAGGCCAATGCTCTATCCACTGAGCCAAACCAGTCTTGGCACTATTAACACCTTCTTATAGCATCTACAAGAATAAACTCAAAATGGATTAAAGATGGAACTGTAAGACTAGAAATCATAAAACTCTTACAAGAAAACACAGGAGTGAAATCTCTGATATTTCTCTTAGCAACGTTTTTCCTTATACGTCTCATCTGGAAGAGAAACACAAGAAAATGAACAAATGGGACTATGTCCAACAAGAAATAATTTGCACAGCAAAGGAAACCATCAACAAAATGAAAAGACAACCTACTGAATGGGGGAAACTATTACCAATAATACATCCAATGAGGGGTTAATATCCAAAATTTGTTAAGAACGCATACAACTCAACACCAAAGAAACCCAAACAATCTAATTAAGCTCCTATTTATAATTAAGTGTCATGTATGAAATTACAACTACTTTTTTCCCTTTTTTATTAGCCAGCAGATAGCAAGATTTAGTGCTATGTTACATCATCAAAATGTAAGTTCCAAGTTGTATTGCAATGAAATACCGGTTCTTGGGCAGTAAATGTTAATAAATTGGGACATTAAGGACCCAAATTCTAAGACAAAAATATTGAGAATGAAATGGATTTTGTATTTGCAGTTCTAACACACAGACTACCACAAATCTCTCCCTTCAATGGGGTGTAGCTGCTTGTGTATTAAGTCATTTTAGTTGTATGAAGAGAAAAATTCAGTGAAAGATATGGGTGCCATTATTTCACACAGAAAATGTTTTTCATTGTCCACTTTTGAAAGGATTTACCACTTGATAACTATTTTATGGCAAACCTGGACTGTGGAGTGCTTGTGTGCTCTTTTTCTATTATGTTGAAGTAAAAACCCTGGGATAAAGCGGTTAAGAGGGGAGAATGGATCCATTAGCACGTTGGCCTTACACTAGTTACTGACAGAATCAGTGTTCGGGACTTGCATTTCACAATGTACAACCTGGAGAGAGCAAACAAATCCTCAGAAACAGCAAGAGTGGGAGGTAAAAGGATTTGCCGCTGGTTCAATAAAGCCTTCTCTGCTCATGTTCACTTCAGATCTACACACCCATCACTTGGGAGAGTGAAAATTTACAAACTGAGATGATGGAGTGCTCCAAGGCCAGATAGGGAATTTTAAGACTGAGAGGGCCCTAGTGGGCTTCATGGAAACATCAGATAATTTCTCAGAAGAGCTTTTCATCCTCAGAAACCATGCAGCTGAGTCTACATTTAAAGTCATTAAAAGTGGCTAACAAAATACCTTCAGCAAGGAACATAACATCAAAGTGAAGATTATTTGTAGGTGAAGTATGATATTTCTTCACAGTGTGAAGAAAAAAAAACAACACACATTTAAAGGATTTTAAAAGTACTTTCATTCCAAAATGTCATTTCCTTCACCCTCCTTATTATACTTTAAATTTTTATTTTTAAATAACTTACCATGGTAATATTTTAAAGATTATCCTATTCTCTTTAATCTCTTACTTCCTGTTTTTTCTTTCCTCACAACAAACTATATATATTATGGTTCCTTCTTTTCAATATTATATACATACTTATTCATCTTCACACTCTTCGATTCAAAGGAAGATATGCCCCAAAGTGAATCCTTAGGCGGACACTGATTGTACCTTCAGTTATCTTCAAAGTGATGTTGTTCCATGAATTGTCATCTTTCCCACTTAATTCTTCAAATTTGCCCACTTAATTCTTTACACTCTCCCAGCATATAATATAAAATAAAATAAGTAAATCACTCTTATCTTAAAACCAAATATACTCTCTTCTGATTCTCATAGCCCTTTATCTTGTGCCCTGTCCTCCTTTATCTTCAGAAATAAGATTAGTGATTACATTGTGTTTCCTCTAGTTCTTTACCAAAATGCACTGACATTTATAGTATTATAAATTATAAAAATGTATAAGATTTCAAAGTTTCTGTATTTTGAAGACCAATTTGTTCACCATAACCACAACCCACAGTCATAATTAACAGAACATTGCACTTCCCTGGCTCATGCTTTCCTAATCCAAAACCCTCCTGGTCAAACAAGGGTAGAGAATCAGACATTCATGAACCTGAGCTCATGAAATATAAACTCGGGACTTACTAAATGCCAGGCTTAGCTGTGCATTCTACAATTAGAGGAAGTCTACCTGTATGGATATAATAGAAATCGAGAGGTGGCTAAGGAACTTCTGAGAAAATAGGCAGAATAGATTTGTTGGGGTCCAAGTGGCATTTCTGTTCTTAACTTGCAGTTCTTACTGTTGACTGGTTAAATTTTTTACTCTGAATTTCACTAGGTATGCCTACATATATCATTCTTTCTCCTTTATCTTTCAAGTTGCTTTCAGATACTTGTAACTAAATAAACTTAACTCAAGTAATAAAGATATTTCCTAAGGAGATTATAATCCATTATCTGATTGCTTGGCCTACAGATTTATATGCTATATTTAATTTTAGATTATTATTTTTTAGAATTTGGTACATTCATTTTTTAAAAGTTGAACAATTCAAGTTGATTACATGAAATGGAAAAGAACAGTTGCAAAATTAAATTGAGAAGAGGTTTTGGTTTTTACTTTTTATGGTAAAAATATTCTTTATAATATGGATGATTGATATTAAAACTAATAGAACTATAATCAAATTTATTAATTTATGGATCACTTTGCAAAGAATATACTGGGAACTTATAGCCACTGTTTAATTTTTATCAGTTTTAGCTGAAATATTAGTATTTGTTCAAATTAAATGTTTATTACAACTCTAGCTCCAAATCTTGACTAATACATGTACTCAATCCTATAATCAATAATACACAATGATTCACACAGCACATTTAACAAGATTAAAAACCATTATTAGAATTAAAGGCTATATGTAATGCCACAATAAAATACTACTTTGTTAACTACTGAATTTCCTTTCTGGTAAAAATCAGAAGCTAACATAACATATGCATCCTGTTTAAAAAATTAGAAGCAAATAGGCCAACCAAATAGCTCATCCAGTTATAGACAAACTATTGGCCCAGTGCACATATTTGTGCACAGGGGCAGGGAGGTTCCCTCAACCCAGCCTGCACCCTTTTCAATTGGGTACTCCTTGGAGATATCCAACTTCTGGTTTAGACAATCTGTGGGTCTGCTGACTCCTAACCATTCACCTGCCTCCCTGCCTGATATCCCCTAACTGCCTCTGCATGCCTACCTGATCATCCCCAACTGCCCTTCCCTGTTGGTCTGATCTTACCACAAACTTCCCTTCCCTGCTGGCCTGTATGCCCCAGCTGCACTCCCCTGCCAGCCTGATCTCACCTAGTTTCTGTCTCTCTTTGTTTTTCTCAGCAGCATTCCTCTTCCTCTTTCCCAGCTGGAAAGGGGTGGGGCCAGTGAGGGCCACTCCCCCCTCTGTGGGCCCTCCCTTCCATGCAGGCCTCTTCAGGCCCAGTCTGTTTTGTTTCCTCATTCTGAGAGAGGCCCTGAGAGCAATCTGGGAGGGAGGGAAAGAAAGGGATAAAAGGCTGAGAGCTGGTGGGTGCTGTGTGTTTCTGTGAGTGTGTATGGGTGTGAGTGAGTGTGAGTGCTATCCCAGTCACCACTACCACAAGTCCCCACCCACCAGAGCCTGCTGAGTGTGTACTCTGGGCAAATGGTCGAGTCTCTGGTCATTACAGATGTGACAGACCCAGGGTTTTTATATATAAATATGTGAGGTTTAGGTAGAATGGAGGTAATTTTTAAGATTGAATATTCAGATGCCTTCTTTAAAAAATACTATGGAACTGAGTAATGATAGTATTCTTATAGACATAATCTATGCACATTCAGAGTGGCCAGATTATGATTTCTGAATGCATAATAATCTGGGCAGTCAGTGTATATATGTATTACATATATACACTGAGTGCCTATATATATATATATATATATATATGAATATATATATATATGCACACACACGTATATATGTGTATATATACACACATGTATATATACATATACATACACATATATATATGTGTGTATATATGTGTGTGTGTATATATATATGTGTGTGTATGTGTGTGTGTGTGTGTATTAGAGGCCTGGTGCATGAATTCGTGCATGGGTGGGGTCCAGCCAACCTGGCCAGTGGGAGGGGACATGGGGGGTTGGCTGATCGAACTTCTGGTTGAGAGAATAATTTTCATATTAGCTTTTTATTATATAGGACATACACTGAGCAGCCAGATTATTATGCTTTCAGAGTTCGTAATAATCTGGCCGCTCAGTGTATATAAAGACCCAGGGTACCTAACAACCAAAGGCTTGACCTAACACTGAAAGTCAGTGCTGGGTTGTTGTGGCGACCCAACACTGACTGCAGCTCATGCTGAGGCAGTGACTGACTGCCTAGGGGGCTTGGATTAGGCCCAGAGAGAGGCCTGCAGAGACAGTGAGTCAGGGTCTGATCTGCAGCCTCAGTGGCAGCTGTTGATCAGCCCTTGCTTCTCTTTCATTTGGGCTTCACCAGCAGATGCACCTCTGTTGCTCTCCAGGCCTCTGTGAGGCTGCTGATCAATCCTGCCTCTTTGATCAGGCCCAGAGATAGGCCCAGGGATGCTGACTGGCATAGAAAACGACCAATCAGAACCAAATCTGGGTCAAGTGCCAGGAGCCAATGGCTGCCTAGGAGGTTGAGCTTTTGACATTGATTGGAATAGAAATTAACCAATCAGAACCTAATATTGGTGAACTATAAAGGCAGAAACTACAGTGGGGGCTGAGGAAGGGTTTTAAGGGCAACATTTATTTGGTGTAAAGTGTAAGAAAGCAATTACACTTTTTAATGGCCACTTTAGTAGTATACTGCAAGTGGCTGGTTATCAACACAGATATAGGGATTATGTGTTTTTCTCTGCCAAGAGCATCTCCTCCTGATGAAAAAGGCCTCCCCCCCCATTTAAGCAATATTAGCCTATATAATCTTCCTATACTAATAAAAGAGTAATATGCTAATTAGACCGAGAGATCTTCTGGACATTCTTCTGGACAAAACCATGGTAATAGGGCCGAGGCAGTTAAGGGTGATCAAGCTGGCAGAGTGGTTGCAGTTGGGAGTGAGCAGGCCAGCATTGGGGGGGCAGTTTGAGGGCAAGCAAGCTGGCGGGGGGCAGTAGGAGGCAAGCTGACTGGAAGGGGGAAATTTGAGGGCAAGGAGGCTGGCAGGTGACAGCAGTTGGGGGTCATGAGGCCAGCAGGGGAGGGCAGTTGGGAACCAAGAGACTGGTCAGGGAGGGCAGTTTGGGGCAAGCAGGCCATAAGGCAGAGTGGTTAGGAGTGATCAGGCAGGCAGGCATGTGAATGGTTATAAGTTAGTGTTCCCAGATTGTGAAAGGGATGTCTGACTGCCTGTTTAAGCACTAAACTGGCAGTTGGACATCCCCTGAGGGGTCCCAGATTGGAGAGGCCAAGCTGAGGGACACCTCCTTTGCCTCCGTGCATGAATTTCATGCACCAGGCCACTAGTATAAAATAATTTATGTTGAAAGTCCTTTTGACTCAGAAGTGTTAGATATTTTTTATGAATACATCTAGAATACCGAAAAGGAAATATTCCCTAGTCTGTATGACAGGGAAGACAGTCAGATGCCTTTTCATTAGTTAGAATACTTTCAAAATGGCAGAGCATAACAAAACTTTTATTTTGTTGTTTTTTATTTTTGCCTTTACCTTTTTATCTTAACATTTATCTTTCCTTTTCAAAACTCATCTTCTTTCTTTTTTTTATTTCTTTCCTCTAGCCCCCCAATCCTTTATTTCAATAATTTTTAAAAATTTTATTAGTGTAGTTATTTTTATCTTATTATTAAGATCTTTGTCTAATTAATTTAATTCATAACAAGATGTAGAATAATAGTAACAAGAGTTTCCCCCTTCATTTGTTCCTTCAGTTATCAATTACTAAGTTTCTACCATGTGCCTCACGCTGGACATTACTGAGACACATAGTCTGGCCCTTTAAGGAGATACCAGAGGCAGATATGAAAAAGAAAAAAAAAACTACTATGAACTGTTGGTTATATTAGCAGATGTATTCACATGTTAAGCATACAATTTGGAGCATGGTTAAATTCTTTCTGGGAGCAGAGGAAGAACAAGTTTAGTCTTAAAATCCTAAGAAGAAATGTGTAAAAGGAGAAGAAATACATTCTAGGAAAAAGGAATATTTGAAATTTATGAAATTTTAGAAGTAGCAAACACTTCATGATTATTAGCAAATAATTCACTTTGGATGGACCATAGAGTGTGTGAGCAAGACTATGTAAAAATGATATTTGAGAGAGAGGAAATGGTTTAATCATAGGAGACTTTACGTAATATGATGACATGTTTCATCTTATACTGTAGGCAGAGGAAGCTATGAAACATATTAAAGCCAAGAACAGAAACATAGGATATATATTGCAGAAGATCCAGGCTTAGAATGGGAATTCATGGAAGTTATATTTTGGAAAATAACATGTTAAAAGATAATTATCAAGAGAAAGTAAAATATTTACTATCGTACAGATGTAAAAATAAACATGTTGAACATTTTATTTAAGTCATGATGGGAATATACAGATGCTATATATTGAGAGGTTGAATATACGAGGGATAACAGCCAGATCACATATAACAATGGTATTCTGGCTCATAGCCTCCTCAGCAACCAATCCAGGAAGCCACATCACAACCTCTACAACAGTCAGCAAAAGGGGTCAGGATTTGGTCAGTGGCTTCCAACTTCTCTAATTTTTACTCCTGCTTACAATTCTGGATGAACTGGAGAAAGCTGAAATTCTCCCCAAACTAGTCATATAGGATGCCCCAATTTCTGTTACCCTGACTCCAGCTTCCACCTGTCATCAACCTCTTTTGGGCATTCCTAAAGTCTTACCTTCTTTTCATTTTCCCCACTCCCCTGCTTGTTGTTGAGTCTTTGCCTAACACAAATGATGGTGGCTGACTCTCTTGTGATAATAAGTTCTGAACAAATAGCCTCTTTGTTCTCAGATGGTTGGCCTTTGTTTATTTTCAGTTTTCCTAGAAGATCCATCAAAATAGATTTTGCCTTATCCGTTGATGTGGAACTCAGCCTTCAAACAAGTGTAATACTCACTAAGACCCTTTGTGCAATGGTACTCATGGTTTGTTGAATCCATATACACTTATTCTGATGGCTGTCTGTTACAGAAAGCAGGGACTATAATTTATCCTACAAGATGCTTTTTTTGAGCTCTTTACTCAAAAAGGGAAAATAGAGATAAGATGGAATGAATCTCATCTTGTTTTATTGATAATCCACAGCAAAGGTTTTCCAAATGTGTGCTAATCGAGTGAAAAACTAAAATAAACTCACCAGTATGTGAAGCTGGCTCAACAAACAAGCTTATAGGACAAATGCCTTAGTGTTCTACCATATTTTTTCATGATAAACAATATTTTAAACAGTACACCTCAAAACAGAAACAGAATGTAACAAAATTGGATGAGAAGGAAGTATGATTCCATTGATAATAAGAACTAATCAGAAACAAGTGGAAACCGATAACAAAACCCAGGGATTAAATTGAGACAGAACAATGAGAAATTCAATGTAGAATTGGATTCAAACTCAATGGTTCTGATTTCTCACATTGACACTGCTTCAGTACTTCACTGTAGTGGCTATTTGCTTTACCTTTTTCAGTGTTCCTCTAGATCAGAACAATCAGTATCTTTCTTCCTTCACTGGAAAAGGAAAACAATATACCTGGACAATCATATCTTAAGGGTTTGCTGAAGTTTCTATTTTCTCAAATCTTCAATCAGCACTTAAAAAGATGAATTTCTCTTGTGACTCAGTTCTGATACAGTTTGTGTATAGTGTTACACTTTGTTCACAGAACAAATAAAATAATTTCATTTACTTTCTTTCAATGTTAGCAGAAAGGGATGTCAAATTTTAAAAGATAAATTATAATTTGATTTAAACACAATCCATAATTTAGAGCATGACTTACCTAAGGAGAAATAAACACTCTCTACTGATTAATTAAAGACCATATAAACATCTTAAATTTTTATAAAGTTATATTGTGAATATTCCTATATTTAACATATTTATATTGTCTTGCAATGGGTGATGATTATTCTGAGATGGTGACTGCTTTTTGTGAGTTGACTATGCCCTCCAGAGATCATCTTTCTGGAAGTCCAACGTTGCCTTCTGAACATTAAGAAGACGTGTTCCTTGAATTGTACAAGAGGGATTTTAACTCAACTTCATTGGAATCATCAAAAACCTACTGTTAATGAAATAAGGCAAGAAAAAGAAATAAAAGGTATGAGATTAGGAAGATATAAAACCATCCTTGTGCCCTAACTGCTTTGGCTCAGTGGATAGAGCATGGGCTTGAGGACTGGACTGAAAGCTCCCAGATTCTGTTCTGGTCAAGGGCATGTACTTTAGTTGTGGGAGCATCTCCAATAGGGGGTGTGTAGGAGGCGACAGATCGATGTTTCACTCTCATCGATGTTTCTGACTCTATTTCTCTCCCTTCCTCTCTGTAAAAATCAATAAAACATATTTAAAAAATACTTGTATATAAAAGACATGACCACCTATGTAGAAAATTTTAAAAAAATGGATCAAAAACTTCCTGAAAAAATTATAGCCTGGTTATAGGATAAGGTTAACATACTTAAAACAATCACTTTCCCATATATCAGCAATGAACAAGTGGGATTTGAAACAAAAAACTCAATAATATTTACATTGATTCTCCATAAAATTAAAATTTTAGATATAATCTAACAAAATTTATATGCAACTTATTTTTTTATTATTTCAAGTATATTTTTATTGATTTCAGAGAGAAAGATAGAGGGAAAGAGAGAAAATTCAATGATGAGAGAAAATCGTTAGCTGCCTTCTGCACACTCCTAATAGGGATTGAGCCTGCAGCCTAGCCATGTGCTCTTGACTGAAATTGAAACTGGGACACAGTTTCAGTCCACAGACCAACACTCTATCCTCTGATCCAAACCTACTAGGCTATATGTAATTTATATGAGGAAAACTACGAAAGTATGAGTGAAATAAAAGAACAAAGTAATATGAGATTTCCATATTCATGATATAAAAACTCAATATTGTCAAGATGTTAGTTATTTTCACTTGTTCTATATAGATTCAGTGCATTCCTAATAAAAATCCCAGCAAGTTATTTTATGGATATTGAAAAACCCATGCCAAAGTTTATACAGAGAAGCAAAAACAAACAAACAGAAAACAAAACATAATAGCCAGCACGATTTTGAAGGAAAAAAACAAAGTTGGAGGACTGATGATATTCAACTTCAAGACTTAGTATAAAACTATGGTAATCCAGACAAGGTAGTATTGCTAGAGAGCTAAGAATAGTCAAGCGACCTTTAGAAAAAGAGTAAGAGCAATACAGTGGAATAAAGAGCATCTACAAAAAATAGTTGAACAACTAAATATGCACATGCAAAAAGATAATCTAGACACAGACCTCATACCCTTCACAAAAATTAATTCAAAGTGAATCATAACTCTAAATGTAAAACTACCCCCTAAAAGATAACCTAAATGACCTTGAGTATGATGATGCCTTTTTTGAGTACAACAATAAAGATATAATTTATGAAATAAATAATCAATAATCTGAAATTCATTAAAATTAAAACTTCTCTGTGAAAGACACTGTCAAAATAATAAAAAGACAAGGTATAGACTGGGAGAAGATATTTACAAAAGACAAACCTGACAAAGGTAATATATTATTATCCAATATGTTCAAAGAGCCCTTAAAACTCAACAAAGAGGAAAATAAAACCATCTGATTAAAAATGCAGGGAAATGGACAAAAGACTTGAAGAGACATATAATCAAAGTTACATAGATGTCAAGTAAGCATATTAAAACATATAACATATAATATCTCATTGGACAAATACAAATTAAAAAAAACACAATTAGATACCACTACACAATTATTAGAATAGATTAATATGGAAAACTGACAACAAATGCTGGTGAGGATATGGAGCAACAGGATCTCATACATTACTGGTGAGAATACAAAATGATACAGCCACTTCAAAAGAGAGTTTGATGGTATCTTCATCAAACTAAGGATGCTCTTAATCAATGATAGTAACCCAAGAGATGTCCAGAGAAATTAAAGTAATTCATTTAACTGCAGCATAGGGTATATCTAAAAGGTTGATAGAATAGTCTATTTCTAAAACAAAGGAAGGGAGATGGAGGAAGGAACTTCATTGATCTGCAGAGGAATTGATGCTTTTTTATATTTAGGCAATCAGATGTCATTGAAACATTTTAACAAGGAATTGACATAATGTGATGTTATTTTAAAAAGGTTGATCTGTTTGGTACAATCAAGATAGATTGTGAAGTGTTGCCATGAAATAAAGCAAGTCTAAGTTGGGACAAGATGTGAGGTTAACAAATATTATATTTGCCTTATTTCATATTTTATCTTACCTACCAAATAATATACCTTTTCAAGTGTTACCATTTTGAACCTGGTTATTAGAAAACCAGATCAACAGATTAATGGAAATCAGAAATAAAATAGGCATATCATATTTAGAAGAAAAAAATAATTCTTTGGGTGGACTTTATGTAATATAGAGTAAACAGTGAAAGGTTGATTTGGATATCAGTGTGTTTTAATTTTAGATGTCAGAGACTGGAAAACATAGAAAAAGTCAGATGAAATTGTGTTTTGAAGGAAAAAAATAATCATTTTATGATTTGCTGAAATTCCATATCCTAGTGCATCTACTCCAATATGTGCATCAAGAAATATATGGTATTTAAAAACAATGCCAACATTTTACATGTAAATTGGGCATACTAATTAAAATATCTTGAGTAATTGCAAAATATTTATTGACTGAAGAAATAATTTACTATTTCAAAGACTCCTTCCAACATAAGCAGTAATGGTAAGAATGAACATTGTGGAGGCTATTAGGCAATATTTGGAGTACTGTCCATAATACTTACCAGACATATGATTTTTTGGGAAAATATAACTACTGAGCATAATTATAATAATAGGTACTTTATCCTATATAATAAAAGGTCAATATGCAAATTGTCCCCTAAACCGGGAGTTCCACCAGAGGGTGGACTGGCCAGCCAACCTCCCAAATCCCCTCCACCTTCTGCCGACCTGCCCCAATTGTCCCCGACTTGTCCAGCTGGATGGAAGCCACCCATGCATGAATTTGTGCACCAGGCCTCTGGTAGGTTTAAAGTGAGGAATAAGTAAAATAATGCATATGAAGAAAATAATGAAAACATATAATTTATATACAATAAATTTAAGATAAAAACAACTATTTGAAAATGCATGTTAAGAAAAGCTTGCTGTTCCTTCCATTCTAATTTCATTTTACTCCTAAAGAAGTCTTTATATAGACATGTATTGGCTGAGTTAAAGTATATTGATTGGCTCACCATACCCTCAGTGGATCTCCAACTGTTATGACAAAAGTGGATAAAGTTAGTGCCCAACAGGAGCTAAATCTAGGCATGCTTTCTCTTTTTAATGAGACAAAGGAAAAAAGGTCAAGTCTCTAGGTATCTTTGCTTTAAGGTCCTTCACAAGGACACCTGGGGTAGAAGACTAGAACAGTTCTATTTTAGGTACTGGAGGAAAAAATATATATGGATATCTTGCTAACTATGTTGTTCTTGAGCTATGTTATTGATAGCTGATATGCTTTCCCTGGACTGGCCTTTTGTGCCACCAGAACTTAAATAGTTCAGCTGAACATTACTGTAGACTGAGGGAAAGATTACTCTGCCCAAATCTGTCCCAGGTCTTAGATCTGAGTGATTTGATGAAAAGCAGTTCTCCTAATTGTCCAGTCAAGACATATGAGAGACTACATTAGCATTTGAGAGATTTTATATTTATATAGAATTAAAATGGAAGAATGAAAAGATTATTGTGACCTCACTAAACCAGGAATTTGAAACTTTTAAAAATCTCTTGCCATTTCTATATGTTTGCATATTCATCAGTTCCCTTTACAATATTGTAGTTTTTTGCTTTGGTTTCTATAATTATACTATTTATGTTGAAAATATAAATATATTTTAAGATATACTATTTACAGTATGTATCCATGATTTATATATAATTTTGTGTGTTTCATGAATATTTATTGAGAATCTTCTCTTTGTAAGTCAATATGCTGATTCTGAAACATGCCAAAAAGAATTAAATATGTGCCGCTTTTATGAAAGTTTAAATGTAATATAGAAGAAAAGTAGTATAAATAATGCAATAATGTGAGGGTAAATATTTTAAAATTTGAGAATTGTGATACATCAATATAAAAATAGTCTCCTTGAAATAGAAGACGGATAATTAAGTTTGGTATAAAGTCACCATACATAGGCTGAATATATGAAAGAGGTTAGTGTTAAGAGTGGATAGTGTTGGTTCAATTGGTTAGAACATCCTTCCAAACACTAAAATGGTTGTGGGTTTGATTCCCAGTCAGGAAAAACATCTAAGTTTCAGGTTTGATCCTCATTTATGACACATAGGGGAAGCAACTAATCAATGTTTTCCTCTCATCTCTCACTCTCTCCGTCTCTCTCTGCCTCCTTTACACACACACACACACACACACACACACACACACACACATCAATAAAAATATGCTCAGGTGAGGATTAAAAAGCCAAAAGAATGGAGCAAGCTAAGGAATATATGACAAAAAAATAAATAAACAAATCCATGAAACTAAGAATGTAGAGGAAGGCTTTTTCTTGGCTAAGATTTTAATATACTTTTGCAACAAACTCTCACATTGTTCTTTGGCTTTCATTCTTTAAAAAAAATATACACAGTGTGTATATACATTTTGGGTGCCTCCCCTAAATGTATACACACACTGTGTATAATTATAAAGACAGTGTTTATTAACATACACTTCATTTTCCAAATTGTGCTATCAGCTGTTATAGTGTGTATAAAATTTCTGGGGATACTTTGAATTTATTGAACCTTAACTATATGTCAGCTATTGTGGGATTAGGCAGTAAATAAAAGAGTCTAAAATCCCTGCTCACATGGAGTTTACAGTCTAATAAATGACACAAACTCATTAAATTAAAAAATACATATAATGTACTATTTGAAGATAAGAGCTTTGAAGAAACAATGTAAGAGAACAGAGAGTGCTGGAGTTGTGAAGGAGAATTTGTATTTAATAGATCATTGCTGAGCAAATTACAAAGCTTGACGTATGTCTGGGGAAATAACATTTCTGGCAGAGGGAAGAGGCTTGTAAATTCCCTGAAGTGGGGACATGTTTGGAATACTCCAGTGTGTCTATCTAAACAACTTACAGCCAGCTGGTAAATTGCAAGACATAATCTTCCCTAACCAAGGACACCTGAGAGCAAACAGTTCATCCCTCCTCTCCCTAACCAGATAATATATACCTTAAATCACCCTTGTCTGGAAATAGAGAATAGAAACCAAAGTAATGCCATTTGTGCCAACCAAACCCAAGGACAGATGAAATCAGGGGGCTAAATAACAAAAACCTAATTAAAGCCAGACATACCTAAGATAAAGTAAAAGAAAAAGCTGACCAAAGAATCATCCCAAACTCCCCTATATGCTCATTAAGTTGCATTAGTATATTTAAAACACACCTGGAAAGCTGATGGATATTTTGCTAAAACCCTCCCCAAGATTCTCACCCACAGGAGAAAAATTAATAAAAGGTCTCTGGACAAAGACTCAGGTTGCTTGCTCTAGGGCATGCCTATGCCCCTTGCAGGACATGAACTTTTTATTTCTCCCTAGGAAACTTGCAATGCGGGGAGCAGCAGGGAGCAGTCCCTCATCCTAGGCTTGCCCTTGAATCTGTCCTGAGTGACTTCCCAGTGAGCTAACAGCTTCCCTGCCTTGGATACATTTTTAATACATTTCCAGAAAGCCAAAGCAGAGCATGTCTCACTATCCCCAGCTTTAATAAATGTACTCTTAAAATCACCTAGACTAGTTTTGTGAAATCTTTTCTACATGAAATCAGGTGGCCCGCCACACACTGCAGGCAGACCTAAGGCAGACCCGCTCTGGGCTGGTTCCTGTCCAATAACAACCATGATCTAAATGATGTTCTTGTTGTGTGTAAAATAGAACACAGGGAAACAAAAATACAAGAGCAGGAAATGAGTTAGTTGATGGCAATAACTCAAGCAAAATATAAGGGTAGCCTAATTCAGCATTTTACTGTGCAAATAGTTGAAAATAATGCTTTCAAGGTATATTTTGAAGGTTAAACAAATTGAATTTACTGGTGTGTTGAGTATGTGGTTTGAGTGACAACCAAGTTCTTTTGCTCCAGGCAACTGGAATAAGTAGAGTTACTTTGACTAAGATGGGAAATAAAACACATTTGGGGGAATATCTGGAGTTTTATTTTAGAAATTTTAAGTTTGAAATGCCTACTTTATATTCAAGTAAAGACAGTTAAATAGATTTTTTTGTACTTTAAGAGACAGTTTAATATTTAATTCTGAATGAAAATTCATGTCTATAGATATAAATGTGGGGGCTGTCAGAGTGTAGAGGGTGCTTAAAGCCTGGAGACTTGATGAGTATGAAGAGAGTGGGAGTATAGAATAAACAAAGTATTCATGAACTGCAGGTCTCTCCAATGATTACAGAATTTGAACTCAAACTATGAAAATTAGAAAGTGCAACCAGTTGATAAGAGGGAAATACAAGAGAGAACAGAGATATAGAATCTGAGTGAAGTTTTGTTTTGTGTTTTTAATAGAGAAATAGTCTACCAAGTGATGCTCATAGTAAAATTAAGATTGAGAATTAAGCATAGAATTTAAAAATGGGAAAGTCATCGATGATTTGACCATTAGGTGGGCATGAACAATTAATATGAGTTCAACCAAAAAAGAATGGAAAAAGTGTGATAAAGGAGTAGAATTTTTCAAAAAGAGGTTATGTGCTTATTCAGGGTTGCCTGCTACAACAAAAAAATGACTTTTTTTCCTCCAAGCTGGTGATTCTCTTATCTTTCAGAATCCAACTAGAGTTCCACAAACAATTCAAATCCAATGGTATTCAAAGTTGTCTACTTATTTCCCTACTGACAAGGCAAACTTCTTAATATTGCTCTGTCCAAAAATAAAATAGCAATGTCCATGCATTGAAACACAGAACCACCTTTTCTGACAAAACTAGAGGCCTGGTGCATCTATGCATGGGTAGGGTCCCTAGGCCAGGCCAGCGATCAGGGCCTACCAGGGCCTTCCAGGTGCTGCCTGGGGCCTCCCTTTCCTGGCTGCCAGCCAAGGCCTTCCTATGTTCTGTGCCACCGCTTGGTGGTCAGCGCATGTCATAATGAGTGATCGGTCTCTCAGTCAAACTTCCACAGGGACAATTTACACACACACACACACACACACAAACACACACACACACACACACACACACACACACACACACACACACACACATATATATATATATTAAGCCAGGTCTCAGCATGACTCTTTGAAATGATGGACACATGATGAAGAGTTGCATTCCTTTATTTTTTTAAAACAAATATATTTTTAATTTAATAAATTTTTATTGTTCAGGTTATTACAACTGTTTTTCTTTTTTTCCCCATAGCTCTCCTCCACCTGGTTCCCACCCCACCCTCTGCCCTTAAGCCCTACCCCCCATTGTCCTCATCCATAGGCATATGATTTTTGTCCAGTGTCCACTCGCACCCCCACACCCTTTTCTCCCCAAGAATTGTCAGTCTATTCCCTTTCTATGACCCTGATTCTATTATATTCACCAGTTTATTCTATTTGTCAGATTTTTTTTATTCTTGATTTTTAGATTCACTTGTTGATAGGTATGTATTTGTTATTCATAATTTTTATCTTTACCTTTTTCTTCTACTTCCTCTTTTTAAAGAATACCTTTCATATAATACTGGTTTGGTGGTGATGAACTCCTTTAACTTTTTCTTATCTGTGAAGCCCTTTATCTGCCCTTCAATTCTGAATGATAGCTTTGCTGGTTAGAGTAATCTTGGTTGTAGGTTCTTGCTATTCATCAATTTGAATATTTCTTGCCACTCCTGTCTGGCCTGCATAGTTTCTGTTGAGAAATCAGCTGGAAGTCATATGGGTACACCCTTATAGGTAACTAATTGTTTTTCTCTTGCTGCTTTTAATATTCTCCCTTGTCTTTTACTCTTGGTATTTTAATTATGATGTGTCTCAGTGTGGTTCTATTTAGATTCTTGTTGTTTGGGGTTCTCTGCATTTCCTGGACTTGTAATTCTATTTCTTTCACCAGGTGTGGGAAGTTTTGGTCATTATTTCTTCAAATAGGTTTTCGATATCTTTCTCTCTCTCTTCTTCTGGAACCCCCATAATTCGGATGTTGGTACACTTGAAGTTGTCCAAGAGGCTCTTTAGAGTATCTTAGTATTTTTGGATTAATTTTTCTTTTTGCTTTTTGGTTTGAGTGGGTTTTTTGTTTTTGTTTTTGCTTTTTCATATTTCAGATCTTTGACTTGATTCTTGTGATCCTCTAATCTGCTATTAGATTTCTGTATAATGTTTTTTATTTCAGTCAGTGTATGCTTAATTTCTAGTTAGTACTTTTTCATGCTATCGAGGGTCTTACTAAATTTATTGGCCTTTTCCAGAAAATTCTTGGAAAATCTTATAACTATTACTTTGAACTCTATATCCAGTTGTTTGCTTTCCTCCATTTCTTACATTTGTGATCTCTTTTGTGGTATCCACATTTTAGCTGCTTCCCTGAGTTGATAGAATGACTTTGTGTGCTAGGTGTCCTATAAGGCCCAGTGGCTCTGACTCCCCAGTCACCTGATTTGGACACTCTTGGTGCACCCCTTTGTGGGCTGTGTGCACAGTCTTTTTGTAGTTAAGCCTTGATTGTTGTTGGTATCACTGAGAGAAATTGACCTCCAGGGCAATTGGCTGTGAGGATCAGCTGTGTCTACACTGGGAGAACTTCTGTGCTAAAGATACCCTTATTAGACAAGACTTGCAAAAGTCTCTGTGCTTAGCTTAGATGGGGTGGAGTCTTTGGGTGGAGCAGATAGCATTGGTTTTCCATTAGCCTTGCCCTAATAGGCCCCTGTGTTCACTGTCCCATGGTAACAACTGCAAGCACCTCTGAGAGAAAGCCACCCTTGAGTTCTGACTGCTGCCAGATAGTCCAGTTTCTTCCCTAATGAGTATGGGTCATCAGAGTCTCATCTGGAACTGGAGTTAAGTGCAGTCGGGAATTTTTTCTTCTCCAGCTTGAGAAAGCCAGCTGTGCAATCAGTTTCCCACCCTTTCTGGGCACACGCCTCAGTACCTCTGCCTTCCATAGTTTCTCTGAGTTTCAGTGTGCTTTTCTCTTTCCTGTCAGTCCAGTTTCTCCCCAAATGAATCTGGGTCCATAGAGTTTCACCTGAAACTGGAGTTCATTGCTGTCAGGAGCTTATGTCTCCCTCCCGCTTGAGAAAGCCAGTTGCATACTCAGTTGCCCATCGTGTCAATGTGTGCATCTCAGTACCTTTGCCTCCTGCAGCTCCTTTGAGTCTTGGTGTGCTTTTCTCTTTCCTTCTAGTTGTAGAATTTCCACGCAGCCAGCCTTCCTGTTGTTTTGAATTATGTCCATTTTGTCTTTTAGTTGTATTTTTGAAATTGTTGTGTGAGGCAGCAGTTTAGGTATTTACCTATGCCTCTATCTTGGTTTCTCCCCATAGTCACATTTATTTCTTTTGTTGAACTTAGTCTTCTAAGTTTTTCCTTTCCTCTATGAAAGCTACTTTTTTAAAAATTGATTTCAGAGAGGAAGGAAGAAGGAGAGAAATAAAAACATCAATGTTGATGGAGAATTGTTGTTTGGCTGCTTCTTGATCCCCCCACACTAGAAATTGAGCCTGCAACCTGAGCATGTGCCCTTGATCAGAATTGAACCTGGGACCCTTCAGTCCGCAGGTCTATGCTCTATCCACCAAGCCAAACTGACTAGGGCAAAAGCTACTTTTTAACACACATTAAGAAGTAAAATCGCCGAGACCGGTTTGGCTCAGTGGATAGAGCATCGGACTGCGGACTGCGGGGTCCCGGGTTCGATTCTGGCAAGGGCATGTACCTTGGCTGCGGGCACATCCCCAGTAGGGGGCGTGCAAGAGGCAGCTGATCTATGTCTCTCTCTCATCGATGTTTCTGACTTTCTATCCCTCTCCCTTCCTCTCTGTAAAAAATCAATAAAATTTTAAAAAAGAAGTAAAATCTTACTCTCTGTAGTGTGAAAGGATATGGTAGGTTCTTTTAAAAGTATTGCAATATTCTCCTCATATATATATATATATATATATTGTGACTTTGTCAGTCTTCCCATAAATGTGGAATCTTTCCCCCACCTCATTATTCTGGGATTTGCAGTAGATTGCAACAGAGGTGACACTCTGCCAATTATAAGAATAGATCTCAAGAGGCTTGGACACTTAGTCTTGCTATCCAAGTACTTTGTGCAGATGAGGCCATTCTGGATGAGCCAGTAGATCTACCAGCTTCCTGAAGAAGTAGGAATGAGCCAAATCTAGATCAACAGAAATGTCTATCTGACTTATTATAAACATGAACGTTGTTTTATGTTGCTAAGTTTTGGTATGGTTCACGGTATAGCAATAGATAACTCTTACAAGAAACATATAAAAATTTCTTTGAACTTTCCCTAAAAAGGTATAAATAAATGAAGTAGTAGTTGAATAAAGATATGGGGCCAAAGAAATATATTTTAAATTTTGTAATAAATAAAACTTATTTTATATACTATTAGAAATTAAAGAATAGAAAGGGAAATAATTGAGAAAAAGAACTATTAGAATGTAAATTTCATGGAGATAGGAATTTTTGAGATATTTTTCTCCATTGTATCTCCAGAGTCTAGATTAGTATCTGGCACATAATTGGCACATAATATTTTGTTGAATAACTGATGAATATAAGACATAGAAACATAGATATATCTATGTATGAATAATCTAATACAATCTTAAATTTTATATATTAAATGCCATGCTCCTATGGTTGGCCACAGAAATCTTCTTCTTAGAACTATATTCATTAGTTTTATTTCTATTCACTTATTTATTCAACAAATATGTATTTGTTAAGTGAAGTTTATATGCTCGATGCTGCATTAAATTCTGGGAATACAGTTATGATCCAAAGAGACAAGGCCCACTCTTTGATGGAGCTTGCCCTGGGAAAAACAAACAAAATACTTAAGAAGTTACATTTGTGAAAAACAACATTAACAGCTATAAAATATTTAACAGTGGAGCAATAGAAGGTATTATTCTTCAGTATGCCAACTATAAATTTGGAAATCTATTTTATTCCTCTTTTCTCTCCTTTCTTATGCTGAATCAGTGGTAAATCAAACTTTCTGTATTCTAAACTGTTCCATTCATACCCATTTTTACTACTTTGCATTAAGGACCAGGCCTTAGTACTATTTCTTGAATGATTACAAATTCTTCCAATATTTTATTTGTATTAAACATTAATCTTATTTGTATTAAAATCCACAAAAAGTAGTTCCTCTCTATGGGCCTTTAATATCTAGCCCTAAAACAACTTTTTAAAATCTTCTTTAGTTGCATTTCTTTAAAACTATCTTAAGTTGATTTAGAAACTCTTATTCTGATACAATTATTTCTACTCAAGAAGAAGGTTTTTCAGAATACTCTGTATTCTGTAAATATAAAATAATTTGCATGATCTATTCTTTGGGTAAGAGTGGTTCCTCATCCTCAAAATGGCATAACCCTTCTTTGTCTACTAAAATGATTTACATTCTTTAATAGACAAATGTATTCTACCATCTCCACACTGTTCTAATGGAACTTATTATTTATAATTATTGTTTTCTCTTGAGTTTATTTTTAATCTTTGATTATAAAGTATGTCTTGATTTAAATTGCATTGTATTTTAAGATTTGCTAGTGCATTCCAACCACTATATTTTGTGTTAATCATTAGCAAAAACTATATTTTAATTATATCCTTATCCACTGTATTTACTAGATGTAAAATACTTAGTTTCAATTTATTGATTTTCAATGTCCACATAAACTATAGTCTCTTAGCTAGCACTCAGTTGTCCTAACCCAAAAGTTCATAAGTATTTATAAATAATAATAGATCATCATTAAAAATAGTAACTAATTCCCATTTTATTATTTTGATAAGGGCAAAGAAACCAAGTGATAAAATCAACAGAAGTCAACCTCCTGAATACAGAGAAGAGAAAGGTAGATGATGCATGAGTTGTGAGTGAAGGGAAGCATACATGTAGCAAATGGAGAATACCAGCACTATTTCAAAGAAAGGATCAGCAGTTCTAGCATTATTTTCAAACGTTTTCCACTTTTGACATTATAATTGATCTCATTTAAGTAAACATCCACATCTACAAATACTCTTTTTTTATGCTTTTGAAAATTTCAGCAGTGACTTCAGAGTTTCTGGTAATAAGACAGAAGTAAGAAACTTAAGCTATTTTCATCAGCAGAAGATAAGTAGAAACAAATAATAATACTAAAGAAGAAAAACACTTTTAACTAGGCAATGCTACTCACTTTCTCTTATAGGCATGATTGTAATTTCGAGTTTTTGACATCAGCTCACTTAATATTCAAAGATTATAATTTTGTCTGATTATTAATTCTTTTACATTAAAGGCTGTTTCTATACCTGCAAGGAACAGCTGAATGTGATTGGAAAGAACACTGTAGCATGATGACTTTTTATTTTCATTTAAATTCAAGACAGGTCCTTCTTTGTGCATATATATAAGCCTGCCACGTAGCTCTGAAGTCTTTTAACAAGTCATCTCCTCACCTTCTAAAACTGGAGTGTTCCCAGGCTTAGTCCTGGTGTCTATTCTCCTCTCTACTCACACATGACCTTTTATTACATCATTCCATCTTTTAACTTATATATCTTGTGTTTCTGATGACGTAGATATTTTTAAATTTTATTTTATTGTTTAAAGTATTACATATATTATTACACATGTTTCTTTTCCCCCCAATTGACCTTCACCCAGCCACTCCATCCCCCAGCACATGCCCTCACCCCACTAGTGTCTGTGTTCATTGGTTATGCTTATATGCAGGCATACAAGTCCTTTGGTTGATCTCTCCTCCTTACCCCCACCTTCCCCTACCTTCCTGCTGATGTTTAGGTATCTGGTCATGCTTCTCTGTCTCTGTATCTGTTTTTGTTCATCACTTTATGATGTGCATATTTTTATATCCAGTTCAAACTTGTCTCCCAACTTTCCAGCTTTTATATGTCTATTCAATATCTTGACCTATGTATATTTTAAGCTCCTCAGATCCAAGATATCAAAACACGTATCTACAAATCTGCTTCTTTCATAACCATCCCTATACCATATACTAAACATACTATTGTTCCAATTAATCAGATAAAAGTTATTCTTTTCCTTTTTCTATTGCATTCCACACCAGTATATCTGTTGCCTTTGCTTTAAAAATATATAGATAATCATCAGACAGTTCCATGTCACTGGCATAGTTTCCATCATAGTCCAAGCCAACACTTTCTCTTTCTTAAAACTATCTTAATTTCCCCGAACTACTTGAAACAGTTACAAATTTATCCCATCACTGCATTCCAGACTTTACAGCACAGTGGCCCTGTGACTTCCTCTCATGACTGCCTACCAGCTTGGGATTTTTTGTGCCCCAAGAGCTTCCCAGTGACTGATTGTGAATCAGTCCTGGCCCTGGTTGCCCAGTGAATTTCTTACTCATTCAGTAGGCTGCAGCCACACCTTTCTCTATGAGTTGTACTCTGATTTAGAGAACAGAGCCTCCCTTTCAAGTTTGTCCTTACCTAGGTCTTTACTACATTGTCCTGATAAGAGATCCTAGGTCTGAAAAAGTTACAAAATTTGGACTCAGAATATGAAAATTAGAAAGTGCAACCAGTTCTTTGGGGGAAAACCATGATCTCACTTATAGTGGAATCTAATGAACAAAATAAACTAATGAACAAGATAGAGACATAAAAGTTTGGATCAGACTGCAAATCTCAGAGGGAAGGTTGGGGTGGGTGGAAAGATATCGACCAAAGAACTTGTATGCATATATGCATAACCCATGGATATAGAAAATAGTGTAGTGAAGGCCTGGGGATAGTTGGCAGAGGTGGGCTGGAAGGAGTCAATAGGGTAAAAAGGGGGACATATGTAATACTTTGAACAATAAAAATTTTTAAAGCAAAAACAAAAACAAAACAAAAAGAGTTATTTGGAATCTGAGAGTATTTTTTATGGATTAAGTATACCCTCCTATTATTGTACAAATAATTTTTATTACAATCCCATTACTAAAAGTACTATGTGATTTCTGTCTCCTTATTGGGTTCAGATTGATACATTGCTCCCTGCTTCTACTAGTTACTCCCTATAGTCTAGTCATCACACAGCAAGCCAAGGAATTCTGTTAAAATTGTCACTTCAGCCTTAGCCAGTTTTGCTCATAAATAGAATCAGCCTTTGGACTATTGGGTCTCAGGTTTGATTCTGGTCAAAGGCACATGCCAGGGTTGTGGGCTTGATCCCCAGTGTGGAGCATGCAGGAAGCAGCCAATCAATGATTCTATTTCATCATTGATGTTTCTCTCTCTCTCTTGCCCTCTCCCTTCCTCTCTTAAATTATTTTTTAAATGTTAAAATATATCCTATATAATAAAACCCTAATATGCAAATTGACCAAACAGCAGAATGACTGGTGGGATGACTGGTCACTATGATGTGCACTGGCCACCAGGGGGCAGATGCTCAATACAGAAACTGCCCCCAAACTGCAGGAGAGCAGGCAGTGCCAGGATGGCCAAGGAAGGTGCCAGTAGGGGCTCCTTGATCATCCTTCTGGTTACCCCACAGATTGGCCTAATTGTTGATTAGTCCTAGGGAACCCTACTCATGCACAAATATTGTGCACAAGGCCTCTACTGCTAATATATGTATACTAGAGGTCTGGTGCATGAATTCGTGCATGGTGGATGGGGTGTCCCTCAGCCCAACCTTCACCCTCTCTAATCTGGGACCCCTCGAGGGCATTCGGACATCCCTCTCACAATCCAGGACTTCTGGCTCCCAACTGCTTACCTGCCTGCCTTTCTGATTGCCCCTAACTGCTCCCCTGCCAGCCTATTTAATCCCAACTTCCCTCCTCTGCTGGCCTGGTCACCCCTAACTGTTTTCCCTTGCAAGCCTGATCGCTCCCAACTGCCATCCCTTGCAAGTCTGGTCCCCTGGAACAGCCCTCCCCTGCAGGCCTAGTCACCTCTAACTGCCCTTCTCTGTCAGCCTGGTTCTCTCCATCTACTCTCCCCTGCAGGCCTGGGTCCCCTCCAACTGCTCTTCCCTGCAGGCCCAGTCACCCCCAACTATCCTCACTCGCAGGCCTAGTCCCTCCCAACTGCTCTTCCCTGCTGGCCTTTTTGTGTGGGCATCTTGTGTCCACATGGGGGAAGGATATTTGACCACATGGGGGGAGCCCTCTTGTGTGTTGGAGTGATGGTCAATCTGCATAATACTTTTATTAGATAAGATTATATATATATATATGTATATACGTTAGTTGTCCCTTCATATTAGGGTATTTCTCATATCCACGACCTCTAGTAGGTTCCTATTTTATTCAGAGTAAAAACCAAAAGGCATTTATTTTTTGACCCCCCCCCCTCCTCCCTCTAAATTAGCTACTCTTGCTCTCTGGTATACTGGCTTCCTTACTCTTGCTTGCAAACAACTTACTAAGATGCTCTTATCTCAAGGTCTTTAACTTGGCTCTTTGCCTGTTGTTGAAATCCTTTGGCTCAGATGTCCACATGTCTCAGTACTTCATTTCCTTCAGTTCTTATCTCAGAGTTAACATCTCTGAGAAGCTTGTCCTGGACATCTATGTAAAGCAGAGGTTAGTGCACCCTCCTCCATTCTGCACTGTCTCAGCACTGTCTCCTTTCCTAAACTTGCTTTATTTTCTCCATGGTACTTAGCCCTACACAAAAAAATATACATAAATTATTTATTTATTTGTTGGTTGAAAGTTTTATTTTTTTCAAATACAATGCATGGTAGAGGTTTTGTTTTATTTGTTACTATTCCCACAGGATCTAAATAATTCCTGGCACAATGTAAGTGTTCGATATATATTTATTAGAATGAGTGGATTTCTTTTAGAGATTATTATTTTTTGGACAACTTCAGAATAATAAAGACATAAGCTTATTATTTTTGCTCTTAGAAAAGTAAGATCTGTCTTATTTTTAGTTGTAAGTCATTTGAGAACAAGGATAGTGTCCTAGTCATACCCTACTCTGCTCTAAAGCATAGTTGATCTATAATATATTTTTTCTTTTCTACTTAAAAAATATTTAGCTTTTTTGAGCCATAATTAACAAATAAAATTATAAGATATTGAAGGGTACCTTATAGCAATTTGATATATTTTTACATTATTAAATAACTCCCTTCTTTTTGATGAAAATATTTAAGTTCTACTCTCTTAGCAACTTTAAATTCTGTACTACTGTGTTTTCAACTATAGACACCCATGTTTTACATTAGATTTTGGAACCTTATTCTTCTTACTGCTGAAAGTTTATAGTACTCTTTTATCAACCTCTATTTCCCCCTCTTTCCCCTATAACCACCTTTCTACTTTATTTTATTATGAGTTTGACTTATTTTATCTGTAGATTCTACATATAAATTCAGTCTATTTCTATTTCTGCCTGGCTTATTTAACTTAGCATAATGTCCTATAATATTTTACATTGTATATGTGTATATACAGAGAGGAGGGGAAAGTAAGTTTATAGTTGTTTGTATGGAAAATAATAAAATAACTAATAATAAATAAAATAAGAATAATCTCTGTGGTTCATATACTCAAAACCATAAACCTACTTTTGCTCCACTCTGTATATATGTTTATTTCTTATCCATTAATTTCTTGATGGACTTAGGTTGTTTCCATATTTTGTTGTTATGAATAATGCTGTAGTGAATATGGATGTATGGATATCACTTGAATATTCTGTTTTAATTTCCTTTGGATATACACTCTGAAGTGAGATTGCTAGACCTTATGGTAGTTCTATTTTTAACTTTTTGAGAAAGCCCCATACTATTTATAATCTGTTTTTAAATTTAGTTAAAACCAGTATGAAATGATAGCCTAGAAAAAATTTTCATTTTCATAATTTCTTTTAAAATAGCTTGTTGAAAACACTGCCCCTTTGTCCAATACATGAGTAAAATCTATTTTAATTGCAGCGGTAGTTCAAAACACTATATTTCTTTATTTTTTCAAGTGATACTTATGCTGTTATAATCTTATAACTAATTTTTAGGTTATGAAATATGTCAGTGTTAAGGCCATATGACATTGTCTGTCTGCTTATGTTCATACATTCTTAAGTGTTCTGCATGTTACTCTACTAATTCACTGACTTCTAAGTCTATAAAGCAGAATGTTAACTGAATTTCCCCTTCCAAAGTTGAAATGAGAGGTAGAGGATTACATCAGTAGAAAGAGTGCATATATAAAAGTGATTTTTAAAGAATGGATATCTTCTTAGGAAACGTATCCAATGCCCTGAAGAGAATGACAATTTTCTGTTATAAAACATGTGACTCTTCATGATTAAATTTTTGTTTTTATTCCTAAGAAATATTTCTGGGTGGTATTCTTCTGGAGGTTATTATTCTCACTAGTGACTCCAGTTCATACAAAGATCCAAGACTATGTTTCAGGCAGACATAATAGAATAAAGGGAAAAGCACTAGTGCTTGGTGATAGAAGTGAAAAACCATCAAGCTCCCAAATGTTCCTTAAGGCAAAAGGAAAAGTTTTCTGCTACAGAATCAAACAGTTCTAATAATTCCAGCTACCAAAGAAATAGCTACTTGATTCAATAATCCTATCTAATAAAATAATAATATGCAAATTGACCCACAAGCCAATCAGGAGCAAATAAACCCCAACCAAGATGACTGTGGCCAATGAGAGCAGGAGGGAGGAGTGGGTTTCCTCAGCAATGGAGGAAGCCAAGCTTTCCACCTGCCCTTGCAGGCTAGGCCTCTACTCAATGCTACAAAGTTTCAATTATAGAAGATATATCCCAACAGAAATGGTGGCAGCCACGGAGATGGAGAGAGCAGAGGCTAGGGTTGCCCGGGCGATGGAGGAAACCAAGCTTCTGCAGCCCTAGTGCCTAGGCATCCACTCTAGGATACAAAGTTTCAATTATAGAATTTAAATAAACCCAATTAGGAATGGCTGTCGCCATGGAGTGAACAGAAGACTTGGCTCCACTCTAGGCTACAAAGTTTCAATTGTAGAATATAAATCAATCACAGGGCTCTGATTGGGTCACTGGGGTTTGTGGCCAGTCTGCAAACCACCACAGGCCCCTCGCCCAGGCCACCCTATGCCCCAAGGGAACCCCCATCCTGATACAGGACACTCTTCAGGGCAAACAGCTGGCCCCCATCCATGTACCAGGTCTCTATCCTATCTAGCAAAAGAGTAATTTGTAGATTTACCATCACTCCAACACACAAGATGGCCAGAGATCCCCATGTGGTCAAAGATCCTGTCCAAATGTGAACACAAGATGGCCACCACAAGATGGCCAGTAGGGGAGGGGCCTGGCCTGCAAGGGAGGGCAGTTGGGGGAGATCAGGCCATTAGGGGAGGGCAGTTATGGATCAGGCCTGCAAGAGGGGGAAGTTGGTGGTGATCAAGACTGCAGGGGAGGGCATTTAGGGGTGACCAGGCTGGGAGAGGAGGGAAATTGGGGCAAACAGGCTAGCAGGGGAACAGTTAGAAATCAAATAGGCTGGCAAGAAAGTGGTTAGGGGGTGATCAGGCTGGCAGGCAGAAGCGGTTAGGGGCAATTAGGGAGGCAGGCAGGTGAGCAGTTTGGAGCCAGCAGTCTTGGATTGTGAGAAAGATGTCTGACTGCCTGCATAGGCCCAATCCCGGTGGGATCAGGCCTAAACAGGCAGTTGGACATCCCTCAATGCATTCCACATTGGAGAGGGTGCAGGTTGGGCTGAGGGACATCCCCTGCCTTTCATGCAGGAATTTTGTGTATCGGACCTCTAGTCCTATATAATAAAAGGCTAATATGCAAATTAACTTATTGGCAGAATGACTGGTTGCTATGATGTGCACTGACCACCAAGGGGCAGATACTCAATGCAGGAGCTGCCCCCTGGTGGTCAATGCATTCTCTCAGGGGGAGTGCTGCTCAGCCAGAAGCTAGGGTCACGGTTAGCGGGTGCAGTGGTGGTGGCTGGAGTTTCTCCCGCCTCCACAGCAGCGCTAAGGCTGATCAACTGCCAGCTTACGGAGTGGGCCTAAGCTGTGAGTCAGACATTCCCCGAGGGCTCCTGGACTGTGATAGGGTGCAGTCCAGGCTGAGGAACTCCTCCCATTCCCCTCACTGAGTATGAATTTCATGTGCCAAGCCTCTAGTAATGTAGATAAAACCCTTACTTGCAGGAATAGTTCTTACTGTTCCAGGAGAGTCTAGTTATTCTAAGTTATATTGAGTTATTCAGTGAAAGTAACAATACTGGCAATTTGCAAATATACAACATACAGATTTATTTTATAGTGAAGCCGGTAAGAACTATGTTAGAGTTAGACCTATTTGTTGTCTAGTTCTATAGTGGCAAAATTAGATCATTTGTACATTCACCAATAAAATAGAATGATTTTATGACATGACATGCACCAGATGGAACAACTTCAAATGAACACAGTTGGAAATAAAAAAAAATGCAATGATATAACTTTAATGGCTTGTGGTTCTAAAAGTCAGTTTGTCAAATTATTTTTTTCTGCTGTCAAAGTCATTTTGTTTACATAGGGAGATATATCATTTTTGTGACATATTTAGCATCAGCTAAAAACAGCATTTCAGTTATTAAATCTAACTAACCCTAAACCAGGATGTATGGAACAAAGTACAAAATTAATAAGTATACAATTCAAATTTTGAACTTAACTAAAATCACTGACAAGCAATGTCTACTTTGTTACTGAAGTAGCATACAAAGCTCAGTGAGACTGAAGGGCATGCAATTGCAATTCAGGATAGGTTGATTGGCACTAAAATTATTGCAAGTACTTAATGAGAATAAGTTTGATGAAATAAGCTGATGATATATAGTATCTAATGAGACAATAGAACATGTAATAGGATAATGTACCGTGTTTGCTGTTGCAGATTAGATGAACATGAACAAAAATGTTACTATCATGCACATCACAATTAGATTTCAGCTTAAAATTCTTAGATGGATTAGTATTGGATTAAAAATAAGAAGAAAAGCATTAGTACAACTTTATAAAAGCAATAGAGAAAAACACTGTGACTAGCTATTTTACAGCTGACACTGAGAAAAGTAGGCTGATTGGCAGTGGTGGGAGGCAAGCTGCATTGAAGGTGGCAAGAAAGAAACGGAAAAAAAAGTAATAGGTGTCAGGCTAGCAAGTATTGTTTTGTGAGCTCACAGGAGACATTATCACAATTTGCTGCATTAAAATTCTTTGGAGGTGGAGGATGGTAAATGAAAATTCTAAGTCTATTCCCAGAGATTCCGATGAGATTTCCCATGTGTTTTGTGATAAAATAAAATTGAATTAAGTAGAGGGTGTCCCCACAAAATGTATATACACACTTTTAATAATTACAAAGACAGTATTTATCAAAACACATTTCATTTTCAAAATTGAGCCGTCAGCTATTATAGTGTGTATACATTTTTTGGTATGCACATATAATGGGAGATGGAATAATTTACCCAGTTTGTTTGTTCCCCCTGCACCCACATTTTAATGATCTCTTCATGGGCTGTTCTCATAGGCACTGGGCTTTGCTATTTGACCTGATTTTGCCGTGGCATGTGGCAGTTTTATCCCAGGCCTTAGGAACCTCTAGTGTTTCTGCTTGTCCCCAGCATGCCTGCTATCAACATTAGATGATTAAATCATAGACAAATCCCCTTCCTTCACCATATGTTGTCACCCCAATAAATTTAATGATATTTTAAAATAGATTAGCTCATGAAAGATAAATGTCATAGAAATTTGTGCAACTCAAAAGTGGTAAATATTGTTGGATCTCTTTGAACAGGTATTTTGAGTATCTAGTCTTTATTCCTTAGTGTGGAAAGAAAAATGTTATGTTTTCTAGGTTCAGTATTTTCTAGAATAAGACGATGCTTATATCCGTCTCTTGTGTAACTTCTTCTCCCCAGCCCCATCAGCTGTGGGCATAGAATAAATACATATGCGACAGCACCACCCTTGTTAATGCATAGAACTTTAGTAATAGACTGGCTCAGCTGCTGCAACATGAAACTGAATCACCCAGGCAAGCCTAGTCTAGATTAGCAGAGCTGTTCACACAGACGCATAGGTCCATGAGAATAAATGATGATCTTAAGATGCTAAATTTTGGGACAGTTGATTATATATACTTTGGTTAGGCAATAGTTGACTGATAAATATTTATATGCCATCACATGTTCTATTAAAGGTTCTAGTATAAAAATGCTGAGCAACAACCATAACAAGAAAACCCTAAATCTCATCCTATATAATACAAGCCTAATATGCAAATAGACCAAATGGCAGAACAACTGAACAACCCATTGCTGTGACGTATGCTGACCACCAGCGGCTGCACGCAGAACATGGTGGGTGTTGGCAGCAGCAGGATGGTGGAGCAGGTGAGCAGTGGTGCCAGACCAAGGCGGGGCACCAGCCACTGTCATTGGAGAGAGCGTCTGGTGCTTACTGAAAATTCTTTGCTCCCGTGTGCTGCAGTCCTACCCCACACTTGCACCTGGTGCTGGCACCAGCCCCACTCATACCAACTGCCAATGCCAGAGCCACTGCTCGTGCCCACTGCTGGTGCCTGGCACCTGCCCTGCTGCTCTGCACTGTCAGTGGGTGCGAGCAGTGGCTGTTGGCCCCAATCATCCCTGAGGGATTCTCCACATCCCCCTGCTCCTGATAGGTGATCAGGGCAGCAGCTGCCATTTGTACCTGCTGGTCCCAATTGCTCCATGCTGTCAGCAGGTGTATGCGGGGCTGGCGCTGTCAGTGCATCTCTCAAGAACACTTGGCCTTGCACTGATATTCTGGTATTTTCACCTGACTCAATATATTTTCTCTTTCTGTTTTTCTTTGATCACCCCTTGAAAAAATATGAACATTTCTCATACTTCAGTCCTTTGCTTTTTCCTTATCTATTTTTTTGCTCCTTTAGAAAACTTTTTGACTCCCATCAACTTATAGCTATGTTTCTAGTGACATATCTGAAACATATTCTCAACGGTTTCTACAAAAATATTCAGACTCCATATCTACCACTAATTTTCCCACAGACTAAGCTATACCAAATAATTTGTTCACTTCCATTAAGAGCCTGGCCATTCCTCTTCTCATTAAGACTCAAAGATTCCATTATAATCACTAATGTTTTTGAGTCTCTGCTATGTTGGATGCTATTGGTGTCCATATTGTATATAATTTGTCATATTTCACTTTTTTGAAGACCTGCAGACTTTGTCTTATCTTTATGCCTCTCAAAATTTTATACAGAAATATATTTAGTTAAAGCATATGTTCAGCCCTAAATCTTTACAAAAATATAATCAATTTTATATTTGCTGAATCTACTGACTACTAATTTTTGCAATGTCTCAGACTTGAGTTCTGGAATTTCTTTTCTCCTATATCTATATTTTTTTCCTGATTAAACTCATAAATGATGAACACTTATAAGTTTATATTTCCAGCACCAGCTTGTTCCCTGAAATCTAGCCACTTATATCCAAATTTCTACTCAACGGCTTTACTCAAGTGCCATCTAAGAAAGTCCTTCTATAACTACAGTGTCTGTTTTCCAAGAACTTTTATCATAAACCTACTCTCTTTACTTTTTCACATTGATGTATAGGCAATATCTTATATATCACTTATATATTTGTGTTTAGTCTGTTGATAAAAATATGAGCTCCATTGAAGTTGGATTTTGATCAATACTATACCCTTTAAACTAACAGTTTAGGCACTAGTAATATGATGAAGAAATGAAGGAATGAATAAATAATTGATTCAAATACAACTTACCCTATCCTATTAATTGTCCATTATCTACTATTTAACTCCCCACATTTTAAGACCTTTTCCTTCTTATTTTCTCTGGCAAAGCTGCATACTTGCACCTATTCTTTTGAAGTTGAACATTATGTTTTTTTCTGTTTTTACAATAAACTGTCAGCGTTTGTGCTTGCAACTCTAATTACTTAGCAGAAAATGGTGGCATTTCCTGCTAAATACTTTAATTGTCCACTGCTTTATAAAGTATTCTAGTGAAATTCATCTGAATTATCAAATTCAGTTTCTGCGTTTGGTACTATTTTCTTGATTGAAGATCTATAGGTTTTATGCCAGCATATTCTTTTTAAATGGGACTAAACTAATTTTTGTCATAAAAAACAAACAAAAACCATGTGACAATCTTGGCTATAAATCCTGAATTCAAATTACCAAAAATATTCTCTTGAAATTAAGAAAAAATGGTTCAGACCCATGTCTTAAAAATTTAGTTAAAATATATGGGTTATGAAAAAATTTACCTTCTTCAGACAAATCTATTCTTACTAGAGGCCCAGTGCATGAATTCGTGCATGGGTGGGATCCCTCAGCCTGGCTGGTGATCAGGGCCAATTGGGGCTGGGTGGCCAGGGGGTGAGACCACAGGAGGTGGGCCAGCCATGGGAGGTTGGCTGTGGGAGTGCACTGACCACCAGGGCCAAGCTCCTGCATTGAACATCTTCCTCCTTGTGGTCAGTGAACGTCATAGCAACCAGATGACTGGTCATAATGGTCACTTAGGCTTATATATATAGATAGATAGATAGATAGATAGATAGATAGATAGATAATGCTTAGGAATTTCGAGTTTCTTATTAATTTATTAATGAATGGATGTTGCCCATAACAAATAGAAATCAAATAGATTAATTATTAATTTGAGATGGAGAATAAACCTCTAAATCTTAGAATATGTGGGTCCTATAGAGAAAAAAGGTTGAATTTTGTGTCCTTTATATGAGCAAATTGTATTATGTGATGAATTGAATAATAATGTCAGAGATCTTTTTCTTTCATATGCCATATATATATATATATATATATATATATATATATATACATAAATGTGTATTTGTGTTTATATGTGTATAGATATTTATTCATACAAATGTTCTTTACCAGGCTGTTGCTTATATTTTCATTTTTATTTTCTATGGTACATTTTGAAGAGCAAACATTCTTATTTTGATAAAGTCCAATTTATCCATTTTTTCTCTTATGTTTTATGGTTTTTATGTCCTGTTAAAATATCTTAGTCTAACCCATGTTCATGAGGTGTGTTTTTTTCTGTGTTTTCTTCTAGACCTATGATTTTAGCTTTTGTATTTTGGCTTACAGTAAATTTAAGGTTAATTTTTAATAGTGAAATGAAAGTATATTGATTCCAGTCCTCCTTGATGAATATTCAGTTCACATCTATCATCAAATGAATTTAAAAATCAAGTTAATTAATAATCTGATGAACAGGATAAACTGGTCAATATAACTGAATCATGGACATAGAGAGGGAATGGACTGACAATTTTGGGGGAGAAAAGGGGTGTGGGAAGAGCAGCAAGAGACTGGACAACAATCTTGCAACAATGGGAGAGGACTGTGGGGGGGAAGGTGAGGGCGGAGAGTGGGATGGGTACAGGGTGGAGGGGAGCTATAGGGGGATAAAAAAAAGGGGTAACAATGTAATTAATAAACTGAACAATAAACAAATTTCAATTGCCCCCATTAATCAAAAAAGGGGGGGTGATATTGGGGTAATATCATGTAAGGAAAAATAACCTGTAAGTAAAATGCATCTAGAAAATTCTTACTCCAGAAAAGTAACTTCCATTTGTAAAGCCAACAGCAGGACACCCATAAAAAACACACACATGGTGTCAAAATAGGCCAAAGGAAAATTTGGGCAAAAATAAAAAGAATCCCAAGTCTAATTTGCAGAGAGGATCCCTTTGCTAACTTTTGGTCGAGAATGTGTTTGTGTTTTTTCAGAGAACAACTCCAAGACCATGTGGGTTCCTGCAACAGTGAGGAACTGACGGGTCTGTTCCATCTGTGGTCCAGAGATGGGGGACACTGACGACACCTTGCCATGCTAGCAGTCAGCAGCTGTGTGATGCTGCAGGCGGCCCAGGACCAAATCAGAGAGGATGGAACTTGCATTGCCACCCTCTGTCCACCATGTGGATACTATTGCTGGCATGTACACATAAAGAACTATTTGACATTGAAACTGGGACTCAGAACAGTTGGACATTGAAACTGAGACTCAAACATTTGTTGTTCTTATACATCTATTTCTAGTTTGCAGATGCAAGATATTTTTGCATAAAAGAAACAAGGAAGAGTGATTGATAATAGAGGCAGGGAGGCATTGAATAGCCTTCTGAGCTACAGGGGGAACACTGGGAAGGGTGGGGGACAGGTGCTGGGGGAGATCAACCCAAGGACTTGTATGCATGCATATGAGCATAACCAATGAATGAAAGACACTGGGGTGGGGGGGGGCAGGTGGGGACATGTGCTGGGGGGTAGGGGAGGCTCTGCAGAGAATAATGGGGGGGAAAAAAGAAAACATATGTACTACTATTAAATCCAAGTTATACTGCAAAAAATAAAAAAAAAATTTAAAATTTGAACAAAAAGAAAAATGAACACTTACCAAGACACCAAATATGTTGGTAGACTTCCCAGCCTCCAGAAATGTAAGAAATAAGTTTCTGTTACTTTAAACCAAAAAAAAAAAAGAAAAATACAATCTCCCAAAATAACCAGGAGAAAAAAAAATCTCTGAATAGGCCCATAACTATGGAGGAAATTGAAGCAGTAATAAAAAGACATATGTACTATTATTTATAATATCTTAAACAATAAAAAGAAACTTCCAACAAATAACAACCCTGGACAAGACAGCTTCACAGGGGAATTTTATCAAACATTTAAATAAGAAATAAAACCTATATTCCTCAGTCTTTCCAAAAAAATTCAGAGGAAGGAACACTTCCAAGCTCTTTCTGCAAAGCCAGCATTACTCTAATCTCAAAACCAGATAAAGACAATACACAGAAAGAGAATTACAGGCGAATATCCTTCATGAACAAAGATGCCAAAATTTTCAACAAAATTCTAGCAAAGCGAATCAAGCATTATATTAGAAAGATCATACATCATGACCAAGTAGGATTAATTCTGGAGATGCAAGCATAATACAACATCTGCAAATCAATCAACATAACACACCACATAAACAAACTGAAAGATAAAAACCATATAATCATATCCATTGATGCAGAAAAAGCATTTGACAAAATCTAAGACCCTTTGTTGATAAAAACTATCAGCAAGTTGGGAATAGAAGAATCATATTTCAACATAATAAATGACATAGCCAACATGATACTCAATAGGCAAAACTAATACCATTTCCTCTAAGAACAGTAACAAAATAGGGATGCCCACTTTACCACTCCCGTATGACATTGTACTAGAAGTACTAGCCATTGCAATCAGACAAGAAGAAGAAGTAAAAGGCATCCAAGTTGGAAAAGAAGTAAAACTGTCCTTATTCACAGATGATATGATATTGTCAGTAGAAAATACCAAAGACTCCATCATGTCCTCTTCTAGAATGTACCAGCAATTTTGATCGATGAACATGTAAATTTGCAACTAAAGAAAAATTTCAAGCCTTTAATAAGTTATGAAATATCTCTATGTAGCTTTCTTTTCACCAATAATCTGCTTCTTAAATTCCAGCTTTTTCATCTTTCCTAGAGATTGCTTCCTGTCTCCTCACCTCAGCCTCAGTGAACCCACCATTTTCTCCTTGGTTTTTCCCTCTCTTTCTTCGGGTCCAGAAAATGCCTGAAAGAAGGAAGTAGGAGTGATTGGAGAGCTGGTTTCTTGATTTCTGTTTCTCGGGGGTCATAGCCTTGCAAAGCCTTCTTGTCCTAGTTTTGAAAATTCGAGTTTTATTTTATTTTATAGTTTTTTAGGTTATTTCTTGTTTATTTGTATTTTAATGTCAAGAAGACATATCTGGTATCAGTTAATCCTTCATGGCTGGCATTTTTAATTTTATTATTTACAGTTTGTTTTCATAATTTAATAACATTGATTTTATTTAGTTTAAATTAGTTTTTACATGATCATAAATTGGTTTGTTTGTGTTTCCCTTATTGCCTTTCTGTGTTATCCTAGAAAAATAAAAAGTATTCTTTGGATTTCTTATCTTAAAAATTTATTAGCATTACCATTCCATGATCTTACTAGGACATTCCAACTTCATCTTACATAATCTTGATTTTTCATTATTTTATTTAGCATATATTTTAAACATTTCAAGATATTACACTTGATATTTTATATCATTAACATTTATTCATCTATATCTACCTATCTGCTTTTGTTGGTGGTCTTTATTATTTCCTGTATATCATACAAAGTAGACAATTGATTAAATAAATAGGAAAATATGGAAGGAGGAATGAAATGAGGAAAGGAAAGGAACTGTATCATGACTTTACTCAAAATAACACATATTTTACTAGAATCATACTCCTGAACCTTAAGAAAAAGGATAATTGTAGTTTCATGAAATATTTAATTTTGAAATTAAAGATACTTTAAGAAATCTGAAGTTAACCACATCAGTGATTTGGTTTTATTATAAATATTTACTATATGGAATTACTCCTATAATTGAATTATTATATATGGAAGAGGTATCAAAAACCTAGCTTCCTTTTTTAAAGAATCTGTTAAATATAATCATATTAGAAGAAGCACATTAAGGTTGACCACCTCTCAAGGAGATTACCAGGTCAAAACTATGTGTAAAATGTAAAGAAACTCCTTAAACTGTGGTATTATGATACTGCTTTATAGGTTAGGAAGAAGATGGGCAATTAGATTTAACATCAGTGAATAAACAGTAGAAAAACATGATTAAAATACATAAATAGAGGTATGTCAACACTAGAGTTAGAAATATAAGTAGAAAAAAATAGTCTTATTTGCTGCTTACCATCATGTCTGTTTAAAAAATTTTGGCAGCAAATTAATTCCTGGCAACAGAGACAGCATACTTGTAATCATTCAACCCAAAAACAGTTTTATAACCTGAAGACCTAATACCTGATAATTTTATGTACATCACATATGTAATTACCCAAAACTATTTTTATTTTGATTATATCTTCTACATAATTGATTCCTTAAAAAGGGTATTTTAAACCCAGTTTGTATTGGAGAGGTTGTAGATGAACAGATAATTTTATATTGCAAGTGTTGGAGTTGCCGGATACTCTATTGTATACATCCTTATTGCAAGGAAAGTAGGAAAAATATCATGCATTTTAAAAATATTTTTAGCACAAATTAAGAAAAAGACCCCAAAACAAGACAAGAAAAAAACCCACATTTTTTGTTTGTTTATTGTTGTTTTTTTTAACAATTCTTTTATATTTTAATAGATCTTACTTTCTTTAACAGAGATTTCAAATTATTAATAAAAAATCAGGTATATTTTAAGTACTCTCTACTACCCATCTATCTTTTCAAAGAGAATAGACTCATTGGCTACAGACAAAAAAAGGACCAATTTAATAATTAACAAAATGTCCCCAGTGTATAAATTAATCTTCAGAAGTCAGTCAGGTCTTTGAAAATGACATAAACTCTTTCAGGTCCACTGAGATATCTTTTTGTAAACTACTGTTGTATGATTAAAGGGAGCCTGGCAGAGTCAAAAAATTAATATATTTTTCAACATGTCAATGCTACTGTGGAGAATACTAGTGTTCATATTAACTACTGGAATATGACTGATGGTAATTTCTTATCTGATTTCCACATTGCATCCCAGCTTTAACAAGTATACTCTGGCATCCTTACCATAATTTTCTTCATACTATAAGTGTGATTTTCTTACTTTTCTTAAAAGTTACATTAAACAGCTTAACAATAACCCACAGCATGTTTGTCAGATGCTTAAGATACGTAACAAAAAAAAATAGGAATAGATGAGAAAATTAAAGTGAATTCAGTTCCACTTAAAACTTGGTCCTCTTTGTCACATAATTAACCTCAGTAATTAAGCACATTTGATATTCATGTGATAAACCAAAAAGTACTATACAATGCCTAGCTTCTACTAATATTTTAAACAAAACCCACTTATTATTTGAATGTCTCAGGAAAAGAAAAGTATACTCTTAAAATCATATTTTAACTAGAGGCCTGGTGCACGAAATTCATGCATTGGGAGGGCAATTGGTGTCTCTCTGCCCAGCCTGCACCCTCTCCAATCTTGGACCCCTTGAGGGCTGTCTGATTGCCCATTTAGGGCCAATCTTGGTAGGATCAAGCCTAAACAAGCACTTAGACATCCCTCTCACAATCCAGGACTGCTGGCTCCCAACTGCTCACCTGCCTGCCTCCCTGATTGCCCTTAACCACTTCTGCCTGCAAACCTGATCACCCCCTAACCACTCCCATGACAGCTTGATTGAGGCCTAATTGCTCTCATGCCATCCTGTTTACCCCTAACTGCCCTTCCCTGCAGGTCTGGTCCCCCTAACTGTTCTTCCCTGAAGGCCTGGGTCCCCCACAAATGCCCGTCCATGTAGGCCTGGTTGCCTCCAACTTCCCTCCTCTGCCAGCCTTGTCACCCCTAACTGTCCTCCCCTGCAAGCTTGATTGTTCCCAACTGCCTCCCTTGCAGGCCTGGTCCCTCCCAACTGTCCTCCCTGCTGCCCATCTTGTGGTGGCCATCTTGTGCACACATGGGGGCAGGATCTTTGACCACATGGGGGCAGCCCTCTTGTGTGTTGGATGATGATGGTCAATCTGCATTTACCCTTTTATTAGATAGGATAAAGCCCTGGTGCATGGGTGAGGGCCAGCTGGTTTGCCCTGAAGTATGTCCAGGATCAAGGTGGGGGTTCCCTTGAGGCATGGGGCGACCTGGGTGAGAGGCCTGTGGTGGTTTACAGGCCTGCCACGCTTTCTCAGCGACCCAAGCAGGGGCCCTGGTATCTGGAATTTATTTATGTTCTACAATTGAAACTTTGTAGCCTGGAGCAGAGCCAAGCCTCCTGCTTGCTCCATGGCTGCAGCCATTTCTCTTGGGATATTTACCTTCTATAATTGAAACTTTGTAGCCTTAAGCAGAGGCCAAGGCAGGACACGGCTGCAGAAAGCTTGGCTTTCTCTATCGCCAGGGGTAACCCTAGCCTCTGCTGTCTCTAGCTCCTTCATTGCCACCATTTCTGATGGGATATATGTATCTTCTATAATTGAAACCTTGTAGCATTGAGTGGAGGCCTAGGCTGTCAAGGGCAGGCAGAAAGCTTGGCTTTCTCCATCGCCCAGGAAATCCAAGCCTCCCTCCTGCTCTCTGTGTCCAGAAGCCATCTTGCATATCACACCTGATTGGCTGGTGGGCATGGCTTGTGAGTGTAGTGGAGGTATGGTCAATTTTCATATTTCTCTTTTATTAGATAGGATTCCTGACTTGGCTAAATAATTGAAAGTCTAGAAGCACTGGGTATAAACCAGATAATTCTCATTAATGTATATATGTGAACCAAGAACTACTTTGTTGAATTTCTATAGCTACAGTAAGACAAATATGACATATCATTGTCTTTTGACTATTATACCTTCATTTTTTAAATAATAAAAATACACAAGCAATTTTAAGTAAATCAAATGAAGAAATTGAGTTTCAAACTCTGATTTAATATTAGAATGATAAATTATATATTGATCCAGAACGCACAATTTTATTCCCTTGAACTACCACTCTACTCAGAAGCAGAATGCTGTGTCTTCCTCGAAATGGTAACTTAAGTATTGTCTTCCAGTTGTTTAGACAAACTAGCAGTTGTGAATCTTAGCAGAAATCTAATTATACTTTCATGGTAATTATTTGAATAAAATGCAGACTGTACAGAAATTTGTGGAAATGAGATTTGTGAGACTGTACAAATTTGGGACAGATATTACATTTGCAGTTAAGAACATATGTACATTTTTCTAATATTATGCATCTCTAGTCTCCACAATTAATTTCTATATCTTCTTGAACCATTCTTTCCCAAGCACAGAAATTCGCTCATTGCTTGACTTCTATTACTATTATGGCCATTTGTTGTTTTGATATGCAAATGTTCTTGATCATTTCCAGATCTATAAAAAATAGTACTGACAGCCTACCATGTCAAAACTCCCACTGTTATTAATGTGTCCTGTCAGATGTCTGCAATAATGTTGCAACTACAAAATGCTATATTTTCTAATTTTGGAATGAAAGGATATTAACCCTTTGTGTATTACCAATAGAAATGACATCCAGGACAACCTAAAAAAAGTTTCTGTCATAATGTATTTCCTTGTAGCTAAATGAAATCAAATCTTTGGAAATTGAGGAATACAATGTACTGTTTAATAAAATTAAAATTTTTAATAAAATAACTTGCAACAAAATAAAATTCTTAGTTATGTTTTTTCTGTTTTGTAAAACATATAGTTTTACATTGTCTAACAATGAGAGATGGTAGAAAGTCCATCATGTGCTGTTTTGAGATCCAGAGAGAAAGTTACCTATCTGACAAACCAAAAGTTTTGTCCTTCTGAAACCTGAATGTGGAATTGGTGGATGTTTTCTGCAGGCCTTATATAAAAATGTGTTAAAGTTATTAATTTTTTATTATTGTAGAGATGATGGCCAATTTATGAACAAACTTGAGAGTTTGTAAACCAACTGAGATTTCTTAATTCCCTTATGTATCAGTTACTCTTGTTTAAGAAGGACATGCAAAGGGGAAGACATGTATTCAATGTGATTAAGCAAATTCATTGAAATAAAGTAAGACATAAAACGTTTTATTCTTGTGCATATTTTAGTTCATTTTGAATGATTTTAGTTAGACTTTGCTTAATGGGTAATAAATATAAGAAGTAAAGGGGAACATAAGGCAATTAAGGCAAATGATATGAATAAGTGTAAAAGGAAATAGACATTTTTATTGCAAAAGAATATTACACAGAAAATGAATTAAGAGTATAAGAATATAAGAGACAGATGAAATTGATTTATTAAATGAGGACAGAACCATGGGACAAGTGGACATTTTCTACCCTGTAGATTCTTATGTCTCACTTGAATAACCTATTTTTAAGATAATTATGTACAGTCATGGAAATGATAACAGCTGCTTTTTGGCAACTAGGCATGCAAATTACTAGCTCTACTCAAGCCATATATATAAGCATGAATTGAAAATAAATTTGAGAGAAGAGTGCTTCTGCTTGGAAAACCTAATGCAAAATTAGTGCAAATATGATGATTTAGCATGGTCTGCAAAAAGTCAAAGGTTCTGAATTCAAAGGAATCTGAAATTTTGGAAAATATACATAAAATAGCACAGTTTATGCATCTACAGAAAACATTACAAAGCTAGATATCTCAATTTCTCAAAATCGGTTATATTTCTTTTAATTTTCATTTACTGGGTTTATCATGATCCCTATTTGAATCAACTGCAAATGTTGTATAATTAGGTCAGAATCTTTTGTTGTCGGGATTCATAGTTGCTTACATTGAATTATGTAAAGGTCATTATGAGAAAAGAGATCTGAAGAACAAAGAAATTCCAGCTGGTTAGCTATTATTTTTATTATGCAATAGAATCAGCTATTTCCCTACCAATTTTTGAAGTTTCTTATGGAAAAGTTATTCAGGGATTCTGTGAATAACTTTTATTATATTCTCTTTATTGCATGTCTCACATTCATATTTATCAATCTTTCTGTATGTTTCAAACTTCCTGTCACATTATTTCATTCATGCTTTATCTTAACAATATTTATTATGAGCTATGATATACCTGGCAATATATATTACCCCTGTTCTAGAGGACTGTGTGAACTATTTTGAGAGATAAAATTTATAGTAATTATAAAGCATGGTATGAACACCTCTGAGTATATGATTCTAATTCATTTTTTTATATTTCTTAAAAGTTCAATGCTTAGAAGCATTAAAAATTAGCCTTTTCTGTTATCTTCTCTGTTCTTTTTTTCTTCTTCTACAACACTCAGATTGAATTTTCTTGTAATCATCTAAAAAGGACAAAGATAAAAAGCAAACCTCAGGATTTCCCTTTTTCCAATATACTAAAGCTTTGGAGTGTTGCTTTGTGAATTTTAGTAAATTTAGAAGTTAAAAATAACTTGGTTACATGCACCGGCAGTTAAGGTATAGAAGTATTTAAGGGTTATATTTAAAAAGCCTGGAGAAGATGGTATATACTATAAATCAATTCAATAAACAGTTTATTGGCACAAAAGTTGACTTTGAGGCTTATAATTAGATGATTATTGTTTCAGGAGTAGAAGGAAAGCAAAAGGTGGCTTTTGTATTTTTTCAAAAAGGCCTGAGCCTAACATTCTTTATTGTCCAACTAATGTGTTTTGAGTCCTTATAATGGTAAGACTTAGTGGTAGAAAAATTAAATAATGAGGTAAAATAACCAGCATATAACCCTGAGTTTAAGAAAGTAGTAAACTAATGACCTGTCCTCAAACATTTATTTCCCTTCCTATTTGTTTGCTATCCTCTAATTTAGTCAAAATAATTTTATTATTCATTGTCCACCTCACCTTTATTTAAATTAGTTTTCATGAATTCCATTCCTATTTCCTTCTGCTAAATCAATGCTATCTAATAAAAGAATAATATGCAAATCAACCGTCACTCTGCCACACCCGCCAGCCAATCAGGAGCAAGTATGCAAATTAAACCCAACCAAGATGGTTGTGGCCCCTGAGAGCAGAAGGGAGGCATGGGTTTTCCCAGCAATGGAGGAAGCCAAGTTTTTCATGTACCCTGGCAGGCCCAGGCCTTCACTCAAGGCTACACAGTTTCAATTATAGAAGATAAATATATCCCAATTTAAATGGCAGCAGTCAGGGAGCTGGAGAGAGCAGAGGCTAGGGTTGACCCCTGTCGATGGAGGAAGCCAGCTCTCACAGCCCTGGCCTGCCATGGCCTCCTCTTATGGCTACAAAGTTACAATTATAGAAGACAAATAAATTCCAACAGAAATGCTGCTGCCATAGAGTGAGCAGGAGGCTTGGCTCCACTCTAAGCTACAAAGTTTCAATTGCAGAAGATAAATAAATCCCAGATAACAGGGCCTCCACTTGGGTTGCCAAGGGGCATGACTGGCCTGAAAACCACCACAAGTCCCTTGCCAGGCCACCCCATGCCCCAAGGGAACCTCCAGTCTGATCCAGGACACCCTTCAGGCCAAACCAACCAGCCCCCACCCAAGCACCAGGCCTCTATCCTATTTAATAAAAGAATAATATGCAGATTGACCATCACTCTAACACACAAGATGGCTGCCCTCATGTGGTCAAAGATCTTGACCCCATGTGGACACAAGATGGCCACCACAAAATGGCCAGCAGGGTAGGGCAGTTAGGGTGATCATTCAGCCAGGGGAGGGCAGTTGGGAAGGACAAGGACTGAAGGAAAGAGCAGTTGGAGGGGAGCCATTCCTATAGGGGAGATCAGTTGGGGGTGACCAGGCCTGCAGAGGAGGGAAGGTAAAGGTGACCAGGCCTGCAGAGGAGGGCAGTTAGGGATGACCAGGCCTGTAGGGGAATACAGTTAGGGGAAAACAGGGTGGCAGGGGAACAGTTAGGCATCAATCAGGCTGGCAGTGGAGTGGTTAGGGGCAATCAGGAAGGCAGGCAGGTGAGCAGTTGGGATCCAGCAGTCATGGATTGTGAGAGGGATGTCCAATGTCCATTTAGGTCCGATGCTACTGGGATCAGGCTTAAAGAAGCAGTTGGACATCCCCTGAGGTGTCCCAGATTGGAGAGGGAGCAGGTTGGGCTGAGGAACACCTCCCTTCCTATCCCCATGCATGAATTTCTTGCACCGGGCCTCTAGTTTTCTTATAAACTTTGCGATATGGCTAAAGTTTCATCTCCTCCATGAAGCACCCAGCACTGGCCCTATTTTATTCTTGTCTTTTTTAACTTCTTGCTGATACCCAGAAGTTTATGTCTGTAATTCCCTGTATTTTAAGCAAAGAACATATGTACACAGATAATTTAAAAAAGAACTTTTTCTGAAGCACTGCTATTTGTTTGCAGAAATTTTAATTGTTTAATTCCTATATAAATACAAATACATGTATATGGCAGTATAGATAGATGGTAATTCTTTATAATTAAATAATTCCTGTAAAATAATATATATTTACTTTAATGGTAACATATTTCACATATTTCACTTATTTCACTGGTATCTATAAGTAAACATTTCACTATTAGTCATAGGGGTGTAAAGTATAGCATAGGAAATATGTTCAATAATATTGTAATAACTACATGTGGGGTCTAGTAGGTACTTGAAATATCATGGGGATGCTTTGTAAAGTATATGGTTGGCTAACCATTATGATGTTCACTTGAAATTTATATAAAATAATATCAAATATAAATTATAATTGAAAAAAAGGAAGTTATGCAATGTGATAGATGATTATTTGTTCAAGAGAAATGTAAGTCCTTGAGACATGCCCATGGAACAAGGAGATCAATCTTGGCCTGGCAAGAATTTATTCATAATAAGACATACATGTGAACTCTTACTTATTCTCCAAGACCCAGTTAATTATTTGCTTATCCAAAAAAAAAACCAAATTTAGATCTTGACTACAATTCCAGGAATAATCACTAGATTCTTGTTTTGCCATTCTATCTTGTACATAGCTTTATTATATAACAAAATATATGTATTGAAATTATATATTCTTTGTGCACTCAATAAAACTGAGATCAGAAACCATAACTTTATTTTCTTAGTTTATATAAGTATTCAAAATATTTTTAATAAATAAATTTAAAAAATTAAAAAAACACTGAATTGTGTATTTTACATATGGGGATACATCCCCCTGACTTTATTATTATATACCAGAATATACAAACACATGAGTTTTAAAAACTACAAATTGAGTTAAAAGCATTCATATGATTTAGAAATTATTAGATAATGTTTCTATGAATTTTATTTTTCTTTTCAGTTGATAGAGATAACATGAAGTAATTTATTAGTAAACTAGTGGACCAGTGCATGAAATTTGTGCATGGGTGGGGGTGTTCCTCAGCTCAGTCTGCACCTTCTCCAATCTGAGAACCCTTGAAGAATGTCCTACTGCTGGTCTACAGAGATCGGGCCTAAACCTGCATTCGGACATTGCTCTCACAATTTGACACTGCTGGCTTCAGCTGCTCACCTGCTTGTCTGCCTGCCTGACTGCACCTAACCTTTCTGCCTGCCAGCTTGCTCACTCCCAACTTCCCATCCTTCTGGTCTGCTCACACCCACCGTCACTCCCCACTGGCCTGCTCATGCCCAACTGCCCCGCTTCTGGCCTGCTCACTTAAGACTGTCCCACACCACTGTCCTGATCACCTCCAACTGAGCCCTACTGATGGCCTTCTCATCCCCAACTGGTCCCCCTGCTGGTCTGCTTATCTACAACGGCCCCTGCCATCCCATCCTGGCCTGATCACACCCTGGCATACCAATCTCCCAGCCTCTCCTTTTTTTCTGTTTCTTCTTTTTTTTTTTCAGCGCCTCCATGAGTGGAAGCCAGGGCCAGCTGAAAGTAAGTATCAAGGATTTATTTATCTTCTATAATTAAAACTTTGTAGCCTTGAGTGGAGGCCAGGGCAGGCCAGGACAGGAGGAAAGCTTGTCTTCCTCCATCGCCAGGGCAACCCAAGCCTTTGCTTGCTCCAGCTTCATGGACAGCTGTCATATTGGTTGAGTTAATTTGCATACTTGCTCCTGATTGGCTGGTGGGCATGACTTGCAGGTGTAGCAGAGTGAAGGTTAATTTGCATGTTTTTCTTTTATTAGTGTACTAGATGCCCAGTGCATGAAATTCATGCACAGGAAGGGGGTTGCTGAAGCTTGGCCTGAACTCTCTCCAATTTGGGACTTCTGGCTCCTAACCACTCACCTGCCTGTTAGCCTGATCCCCCTAACTTCTCTCCCCTGCCTGCCTGATTGCCTCTAACCTCCTCTGCCTTGGCCCTGCCAACATGGCTTTGTTGGGAAGTATGTCTGGAAGGACATCCAGAAGGTCGTCCAGAAGATGTTTAGTCTAATTAGCATATTACCCTTTTATTAGTATAGATGCCATCTTGTCCTAAAAATGTAGGTTGCTCCCAGGTTTTCCTATCGTGGAAGGGGAGCCCACAGTAGCATCCTGGGTTCTGACCACGGCTTGTGCGCTTGTGCTTTATTTCAGCAGATGTGATTTGTAGAAGAAGACTCTTGGATGTACCTTAAACATTTCTATCGAATTTGCCAAATCATCCTCCTTTAAACTCCCACCAGCAACCATGTATGTGCCCTCCATCCCACTTTGATGCAAATATTATTTATTTCTCCCTAGAAGCTTTCATTCCATCAGCCAGGACTTCTTGGTACTTGAGCTAACCTCATTGTTCAGCTGGGGATTTGATTTCTCCAGATAGAATTATGGAGGAGGAAAAATAGTTTTCCTCTACTTTTCAGAGTTCTTAGTGAAGGCCCTTGTAATGAAAGACAGATCACCAAGAGAAAAACAAAAGTTCAGTAACATGTGTGCCTTGTGAATATGTGGGAGATCTCAGGGAAAAATGAGTAATTTCCTAAGAGGACTCAGAATGCAGATTTAAATACCTTCTTCCTAGGGAAAAGGAAGGGAGATATAGGCCTCTTAGAGGAGAGTAAGTGATATTTAGGAAAGATGAATGGGGTTGGGAAGAAATAGTTTGTAACAAAGTTTGTGTGTGATGTCAACTTCTACTCTCCTGTCTTATGACAGGAATGAGTCTTCTCTGTCTGATGACACTTCTCCCATCAAGGGGAACTATGACATTTAGGGGGGTCTGATTTTAGGGAGATCAGGAGACTTCAGTGAAATCCTCTGTGTGCATTTGCTATTTTTCAAGCATTCACAGGTCAAGATCATCAATATAATAATAAAGCATATATCGGGGTGGCATGTTCTCTGTCCTTCAGAATAAACCCAACAAAAGCTTGTTTCCTCTCTTAGATGATTTGCCACAGTAGCATTATTCCCCGGAGATTGTATTCTGACCAGACCTTCCTGGGAGTGGTCATAACATTACCCTGTGTTTGTAGAAAGATGTTGGCTATAGCACTAAGAAATTCAGGGGCAGTTTTCTCATCTTGTGGAAAGGGAGATAAAGTTATGATAGTTTATCTCCTTTTCCACAGGTTTCTTGTGGGTTTGTGTGTCTGCTGCCCCAACACACACCCCTCAGCAACCCAAGTGCTTCCACCTCAGGCCTTGGGGCTGCTGGGTGCCAGGCCTGTGGGTTTTTGTCTCCAATCCACCCCCTTCACCCTCCAAGTCCCAGATTTGCCATGGCAGCACTGGGGTCATCCTCCCTCTGGGTCTAGGGCTGTAATCCCTAATCCTGCCGCCCCAGTGCTCCATGGCCAGGCTTGGGGCATCAGGGGGCTGCCCACCATCTTGGTTGGGTTAATTTGCATACTCATCCTATTGGCTGGTAGCATAGCAAAGGTACGGTCAATTTGCATATTTCTCTTTTATTAGATAGGATATGAAAATAGGAAAAAAAAATTAGGAGTGGGAATTCTATTTTTTTTTATCTGGGCTGTGGGTATAATTAATCTCCATGGAGGTGGGCACTAATAAGTGCTTTAAATCACAAGCTTATTTTTCATTCCTGTCGATTTTATTTTCAGAGCTGCTTCTTCACAGATTGTTTAGAAATATATGATTATATGGAGGAGGATAGAACATCATGGCTATAACATTAAACACAAGCATATACATTCAGAAACCTGACAAAACACACAAAATGCAGAAGCAGTTGGAGAGTTCTGTTTGTTTTTTTTCTGATAGCAAGTTAGAAGGAAGAAAGGTGAGCAAAATAGGCCATTGTATTATACGGACAAAAGGAGAGCAATTCGTACAAAGAATTAACTCTGAGTAGAACTGAGACTGACATGTGTGATTGCATTTTATCTCCATTGGCACTGCAACAGTTTTAAAATTAAAGTGATTAGATACACAAAAATGTTAAGTTGAGTAGCTCCACAAAATGGTATTTCATACTTTAAAAAGTATGTTCTTCTACTTTAACAAATTCTGTTGGAGAAATGGAGTAAATGGTGATAGTTAATTTGATATACCAGTTTTACATAGTTTAGTTTTTATGGGCTACTCAGTTTGTGAGCAGTGCAAATTAGCTCATTAGTGGATCCAGAGGAAGTTCAGCACTTAAAGTTCAGTAATTATTTTCTGAACTTTAATCACTTACATTTCCTATTAGCAGCTTTGATAAAAGATTTGGCAAAAGAAATTAATCAAGGGTTTGGTGCATTTAAAGCTAAATAATAATGTTAGTAACGAATTTTTATAATTTCTATTACCTTAAATTCCCATTAACTACCCCCAGATTTGGACTTTAATTGTAAATTATATGATTCAAACATTTATCCAATATTGATTTTTAATATAAAAATCCCTGAATATATATATATATATATATATATATATATATATATATATATATATATATAGAGAGAGAGAGAGAGAGAGAGAGAGAGAGAAAGAGAGAGAAACATCAATGTGGGAGAGAAACATTGCTTGGCTGCCTCCCAGAGCCCCTGCCCAGGGATTAAATGCACAACCTAGATATGTGCCCTGACTGGGAATCAAACCCGCTACCACTGGGTACATGGAATGACACTCCAACCAACTGAGCCACATAGACAGAACCAATGTAGATTTTTATATTAAGCTGAGAATTGGCTCCCTGAACCTGAGTTTTCTACTGTGCCCACAAATGGAGTAACACAGAATGCAGGTGCTATTTAGATGCCAAATTATATATATGCTGAGAAAAATTTTACCTTATTCCACTGAACTAGAAATATAGAAACATTAATGAAGAGGATCCAGGGTTATTGACTAAAAATTTTCATTGTCTCTATTCCAATATCCAATTGAAGGATTTTTATCCAATTCAAGGACTATAGACTAATTAGGGTAATAAATACTAGCAGACCAAGGAAATAGTGTGGGTTCAGTTCCAAACCAATGCAAAAAGCAAATATCACAATAAAGGTGAGTCATAGGATTTTTTTGACTTCCCAGTGAATTGAAAAGAGGATGTTTGCACTGTCTTATAGTTTATTATGTGTGAAATGGAATTATGTTTAAAAAGCTACATATATATGTATATATATAGTATACATAGATACATACACACCCACACTCATATATATATATATATATATATATATATATATATATATATATATTATTATTATTACTTTATTGCTAAAACATGCTAACCAAACTTCAGCAAGTCATAATCTTTTGCTGGCGGAGGAGGCTCTTGCCTTGATATTGATGGCACTGACTGATCAGGATGATAGTTGCTGAAGGTTGGAGTAGATGTGGCAATTTCTTAAAATAAGACAATAATGAATTTTGTCACATCAATTGAACTTTCCTTTCACTAAGGGATTTTCTGTGGAATGTATTGATACTATCTAGTAGTAATTTACCCACAGTAGAACTTTCAAAATTTGAGTCAATCCTCTCAAATTCTGCTGCTGCTTTATAAACTAAGTTTACGTAATAATCTGAATAATTTGTTGTCATTTAAACATTCTTCATAACATCTCTACCTAGAGTATATTCTATCATTAGAGCCACTTTCTTTGCTCATCCATGAGAAGCAACTCCTCACCTGTTAACCTTTTACCATGAGTTTGAGCAATTTAGTCACATCCTAGGCTTCCCTTCTAATTCTAATTATCTTGCTATTTCCACCACACCCTCAGTAACTTCCACAGCTCAAGTCTTGAACCTTCAAAGTAATCCATCTGAGGAATAATAGCCTTACTATATGTGTTTCTTAAATAATAAAACTTTAAAGTCAAAAATACCCCTTGATCCATATGCTGCATAATGGATGATAAGTTAGTAGTCATTAAAACATTATTCCCCTTTTATGTTGCCATCAGAGCTCTTGGATAACCAGGTTCATTGTAACATTTTTAAATGAATCTTTTATTGTAACCAATAGGTCTCAATAATGGACTTCAAATATTCAGGAAAACATGTTGTAAACAGACATCCTGTCATTCAGGAGTTGTTGTTTCATTTATAGGGCAGAGGTAGATAGATTGATTTATTAGTAGCATAATTCCTAAGGGCCTAGGATTTTCAGAATGGTAAATGAACATTGACTTTAACATAGAGACACCAGCTGCATTAGCCACTAATAAGAGAGTCAAGCCAGGTATTGACTTCCCCTCTCTATTTATGAAAGTATCAGATGGCATCTTCTTCTAGTATAAGGTTGCTCATCTACTTTGAAAATAGGTTATTTAATGTAAACATTTTAATCTAGTATCTTAGTTAGATCTTCTGGATAACTTGCTATAGTTCTACACCAGTACTTGCTGCTTTACCCTACACTTTTATATTCTGGAGTGCTTTCTTTAAACTTCATAAATCATGTTCTGCTTCAAATTTTTCTTTTCCACCTTCCTAATCTCTCTCAACCTTTATAGAATTAAAGAGAATTAAGGCCTCACTTTGGATTAGGCATTGGTTTAAAGAGATATTGTATCTGGTTTTATCTTCTATCTAGACCACTAAAACTTCTCCATTTCAGCAATAAGGATGTTTCACTTTCTTCTCATTTGTTTGTTCACTAGAATGTCACTTTTAATTTCCATCAAGCACATTTCCTTTGCATTTACAACATGGCTCTCTGTTTGGTGCAAGAGGCCTTACTTCCTGTCTATCTCAGCTCTTGACAAGATTTCCTCACTAAGCTTAACCATTTCTTGCTTTTGATTTATAGTGAGAGACAAGTGGCCCTTCCTTTACTTGAAGACTTAGAGGACATTGCAAAGTTATGAATTTCAATATTGTTGTGTCTCAGGAAATAGGGAGGGCCAAGGAGAGAAGAGAGATGAGAATACGGCAGTTCAGTGAAGTAGTCAGAACATACACAAGTTAGTAATTTTGTTGCTCTATGTGGGTGTGGTTTTTTTTGTTTTTGTTATAATGCTCTTCTAATCTCAGAGTCAAAGTACTCTGTAGCTACACCATGACATTCCCAGCTTATTTTTAAAATTTATTTCCCTATCAGTGGGATCTCAGTTCTAGGCAGAGATCTCCAATTAGCCTTTCTTTTTTATCATTCTGTAGCATTTTCCTCTATTTAATGTATTTGTATCCCCTTAAAATGTATGCTTTGGAAATCTAAGAATGAAAGATGCTTTCACAGTTTATAGTGGCTCCAATGGAAAGAGGGTGCGTGGCCTTGACTCGTTCAAAGACAGGTAGTAGTGTTGTTTCTGTCACTGAACAGTTTTATGTCTTGACCAATTCACTCAGTTTCTTTAAACCACAGTCTTTTCATAAGCAAAATATAAGTGATAATACTTAACTCTTAGGACAGTTTTAATCTTTGAATGATAAAAATACTTATATAAAATAATAAGGTAACTCTTATAGCCTCATACACAATGGATATTAGTTACTTCCCCTCACTTGGACTGCTGATCTATATCCTCTTTCCAAAATTCCTACACTTTGCCTCTTTCCTTCCATTAATATTTTCTAATAATAACTTTCACATCATCCTTACTCATTTGGTTTCTAATTATGAAATATATCCTGAGGTTTTGCCTTTCTTGGTCTTTCTGAAGCCCATAAGAATATTTTAATTCCTTTCTGGAGCTAGTTTACTTGTCTACAAATAAATATCTCTGACTACACATCATCTTTCTCTGGTTACTTTACTCCTACTCCATATCAGAGAACATATTTTATATATGAACTTATAGTTTATTGTTTATGACATGAAAAGATTAATTAATTAATAAATTAGGTAGCAACATATACAAAGTTGTTGAGATAATTGGTTTTGTAATTGGATAGATGAAGTTCTCACTCAGTGAGGTGCTACATTTATTTATTTATTTTTTTAATCTTTATTGTTCAGTTTATTAATTACATTGTTCCCTTTTTTCCCCACTATAGCTCCCCTCCACCTGGTACCCATCCCACCCTCCGCCCTCACCCCCCTCCACTGTCCTCTCCTATACTTGCATGATTTTTGTCCAGTCTCTTGCTGCACTTCCCACACCCCTTTTCTCCCCAAGAATTATGAGTCCATTCCCTCTCTATGTCTGTGATTCTGTTACATTCACCAGTCTATCCTGTTCAACAGCTTATTAATTCACTTGATTTTTAGATTCATTTGTTGATAGATGTGTATTTGTTGTTCATAATTTACACTTTTATCTTTTTCTTCTTCCTCTTCTTAAAGAGTATCTTTCAGCATTTCATATAATATTGGTTTGGTGGTGATGAACTCCTTTAGCTTTTTCTTATCTGCGAAGCACTTTATCTGACTTTAAATTCTGAATGATAGCTTTGCTGGGTAGAGTACTCCTGGTTGTAGATTCTTGCTATTCATCACTTTGCATATTTCTTGCCACTCCCGTCTGGCCTGCATCCTTTCTGTTGAGAAATCCGCTGAGAATCGTATGGGTGCTCCCTTATAGGTAACTACTGTTTCTCTCTTGCTGCTTTTAATATTCTCTCTTTGTCTTTTGCTCTTGGCATTTCAATTATGATGTGTCTTGGTGTGGTCCTCTTAGGGTTCCTATATATTGGGGTTCGGTGCACTTCTTGGACTCCTAAGTCAATTTCTTTCACCAGGTGTGGGAAGTTTTCAGGTCACTATTTCTTCAAATAGGTTTTCATTGTCTTGCTCTCTCTCTTTTTCTGGCACCCCTATAATTCGATGTTGGTATGCTTGAGGTTGTCCCAGAGGCCCCTTACACTATCTTCAATTTTTTGGATTCTTTTGGTTTCTTGCTTTTCCAGCTGAGTGGATTTTACCACTTTGTATTTCAAATCTTTAACGTGGTTCTTGGGGTGCTCCAGAGCACTTTTAGGTCTTTGTATAATATTTTTTATTTCAGTCAGTGTATGCTTAATTTCTGGTTGGTCCTTTTTCATATCCTTGAGAGTCTCTTTCATATCCTTGTAGGTCTCATTCATTTCCTTGTAGGACTCATTCATTTCCATGTTGGTCTTGTTAATTTCCTTGCAGGTCTCATTCATATCCTTGAGGGTATCATTCATTTCCTTGTAGGTCTTGCTTATTTCCTTATAGGTCTCAACATTTTCTAGGAGCCTCTTGAGAAGCCCTATAACTGTGCTTTTGAATTCCATGTCCAGTCGGGTTTTTTTTCCCTCCATTTCTTTCACATCTGATTTCTTTCTATGTCTCTGCATGGTGGCTGCTTCGCTGAATTGGTCAATTAGCTTTGTGTGGTAGACATCCTACAAGGGACAGTGGCTCACCCTCCCCAGTTACCTGAGGTGGATATGGGTTGCACACTCTTACTGAAGTTAAGCTCAGGTTAATCATTGTTAGCACTTGGAGGGGTTGACCTCCAGGCCAATTGTCTGTGAAGTTCAGTTGTGCTCAGGTTGGATGGGCGGAGTCTCCGAGCCAAGCAGACAGCGTTATCTCTGCCCTATGCGGCCCCCAGGGACTCTGTGCCAGGGGCAATGGCCGCCAGCACCTCTAAGAGAGAGCCACTGCTGAGCTTCACCGGCTGCCGGGGAATTCATACTCTCCCCAAATGAGTCTGCACACCCAATGTCTCACCCAGGGTGGCAAAACAAAGCAGTCTGATGGTTTCCCGAATGAAAGAGCAAGTCATTAGTGCTCTCTGTGTGGTCAGGCAGCTGTGCTGTTCCCAAGTTCATGTGCACTCCACACAAGCTCACCTTCTCCAGAAGCCGGCAGACCCCTGCAGCACCCAAGCTTTGGCATGCCCTCTCACTGTCCAGTTTTTACCCCGTATGATAGTGGGTTGCCTGGACTTCGCCCAGAGCTGGAGAATCAGTCCAGTGGGACATCTTTGTCTCCCCTGTTGGAGAAAACTGGCCGGTTTTCAGCCGCCCACACTATCCTCCAAACCTCTCTCCGTGCGTATCTTCAATGCTGTCCGCCGCCGCTCCTCCGAGTCACAGTGTCTTATCTTCACTTTTATTTGTGGAATTTTCACTCAGCCAGCTTTCCAGTGATTCTGGATGGTGTTTGTTCTTTCGTTCAGTTGTAGTTTTAAAATTGCTGTGTATGACGGCAAGATAGGTGTTTTACCTATGCCACCATCTTGGTTCACCAGGTGCTACATTTATTGACATGACTTTTTAACCTTTAAACTGGGTACAGGGATACTTGTTTTATAGTATTTAAAAACTATATATGATATGGTTTACAAAGCTCTTGGTAAATCTTTATAAAATAATAGTTGTTAATATTTTCTGGTGAAAGAATGAACAATTACATTTAAAATGGCTACTAGAAACTTCCATTCACAATACATAGAAGTGCATAATGTAAACATGAAAAATTTAGAATGCAACATCTTTTCTCCAATTTACATCTTCGTGGTGACTTCTCTTTTTAATACTTGATACTTTACCAAGTAATCAAAACTTTGAAGTAATCTCTGACTTTCTCTTCTCCATGTTCTTCAATGAAGAGTTATCAGCTCTACTCATTCATTCATTCAATGGAATGCATCTAAGGAGTGAGTACCATTATATATACTGCTTCTATTGTTAGATAATAAAACTTTCACAGTATGGTGGGCAAGCTAATATATTTTATTTAAACCATGATTGTTTTAGGTTTTGTCATATATTTCATCTTGCTGAGCATTCTTAATTTTAATGTAGTTGACCATAACAAACAGTAGTATATGGAACATGTTTTGGGCCTAAATTTTGAAGAACTGAGAATTAACCAAGTACTGTAGAGTACTAACCAACTTATTAGGTTAAACCATATGAAGAAGGCATAATTCAAATTCGAGATTTATGTTGAGGTTAAAACTTGGCTCAAATAAACTACTGTTTTACATACACACTTCAAAAAATGGTATAATAATTTTGTTGCTTGTTTATTAATATCTACCAAGCTAAAAGCTAAAAATTAATAGTGTTTCACTTGAGATAATGTTTGAACTCATGATACTTGAGGAAAAAATAGTAAAAACAATATTTTATTTTTTAATATTTTAAATTTAATTTTGGCAGGCAGCCACTGAATTAGTGCCTGAAATAGTTCTTTACTTATTATGATTTGGAAAATTAGTTTTTAACAGAAAGAAAAAGACTGTAACATTATTTGCTAATCAAAATTTTTCATTAATATCTTGAATCTATTCACTGGCTTCTCAATAATATGTGGAAATATATTAGAAAAAGAGGAAGGGGGCAGCGGGGAGAGAGAAAAACATTGGCCAGTTGCCTCCTGTACACAGCCTGACTGGTGATTGAACTCACAATCTAGGTATGAACCTTGACCTGCATGCAATTCAGCCTTTGGCCATTCAGGGCATGTGATGACACTCCACTCAATTGAACCACACCAGCCAGGGAAGGAAACATCATATTTTTATCTATGAAAATATGATGAGAGTAGATGAGGAAAGGCTCTGGTGTTACTTTCTCTACGCCTTAACCACATGCAAATGTGATAAAGTTCTGAATAGATCTACATTCTTCTTCCTAATATTTTTGATTGTTCAAGTCTTAAAATAATCTTGAGGAAATTAAGGAAACATTGTTTTCCTTTAATTACCTTAACTCTTTCATTGCTGCAGACAGCTTTCCAGAGTCAGTTTGTTCTCTAGCAAGACACAATGTTTTTGCATAAAGATTACATCTTTATGAGTATGTGTCCCAGTTTTTCTTGTGAAGCTTATTTCTAACTTATCTGGTGCATTTAATTAGGAATATTTATATAACCTAATACAGCCTTGAAAAACATTTTCAAATATAATTAGATCTCAACATCATATTAAATTATAGAATTCACAGAGTTCCAAACTTAGATATTTTCCCCCATATGTCCACCAATGTTGGCTTTTCCGGCTATCGCCCACATCTCTGAAACGACATCTTTTGGACCTATAGCACATACTGGTCATCACTATGTGCTACCACCTGTTGCACTCCATTTATTTTGATTCCATATGTTTGATCAAATTATATTGAGGTTAAATGATTAGCAAATCAGCCAGGTCATCAAGGGCTATATTTTCCTGGCTATTTTCCGCTTCCTAATCTAGGAGGATGCTTTTCACAACCACGTTCATTGGTATGACTTAAAAACATCCCACGGTGTAACACCTCTCACTTAGTGTCTATGCCACAGTAACACTTGTCTCTTCTACTTTTTTCACCTGTTCTCACATCATCATAAATCTTCAAAGAAAGGTGTCAAGCTGAACAGTTCCTCTTTGCTCACCAGGTTGCCTTAACACAAAGTGTTTTTACCCTTAAAAGACTCCATATTATCTCAGGGTAATATTCCAGCAAGGTACACAAAGCTTTTCATGTGTATGTCTCACCTCTCAATTCCACAGCAATCTGACTAACATTGCTTTCAGTTTCATAGATTTGTCAGTCTCTCTCTTTTTCTACTTGACCCTTGCTCATGCTATTCCTTTTGACTGAGGTAGTCTTTGTTAGTTAGCTCCTCACCTTTTTTTATAGCTGTCATTTTATGACACTAAGCCCATCTTCTAAAAGTACTGTATATCACCTGCTCTTTAATAGTGAACAGGTGATATACAGTATTAATTAACTAATATATAGTAAAATTGATTTGGCTTAGGGGATTTTGTGACAGCCCTTGAGACAATTGGAAACAAATGAGATGTTTTAAATCTAGAATTTTATATGCTGAAAAAATAAAATAAGGTTAATCCCTGCCAAGAAAAAATGTATTTTCAATGAAGAAGCAAATCTTGTGTATAAATAGAAAAGAATTCCTGAATATATCTTTCATTGTACCCTAATACCAGGAAGGAAGAAATCTATACTTAGAAATAACTATGCTCTATTTTCACCTCTACAATTTACCACATCAGTGACCTTAGGAAAAAATTATATATTCTCTAAAGCAGTTGCTAATGGTAATTTAATTTATTTAATAAAAAACAACACAATTCTAGGCACTATAATTACTCAATAAATGTAAAAGAAAATTTGTTATCATATTCAGCCTCAAATTAAATATCTTTACCACACTATCCAATATATTGTATATATGTCCTTTTTATTGACTCTTTAGTGAGCTAAAACCTTGGTTTATTAAACTATAACATTCGTCTTTCTGCATTAATATTCCTAATTGCAAGCTCAGTGCTTACACAAAGTGAATACACAATTAATATTGCTTGCATAATTGTTAAATGAATGTTTATGTGGGCATTTTGTTAAAAAAGATAAACCTAACATTTTACCATAAGTTTAAATTCTTACAAGACTCAGACATTCATAAAAATATTAATAGTTATACAAGTTACTGCTCTTTTCTTTCTAGTAATTAGGGCTATTTTGAGATTAAGTTATAAAAGTCAGATAAGGTTAAAGCTATATCTTACCTGTGAATTAATTCAAAAGATATTGTTTTTTAATCTAAATCCACAGAACAAAAACATGTATCACTATGTAGGGAAGACTAGGCCATCTAAAACATTTAAAAAAAATGTTTGCTCTATCTTTTCTATGACCATCTGTTTGCCGACTATACTAGACCTCTGCATAGCACATTTTTACAACATATAGATGGAAGATACTTAGCTCTTTAAAAAGATCCCATTCATATAATAGACATGAGGAAAGGATAAAAAGCTACAGGAAGGTCAGAGAAAAGAGACTAGTTATTGAAACTGAGTATCAGGAATTCAGTACTTATCAAAAGAAGAAATTATTAGAGTCCAAAATGATGTATTTTGTTAGCATTTCAAGTACTGATAGTAATACATGTAATAATAAGCGATAATAATACAAGCAATAATACTTTTCCACAAGTTCTCTATAATTTCTGCTTAAAATTAAGTTTGATACCAAAAAATATAAACAGTTGCATTGTTCAATTCTTCTTTTAATATCTACTTAAAACCATTTGTATCTAGTTTTCTGTTAGCATTCAGAATGTTCCATAAAATCCAATTATGACTTTAGACTTTAAAGGAACTATCAAAACGTCTTTAGTTAATTCAGCTGATGTTTCAATGCAGTAAAAATCCACAAATGGAGTCACCAATTACTGAAACTATTGCATGCTGTTTATAATTTTGTGTATGCTTTTCATACACCAGATTCATGTTTCTAATATATTCACTTTTGAAAATTTAAGGTACATTTTAATTTCAACATTAGGTAGAAACTCTGCATTTTCATGGACAGTTATAATTTCTAGTTATTGTTTTTTTCTTTAATTACAATTCAAAGCTTTGTATCTTGTCCATTTGTAGAAAGGCATCCTTTCATTACATTTTTACATGTTTACAGTGAGCAAACAGCTCACTGATAGAATCAGTAATGATTAGGAGCTTAGATTTTTAATTTCTTAAAGCACTTCTAAGAAATTATTCACGAGTGGATTCAAAGTGTAATTGGGCATATTTAATCACATAAAATTATATTTCTTTTAACTTCTTCCACATGGAACATTAATGACTATTAGATCATGAGTAAGTAAGTAGAGAATAAAAGTGTGAAGATGGCAAGGGAATAATACTACACAAAAAGGAGGAGAGGCAAAGAGAAGCTGAACTGGGAAGTTTGCGTTTAGTTGGGCCATTCTAACAAACATTTTTACTTCAAAAGTCAATTGAAGTGGAAACTCGTTTGGCTCAGAAGTCAATTGAAGTGGAAACTCGTTTGGCTCAGTGGATAGAGTGTCAGCCTGCAGATTGAAGGGTTCTGGGTTCGATTCTAGTCAAGGTCATGTGCCTTGGTTGAAGGCACATCCCCAGTGGGGAATGTGCAGGAGGCAGCTGATCGATGTTTCTCTCTCATCAATCTTTCTACCTTCTATCCCTCTTCTTTCCTCTCTGTAAAAAATCAATAAAATATATATTTTTTAAAGTCAATTGAAGTTTGAAAGAGTAGGAAGCTAGACTTTATTTTAAAACAACAAAGAACCTAACAATTATATTACCTATAAAAAAGGAAGATTCAACATCAGAAACTCACACACATTTTTAGACAGGTTGTTTTCTCTTTTGAAGTTAGTATGCAAATGTTTTTATCTTGTATCAGGACTTAAGGAAAAAACCCCTTTCATGACTCTTTCAAATGGATGAGTGAATGGGCAATCTGTTAGGAAGAAAAGACTTGAAAACATATAGTGAGGGGGAAGACACTGAATCTCAGAAACAAATTCACATTTTGGCTACTTTCATTAGCATGAATTTTATGCCTATGAAATTGGATTTATACTGTAAAATTATTATTGGATTTTGCATACAACTTAAACTAAACTATAAATAGAATTTAAAGAATAGCATAGAGCTTTTCTGACTTTGCATGAAGTGAAATTTAAATATCTGATGTGAAGTAAAATAAAACTTAAATAGAGTCTGAATCTATTATGGCCAGACCTCTCTTGTTAGGAAACGTCTTATTTATTTATTTAATCATTATTATTTTTAATGGGATAGAGCTGTCAGATATGAAAAAATATTTATAATAATAGCCCATGAGACAGAAAATTCTTTTTAAATTAATTCTTGACTAATATAAATAAAATTACATAACAAAACTAGAAATACCTTAATTACATCCCTGATAAGTCAGAAGACATTATCTAGGAATTTTTAGTGAAAATCCTTTGCTTATTAATATACTCAAGTAACTAGAAGGGAAACTCATCTTATGACTAGCTCTGAAGTCATAGACTTTTGAGTTTCTATATTGTCTTAAAAGCCCAGTTTAAAGGCAATTTGTGGAGCATGATGCATTAATCAAATTTTGGTTAAACATGTGCACATTGGTAAAATATTCTAGTAAGAAACTGAATGTTAAATTACCCCAGAGACCAAGTATGAGACTGAATCCTTGCATAACTTTCCATTGTTTTCTTATTGTGTCCATTTATCTGTATATTATATTCCCATCTTCCTGACAATGGATTTCAATGAATATATTATCTTAGACTATTCAAGGTTTATCATTAATAACATTCTTAGGACTTTAGGCTTTCAGAAATTTCTCAAGGTCACAATGTGACAACTTTGTGAAGGTTCAAACTTTGTATGTGCCAGTGGGATGAAATAGAAAAAAGTTCTTCTTTATCCCTAACAATAATCAGTTACTAGGACCTCTTACATTCTTAGGTACCTTTCTCAATAATGCTCTGCAGATGTGTAGTTAATTGATCATGTATGTTTTAAGATAACTATGAAAAGACCAGATGGAAAACAGAGGAAACAAAGACAAAGTCATTACTCTGATTTATACAGCCAAAAGAGCTGGCCATCATTAACTCTATATATCTGTTTCTCTTATTCTTCCTGCGTCAGCCATACTTGTTCCTATGAGTGTGTCTGGTTTTTGTGTGTGTGGTTATGTGGTTTGCTGAGAAAGCCAGGCATGGTTCCAAGTCAGATTCTTTGTGACAGTTGTTTCTTCATTCTCTGATAATCATCTTTTAGAGGTCTTCATGGTTCACTCTCTCACTTCATTATATCTGCACAAAAGCATTACATCATGATGGAACCCTTTCTCCAACCTATATAAAATTGTAGTAGCTTTAGCCCCAAATTCAATAGATTCCTTTATGTAAAATATTTTCTCCTTAGCATTTAATATCACAGGGTTGGGCAAAAGTAGTTTTATAGTTGTTCATATGGAAAATAATACAATAATTATTAACTAATAATATAAGAATGAACTCTGTGTTTCATACACTCAAAAATGGAAACTTAATTTTCCCCAACCTGTATATGTCATATAGAGAAATTATGTTATTATTAACTATTTTATGAAGTCTTTGCTCAAATATTTTGTCCTTTTTTATATTTTCTATTATTATCCATTTTTAATCATTTTTAAATTTTTCAATTATATTTGACATGCAATATTACATTAATTTTAGGTTTAACATGAATGATTACACATTATATAACTTACTAAGTGATTATGCCAATAAATCTCATATTCATGCAATACCATACATAGTTTTAGAATATTATTGGCTATATTTCATTTGCTATACTTTACACCCCCATGATTATTCTGTAACTAATAATTCATATATTTTAATCCTTCACCTTTTGACCAATACCCTTTCCATATGGCAACCATCAAAATGGTTTTCTGTATCTATGAGCCTGTTCCTTTTTTGCTGGTTCATTTATTACTTTTTCAATTCAAGTATCATTAGGTATGTATTTATTGTCATTGATTATTCACTAGAAGCCCAGTGTATGAATTTGTGCATGGGTGGGGTCTCTAGGCCTGGCCAGCAATCAGGCCAATCAGAACCTTGGAGGTTGGCCTGCTGGGAGAAGGGGCCACAGGAGTTTGGCCGGCCACGGGGAGGGACCATGGGAGGTTGGCATGTCATGAGAGGTTGACTGTGGGAGCACACTGACCACCAGGGGGCAGTTCCTGCATTGAGTGTCTTCCTCCTGCTGTTTAGTGCTCATCATAGCAACTGGTTGACCAGTCATTTGGTTGCTAAGGCTTTTATATATATAGATGTTTTTGCATTTTCCCCTTTTCTTCTTAAAAAGATACTAACATTTCATGTAATACTGGTTTTTTGTTGATGAACTACTTTAGCTTCTTTTTGTATGGAAGCTCTTTATATATACATATTTTTAATTTTTATTCTAAACTAGAGGCACACTTCATGAAATTCGTGCATGGTGACAGGATAGGTAGGTTCTCAGCCAGAACTGCACCCTCTTGCAATCTGGGATCCCTCTAGAGTTGTCTGACTGCTGGCAATCAGAAATCCCTCTCCCAATCTGAGAATGCTCGCTCCTAATCACTTGCCTGCCTACCTGAACACCCCTAACTACTCTGCCTGCCTGACCTCCCCTAATAACTCACCACGTGCCTCCTAATCACCCCTAACTGCTCACCTGCCTGCCTGGCTGATTGCCTCTAGTCTCCTCTGCCTTTGCCCCCACTGCTGCAGCTTTGACCAGAAGGACATCTGGAATGATGTCCATAAGGTTATTTGGCTGTTTGGTCCAATTAACAAATTATGCTTTTGTTATTATAGATGGTAGCTTTCCTGGGTAGAATAATCTTGATTGAAAGTTTTTTATTTTCATCATTTTGAATATTTCTTGCCAATGTCTTCTGGCCTGCAAAAATTCTTTTGATAAATCAGCTGACAGTCCAATAGATGCTTTCTTGTAGGTAACTAGCTGCTTTTTTCTCTTTCTCTTTATTTTTTAAGATCCTCTCTTTGTCTTTTAAAGGCCACCCTGCTTCTAAATCAATCACTCTCCCCTGCTTCTTTTCTTCAAAAATATCTTGCCTCTGCATACTAGAAATAAATGTATAAGAACAAAAAATGTTTCAGTCTCAGTTTCAATGTCCAACTGTTCTGAGTCCCAGTTTCAGTGTCAAATAATTCTTTATGTGTATAAGTCAGCAATGGTATCCCGATGGTGGACACGTCGTGTCAATGCAAGATCCATCCTGTCTGGTTTGGTCCTGGGCTGCCTGCAGACATGCACAGCTGCCGACTGCTAGCATGGCAAGGTGTCGTCAGTGTCTCCCATCTCTGGACCATCCTCGTGACTGGAACAGATCCGTCAGTTTCTCACACTCGCAGTAACCCACATGGTCTTGGAGTTATTCTCCTGAGGTTTGACATTCTGATGGACTTTTCTCAGTCTCTGGATCCATTCTTGCTCATCAATCTATGTCATTCATTGTATTCCTCAAATGAGTGAGATCATGTGATATTTGTCTTTCTCTGCCTGGCTAATTTCACTTAGCATAATGCTCTCCAAATCCATTCATGTTGTTACAAATGGTAGGAGCTCCTTCTTTTTTTCCACGGCATAGTATTCCATTGTGTAAATGTACCATAGTTTTTTAATCCACTCATCTGCTGATGGGCACTTAGGCTGTTTCCAAATCTTAGCTACAGTAAATTGTGCTGCTATGAACATAGGGGTACATATATCCTTTCTAATTCGCATTTCTAGGTTCTTGGGGTATATTCCTAGAAGTGGGATCACTGGGTCGAACGGGAGCTCCATTTTTAGTTTTCTGAGGAAACTCCATACTGTTCTCCACAGTGGCTGCACTAGTCTACAAACCCACCAGCAGTGCACGAGAGTTCCTTTTTCTCCGCATCCTCGCCAGCACTTGTCGTTTGTTGATTTGTTGATGTAAGCCATTCTGAGAGGTGTGAGATGGTACCACATAGTCATTTCGATTTGCATCTCTCGGATAATTAGTGACTTTGAGCAAGTTTTCATATGTCTCTGGGCCTTCCTTTTGTCTTCTTTCATGAAGATTCTATTTAGGTCTGTTGCCCATTTTTTTATTGGATCATTTGTCCTCCTTTTATTGAGTTGTGTGAGTTGCCTGTAGATGCTTGAGATTAAACCTTTATCACTGATAACATTTGCACATATGTCCTCCCATACAGTAGGTTTTCTTGTTGCTTTGTTGATGGTTTCTTTAGCTGTGCAAAAGCTTTTGATTTTGATGTAGTCCCATTTGTTTATTTTCTCTTTAGCTTCCATTGCCCTAGGTGCAGTATCATCGAAGAAGTTCTTATGGCATAAGTCTGAGATTTTTCTTCCAGTAGATTCCTCTAATATTTTTATTGTTTCCTCTCTTACGTTTAAGTCCTGTATCCACTTTGAATTTATTTTTGTGTATGGTGTAAGTAGGTGCTCTGGTTTCATTTTTTTTGCATGTATCTGTCCAATTTTCCCAACACCATTTATTGAAGAGACTGTCTTGACTCCATTTTATGTTCATGCCTCCTTTGTCAAATATTAATTGAGCATAGTGGTTTGGGTTGATATCTGGATTCTCTATTCTATTCCACTGATCTATATGTTTGTTCTTGTGCCAGTACCAGGCAGTTTTGAGAACAGTAGCTTTGTAATACAGCTTGAAATCTGGTATGGAAATCCCACTGACTTTGTGCTTCTTTCTCAGGACTGCTGTGGCTATTCGGGGCCTGTTTTTGTTCCAGATGAATTTTTGGAGAGTTCTTTCTAGGTCTGTGAAATATGCCATTGGTATTTTAATGGGGAGTGCATTAAATTTATAGATTGCTTTGGGTATTATGGACATTTTAATTATGTTGATTCTCCCAACTCATGAACATGGAATGATTTTCCACCTGTTTACATCTTCCTCTTTCTCTTTTTTCAGTGTCCTGTAGTTTTCCACAAATAGGTCTTTTACCTCCTTAGTTAAGTTTATTTCTAGGTATCTTAATTTTTTTGGTGTAATGGTAAATGGGATTGCTTTTTTAGTCTCTCTTTCTGTAAGTTCACTATTCGTGTATAGAAATGCCATAGATTTATTGGCGTTAATTTAATAGCCTGCTACATTGCTGAACTCATTTATTAAGTCTACTAACTTTTTTATGGAGTCTTTCAGGTTTTTTATGTACAATATCATGTCATCTGCAAATAAGGATAGCTTAACTTCTTCTTTTCCAATTTGGATGCCTTTTATTTCTTCTTCTTGTCTAATTGCAATGGCTAATACTTCCAGTACTATGTTGAACAGGAGTAGTGAAAGTGGGCAATCCTGTCTTGTTCCTGTTCTTAGGGGAAATGGTTGTAGTTTTTGCCCATTGAGTATGATGTTTGCTGTGGGTTTATCAGACATAGCTTTTATTATGTTGAGGTATGATCCTTCTATTCCTACCTTGTTGAGAGTTTTTTTCAAGGAAGGACGTTGGATTTTGTCAAATTCTTTTTCTGCATCAATTGATATGACTATGTGATTTTTATCTCTCAATTTGTTTATTTGAAGTATCACATTTATTGATTTGCGGATATTATACCATCCTTGCATTCCTGGGATAAATCCTACTTGGTCATGGTGTATGATCTTTCTGATGTACTGCTGCATCCGATTTGCTAGAATTTTATTGAGGATTTTGGCATCTATATTCATGAGGGATATTGGCCTGTAATTCTCTTTCATGGTGTCATCTTTATCTGGTGTTGGTATTAGTGTGATGCTAGCTTCATAGAAGGAGTTTGGAAGTGTTCCATCCTCTTGAATTTTTTGGAATAGTCTGAGGAGTATAGGTTTTAGTTCTTCCTTGAATGTTTGGTAAAACTCCCCTATGAAGCAATCTGGCCCTGGGCTTTTGTTTGCTGGAAGCTTTATGATGACTGCTTCAATTTCTTCCACAGTTATTGGTCTATTGAGTTGTTTAGATTCTTCTTGATTGAGTTTTCGGAGGTTATATTTTTCTAGAAATATATCCATTTCCTCCAGGTTGTCCAGGTTGTTGGAGTAGAGTTGTTCATAGTATTTTTTAACAATCCTTTGTATTTCAATGGGGTCTGTTGTTATTTCACCTCTTTCATTTATGATTTTATTTATTAGGGTCCTCTCTCTTTGCTTCTTGGTGAGTCTTGGATAGAGGTTCATCAATCTTGTTTATCCTTTAAAAGAACCAGCTCTTGGTTTTGTTGATCTTCTGTATTGTTTCTTTGGTCTCTATGTCATTTATTTCTGCTCTGATCTTTACTATTTCCTTACTTCTGCTTACATTGGGCTTTTCTTGTTGCTTTCTTTCTAACTCTTTGAGCTGTTGGGTTAGATAATTTATTGCAGCTGTTTCTAGTTTTTTGTGATAGGATTGTAGAGCTTTGAACTTCCCTCTCAGAACTGCTTTCACTGTGTCCCATAGATTTTCGATCGTTGTGCTATCATTGTCATTTGTTTCCATGATGTTTTCTATCTCTTCCTTTATCTCTCTAGTAACCCAGTCAGAGTTTAATTGCATGCTGTTTAGTCTCCATATGTTTGATTTCTTTGGATTTTTTCTATTGTAGTTAATTTCCAGCTTAATGCCACTGTGATCTGAGAATATGCTTGATATGATTTCTACCTTCTTGAATTTGGAGAGACTTTGCCTATGACCCAACACATGGTCTATCTTTGAGAATGACCCATGGGCACTTGAAAAGAATGTATATTCTGTGGCTTTGGGGTGAAATGATCTGAAGATGTCAATTAATTCCATCTGGTCTAATGAGTCATTGAGGATTGATGTTTCTTTACTGATTTTTTGTTTAGAGGATCTGTCCAATGGTGATAGTGGGTATTAAAGTCTCCTACTATGATTGTATTGCTGTCTATCTCTCCCTTGATGCCCTCTAGGAATTTTTGTATATATTTCGGTGCTCCTGTATTGGGTGCGTATATGTTTACCAGAGTTATTTCTTCTTGTTGGATTGCTCACTTTAGTATTATGAAGTGGCCTTCTTTATCTCTTGTTATGTCTTTCACTTTGAGATCTAATTTGTCAGATATTAGTATGGCTACTCCAGCTTTTTTTTCCTTTCCATTCGCCTGATTAACTCTTTTCCAACCTTTCATCCTCAGTCTGTGTGCGTCTTTTTTTCGGAGGTGGGTTTTTTGTAGACAGCAGATACATGGGTTGTGTTTTCTTATCCAGTCTATTACCCTATGTCTTTTGATTGGAGCATTTAAACCATTTACATTTAAAGTTATTATTGATAGGTACTTATATGTTGCCATTTTTGTCCTTTACCATTGTGTTCCTTCTTCGCTTCCTATTCCTTTTTACAGCAGATCCTTGCATTGCTGGTTTGGTTGTGACGAATTCCCTTAGTCCTTTTTTATCTGTGAAGCTCCTGATTTGATCTTCAATTTTGATTGAGAGCCTTGCTGGGTATAGTATTCTAGGATTCAGACCCTTCCTTTGCATGACTTTGTAAATTTCATTCCACTGCCTTCTGTCCTGATAGGTTTCTGTTGAGAGATCACTTGTTAGTCTGATGGGGGTTCCTTTGTAGGTGACTTTCTGTCTCTCTCTGGCAGCTTTTAAGATTTTTACTTTGTCATTGATGTTGGCCAATTTAATTATAATGTGCCTTGATGTAGGTCTTTGGGGTTTATTTTGCTTGGGACTCTGTGAGCTTCTTGGATTTGTGTGGGTTTTTTCTTTCCTATATCAGGGAAGTTTTCTGTCATTATTTCTTCCAACAAGTTTTCTATTCCTTGCTCAGTTTCCTGTCCTTCTGGAAGCCTAATTATACGGATGTTGTTTTGTTTCATGTTGTCCCAAAGTTCCCTTAGGCTCTCCTCCTGCTTTTTGTTATTTTTTTTCTAGAAGCTGCTCTACTTGGTTATTTTTTCCTACCTGGTCTTCTAGCTCACTGATGTGATCCTCTGCTTCTTCTAGTCTATTCTTAATACTTTCTATTGATATCTTTACTTCAGCAATGTCACTTTTCATTTCTAATTGGCTCTTCTTCATTTCTTCTTGGTTCTTCATCATTTCTTCCTGGGTCTTCCTCATTTCCTCTTGGTTCTTACTCATATTATCAAGTTTGTCTCCCATTCTTTTCAGCCACCTTATGACCATTTCTCTGAATTCTTTCTCTGACAGGTTGTTAACTTCCATTTCGTTTACCTCCTTTTTTGGTGAGCCTTGTTTTTCTTTCATATGTGGGCTGTTTCTTTGTCTTCCCATGGTCTCTCTTCTCTGTGTATCTGGTTATGTAGTTCTCACTCTCCTGCGTTGATTTAAATGCACAAAATGGCGAGACCAGTTTGGCTCAGTGGATAGAGCATCGGACTGCGGACTGAAGGGTCCTGGGTTCGATTCCGGCAAGGGCATGTACCTTGGCTGCGGGCACATCCCCAGTAGGGGGCGTGCAAGAGGCAGCTGATTGATGTCTCTCTCTCATCGATGTTTCTGACTTTCTATCCCTCTCCCTTCTGCTCTGTAAAAAATCAATAAAATATATTTAAAAAAAATAAAAAATAAAGGCACAAAATACAACACAACCAGATAGAACACACCAGGCACTGAACCGGAATGTAGTCACAGTAATGGTAATTCCAAATAAAGGTGATCTCCAGAGAAAGGCAAATTTGGTGGCAGGTGAGAAAAAAGAAAGAGAACCTCCCCCAGACACATACAGACACTCACACACCCACATTCACACAAAAAGAAAGAGACCCCCCCACACACACACAAACACACACTCACAAAAAAGAAAGACTAGAATGCCAAAATGATAATGGGAAAAGGGGAAGAAGAAGAAAAAAAAGGAGTAAATTATAAATGTGGGGTGAAAACTCCTATAGGATAGCCCCTAATCTGAACCAAAACTCGCAACAAGTACCTGGAGATTGATACAAATTACATACAACTACTAATATCAAGGGAGGTGAGGGAACACAAAAGTAAAAATCTATCTAAAAAACAATGCAAATAAGGACAAAAAAAACAAGAAACAACACCAAAAATAAATATAACCCCCCTACAAGACAAACCAAAATAAGAGAATAAGCAAATCAATCTCATAAACCTGCTTAAAAAATTGATATAATCAACAGTCAAGTAAACAACAACAACAGGACAGGGATAAAAACACTTTAAGATAGTGAAGTCAGAGAAGCTAGAGGTATATATGGACTTGGAGTAGTTGGTTGGAGATTAGATATATAAGTGGGGTGAAATATTAACAGGGGGTAAAAAGAAAGAATTAAGGTAAATCTAAAGCAGGAAAAGTGTAAGGGAAACAAGGCACTAAATAGGGAAAGGTTAGCAAGAGAGTGGTGGTATAAAGGTGAAGTTGAGGTAGAGTAAAAGATACTAAAGAGTAGATGAAAATAGACTGTATTCCCAAGGTCGAAGAGAAAATATAATCAATTCCCTGTGTCACACAAGAGTCAATTTGTGATTTGGCCCCTGGGTGGCAGTGTTTCTAGACTGACTTCTGGGTCTATTGGTCCTCTCTATCCTGTACTAAAATTTTGCTGTCCCTGTGGTATTCAATACTGCCTCTCTAATGGTGACTGCTGTTTTAGCAGCCAGGACCCTCCCAAAATCTTCTGGGTCTCCCTCCTCTGTCAGGTCCAAATTGGTTGCGCTCCAGGGATTAACTCTGCCACCAGCTCCATGGGCCCTCTCCCACCTTTACCAGCTCCAACAGACACAGATTTTATTTCAGGTGCATATCTCCAGGCTTTGAGTTCCAAGGTGCAGATATCCCAGTCTGCCAGCCCCCTCAGTTTCGGGCCCAAAGTACCCCCAGGGAAATCTGACCTTTCCCTGCTGGAGTTTCACCTTCCTGGACTCTGCGCGTGTCCACGCCAACTGGGTGCCGGTGTTCCAGGAGTCTCAGCCGTCTAGCCGGTACTGCAGCTGTATATTTTCAGGTCCTTCCCCTTCAAGATGTCGTGGTCTGCCTCTGCGTGCCTACTTGCGCAGTTGGCTCAGAGGGAGAACCCAGCAGTACTGGGGCCGCTCAGGCTGGGGAGTCCAGCCCAGCAGTCCCCTATCTTCTCCCGGAGCACAGCTGCTTCCCTACTTGCCAATAAACGCTCCCTGCATGACCTTCAGCTGCTCCCTCCTTCTGCCCTGTGAGTAGATTCAGATCGAATCCCTCCATTCCACCGCCATTTTTTTTCTCTCCACCTTTAGCATTTTAATTCTGTGTGTTTGTGTGGGCTTGTTTGAGTTGCTCTTGTTTGGTACTGTGATTCCTGGACATGTAAGTCTACTTCTGTCACACATGGGTGTGGAACCCGCCCATTCCACATCTCTGCCTCATCTACCAGTCTTGATGTGGCCTCTTCTTTTTTTCCTTAGCTGTAGAATTTCTGTTCAGCTAGATTTGAAGCAGTCTAAATGATGGTTGCTCTGTAGTTTAATTTTATTTTTGATGTGGTTGTTTGAGAATGTTTGTACTGACCACATTTACCTATGCCATCATCATGACCCCATTCATATTATGTTTTAATTATCTTATTAACTCAAAGTACTCTCAGTTATAAGCTATAATATATCACATGTAATACTTTTTAAAAACGCTGCTAATCAATATCATGTCAATGATGAAATGTGTATTATGGTTTCAGAGACCTTAAAACATACATTAAATTGTAGAATGAGGATCATTGAAATGGAGTATTTATCATGTTTTTCTGTTGTTTTTCTTTCAGTAGAATGAAAATTTAATAAGAGCAAACATTTTAATGCCTTCTTCACTGCTACCTGCATTTATAGTACCTATTATTCTTATGACATAATAATATTAGATACTCACTGAAAATTTTTGAAAATAAATACTTGAGTAGATTTTAATAGTTTTTAAATTAAAATATATATTTTTTGTTGAATTAAAGAGGAGAAAATAGAGGGAGAGAGAAAGAAAAACATCCATGAATGGGAACTATAGATGGGCTGCCTCCTTGGCTGGGAATCAAATCAGTGACCTTTCAATGCATTAGACAATGCTCTACTAACTAAGTCACGCCAGGGCAGATTTTATTAGTTTTATATTTAATTATTCTGTCATCTCAATGACTTAAAATTGTTATATACCTCTCCATGGCTTTTATCTTATCTTTCTCATGCAATACCAGAAAAGCACATAAGTAACAAAAAGTAGTAATTATTACATTGTATTATATTGAGGAAACTTACTTGACTTTATGGAAATGTGTGTGTGTGTGTGTGTGTGTGTGTGTGTGTATGTGTATATGTGTGTGTCTTTATGCATGTGATGATTTCAAAAAGCATGAGTCTTGTAATTAATTAGGGTTAAATTTGTGCATGACAAATTGGAGTAATTAAAAAATATAAGTATAATGGGAAGTTCTTGAGCTATTGTAGTGTCTTATGGTGCGCAGGGCACAGGTTTCTTCTGCTGCCTTATCCTGGATGGCCTCCATCCCAAGATTAATTTACAGTCTGAGAGAACACAACTAACTCTACCAATTTGTTCTCCTGCAAGCAGGAAGTAGAAATGCAAAAGAGAAGGATACAGCCCCTGCCACTTAAAAGACATTACTTGAAAATTGCATGCACCCTTTCTTCTTACATCTTATTGGCTAGTTATGTCACATGACCATAGTTCTAAAACATGATGCAGAATTTCAAATCGTTGGTCTGGATATTCAATACCGTATTATTTGGATAAAAATTAATTTTATGGAATACTTAGCATTATCCACAAGGAAGAATTTATGAGTATCCTTCTTACCATATTTAAAATATAGTACAGCTCAAACAAAAGACACCCTAAGGTCCTATTCCATTTCTTCTTTTATAGGCCAAGTTTTTTCAGGGATATGATAAGTATAGTTTCTCATATTCTAATCATCTATAAACTATATTACAATTTAAAATCTTCTGAATATTCCTATTCCTCCTAACGTGGTGTACAGACAGAACAAATGCAATGAAATTAAAATGGATGTGGAAAATACACAAAAGTGACATCTACAGTGCAAGAACAAAAAAGGCTGCTTCCTTCTATGACAGGAGATCATTTCCTATAGGTCCTGAGTTTGACAATGGTGAATTTCACCCACATAGTGGAGTCTCTGGTTTCCTATTGGGTTTCCTGCTTACCCATGATAGAGCCTGCTGTTTATCTATGGTGTAAGAAATTGCAGGCTTTACTGGAAAAAAACTTGGGGTTTTGACAATATAGTTTCTTTCAGGCTTTCAGTAATTTTTTCAATCCATTTTATTTGTGTAAAAATTGAAACCAAAGATTAGCTATAATAATAAAAGCATAATATGCTAATTAAACCATCTGTCCTTCTGGACGAAGCTGGGACAGCAAGGGAAGCCGAGGTTCCGGGTGCCTGCCAGTGACCACAGGGAAGCCTGCGTTTTGGGTGCCAGAGGGAAGCCAGTGTCAGCAGCTGGGGGAAAGAAGGCCTACTCTGCAAGAATTTTGTGCATCAGGCCTCTAATATATATAAATTTGAGCTTAAATTACTTTTATTTCTCATCCACTTGCTTATTGTAAACTACTTGGGTGAAAAAGGAACAACCTTAGTTTGGTGTTTGCTACTGGGAGTAAAATGTGTTTGAAATAGACTTGAAAGATTATCTTATCAAATTGAAGTCTATGTTTGAGAACCACCACTAGTAATGGTTTGCATTTGGAGTACCAACATATTTGTTCCTTCAGTCCTCTGAGCCCCCACATTATTGGACTTTCAATCAATGACAATTACCCAGTGCAGATCTAGAATACTTTCTTAAGCAAAGTAGTAGTCTTTTTCAACTCTTCTTTTTGGTTGGTAAATTCTACTCTCAGTATCACTCCCTATTAAGCATGTAGAAAGCACTAATGAATACCTACATTTTGAAAATTTTATATTCTCTAGTGCCATAGCCTCCTTTATCTTAGGTTCTGTTATTTTTAGAACTATAATCCCAAGTACCAAACTCTGCATTAGTTAAATTTTAGTGTGGTTATTACCTACATTAAGTTATTGAAACATAAAATTCCAATTGGAAGTCTTGGATTTCCCAGAGGGTTGTTGGTATCTGTGGTCTATCAAAGGGAAAAGTTGAGAAGATGGTCCATATCTGGTGTGATACTTCCTCCACTCTTGCTTTACCATTTAGTATGCACAACCTAGGACATATGACTCAATCTCTACCATATGTGTTCTTTTATAACAATACAATTGAAATAATATTAAATACCATAAGGTTGTTGTGAAAATTAAGCAAGTTAATTCATATTATGAACTCAGAACACTTTCAGGTATACTTTAAATTATATACATGTTAGCTTGTGATTAGTTAGCTTTTGCTATGCAATTAAACACCCAAAAACTAGTGTTTTAAAATATCAACCCATGTATGTTGCTCACAATTTTTCATATTGGCAATTTAGACTGGTTTGGGAAGAGTGTGGCTGGTCTCTAGGTGGGACTTGCTCATGAGTTTGTGGTCAGCTAGCGGGTCCTCTGGGGCTGACTTGTTTATCAGGAACTCCTCTGAGGGAGCTGGGATGACTTGACCTGTTGATGTGTTCTCTCATCCTATAGTGATCTAGCTTGGCTCTCTTCACATGGCAGGGAAGGTAGGGGTACTAAGAGTAACAAAAGGCAAGTTCTTGTGTACAAACTTTTCACTGTTCTATGATTGCAACATTTTTGTTACTGTCACACTGGTCAAAGGGAAAAGCTAGGTCATCCTATATTCAAGGAATGGAGAAAGAACCTATATGTCTCTTATTGTTTCCATTAACTTTTAGACAGAGTGGAAGGGAGGGAGGAAGGGAAGAGAGAGAGAGAGAGAGAGAGAGAGAGAGAGAGAGAGAGAGAGAGAGAGAGAGAGAGATACATCTATTGATTGCTTTCTGCTCACGTCCCTCAAACCTGCAACCAAGATATGTGCTCTTGACTGAGAACCAAGCCCGTAACTCTTTGGTTTGCCGGCTAATGCTCTATCCACTGAACAAAATAAGCCAGGGCAAAACTCTATTTTTTTGATGGAATCAATTGTAAAATCATGTTATAAGAGGAGGAGTACTTTTATAGCAACATTTGCAATTAACTACAGCTGTGATTATTGTTGTTGTTGGGTTAAGCTCTACCATGAATTATCTCATTTCCAAACTAATGTTATAGTCCAGTTCCAAACATCAAAGTTTGCATTCTAAAATATGAAGCAAAAATATCTATTTTAAAAATATATATGCTGAAATGCCTCTGTGGTAGGCAGAATAATGGCCCAAAACAATATCACTAGAAACTGAATTTATCTATATATAAAAGCCTAAGTGAGTGTTATGACCACATGATCAGATGACCAGATGATTGGCCAGTAGCTATGATGTGCACTGGCCACCAGGGGATGGATGCTCAATACAGAAGCTTCCCCTTGATAGTCAGTACGGTCCCACAGTCAACATCCCACAGCCAGCCAACCTACCATGGTCCCTTCCCCAGCCAGCTATCTCTGATTGGCCCCAATTAAGACTAGGTGAGATAGCACCAATCGGCCCTGAACACTGGCCAGAACAGAAGGACCCACCATACATGAAAATCAGCTGACCTTGATTTTAAAAATTTATCCTGATTATCTCTATGGGTCCAATGTAATCTCAAGGCTCCCTATAAGTGAGAAAAAGGAGGCAGGAGACTCAGTGTCAAAGTCAGGGAAGAGAGAGAGAGAGATAGAGAGAGAGAGAGATAGAGAGAGAGAGAGAGAGAGAGAGAGAGAGAGAGAGAGAGAGAGAGAGTTGAAGATAGTACACTGCTGGTTTTGAAGATGAATAAAGATGTCATGAGACAAGGAATGCTGAGGAACAAGACAATAGGGTGATGAAGGCTGGGGGTGTGAACAGGCTAGAAAAGGTAAATGGGAGAAAAGGAGGGACATATGTAATACTTTCAACAATAAAGTTTTTTTAAAAAGTCAAAGAGACAAATTTCCTCCTAGAGATTCTAGAAGAAACATGACCCTGTTGATACCTTGATTTTAACCCAGTGAAACCCACTTTAGACTCCCCTCTTCCAGTACTGCAAAATAATGAATTTATGTTGTTTTAAGCCACTAGGATTGTGGTAGTTTGTTGCAATAGTATCAGTTCCACACTTCAATTTTGCTTAACTTGTTAGCATGGCTATATACAACTGTATGGAAAGTTAGAAAGTATAGGATTTTTTCACAGGGAGGCCATGTGTTTAGCCAGTTTGAGAAGTTTTATCTCTGTGGAAGAGAGAAAATATACGTGAGGCAATCAGTAATTTCTGTGACAGTGAACTTCCTAACCTCATCAATACAGAGCTCATTAAATTATTAAGCATTTTATTTTATTTTTATTTTTGTTAATCCTCATCCAATGATTTTTTCATTGTTTTATTTTTTTTTTATTTATTTACTAGAGGCCCGGTGCATGAAATGTGTGCAGGGGGAGGTCCTTCAGCCCAGCCTGCACACTCTCCAATCTGGGACCTCTCAAGAGAGGTCCCAGTGTCCATTTAGGCAGAATCCCAGTGGGATCCAGCCTAAATGGCCAGTCGGAGATATCTCTTACAATCCAGGACTCCTGGCTCCCAATTGCTCACCTGCCAGCCTGATCACCCCCTAACATTTTCACTGCCAGCCTGATTGATGTCTAACTGCTCCCCTGCCAGCCTGTTTGGCCCCAACTTCCCTTCTCTGCCAGCCTGGTCACTCCTACCTGCCCTTCCCTGCAGGCTTGATTGCCTCGACTGCCCTTCTCTTGCAAGCCTGGTTCCTCACAACTTCCCTCCCCTTTAGGCCTGGTACCCCCCAAAAGCCCTCCCCTGTAGGCCTGGTCACCCCCAACTGCCCTTCCCTGCAGGCCTGGTAACCCCAACTTCTGCCCCCTACTGACCTGGTCACCCCTAACTTCCCTCCCCTGAAGGCTTGATCACCAGTAACTACCCCCCACTTGCAGGCCTGTTCCTCCCAACTGCCCTCCCAGGCTGGCCATCTTGTGGTGGCCATTTTGTATCCACATGGGGGCAAGATCTTTGATCACATGAGAGCAGACGTCTTGTGTGTTGGAGTGATGGTCAATTTGCATATTGCCCTTTTATTAGATAAGATAGAGGCCTGGTGCACAGGTGGGGGCCAGCTGGTTTGCCCTGAAGGGTGTCCCAGATCAGGGTGGGGGTTTCCTCAGGATGTGGAATGGCCTGGGCAAGGGACCTATGGTGGTTTGCAGGCTGGCCATGCCTCCTGGAGACCCAAGTGGAGGCCCTGGTATCTGGAATTTATTTATTTCCTACCATTGAAATTTTGTAGCCTAGAGTGGAGCCAAGCCTTCTGCTCACTCAGTGGTGGCAGCCATTTATGTTGGAATTTATTTACCTTCTATAATTGAAACTTTGTAGCATGTAATGGAGGCCTAGGCTGGCCAGGGCAGGCAGAAATCTTGGCTTTCTCCGTCTCTGGGAAATCCCAAGCCTCCCTCCTGCTCTAGTGCTTGCAGCTATCTTGGTTGGAGTTCATTTGCATATTTGCTCCTGACTGGCTGGTGAGTGTAGCTTATGGGCATGGCTTGTGGCTGTAGTGGAGGTAAAGCAAATTTGCACATTACTCTTTTATTAGATAACATTTTTTATTAGAGAGTGGATGGGAGGGGAGGAGAGAGAGAGAGAAACATTGATGTGAGAGACACATCAATTGGTTGCCTCTCACACACACACCAACTGGCAGCCTGGGATACAATCTGCAAGCCAGGTATATTATCGTGAACGGGAATCGAACCCATGAACTTTCCTTGCCTGGGCTGATGTTATAACCACTGAGAAACACCAATCAGGGCTATTAAGCATTCCAATAAGTGAGAACCTGATTTCCAATATAAAATAAAGGATAGAGAACAAACCTATTAGGCTAATGGTACAAATGTGTACAAAAATAAATGTATATTTCAGAGTCTTAAATAAGCTTATATGTGTGAAAGTCAGAGTGGCACTTTGTATATAATAAGCACTATATAATTCCTAGCTATTATTTTATTATGACCTGCAAATAATAACACCTAATCTGCTTCCATCTGTTTAACCGTTTTTATTATTGGTGAAATTAGTTCCTGTACACTTTCAATTAGTGGTGAACAATATTTCTGAAGCTAGTACTTAAACCATGACTTTTATTCCTCCTTAAAAAATACAGAATCCAAGCACATATAACACTTCATTTGCTCTAATGGTCTTGATTTTATCAAGCTTTATCTTTGAAGGTATTGATAATCATTATAGCAAATTAAACATTGTTTCTTTCATACTAATTGGTAAGAGTCAAGGATAAGTAATGTACTAGTGTATGGCCAGAGCAAGTGGGGAAACAGAATATATAATCAAAGACAAATTAAATAAAGGAATATTATAAAAATTAATGATAAAGTATCAATAAAATTTATTTTAGGAAACTCAGAATGAACTATTCTAATATTTACATGTCTCTATTCTGTATTAAATCCATTAAAATAAACAAATTGCATTTTATGAGCACCTACTATGTTTCTAACACTGTGTAGTAAAAGCACCACCTGTAATAAAGAGGAATAAATAAAGAATATTCACTACATATGTAGTTCTTGTAATGAATACTTACCCAAATAAAATGTCACGGTTAGTAAGCACTTCAATTATAATCCTATCTAATAAAAGAGTAATATGCAAATTGACCATACCTCCGATCAAGCCATGCCCATCAGCCAATCAGAAGCAAATTATGCAAATAAACCCCTACCAAAATGACTGTGGCCACTGAGGAAGGCTTGAGTTTCTCCGGCAATGGAGGAAGCCAAGCTTTCTGCTTGCCCTTGCAGGCCTAGGCCTCCACTCAATGCTACAAAGTCTCAATTATAGAAGATACATAATCCCAACAGAAATGGTGGCAGCCACGGAGCTGGAGAGAGCTGAGGCTAGGGTTTCTGGGGCAATGGAGGAAGGCCAAGCTTCCGCAGCCCTAGCACTTAGGCTTCTACTCTAGGCTACAAAGTTTCAAACAGAAATGGCTATCGCCATGAGCAAGCAGAAGGCTTGGCTCAGCTCTAGGCTACAAAGTTTCAATTGTAGAACATAAATTAATCCCAGATCCCAGGGCCTCTGATTGGGTCACTGAGTTGTGTGGCTGGCCTAAAAACCACCACAGGAGCCTCACCCAGGCCACCCCATGCCTCAAGAAAACCTCCACCCTGATCCAGGACACCCTTCAGTGAAAACCAGCCAGCCCCGATCCATGCAACAGGCCTCTATCCTATCTAATAAAAGAGTAATAGGCAGATTGACTATCACTCCAATATACAAGAGGGTTGCTCCCATGTGGTCAAATATTCTGCCTTCATGTGGACACAAGATGGCCAGCAGGGGAGGACCATTTGGAAATTCCAGGCCAGCAGGGGAGCGCAGTTGGGAGGGACGAGTTCTGCAAGGAAGGGCAATTGGGGGCAATCAAGCCTGCAGGGGAGGGCAGTTAGGGGTGACCAGGCCAGCAGAGGAGGGAAGTTGTGGGCAAACAGGCTTGCAGGGGAGCAGTTAGACATCAATTAGGCTGGTAGGATAGTGGTTAGGAAGTGATAAGGCTGGCAGGCAGAAGCAGTTAGGGGCAATCAGGGAGGCAGGCAGTTGAGCAGTTTGGAACCAGCAGTCCTGGATTGTGAGAAGGATATCTGACTGCCCATTAAGGCCCAATCCTACCGGGATGGAGCCTAAACAGACAGTCACACATCTCTTGAGGAGTCCCAAATTGGAGAGGGTGCAGGCTGGGCTGAGGGCCACCACCCCTACCCCCGGGCCTCTAGTTCTATTATAATTATTGTTGTTCTGATTTTACAGATACAATAATTTAAGTCTCAGAAAAGTTAATTTGCACAATCACACAACTACCAAGTTAAACTAGAATTAGAACCAAAACATTCTGAATCCATGCTCTTTTGGTCATGCTTATGAAAAAAAAAATTGTTAGTCTCTAAGGAAACTTAAGGATATTTTTAAGCTTTCACCTTCCTGCCCTTCTCTACCTTTATTTCCAATCCCAAGGAGGATAAACAACTAGATTTTTAAATTTAAAAGCTATTTTTCCTCCTCCAATCCTCTCTCTGGGTGGCACTGTAAAATAAATAAAAAGATCAGTCATTTGGGTGTATGCTTCATTTTTTATAATAGCTTTAAGAGATGGAATTCATCTACCATAAAATTCACACTTTTAGAAATTTTAGCATATTTACAGACTTGTCAATCAACACAATTATTTCATTTTTAATATTTTTGTCAGCTGAATAAGACATTCCATACCCATTAACAGCTACTCCTTTCTAACCCATTCCTTCCAGCCTCTAGCAACCACTGATTTACTTTATATCTCTATATTTCTTATACTGGACATTTAAGTATAAATGGAATCATATAATATGTGACCTTTTGTGACTGGCTTCTTCCATAATATTTTCATGGTCATCCACATTATAGCATATATCAGTGTTTTATTTTTTATTGCTGATTAATATTTTAATTTATGTTTAAAACACCTTTTTATTACACATTTTTCAGTTGATGGGAATTGGGATTATTCTCACTTTAAAAAATTTTTTTATTGAATTTATTGGGGTGACAGCGTTTAACAAATTATATAGATTTCAAGTGTACAATTCTTTAATACATCTGTATATTGTATTGCACATCCACTACCCAAAGTCAAGTCTCATTTCAAAACCATATATCCTTTATCTTATTCTAACTTCTCCTACACTCCTTTTCCTAAGGTAATCACCATACTATTGACTATACTCTGAGATTTTGTGCGTTTACTTTTTTTTTTTCTTAATTGGTTCACCTTTCCACTCAGTCTTTAAGTGAATAACACTGCTCTGAATATTCATAAATAAGTTCTTGTGTTCACATCTCTTTCCTTTAGGATATTTACCTAGAAGAGGAACTTATATTTACATGATGATAATAATGTTTGTTTTTTAATATATTTTTATTGATTTCAGAGATGAAAGGAGAGCCAGAGAGAGATAAAAACATCAATGATGAGAGAACCATCAATTGGCTGCCTCTTGCACACCCCCCACTCAGGATTAAGCCTGCAACTCTGGCATGTACCATAATTGGAATCAAACCGTGACCTCCTGGTTTATAGGTCAACATTCAATCACTGAGCCAAACCAGCTGGGCACTTATTTATTTTTATAAACTGCCCGAAAATTTTTAGCTTCTCACTATTAATGGATTTGAGGATTCCTTTCTCCACATTCTTGTCAACATTTGTCATCCTCTGTCTTTATTTATTACTAGAGGCCCAGTGCACAAAATTTGTGCATGGGGTTATGTGTCCTTCAGCCCAGACTGCACCCTCTCCAATCTGGGACCCTTCAAGAAATGTCTGAATACTTGGTGTTAGGCCTAAACAGGCAGTGGGACATCGCTCTCACAATCCAGAACAGCTGGCTTCCAACTGCTCACCTGCCTGCCTACCTGCTTGATTGCCCATAACTGATCTGCCTGCCAGTCAGATCACTCCCTAATCACTCCCCTGCCAGTCTGATCACTGCCTACTGCTCTCCTGCGAGCCTGATTGCCCATAAACTCCCTCCCTTGCAGGCCTGGTCACCCCTAATTGCACTCCCCTGCTGGCCTGATCACCCCTAACTATCCTCACTTGCAGGGCTGGTTGCTCCCAACTTCCCTTCCCTCTTGGCCCAGTCACTCCTAACTGCTCTCCTTTGCCAGCCTGTCCCCCCTAACTGCCCTCCCCTGCCAGTCTGGTCACCCCCAACTGTCCTACCTTACAGGCATGGTCTCCCCAATGCCTTCTCCTGCAGGCCTGGGCTCCCCCAAAATGGTTCTAACCTGCAGGCTGATCATCCCTGATTGCCCTCCCTTACAGGTCTCGTCCCTCCCAAATGCCCTCCCCTGCCAGCCATCTTGTGGCTGCCATCTTGTGTCCACATGAGGGTGGCCATCTTATGTGTTGGAGTGACAGCCATTTTGCATATTACTCTTTTATCAGGTAAGATAGCTGTCCTAGTGAATTTGATTTACATTTTCAGAAAGAACAATGATGTTAAGAATCATCTTTCAAGTGCCTATTGGTTATTCATACATCATTTTTTTTGAGAAATGTAGATTTGAATTCCTTCCCTAATTTTTAATTGGAAGGTTTATTTCTCTATTGGTGGTAGTAGGCATCTATAGATATAAAAGCCTAAGAGACCTTTATGACCGAACAACTGGAATGACCAGAACAACTGGTCACTATGATGCACACTGACCACCAGGGGGCAGACACTCAATGAAGGAGCTGCCCCCTGGTGGTTAGTGCGTTAACACAGACAACTTCCCCTGGCCTGCCAACCTCCTGCAGTCCCTCCCCCTGGCTGGCAGGCCCTGATGACGGGGCTGGGACTTGGAACCAAGAGTCAGTAGCAGTGGATATGGTACTTTTCCCAGGGGCACTAATGGCTGGCTCCCTCCTAAAGTCCAGCAGCCAACCTCCCATCCCCATCCCTCCCCCTGGCCAGCAGGACCTGATCAGCCCACCACCCACCTGCCATGGTGGTAATGTAGTAGAAAGGGAAGGAGGAAGGGGGAAGGTGGGGAACCACAGGTGGGGTTGTCGGTGCCTTGCATCCATTCCTTCCACGGCCAGCCTAGTAACTGTCACCTCCTCTCCCAACCTCGCTGGGGCCTTTGGGACCCAATCAGCCTCTTCCTGATCACCAGCTCAGCCTAGGAACCCCACACATGCACTAATTTCATGCACAAGGCCTTTAGTTGTTTATAAATCTCTATCTCTATCTCTATCTCTATCTCTATCTCTATCTCTATCTCTATCTCTATCTCTATATCTATCTATATCTTCTATATCTATATCTATCTATATCATATATCTATATCTATATCTATATCTATATCTATATCTATATCTATATCTATCTATCTATCATCTATCTATAATATCTAGCAATCAGAATGGCAAAATGACCAGACCAACCAGTGGCTACGACTCACACTGTGGCAGCCAACCTGCCTGATTCAGGCCCTTATTGGCCCGTAATACCCCAATCAGGAAGGGCCGGACAGCCAACTGCCCATAGCTCCTCCCTCCCCACTGTGCATGAATTCGTGCACTGGGCCTCTAGTTCTGAAAGAACAATGATGTTAGGAATCATCTTTCAAGCGTCTGTTGGTTATTCATACATCATTTTTTTTGAGAAATGTAGATAAGTTATTTGCTCTGATTTTATGGATTGTCTTTTGGTCTTTGACAATTTTTAAGAGCTGTTAATTTATAGCAAAATAGTGAGAAGGCACCTAAATTCTCCATGTACCTTGGAATTTGGACAAATGTAAAATGAAATGTATCCATTATTATGGTATCATGTAGAGTATTTTCACTAGCCTAAAGTCCTCTGTCCTCTGTCTATTAATTCCTTAACCATCCCTGACCTGGCAATCTCTGTGTTTTTTTCTACCTTCATAGTTTAGCCTTCTCCAGGATGTAATATAGTTGGAATTTTGTTATGCAACATTTTAAAATTTACTTCTCCACCTAGTAATATGCATGTAAGGTTCCTCTATGTCTTTTCATGGCTAGATGGCTGTGGGAGCACTCATTCCTCATACCTGCACATGCATCTGATACCTGCTCACAGCGCCAATTGGCAGGAAATCAGATCTTTTATACTGCCCCACTACACCAACTGTGGGGTCTGAGCCCTTCTTCCAATGGCTGGACCTCCTGGGACTAAGGCTATTCAACAAAGAAGCCATGAGAAGCTGTGGGTGTGTAAAAGAATCTTTATTATAGGAGCCAGTGGCCATCTAGCCATTACTAACAAGGAGCCACTAACAAAACAGTTCTTCAAAGTAAAGTCCCATACAGTACATAACCGCACATAGGCTAGGTAACAATATATCTTTCCTGCAGACTAGCCTCTGACATAGGAGCTATACAAAAGCCATCCTTAAAGCTACAGCCTCCATAAGTAGCCATGCCAGCCATCATCTGAGCTACCTACTTGCTGGTCAGTACCATACTTTATACTACTCAAAAGAGGCTTTTTAGGCTTTTTGCTAAATAATGACATCACTCATTTGGGTTACAGAAGGGCATGCCTGAGTAGTGTCTGCATCCTTGCACCTGTGTATGGTCCTTGGACACCCTGATTAAGATCCCCATGCCCAAAGTAGCCTTGTATATCCAGCATACTCTAAGTAGCGCCTTAATATCTAACTGGACTTGAGAATCTGGCCTACTCTGAATGGAGTCCCGACGATGACTCATTTCTTTGTATCACTGGATAATATGTCATTATCTTGATTGAGCACTTGTTTGTTTATTCATTCACTTATTTAAGGACAACTTAGTTACTGACAAGTTTTGAAAATAGTGAAAACAGTATCTATAAACATAATTATCCAGGTTTGTGGAGACAATGAGTGAAACTGCTAGATCCTATGGAAAAATAATCTTTATTTGTGTGTGTGGTTTTTTTTAAAGAAATTGTATGATCCTTCTATTCACACCTTGCTAAGAGTTTTTATCAAGAAAAAGAAAGGGTGTTGGGTTTTGTCAAATGCTTTTTCTGCATTTGATATAGTTGATATGACTATGTGATTTTTATCTCTCAATTTGTTTATGTGATGTATCACGTTTATTAACTTGAGGATATTGCATCATCCTTGCATACCTGGGATAAATCCTACTTGGTCATGGAGTATGATCTTTCTGATGTACTGCTGGATCCACTTTGCTAGAATTTTGTTGAGGATTTTGGCATCTATGTTCATTAGGGATATTGGCCTGTAATTCTCTTTCATTATGTCATCTTTATCTGATTTTGGTATTAGGGTGATGCTAGCTTCATAGAATGAGCTTGGAAGTGTTCCTTCCTCTTGAATTTTTTTGAATAGTCTGAGGAGAATAGGTGTTAGTTCTCCCTTGAATGTTTGATAAAACTCCCCTGTGAAGCTGTCTGTCCCCGGACTTTTGTTTGCTGGAAGCTTTTTGATGACTGCTTCAATTTCTTCCGTAGTTATCAGTCTATTGAGATGTGTAGATTCTTCCAGATTGACTTTTGGAAGGTTGTATTTTTCTAGGACTATGTCTATTTCCTCCAGGTTATCGAGTTTGTTGGAATAGAGCTGTTCATAGTATTTTTTAATAATTCTTTGTATTTCTGTGAGGTTGGTTGTTATTTTGCCTCTCTCATTTCTGATTTTGTTTATTTGAGTCCTCTCTCTTTGCTTCTTGGTGAGCCTGGCTAGAGGTCTATCGATCTTGTTTATCCTTTCAAAGAACCAGCTCTTGGTTTCATTGATATTTTGTATTGTTGTTTTTTTTTTTGGTCTTTATGTCATTTATTTCTGCTCTGATCTTCATTCTCTCATTCCATCTGCTCACTCTGGGTTTTTCTTGAAAATAGGCAACGGACCTAAATAGATACTTTTCGAAAGAAGTCAAAAGGAAGGCCAAGAGGCATATGAAATATGCTCAAAGTCACTAATCATCCAAGAAAAGTAAATCAAAACAATAATTTGGTACCGTCTCACACTTATCAGAATTGCTATCATCAACAAATCAATAAACAACAAGTGTTGGTGAGGATGTGGAGAAAAGGAACCTTAGTTTAATGCTGGTGGGAATGCAGACTGGTGCAGCCACTGTGGAGAACAGTATGGAGTTTTCTCAAAAACTAAAAATGGAACTCCTATTTGACCCAGTGATCCCACTTCTGGTAATATATCCCAAAAAACTAGAAACACCAATCAGAAATGATATATGCACCCCAATGTTCATAGCAGCACAATTTACCATAGCTAAGATTTGAAAAATAGCCTAATTGCCCATAAGCAGATGAGTGGATTAAAAAACTGTGGTACATCTACAGAATGGAATATTATGCTGTGGTAAAAATGAAGGACTTCCTGCCATTTGCAACAGCATGGTTGGAACTGGAGAGCATTATGCTCAATCAGTAGTTGGAAAACTGCTGCTCACAAGCCACATGAGTATGGCTCTTCCACAAAATACCACTACGTCCTGGGCAAGTCTCTATTTTGAAGAAGTGGAATCAGAAGAAGTTTATGTTTTAAAAAATTTGTCTTTCAAAAGAAATGTCAACCACCGTTGTACTGTTGATATTTGGCTCTGTTGATTAATGAGTTTGTCAACCACTCTGTTAAGTGAAATAAGGCAGTCAGAGAAAGATAAACATCACATGATCTCACTCATTTATGGAATATAATGAACAACATAAACTGATGAACAAAAACAGACCCAGAGAGAGAAACTTTGAACAGACTGTCAAAACTCAGAGGGAAGATAAGAGAGAGTGGGGATAAGAGGGAGAGAGCAACCAAGGGACTTGTATGCATGCACAAGATACAGACAACAGAAGGGTGAGGGCATGAGTTGGAGGTATAGAGAGCTAATGGGGGGATAAGGACACATATGTAACACCTTAATCAATAAAGAAATTTTAAAAAGAAAAATAAATTGTAAAACTGTCTTCAGAGTGGCTCTGCCATTTTCCATTTCCATTATCAATATATTAGTGGCCTGGTGCATGAAATTCATGCATGGGGGGGGTTCCCTCAGCCTGCACCCTCTCTAATCAGGGATCCCTTCAGGGATGTCTCTTGGCAGTCAGACATCCCTCTCTCAATCTAGGAACACTGGCTCCTAACTGCTCACTGGCCTGTCTGACTGATCGCCCCTAACCACCTCTGCCTGCCTGCCTGATCACCCCTAAGTGCTCCCCTGATGGCCTGGTTGACCCTAACTGTCTCTGCCTTGTTCCACACCTGGAACCCAGGCTTCCCTCCCCCTGTACAGCTATAGGCACCCAGGACGTGGGCCAGCTTCACTCAGGCCGGCCCCAGCCACAGGCAGCCTCAGGCATCCAGGACCATAGGGCATGTGGCCTAACCCCAGGGCCATAAAGGGCCCCTGCCCCTCAAGCTACCACCCCTCCCCTTGCACGCCACCACCCTGTCCCTGACACAGCTGCTGCTTGTGCCACCACCCCATTCCATTGTGGAGCTGACAACGCATGCTGGCGGTCCTGGCCACTCCACATGGCACCCGTTCCACAGCAGCAAAGGTGTGAGGGGCGGGGCCACATTGTATGTGACCCCGCCCCTTGTCCATGATTGGCTGGTAGAATAGTGAAGGTATAGTCACATTAGCATATTACTCTTTTATTATATAGGATGAGAGTTCTAATTGTTCCAAGATCTTTCCAGCATTTGGTGTTGTCAGTCTTCCAGTTTTCTTCAATCTAATAGATGTAAAATGGTACTTCTTTTTTGTTTCAGTTTGAATTTCCTGATGACATATCACATGGAGCATCTTTCCATGTGCTTATTTGCCATCTGTATATCTTTTTTAGGTGAGATTTTTTTTTAAGGTATCCCAATTTTTAATCAAATTTTTTGTATTTTTATTTTTAAATTTAAGAGTTATTTGTATATTTTGAATAATATAGACCTTTATAAAATTATTATTTGCAAATATTTTCTCCCAGTCAGTGGCTTGTCTTTTTGTTCAGTTGATAATGTCTTTCACAGAGAAGAAATATTTAATTTTAATGAAGTCCAGAATATTTTTTTTTATTGAACATACCTTTAATATTGTATCTAAAAAGTCATCCCCTTGCCCAAGTCATCTAGGTTTTCTCCCATGTTATTCTCTAGGGTCTAGAGATTTTGGTTTTGCATTATATATTTAGATCTCTGGTCCATTTGAGTTATTTATTGTGAAGGGTAGAAGGTCTGTATTTATTAATGTTTTGCTTATGTCCAGTTGTTATAGTATCACTTCTTTAATAGACTATTTTTGCTCCATTGTGTTGTGTTGGCTTCTTTGTCAAAAATCAGTTGAATATTTGTATGGAATCATATTTCTGTTCTCTCTATTCTGTCCCATTGTATAATCTTTTACCAAACCATGCTGTTTTAATTATTGTAGCTTTTACTATAAGCCTTGAAGTCAGGTAGTGATGATAATCTGACATTCTCTATCAATTTTGTGTTGGATATTCTGGATTTTTTGCCTTTCCATTAACACTTCATAATAAGTTTATTAAAATAACTTTAATATTAATTCTATAATAACTTTAAAAGCATTTTATTAATATAACTTTTATATTAATCCCATACATAATTTCTTGGTATTTTGATTGGGATTGCATTGAATCTATAGATCAACTTGGGAAGAATTGTCCTCTTGATGATATTGAGTCTTCCTATCCATAAACATGGAATACCTCTCTATTTATTTAGTTATTATTTAATTTTATTTATTAGAGTTTGGTGGTATTCCTCATATAGACTTTGAACTTGTTTTGGTAGATTTATACCTAAATTTTTAATTTTTTGTGATGTTAAAATAAATGGTTTTGCTTTTTATTTCAAAATCTACTTGTTTATTGCTGGTACTTATGAAAGTGATTAACCTTGGTATATATTAATCTTATATCCTGCAAACTTCCTATAATACCTTATTGGGTCCAATATTTATTTATTTTTGTCTATTTTATTAAAATTTCTACATAGTTGGCAATATCATCTGAAACAAAGACAATTATATTTCTTCCTTGCCACTCTATATCTTTTATTACATTTTCTTATCTTACTGAAATACATAGAACGTCTAGTACAATGATGAAAAGGAGTCATAGAAGGGGACATTCTTTCCTTGTACCTGATCTTAGTGAAAAAGCTTAAAGTTTTTAAAATTAATCATAGTGTTAAGTATAGGTTTTTAGCAGATATTCTTTATCAGATATATGAAGTTTCCATTTATTTCTAGTTTACTGAGAATTTTTATCATAGATGTCAGATGCTGTCACATTGTTTTTCTTTATCTATTTATATAATCATGTGATATATTTTAGCCTTAGCCTGTTGATACGATGAATTAGATTAATTGATTTTTGTTTGTTCATATATATATATTCTTTTAAAAAATTTTTCTAACTATAGTTATAATTGGTTTTTTAATGTTGCCAACTTTGTATACCTGGGATAAAACTCAGTTGTTTATGATATAGAATTCTTTTTATACAATGCTGAATTCAGTTTGCTAATATTGAGGATTTTTATATGTGTGTTCATGAGAAATACTGGTAGATAATTTTCCTGTAGTAGTATTTTTGTCTGGTTTTTATTATAAGGTAATGTTTACCTCATAGAACAATTTAGGAATTACTTTTTCTGCTTTTATTTTCTGAAAGATATTTTAAGGTATTTGTATAATTTCTCCCTTAAATGTTTGGCAGAATTCACAAGTGAATCCAGCTGCTTTCTGTTTTGAAATTATTATTTCAAAATTTTAAATAGATATTGGCCTATTCAGATCATTTAATTCTGGTTTGTTGGCTATGTGTTTTGGCAAATTTTGTATTTAAAAGAATTGGTATATTTCCTCTTAGGTTATCAAGTTTGTGGCCATGGAATTTTTTGTAGTATTTCTTTATTATCAACATAATGTCTGTAGATCTGTAGTGATGTCCCTCTTTAATTTCTGATATTAGTATTGTGTCCTCTTTCTTTTTTTATTTTTTAGAAAAACAGCTCTTGTTTTTTAATATATTCTCTATTGATTTCTTGTTTTAAATTTTATTTATTTCTGTTCTCATTTTAATTATATTTTTTTCTCTGCTACACAACATTATCTTTATTATATTTCTCAGTTCTAGTTCTTCCAATTAGAACTTGGAGAGAATGTTTTCATTAAGTTATTCCCTCCTCCTTTTACAGCTTAGGCAGTGTTTGAAAAAAGCTTAATTTTTATAAGTTGTTAAGAAATTAAATTTTTGTTTATACATAATTTTAAGTGTTTATAAAGCACCCATAATTATAGCTTACATATATGTGACTTCAGAAAATGAAGTGACACTTTTAACACATTATTTTTATTCTGTGAAATATCTTGCATATATGTATAGGACCAAAATATAATCTTTTCTTGCTTGGAAAATTTTTATTAAATCTAATGGGGTGACATTTACTAATAGGATCATATGTTTCCTTTTCTCCACATCCTTGCCAATGCTTACTATATTTTGACTTTTTGATAATGACCATTCTCACAGGTGTGAGGTGATATCTCACTGAAAGTTTGACTTATAATTCCATAGTGATTAGTGATGTTGAATATCTGTTTTGGGAAAATGTTTATTCAAGTCCTTTGTCATATTTTAAATTGGATTATTTGTTGTTGTTGTTATTTTCATTAAGATGTATGGTTTTCTTACATATTATAGATATTAAACTCTTTTAGATAATTTGCATATATTTTGTCCCATTTCATAGGTAGTATTTTATCATGTTTATCATTTATCTTGTTCAGAATTTTTTAAATTTGATATCATTATACTTGTTGATGTTTGCTTTTGTAATTTGTACTTTTGATATAGTACAAAATATTATTACCAAGACCAATGTCAAGTAGATTTCCCCTATGTTTTCTTCTTGAGTTTTATAGTTTAAGATCTTACATTTAAATCTGTAATGTTTTTGAGTTGATTTTGTGAAATAAAAGTCCAATTTAATTTTTTACATGTTGATATCCAGTTTTTCTAATACTACTTATTGAAGAAGATTATCTCTTTCCATTGAATATTTCCTTGTCAAATTATAGTTGACCATATATGTATGGGTTTATTTCTGGGCCCTAAGTTGTGTTTTATTGGTTTATGTGTCCATTTTTATGCCAGATACCATACTGTTTTCATTACTATAGTTTTGTATTATAATTAGAAATCAGGAGGTTAGATGCCTCTAGGTTTGTGTTGTTTGGTTATTTTAATATTGCTTTGTCTGTGCAAAGGCTTTGTGGTTCCAAACTAATTTTAATGTATTTTCCTATGTTTGTTAAAAATGTAACTAGAATGTGACAGGGATTGCATTAAATCTATAGATAATGTTGAGTGGTATGTTCATGACATTTTAAAATATTAATCTAATGATCCATGAATATGCAATATATTTTCATTTATTTTTGTATTCCTCAAATTCTTTTATTAAAGTTTTACAGTTTTAGTGTATAGACTTTCACCTCCTTGGTTACATTTATTTCTAAATATTGTACTATTTTTTATTCTATTGTCAATGAGATTAAAATATTTTTCAGATGGCTTGTTGACTATGTATCATGAAACTTTACTGAATTTATTTATTACTTCTAAAGTTTTTGGGTGGATTCGTTAAGATATTGTACATATTAAATTATGTAATCTTCAAACAGAGATTATTTTACTTTTTCCTTTCCAATTTAAATGCCATATGTATGTATGTGTGTGTATATATATATATATATATATATATAAATATATAAATTACCTACTTACCCACTTATGTAGTTATCTATTTACTTTTCCTGATTGCTCTGGCTAGGATTTCCAGAACTACAAGGATTACTAATGGTCAGAGTGGTGCCTTGTCTTATTTCTGATTTTAGACATAAAGTTTCCATCATCTCACTTTTGAGTATGATGTTAGTTGTGGGCTTGTCATATATGGCCTTTATTATATTAAGGTACGTTCCTTCTATACAAACTTTGTGGAGAATTTTTATTATAAAAGGATATTAAATTGGGTCAAATGCTGTGGGGGGTACCCCCAGGCAAGATACCTCAGAAATGTTTTCAAAAGTCTGTTCTCTCTTAAAAGACTTTTTAAATTAAACTGATTGACACTTGCATTTGCTTGGAAATTTTTATCAATTAAAATTAATCAATATATTTATTTATATACATATATTGAATATTATGAAAGTTTTACCTCTGAGAAAGGCAAAATAAAGTAACAATATATATTTCTTAAATATAGCCAATTTTTTCAACAGCAGAATTTTAGATCAGACCAATGAGAATCATACCTATAACTTTACTGAAAGTTTCTTTGTTTTTAAATTAAAAATAAGTATTTAAGTTACTTTATAAATTAGCCTTTTAAAAATATAATCCAGGTCTCATATAAATTAAGTTACATTGAGAAGCCAACGTTTTTATAAGTAATTGAATTTAAATAAAATCTAAGAAATAGATTAGAAGCCACCATTTATTGCCTAACATTGCTATCCACCTGCATTCTTAATTAAGCTAGAGTCAGGGCAACAATTGGAACTTGTGAAATTTGCTTTACCTTTTAAATGAAGATGTCTACTTTAATTACTTAAATAAATTAGCTTGTTAAATTATAGTCAAGGTTTTCAGATAAATGAAAAGCCAATATTTTTATAAACAATTCTAATAAAGATTAAAAAAAAACAGCTAGTGAGATTTCTGTCTGTAATATAATTTTGACTGTCTTTTAAAAGAACAGATTAGACAGCCGCCATGATGAGCACATGGTTACATGGGGGCTGCCGCCACCATGGAAATAACAAAGGCCAGCCCCCTTCCTTTGAATAAGCCAATATCATTGTAAGCAAGTTAAATGAGTCTTTTAAAAAAATTACTGAAGCCTTCCCATAATCCTTCTGTATATGCAAATAAGCCTAAGAGGATACTTTAAAAATAAAATTATAATTTTAATAAAAAGGAGAAACTTTGAATTCTCCTTCACTAATATTTACAGGGTAAACTAATATTGTTGTTAAAATGTTAAATCCGACAGTAAATTAGTAGTCACCCTTACTACAAGAGAGCTTGTAATATGGATAGCTACTTAGCTGTAGGCTTATACTCTTGAGCTGCAGCAAAGATTCTTAAATAAAACTCTCTGTAGCCTGAGAGTTATTTGGGAAAGAAATAAAGACAGGTTTCCTTCAAACATCTTAAGGATTGTTATTAAAAGCCAATGTATTTGACCTCTTAAACTGAAGTAAGTAAATTGTGTTTTTGCCTCTCTGATAAAGTTTGTGTAAAGTTACTCAAAGACTAATTGGAGCAGTTTAATTAATATCATTTATTGTCCATTAACCTAGGACAAATAAAATTAAAGTAATAAGTTAACTTTATTTCAGAGTAACTTAATTTGGCTAAATGAAATAAGGAAATATTCATAAAAACTTAATTGTACTGGACAAAACTGTTCTTGAAGTACTAAAAAAATTTTATTGATGGTTCATCATACACTAACATTGCTAAACATGCTATGAATCCAAAGAAATATCCTGTAAGTACATTACATCAAGCCTTAATTGCTTATTTTTTTTTACTTTAAAAATTAATTTTTCAGTTATAATGCTAATAATAAGACACCCATGAAAAATCACATTATGTCAATAAGCCAAAGGAAAATCACTTGGACAAAAATCAAAAGGATCTCGAGTCTAATTTATAGAAAAGATTTCTTTATTAACCTTTGGTTGAGAATATGTTTGTATATTTCCAGAAAAGCCCATATAGATTCCAATAACAACAGATCCCAGAGAGGACCTGATAGGACTGTTCCAGCCACAGAAATAGCAATGACACATGAGAACAGAGGTGAAATAGTCCAGAAATAAAGATGTTGAAGACTCCTTGTCATACTAGCAGTTAACAGATATGCATTGCTGCAGGTTGCCCAGGACCAAGGGCAAGGAAGGTCAGTTGTGCACTTCCAGACAATGTGTGCACACCTTCTACACAGACATCAATGTTTGATATTTTGTGTTCTACCAGGACCTCTGAACTTGGGGGGCTTGCTTTATTTATAACACATTAAAATAAATGTTATATCTCAGGCATTAACCATTTTTACAGGTGGATCCAGCTCTGGAAAGGCTGGATCTACTGCAGCAGGGGAACAAATGTCCTTCAAACCCCTTATATTTCAGTAAAAATACAAGCTCTTATTTATGCCTTAACAGATTTTATTACAGAGCCCATCAACCTATAGTAATAGTACTTATGTGGTAAGTATGGTAAAAAATTATTGAAACAGCTCCTATAGGGCACACTAATTCAGAAGAACTTTTCATTTATTTTTCAGATTTTAAAATGTTATTTAAGAATGACAATTTCTATGTTTTATTGAAAGCAATGTCCTCAGTGTGTTATCTGCCTCCCTGTGCCAACTTTATGGGTAAATACCCCAGGACTTAAACCTAATCAAATCTGGCTATATGGATATCAAAAAATAGTAGAAAGAGCCAATTATGCTCTTAAAATCAATTATTAGAACAAAAGAGGGAGATGGATGTTATGTGTCACCTCAAAACAAGCTCAGTCATGCTATTTATACTTTAAAATTTTTGAAATTTTGATTCATAGGATCGTACAGCAGCCAAAAGGCATAAGGCCTCCTGTACAACAGCCTCTACCAAGTTAGATAGGTGGAAGGAAGCACAAACCAGACAAGAGTTTTATCAGATTCAGTAATAATATGGGGAAGAGGTTGTGTTTTATATCTTTCCAGAAGGAGCAGGGCAGCTAATGTTGGGTGCCAGAGCGTTAAGTGCACCACCACAATGGACCCAGACAAGCTCCCTGTCCCTTCACTCAAAAGGACTGTTGCCTCCATGACAGCAAAGTGGAGGAAGAAAACTGAAAACTATGAAGGAACTCTGGTACCAATATGGGGTCATCTGAAGAAGTTGACTGAAGCTTAGCAGATCCAGATTGCAGAAAAGCAAGAAGTTGGAGCTACTTCTTCAACCATGTTCCTGCTCATGCTAGCAACTGATAGCTGCCAGTCTTCTGCAAAGTCTTGTGCAACCAAGTTCAAGGATTCTGAGTAAATATAGGACAGCAGCAAAAGAAGCCTTTTCATTTAGTAGCTAAAAATGTTAACATGTCTAGTTTTGAATTTCTCTCTTATTGTTGTATTGCATTAGCATTGTTTTGTTATTATTTAAGAGCCAGAGTTTTGCTCTTGACTTTCAAGTTTTAAAATCATAACATGTATGTAGTTTAGTTTTTGCATTGGCATTGTTTACAATTGTTTTAATTTAGAGCTTTATTCTTGATGTTTAAATTTTACTTTCATTATAGTAGCTTAAAAACAAGAAAGGGTGAGATGTGGGGGGCACCCCCAGGCAAGACACCTTGAGCATTCTTTAAATCTTTGTCCAGCTGAATCCAAGATGCCTGGCAAAACCAAGTCTTGGTAAAAACACGCTTCACCAACAAGGCTGATGTGTTTATCAGCTTGGGCTTAACTTTACCTCAGGTGTCCAGGAGAGGGCCTTGAAATGTAAATGCAGTCTTGCCCCGGGAATGGGGGAATGAATAGGGCCTGGGCCTACTGAAACTGCTTTGATCCTAATGTTGGAGAAACCCCTTTGTATCGTGGAATATAAATAAACACAGCTTGCTGGACTCTGAATCGCTGTCTCTCCATCAGAGAGAACAGATCTCCCACCCAGCCCCAGCTCCTCTACTCAGAAACTGAACACAGTCTCTCTCCACACTGGATGTGAAAAAGAGAGAGAAAAACACCCTACAAAATGCTTTTTCTGCATATATTGAGATGATCATATGATTTTTATATTTAATTCTATTAATACTATATATCACATTGATTGATTTGCATATGTTACACATCCTTATATCCCAGTTTGAATATGCTGATGATTTAAATTTGTCAATATTTATTATATATCTATATTTATCAGGAATCTTGGCCTGTAGTTTTCTTTTCTTATAGTATCCTTATCTAATTTTGGTACCAGATTAATGTTGGGCTCTTACAGTTATTTCAGAGTGTTCCATTTCCTTCAAATTTTGGGAAGAATTGACATTAATTTTTCCTTAAAAAAACTTCTGTAGAATTCACCAGTGAAAAAATCTGATCCTGGGCATTTTCTTGAGAAATTTTTGTTTGTTTATTTGTTTTTTTTTTGTTTTTTTTGTTTGTTTGTTTGTTTGTTTTTGTTTTTTTAGTATGTCTTTCTCAATATTTATCTATTCAAATTTTCTATTTCTTCTTGATTCAGGCTTGTTAAGTTATACATTCCTAGAAATTTATTCATTTCTGTGAAAGAATAAATAACTTATTTTAACATTTTATGCAAGCAATTCTAATGGAAACAAATTTTATTTGTGAGGAAGTATTTATTTCTCCATAATTTTGTTTTCTGAAGGACTAGAGGGCACCCATGGATCTCAAGCCACCTTCACAAGCAAGAGTGGTGTAAGTGAAGTGGCTTGATTTGAAGACACTGCCAAGCTAAAGGCAGTCCTCTCCTTCACTTTTGAGACACAATTTTCTAAGTTACAGAATCCTAGTTAGCTTTTTTTTTTCTTTCAATGGTTTAAATATTTTTCTCTTGCTTGCACAGTTTCTGAGGAGACATTAGATATAAACCTTATCTTTGCTCTTTTTTAGGTCAGGTGTTTTATTCTTCTTGCTTCTTTCAGTATTTTTTATTTTTTCCTTTCTCTAGTTTGAAAATTATATGCCTAAGTGTAGTTTGTTCTTGACATTTATACTGCCTGGTGCTCCTTGCTTCCTGGATATGTGGTTTGGTATCTGACATTAATTTGGAGAAAATTCTCAATCATCACTCTTTCAACCATGTTTTCTGCTCCTTTCTCTCTTTAACTTCTGGTCTTCCTGTTATATATATGTTGCACCTTTTGTGGATGTTCCACAATCCTTCAATATCCTGGTTTTCTCTGTGTGTGTATGCATGTGGGTTTTATTGATATATCCTCTAACTGAGAGATTCTTTACTCAGCTGAGTCTAGTCTACTAAGTTCATGAAAATAACTTTATTTTCCTGTTTCAGCTTTTATTTTTAAATCCGCTAAAGTCCTTAGCATATTAATCATACTTGTTTAAATTCCTGAGCTTATTTAATTCCAGCCTTTATGAATGTGTGGTTCTGATGCTTGCTCTGTCTCTTCAAATTGTGCTTTCTTCTTTTGGGTATGCATTGAAATGCTTTTCTTTACAGCCACACATGATGTACTAGGTCAGTGATTTTCAATTGGTGTGCCACAAGAGTTTAAAACATGTATATAATAGGTGACTATTTAGTCAGGGTCACTGACCTCTTTTCCCTTCGATGGTTAAATAAAAAATGACAACAGTCAACACAATAGCCATCTGGTGTGAATAAACAAAATAATACCTTTTTTTTTGTCAGATCGGCAAAAATATATTTTTTGGTGTGCCACAGAATTTTAGTAATTAGTTTATATGTGCTGTTTGATGAAAAATGTTGAAAATTGATGTGCTATATAAAAAGAACAAATGTAAATAGATTTTTTAAAATAATGTAATGGTGAGCTGTGGAGGGAGGGAAAGTTTCTATGGTCTTATAATTAGGGTTCAGTCTTGGAGTGAGCCTTGACCTCTGGACCATGAATTTCACAAGAATTTCTTAGCTTTTATCTCTCCCCTTAAGTGTGAAAGGAAGGCTTAGAGTGGATTTGAGTCGTGTATTTCCTTTTCTTAGATCAGTTAAACTCTAATAGTAGCCCAATGGATTAGGCTCTAGTTAACTAGTTTCCGCTGAGGGAAAACCTTGTTAAGAACAGATATTTTAAAATGCTTCTTTCCCCCTTCCTGTACATGAAGCAGGGTGGATTTTCTCTGATATATACTCTGAGAACTTGGTGGAGTTCCTGGAGGTTAATTTCACAGCATTTTGAGGACAATTTATGACTGTTTGGGTTCCCTTGGAGCTTATAACGCTCAGACTTATTCACACAGCCTTCAGCAACTTGTCAAGTACATTGCAGGGTTTCTTCCTCCAGTTCTGCCAGTTCCCAAGGATATTTCTGCTCCAGAGTCTGCTCCTCAAGGAATCTGTGACTTCTTTTATTTGCCCGTCTCTCTCTCCAATATTGAGGCAGCCATCTGCCCTGTGACCTTCCTTTTCCTATAGATCCAAAAATAATGTTCCCAAATCTTAGCTATTGTAAATTGTGCTACTGTGAACATATGGGGTGCATGTATACTTTCTGATTGGTGTTTCTGTTTTCTTGGGATATGTTCCTAGAAGTAGGTTTACTGGGTCAAATGGACATTCCATTTTTAGATTTAGCAGGAATGCCATGCCATACTGTTCTCCACAGTGGCTGCACCAGTCTGCATTATCAACAGCAGTGCAAGATGGCTCCTTTTTCTCTGCAGCTCAGCCAGCACTTGTCATTTGTTGAGGATAGGCATTCTGACAGGTGTGAGATGGCACCTCATTATTGTTTTCATTTGCCTCTCTTGAATAATTAGTACTTTGAGCATGTTTTTATATGTCTTTCTGACGCTCTATCCACTGAGCCAAACCGGTTTCAGCAGGATGAGAGGTTTTGGAGAGAAAAATCTAAGAGTATGTTCCTCTGAGTCAGAAAAGGACATGTTATGTGACAGTGAACCCGTGAAGTATTAATAATTTAAAACAGGCCAAAAGTGGTAGGATCCCCAATAACTTAACTTGAGCTACAGTATGGACATATGGAAAGACCCCATCACATCCATATACTTTCATAGCCAATGTTTACATTCACAGTCATCCCTATCAGACCCTTTTACACTCATTCTCAACACAATTCATTTCCCTGTTGTATTCCACAGGCTTCTAAATTTCACAGGCTCAATTTTGTCTGTACCATAGAAATTTCCCTGACTCGTAGCATACTAGACGAGTACCCATGTTTTTAACATTTGTTTAAACAGAAGGCCACAATATATGCTTTGTGTCTGGTTTATTTGTCTCATCATGATATTTTTAAATTTATTCATGTTGAATGTGATTTAGTTTGTTTATTCTATGTATACCATTGCATGAATATAATTTATTGATCATACTTTTCTGAGCATTTGGCTGCTTTCAGTGTGAATTACTTGAAAAGTTGAAGTTCTGGGCATTATTTTACATGTACTTTCAAAATGATATTTCTGTTTGGTGAATATTTAACAGTTAGACTGCTAGTACTTTGCTTGCATATTCTATCTTAGCCCCTTTCAGAACTCAATTTTTCACCATTTGCTTTCTAGGGCAATCTCATGTTACTGCACACCTCATTTACCCACGCTTCTCTGCACTCTCTGCCATCTTTTCAAAAAGCTCAGGATTCTTTCATTTACACAAATTGGTTTTCATATCCTTACATTCTTTAATTATTTCCTCATTTTGCAAGTACATTAATTCTACTGGCTTCAAAGGGACTATTCTCAGTAATAACATTCCATATCCAAACATCATAGCATATAAAACACACACAGAAATCTATCAGTATAGGATAAGCAATGTACACACATAATATGTGCTTATATAACATACAGATACAAAGTATACTTACTATCCACAGTGACACAAAACTTATTCCATATACAGATTTAAAGACAAATCAGTCATACTTTAATCTTAACCCAGTATTAACCAACAAATTATGAACTTAACTACCAAACACATTACATTCTCTATACTGTACTGATAAATTTGAATAATACATTTATCAGAAACATTCACAAGAGATGATGATAATCTTAAACATTTATATAATGAGCATTGAGGTTTATTAACAACTAGTGGTGCAGTGCACAAAATTTGTGCATGGGGGGGGGTTTATCCCTCAGCCCGGCCTGGACCTTCTCCAATCTGGGAGCCCTCAAAGGATGTCCTACTGCTGGTTTACAGGGGTTGGACCTAAACTGGCAGTCTAATATCCCTCTCACAATCTGGGATAGTTGGCTGCTAACCACTAATCTGTCTGTCTGCCTTATTGCCTCCAATTACTCTGCCTGCCAGCCTGCTCACTCCCAACTTCCCTCCCCCAACTGCAACCCTTCTGACCAGCTTACTACAAACTGCCCCCTCCTGCTATCATGATTACCCAGAACTGACTCCCATGATGGCCTGGTCACCTACAACTGCCCTCCCATCTGGGCCTGTTTACCCAAAACTGCCCTGCCCTCTTGGCTTCTGATCACCTCTACCTTGGCCCCTGTCACTATGGCTTTGTCCAGAAGAATGTCAAGCACATCTGAAAGGTCTCCCAGTCTAATTAGCATATTACCCTTTTATTAGTATAGATAGAGGACTGGTGCACAGATAGGGGCGGGCTGGTTTGCCCTGAAGAGAGTCTTTAATCAGGGTGGGGATTCCCTTGGGGCGTGGAGCAGCCTGGGCAGGAGGCCTGTGGTGGTAGTCAGTCTGAATACTTGATTAATTAGGAAGTACTTTAAGTAGATATATTACCCAATCTTTTTATCTACCACTAGCTCCTCTAAACCATACCAGCAATATGAATAGGACAGCCCCTTTTTATACCATCTACCACTTTCCTGAGGGAGAAGAAGGCAGATCGCACCATTCTAGATACTGCCTTATACACTATCCAACTTTATTATATCCCCCACAGATATCATGCAAGAATATATGCTTGCTGCAAATGAGCATAAAACTATAATTTTGATAATATAGATTATAATTTCTATGAAAGTGGTCTTTGTTAATATAACATGTATTGGAGTATAACACGTAATTGCAAATTAATATTTATCTGTTCCACTAGTAATTTTGTTGAATGGGCAAAGTAAATAAATTTTCTTATATGTTACCAATTCCATTTTTGGCATTTACTATTTATTTTTATTTTCTATATCATGGCTAATAATTCTAATATCTACATCTATTAAGTTGTGTTTTCCCCATTTGTCTTAAAAAATGCATAGGCTAGTATATATCCTTTTGAGATTCAAAATCTTCCCTATGCTTGTTTTCATTTTCTTTCTCATTCCAGTATACTTACTATTAAGTATACTGTAAAATATCTTTTTTTTAAATCAAGTACTTTCTGCAGTGGCTGTCACAGAGTAATTGCAGCATCTAAAATTATGTTTTGTGCAATAAGGATATCTTTTAATTTTCTATAGCTCAAAAACTGAGTTCCCTGTCATTTTACCATATTACTATGCTGTGCCTTTATTTTAAATTCTTGGTAATTTTTATATTGTTCTACAAACCTAAAGTGTGAAATCACGCAGTCCTACTCACCTATCCACTTCACTGTGCTCATAGTCCTGCCCACCCACACATGCCCTGCCCACCCACCCACTGCCCCCAGAGCTCCTCCTGCTGTGGGTGCCATGAGACCCATCAATGCACCTCCTGGTGAACAGTTGTTTGGTCCCTGTGGCATTATGGCATTACATCCATGGGTTTTTATAATATATATATATATATATATATATATATATATATATATATATATTTTTTTTTTTTTTTACTTATTCATAGCATAGTATGTTTGGAAGGCTTTACAGATTGAATGACTTAGAAATAGTTTCAATTTTTTTTATTCTTAAAATTGAAAATTCAAAGGACTCATTCATGCTCAAATGAAGTTAGTTATTTTAAAACATATTTTATTGATTTCAGGGAATAAGAAGAGGGATAGAGAGATAGAAACATCAATGATGAAAGAGAATCATGGATCTGCTTCCTACTGCATCCTCCCTACTAGGGATCTAGTCCGCAACCAAGGCATGTGCCTTGACCAGGAATCGAACTGTAACCGCCTGATTCATAGATCCACGTTCAAACACTGAGCCACACCTGCCAGGCAGAAATGACTTTTTTTGGTACTTTTTATTGAATTTATTGCATTGACAGTGTTTAATAAAATGATACAGGTTTCAAATGTTGTATAACTCAATAAAACATCATCTTCATATTGTATCACCTGGACTAAAGTCACTTTTGTCACCATTTATCCCATCTTTGTCCACTTCCATTTCTCCATTAAGTATTTACCTCATTTCATCCAGGCCTGCATGTCTCCAGCTGTCAGTCAGTTTGTTATATTAGCTCTGCTTCAGTTTCCATTTTGTTTGCTATATTATTTTTTCATTAGATTCCACATATACGTGAAATCATATGGCATTTATCTTACTCTAAAGGACTTATTTCATGTAGTATGTAATCATTTCCATTCATGTTGCAAAAGGTAATATTTTCTTCCTTTGTTCATCTGAGTGGTATTCCATGGTATCCCACAGGTTTTTTATTCACTCATCTGCTGATGGGCACTTGGGCTGTTTCTCAATCTTAGCCATTGTAAATGGGGCCATTATAGTGATAGGATGCATGCATTCTTTTTGATTAGTGTTTTGGTTTTCTTAGGATGTATTCTAGAAGTGGGATCATTGGATCAAATGGCAGTTTCATTTTTGATATTTTGAGGAAATTCTATATTGTTTTTCATAATGGCTGCAGCAGTCTACATCCCCACCAACAGTATCCCAGGGTTCTTTTTTGTCCACATCATCACCAGCACTTGTCATTTGTTGATGGTAGCCATTCTGAAAGGTGTGAGATGATATATCACTGTGGTCTTAATTCTCATCTCTCATGATTAGTGACATTGAGTATTTTTAATTTGTTTATTGGGAAATTAACTTAAAATTTTATGGGAGAAGATTTGATAAAGCTATTGGACATCTGATTGTGATTTGTAAATTTGACAAATCCGACTTTTTCCCCCACCATATTTGGTACTCCATCTGTCCTCACTGATACAACTTTTAATTGGATTGTCTGCCTTCCTATTGTTAATTTGTATAAATTTCTTATGTATTCTATATATTAAACCTTTATCAGATGTATCATTGCCAAATATGTTCTCTCATTCAGTGAGGCTCCCTTTTAATTTTGTTGATTTTATTTGTTCATTTTGTGTGTTTTTGTTTCTGTGCAGAAGCTTTTTATTTTGACAGTACCATTTGTTTATTTTCTCTTTTGTTCCACCTACTCTAGACTATGTATCAGCTAACATATTTCTATGAGAGATGAGTGAGATTTTGCTGCTTATGGTTTCTCATTGCATTTTTAGGGTCTCATGATTGACATTTAAGTTATTGATCCATTTTGAGTTTGTTATTTTGTACGGTATAAGTTGGTGATCTAATTTTGTTATTTTGCATGTATCTGTCCAATTTGCCCAACACCATTTATTGAAGAGACACCCTTGACTCCATTTTATGATCTTGCCTCCTTCGTCAAGTATTCATTGAGTGCAATAGCTTAGGTAGATTTCTGGGGACTTGTTCTGTTCCATTTATCTATATGTCTGTTCTTGAGCCAGTACTAGGTTGTTTTATTACAGTGGCTTTGAAGTATAACAGTATATCTAGTATTATGATCACTCCAACTTTGGAGCAATCTATTCTGTGAAGTCAGTGGGGTGTTAAAGTCATCTAATATGAATGTGCTAGAGCAGTGATGGGTAACCTTTTGAGCTTGATGTCTCAAAATACGCCAAAAAAATGAACATAACACGGGTGGTGTGACACTTCGAGGAAAAAAAACACATAATTTTGTGATATTTATAGTTTAAATAACAAAAATGTATAATTGTAATATATAACTGTATTTAATAAACCACAAACTAATTATTTAACTTGCCTGCTTAGTGACTTCTTTGTTCATCTGACAGTCAGTTTAACTTATGTGGGATGCCGTGAACTAAGATAAGTGATGGGGAGGGGGAAATCTTTACCTAACCTGCCTATTAGTGACTTTCTTGTTGCTGAATTTCATTTGCTAAACTTTCTATTGAAGCTTGGTATTTTGTATACTTCAAGCCCAAACAAGTGCTACTAACTTCATCTGTCAATCTGTTTCTTTAGTTGGTTTTGATATTATTTAAGGCTAAGAATAAGGTCTCACAAAAGTACTTAGAAGGAAAAATTGTGAGTAAAGCCATTGCTATATTTTTCAGGTTGCTAAAAGTGTCTAGTAATTGGTTCCAGACACTCCAAATTTCTGTTCATAGTGGCACTCTTCTTGATTCCCTAAGCGGCACCTTTCCTGATTCTCAGGCTTTGACCTCAAGTCAACAAACAACTGAGCCCAGATGCTGTCTTAAAATTCTGCAAGTTGCATCTCCAAATTATCAATTTGCATCCATTGGAAATCATACTACTGTAGACTACTACATCAGGATACTTAATTATATTTATGGTCTGTTCTAGGCTTCTAAATTGATTAAATCTATCAATGAACTGGTCAAATAATGAGTCTAAAACATGCTGGTACTTTATATGCATGGGTTCCATTTCATTTTGTTCAGTTGCACTGGCCTTCTCAAAATACTTTGTTACTCAAGGAAAATACTTATAAGTTTTAGTTTCTATATATCGCTTGAAAATTTTAAGTTTACTTTCAAAAGCTTTTATGTATCCAAACATAGGGCCAATACTCTTGCCAAAACTTTATAACTTTAAGTTCAGTTCATTAATATGAACAGAGAGATATGTAAAAAATATCAGGGTGTTGACCCACTTATCATCATTGAGCTGAGAAAAGTTCCCCAGATCCTTGCACTCAAGAAATACCTTAATTTCTTCAAAGCACTCCACAAAGCCCTCAAGAACTTTGCCTCAGTTCAGCCATCTTATATTATTGTACATCAACAGTCATTCTCAGCATGCGGCCCTCTACTTCCCAGTATGCGACTGCATGTCATCGAAAATGCTACGGGTGTCATTGCTGATACACATATCATAGGTTCACCATCACGGCCTTATAAGGACACTTGTGATTATATTGGGGTCCATATTATAATGTAGGAAATCTCCCCATCTCAAGTTACTGAACTTAATCACATCATCCAAGTCCCTTTTGTCATATGGGACAATAATTTTACTGGTTATGGGTATTAATATATAGATCTACTTGGTGGATCACTATTCTACCTAATACCTCTAGAGAGGCATATATTTTTGGTAACTACCTATCTAATAAAAGAATAATATTCAAATTGACAATCCCTTCACCACACCCAATAAGCCACACCCACCAGCCACGCTCACCAGTTAATCAGGAGCAATATGCAAATTAACACCAGCTAAGATGGCTGTTGCTCATGGCAGGCCGGAGCTGCGGGCAGAGCTAGGCAGCGATGGGCCCTGATAGCAGGGCGATCACTTTGCTGGGGTCCTCTGGCCGAAATCCCCTGCCTAAGGATGGAAAACTTAGGCTAGAGGCTTTCAGCCTTGGGCAGGCCAGGGGTGAGCTGTCAATAGGACATCCTCTGAGGGCTCCCAGTATGTGAGAGGGGACAGGTTGGGCTGAGGGACCACCCATGCACAGTGCATGAATTTCGTGCAGCAGGCCTCTAGTTAAGAATAAAAAGCCTATATATTTTTTAAGTTTTATTTTTTTATTGTTTAAAGTATTCCAAATAGTAGTACATGTTTCTTTTTTTTTTCACCCCATTGACCTCCCCCGGCCTCTCCTACCCCTGAGCATATGCCCTAACCTGCCCCCCCCCTCCCGTGTCTTGTATCCATTGGATATGCTTATATGCATGCATACAAGTTCGTCAGTTGATCTCTTACAGCCCCCTCCTCCCACCCACCACTGCCTTCCCACTGTAGTTTGACAGTCTGTTCAATGCTTCTTTGCCTCTGTATCTATTTTTCTCCTGTTTCTTTTCTTTAAAACATGTTGCATCAGCAGACTAGAAATAAACATATAACAAAAAATGTTTGAGTCTCAGTTTCAATGTCCAACAGTTCTGAGTCCCAGTTTCAATGTCAAATAGTTCCTTTTGTGTACACGTTGGCAATAATATCTGGATGGTGGACAAATGGTGGCAATGCGGGTTCGACCCTCACTGGTTTGATCCTGGGCAAACTGCAGCATCACACAGCAGCTGACTACTAGCACGGCAAGGTGTCATCAGCATCTTTCATCTATGGACTGTCTTCGTGATTGGAACAGACCTGCCAGTTTCTCTTTGTTGCAGGAATCCATATGGTCTTGGAGTTGTTTTCTGAAAATATGCAAACATATTCTTGACCAAAAGTTAATAAAGGGATCTTTTCTGTAATTAGACTTGGGATTCTTTTTATTTTTGCCCAAATGATTTTCCTTTGGCTTCTTTTAACACCATGTGTGTTTTTCATGGGTGTCCTCTTAGTATTACAAATGGAAATTAATTTTCTCAAGTAAGAATATTATAGATGTAATTTACTTATAGGATATTTTTCCTTACATGACATTATCCCACTATCAACCCATCTTTTTTTTGGATTAATGGAGCCTTTTGGAAATTTTATATTGCAGTTTTGGTAAATATAACTATTAATTTTTCCAGGAAAAAATATGACTGCTTTAGGTTCTTTGCATGTTAGGCAAATTTGTGATGAGATGAACTACTAATAGAAATTTTAGTTAATATTTTAGGAACAGCTTTTTGTCCAGTACAATTAAATTTTCTTTAATATTCACTTATTTCACTTGGCTAATTTAAATTAATCTGAAAACTTGATTATTATTTTACTGTCAAATTTAATACTCAAACAATAATCTTAGTTTACCCTGTAAATATTAGTGTAAAGGATTATATTCATTCTTGAGTAAGGCCCTGAGCATTCCTGGTGCTAGATTGGATTTCGATATAGGGTAGCTATTGCTGGCCAAGTCTCTGTCCATAAACTGGGTCTTGATCTGAACTGGGCATGGGAGGTGAAGCAGGAATTGGGTCAGGAGACCTCCCTCAGAAGGGGTGAAATTTTTATGGGGGGGGGGGCAAAAGAAAGAATGAGGAAAATCTAAAGGAGGAAAAGGGTAAGAGAAATAAGACAACAAATGGGGTAAAGTTAGGAAGAGAGTGGTGACATAAAGGTGGAGTTGAGATAGAGTAAACAAATGCTAAAGGGAAGATGAAAATAGACTGTAGAACACTAATCCCAAAGTAGAATAAAGAGCAAATAAAATGACACTTAAAAAAAAGGTGAAATAGTTGTAGTAATAAAAATTGATTTCTTAATTTGTGTTACATAAGAGTCAATTTGTGATGCAGCCCCAGGGTGCCAGTGTTTCTGGATTTACCTCCAGTTTTATTGGTCATCTCTAGCCTGAACTAAGATCCTGCTACCCCTGTGGTACTCAACTGCCCCAGAACTGGCTCTCTAATGGTGACTTCCTACTCTGATCCCCAGTTCCAGATAAACAGCTCTCCCCTGTAGTCTCCCAGGGTGTCCCCCACTAGATGATTCTATGCTTTGGGTTTAGTACTCAGAAGCACGGATTTGGAGAGGAAAGAACGCAAGTGTGCAAACTCTGGTTCTGTGTGTATGTATGCGGAGACCTCTTTTCCCCCTTGGGTTTAGCACCCAGCCCCCTCCTAAAATTTTTGGGCTGTCCTTTTTTTTGTCAGATCTAAATGGGCTGCTTTCTAGGGATCCCTTCTGTTATCAGCTCTGAGGACCCCCTTCCACATTCATGGATCTCGCCAGCCTGAACAGCCATGAACTTTTTTTCAGGCGCAGACTTACCCAGTACCTCCAGCTTCCTCTGTGCATGCATTTCTCTCTCCTTCAGGGAGTAGGGTCCCAACCCAATCCCAGGTGAAATCTGACTTTTCCATGGCAGAGTGCAGAGATCCTCTGAATCTGAGCATTTGCGCTAATTGAGAACTGGTGTTCTGGGGCTCTCAGCCGCTGGATGGGTGATGCAGCCATACATTTTCAGACCCTTCCCCTTCAAGATGGTGCGTTCCCCTCCCAGCCAGTGGCTCCGCGAGAGAACCCAGCAGCTCTAGGAGCTGCTTGGTCAGGAGAGGTCCTTCCAGCAGTCCCCCACCTTCTCCCGGAGCACAGCTCTCCCCCAACTCGCCCACAAACACTCCTGGCACAAACCTTAGCTGCTCCCTCAGTCTGCTTTGGGGCAAGGCTCAGGCTGCATGTGTCTATTACACCCCCAATTTTCTCCCATAAAAAGCCTATACTTTTAACTGCATATTGGTTTGATATCTGATGAAAAGCTTATTAATTAGTTTTATATCTGATATGGAGAAATTATTTGTTTATTAGTTTTCCTCCTAAAATGCTATTATAACTGAACGAGGCCATTCAGAAAGATTAGGGGAGAGTGAGTGGGAGAGAGACAGGATAGAAAAAGAGAGAAATTTGTTCTTTCTCATACCCTGTTATGAAGGCGAATTGCTAATCCACATAAAACAGAACTCTGTCAACATTTTTAAATATTATAGTGAAAAAAAACAACTGTTAATGAAAGTAGTTGACCTTAAAGTACTCCAGTATAACAGCTTCTGAACTTTCTGACTTCTTATTTATTTATTTAGCTTGTTTGCCAATATTCTGTGCACATGTTCAATATCCAGAGCTTAAGTGTGATGACTACAGACCATTCAAAAACCTAATAAAAATTTCAAAGGGAGAAAGAAGCAGGTGGGCTTCCTATCACAAATATGGTAATATTTTGACAGTACTGTCTGCCCTGAATCAAGAGACAGAAAAGAGCATATCCTTTAATCTTCAACCCTAATATCACTATGTGATTCAAAGCAATCTTAATGAATATTCATGTTTTCTAGTGTCTGAGATGTTGTTATGATCCCATCAGTTATTAAGTAATGACAAGACAATGTTGTTTTGATGATTCTTGCTATATTATTCTTACCAACTGTTGTAATGTAGATTTGAGCATCAAAAATCTATCTTCTACTAAAGCTGATTTGTTATTTAATGACATTATAAAATTATATGTAAATCACAGAAACATAAAAAAATATAAGGAATGTGTCACAGCAAAGTACATATCCTTTCCAGCTTTAAAAATGTATTAAATTCTGCTTCCCACACACACAAAAAGAATGGCATAATAGAGATGGGATTTATTCTTCAACCTGAAGCAGCCAAAAACAATTAGAGAAAATATATAAAACTGTTTTTAAAACATTAGTCAATGAAGGACAGTGATTATTTGAGCTTTATATTACTGAGACTGGTTTTTAACTGAAGATAGGCTCAGCCGTCTGCAACAACAAAATCCAAACTTATAAGAGAGGTGTGTACAAAGGAAAGCAGTTTATTCAAGTGCCAGCCACCAGAGAAGAAGGGGGATTCTCATCCAAAAGCCCATCTTAATGTCTCAGTGCAGGCAAAGGTTTTCATAGGGAGGTAGAGGGAATGTAGAACAAAGTAATTGGGGGGAGTGATTGTGGACATGCAGACAGTGTCCTTGCTGGTCCCTATCTGAATCATTAAGGTTAAATTTCTGCAGTTGGGTGATCTGTGTAGGCCAAAGTCTTATGGTCAAGGCCATTCCTTCTACAAACTAGAACTGAAACTGCTATGCCTATAACATGTTCATAAGAAAACTGTTGGTATGTGAGTTCTTTTTATAAATTTGTTAATATATTTTATCCTAATTCTATTTTATGATTAGTCAAAGTAGTTTAAAGTTTTTACTTCCTATTACATGATTTCAGGCCACAATTCAGAGGGGAGGGCATTAAGGCAGAGCCTGAAAAATTATTTGAGGTGATGTGAGAGTGCAGGGAGATCAAGGTGGTTCAAATTTGTAAAACAGTACAAACAAGAAAGAGCTATACAGAGAGATAATTCCAGAGATCTATAGAAGGTCATTCTCAACTATTTCATCCAGTATTGCAAAGAAATTACCTGAGGCTGAGGAAAGAAACACACAGAGTGATTAAAGGTTAACATTTTCCGATGCTCTTAAAGGGATTAGTGCTTACTTCTGTCAGAAATACTGGAAAGCTTTATAATTCAGAGCAAATTGAGTAGGGAGCAAAGAAGAGTAATATGTCAGTAGAGGGGAATAATTACTCCTAATCTGAGCACCATTCCAGTGTCATCTAACATGTCTTAAAAGCTAGAATGAAAGGATCATTTGCAGAAAGCCAACTTCTCCCATAACAGAGCTTAAAATATTTATAAAAATATAAAATAACCACCATTAACCCAAAGTAAAAGATTCACCATTATAAAAAGTAAAACTCTTAAAATATGTATAGGTATATAAAATATCTACCACCCAAAAAATAAAAGACATGGTATGCAATAAAAAAATTAATAGACATGTGCAGAAGCAATCAATAGAATCCAATAAAAAATTACTAGACATGTAAGAAGCAATCAATAGAAATAGACCCATAGGAGATACAACTGTTAGATTTAGCTAGAAATTAAAATTTATGACTATTCCATATGTTCAAAAATTTAAGGAGATGGATGGAATATATACAGATGTGATTTCAAAATCACATTTCTAGACATGAAAACTAAAGTATCTGAGATAAAAAATAAAATTACTAAGTGGGATTAATGGCAAATAGAAATTGCAGAATATTTAGTAAATTAAAAACATACTAACAGAAGTTTAACTAAAAGAAAAACATAGTAACCAAAACAATGATGTTTAACAGAATATCAGTTAACAGTAGGAACAATGAAGTGGCATAATTTATATGAAATTGCAGTCACCAAAGTAGCAAAGCAGAAGAGAGTGAAAATAATTTTTAAAGAAATAATGAATAGAGCTTTTTACCTTACCTCAGACTCAACAGTCTGTTCCATGCTTCCATGTCTCTGAATCCATTTTGTTCCATGTCAGGGAGTCTGGCAGGAGCAATGATGCATTTTGGAGGATTGTATTCTGCAGCTGAGGATAGAGATTTGCTGTAAAGGCCACTCAGCCAGGGACCTGAGCAGGCAGTGTTGGTCAGGAAGGGAGGAAGGGGCTTCTGTCTTCCCTGTGAAGCTTTGCACTCATCCTCATGTCTCATATCTATGGAGCCTGTGGCGGCATGAGGCTGGCTGCTTCGGAATGAACACCAGGGATGAAATTCTTACCCAGAATGCTCCAGTTGATTTCCTCACATATCTCTTAGGATGATGACTACCAGGAAAAATCTACGAAGGTCAGAAAGCAGCATTTATAGCCTCTTTAATTGGAGAAAATGAGACAGAAGAGGATTGACAAAGCCTGCTGGGTGACCAGTCCAGCACCTGACCAATGGAGATGGCCTTCAGGAATTAGTCTCTCCAGAGAACTAAGATGGCGGCATAGGTGAGCACCTATCTAGCTGTCCACGCAACAATTCTGAAACTACAACTTAACAACGGAACAAACAACGTCCAGAATCACCAGAGAGCTGGCTGAGGGAAAATTCCGCACATAAAAGTAGAGGCGGGACTCAGCGGTGACTTGGGAGCAGCGGTGTGCAGCTTTGAGGTTTGGAGCGCGAGAGAGCGGTGAGGGACGGGCGGCAGACAGCAAGCCCGGCTGGTTTTCTCCAGCGGGGAGGGCGGAGGCCTCCCACAGCACCGACCCCCCAGTTCCAGGCGAGCTCCCAGGTCGGGGAAAGGAGGATCCCGGGCGCGGCTGAGGTCTGTGTGTTTGGGGAGAGTGCACGAGTAAATTGGAGTGCGCAACCGGACAGAGAATGCAGGCAGAGAACGCGCGACTCACTTGCTCGGAGACCACCATTCTGCTTTGTTTTACACCCCTGAGTGAGACTTTGACTGTGCAGACTCATTTAGGGAGAGGCAAGAGTTGTCTGGCAACAGGGAGACCAGTGGTGGATTTACATTGCCACCCAACACCGAGACCCGTGAGCCGCACAGACAAGCTGACTCCGCGAGCCCCATAAACCTGAAGCGGTGGGCCAGGAAGGACGGACCTAAGCCTGACGCTGCGCGCCCATTAGACACTGAAGCTGTGCACCAAGTAGGGCGGAGCTAAGGCTGACGCTGCGGGCTGCAAAGGAAGCTGAGCCACTGTTCCTTAGAGGATACCTATCACACACCGCTAAGGAACCAACTCAGGAAAGCAACAACAATGCAGAGAAAAGGAAAGAACTCAGCTGTGAAAGAAATGGAGGAAAAAAGACGATTAGACATAGAGTTTAAAACCACAGTAATTAGGTTTATGAAGAGGCTACTAGATAAGGCCGAGAAAATTAATGAGAACTGTGCCGAAATAAATAACACCTACAAAGAAATGAACAATGCCTACAAGGATATGAAAAAAGACCAACTAGAAATTAAGCATACACTGACTGAAACAAAAAATATTATACAAAGACCTAAAAGCAGTCCAGACGACCGCAAAAACCAAGTCAAAGATTTGAAATACAAAAAAGCACAATCCACTCAGCTGGAAAAGCAAGAAGCCAAAAGAGTCCAAAAAATTGAAGATAGTATAAGGGGCCTCTGGGACAACCTCAAGCATACCAACATCAGAATTATTGGGGTGCCAAAAAAAGAGAAAGAGCAAGGTAATGAAAACCTACTAGAAGAAATAGTGACTGAAAACTTCCCCCACCTGGTGAAAGAAATTGACTTGAAAACCCAAGAAGTGCACAGAACCCCAAAATATAGGAATCTAAAGAGGACCACACCAAGGCACATCATAATTAAAATGCCAAGAGCAAAGGATAAAGAGAGAATATTAAAAGCAGCAAGAGAAAAACAGTTAGTTACCTATAAGGGAGCACCATATGATTGTCAGCAGATTTCTCAACAGAAACGATGCAGGCCAGACGGAAGTGGCAAGAAATATTCAAAGTAATGAACAGCAAGAATCTACAACCAAGATTGCTCTATCCAGCAAAGCTGTCATTCAGAATTGAAGGTCAGATAAAGTGCTTCACAGATAAGAAAAAGCTAAAGGAGTTCATCACCGCCAAACCAACACTATATGAAATGCTGAAAGGTATTGTTTAAGAAGAGGAAGAAGAAAAAGGTAAAAATGTACATTACGAACAACAAGTACACATATATCAACAAATGAATCTGAAAATCAAGTGAATTAACAACCTGATGATCAGGATAAAATGAGGAATAGAACAAAATCATGGACATAGAGAGGGAATGGACTGATAATGCTTGGTGAGAAAAAGGGTGCGGGAAGTACAGCAAGAGACTGGACAAAAATCATGCAACTATGGGAGAGGACAGAGGGTGGGGGGAGGTAAGGGCATAGAGGGGGATGGGTACTGGGTGGAGGGGAGCTATTGGGGGAAATGTAATTAATAAACTGAACAATAAAGGTAAAATAAAATTTAAAAAAAAGAAATAATGAATAGAACCTACAACCAAGATTACTCTAACCAACAAAGATATCATTCAAAATTGAAGGTCAATTTCTTATTTCATAAATAAGAAAAAGCTGAAGGAGTTCATCACCACCAAACCAGTATTATATGAAATGCTGAAGGTATTCTTTAAGAAGAGGATGAAGAAGAAAAATGTAAAGATAAAAATTATGAACAACAAATACATATCTACTAACAAGTGAATCTTAAAAATCAAGTGAATAAAAAAAATCTGATGAATGGAATAAACTGGTGAATATAATAAAATCAGGGGCATAGAAATACAGTGGTCTGACAGTTCTCAGGGGGAAAGGGTTATGGGGGGTGCAGGAAGAGACTGGACAAAAAGCGTACACCTATGGATGAGGACAGTGGTAGGGAGGTAAGGGTAGAGGGTGGGTTGGGAACCGGTGGAGGGGAGCTATGGAGGGAAAAAAGAGGAACAATTGTAATAATTTGAACAATAAAGATTTATTAAATTTAAAAAAGAAATAATGACTAAAACATTTCCAAATTTTATTAAACCTATAAATCCACAGATAAAATAATCTCAATGTGCTCCAAACAATCCAACAACAACAAAAAATGAAAAACTTACAATATCAAGGCATATCATAATCAAAAGGTTTAAACTCAGAGAAAAGATAAACTCTTATTAGGAGTTGGAAAAAAAGGCACATTTTATATATATATATATATATATATATATATATATATATATAATAAGGATAATGGCAAGTGAGAAAATAATAAAAAAAAATATTTAAAGTTATTTAAAAAGCACCTGGTCAAGAAAGAACTATTCACCCAGCCTAATTTTAATTCAATAAATAGGTAAATAAAGACTTTTGAAAGTGAAAAATAAGTAAGAGTTGATCACCATGAGACCCATACTGCAAAGAAATTTTAAGTAATGTCCTCCATCTAGACAAAAAATTATACAAGATGAAAATATGGATCTACACAACGTAATGATGAGAAACAAAGTTGGTACTATCATGAGTGGCTATATAAGATTTTTCCTTACTTATTTAACTATCATAAAATTCCCTGAAATATTTAAGTAATCCAGAGGAAAAAAAAGAAAAAAATAACTAGAAAAACATAAAAATGAGGTAGTGAAAAATTAAATGACAGTTAATTCTAATTCAGTAATATTGTATTAAATGTATATTGTTTAGAAACATTAATCAAAACAGAGATTAGTAGACTGCATAAAATAAAAGCAAGGTTTAGCTATAAGCTATAAGCAAGAGATTAAATTCAAATTTAATTATGCACATAAGTTAAAAAAGAAAAGATGGGAAAGGATATATTATACAAATATTAAATAAAGCAAAGCAGGGACAGCTATATTAATATAACTTTAAATAAATATAAAAGCAATGCAATTTCAGTTGGCCCTTGAAAAATATAAGGCTTAGGGATACCAACCCTGCACTGTCATAAACCTGCACATAACTTTTGACTCTCAAAATACTTAGTTTTTTTGTTTGTTTGTTTGTTTTGGGGGGGGTTCAGTATCTGTAGGTGGTTGGGACCAAATCCCCTATAGATACTAAAAATTGAGGGTGGACAATTCCATATTTTAAATTGCATATATAAATTCATAAATTTGACCATCCACATCTACAGACTTTACACTCTGGATCAAAAACAGTACATGTATTTACTGAAGTAAATCCATGTAAAAGTTGACCTACACACTTCAAACCCCGTTGAAGGGTCAACTGTATAAGAGACAAAGAAGGTCATCCTATCTAATAAAAGAGTAATATGCAAATTGACCATACCTCCAATCAAGCCATGCTCAAAAGCCAATCAGGAGCAAATTATGCAAATAAATCCCAACCAAGATGTGGCTGCCACCACTGAGAGAAGGAGGGATGCTTGGGTTTCCTTGGTAACAGAGGAAGCCAAGCTTTCCACCTGCCATTGCTGGTCTAGGCCTCCACTCAATGTACAAAGTTTCAATTATAGAAGATACATAATCTCAACAGAAATGGGGGCAGCCACGGAGCTGGAGAGAGCAGAGACTAGGGTTGCCAGGGCGATGGAGGAAGCCAAACTTCTGCAGCCCAGTGCCTAGGCCTCCACTCTAGGTTATAAAGTTTCAAACAGAAATGGCTGTCACCATGGAGCAAGCAGGAGGCTTGGCTCTGCTCTAGGCTACAAAGTTTCAATGTAGAATATAAATTAAGCCCAGATCCCAGGGCCTCCTCTTTGGTTGCTGGAGAGCGTGACCAGCCTGCAAACCACAATAGGCCCCTCACCCAGGCTGCCCCACACTCCAAGGGAACCCCCACCCTGATCCAGGACACCCTTCAAGGCAAACCAGCTGGTCCCTACACATATGCCAGGCCTCTATCCTATCTAATAAGAGTAATAAGCAGATTGACCATCACTCTAATAAGAGGGATGCCCCGATGTGGCCAAAGATCCTGCCCCCATGTGGACACAAGATGGCCACCACAACATGGGGTGGAGAGTGGGAGTTTCCAGGCCTGCAAGGGAGGGTAGTTGTGGGCCATCAGGCCAGAAGGGGAGGGCAATTGCAAGAGACCAGGCCTGTAAGGGAGGGAAGTTGGGGGCAAACAGGCTGGCAGGGAAGCAGTTCGACATCAATCAGGCTGGCAGGGTAGTGGTTAGGGGGTGATCAGGCTGGCAGACAGAAGCTGTTAGGGGCAATCAGGAAGGCAGGCAGATGCACAATTTGGTCCTAGATTGGAGAGGGCCAGGCTTGGCTTAGGGACACCCCTCAACCCCCATGCACAAATTTCGGCCCGATGCTATAGGGATTGGGCCTAAATGGGCAGTTGGACATCCCTGGAGGGGTCCTAGATTGGAGAGGGTGCAGGCTGGGCTAAAGGAGAGCCCCCCAACCCCCATGCATGAATTTTGTGCCCCAGGCCTCTAGTTATTAAATAAGTGTCAAGCAACCAGAAGACAGAGCAATACTCAGTGTTTTTACACTGAAGAACAGAGTTTGAAAATATATTAAACCAAAGCTTATAGAATTGACAGGTGAAAGAAAAATATGTAAGTACTAGAGGCCCGGTGCACAAAATTCATACATGGGGGGTGTTACTCAGCCCAACCTGAACTCTCCAATCTGAGACCACTGGAGGCATGTCTGTCCATTTAGGCCCAAACTGAGTGGGAGTGGGCCTAAACAAGTAATGGGACATCCCTCTCACAATCCAGAACTGCTGATTCCTAACTGCTCACCTACCTGCCTGTCTGACTGCTCCTAACCGCTTCTGCCTATGAGCATGATTACCCCCTGACCACTCACCTTCCAGCCTGATCAACACCTAACTGCTCCCATGACAGCCAATTGCTCCTAACTGCCCTCCCTCCCCTGCTGGCCCAGTCACCCTTAACTTTCCTCCCTTGCCAGTTTGGTTGCCACTAACTGGCCTCTCCTGCTGGCCTAGTCACCCCTAACTGCCCTCCTATACTAGCCTGGTTGCTCCTAACTGCCCTTCCTTGCAGGCCTGGTTGCCCCTAATTGTCCTCCTCCCACAGGCCTGATCCCTCCTAATTGCCCTCCCCTGCCAGCCATCTTGTGTGCACATGAGGGCAGCCATCTTTGACTACATGTGAGTGGCCATCTTGTGTGTTAGACTGACAGCCAATTTGCATATTACTTTTTTATTAGATAGGACTAGAGGCCTGGTGTACAGTATTCCTGCACTGGTGGGGGGCATGACCTACAGGGATTAGCTTGTTGTGGGAGCACACTGACCACCAGGAGTTAGCTCCTGCATTGAGCAACTGCCCCCTGGTGACCAATGTATGTTGTAGCGACTGGTCAACTAGTCTTTCTGGTCCTTCCACTATTCAGTTGCAGGGCTTTTAATGTATTTCATTTCATGGTTTATGTCACCATCTCCCATTTATTTATCAAAAAAGGTTCTGTCACTTCAATGCATGTTTATATGTACATTATGTTTTTTTATTAATTACTGTATTTACCACAAGTAAAGTTTAGGAATTGTTATTTTTATTTTATTTATTTATTTTTTGTATTGCTTCATTACTTCTGCGTATGTGTTCCATATGAGTGACATAATTGCTTATGTAGGTGGGTTCCAACTTATGACAAAAAAAATGTGTTATGTTGTGCCATAGAAACAGATCTCTGATGTAACCTGAGGACCAACTGTATATGATAATTAGATGATTCAATACTTTCTTATCAATAATTAAATTAAGTAGATAAAAAATGAGAAAGGATATAAAAGAATTCAATAACACCATCAACAAATAGGATCTATCTTCAATTATAGACTATGCCCCTTAGCAATAGCAGAATATACATTGTTCTTAAGCACTTATAGAATGCATCCCACAATAAACCTTATTCTGGTCATAAAAAAGACCCTAAAAAAATTAAAATATTTAAAATCATAGTTCAAGTGATAACAGGAAAATCTATGTACTTGGAAACTAAATACTTTGTAATAATAAATTTTATTAGCATTAAAAGTATTCAAGTCATGCCACGTATATTTTCTGATGCCTGGTATTCAAATAGAAGTTAGTAACAGAAAATCAGGAAAAGATTTCAGGAATATTTTCAAACATATAAAAATCAAATAACACAGCTTTGAACAAAACATAGATCAAAAGTGTAAAATAGAGCCTCAGAAAAATATCCCTAACTATATAAAAATGAAAAAAATTAATATTTTGAATTGTCACCAAAACAGGAAATGATATTTTATAGGACTAAAATGTTTATATTATGAAAAAAGAAATGACTGAATCATCATTTTAGTGTCTTCCTTAAAAAACAAATCAAAACAAAAAACCTGAATACTAGTAAGGAACAAATAAAAGTCAAAGCAACTAGGAGAAACACTAAAAAATAGAGCAGCAATAAATAACATAGAAAACAATATAAAAATCACTAAAACAGCTTTAGACATTTTGAAACATATTTTCAGAGAATATTGATCTCTAAATTGCATGTTTTCCCTGTATTTTCCAAATGTCATCCCTTGTCTTACAGAGTTCCTAACAAGAAGTCTATTATAATTTTTGTTGTTCCTTTTTATGGAATGTTTTGTTTTCCCTCCTCCACCTCACCCCCTTCAGTTGCTTACCAGATATTTTCCTCATCTTTCTTTATCTGTTCTTTGATTATTATGTGCCAACCACTCCCCCAACTCCTACCCCTTATATTTCTTACTTAGGGATTCTCTAGGTTTCTTGGCTCTGTGGTTTATTTTCCATTATTTTTGAAAAATTATTGGCCACTGTCTTATAACATTAGAGAGAGAGGAAGGGAGAGGGAGAGAAAGAAGAAACATCCATGCCTCCTCCATGCTCCCTATAAGAATTGAGGCACAACCTGGGCATGTGCCTTGAGTGTCACTGATTGAACCTTCATTCTTTTAGTGCATGGAATGAAGTCCAACCCACTGAGCCACACAAGCAACAGCTCATCAAATTTTCTTGCAATTGATCTCTTCTTTTTATCCTTCTGGAAGGCTGATTACAGAGAGGATAGGACCATTATGTATCATCACAGAGATCTAGGGTACTCTGGTTTCATTTGATTTGTTTATTTATTATTCAACTAGAGATCTGTTGCAGGAATATTCCTGCCAGAATAGGGCTTCCTGTGGCCTGAACAAAGCTGCCTCCCATCTCTGTTGCCTCCCTCCCTTCTTTGATGCCTGATTCCCTTCTCTGCTGCCTTGCTCTCTCCTGTCCCCACTGCCTCACTCCCTTCTCCTCTGCCTCACACCCTCCCATTTCTGCTGCCTTGCTCATTCCTGTCTCCTCTGCCTCACTCCCTCCCTTCTCCCTAGCCTGCCTGCTTTCCTCCCTTCTCCCTGCCCCACTTGCTTGCTTCTCTACAGCTTTGGTCCCTTCGGCAGTGCTTGGCTTCCTTGTCTGAAAGGATATGCAAATTAATTGCTATCTTGGTTGGGTTAATTTGTATATTTGCTCTGATTGGCTTGTGGCCATGGCTTATGGGTGTGGCAGAGGTATGGTCAATTTTCATGTTACTCTTTTATTAGATAGGATTCTTTTTTATGTTTTGTCTTGGATTATTTTTGGCAGCAGATCTTCAAATTTGCTTTATTTCTCCTCAGGTGTACCCAGTCCACTCATGAATTCATTTCAGGAGTTCTTGATTTCTGTTAATCATATTTCTATAGCTAGTATTTCCTGTTTACTTTTGTGTAGTTTCTACTTATTTGCTGAATATTTCCTTTTTTAATGCATGTCACTCACTGTTTCCACTGGGTACTTTGTCATCCTATCTAATAAAGAGGTAATATGCCAATTTACCATCATTCCAACACATAAGATGGCCGCCTCCATATGTGGACACAAGATGGCTTCCACAAGATGGCTGGCAGGGGAGAGCAATTGGGTGGGACCAGGCCTGAAAGGAAAGGCAGTTGGGGATGATCAAGTCTTCAGGGGAGGACAGATAGGGGTGACCAGGCTGATAGGGGAGTGTTTAGGGAGTGATCAGGCTGACAGGGAGAAGCAGTTAGGAAGGCAGGAGAGTGGTTGGGAGCCAATTTCACAGGTGGGATCGGACCTAAATGGGTAGTTGGATAAACATTGAGGGATACCAGATTGGAGAGGGTGCAGACTGGGTTGAGGGACACACACACACACACACACACACACACACACACACACACACAAACAAACAAACAAAAAACCTGTGCATGAATTTTGTGCACCAGGCCTCTAGTATTAATCATACTTATTTTTTTAGTGTATCTCTGGTATATCCAGACATCCAGCATCTTCATAATCTTTGAATTCAGTTTGTTGATTATTTTACCTTGAAAATACCTGTTTCTTTGATTTATCTTATATGTTATTATTTTTGTAGCAGAAACTGTAAAGAACAAGAGGAGGTAAATGGTAGCTATACTTGGTGCAACCCTGCTTCTATCAGGCCAGTAATGAGGAATGCTGCTGCTGGGCTGCTGTTACTTTATGTTTAGAATGAGGCTCGCTGTGCTAGAAACATTTTCTTAGGGCTTCTGCTTCACTTTCAGATTTCAGCAGGTACTACATACATGTGCCACAGAAGAAGATCTTTCTCTCTAGTCCCACCATTTATTGGTGATAAACTGTTGTTGCTTGTTGCTGGTTCCACACAGTAGAGACAGGTGGTGTTCCCTCTTTCGGATAAAACTAAGTCTTCAGCAGGCCCTGTGTCCCCAGTCCTTATGGGTAGTGACTCCTCAATATTCCTGTCCCTTCTGTCCATTGCACCCATGCTCTTTATCTTCTAACTATGGCTGGTCTTAGGTAGGAGGTATCATTCTGCCCCATGATTATCAGTGGTAGCTTTCTTCTTAATGTTGGTATATACCCTTGAGCCTAAAGACAGGTTTTTTCCTTTTACCCAACCTCATCAGCAATGAATCATTGTTTGTGTGGTGGGTTTGGAAGAGGTTTCTTCACATATACCAAAAGCAAATTTTATTTCTCCCATTCCATCAGGAGCATGGAAATTGTAAGAACTTTGTGGCTGAAATGATTCGCTGCTACTCCACCATCAACTTAAAGCCTTTTACATCCTTTGGAGAACAGTGTCTAGTGAAGCAGGTGTTACACTATGCCTGTCTTCCCGTAGCACCTAATCAAATCCTGACCCACCTGTACCAACAAGTGTCATCTCTCCTAGGACCATGTGCTTTTACCAACCTTTCTTATGAGTACTTGTGTAGGCTTGTTGAAAATATCCTGAGATTAATTGAAAACTTTCTCTGTTTCTAGAACTCCTAGGTATGCCAGATTGATATGCCTGACCCTTAAGATTTTATAAAAATATCAACTACTGTAATCTTACCCACATTTATAGGCAGTGACCTCTTTCTCCCATATGCTAAGAAGGGTATATTCCTTCTCTCCATGGAAAATATTTTCACCTCTTGAAATATAGGGCTTTACATTTTTTCTCTGATAGGCTCAATAAAAAGTATGATTTGATACATTATTTTTTCTCATGTTGTTGTGTTTTTTTTTTAAATTAGAGATGACATTCTCACAATTTTCTAAATCCTAAGTAGAAGCAGAACTCTCCTTTAATACTTTACTTATTATTTGTATGGATTTTCAACAGTCTAGCAACAAGACCTTTCCATATCATATTGACCAGGATTTAGATATTGATTTTAAACAAAATTAAGACACATTAGACATGTAGTGAAAAATTAGAGTGAGATACTGTTTTAGAGTTAATATATTCTGATTGAAGATCACAATTTAGTATGTATATAGTAGAATTTGTAACTATCTTATGCTTCAGTGTTTTCTGAGCATTGCTTAAATGGAAATGATCCCTAAAACCAATTAAAATCAAATTAAATAAAATCAAAACTTGTTTCAGACCCTTTTGTAATGAACACAGCTTCAACTGGTGATAATTTTAAGTAGTAACTCTGCTGCCAAGCTTCTTACCTTATGTAACGGGCAATGGTAAACTGTTTGTTTATTGAGAGAAACTAACTCAACTTTGGAATTCTTAGGTGCCGTTATAAATAAATATAACTAACCTCAATTGTTATTTAGGTATCAATGTCTTTTCACCACCCAGGAGTCAAAAAATGATTTTTCTAGCAAGGAAAAACCTGTTTTGATATTCTTGTCAACCCCATTTTAGTCTTATTGCTACAACAACATTTATTATTAAAATTAAAATGTGTATAGTATTTGTGGTCATTTCTTTAGTTCATTCAGTCATTTAACTAATATTTATAACTGCAAGGGTCTATATTAGGTACCATATTCATTATACGTTGTTCTGTCAATGTCCATCTATTTAGCTTCTGAAGTCTACATAATATCAGAAAAGAGATTTGAGCTTCATGAGATGGAAAGGTATTCTATTTGAAAATTAAAATGTAGTTTCCAGATTTTCTGTATAATACAGGTGACAAACTTTACTAATTCATATGGCATATATTTTTTTGAATAGACAATATGGATGGTAATATATTGAATACCAACATCAATCTCTAGAAGCAACCCATATAAAAGGGATGGCAGATATGCAAAATGAAATAGCTTGATCTCAAATGCAATTGCATATATCCATGCATTACTTTTATTTCCAATAACTTAGAAGCTGTGTGATAAACAAGTCTGCTTGAGGAAAGGTAAACTGAATGGGAACTTCCTGTCCAGGTTAGAAACCACAAGTTTCTATCTTAGCTTCTGGCTCGATTAACACCAGCACGTAAACAACATTATGTAGTTTACTGGCTTACTAAGATTAGTTAACTAACTGCAAATTACAAAGCATATGCCATGTGAATTTTCAAATAATTAGCTTCCAAATATAGGGAAGTCCTTTTGGGATAATACTGGTTATAAGCATTGTTTTATATTCTAATGATAAAGTAGATACATCTCATGGTATAGTAATCTACACTAATAAAAGATAAACATGCAAATTGGCTGTCCCTCCACTATGCCCACCAGCCAATCAGAAGCAAGTATTCAAATTAACCAAAAAAAGATGGTAGTGTCCATGGAGCTGGAGTGAGCAGGAGGCTTGGGTTGCCCCCAGCAATGGAGGAAGCCAAGCTTCATGCCTACCCTAGCTATTGTAGAATGAGTGCCTGGGGAAAAAAGGAGGGGCTGGGAGTCTAGGTCACCAGAGGCCATGGCCAGCCTGAAAATGGCCCTCAGCCCCATACCCAGGCTGGCCATGCCCCCATGCAGTAAGAGTCCCCACTGGGGTCCTGGCCAGCCTGCAAATAGCCATTGGCTCCTCACCCAGGCTGTCCCGGCACCCCAATGGGGACATCCACCCAGAAGGGGATGTGGCCCACCTGAAAATAATTCTTAGCCCCTCACCTAGGCTTGACAGGCACCACAGTGGGACCATCCTCCCTGAATGGGCTGTGGTTTGCCTGAAAACAGCCTTCAGCTCCTTACTCAGGCTGGCCACACATCCATGGAGTAAGAGTCCCCTCTGGGGATGCATGGCCAGCCTACAAACAGCCATGAGCCTCCCACCCAGGTTGGCCATGACCCCCATGGGGTGAGAGACCATGCTGGGGTGCATGGCCAGCCTGAAAATAACCATCAGCCTCTCACTCAGGCTGGTCAGTCACTGCAGCAGGAACCTCTACCCTGAAAGGGGTGTGGCTAGCTTGAAAACAGCTCCCAGTCCCTCACCCAGGCTGGCCACATCCCCCAGCATTGACCATCACCCCATGGGGGCATGGCTGACCTGCAAACTACCACAGGCCCTTCACCCAGGCAGCCCCATGCCCCTAGAGAAATCCCACCCTGATCCAGGACACCCTTCAGGGCAAACCATCTGGCTTCCACCAGTGCACCAGACCTCTACCTATACCAATAAAAGGATAATATGATAATTAGACTGGGTTTCCTTCCAGGAGACCTCACAGACATTCTTTTGGACAAAGACATGGTAGTGGGGCCAAGGTAAAGGCAATTAGAGGCCAAGAAGGAAGGGCAGTTGTGGGTGATCAGGTTAGAATGGGATGGCAGTTGTGGGTGATCAGGCTGGTGGGGGAGGCCATTGGGGAAGACCAGGCTGGAGGGGGGAGCAGTTGGGGGTGAGCAGACCAACAGGGCCCCAAACAAGGGCCAGTTGGGGGGTGAGCATGACATCAGTGGGCGTCAGTTGGGGTTTATCAGGACATGGGGGGCAGTTTGGAGTGAGAAGGCCAACAAGGGGCCAGTGGGGGGTGAGCAGGCCATTGGGGAGGGGAGGTGGGGAGAGCAGGGCAGCAGGGGGCACACTGGCACAGGGGCCTATTGAGGGTGATCAGGCTGGTGAGGGGACATTTGGGGGCAAGCAGGCTGGCAGCAGGGGGCAGTTGGGGATGAGCAGGCTGGCAGGCAGAGTGGTTAGTGTCAATCAGGCAGACAGGCATGTGAGTGGTTAGGAGCCAGCAGTCCCGAATTGTGAAAGAGATGTCCAACAGCCAGTTTAGGCCCCATCCTTATAACCCAGCAGTAGGGCATCCTTTGTGGGGTCCCAGATTGGAAAGGGTGCAGGCTGGGATGAGGAACACCCCCCACCATGCACAAATTTTGTGCACAGGGCCACTGGTCCTATATAACAAGGACCTAATATGCTAATTAGACCTAACAGCAGAATGACCTTCTGGAATGACTTTCTAGCATGACTTTCTGAAACAACCAATGGGGGCTGAGGGGGCATGAGGCAGCCAGTGCTATTGTGAGGGCCAAGCCCTTTGCATGAATTTTGTGCATTGGGCCTCTAGTATTCTTATATGTGGAAGAAGGACAACAAATAATGAAAAGAATGAACTTTAGATAGTGATAAGTGCTATAAAGAACAAAACAGGCTATTGCTATAAGGGAAAATATACATTGGACAGGAGCTGAGAACGTGTTTTATTTTATTGTTTTCTAATCCTCACTGGAGGATATTTTTTCATTGATTTTTAGAGACAATACAGAGAGAGGGAAAGAGAGATAAATGTAAATGTGAGAGAAACATCAATCAGTTGCCTCCTGAAAGAGCCCCGAACAAGGCCTAGGTGAGGAGGAGCTGCAACCAAAGTTATATGTCCTTGACTAGAATCAAACCTGGACCGCTTCAATCCGCAGACCAATCTCAATCCACTGAGTCTAACCAGCTAGGGCTTGAGAATGTATTTTAGAAAACTTGGTCAGAAAAGACAACTCTAAATAGATGATATTTGAATGATTTTTAAACTGGACCATGAATAATGATTAAAACTGGCTTCCTGGAGGAAGATCATACCAGATCCAATAAAATGTATAAAATATTTGAACAAAAATTCACCTAACTCTTTTAATTGGCTATAAAGCATAATTCAGTCCAACTGCAGAGAATAAGAAAGTGTTAAGATATTAAGGCACAGAAACAATTCAGGATTTTATATGGCCTTCAAGCATTCTCCAGAGGTTCACTCTTTCTAATTGCTAAAGGAAACTATTGGATACTTTTGTATGAGAAATGAGGTGCTCTGAATTATAATTCAGATTATTCTTAATAAACTTCTACTCAGGGTTAGGAATTTTGTGGGAAGCTAAGAATGCAAAAAACATATGATTTGGACCCTCTCATCAAGTAATTGAGTCTATTGTTCTTTTAATCCCAAGTAGACCAATGAAACTAAGGACCATAGATGATACTCCACCTCTATATTTAGCTTGCCAAGAACAGCCTTAAAGTCATGATCTTTAAAAGTAATGTGTTTTAGCCTGCTTAATAGCAATAATTTCCATTTATTACTACCTCTATTGCCATTCAAAGTATAATTTGAGTGTTATTTTTTGTTATTAAGATAATTTCCAGTTTTTCTATTTTACTTATTCACATTTAAAAACAGCTTTTTTAAGAGAAAACTTGAGGTATTTGCTAATGGTATGGATAGATTTTAGTGTAGGTGAATTCTGATGCATCTACTTAGATGCTGTGAAAATATCTCTCCCTTCTCTGTTTTTAGTTTTTAAAATATTTACAAATAATTACTAATTTGCATAAAAGTCTCAGCAAGAAAAAACAAAGAAAGCAAATACTGTATTAACAAGCTTCCTTTTTTGGTTTTTAGTTTTATAGCAAAATGTTGCTTCACTATAAGAATTTAGAATAGTCTGCAAAATGCTGATATAATTCAAATTATGTTACTGCCTGTGTTTGTGTTTTAATAATCAAGAAAGAGATAGAAAAACATGTAGAACAACTGTTTAAAGATAATAACTGGATGTTTTCACTGAAGCCACCGAATAAATAATATAGAGGATTGCAATAACATTAAGCAGAATGTTTATGAAGCTTCAAAGGTAGCAGGTATAAGGTTTAAGAAAATAATGTTAAGGTTAGTTTTTATTTATTTTTCATCATCTCATATCATTAGAAGTCTAAATAATAATTTCGTATCCAGCAATAACTCTTTCCAAAATATATATTTATTTTCTAGGAATTAGACCAAAACAAAGGATGTACATATATTTTTAAAACTGTTATACTAAAGGACATGAAGCTGTCAACAATATCAATAGGTCAAATTCAATATGCTAATTTTGGCTATAAATTTGGATATAAATATTTCAGTACTACAGTGGTCATTCAAATGTGCTTTTCAGTATTCCACCTATGCAGAATCTAATTGACCAAGGGCCCGCAGCTGCTGAGCTCTGAGATCCATTGCTGCATATGCACTGTGGCTACTCCCTCATGAGCAACCCCCAGCCAGGCACTGATCCCTCAGTGATGCAAAGATAGGCTGCTCTTTGGTATATTAGTGCATAATATTCTCTGAAGACAGACTATGAATCAAGGATTCCTTAACAATTCTGCCAAATCCTTCCCAACCTACATAGAACTAGAGACCTTCCACTTACCTTCCTGCCCTTAAACTCACACATGCATTGCAGTCTGAGAGCCACTCAGACTCCCACAGTTCCCCCCTCACTTTTTCTCCCAAGCACTTCTCTTCATAAGATCCTTGCATATTTCATCCTATTTAGAGAAAAGCATGTAGACTTGAACAAGTGGTTCATTTATTTAGTGTAATTATACATATCAAGTCAGTATGATCCTAAGGGCTATATGAGAAAGGCAAAGGAAGCATTACCATCATTTGACAAAGGTAAACAGAGACCATTTAATGTCATTCTGAATTTGATGTGGTTCAAACATGACAGGCCATAGCTAAAACCAGTCTCAATAAAGAGTGACACTTTCTTCAGCTATTGACTCTCATTTAGCATGAATTAAATGCAAAATTTGATATTTAAATAAAAATTAATAAACTTACTGCCCCAATTTCTTTTATATAAAAGGAATATAAAGGAATAGTATATGGGCATTAGATTTACAAAGTAGAGAAATAATAATACAAAAAAGAAAAGAAACAACAGTATAACATTTCATTTAAACATCAAATCAGTATTTTTGTCATTTCTAACTATTTTTCAGTAATTTCAATTAACTTTTGAGTTGAGTAACCAATCATATCAGTCAACACGATAATCATTTTATTATTATTGATTTTTGAGATATAGGAAAGGAGAATGAGAGAAAAAACATCCATGTAAGAGCAGAACATTCATTGGCTACCTCCTGCATGCTCCTTACCTGGGATTGAGACCACAACCAGAGCATGTTCCATCACGTGGAATCGAACCCAACAACCTCTTAACGCATGGGATGATACCCAATCAGCTGGGCAACACCAGCCAGGTCAACACGATAATCTTCTTTAGTAGAACTTGGTCGACCTGTCATTACTGGTAGCCAGATGGGGAAATACCATGGGTGAGACTTTACTGGTTTGATGACCTCAGATAGGGATTAGAAATATTAGCAGAATCCACACAGTAGGGAAGGGGAAAATATCATACAAACAAATATGTATGTGTACACATGCTTTATATTTCAAAAACATGCTTTGTTTCAGTACTATCCATGCAGGACCAAATTTGAAATGTGGAGAAACAGAAACTTCTCTAGTTGTTTCCAATATTTCTTAAGGACTGTATGTTTTTAAAGAGGTATGATTAGGGAATGTACACAACTTTCTAAGTTTGCTTTAGTTATTGTGTTTAGTCTGAGTTTTACCCACAAGGTGACTGTCATCTTTCAATATACAGTATATTTTTGCTTCTATGAGACAGATAGATACTCTATGGGTTTATCTTATTCTTATAGTAGGCTTCTTTATTTATTAATGTTCGTGCCATACTTTTTGACCTTACCAGTGGGCATTAGATGATGGCACTGTGAAGGTTACTGGAATTAGTGAGAGGTCTTTCTCAGTACCTGGCTAACAGTAGTTTGTGAGAAATATACAAGACCTGGGATTGTGGCAAGAAGAAAGGCAGAGGGGGTGCAAGAAAAAAATAAAGGATAAGGAGATGAAGGCAGAGGAGGAGAAAAGGGAGAGTAAGTATCCCACATCTCCCATACGACTGTTCACAGGAATCACTTCAATGATCTATGTCCTCACTATTTAACAGTAATAGTACAGTTCAGCCCTTGAAACTCAGGTCAAATTGCTGTGCCAATCTGTTCTCTTCCTTGTCAAGTGTTTCACTGATTCTAAATTCTGTAGATGGTATAAAGCTGTCCTATGCTAAGTTAGTTAAAGCTTGTTCTTCTGATTCATGAGGAGAATATGGTTAAAATATTCTTCTTGAGTCATGCTGAATGGACTTGTAATTACTACTGCCTCAATATATGATCCGTATTATCCTATCTTCTTTTCAAGTTAGAATCTGTAGTATAATTAACAATGTCTTTATTTGTGGATGTTAATTACTTCAATGTGACCATAAGAGCTGAGATAACCACTTACAAATTTAGAAAATGAGATAGCTTAGGATAACTTAATGTGAATAGTTTTCTCTGGGAAAAAAAAGCAATGTTATAGCAAAAACTTTTTCTTATAAATTGAGACTTTATTCATTATGCTCATTAATGAAATGTCTTATTTTTGTCTCCATTTTTCTTTTATATCAGCTTTCAGCATAATAAATCACTCCACATAGATAGTAGGAGTCAGAAGCGAAGAAATGTGGGTCTGGTAACTCATTAAATACCTTTAGGCTGGTTCTTACTCTGAGCAATAACATTTTGCAGTTAGACTAACTCATTTCTACAGTCCTTTTCAGTTTTTAACTTCTAGCATTCTAAAATATTATGTCTTGCTCTTATTCTCTAAAATTGTGGGCTGTTACTAGATTGTAATATAAAAAAACAGACAGATTCATAATATAGTGAACAGACTATTGAATAAGGAAACAGATGATTTTAGGTCTGGCTCTTTTGGCTATAAGATGAAAAATTAGTAATTTTCATGTTTTATCCTAAACTATGAAACGTAGATAATATCGGTTTCAGAGTATTAGTGCTAGGGTTGAAATAGGATGCTTAAAAATAAAAATAAACAAATCACCCTATGAAGCAAAGCCTTCTGGAACTGGAAGATAATGATTACTTATCCAATAAGAGACTTTAATGTATCTTAAAACCTCACACTTGACTCCTATCTCCTACTACAAATCACATCTACAAATGCACATTTTTTACTAGGAGTTATACTTTATGTTTATTTTAGTGTAGGATGGCTTTTTCCTTTGTGTTTTTGATTTTCCATTGAGGAAATCATTTTTTTCCCAACTAGCTTTTACGTGTTCTGGCCTAATAATTTTAGCTACTGTTTCTAAATATGTCCTCATCTTACTGACATCCAAATTGCTCTCATTTTATACATTTTTATCTCTAATACCCATTTTCCCGTGACCTAGTCCACCAGTTTTCACATTGTAGAATTATATTAAGTTTTGAAATAACCCCTACATTTTTCATTAATGACTAGCCTAGTTAATTGTAATATATGTCTGTTAGAACTCCAGTAATTTTTGAGGACTACAATTTTGAAACATGTCAATCATGTTATATTTATTAGTTTAAAAAAAAAACTTAAATGTGCAGTTCTAAAATAAATACATACAGTCACACTCTTTTGAGTGATGAAGTATGTATTTTAATTTTATTTTAGAATTTTAGTATAGTCTTAAAAGTATTTCAGATAGTAACCCTATACCATTCACACACTTTCTGCTAATTGTAAAAATTGGCATAATTATAGTATTAACTAAACTACAGAGTTTATTCAGATTGTATCTTTTTTTTTGTAATTGACACACTCTTTTTCTGTTCCAGGAACCAACCTAGGATACCACACTGCATTTAATACTAGAGGCCCATTGAAGGAATATTCCTGCAATAGGACTTCCTGCTGTGGTCTCCACAGCCCACCTGCTTCCCTCCCTTCTCCACAACCCCACCTGCTTTCTTTCCTCCTTCCCCACCCCACCTGCTTCCCTCCCTTCTTCTCTGCCCCACCTGCTTCCCTACCTTCTCCATAACTCTCCCTGCATCCCTCCCTTCTCCACAGCTCCACATGCTTCTCTCTCTTCTTCCATGCCTCTCCTGCTTCCTTCCATTCTCTGCTACCCTGCTTGCTTGCTTCTCCACAGCTTCCATCCCTTCTGCAGTGCTTGGCTTCATTCTATGCTGTCTTAAGTCTTCACTCTTTGGAAAGGCAAATTAATTGCAATCTTGGTTAGGTTAATTCGCTCCTGATTGGCTGGTGGATGTAGTGGAGGTATGGTCAATATGCATGTCTCTCTTTTATTAGATAGGATGTCTCTTCATTTATTTTTTGTTTATCTATATTAGTATAGAATCATAAATATTTATTTTATTCTGAATTATTATCCAATCAATATCATTTTAATTTAGTTTCAAACAGCCATTAGAAAATCTTTCATATTGGTTTCTATAACCTTTGAATATATCTCAATTCCTTCTTTCTTTCTTTCCCTTCTTTTTGATTTCTTCCTTATTTTTCCAAAAAATAACAAAGGATCATCTTGTCTTTTTCCTACCTGATCCTTGGGATCAAGGAGCCCTAATTCTACTATAAGATAGTAGTATTTAGAAAGCAGGATCTGAGTATTTAAATGCACTAATTGCCACTTGGATATCAATGCTTCAATTCCCTCTCAGTGAACAGAGTTAGAAAATATATGTATGTTTCTAATATATGCACATACACAGATACACATATACACACATTTTAATCTTTATTTTGATGCTTTCTCATTTATGGTTTGGTAGAAAGACGTGATTTTTTTTCACACTTTGTATAATACAAAGATCTCACAAACTGCTTCTTCTATGTTACAAAAAGGCATAGCTAATTTTCTTTGAGACAGAGCCTTTGAACATGACATTCCAGTCACCATAATAGAAATAGTAGTTGCTGTGGCTAACTCTCAGAAGGTGTCTTAACAAAGACATGGTAAGGCCTCTTTAAAACCTGTAGCATTTAAAAAGGTCCATCTTTCTTCCTAATGCCTATGAATGCTAATAAAAGGAGAATCCCATAGATGTGCTATTGGTTTATGTGATTTAGTTTGAGAAGCTCAGTTTAATAATTTCAGACTCCAGCCTTAAATCTTTCTGTAAAGACTCAAAATAAATAACTTCTTCTCTCTAGCTGCCTATCTCAAGGACAGACCTATGTCTTCCTGGGACCCAGGCACTGACTACCCTAATAGACATCCATCTATATGTATACATACAGCTATTTAAATGTGTGTATTTAAAAGCCACAAATTTCTAATAGCTTCTGTAATTCCAATTCCATGCCACCATAGAGGTCATTTTACCTGCCTGCTTTCCCTTTTTGTAACGCCTTTCTGCTATAGGAGGGAACCTGGTTCACATTATATACAATATATTTTTGCTGGTTTTTTTTTTCCATCATAGCATATACATAAAACATTTAGAATTGCTGAGTCATAGCCTTATGTAAAACAAATTTACTGATGAGAATATAATGTATGTGTAGAGTTCTTTTAATCTTTAGCCTTATAGTGAAATGCTGTTTCCTAAGTTATTTAGGGTAGCTCTATTGTTTGCTTTAGTTTGGCTGTTATTAATTGGTAACACACTTAGGCTTCAGTGTTATAATTGGTAAACAGTTCCACACTTACTGTAGTTGACTAGAGACCCAGTGCATGAAATTTGTACACTGTGGGGGAGAGGCAGAGAGAGTGACCCTCAGCCCAACCAGCACCCTTTCTAATCTGACACCCCTCAGGGGATGTCTGACTGCAGGTTTAAGACATCCCTCTCACAATCCAGGATTACTGGCTTCTAACCACTCGTCTGCCTGCCTGCCTGATTGCCCCTAACTGCTTCTGCCTGCCATCCTGATCACCTCCTAACCACTCCCCTGCCGGTCTGATCTATGCCTAACTGCTCCCCTGTTGGCCCAATTGCCCCCAACTACATTCCCCTGCAGGCTTGCTTGTCCCTAACTGCCTTCTCCTGCTGGTCTTGTCACCCCTTACTGCCCTCCCCTGCTAGCCCAATTGCCCCTAATTGTCCTCATCTGCCGGCCATCTTATGGCCACATGGGCATGGCCATCTTGTGAGAGGGTGTGGTGGTCAATTTGCATATTACCTCTTTATTATACAGAATGTTTTAATGCCATAGAATAACATTCACTCATTGTGGTAGACAATCAATGGGCTCTGACATAAGCATAGAGTTCCACATTCATGGTCACAATCATGATAAAGAACAGTTCCAAATGTCCAAAAATCCTTTATTAATGAATTAGGAACACCAGCAAGCTCAAGCTTCAAACAGTACCTGCTAAATAAGAGTTGTACTGATAGCTGATTTTCCTTCCCTCCTGAACCTTCAGAGAGTAGGAAAAGAGGTGAAGGCCCAACCTTAATACCTTCCCAGGATGCATGCAGGGCACTAGCAGCATCCCCATGATTTAATGTAACTTTGTATTAAGTGAGAAGAAGTAGTTTCTAAATGAAACTGAACATCTAATTGTCGAACCATAAGTATGCTTTTCTTCTATAAGTTACCAGAGAAATGTTTGCAGTCTTGCATTATTAAAAATTAATTGAACCATCTAAGTTTCAAGTAAGAGAAGAGGAACAAATTAATGAATGTTAAGGAGAAATTGGGAAGCAAAATGAGATATTTTGTGAATATACATTATGATTCTTGTATGTGCAGCATGTTCGTATAATTTTTATATCAAATAGCACATTGCTCTTTATGTGTTTCTTTGTAAAGATGTACCGTAATTTATTTCAGTCCTACTCTATAGACATTTAGATTATTTCCAATATTTATTTGTCATATATAATTTAAATGATTAACCTCTTATATATGTCATTTTTGAAGGAATATCTGTCAGCAAGAAGTATTCTGAGATACGAAATTGCAGAGGTAGGTATTGCTAAAATGCCTTCTAAAAGATCATGGCAATTTGTACTTTCTTCATCAGTGTGCCCATATCTTAGAATGAACTATTGAACCATGTTAATTTTTGTCATTCTCATAGATTTTTAAGACACTTTTGTAGAGAATTGAAACCTTTTTATGTGATTCGGAACAATTATACAAATTTTTCTGTGAAATATCATTTTATATCTTCTCTTTACATATCTTCCCTATGGTCTTGTTCCTAATAATTTTGAGGATGTCTTTATATGTTAGAAAGCTTAATCCTTTAAGTGTCAAATACTTGATTGTCAAATATTTCCACCAAGATGTTTGTAATTTGATTTTATTATGATGGGCTTTTTGGTTTTTAGCTTTGTAAAATTTAATTTTTCAGTATCTATACTAAAAAAGGGGGTAATATGCTAATTAGACCAGGAGAATGAACATCTTTCTACTGTCCAACTTCCTTCCAGACAAAACCACGGTGATGGAGGCTGAGGCAGAAGCAGTTAGGGGCGATCAGGCCAGCAGGGGAGGGCAGTTGGGGGCCAGCAGGCCAGCAGGGAAGAGGTTAGGCAGCAATCAAGCCAGTAGGCAGGCAGGTGACAGGCAAGTGATTTAGGAACCAGCGGGCCTGGAATGAGAGAGGGATGTCTGACTGTTGGTTTAGGCCCCATCCCTGCGGCAGTTGGACATCCCCCAAGGAGTCCTGGTATGGAGAGGGTGAAGGCCAGGCTGAGGGACTCCCCCTCCCATGCATGAATTTCATGTACCAGATCTCTAGTATTATAAGAATGGCTCTGGATTTTGTCCATAGTTAGAAAAATATCTCTGTTCCAATATGTATGTAGGAATATATATACAAGTATATGTATGTATATATGTGTACATATACAAATACATGTGAATATTGCATAATTTAATATAAAACTTTAATTTAAAAAATTACAATTTAATTTTAGATTTATTTAAAATTTGCGTTGCATGGCATGAAATATACCTGCTTTTAACTTTTCAACTATCTGGTCTGTTTTCTCAAACTATTTCACACTTTATTTTAAGTAAAATTAATTTTGAATTCATTTATCATATATTATATTCCAAATATATTTTGCCAATTTCTAGACTTCCTTGTCTGATCTTTATGCATTATTATTTCACTATGTCAATTGCTGTTTACTTTATAAGATATACATATATACATATAGTTTTAAAAGAAAAATCTGTTAAGATTAGTACAGCTCTTCAATTTTCTCTTTTACTCCTCTTTTTTCAGAATTTCACTTCTTTTTTTTTGTTTCTTCACATTAGATCTGAAATCAGAAACTGAGAGTTAAATTTTTTATATTTAGCACAGTGTACAGCATAATGACTAATGCTTAAAACACAGTAATCATTGAATGTTTACTGAATTAAAATGAATTACTTATTTTAAAATCATAGCACCACAGGAGAACCAAGATGGCGGCATAGGTAAAACACTTATCTTGCCGTCATACTCAGCAATTTTAATACTACAACTTAACAAAAGAACAAACACCTTCCAGAATCACCAGAAAGCTGGCCGAGTGAAAATTCCACAAATAAAAGTGAAGATAAGACACTGTGACTTGGAGGAGCAGTGGTGGACAGCATTGAAAGATTCGCACAGAGAGAGGTTTGGAGCGCGCGCAAGCAGAGAGGGCGGGAGGCTGAAAACTGTGCAGTTTTCTCGAATGGGGAGACAAAGACATCCCACTGGACTGATTCTCCAGCTCTGGGCGAAGTCCAGGGAACCCACTATCATAGGGGGTGAAAACTGGACAGTGGGAGAGCACACCAAAACTCGGGTGCTGCCGGGTCTCCTGGCTTGTGGAGAAGGCAGCTTGTGTGAACATCTCAGCTGCGAGAACGTGCAGAGAGCGCTCTTTCATTCGGGAAACCATCAGTCTGCTTTGTTTTACGACCCTGGGTGAGACCTTGGGTGTGCAGACTCATTTGGGGAGAGTCTGAATTCCCTGGCGGCCTGTGGAGCTCGGCAGTGGTTCTCTCTCAGAGGTGCTGGCAGCCATTGTCCCCGGCACAGAGTCTCTGGGGCCTTATAGGGTGGAGCTAACGACGTCTGCTTGGCCCAGAGACTCCGCCCATCCAACCTGAGCACAGCTGAGCTTCACAGGCAATTGGCCTGGAGGTCAACCCCTCCAAGAGCTAACAAAGATTAACCTGAGCTTAACTTGAGCAAGACTGTGCAACCCATATCCACCTCAGGTAACTGGGGAGGCTGAGCCACTGTCCCTAGTAGGAAGTCTACCACACAAAGCTAATTGACCAACTCAGGGAAGCAGCCACCATGCAGCGACATGGAAAGAAATCAGATGTGAAAGAAATGGAGGGGGAAAAAAACGACTGGACATGGAATTCAAAACCACGGTTATAGGGCTTCTCAAGAGGCTCCAACAAAAGATCGAAGCCTATAAGGAAATAAGCGAGACCGCAAAGGAAATAATCAAGACCAACGTGGAAATGAATGAGTCCTACAAGGAAATGAAGGAGACCCTCAAGGATATAAAGGAGACTCTCAAGGATATGAAAAAGGACCAACCAGAAATTAAGCATACACTAACTGAAATAAAAAAAAATATTACACAAAGACCTAAAAGTGCTCTGGAGCACCCTACGAACCAAGTTAAAAATTTGAAATACAAAGAGGTAAAATCCACTCAGCTAAAAAAGCAAGATACCAAAAGAATCCAAAAAATTGAAGATAGTGTAAGGGGCCTCTGGGACAACCTCAAGCATACCAACATCCGAATTATAGGGGTGCCAGAAAAAGAGAGAGAGCAAGACAATGAAAACCTATTTGAAGAAATAGTGACCTAAAACTTCCCACACCTGGTGAAAGAAATTGACTTAGGAGTCCAAGAAGTGCATCGAACCCCAACATATAGGAACCCTAAGAGGACCACACCAAGGCACATCATAATTAAAATGCCAATAGCAAAAGACAAAGAGAGAATATTAAAAGCAGCAAGAGAGAAACAGTTGGTTACCTATAAGGGAGCATCCATACGACTGTCAGCGGATTTCTCAACAGAAACGATGCAGGCCAGATGGAAGTGGCAAGAAATATTCAAAGTGATGAACAGCAAGAATCTACAACTAAGATTACTCTATCCAGCAAAACTATCATTCAGAATTGAAGGCCAGATAAAGTGCTTCGCAAATAAGAAAAAGCTAAAGGAGTTCATCAACACCAAACCAATATTATATGAAATGCTGAAAGATATTCTTTAAGAATAGGAAGAAGAAAAAGATAAAAGTGTAAATTATGAACAACAAATACACATCTATCAACAAATGAGTCTAAAAATCAAGTGAATTAATAAGCTGATGAACAGGATATACTGGTAAATGTAACAGAATCACGGACCTAGAGAGGGAATGGACTGACAACTCTTGGGGAGAAAGGGAGTGTGGGAAGTGCAGCAAGAGGCTGGACAAAAATCATGCAACTATGGGAGAGGACAGTGGTGGGGGGTCAGGGCGGAGGCTGGGATGGGTACCAGCTGGAGGGGAGCTATAGGGGGGAAAAAAGGGAAGAATGTAATTAATAAACTGAACAATACAGATAAAAAAAGAAAAAATAATAAAATAATATCATAGCACCACAAAACTTGTCTTTCATCTATAGAAATAGATAGAGGATGGCAATATGGCATTTTTTGTTTAAAAAATTCTGAAGACATGTAACAACAAAAGCTCAGAAGGCTGAGGTGATTTTGCTGATAGAAGGGGTAATTAAACCATTTCTGGAGATATATGTTAGTTGAATTAATGTAATAATTTGAAACTCACAACTCTTCAGTAATATACTAACAATAAACATTCTCATCCTATTATATTTCTTGCCAAGGATAAACACTAAAAGATATCGATTGCTTTTGCTGAATATGCAACCATCTCCCTTTGGCTGAAAAGAGGGCTCTCAGTTATGTTCAAGAATTCCCTTTTCCATCGTTAGTTTACATGGTTCTTTTAGATTGAATTTGAACCCTGGCTCCAAAATTAGACATAAAATGTAGGCTTTGTTAACATAAGTCTCAACACTTGTCCACAGTGGTGGTGATTAATATATTTGACTAGAGAAAGAACATTCTCCAGTACCCAATTCAAGTACTTTTATTGAAATTAAAGGAGAGAGAAATAGGACTGCACAGCTGGGGCCCATCAGGTAGGAATAGGCTGTCTGAAAATGAGAGCAAAAGCACGAAGAAGAATAATTCAGCCCAATGCGACTGATTACTGATTCCGATTCCATCACCTGAGTCCCTCAACCTGGCAGTGAGTTAAGTTTTTATTTAGGTATGCCAATAATGCAAAAACAATACTCAAGTCTGTATGACTTAAATTTTTCTCTCTTGCAACTCAACATCTTGAGCCATATACATTATTCCCAGGAACATATTTTTAATAGTTGTCAAGTTATTTTGTTCCAGTAGCTTATGTGTGTACATTTGTGTATGTTTTCTTTACCAAACACAGTTTATTTTTTCCTAACTGCTCAATAGAGTACTTTGAACATCCTGGCAACATTACTTGCTCATAGACTTATGTAAGTTACTGGCTTGCTTTTTTTTCTTTTCTTAAGAGTATGTAAAAGTTTTCCTTTTTCTTTCTTTCTTTCTTTCTTTCTTTCTTTCTTTCTTTCTTTCTTTCTTTCTTTCTTTCTTTCTTTCTTTCTTTCTTCCTGGGATTTGCATAAAACCTTTTCTGTCCTCTTCAGGGATTTGAAGAAATATAAAGCTGACAAATTTAGTACTGTGAAACTTACTCTTTTGGGGGGGGGTTAATTCTCCAGTTGGGTGCAGAAAGTAATCCTAAAATACCTAGAGATTTTTTGAAATCTCCAACAAATACACATAGCAATAGCATTTTGGAAAATATAGAGAGATAATTAGATATTTTTTCAATCTTTTATATAGAAGCCATTCCTACCTAGTACTGTTATACTTTTATTTGATCATTTATGCATGGGAACATGAGGAAGTTCTAGGCCAGTGGTAAATATCAACAGCACGACTGAAATTTCTTTTGAGAACCAAATTTTTTAAACTTACACTCCTTCTAACTCCACTTCCTCAAAATAGACTCACCCAGGCCATGGTATTTTTTGGAAGAGCCATACTCAAGGGACCAAAGAGCCACATGTGGCTCACAAGCCACAGTGTGCCGACCACAATTCTAGGGTAATAAAAAAAAGCAGAAATCAAAATAAAACTTTGCCAAAGATGCAGGCAACATTGCAGTGTTTGAAGTCTTAAAACCTGATAGCAGTTTAGAAAAATAATATATGACATGATGGTGTTTTACATGTGCTGCTTGTCAGAGACTTACAGAATTTGTTTTATTTTGTGTACTACTGAGGAAAAATTATGCCAGATTATGCTACTGCAATGTTCAGGAAACTTTTTTTTTAGTATGTTGCATAAAAGGAATGGAAAAATCATGTGAGGTATTTATTGATTTTCAAAAATGCATAGAATAAATACAAGTGGGAATGCATATTAAAACAACATATTTGTTTTTATTTTTGAATCATAAAATTTGCTTTCTTGTCACTTGCCTTGGTGCTCTTTCTCCCTAGACAACCTGCCTGGCCCTGTGACAAAAGCACAGACAACATCTGCCATGTCTTTAAGCTAGTAAAAACAGCCATTTAAAGGAAAAAGGAAATGAAAAATAATGAGCAATGATGGTTGCTTTTTCTCCATTATCTTTTGTTGTATACTTTATTTCCTTCTGGTCTCAGGTAGATAGTTTGCATTATGAAGGCATCCCAATCTATGTTATAAAAAAAAACAACAACGATGTTGTTCCTTCCAGCTGTCACAGTGAAGACAGGGACGATCTACACTGCATCAACCACTCTCTGACCATTACAACATCAACACGTGGTTTTATCTAGACCTGCTCCACCAAAGAAGTGGTCATTGTGTGGTTCTATCTGTGAAAAGTATGAGTTTGTGGGCTTCGGGATTTTTGTATACGCTGGTGTCCCCTGAAAGCTCACATAAGGCACATTTATAAGTTAAAAGTCCCACAAGGGTAATACTTTACTAGATGATCTATGGACCAATATATTCATTTTTAGTTTTTAATATATTGTATCTCACTTGTGAATATTTAAAGAATAAAAGTATTAGAAGTTAGATAATTACAAAGTTGAAAGCAGGATACCTTTGCAGTTATCAGTGCAATTGTTTTTCTGTTTCAGTTTCTTATGCTATCCAGTATGGGAGTACTATAATAAAGACATGTGTGAGTAATTTGTAACTACCTGGAAAAAGGAATAGAAAAAGAAGAATAAGATCTTCCATCTATCTGGAGCATTCAAACATCCCAACTGGTAGAGCTTTCTGCATGACACATACTGATCTGGTCCTGAGAAATGTCCCCGGAAAAGGTGGCCCCGGCCATGAGAACCTGAAGTTCTCTTTGTTTAATGTGCTTGCATAGTTCTTTGTCTTCCTCAGCTGATTCCGTTTTTATTCAGATTTAGAAGGAGGCTTATGAAGACTTTATGAATAGTCTAGCTGTGGTGAGACAATATCCACTAAACTATTATGAGATTTATCTTTTGTGAATAATTTCTTCAGTAAGGTCTTTTTATTCTGCCAGAACAATGGTTAATATGACTTCACAGATTGATCTATATGCCAGGGAGAAGTGTGATACAAGGAAAATAATAGATATTAGCTATTTTTTTCCAGAGGAGATTCTTTCTCTAATTTGTTACCAGAAAACAAATGAGAGAATTAGACCTGAGTCATGATTATTTTGGCAGCTTCAAACAAAAGACAACATACAAAAACAAAAACAATTGTAATTTGTTCTAGGGGAGTAGCAAATAATTTATAGATAATAGTAAAAAATTCTTTCTAGCCAAAATAAAATGTGAAAATTTTTTATCCTTATCTTATGTAATTATAGGAGAAAATGGGTACAAGATATGCAGAGAGAGATTTTTGGCATTGAGAGCATAACCCGAAGATTTTTTGCATGGTTACTTAATATAAACAGTATGTTTCCTGATAGAATTTTTCAAATGCTAGCTGGATCAGCCTGCAAAGAGGAATGCTACATAGATTTTTATATGGGAAAAGGTTGTTTTCTTTAGTAAGAATACAAATTTCTAATAGTTACTGAGTGTTTATCATGTACAGAAACATTATTTGACCAATTTTTATGAGTTATTTGATTTGATTCTCACAACTGCTTTTTGAAATAAATGTGCTGAAAGGGAAGAAAAGGAATAATGATTGGGCTGGGGAAGATGTTACTATCTACAAAGGCATCACAAGGCCTGAGCCAACACTGTGTGGACTCAAGCTGAGATGGTTTCTGGAGCTTTCTTGATTTGAGGCAATGGGGCAGATGTTCACACCCCAGGTGAATCAGCTGTGGGAAGATGGCTTCTCATGAATGAGGCATGGAGTATGTGCAGACTGCTTCCTTCAGCTCAGACAATTCCCAAAAGAGCTTGACAACTGGCACCTGAGAGGATATAGTCTCCAGTCCTGAAATGAGCATCTGAGGTGGACTCACAGCATCTGTGACACCAGGGTAGTAACTCAATATTCTACCAAAATATTGCTAGTCATAAAATTTCCACTGGCAATCTCAAAGTGCATTTCTTCAGTGCCCCTTAGTAAAAAGGAATCTATTTAAGTAAACACTGTATGTTATTGATATCTCATTATGATGACATTTCAAGCTGGGTATAATAAGAGGCGTTGGCTGAGGAGACTTGGTTAAATTTTACCATTTAACCAACACCCCTGTCACTCTTTCACTTAACAAAAATCTATCAACTCTAAGTGTCAAGTATTTTTCTAGTTATTGGAGATAGAGGGGGAAAAATCATGTCATGAATATTGATGGGCATTTATTTGTTAAGTGAATAAATGACAGGTTGGGGAGGTAAATAATTAACACTTTTACTTTTCTCAGACTTGCTGTGAACCAAGCAAAGTTCTAAATTATTTGCATATGTTAATGCTTTAAACTCTTGTAACATTGTTATAAGACAGGCGCCACTAAACTTAGAAAACTGGCACAAGGAAGTTATAAAATGTGCTATAATTCCCCAGATAATATGGGCTGTATGCTTCTGGCATTTAAAATCTGTCCACCCCCAGACTGTGCTCTGATCCACATGCAACTAATAAGTGTTACATTATGCTTCACAGTGTTTATAAAGGCTTTCTGAAGTTGCCTGATACTAGATTCCTTAACATAGTGATAAGAGTATGTGATTTATCAGAAATTATGGACTTATTATCAAAAAAGAGTGTGCAAAGTTTTTCTCCCCTGACAGAATCTAAATATCGTTATACATTTTAATCCATTTGTATTAATCATCCATCCCTAAACACATTTGAGTCTGATGTTTTTGAAGATTGTCTGATTGCCTCATCTGACACATCATCATCTTCTTTTGTGCTGGAATCTGGAACCCAGCAGTCACCCAGTCCTTGGGTGACAAAGGCCTAAGAAAAGGATGACAAACTCTTGGTTTATCAGGAAATGCTTGGGACTTTTTTATATTAGCATTGAAGATCCATTTGTTGGGAACTTCCTCAGTGCTAAGTAAATTGGAATAGTTTCTGAGTCTATTTTGTAAACATATTCTTGTTGCTGATATTATTGCCCCTAACTCCTGGGGAAATACTTGATTCAGCAACTCCAGTTATTTGACTTCAAATACAAAAATGGAAGGGAGAAGGGATGCATGGAGAACTCTCAATTTGGACTTCTTTCAGGAAGGGGACTGAGGAGGAGGAGGAGGAGAAGAAGAATTAGGGATCCCCGGGTGTTACACTACTTTGTGTGCTCCCTGCAAGACTGTTGGCCATAGCTCAGCTGAGTATACCTTCTGCAGCCAGGAGTTTTCAGGAATGCCTCATAGCACTTTCCTGCTTCCCCATATTTCTCACCCTTCAGTCTTCTAGATTGAAAAACAGGAGACAAGGAAATAGAAAAATGGGAAGAAGCTTACATGATTTTTGTTTCTAGCTTTACCATTTGTGCCTAATTATTAATCAATAGTTAGAATTTTTCCTGACTAAAGTCTGATCAGAAGCTTTTATAAAAATTGTTCCGATAATGGGGTTTTATAAGTCGTTTCATTTTAACATGCCATATTCAAAATAAAGCTAAACAAACAAAAAACTGTGTATTTATTTAAGCTGCATGGTATCACAATTAATTTGATGATTTAATACCTTATTAATAAAAAATAAAAACAACTTATTAGTCAACACTTGTCAACAAAATAAGAATCTTGGTTAAAGAATGTGAAATGGAGTATTCCAAGCCAAAATCAATACAAACATACAAAAACATGAACAATGACTAATGAGAAAATCAAGCCCTTTGATGAATGCCAACAGAATGTGTCAAAACTTGCCATGTAGTACCAGAAGAAAATGAAACCTGAAGGAAAAATAATTACAGAAAAACAAGTGACAGCAAAGACAACTTGAAAATGGCTGATGAGATAATTTTATTGAATAGTCAAAGAATTCCAAAGGTCTGAAGCTATTGATGCTTGTTTTATCAGTAATATTGGGAACCCAAATGGCAAAATTAAGAACAGTAATATGTATGTTGGAATGACTTTGTTTAGTTATATTGAAAGAGTGACATTTTGCTATATTGATGATTTCTCAATGGCTATTATCCAGTTATACTTGTTAGCTCTTGACTTGAAAAACTTTCGAAGATAAATGAATTCAGCATTGTAATTCCTTTAGCTTTCATTATATTTACAGACCAGTCACAATTTAATACAAGATTGATGAAAAAACATTGGGAGAAGTGTTGCTTTCCTTTTCTTGTAGGTTGCTGCTGTTATTGTTATTATTATTACTTTGGTCCCACATACAGACTGAAATTGAATCTTGTACTTTGCGTCTGTGAGTTCATCTGAAAAGACACAGATTTGAGCATATACATAGTATACCAGACTGTCGGGGAAGTCTATAATATTTTTAAGCCTAGATACTAAGCATCTCCCTTGTGTCTGAGTAGTCTATTTTTTTGTGTTTGGTCAGAGGTTATATTCATCTTCCTTGTGCCAGTGAGGTTTCAATCCCTAGCTTTTCCAAGCAAACTATTGAGAGTGTGGTCTGGTTTTTATTACAGCCTATAGTAAAATGAGGAAGGAAGGAGATATAATAAGGGAATGATTGTTAAGCAAAAAGAAACCAGGACATAATAATTTGGGAAATTATCAAGCTATGTCAATAGCAAAGCATATGAAAATTAATTTACTGCCAAGATAGGATGCTTGGGAGCAAGAGCCAAGGGTGTGGCTAGACAATCACTTTATGCCTCAGAAAGATTAAAAGGCCTTAGTATTCAGTTACACAGAAGGCTTTGTGAAGAGATTAAATGTGTGACATGTAAATCCCCTCAGACATCTCTTCAGAAACTAGGAATAGATATGAGATTATTCAGGAAAGATCTGTTAAAGAGCCATTGTAACAGAGTGAATCCATGTGATATACATGGGAGATGTACTAGATACTTGAGACTTTTATACCAGCAGAAACACTGTCAACTTCTATTGAAAGGCACAGTAAGAAGAGGAAATGAAAGGAGGTTGATAAACTCTCAAAATTCTATAGGCAGGAAACAGAATGATAAAATTACAGAGCTTCAGACACATACTACCCTTCATGAAAAAGAATAATGTTTCTCATAAAAATCTGTGAGCCCAGATGGTTTAACTTTCAAACACCAAGTATTTTTTTTCCAAGATTTGAAACTTAGTTTAATTAGATAATGAGATCTAAAACTTTTGATGTAAGGGAAATATAAAAATTTTAGATGAATGGATTCTCTAATTGGTTGAGACTTTTGGTGATCTTGGGATGAAATGAACATTATTTGCATATGGGATGGATGTGAATTTTTTGGTGTCAGAAGCTGGATTGTTGTAGGCATAATAATAGCCCCCAATAATATCTATATTTTAATCCCTAGAACCTATCAATAAATTATATCAAGTGGAAAGGAGAGATTAAGCTTTCAAATGGAATTAGGATTGCTAATAAATTTACATTATGATAGTGAAGATTATTCTGGATTATTCTGGGGGGACAATGTAATCACAAAGATCTTTGGATGTGAAAGGGGAAGGGAGGCAGGAGAGTCAGTCAGAGTAGTATAATGTAAGAAAGATTCACATTTTTGAAGATGGAAGGAGCCCATGAGCCATGGAATGTGGGTGGTCACTAGAAGTTGGAAAAGGCAAGGGAGTGCTTTCCTTATTATCCATGGTATAAGCTTTTTGGTGATCCTTCCCATTTCCCAGTGGATAATCTCATGATTACCAGTTTTTCTCATGATTACCTCTTGAGGTGGGTGGAGAAAATGTTACAAGTGAGCGTGGATTGTTTTTGTTTTGTTTTTAGTTCCTAGGTATTCTATTCTTTCACACATGTATGGACTCATTTTCTAGTAATATGTTTAAATATTTACTGAATTCTTCCTTCTCGCTTGTTGGCTTGCTGCAGCTGTCCCTGGTCAATTCATGCTGTGTGATTTCTCTTTTAGAAACACCTGTCTTTCCATCAATTTGAGGTTAGTTTGGTGTCTTCTGCCCTTACTTCTCTGATGAGTTTAAGAAATTTTTTGATTTATCCATTATCCAGCTTTTATGTTAATATCATATGGGTGGGAAACAATGCTCTTGCAAGAATTATAGAATTACACATCCTCAATAGAAGCTTAAATTTTTGTTCCCCTTGTCTGGAAAATTCTTAGTATTGGTGTAGAAACATATTGAAGCCAACAGCAAATGAAAAACATACTAGATACATTAAAGTTTATCTTTTAGTTAAAATTACTAAATTAGCTGTTCTTAAGAATCATAACTACCCTGGAATGTAGTCATGTAATGGGACCTTCTGTAAGCAACTTTCAGAAGCAACTTTCAGAAGGTATAATCTGCTTAAGATAGGAAAATGTAGTCTGTTAAAATGAAATGTATAGTTTTTTTTCTTTCTGCTCTTAAGATAACACTGAATCACAAACCTGAGATGTCTTAAAGATTTATCCTTGTATTCATGTCTACATGGCCATAGTCACATAGATCCAGACAGGATGTCACAGGAGCTGAATAAATCAGATTGTTGAATCATGCATAGAAACTGATCATTCAACACACACATCCCATAGCACTGAACCTCTTAACTTGTGCTTAGTTGTGAATTTTGTTCTAAAAATCCCTTGTAAAACTTGGAATATATTTTCATAATATTTTATTATAAGGACATAGTTTATTATAAGCTCTATAAATAAAGTCACCATCTTCATTCACTTTTTTTCAAATCTTATACCATATATATTCTGTACACATACTGTGTAGTTTAATAAGTATTTCACATTCATTAGACCTTGTGTATAAGTACCATCCCTACACAAACATGAGTTTTGTTCATCATATACTGATATTATTAGTTAATTTGTAAGGTTGATCGCCAAAGTTGAATGTTTATGAATTGATATTCGTTGTGGTAATATTTTCTTCATTTCATTTTATATTTTTAAATTGCAGTCATTGAACAATGTACACATTGTGAATTTCTAATGGGTAGAAGCTGAATTAACATGCTTGAACTCATTCATTTTCCAGTTCAATCTAGAATTTTAGTGCATATTTGCAATTTACCCAGCCAGTATTGTTCAAATAGGGATGCAAACCGGGTTTGCATCTGAAGCATCTCATTTGACAGTGTAAAGCATTGATGACTAAGTTATTCTCCCCTGTCCTATGTCTGATAGCTTTCTGTTATGAATTTTAGGAACATTTTACTAATATTTTTAGCTTGTGGAATTTCTTTATGTAATATCTAAAGTTTGATAAAATCTATTAAAGAAGTGTTTTCTATTTCTACACGATGGAATTGATAACAAGTAAAAATCCAAAATATCTGAGATGCCTCAGATTTTACCTTTCTATGAGAGAAACTTCTTAATATATAGTACTCTCTTGATTATCTTACAAGGAGAAGAAATCAGTATAGATAATTTTATATCATTAATGTTTCAAGTGAAGAACAGACACAATAATGGCAAAATACCTTTCTCCGGAAAAAATAGAAATGTTTAGCTTCAACTTCCTGAGTTTCTTCAGTTTCTCTCTTGATCCCTCTCATTGCTGAAAATGGACGATGTCTATCAGTCTGCCTAGACCTGCTCACTTTTCTCTGCCTGTTCATTCTCACCTACCATAGGAAAGGTCGGTTTCTTTTTTTTTTTTACTTATTTGCTTGTTTGTTGCTGTTGTTTGTTTGTCTTACATAATACTGTCTTTCAACTCCTCATGTTTTATAACAAAGATTCTGTTCTTGTTCACAAAATATTAATAAAAACTTGAAAATATGAGTTGAAACAGTACTGGTAATCTGCAGAAACAACATTGTAATTTAAAAAATTCTAATTAAGATGCCGAAGCATTCTCCAATTTAAATAGCAGTATATTGGATAAAATATCCTGCAAATCAGAATATCAATGTATAATACAAGGCATTGATTTCAATGTTATTATGCCAAAATGGCGGAATACTTAAAATGATATTCTGGATATAGACTGACTGAGATTAAACACTGTCTCTACTACCTATTAGTTGAGTAACTTCAAATAAATTTTAAAATTCCCTGTCTTTTCACCTGTAAAATGGAGTTATTAGTTGTACTTTATTCAGAAGGTTATTTTGAAGATAGAATAGGAAGGTATATATAAATTTATAGCAATAAGCAAATAATATAGATATTATTATTACTTTTTATGATTTTGAGATAGTATTACAGAATTGTACTCTTGAAACTTACATACATTTATGAACCAATTTCACCCCAATAAATTTAATTTTAAAAATCTGCAGCAGTAATTTTGGAAATGGGTTTGGTATTTTCAAAATGATGTCTGTGTTTTCAGCTACTAGAAATGTAAATAGGCATCTTTTGTCCCTACTTGTCATGGTGGCTATCTCAACTCTGATATGCATGGCTCAGTATATTTCTGGTGTTCATTTGGTAGAAAGGTGGAGGTGGCTGGGAAAAAAAAAGGTAGAGGTGTGAATAATTATCCAATCCCATTCCTCTTACTATTGTACCTTGGAGGGCAGGAATCATTTAGGTAATCATTTATTTATATTCACCTTTGATCAGCTTCCTTTTGCTATAAAGTATATGAAAGACGTCTACAGTACTGTGTTGATTTGGGGTGTCAGAAAGAATTTCTCCTGGTGTACATCATTTTGTACCAGTAAGAACACAGCATAAATTGCCATATTATGCTGTTCTCTAAAGCTTCTGTTGAAGAGATAGAGGGAAGAGTTTGAGGAGTCAAATGAACCCAGCTCCCATAACTAAGAAATATGAATAAGCCATTATAGGTTGTTAGAACAATCCTGGGTTTCTTTGTAATTTGAAAACACAGTTTGCTAAAATAACCCCAAAATGGTCTGCTTATGTAACAGTTTAGAAACAAAGAGGCAGACCAACAGGATATTTATTTCCTGAGGACCAGTAGGAATTTATTTTATTTCCTCTCCTGATGGCTGTTCTAACTCCCTCTTTACCTTCTTGTGGATGGAATTACACATCACCATAGAGATAAAAGAAAACAGCCTGGCAAATTCAGACTCAGACAAGCATATTTAATTTACTTTTCAATTTGGCTGTTGCTTCTCTCTCTACTATGGTACTCAATTTGGTTTCCACCTAGCACAAGCTGTTTTAACTGTCAGTCAAACAAATTAAAGTCAGGAAGGGGCAGTTATGTCATCAAGTATATCTTTTCACTAGAGTAGGAGAGAGCGGATGTTACTTTTCTGTTTTTCCCATGCTAGAATTAAGCATTTTTTGTACTACTTGAGATTAAAGAAGATAAGAATCAATAATAAAAGTAGGTGTGTGTTGGGAGGACTTGTATTTTAAATGAGCTGGAGGGGTTTCACTTAAGCATTTGTTGAGCACTATTCATTCCATTGGATGGTAAATGATCTAACCTCCATTTTCCTTTTACTAGCAAAATAGAAATAGGCATTTTATCACTACATGTAAGTCAGACATAGAATTCTATTATCGGCATATATATTTTCCCAAGGAAATAAATTTGTCACAGAATCCTCTTGATCTGATAACAGATCCTGTCAAATTTATCTTTTAGAATAAGAGTATTGATTTATGGATTTCTATATTTGGGGAAGAGAGAGAGATTAAAAAGGGTACATTTATAAGTATGTTTATATATGCACATGTGTATGTGGAGTGTGTGTATGGAAATCCTTCATGTGGAACATAGGAGAAACTGACTTCTGTTATTTAAATGCTGATTCTTGTGATATCAGACATGGAGTCAGACATCAGGTATTTAGTAAAGAAAACAATGGAGGAAGGTGGAAGTAAGCTCATAAATTAAGCTATGTGATTTCTTAATTCACCATTTCACCTCTTTCTCTTTCTGGTTTCCTATTGACTGAAACATTGCTATTCAGTTTTACACCTAAAGAAATTCTAGTGGTAAATTATATACAAATAAAAATAATATATATTGATAATAATATAGCCAAATATGTTTTGAAATCTGATTTATTCAACCATGTTTGTTCAAATTCATCAGTAGTCAGTATTGCCATCTCATCACATATTCTGAGTTTTATAATAACTAAGGAAGTAATAGAAGATTAAAATGAAAAAAAGAAATATGTATCTGGAATGTCTGAATTTTCTCAGGATTTTTCATAGCTATGATTCATTCTAGGCTTCATAATGATCTTTCTTATATGTGTGATGTTCCAGGAATGATCCTCTAACAAGGTGCTTCTATCTTATTATGACTGGAAATGACTTTCTAAATACATAGGACAAACCTTGAACACTTACTAATATCACAACTACTTGTCTTCCTGAAAGCCCTATACCAACAATAGGAATAATTGCAACAGGAGCACTTTCTACTTATTGAGAATATTCACGGTGTCTACCTTTGTTTTACAAATGAAGACAAAGAGACTTGGAGAGGTTAAGTGCATAACGTAACTGAAGTTGCATACTTCATAAATGATAGAGCTGGCTACAAACACAAGTAAATTTGACATCAGAATTCACAGCATTAAACCATGTCCTTCAATGTGTGCATGTGTGTGTGTACAAATGTGTGCCTGTGTGTATGTGTGAGAATTGTGCATGTCAGTTGGAAGAGGATAGATAATGTGAGGGAGAAGACTATGAGGTGAGTGATCAGGTGACAACAGCAGCATAACTCTGATAAGAGTTTTACATTTTAAAAATCATAGTTATTGAATAATAGGAGCTCCAACCTGTTGTCTTTAAATGATTAGACAGAAAGACTAATTTCTATTATTCATGTTATATAATTACTGTTATTTAAATAATGGTCAATATCCTATTTGCTAAATAGTTTTATTTTTATTGCTTTACCTGAAAAATATATATATAAAGCCAGCTACTGTAATGCCATAATGACCAGTTGCTATGATGCCCACTGTGGCCAGCAAACCACCCGTTCAGGTTCATATGTAGCCTTTTTTTTCCCCACTGACCCACGAGCTCTCTATGAGACTAGCTGAGGCTAATCCGTGGCCAGAACTGAAGCTTTGCTTATTCCTCTGCTCAAACCTGCTCTTTTCCCATTCTTCCCAGTTCTCAAATGATCCTTTAATAAGTACTGCCCACTACCCAACTCTCCCACCCCCATCAAGGGCTGGCTGGCCAGCCAACCTCCTGCAGCCCCTTCCCCTGGCTAGCCCCACCTCCTATGGCCCCCCACTAATCTGATAGGCCTGTAGCTCCTCCCCTAGCCAGCTCCACCCCTGATTACCTCCCCTATCCCAATAGAGAGTGGAGCCAGCCTGCCAATCTCTTGCAGCCAATCTCCCATAGCCCCTCCCCAGGTCACTGGTCCCATTTGGGGGTGGAGACTGCTAGCCAATCACCCATGACCCCTCCCCAAAGCCAATCCGGTCCTGATTGGCCCCAATTGGTGCGGGCTGGCTGGCCAACCTCCTGCTATCTCCTCCTCCCCACAGACCCAAGCCTAAACCACCCTTATTGAGGCCAGGCAGGCTGGACCCCACCCATGCATGAATTTATGCACTGGGCTCTAGTACCTTATATAAAATTTTAAGAATATAACTATCATATGTAAAGTGCCATGTCTATATTCTGTGATTTTTTTTCTCTTCAGGGACTGCATGTTTACCATCTTTGGCAAAGCTATTTTACAAAATAAGAAAATGCTAAAGTAACCTCATTTTGAAAAAATAAAATGGAAATGGAGCAGATGTCACTTTGTAAATAGAGAACAAAAAGGTTTCTGTTTGTCAGCAAATAAAAAGTTTAAAATAATTTCACCTCATTACTAAAGTCTAAAGAGTTAGACTTCAAATGATTATAAAATTACTGATGGGTGGAAGTAACACAATTAAATTTATGCAAGCACTATGGGTGTCATTTATACATTCAGGGGATCATATTTATTTTCTAAGATAATGAATTATGCAGTTAGAGCTATTTTTCTGTTTTGTACAGTTTAAATTTTGTATTAAACTGCATTAAATAAAAAATTAAACAATTTAGTTTGCATCTATTATAATGGAGTATGGCAGGTATAATACAGGAGGCTTGATTTACTTCTAGCTTCTTGTTGATAAAATATTCAGAATTAATCATCAAACCAGCCTGAAAAGAACTCTTTAAACTTGTATATTTCCAGACAAATTTATTTTTTAAGTGCTCCTCAGGCCCATACAGCTAGTCCATTACCTGCTATAGTCATTGATGAGACTTTGATAATGAGAAATATTTGAATTTTCTAATTCTTAGCTATAATTTTTTAGACTGTCAAATAATAATAATAAACCTATAGCATACAGTTGGGTTTGGAGAATTGTGGTTTGTTTAGCATCCATTCCTTTATCCTAATTACATTCAAATATTTTCTTTCTATTTTGTGCAGCGCAGTGGGGCTCTTAACTGTGTGCACTGTTCTGCCATTGGCTGGGCTGAAACCAAGGTCAATTAGAATCAGAAATGAGAACATACCACAAAAAGATGTAAGCATGCTCAATTTCATTTAATTCCTAAAGAGGCGCTCAGACTGCATGCCACCTGCTGAAAGGCCCATACCACTTTCCATAATCTGCAGTCCAATTTCAAGCTTGGATCTCCCATCTTACCACCAATATTGTCTTCTTCCCAAATCCTTTTTAAACATGCCCCTTGGTTCAGTTAAGCTATAGCCAATTTCTGTGATCTTGGATAAAGAACACCAATATTGCAAGATCCCAGTAGGTCTGTATTGTTTTAACTTAAAAGTATTATGACATTGGGATGCAATGAGATATTCATGGTTTGTCAAATTATATCATTTAGTTGTCAAAATCTGATCCTCACAAACATGAAGATAACTGATCCTGGAAACACCTACCATATGTAGCCTAGGTTTGGTATGTAGTTTTGTGCCATATGATTCTTCATGAAGAATGTTTTATTTTATTGGCTGAAGGCTTCATCTTCCAGGATTGTTCCTCCCCCCCCCCAAAAAAAAGTAGAATATAAGGATGAATTTAAAGTTGTTGATAAAATATTATAAGATCTAGCAAATCAAAACAACAATGCAGTATCATCTCACACCTGTCAAAATAGTTATTATCAACAAGTCAACAAACGACAAGTGCTGGCGAGGATGCGGAAAAAAAGGAACCCTCGTGCACTGCTGGTGGGAATGCAGACTGGTGCAGCCACTGTGGAGAACAGTATGGAGTTTCCTAAGAAAACTAAAAATGGAACTCCCATTTGACCCAGTGATTCCACTTTTAGGAATATATCCCAAGAAACTATGAACAATTATCAGAAGGATATATGCACCCATATGTTCATAGCAGCACAATTCACCATAGCTAAGATTTGGTAACAGCCTATGTGTCCATCTGCAGATGACTGGATTAAAAACTGTGGTACATCTACACAATGGAATACTATGCTGCATAAAAAAAAGTTCTTAACATTTGCAACAGCATGGATGGAACTAGAGAGCATTATGCTATGTGAAATAAGCCAGGCAAAGAAAGATAAATATCACATTACCTTACTCATTTGTGGAATATAATGAACAACATAAACTGATGAACAAAAATAGATCCAGAGACAGAGAAACATCAATCAGAATGTCAAACCTCAGGGAAAGGTAAGGGACAGTAGGGGAAAGGGTGAGAGATAAACCAAAGGACTTATATGCATGCATATAAGATTAATCAATGGACACAGACAACAGAGGGATGGGGGCATGAATGGGAGTTGGGGGGTAATGGGGAATAAGGACACATAGGCAATACCTTAATCAATAAAGGAATAAAAAATAATAAAATCTAGAAGTTCAACGAAGATTAAGATGGAATAAGTTTCTTAAGATTGGTAAACTGGTCATAAAATATGCTCCTATAAGAATGTAGGTTTGTGTTGCTAATAAAGACTTGTTAAGATAATTTTTTTCTAAATTATTCAAATGATATTTAACATGGCTGATGATGCAAAATTAAATATTCTCAGTTAAATATTATGCATTTTAGAGACATAATTTTACCTTTTACAGATGTAACATTATATGTGCATTTATGACTAGAGAGTATTTCTAGGAAAATAAGTATAAAATTTTGTGAACATTTTCCTGTGAACTTTACATGGCTAATAATTAAAATTCTAATTTTAATTAAATCTTTGAATCTTTTTTTTATATTGTGATCTTAATGTTTTGGCTCTTTTGTTTTTTTCTAATCCATGCTCTTCCATTAACTTCAAACAGCAATCATAGCTTTTAAGCATAGATTTGTTTTCTCATATTATTTCCAGAGAAATAGACCAAATACTAAGCTAATCTATGCAAGCACCTGCATTTGTGACCTTCCTCAATTATAAACAGTGGCTAATTGAGATGAACATAAGAATGGATGGCATTTTTATATCCCAATATTTTGTTCAGGTAAAAGTGCCCGTAATTAGCTATTCAATCACATGTATACAAATTGAGTCATATTTTTAAACAATATTTTTGTAAAATATTTTTTTAAATTTTTTAATTGATTTTTTGCAGTATAATAGTAGTACATGTTTTCCTTTCCCCCTTCCCCTTATCCTCCCCCCAGCCTCCCCCACCCCCCAGCACATATCCCCAGCTTCCCCCCCTCCTCGCCCCAGTGTCTTTCATTCATTGGTTATGTTCATATGCATGCATACAAGTCCTTCAGTTGATAACCCCCCGCATCTGCCTCCCATCCACCCAAGCCTTCCCCTGTAGCTTAACAGCCTGTTCAAGGCCATCCTGCCTCTATATCAATCACTCTCCCCTGTTTCATTTCTTCAAAAATATCTTGCCTCTGCATACTAGAAATAAATGTATAAGAACAAAAAATGTTTCAGTCTCAGTTTCAATGTCCAACTTTTCTGAGTCCCAGTTTCAGTGTCAAATAATTCTTTATGTGTATAAGTCAGCAATGGTATCCCGATGGTGGACACATCATGTCAATGCAAGATCCATCCTCTCTGGTTTGGTCCTGGGCTGCCTGCAGACATGCACAGCTGCCGACTGCTAGCATGGCAAGGTGTCGTCAGTGTCCCCCATCTCTGGATCATCCTCGTGACTGGAACAGATCCATCAGTTCCTCACAGTCGCAGGAACCCACATGGTCTTGGAGTTGTTCTCTGAAAACACACAAACACATTCTCGTGTAAAATATTTTTAATGTTACTTTATTGACATTAGAGATAGAGGAAGGGAAAGGGAGCGAGAGAGAAAAATAAAAATCGTTGGTGTGAGAAAGAAACGTTGTTCAGTTGCCTCTGGTACATGACTAGGGATGGATCCTACAACCTGGGAACGTGCTCTGACCATGATTTGAACCACAGCCTTTCCGTGCAGGAGATGACACTCAACCAGCTGAGCCACAGTGACCAGGGACATAAATGAGATTTGTTTTTAATGTTGTAAGAAGTGCAACATCACATGCAAAACAATTAAAAACAAAACAATAGTAAAGCACTTGCTAAATATGTTTTGTAATGATGATGATATTTATTCTTTCATATTTCTTCTAACAGATGGATTCAACTTGGAATGCTCTTCCTGAAAAAGGTACCTATTTAATCTATTATGGGACTGTGAAGCTTAATATTAGGGGACAATTGCTACATGGACTCAGAAATTGTTATTATTTTCTTTTTTCCTTGTCTGAGGTCTTATCTAGGATCCTGAGCTGTCATTTTGTAATTCTAAAAAGTATGAGTGCTATTACAGAAAAGGTGGTTCACCACTAGGTATGAAGCATAGTTATGTTGTTGTTGCTGTTAGTTATTTTGTTTTTGTTTATCACTGAAATTGAGATGACTTCCATATCTGACAATTGTGAGACTGTGAATGAGCTATGTTATAATTAAGGGTTGAAACTTCTCAGCTAGTGTAAGAATTTATGAACAGCAATCCAGCACATATCAGAGTCAAACAGTTCTTCTGTCCCTCCAGATCATTTATTTTTCTAATGAAAACAAATGTTTCCTATATAATTGGGTCAAAATGTGTACTACAATTGAGATAATTCCATAGCCAAGGGCAGACACAAAATATATCATCCATCACATTTGCTAAACTCAGAAACAGGATCGTGGAAAGAAAGAAAAACATTTATGACATTCCCAATTTTCTATCCTGCAGTGAAGTAATTTAGGTACACTCTTTACCCCTCTCTTAAGATCATAAACTCTCTGGAAGCAGAAATTTGATCAAATACATTTGAAATACTTTCCACTAAGTGGTAACTATGGAATACTAATGCAGATATTTTTAAAGAAAAATCAAATTCTAATCATACCTTTAATAATGAAAAAAATTAAAATTATTAATGACAATGTATTTCTTAAGAAAACTTAATGTATGTCACACATTGATCTGAGAGTTTTAAAATTTATTAACTGATATAATATTCTCAAAACCCTATAAGTGGATGCTATTATTATAACCACTGTACAAAGCAACAAATACTTACCAAAGTAACTCCCCTAGTGAAAGGAGATAGGGGATTTAAATTCATATATTCTGGCTCCACAGACTACTCTCTTAAATACCCTTTCTTTTTTATTTCATCTTCCTTCCTTCCTTCCTTCCTTCCTTCCTTCCTTCCTTCCTTCCTTCCTTCCTTCCATCCTTTCTTTCTTTCTTTCTTTCTTTCTTTCTTTCTTTCTTTCTTTCTTTCTTTCTTTCTTTCCTTTGTTCTTTCTTTTTCTGTTTAAAGATATGACACTGTATAAAACTTTTAGGTGTACAGCATGTTGGTTTGATACACTTATATATTGCAATATGATTACCACCACAGCATTAGCAGCAATCTTACTCCTGGATATACAGTGTGCTTCTTTCTAATTTACAATAAGCCTGTCAGCTCAGTTATGTAATTTGTCCATCTTATTATCAATACAATTATTTACCAATATAGGCTCCATTAGTAAGCAGTTGATCTTAGACTACAAACTCATTCTATGATTCCTAGTCTTCTTAACCAAAGATACTATTTCAGCTTTTAAAATGTAACCTATTTGGTTTCAGAATTTTCTAGATTCACTTAGTGTTTTGCAAACAACAATAACTTGTTAAATGGCTATTACATAAATGCTTAATTAGTTTAAAAACTAAAAAATCAATGTTTTAAAAAACTATCCCTGGCCCTAGCCAGTTTGGCTCAGGGGATAGCACATTGGCCTGCAAACTGAAAGGTCCCTGGTTTGATTCAGGTCAAGGGTGCCTGAGTTATGGACTAGATCCCCAGTAGGAGGTATGCAGGAGGCAGCCCATTAATGATTCTTTCTCATCATTGATATTTCTATATCTCTCTTGCTCTCCTTTGATCTCTGAAATCAATAAAAATATGTTTTAAAAAATTATCTCTGGAAAACACAATCACTAAATTTGATTTAACATAGAATAGAATCATATAGTTATGAGTAACACAAATGCATATATATATATGTATGTATATATGAGTAACTTGTGTGTATGTATTTATTTAAATAATGAGTTTCATTGGCAAAGAAACGTATTTTGGGATGAAGTGGTGACTTTGACAGAATTTTTAAAAATCTGAATGTATGTATCCCTTCCTCTCTTTCATTTTTATCCTAACTTGGATTTTCCTGGTTTCCCCTCTGAGGTAGATTGCTTTAGTATCCCAGTAATTCAACCTTATCTAAACATCATCCATTCTTTTTATTAATTTCTTTATAATGCTATTATTATTCAGACAACAAGTCACCATGTGTTGAGCACTATAGCAAAACCTATAGCCCTGGAGACAGAAAGAAGAAAGTAGTCCCTGCCCTTCAAGAATCTATGAGTCACTAGGTGAGATTATACATGTATATATACTAGTAGCTGATTACAATAAAAGACAGAAAACAAATATAATATGGGTAGAGATATGTAACTGTGACCTATTTTACCATCAAAGTGTTTATTTTCTAGATATGTTGCTTCATTTACCTATGGATAAAGATGTCTGATAAAAGATTTTAGCAATGGAAATAAAATTATTTTTATCACTATTGTTGATATTGACATATCCTTAGCAGAAGACTTAATGGAAGAGGATGTATAAATATCTGAAGAAATAATCTTACAGAATGAGGTTTGAAGTGTTATGGTAAATGTACAGTAGTGCTATCTTATTAAGAGTGTGCGTGTTTTAGTACTCTTCCAATTACATATTAATGTTATATGTTTACAGATGCAATTAGTCCTGTCTATACATATTAGAACATGATTCTACAGAGCACCACCTAAATAAATAATGTTAAAAACAATGCTGCTAACACCTCACTGGGCATATGAAGCATAGGGAATGCTTTTCAATAAAAACAGATAACTGTTCATCAATTTTTTTGTAAAAGGAGTTCAGGAATATGCTTTTTATAAGCACTGTAGTAATTCTGACATATGGTTCAAAGAACTCACTTTTTGCAAAACTAATATCCACAGAAAGAAAATAAGTAAAAATTCACAATTTTCTAGATTATCAAACACACACACACACACACACACAGACACACACACATAACTTCAAGCATTCTCTAAAACATACAGCAAATAGCTAATTCTGCTTAGTCACTCAAACACCTTTTATGTATAAGCCAAGAATGAGGTCCTTGGAAATAACGTTTGCTTATTTGATCCTATTCTAAATACCCTTATTGAGGTTTAATGATCCATCCAAGGATGGATTCCTAATTTCTAGGAACTTAAGCTTGGCAGTCACATTGATAAATCTAGATCTACATAGAAGTCAATACCAAAAACAGCACATTTTTAATCCAAAAGTTCACCTCAGTCTAGTGCCAGTGCCTGTCTTCCAGTTAAATATTGATGAGGCTGGCAATATTCTTTTTTTAATTGTCAAAGCCACTTGGATTGAATTTTTCAGGCAGATGACTTGCAAAGTAGTGACATGTTACCACCTTCAGATTTTTCAATGAGTGATATCCCACAGCCTTCAGACTGAAGATCATTTTGCCCAGTTTTAATCATACATTCTTTGTAAGTTAAAGTTACCAATTATTCTGTATATATATATTTAATACACAGTAGTGTTCTGCTGATAGGAAACAATATATTTAACCTTGCAGATGTAATAACAAATACTGTACAAAAAACTAAAACTTTTTCTAGAATCATTTCCAAAATGGAGACCAAAATGACCAGTATTCTGTAACAGTAATAGGTGATGCAAAGAGAGATGGTTGAACAGCCATTAATTTCCAAAGATTCCACTTTATTTTTAATTTCATGTGCATTTTAAGGAAATTAAATTTCCTCTTGTGTATTTTTTTACTTGCAAGAGAAACATTTATTGTTAGGATAACATTTTATGATTAAAATTGTGCTCCTGACATTTTGCTAATGTGGCCAATATTTTGTCTGCGATTTTGAGAAGTAGACAAATACACATAGTTTAAGTGGTTTTTGAATAGGCAATATTCTAAAATACAATTAAAATTACAAGAAGGAAAGACAAATAGGCATACAAAAATGAAATTTAAAGGGAAATACTGCCATTTTATAAAACTTCTTAGTGCAAGAAATAAAGTGAATCATTTGAGAGCATTGTAATTAAAAACAGAAAACTTGGTTGGTAATCTTGAACAAATTCTGAACTCTGATGTGGTTCACTTTATCTTCTGCAAATAGACCTCTTCTTGTGTGTGCTGTTTAAGCTATGCAGTTCCAGTGATGATTTCATAAAGGGAGCTGCTGTTTTCTGAACTGTCATGATGTGTCATCTGTGGTGACTGTGAAGCTTTCCCTGCCCACATCCCTTCCTGCCTTTCCCTGCCCACATCCCTCCCTGCCTTGGAGAATCTGATTTAGAAGGTCAGGGGTTTAACTCCCATATTTAAACATTAACATGATGTCTGGGCACGTCTTACCACTTACGCATTTTAGACCATATAGAAATGATTATTTGGACTATTTTACTTGGAGGAAATAAGCAGCGAACACTTAAAGGCATGACTAATATTTAGCCAAAACTCATTGGCATGCAATTACAATATGGGATACTTCTAATCAGGTTTGCAAATGACCACTTCTAGTTGCAGCTTCTTCCTCTGACCACAGAAGTCCTCCTGTTCCCTATTCCCAGCAAAAGGGCAACTGAAGAGTTAATGGGTGTCACTGTGGGTGGCCTGTAGGATTTTGTTATAAGCTTTAGCTATAGGTTTTCTAGATTGGACAGTATCTAGAAAGTGTTTTTACAATATTACCTCTGGATCAGTGTATATCCATAGAGAAGCCTTGTAAATCCATAGAGAAGTTGTCCAAAATCTTTGAAGTAAGATTGCATATGATTTCTGGAAAGTCTAAATAGACTTGAAAACGAATGATAGAGTGCTTGCATTATTTCAGAGGTTTTTGTTTGCTGGGAGTTAGACATTTTCCTTCAATTTCAGAATATGTTCCAAGGGAAAAGCAATAGTTATTTTCATTCTGAATAAATTTATTCACAAAGGAAACCAATAGGGAAGGATTGAAGAAAAGTAAAATAATGTGGAACCTTCAAAGAAGTTGACTTCAGTGCTGGCAGGTGCCAGCTCAGTGGTAGATCCTCAGCAAAGGAGCAGGAAGGAAAGGGAGTAGGAGAGAGAGAGAGAGAGAGAGAGAGAGAGAGAGAGAGAGAGAGAGAGAGAGATTACTATACATAGGATTGAACAATGAAATATTGAAATATTGAAATGCATAGAACATGAGGAATGTGTTGTAAAGACAAAGGGTGTTTTAGATAAATTGCAGTAAGAGCAACAGAACCTTCAAAGAATTGTTGAATACATTAAAAGCTTTTGAAACTGTGCTATAATTTTATATCATACATAACAAGATATGCATCATGACTTACTCTAGGATTTAAAAAAAACTTAACAGTTTCAGAATGTGGATCTACTAGTAAGCTTATGCAATACATAGGAAAAATCTGGGCGTGCTGTCAATTAATAGTAGACAGTTATCATGGAAGACTGTCACTAGAAATGCTGAGTGATCTTGAATGGAAGAAAGATGAGAAAAGGCATGAGAATGGGAGCAGGATAGTTCAAAGAAAATGTTAGTGTCAAAACCTGTGTTTTTGAGAGGATATAGAAAAATGGAAGGTAGAGAGACAGGGTCTGGCACCTGAGAGTTAGCAGGTTGGAAGCTGGGAGCTCAGACAGAGCCTACATGCAGAATAGTAGATACAGGAGCTACTCTTTGCAGAAGGGCTTGGGGCTTTCGATGGTTTCCTTCACCACCATCTGTGGATAGACTGATTTTTAGAGTGCCAAGAACAGATGAAAATGGGATATTAATGATCTCTTACTGAGACCCTTGTGAGGAGAAGACAATTGTCAAAGTTCACCTTATAATTGAATGTGTCAACAGTTATTTAAAAAGTTTAACTTAACTTCTTGGTGAATTTGGACTTAGGCTTATATGTACAGTGATTAAATGTTTCCAAAATATCCTCCTTTGCTTTAATTTGTAGGTAAAGAAAACAAATTAAACAGTATATGAAGCAGAGATGCTCCCATCCAGGAGACCTTGCACCTATGTAACTAATGGGCTAGTGCCCAGGGTGAGACAGCTTGACTTCAGCCAGTCTTACCTGTACTTTTGTAAGTAAAGATAAATGGTTGGCAATATATGCAGATGTTACCAGCAAGCTGTGTTTTGTGATCTCCCTGAGGATGAACTGTGTTATTTCTCTTTTAGTGTCTTGCTTCTATTCTGTGTGACTCGATAGCTAAATGTATTTACTCACATAGATGTCAGTTCCAAGTTATATTGAAACTACTGATGAAATCTATGTTTACTTACAAACCTGTCTGAGAGACTCAAGAAAGTAGCTCACATTCTTACATTTAATTTGACAGCTCTATCAATAGGATTCTTGCTTCTCTGTTCACATCCTATCCATTAATCAAAAAAAAATTGTTTCATAAATCATCCAATACTTTAAGTTGTGATATATGCTCATTGAAAACTTTATCATCTTCCATATCTATTCACTTGGTAAAAAGTGCTTCAGTTTGTAATTTTCTGTAAATATAGACCTGACTCTGCAAAATTTCTGTCTTTTCCAAAGTAAAATATCTCCAAATTTACCCATTTCTGGCAGTACAACTTTATTATCTGTATGCTTGATCATAATCCAATTTGTTTCCTTGAGGATTTTATTTCTCTTCTATTAATAATATTTTACTATAGATTTTGTGTTTCTGCTAAGGAACCTTCTAATGCTTCTTATCTGTTAAAGTTTTATTTTCTAATCTAAGTGTAGGGGCACAATTCTCCATTGATCTCTCATTGACTGACTTTGTTCTGGACTACCTTTTCAAGGATGTTTGTATAGTAAATAGCTTTGAAAGAAAAAGATGTTTTCCTCTAGAGCAAAGAGAAAGTTTCTTTACTATGCAGTTTAATCTTGGCAATGTCTTCTTTCATGACAAAGGTCAAACAAGCTTATTGCTCACTATATATGAGCTCCCTAAGCCTTGGGTTCTTCACCTATAATTAAACCCACTATATGAGCAGGCATCTCATTTGACACAAGAAACTCATGCCAATGATTATACTTTGATTATATAGCTATTGATTTGAGTAATAGAAAGTTGTTGTTATTTCTTGTCTCTGACCCAGGAGTCTCTATTTTTGCCAGCATCATGAAACTATGACAGGCTAACTACAAACTTGCAAATAGAGTAAATTATTAGTCCCTTCCTGATGTGAACAGGCCTTTTAACATGCCGTTTCTTATTATTTTTTTTATCATCCCACTCACCAAAGAAGAACCTATGTTCCCTGGCTTCATTTTCTCATGAAGTACTCACTCTTTAACAGTACGAAGTCTAAGTTCTTCTTCCATATGGTTACTAAAATTTCTTCAGTGACACAAAATTATCTTTTATTATTGAATCCATAATTGTCTGGACAACTGCTAATCATTGTTGCTGTTGGTTGATGTTAAAACATTTGGTAACTTGACCATCTTTTTCACTTGAAATTCTTCAATGCGATTCCCCTTTTAGCCTTCTATCACTTTCTTATCAGTAGCTGCCAGTGGCTTCTCCTTCACACTATCTCATTACAGAGCATACTTCACATTACAGAGCCAGATCATAAAACTCTGTTTTTTTATAATTATTATCTTAAACATCTTCAGCTAAAATTCTGTCTTCAGACATGCCTGTCTCTAAGCCTCACTTTCACACCTCTACATGTGCTAATCACTTCTACCCAACCTCTCACACTCAGCACATACAAAGTCAAACAGCTTTTAGCTTGAACCAAACTTATACATTTCTGGGAAGGATGTTATTATTCACCCAGGTGCTTTGGTTTTAGTATTGAGAAACATATTTTATTCTTCTCCACATATAAACCTACTGTCTTCCTATTTTTTCATTATTATTTTTCATATGCTTCCTTTTATAAACTTTAATTTGTTAAACAAATTTATGGTACCTTAATCTCAATATTGGTATACTACAAATATTTCCTAACAGGATCCATTCTCATCTATTTGACGCATTATTAAAGCAGTGATCATATATTTTCTCAAAATGCAACTGTACTACTTTTTTGAGTCCCAGCTCTTAAAGCATTGTTGCCTTTAGAATAACTTATGATGAAAATCTCCACAATTATGTTGTATCTCCATTTTTCTTTCTAACCACTGCTTTAAATACATATATTCATTTATTTATTCAATAAAAATTGCTTACCATCTATGTTTCAGGTATTTTATGAGAACTTAGGAAGCAAAGATAAACAAAATGTATTGTCTGCACTCAAATACTAAGGAAAAATAAAACTTAAACAAAAAGTACTGCAGTGCAGTGTCATAAAACCGTAAAGTCCAATGATAAATACCTTTTTTCATGCTCTTGCTCATGCTTTCTTTCTGGTACTGAATGCCTTTTTTTTCTTTCCACTTATGGGTCTTACTTATTTTAATGCAATGCTTAGCTCCAGCATTATTTTGTATGAGTTTTTTTCTCCACAACTAAAACTCAGTTATCTCTGTAGAAATTTGTTACCCATAACATGAAACTTAAACTTAGCATGAGCTATTTCATTTTACTATTGGTCTTTTCCTGTGGCTTGGGTTATAATATATTTATGATATTACAAGTTCCTTTAGCAAAGTATATTAGTTAAGACTCATGTTCAACTCTTAGCCATAAAAAATAGTTTATTTTTCTTGTTAAATAGGAAAAATAGAAATGAGAATTCTCTATAGTACTCAGGTCAAGACTGAGACTGCTGTAATTTTTTCATCCCTTCAACTATGTTCTCAAGATGGCAACTCCAATTATAGCAAAGATGTTTTCCCTTTAGCTAACCAAAAGAAGAAACATTGAGGTAAAAGGGTGGTGCCAAAATTAAAAAAAAAAAAAGAAAAAGGTGGGTGAACAAAGGACTCCAGAAAATATAAGTTAATTTTTTCAGAGATATAAATAAACCTCATGGGCCCAAATATATCAAGTAGCTAACCTTAGCTGCAAGGGAATCTAAAAAATATAAATTTTAACCTAGATATATTGCTACTCATTACAAAAAAATTGCATTTTTATTAATAAGGAAAAGAGAAAAATGGACATTTTGTAGGTCACTTGTAGGATTTGCCATAGCAAAAAAAACAGTTCTATCACCAGCTACTAATATTCATTCAAGTTACTAAAAGAGTGTCCTGTATTTTCTACCCTTTTTGCTGATAGATATGTCTGTTTCATTAGATATGTCTGTAGTCTAAAGAAATGATAGAGACTGGTGACAAATTAATCTTCAACAATTGAGAAGGAGAAAAAGAGATCTCTGCTTATGAATAGGCTACTGTTAAACTCTAACTTATTTTACAAGGAGGAGAAGTGATGTTATGTTCACACACAGAAATAAAAAAACAGAGAGAGCTGGCAACACTGATTTTATAACTTTAGTCATGACTAAGGAATGTACAGAATACAATTGTTCATGTCTTTATTTTTTTATTATTTACTTATTATTTTTAAATGTTTTAATTGTTTAAAGTATTACATATATTAGTACATATATCTCCTTTTTTTCCCCATAGACCTTCCTCCAGCTTCCCCTAGCCCTTGTCACATGCCCTCATCCCACCCCTCAGTGTCTTGTGTCCATTGATATGCTTATATGCATGCCTACAAGTCCTTTGGTTAATGTATTTCCCTCCTTCCCCAACATTCCCCAGCCTTCCCACTGTAATTTGACAGTCTGTACAGTGTTTTACTGCCTCTGTATTTATCTTTTTATTCATCAGGTTATAATGTTCTTTATTTTCCATAAATGAGTGAGATAATGTGGTATTTTTCTTTCATTGCCTGGTTTATTTCACTTAGCATAATGCTCTCCAGGTCCATCCATGCTGCTGCAAATGTTAAGAATTCCTTCTTTTTTATAACAGCATAGTATTCCATTGTGTAGATGTATCATAGTTTTCCAATCTACTCATTTGCTGATGGGCGTTGAGGCTCTTTCCAAATCTTAGCTATGGTGAATTGTGCTGCTATGAACATAGGGGTGCACATATCCTTTCTGATTCGTGTTTCTAGTTTCTTGGGATATATTCCTAGAAGTGGGTTAATGGGAGCTCCATTTTTAGTTTTTTGAGGAAACTCCATATTGTTCTCCACAGTGACTGCACCAGTCTGCATTCCCACCAACAGTGCATGAGGGTTCCTTTTCCCCCATATCCTCGCCAGCACTTGTTTGTTAATTTATTGATGATTGCCATTCTGACAGGTGTGGGATGGTACTACATTGTCATTTTGATTTGCATCTCTCCAATAATTAGTGACTTTGAGCATGTGTTCATATGTCTCTTGGCCTTCCTTTTGTCTTCTTTTGGAAAGATTCTATTTAGGTCCATTGCCCATTTTTTTATTGGATCATTTATCTTCCTTTTATTAAGTTGTATAAGTTCCCTGTAGATGTTAGAGATTAAACCTTTATCACTGAGGACATTTACAAATATGTTCTCCCATACAGTGGGTTTTCTTTTTGTTTTGTTAATGGTTTCTTTTGCTGTGAAAAAGCTTTTTATTTTATGTAGTTCCATTTATTTATTTTCTCTTTAGCTTCCATTGCCCTAGGAGCAGTATCATGCATTTAAAGAAATCCCTGATGGTTGTAGCACTCTGGAGTCAGGTTAGTCAGGGTGACACTGATGATCTGAGGCACATTGTGGCATTCCTGATCCAAAGCTATCACTCGCTCTATTAAAAAAACAAGAAAAACAAAACATTATTTTTTTTCCTTCATTTTAAAAATTTGAGCTGATAGTAGTAGTAAGCAACAACATTGTATATGTTCTATACCAGGCTTCATAACATTGTTCAATATAAAGACACTCTAAAAGGCACTGATATATATAAAAATATGGGAAATTTTAGTTGAGATAAAAAATAAAAAGAAAATGTATACTTGAAATACAAAATATCTAAAATTAACAATTTACTTAATAATTTACAGAAGACTAAGCACAGAAGAACAAAGAATGAGTAAAGTTAATACATGTCAAAATTTTCAAATCAAAACAAAGAGAAGAGATAATTAAGCCTACAAAGTGAACAAAGCTTCTGAGACATGTGGCATGATATTTTTCAACAATAGTGTAGTGGAACTCATAGAAAAATAGATAAAAATGGGGAAGATGCAGGATACATCAAAGATATCAACTCACATCACAAAGAAGTTCAGAAACCTGTAATGAAAATACTTATCTGCAAAGAAAACTGAATAAAAATCAGAGTTAAACTACTAAAGCATACATAAAGATAAGAAATAACATTTTGTAAATGCTTCCCTGGCCAGTGTTTTCCAGCAGTTAGAGCATCGGCCCATGCACCAAAGAGTCAAACATTCAATTCCTAGTTAAGGGCATATACCTGGTTTCAAGTTCAATCCCTACAGTTGGGACAAATGCGGGAGACAACCAATCCATATGTCTCTCTCACATCCATTTTTCTCTCTCTTCCTCTCTATATCTTCTTCCCACTATCTTTTAAAATTAATACAGAAAATATCCTCCAGTGAGGATTAACAACAACAAAAACTGCTGAAAGCAACCAGAAAAATATTTACTTGTTTAGGAGAACAATTAGAATGATGGGTGACTGTTCATGAAAAGCAATAGTGTCTTGATGGCAGTAAAATTACATTTTAAAGTCCTAATTTTTTTTAAAAGAACTGACATTCAAAACATTGAAAATGAATGCATAAAAGACATATTCAGACAAAAGGTAAAAAAAATCGTAGCAGACTAACAAGGCTAAAAATTATTTTAAAATCTCTTCAAGATAGTCTTACAATATTGCTGAGTTATTATAACATTTATTTAAAGATAAACTGACTGTGATAAGTAAAATGTACATATTGTAATTTCTAGAGAAACCACTGAAATAAAAATAACAGGAGTATAGCTAAAGAGTCAATACAGAGGATAAAAATGGAGTAGTAAGAAATATTTGGTCCAAAAGAGTATGAGAATCTCAAAACATTGTGTTGAATTAAAAAATAGATATAAATGAGTATATCCTGTGCCATTGCATATATGTAAAGTTAAAAAAAAAACAGTTGTTAGAGTACAGACAAGTACTTGCCTGAGGCAACATTGGAATACTTGGGTGTATAATCAGATGGGACCCTTCTTACAAGAATGTTGTAATATAGTACATAGCCCCTCCCACCCCCGTAATTGGGATAATCCCATAATATTAAACTCTTTAGTTTAATCCAATCTGCAAAGTCCTTTTCTTCCCTATGAAGGACATATTCACGGATTCCAGAGATTAGGGTGTGGTCATCTTTGAGGAGAGGGCAGGATCAGGGGAAGAAGGGAGTCATGTGTCACATCCTTCTGTCTACTGCAAAGGCCAAATGATCAGACTCATTAGAAACAGATTCCCAGGGTTGCTGACAACAACTAGAAAATGAAAACAGCTATTCACAAATCAGAACCACAACAAAACCTTCAAATAGTAGAAATGGGAACTTTTAGCAACGTAAAATCTCAGTCTTTGAGATTCTCTTCCAGTGGCTGAGAGAGGTATGCCATGGTGCAAAAACCTATGACATGCAATTTTTGTGAAAAGAAACATAAGTCACCTAAATTGCTCATACTTCAGTGTAGTCACTATATTGCAAAATGCTGTAGAGTCATCTTTAGGAAGATATTCTTTCTATGCATCTCAGTGAAATTACAGCTGTGTACTTTTTAATAACTTGCATTACATCTATTTTGTGCTCAATAGATATTTGACATTGATCTTAACAAAGAAAATGACGACAGTCCTATTGATGACAATGAAATTCATTTGTAGTGATCAATAGAAGACAAAATGCTGGCTTGAACATGTGCTTTATTTACTACAAGGGGCCATCTGGGTTGAGAATCTTGGTATATTAGTAGCATTTAGTCAAAAGTCCAAGTATTTTGAGAAAAATACAATGGTAAATTGCTGTGACCCTAAATTTAATTCATGACTTTAAAAACAGTTTGTTCCTTATTAGAAACCAATCAGTTCTTCCAACTCTTCTTGCCCCCAAATACATTTTTGACTGTGGATATTGATTTCCAAGGGGGTAAAGCCCAAGTATTAACTTCCCCCAGATGAATAAGCTCCCTTGTAAAGTTTATACTCAGCAAATTCCATTGCACTAATACTTGGAGTCTGTTAAAACAGGCAAAGACTTTCACTATTTCAATTAAGCTAATCTAATGAATTTAGGACTTGAGGCAACATTAGCTCCATATTTTAAGCTTCCTATTACTATATATCTTTTACCAAGTTTATTTATTCATCTTAGGATTGTGAGAAGAATTGTCTGTCAGCTGACTCTTCTTTAAACCCTTATGTATGTTTCTTGGGGAATTTTATCTCAAGAGCCATCATGTACATAATAACTTATTTTCTTATCAGAAACACAAAGCATGTAGTCCCTTTTCTTTTAACAGAATATATCATTACCCTAGTTTTTGCAGGGATCAATCTTTAAATTATTAACTATTTACCTCTCTGTAATTCTTAGAATTAGTGGCATAAACACTCCTAAATTACTAAGGGACAGCTGTTTTAAAGAACATTTATTTCTTCTATTTCTATTCCTGATTAACAAAAGGTAATGATTATAATAACTGCACTTATGTAATTAAGCATGTCACTGGTGAATTTACATTGAGGACAATATTGGACTAAAAGGTCACTTTTCTAACAGTCAATGAAATAGTTTGTTGTATCAGGCTCACTGTGATTGAGAACCAATTATGCTTGCAAGGAATTACTTGCAAAATAACAAACAGAGTTTCTCTGTTACTCTTGGAGAATACTTAGATCATTTTTCATTAAGAAGTAGTTTGTGGTTTGAAGTAGCATTTTCCTAGGTAATCATGAAAGCTTCTTATACAGAGGGAAGAAAATTGCTTTCTTAATATACACATGCAATTTCATGAAAATTGGGCAATATTTTAAAAGAATTTTAGAACTCAAATACAGCAGGTAATTTTGAAAGCTCACTTTGACCATTGTCTCTCATCCTCTGGTTTCAACTTTTATCAATTATAGTAAATAAAGCCAGGCAGGTAGAAGTTCTATTTCATATTCAGAGATCTTCAGAGGACATTCCACCTCTAACTGCACAGTTCAGCCAGATGCTTAACAACCTTCATATTCTTCCCAATGAACTGATTTCCTCCCAACTGATTGCCCCCAAACCATCCCACTGAGTTTTGCCTTCGTGAAATTAGAGAAGAGTGTATCAACATAGCACTGTACTGAATCTTTACAGCTCAAATAGTTATGTTAGACTTAATTCAACTAAAACACACACACACATACTCACACACACACACACACCTGTTTCTTTGGCTTCTTTAAACAAAATGTTTTTGTAGGAATTATTTTAATCAAAATAATGGTGTTTTTAAGTTTTACACAACCTTTGTAAATTTATCTATATTGTAATTTGCATGTGTTACAATTCAACTCTTTTGAACATATCTGTTATCTTTTGGAATTTTCTACCTCTAAATTACAATGGCCTAAAGTAAAGCCTGAAAAAAAATTGATTTACTAGCCTTCTGGGCACTTAGGGAGCAGGCATGTGACCCAGAATTCACTAAACTCACTGGTATGAAATTTGAACTCATAAGTGAGAAAAGTGAGTGCCCAGACTCCATGCATATTCCAATTAAGAAGGCAGGGAAGATACACGCACGTGGGGACATCGATGATGACCAGGGACTTTTCCTGAAACAGAACTGGCGCACATACGAAAAAGCAAGAAAAACATGGTAGTTTCCTCACAGACCACTTCTATAGAATGATTCTGGTTTGTTCAAAGAGGCCTAATAAGTGGTTCATCATTTAGCACCTGAAAAGTTCCCTGAGATACACTATAATATATTGTATTATATATATATATATATATATATATATATATATATATATAATATTTTTTCAGAAAATAAAATAGAGGGATTTCCTACAATCTATAAGTAAAAACTCAGAGCACTAGGACATGTAATTTCATTTAATATATATATATATATATATGTGTGTGTGTGTGTGTGTGTGTGTGTGTGTGTGTATGTATGTATATGAAGAGGTAATATGCAAATTGTCGTTACTCCAACACAGTAACCCTCACTCAACAGGCTGCTTGCGCAGCATGAACTGGTTGATGGTAAGGGGGCGGGGATTTATGCCAAAGGGACAGGCTGCCTCCCAGCCTGGAGCCTGGCTCGGGGCGTGAGGCTACCTCATCGGCTCTTCATGTGAAAGGTGAGCTCGGATCCTCAGTCTTATTCAGTGTAGTGGAGCGTGGGAATTGTTTAGAGGATCCAGTCCCACTTGGGGAAATGTTACTACAGCCTGAGAGTTGATGTAAAGCGGGGATCATATTTATCCCCTCACAGGCTTGCTGTAGAACAGAGAGTCACCATCCTCACAGAACTCAGGATGCCCCGCGTGCAAACCTAGAATGAAAAGTCAGCAGCACCCCACATGGCCCAGAACTAGAAACTGCCCTTTGAAAGGAGTATGTCCAACAGAATCGTGAGTCCTGGGAGGGCGAAGAGGAAAGCTGTCTTTGTGGTTAATTTAAGAGTTTAAGGTGCAAAACTGGCATCAGAAAGTAGTGGCCTAACACCGAGGCCATGCAGTCATGGGGCAACACTGAGACAGTTGGGACCCTTGGGGTGAGCAGTTTCCAATGCCGTGGGAACCCCCTGCCCCTTCCCAGCCTCTGGGTGCCTCTTACAGATGACCACGTGCACATGGATGAGGGCTCCGGGCTTGCAGTAGTGGGGCTAGGGAACGGAGGACCTCCTCCCATAAAGTCTCCCCCAGCCCGCACAGCATCAGGCTGTGGAGTGTGCCCCGCTGATTGCGTCACCAGCTGATGTCACCTAGAGGGGCCGCTTTCCCTGAAGAGGAGCGCGTGTCCAGCTCAGAGGTGAAGAGGTACAGGCTTGGGGGCCACGCAACCTCCAGCACCCCCTTCAGCGTGGCCAGAGCTGAAGCTGCAGGTCCCTCTGGCTGTCGCGAGGCCTGGGCAGTGCGATGGCCCAGGCGCTGGCGGCAAGTGCTAGGAGCCTGAATTCGGGGAGTCACCCAGACCCACCGGCCTTTAGAACTAGACCAATCCCCTCCTGCGTCCCTCACCAGACCCTGGTATGACCCTCATCCTCCCCACCAGACCCCAGGGGCCCAACCTCCAAAATGGAGACCTTTGACTGCATGCCTGCACTCTGACATTTTAGTCTCAGAACCCGACACCTCTCTTAACCCTCTCACCTCTGATCTAACCTTTAACAGGAGCCATTGCCAATCACATCTGGTCCAGCACCACTCTCTCTTCTCTAACCCTCTACCTTCCTCCTTGGAAGCTGCTATTGCTTTCCGTGAACTCAAATGAAATAGGATTACTTAAAGAATATGTCTGAGCAAAGACCTTGAACTAAGAAATAAAGTAACTGATACACATGGAAAAAGTTAACTTGAAAGGTAATCAAGTAATTGCAAAGGAAAGATACCTGGAACTTTTAAAAAATCACAATATTCAGTACTGGAGAGGGTGTGATGAAACAGACACCTGATTCCACTGCTCCAGAGTATAGGGGACAGCATTTCTGGAGACAGTTTGACAGGATATAGCAAATATTTAGGCTCCTGGGCTAGATGATTACATTTCCAGGAATTTATCACATATAATAATAAAAAATTGGGTCAGATATCATCATCATAATAAAAGGCTGATATACACATGTTCATCATGCCATAATACCATCAGGACCGAACAGCAGAAGGCTGCATGTGGGGCAGGCAGGGGTGGGGTTGGGGGTTGGGGACTTGAAGCGTCAATGGGCAGGAACTTGTGCCAGCCTGGGATGTGAGGCTGCCTCCCAGTCTGGCACTTGGCTGGGGACATGAGGCTGCCTTCCTGCCCAGTGCCTGGGCCAGGGAACAAGAATGGTAATATTAAAATATTTCTTCTAATTAATTCACTTTTAATGTGCCTGAATTTCATGCACAGGGCCACTAGTATTCCTATAATTCTAAAAAAAAATCATATTACCATAACTAAATATGTGCCTTGACCAGGAATGAAACCCTCCACCTTTTGATGTACAGGACAATGCTCCAACCAACTGAGACAACTGGCCAGGACATCAAAATTCCTTTTAAGTGATTGATCTCTCTCTACTCTTCTATAGCAATTATGCATGCTAGTCAAATTGCTCTATTCACAAATCTTACCACATAGGATCTTGAAGTATAGAGGAATTACTTAATTTTTTCCCATACACTACTTCTTTCCTATGCCCAACAGAACATAGTCAGATGTTCTGTAAATATTTCTCACAAGATAAATCAGATAACATCTCACCCCTAATGAGGTCAGTTGCAGGATTAGCTTTAATATTTTTTTTTTTCACAACACCAATTTGCTCATCCCTCTGCAAGGGAGTTTGGCAAACAATAGCTAGCTTATTACTTGAGTTATATCTTACTCATTATTGCTAATTTACAGTCAGAAAATAATTGAAATAACAGAATTTAACCTATCATTACTTCAAATTTCTTGCCATTCAATATATATGTATTTTGATTAATTAACATTATCCATCTGAACTAACCTCAGTGATTTAACCTAGCAAATGCTTATTTCTCAATTACATATTATTCATTGTAGTTGGCCAGAATTTTCCTGCATCTGATGAACAGAGGTCAATAACTTTTCTATTCTGTGATGTTTCTATTTTAACTCTAGGTCCTCAATAACTTTTTTATTTTGTGATGTTTTTATTTTACCTCTTGGTCCTCTAGGAATAATATACACATATAGCAACTCTTAACTGCTTTGGGCCAGAAGTGACATGTCACTTCTATTCACAGTCCATTGGCCATTGCTAGCCAAATGGCTCTAAGATAACCTCATAAGAGGATCATCAAGGAATGTATAGGAACATATGAAATATTTAATGTGCACTATTAATTTATGTCACGCAATTAAAACTCATCTCCTGAATTTTAAGCCTATTTATTTATTTTTTCCTCAGATTTTTTTTTTACAGTTGACATTTAATATTATAATTGTTTTAGGGGTACAACATAGTGGTTAGACAGTCATATAACTTACAAAGTGATCCCATCTAATATCATATATAGTTGTTACAATACTAGGGGTCCAGTGCATTACATTCATGCACGGGGGGCAGGGGTCCCTCAGCCTTGCCTGCCCCCTCTTGGGATGTCTGCCAAGGGGTCCTTAGAGCTACCACAGAGAGGGTCCTGCCACCACCACGGCGCTCGCCAGCCATGAGCCCGGCTTCTGGCTGAGTGGCACTCCCTCTGTGGGAGTGCACTGTCCACCAGGGGGCAGCTCCTACATTGAGCATATGTCCCCTGGTGGTTAGTGTGTATCATAGCGACAAGTTGTTCCAACATTAAGTTTACCTGGTATTTGCATATTGCTTTTTATTAGATAGGATTATTGCCTATGTGTTCCCTATGCTGTATTTTACATTCCCAAGACTATTCTGTATCAAGCAATTTATACTTCCTAATCCCTTCATCTGTCTCATCCATCCTCCCTCCAACACCTCCCCTCTGGTAACTATCACTCTGGTCTCTATCTATGAGTTTGTTTATATTTTGTTTGTTCATTTATTTTGTATTTTATATTCCACAAATAAATCATGTTGTCTTTCCATGTTTGATTATTTTATTTAGCATAATACTCTGTAGGTCCATTCATGCTATGTCAAAAAAGTAAGACTTCTTTCCTTCTTATGACCAAATAATGCTCCATTTTATATTTGTACCACCTGGTTTTTATCCAGTCATCTATTGATGAGCATGGGTTGCTTCCATATTTTTGCTATTATAAATAAGTAAAAAATGCTGCAATGAACTGATGAACAAAATTGGTCTAGAGCATAGAGGCATTGAACAGATTGACATATCTCTGGAAGGGGAAGAGATCAATCAAAGAACTTATCTTAAATAATAAAGGGCTAATATGCAAATAGACTGAACATTGGAACAACTGAAACAACTAAACAACCTGTCGCTATGATGTGCACTGACCATCAGGGAGCATGTGAAGAACATGGCAGGGGTTGGATACTGTAGGATAGTAGAGCAGATAAGTGGGGGCCCCAGACCAAGGGGCAGTGCTAGTCACTGTCATCAGGGTGAGCCTCTGATGATGACTGAAAATTCTTTACTCCCACCCACTGTGGTCACGCCCAGTGCTCACACCTGCTGCCTGAGCTGGCCATGTTTGCATCTGCAGCTGGCACCAGTCCTGATCACTTGGCACCATCAGTGAGTGCAAGACGTGACTACCATCCCTGATTGCTCCTGAGGGCTTCTCCACCTCTTCCTGCTCCTGAGGAGCGATCGGGGCAGCAGCTGCCTCTCACACTCACTGATGGTGCTGGTTCCAATTGCTCAGCGTTGTCAGTGGTTGTGAGTGGGGCCAGTGCCATCAGTGCGTAACAGCAGGGTGGTGGTGGTGAGAGTGGTGGTGGGAGCAGGGTTTCCATCAGACAGCGGACCAGGGACCCAAGGCACAGAGGATGGGCTGAGACCTGTCTATGTGCCTACCACAGCCTCATGGCTCACAGTTCCTTTCAATATGCATGAATTCGTGCACTGGGCTCCTAGTATACATATATGTATAACCAATGGACACAGACAATAGTGTGGTGATGGCCTGGGTGGGGCAGATGCATGGTAGAGAAGGTCAATGCAGACAAAAAAAGGGAGGGGAACATCTGTAATACTTTCAACAATAAAGATAAATTTTTTAAAAACCTCAATTACATATCACATCATACTAGTCAGAATGGGTATCATCAATAAAGCCACAAACAACATATGTTGGTAAGGATGTGGATAAGAAGAAACCCTCTTGCACTGTTGGTAGGAATGAATGGTGTAGCCACTATGGAAAACAGCATGGGAGTTCTTCAAATAATTAAAAATGGAACTGCCTTTTTTCATTTCTGAATATACATCTGAAGAAACCTAAAACATTAATTAGAAAGAATGCTATAATAATGTTTTGGGGGGTGACACTTTCAATTTTTTTGAAAGTGTGGACAAAGGAGGTTTAAAATTGTTCCTATTGAAAGTGACATGCAGATTATGACTATTAAAATAACTTTGTTAACTCAAAAGAATGTCATAATGGCACGGTGTCATCATGATGGCTATAATCTGCATGTCTTTTTCCACATGAATAACTGTAAGCCTACCCTGTATATGTACTCTTAAGTTCCTTGCAGTATCATTTAAGCCTATTTGCAATTTGAGTAACACTAATCACTAAACTTATTTTCCATTTATTTTCAGAAAGATCAGTTTTCTTTCCTTTCCCATTTCTTTAGTTTCCCCATAAGTATACCATGTTTTTAAAACTTTATTTAATATTTTATTCTTATTTGCCATGAATTTCTTATCCAAAATTATCTGCCTTACATTCATGGTTTATTTATATCTGAAACATATTTAAGTCTCAAGTCAATATTCTTACATTTTCAAGGCAATCCAGATACTTTGGACCTTTTTCAAGTTTGTATAGCGCTTAAGCCACACAACTTGAAACTAAGTTATCTTACCTTTATGTATAGAACATTCTGTTAGTTTTAAAGGATATCAATATGTAGACAGAAAATTACATACGAAGACTTGATAAGGGATAAGAGGAGCAGTTACTGTTGGCAATAAGAAATATAAAAAATGGCCAATAACTTGGCTACATTAGACTAATATAAAAATCTCAGGAAAGAATGCTATAATAATGTTTTGGGGGGTGACACTTTCAATTTTTTCTCCCAAATTTTAAATCAATAGAAAAATGGACAGAGCAATCAGACATAAGGAAATAAAACTATTCATTGTATCATAATAGAAGGAAACTAGATCTGCTGACACAAGCAGGATATCTGTCACTCCTAGCCTTTCTTAAACCTGCTTACTCACTGGCAGAGCTGAGAAAATACAGATAATTCTTCTATTCATGAGCAGACTGGCTATTCCAAAGAAGAGAAAAGAAAGTTGAGAGACATTAAAGAGAGAAAACTAGAAAATAATTGAGTCACACAATTATCTGTATACCAATCAACCAGGCAAATAAGTTTTCTTCTCTTGGTGAGAATTCAGTAAAGGGATATAACAAGAGAGAGAGAGAGAGAGAGAGAGAGAGAGAGAGAGAGAGAGAGAGAGAGAGATATGAAAGGCACCTCCAAAACTTTTCACTACTGTGGAGAAGAATCTTTTCCCTCTAGAGAAACAGAAGGATGAGGAATGAACATTTTCTTTTTCAGTGCAAGGCATTACAAGAGGGTGGAACTGGAGTTGCTCTATGAAAAAATGTTGGAGGAAAGTGCATTGCCTGATCATTGGTGTTGAGGTGGGGAAGAACATTCTATACTTGAGCAGCAAGATTTGTGGAAATATTTTCTCCAAGAGGATAGTCTTTTTGTTATAATATAAACTAGTGGCCGGGTACACGAAATTCATGCACACAAAAGGGGGGGGGGGGAGTTCCCTCAGCCCAGCCTGCACCCTCTCCAATCAGGGACTGCTGGTTTCTAACCACCCACCTGCCTGCCTACCCAATTGTCCTTAACTCTCTATCCCCAACTACCTCTGCCTCAGCCCCTACCACCATGGCTTTTCAAGAAGGAAGTTGGACATCCAGAAGATGGTTGGTCGACCTGGTCTAATTAGCATATTACCCTGTTAGTAGTATAGATAGATTATATAGGATAGGATTGCTTAAGTGGAGTGGAAAAGCCTTTTCCATCAGCAGGGCATGCTCTTGGCAGACAAAAACACATAATCCCTATATCTGGACTGATAGCCAGCCATATGCACTATACTGCCAAATCATTCATTAAATTAATGAATCACTTTCTTGCATTACACCAAACAGCTGTTGCCCTTAATACCCCTCCTCAACCCCCACCTTAGGATGTGCCTTCGAAGTTCACCCAGATTTAGTTTTGACTGGTCAGTTTCTATGCCAGTCAGTGTCAAAAGCTCTGCATGCTAAGCAGCCATTGGCTCCTCACACTTTACCCAGATTTGATTCTGATTGTTTGGTTTCTATGCCAGTCAGCATCTCTGGGCCTATCAACAGGCCTGATCAGAGAGGCTGGGCTGATCAGGAGCCCCAGCTGTAGCCCAAGAGAAAGAGAGAGGCAAGTGCTTATCAACATTGGTGCCATGGAGGCTATGGATCAGACCCTGCTTTTCTCTCCAGTCTTCTCTTTGGGCTTGATCCATAGACCCCTCAGCAGTCAGTTCTGCATCACCATGGCAACCTGGCATGACTTTCAGTTGGTTGAGCCATTAGTCATTTTGGACGTTATGGACCCTGGGTTTTTATAAATTAGGATATATCCCTTAGCACAAATATGATAGGTTGCAAATACTGGACATTCAGTAAACAGATTTTGAATGAAAGGTGGCAGCTGTCAATTTGTGAGGGGGTTAAATTTGGAGCATAAGAATTATAATTTTATTTTATAGAGATGTGTGTAAATTTTCAAGCAAGATCTGACAGGGACAAAATATCATTGTAGGAATATTAATCAGGCACTAGATTATATTATCAAGAGTCTTGAGGGAGGGAGTTTAATTAGTAGATAATTGCAAAAGCCTTAGGATGATCAGATAATGGCCTTGATTAAAATAGAAGAGGGTGGGTCTGAAAGAGAGTAAAGGACAGTAATGTAAAACCCTATGGAGGAAAACTGGCAGGCCTTGATAAATGACTAGAGGAGGAAGTGTGTGGAGGAGAATGACGATCAACTGACTCATCATTAATTAAGCACTTACCATGTTGTAGGACTCTTGGAGGAGTACATTTATTTGCACGATATAATTAGTATTCTTTTAGTGAAATTATGGCGCTTTTAAAGAAAAGCTCATGAAAAACAAATAAAAATGTCAGGAATGGATTCTGGTGGTAACTGGATTATCTGTGCAGAGATAGTAGCTAGAAATGTGGGAACCCTTGAAGACTATACATATTTTGTAATTTAGAGATCCATAAAGCACAATAAGCTAATGGAGATAATTTAGTAGAGAGACGGACTCAGATTTTTGAATTGTTTTGAGTCTTATGGTATGTTCTGAATACATGTGTAAACAAATATTGTGTCAATTTTACTTTAGGAATTAATTTCAATTTAGTACAATTCTTTGTAAATGTAAATATAAAATAGTAATATTAATAAATCATGGCACCTTAATAACATAACTATTATATTTATATTTTAAAGTCCAAGAAAACAACTAAGCAAGTATGAAGATGTATATGGAATATGAAAATTGCAAATTTTAAAGAAAATAATCCAGTAAAGGCTGTTAAAACAAACTCAAACTTGGTTGAACACACAAAGATGGGATATACTGACAGCAACAGGGAGATAGAGTTTTAACAAAATGAATGCTTGATCAAATTTACTTCCATGTTCAAAAGTCATAAAAACATCTAAGAAAGTAAAGAAGAATTTTTCTCAATATTTAATTGTGTGTATATATATATATATATATATATATATATACACAATTTTTATACATAAAAATTTCCTGAACCAATTTGATAGTATTCATTATGTCTAAACTTGGAATCTTCATAATGACAAGATCATGTATTGGGGAGATTTAGAAACACAATATTTTAAATACAACCAGAGTACTTTCATTTTCCTTTTTTAATTTAAAAACTAAATGAAGAGGTTATTGTAGTTTAGTCTGTTACCTAGAAATGTGTCAGCTTTGATCCTTGGGTTCATTCAAAGAATCTCATAACGATGTTTTTCTAAGGGAAAAAGTGAGTATCCAGAACTTTATGTCTTTTACACTATTAAGATTCATTGGTACAAAGAAACTTCACAAGACTCATTTTATATAGTTACTTATTCCATGTAATGGGAGAATGATGAATGAATTCAATTTCCTCTTGTTTTATAATTATTTGTGTTATTTTTTTTTTTCAAAGACCTCAGAATTTTACTCTATAGGTTGTACATTGAATTTATTTGTCATTTTTCTTTTTTCTTTATTGATTAATGTATTACATACGTGTCCTTATCCCCCATTGCCCTCCCCATGCCTCCACTCATGCCTTCACCCTCCTGGTGTCTGTGTCAATTTGTTAGGCTTATATGCATGCATACAAGTCCATGAGTTGATCTTTCCACCTTACTCCCATCCCCTCCTGCCCTCCCTCTGAGGTTTGATGGTCTGATCGATGCTTCTCTGTCTCTGGATCTGTTTTTGTTCATCAGATTATGTTTTTCGTTATATACCCTAAGTGAGTGATATTTATTTTTCTCTGATTGGCTTATTTCACTTAGCATAATGCTCTCCAGTTCCATCCATGCTGTTGCAAATAGTTAAGGATCCCTTCTTTTTTACCAATGTAGTATTCCATTGTGTAGACGTACCACAGTTTTCTAATCCACTTCTCTGCTGATGGGCACTTAGGCTGTTTCCAAACCTTAGTTATTGTAAATTGTGCTTCTATGAACATAGAGGTGCTATATGCTTTCTGATTTGTTTTTCTGTTTTCTTGGGATACATTTCTAGAAGTGGCATTACTGAGTCAAATGACAGTTCCATTTTTTAAAAATATTTTTACTGATTTTTATAGAGAGGAAAGGAGAGGAATGGAGAGTCAGAAACATCAATGAGAGAGAAACATCTATCAGCTGCCTCCTGCACACTCTCTACTGGATATGTGCACACAACCATAGTACATGACCTTGACTGGAATCAAACCTAAGGCGCTTGAGTCTACAGGCCAACACTCTATTCATTGAGCAAAATGGGTTAGGGCTACAGTTCCATTTTTACTTTTTTGAGGAAACTCCATACTATTCTCCACAGTGGCTACACAAGTCTGCATTCCCAACAGTGCTGCAAGAGGGTTTATTTTTCTTCACATCCTCACCAGTACTTGTTGTTTGTTGATTTGTTGATGACAGCCATTCTGGCAGGTGTGAGATGGTACTTCATTGTTGTTATGATTTGCATCTTTCAGATGATTAGTGACTTTGAGCATGTTTTCATCTGTCTCTTGGCCTTCCTTATGTCCTCTTTCAAAAGGTGTCTATTTATTACCTTTGCCCATTTTTTGATTGGATTGTTTATCTTCCTTTTACTAAGTTGTATAAGTTCCCTGTAAATTTTGGAGATTAAACCCTTATCTGAGATAACATTGCCAAATATGTTCTCCCATGCAGTGGGATTTCTTGTTTTGTTGATGGTTTCTTTTACTGTGCAAAAACTTTTTATTTTGTTGTAGTTCCATTTGTTTATTTTCTCCTTAATTTACATTTCCCTAGAGCGGTATCAGTAAAGATATTGCTACAATGGCATATATCTGATATTTTGCTGCCTATGGCTTCTTCTAAGATTTTTATGGTTTCCCATCTTGCATTTAAGTCCTTTATCTATTTTGAGTTTATTTTATGTATGGTACATGTTGGTAATCTACTTTCTTTTTTTTTTTGCATGTATCTGACCAATTTTCCCAACACCATTTATCGAAGGGCCTATCTTGACTTGATTGTATGCTCTAGTCTCCTTTGTCAAATATTAATTGAGCACAATGGCTTGGGTCTATTTCTGGGTTCTCTGTTCAGTTTAATTCTGTCCTTATGCCAGTACCAGAAAGTTTTGAGAACCAAGACTTTGTAATTATTTGTTAATAAAATACAATACGTAATGCCGAACATTACTTATTATCTAGATAATCCCTTATCTATGCAACTTAACCTTTGTGGTTTTTTTTTGTTAACTCACAAAATTTAAAAAAATTTAGAAATAGTAATAAATATTCTCTATTTTCAGATAAAAATTCTAAAATTTTATTCACATTTAAATACAACAGTCCTAGGAATCAACCTATACTTGGCCATGTCATGGGTAGAAATATGCAAAAAATAATAGGAGAGCAAAAAGGGGGATTTAAAAAAAATTAAATGGTGATAAAACAGTTGTAATATTAATTAGTATTTCATTTGGAGATACTTTTAAAGTTTGTCTTTTGATTAGGTAGACAATTATGCCTATCAGCAAGCATTTTTATTTTTGAAATCTGTAATTGAAGTCATATGTTTTAAACAAGATTGCAGTGAAAGTGATTGTTCCACTCATTAGAGAAACTTTTCTATTTGGGCCATTTCAGTCTTTCTGTGAGCAATAAGATGATGCTTTCTTGTGAGGTTAACTGCATTTTTTTAATATACTGTAATGTCTCACAGTAGACGTGGCCAAGGCAGGAAAGGAGATATTCAGCATGTTCACAGTCATGCTGCTCTAAATTTGTATGCTCTTGGCTTCTTGCACACATCATACATATGTGTATATAGGCCAAGGACATTTTACTTCAGGAAACAGCCAACAGATTCCAAATAGACTGTTTACAGTAAAGAACTGGGTTCAGGGACAGTCAGTGCAGGATCCATTCTTTCCCCTTTGTGGTCCGAAGGACATATGTGCACACTATATCCATGCCTTAAGGAATGGAAATAGCATGATTTTTTTTAAAAAAAATTAAATTAAATTGAATGTTTTACATGTAAATAAGTGCATGACCAGATATTTTAATTACACTAAGCAATAGTAGTGTCTTATTTCAATCTTGAAATTTTATTATTTTATGACTATGTATATGAACAAATATAAAACATTGATTAGAAAACCAACAACATATGTGGACTCAAAGTAAAACGTTGAACAGAACTGATTTGATTGAATCACCACTTTCGGATTAGTACCCTGGGCTGTTCCTAGGAAAACTGTAAAAGCTGTATTCTTCTTTGAGGTGTTCTTCACCACTGTTCTGAGTACATGAGGGACTGTGAATCTCTATACTTAAAATCTGTCCCTTTTCCTTGTATCACTTTTAAAGGCTTCATTTTTCTGTATGTACTGCTATAAAATAATAGATTATTAATTTTATTTCCTGGCACTACTAGATTTAAAGAAACCCCACAAGGAGACATCAAAGTCACCTTTAATTTCTCCCATTTTCCTGTGACTTCAGATCCTTTGTACAGTTTTACAGTCTACCAATGAGCTGTCTCAGACACTATAAATCATGTTTTACTGTTGTTTTCCATCCCTAATGTAACCACACTCATTCAGGCGACATTGCTCTCACATGGATGACTGTTTATTTCTTAACCAGTTACTCCGCCACAATCTCTCTTATGCTTTGATGCCAAAGCTCTCACTCCAAACCAATGATTTCATGCTTGGTTACATTATTCTCTTTGTAAAAACTTTTCCTATTACCTAGCAAATTAAAAATACTCACAATTAAGTCAAATAAAAACATTCCTTCTTCTCATGAACTATCATTTATCTGAAGAGAGTTTTTTAAAAATTAGAGTCAGACATCTTTGAAATGTACTAAATGTTATTTTTGTCCCAGGGAAGTTAAGGAATACTATTTGAAAGAAAAGATGATATTTGATCTTGGCCTTAAGGAATGAGTAGAAATTCAACAGGTGAAATTAGAAAATCAGGAAGGCAGAAGAATATTTCAAACATGGAGAAATCATATGAGCAAAGTCACAATTATTTCAATGCATAGTATCTGTTTGGCAAATCATATTCACATTGATATACATAGAGCAATGTTTTCCAAAGTATTTTTCAAGAAATATCTTATCTTGAAAGAGATCCCATGAGAAAATATGTGAGGCTTGTGGAATATATGGCTAACTTAGTCTGTGTAATTCAGCATCTTATGTTTGTTTATTTATTTCAACTAATAGTGAGTTAACAAACCAAAGGCTCTGACTGGTCATACTGAAGAGATCCTTTAATATTGCTTTATTAAAGACAGATTTTAATATTGCTTTGAATTAATGTTACATAAAAACTGCTTTGGGAAATTAGACAGAACACAAATAATTTCTGAGACTCACAAAAACAACTACATAAATGTCACGAAATAATAAAGTCAACTGTTACACAACCTAAACAGTTGATAAGAGCACATACTTTGTGGGGCCTGATATAGAATGTTCTATGTTAAGGATTTAATTTTATTCTGATTCTTACTTTAATTTTTTTTACAGAAAATTGGGCAACATGAATTACAAGCTATGACATATTTTTTAGCCCAGATGGAGATGGGATTGTAGAAAAGGATAGTCAGAGGTATAAGGCACTGGCCACTAAAAGAAACATTAATAGGCATTAATATCTTATTAATATATTATTAACAGATATTAATAAAATTTATTGCTGATACATTTTAAATAAAATTTAAATTAAAAATATTTACCAGCATGTATTATAAATAGCAGAGAATAGTTCATTAACTATATGGTTTCAATTTTCCACTTGGGTATCATTGAAAACAGAGGGTTCGGAATTAAGTAATTGTATATGTTATCTTACATTTATACTGGTTAAGGACCTATTTAGAATTTATCCACTTTACCATCATAGTTAGTATCAAGTAATTCCCATCTTCCAGATAAAAATATTACTCATGATATTCTAAGTTCTAATGCAACTTATTTAACATCGTTAATGTTTTCTTAGCTGAGTAATCATATTATATATCCCTATAGAGTTTGCGGTGGATTGAATAATGTATAGAAAGTTATTGGCTTGGCCTTAGAGATATAATCACTCAATACATATACATTATGATGCTGATCACAGTCATGATGTTGATGTTTCTGTAAAATCTTGTCCAGTGAAGAGGATTTGTAAATATTTCTATTCCTAATAATTTGACTTGTGATAAACAAAGTGTTCATATGAAAATTATAGTTGATCCAGTCAAAACTATTTTAATCTGTGCAATTGTATTTATCAACTATGTGAGAAAGTCTTTAGACATAATTATCTTACTTGTAAATGTTACTTAGTAACATTACTTGGTATCATTTAAATTCTCTTGGTTACAGCTCTGAAGTATGGCTTGAGTGAACGTCCTTGTCTTATGGGTAATTTGCCAGAATTTGTGTGATGTATGCCACTCAGAGGTGAGTAGACAAAAGCAAAGATGAAAACAAAACAGAAGAGGAGAAAAAGACTAACCATGAAAAGAACTTTTACTTCATAAGCAATATAGGCTGGTTTTCTTATCTTTTCTCTAACTCAGTTACTTTAGTTCCTGTTGATTTACAAGGATGTTAGTCAAGGGATGAGATGAAAAAAACCCTTAGTTTTGGGATGTATTTCCTGACTTTGAATATCCTTCTTACAATGTTTTTCTAAATCAACATACCCAATTATTTGGAAAACCCTTCCATTATTCATTTATTTTGAAAAAGTATTGACATCACAAGTAACTCCTAGGGCACAAGGAAGCAAACCTAAATAAATAATGATGGAGGCAGGGGAACCTATCATTCTTGGCAAAGAAAGAAAATTTGCATGAACGTTACACAGACTTTAAAAAATATTAGTTATGTAAGCAGTATTTTTGGACAATGGGAATGGCTTAATTCTAGGAAGATGAACATGAACTCAGTGTTTAGTTTCTGGTTAATAAGATAACCTACATGATGGCCATCACTGTCCATCACATTCCAAATCTTCTAGGTGCATGAGCATTCTATCCTTTGTTTCCATTACTCAGTCTTTCTGTCATGGCTAAATAATTAAAGAATAGTATACCGTACCTAGGATGTTCCTGCAAGTATTCCTCCTGCCTCAGAAGGGGAATTACTTTCACTATATTTTCAAAGTAGAGAGTTTTGAAATATGGATGATGCATCTTGCTTTGTTAAGGGCGAAAGTAGGAAGGAATAGCCCTGGCTGGTTTGCTCAGTGATTGGAGTGTTGAACCATGAACTAGGAGGCAGTGGTTTGATCCCCAGTCAGGGCACATGATCTGGTTGCAGGCTCGATTGCAAGTAGCGGGGGAAATGCAGGAAGCAGCCCATCAATAAATCTCTCTCATCATTAATGTTTTCATCTCTCTGTCACTTTCCCTTCTGCTCTTTAAAACATAGTAAAAAATTAGTAGGAGGAATAAAGATAATTAAAAAAGATAAATTTAATAGGAGAAACTGCAATTGGAAGGCATTACATATATATTTTAAATGAAGAGAAAACTTCTTGGCATTCTGGTCATGGTTCAATCATTCCTAGAGCCAGAGTTATTCTATTCCTGCTAGAATTTTGATTAAATTAAATCCATAACTGTATCCTATATGTCTTAGTTTAACTTTCCACATAAAACACCTTGAGTAATAGAATTATTAAAATTAAGAAGAGAAACCTCAACTAAAATAGGAGTCAGAAATGCCTATAGAGGGATCTCTCACTCTCTATCCCTCCTTAGGTCAATTACCACAAACAGGAAACCATTAATTACCAAAAGGAAGATGACATTAATTCAAAGTCAGTTAAATCAGAATCAGACCTAACAGGAAGAGGTGTACCTTGCTCTCCCAAACAGGAAGTTTAACTACTTTAATACTCAATAGAAGAAAGGAAAATATTCCTCTTCCCCAACAAAAAGCCCAGCAGGTGGAAATGCCATGACTCTGCCAGTGAGAAGCCATTCCTACCTGACCTCTTACATTCCTCCAATAAACTTTCACTTTTATTTGCTGTAATTTCCTTACCTCCCCCTTTCTATAACAGCTTTTCATCCTGTGTAGATAAGATGCTGCCATGAATCATTTAATAAAGCCAATTAAGCTTTCAAATTCACTTAGTTCAATTTTATTTTATCAACAGAATTCTGGTAAAGTGAATAGCAATTTTATGCTAAATGCTGATACTTCTGGAGCTGCATTTTTGTTATCTTATTTTTTTCAGTTTATAATTGTGCCTTAATATGTTTATTTACTATAATTTGAATATATTTAGGAAAACAATTTATAGTGCTTATTGAAAGAGTCCTTCAGTTGGCATCTGACTCATCTATAGTGTTAAATTTTTAATCTCTTTTAATTTATTTTTATTATATCAGGGTTTGTATTGCTAATATTAAATATATTGCTTAAATTACAATGATATTTTATTGGAAAACAGTTAAAATATACTGTATAGTTTTATGAAATGATACTTATACAGTGTTTTCTCTTCTTGAATGTAGTATTACGCATATTTAAATAAATGCTGAACATAATATTTCTCAAACAAGGAGTACTTTAGCTCTGAAATAGTACATGTGATTCTCCAGTTACCATGATAGCTAGTTTTTGTTTTACAAAAGCACAGATGTACAAAGCAAGAAAAAATAGACAAGAAAATGGCATTTTTTCAGAACTGGCATATTTTATTTAACTCAAACATTGAGTCTCTTTTCTTTGCAACTGATAATGTTAAAATTTTATTCCAGATAAAGCATAAAATAGATTTAAACTTTAGATTTTGCAATACATTTTCAACTAAAATCTAGTAAGTGTGTATGAGGTTCTAAAGGACCTTGGGTTATATCAAAAAGTACCTAGTTATCTGATCAGTCATTCATTCTGTGAATTATCAGGTTTCCTTCTAGGCATTGAGGTGGTTTATAAAATGTTTCTCAAGCCCATTGTGTTTACAGAGAATTTCCATTCTGAAATAAAAGTAGAGGTATAGTTTTGCTTTCACTATATTGCCTAAAATTTTGTCTTTTTAATTATCTTTAATAAAATGTCACCAATATGCTCTACTTATCAAGAAGCATTGTACTTTTCTCTTATTCTGAGGACTCTCCAGCTCCTTCAAAATAATAATATCCTATCTAATAAAAGAGTAATTTGCAGATTGACCATCACTCCAACACACAAGAGGGCTGCCTCCATGTGATCAAAGATCCTGCCCCCACGTGTACACAAGATGGCCATCACAAGATGGCCAGCAGGAGAGGGCCATTGGAGGTTCCAGGCCCTACAAGGGAGAGCAATTGTGGGTGATCAGGCCAGCAGGGGAGGATAGTTGAGAAGAACCAGGCCTGCAAGGGAGGGCAGTTGGGGGCGAGCAAGCCTGCAGGGGAAGGCAGTTAGGGATGACCAGGCCAGCAGAGGAGGGAAGTTGGGGGCAAACAGGCTGGTAGTTAGACATCAATTAAGCTGGCAGGGTAGTGGTTAGCAGGTGATCAGGCTGGAAAGCAGAAATGATTAGGGGTAATCAGGGAGGCAGGTAGGTGAGCAGTTTGGAGCCATCAGTCCTAGATTGTGAGAAGGATGTCTTATTGCCCATTTAGACCTAATCCTGGTAGGATTGGGCCTAGATGGGCAGTTGGACATCCCTTGAGGGGTCCCAGATTGGAGATGGTGCAGGCTGGGCTAAGGGACATCCCCCACCCCCCGTGCACAAATTCATGCACTGGGCCTCTAGTTAAATATAAAATACTAAAATATATTCAGTGTAAAAAATATAATCAAATTTTGAGGTCATTTCACTGTTTTTTGTTTGAAAAGCCAGACTTCAGCTTTGATTTGACTTTTCTTCAGAATTATACAGGGCATCCCCCCAAAATGTATGCACATTTCAGCAGCTGATTGCTCACTTGATGTTTCTTTCTTTTCAGGTGTAACCCATTGAAATTATTATATTTATTCAAATGAGTATATATTTTTAGGGACACCTTTTATTAGTATATTTTTATTGCTATTAAATTTTTAAAATCCAGGTTAAAAATTGTTGAACAATGTCTAATTGTTACCATTGTGACTGATTAATTATTAATAATAGGAAGATAGCAAAGGACATTATAAGTATGGTCATATGGACAACTTCACCAGGAAGCTACACATTTTTACTCCCTAGGGAACCACTGGCCCATTCCCTGAAAGTTACTAAGGGAAGAGGTCCAATAAAGTGGTCCATGAGCACGTACAGTGAAGTTGGGGTAATGTAGGGAAGTTGTTTATCTGTTAGTCTAGCCTGGGAACGAAGATAACTGGTTAGAATTATGAAACTACTACAAAGTGCCAGAATTCTTCGAAGGATTTTAACAGACAAAGGAATTTTCTCTCTTTCTTGATCCTCTGGCTTCACTCCTGTTTCCTTTCATTCCTGTGCACTAGCCTACCAAGTGACCTCAAAGGTTTCACGGTCCTCAGCTGGGAACACAAGCTAAGCCAACCTGATGTTGGACTGAGTGTACAAACATAGAGTGGAAACCCTGGACATTGGCTTTAATTCTGGTTCTACTAGGAAGTCCAAACGGGATTTTTTCATTGGCTGGAGAGAGGGAGATGGGACCTTGGAAACTCAGGGGTTTACTTCCACAGAAATGAACTTTCCAACATACTTCATCCTCCTGTGAGAGCCTCTGAAAATTTTTATTCCAGCAACACCCCAAGAAACCCACTAGCAACAGGTGGGGATACAGAGAGGACTCCACTGATAACATAATTTCTTAGATGTACAACTGTATGTGAAACATTCTTGACCAAATACAATTTTGATATATCTTCAACCATTATTTGATATCTATTTCAACATGCTAAATAGAAAACTCACAGGGTTCTTTCACTTGTCCCTAGGTCAACGGTAGTTGGAAAGCATTTTTCTAAAAATCTGTCCAATTGCTGCAAAGGACAACTTTGTTCTTCCAAGAAACACCTACTTTGTACATGAAAGTCCATGCCTCAGAGCAAGTCTGTGAAATAGTAGTAGAAACAATTATTGTCTCTTTTGCCAGTTTGGACCTTTAATTTTCATATCCTAAAGTTTCACCTATTGCCCTTCTTTCCAGATAAGCCAGTGCCCAATAATCTGAGATCCCCTGAATACTTGGGAATGTAGTACTTTGAAATGTTTAATCTGTGAGTGTGATTTCAAAATGAATAAAGCAAGCAGCAAATGTCTCCTTGCCTGAAATTAAATAATCTGTAATAAAAATCAAAGGATTGGTGTATGTGCTCTCTATAGCTTTAAGAGTGAAAAGAAAAAAATATCTGTAAAAAATAGAACCTGAATTACAAAATGAGTCACAGTAGCACTTCAGTATGTTAATTCTGTCTTTCTTGCATTTGCTTTAAAAAATCTGCCTCTCCACCTGATAAAGGTATAGATAAAATTATCAACATTCTTAGAGCTTTGTTACTCAAAAGGTGGTTCAACTTCACCTTTTTAGAAATGCATAATCTTAGGCCCTACTCCAATATGGTCACTCTGAATTTGCATTTTAGCAAAACCCTTGGGAGATTGTTATGCACATTTTTATGCCCTAAAACCTATGTAGCTATTTATCACTTGTCACCTTTTTCTGCCTAAATCCTCTGATGATCACAAATAACATATCTAACAGTTCAAATATTCACCTGTATGTATTTATGCACATTGGCCAGTGTTGATTGGAATGAAAGATGTGAGCAAACACACACAACTCTCGTGTGGCACATACTGCTCAATGCTTTCACGTGCATTTTCTTATTTAATTTTAGAACTCCCTTTGGTAGGCACTCTGACCCTATAGGTATGGGAAACCTTTCCTGTCTTTCCTTCCAAATCCTTTGGCTGGTGAATGATTAAATTGACAGAAAACAGATTAACAAGAGAAAAATAAGTTTCATTTTAGACCTATGAGAACCCCATAAAAATTTTTAAGACTCAAAGGCAGACAGTTGAGACACACATGCACACACACACACACACACACACACACACACACACACACACACATCCTATATAATAAAAGCCTACGTGTCCTCACACCCTCAAACGACATCATTACAACATGGCCACCACAGATGGCCACATGCACAGTGGAGGCAAGGCCCCACAGCTCTGAGTGGCTCAGAGGAGGCTGGCCATGTAAGGGGGGGCACTTGTGGGTGATTATGCTAGCAGGAGAGGGCAGTTGTGGGCAATCAGGATGGCAGGGAAACAGTTAGGTATCAATCAGATTAGGGGGCAACAAGGCTGTCAGAAATAAGCAGTTAGGGGCAATCAGGCAGGCAGGCAGGCAGGCTAGTGGTTAGGAGCCAGTAGTCCTGGATTATGAAAGGGATGTCTGGCTACAGGTTTAGGCCTGATTCCCCAAGGGGTCCCAGATTATAGAGGGTGCAGGATGAGGTGAGGGACACCTCCCATGCATGAATTTCATGTACCAGGCCTCTAGTCTACACTAATAAAAGAGAAACATGCAAATTAATCATCACTCCACTACGCCAACCACCCAATCAGGAGTGAGTATGCAAATTAACCCAACAAAGATGGTAGTGGTCATGGAGCTGGAGTGAGCAGGAGGCTTGGGTTCCTCCCTGGCAAAGGCAGAAGCCACGCCTCCTTCCTGCATGGGCCTCTAGTCCTATCTAATAAAAGAGTAATATGCAAATTGACCATCACTCCAACACACAAAATGGCTGTCTCTATGTGGTCAAAATCCTGCCCCATGTGGACACAAGATAACTGCCACAAGATGGCCAGCAAGGGAGGGCAGTTGGAAGGAATCAGGCCTGCAAGGGAGGGCAGTCATGGGTGATCAGGCCAGCAGGGGAGGGTAGTTCAGATAGACCAGGCCTGCAAGGGAGGGCAGTTAGGGGTGATCAAGCCTGCAGGGAAAAGCAGTTGTGGGGGACCCAGACCTCTAGGGGAGGACAGTTAGGTGTCATCAGGCCTGTGTGGGAGGTCAGTTAGGGGCAAATAGGCTGGCAGGAAAGCAGTTAAGCATCAATCAGGCTGGCAGGTGAGTGGTTAAGGGCTGATCAGGCTAGCAGGTAGAAGCTGTTAGGGGCAATCAGGAAGGCAAGCAGGTGAGCAGTTGGGAGCCAGCAGTCCTGGATTGTGAGAGGGATGTCTGCCTGCCCATTTAGGACCCATCCCCAGGATCAGGCCTAAAAGTCAGTTGGAAATCACTTGAGGGGTTCCTAATTGAAGAGAGTGCACGCTGGGCTGAGGGACACTCCTCGCCCCCTATACACAAATTTTGTGGACTGGGCCTCTAATGTATATATAATCAACATAAGCTAAGGAGAAGGGTTAGGAATTTGGAACTTCAAAGGATAGGAAGACAGTTCATAGGAAGACAAGAAGAGCAAATGTTTGATAAACTGATAAACAAATGTTTGCTCTGTCATGCAGATACATTTAACTAACACAAAAACTTATCTCTGGTAATAGCTCTCTTCATGGTGTAAGCCTCCTATCTAATTTCTTTCTGGCTGTTAAGGGAGGGGTAAAGTCTGCTAGGTTTTAATTGCTTTCTCCCCATTACAATGTGCATGTCAAAATGGCACAGCTTAGAGCAACATATTCTGCTTCACATCAACCCACATTACTGTTGTTATTACTATTACTATTTTTTTTCTTTTTATTGAATTTATTGTGGTGAGAGTGGTTAATAGATTATACAGGTTTCATCTGCACACTTCTGTAACACATAATCTGTACACTGTATTGTGTGTTCACCTATTATTATTATTTTGGAGTAACATTCTGTTTCTCTTCAACCCACACTGTTGTTGTAATTGTTGTTAATGTTTACATTTCTATAATAAAAGAGGCTCAAGAGGTAAATTAAGATTGAATGACTTTCCTAATATTATACAACTGTAGATCTCATCGATTTCAATTTTACTGTTTCATACTATTTCCAGAATAATTTTTCATATGTATAGCTAATCTTGCCAGTTACCTGCTGAAAATCTATAATAGATTCCCATATGACTTAGAAAAAGCCCATATTTACTTTTCCTTACATATCTTTCTGTATGTGTTGCTACTATAATTTTAGACTTTCCCAAATTAAATGATTCTAGCTCTTTTAGCTTGTTTTGTATTCTTTCTGCTGCTAAAACATCCTTACTCTTTTTATTCAAATGATCAACTTCAATTCTTTTTTTAAAATCTCCAAGAAGTCTCCCACACCATCTCAATCCAATATAAATAAATCCTGCATCAACCTTTATCAATCATTATCTCATGTTATTAGAATTATTTCTTTTCTACCTTTCTTAGCCTTAGAACCACAACTTTTGTAAAGCAAGACACTTTTTTTCTTCCTACTGGTGTTTAGAGCAGTACATGGCCTCCAGCAGGCCTTACTTAATGTCTATTGCATGAACTAAAGTAACACAGATATTTAATAGGATAGAATGGATTTTAAAGATCAATATTTAGGTTAAGTAATGATATTTCAGAAAAAATTAATTTGGTCCTAAACTTAAAATATTGTATTTCTTCTCTTGACTTCTTGTCACTTTCTTGATATACATGCTGCGATTCCACCATGAGAGGGAGAGCCAAAAATAATCAGGTAGATGCTCTTCTTGATAATAGCTGAAAAAGATATGTGAGGGGGTTCCAGCCAAGGAAATAGTATTTGGCTTCCATATCATACAAAACAATAAAAATTAGTTTTTTATCTAATTTTATTATGTGATAAGCACATTATTGGTACTTTATAGTTGCCTACTTTATTTTCATTTTAAAAACCTCTGAAGTTTATATTGTCATCTATTTTATAGATTAGCAAATTGACATTTAGAGAAGTTACTGTGATGGCCAGGATCACAGAGCCTGAAAATGATGGGACCCCGTTTTTTGTTTTTTGTTTTTTTTCCAATTCCAATGTGACTTTGACAGAATTCAGAAACTCTCCACTTCTGCATCATCACTTTATCTCAGATTTAGCCTTAGGAGAATCAACCAAGTTCCTCTAAAAATGACGCTTTTGGAACCACACTGTAAAGGGAGTGTGTCTGTCCTTCTGCAAGCTTTCTGAGCTGGTAACATCCTGACACTGACTGGGGTGACTGTATAGGGGAGGAAATCATGCTTTACATCACAAATGGAAATAACATTTTTCACAGGATCTTCTCTGATTCCTTCAACTGGAAGTTCTCCAGTTTATATTCTCAGGTTCTAAGCATTTTGGTACCTAATTTCGAAAATCTTCACTGATAACACTTTGCTTCCCACTATCCTTGCGCTATTTCCCAGAGAACCTGGAACATGTCTTGACATTTGCATTGAGGTCTTGGGACGAACCAGGAATGTTGCCTTACACCCCCAGTTTTTCTAGCTATAGGCATTTTTGTTTTTTCCAAGAAATAGAGTGCAGTTTTCCTGGAAATTGTCACTGTTATGCTGAGACAGCTCATGCTCATATGTAAGTGAGCCATGACTGTAAGTCCATGTGGCACAATTTTTTTTAAATAATTTAAATCTAAGTAAGGTATTAAAGACCTTTAAAGTGTTGAAGCCATTTAATTATTTTGACACATTCTGCTAATTAATATTCCCTTAGATTTCACATGTTAAATTTCAGTCTACAATGAATTTTCTAGCCAAGTTTAAAACTCTCAAAATAGAATTTTAATGGAAATGCTAAGATATTCTCATGTGTAGCAGCATAAAAGCTGCAGCTTTTAAAAACCATTTCCATCACAATTTAGACATATGGCAGCTCTTTTTTGGAAGTTTTCTGATGGTATGTAGAATTTGTAGTTACAAATATTCTACCATTAAAATAAGCTCACTCAACTTCACCTTTCTGAATTAACAGAACTTAACTATTCATTGTCAACTGATTCATGAATATAGAACCAAGCTCAATTTAGAACATATGGCCTGAAGATAATAAATTTAAATGCCTGATGTTAAGTAAATTAGAATTGGGATTGTAATGCTGGTAGTTTTTCTACAAGACTCTTTTAACATCTGTCCAGAAACTTTAATTTTTTTCAGATATTTTTATACATATGCTGCTCAAGTCTCTATATATGTATTGTAACTTTCCTTCAAGAGAACAATTAGAAAAGTTGGTTATTATTTAAGAATGAAGTGGCATATGTGTGAAAACTAAAATTGTACAATCATCACTTTTAGAAGGACCTTAAATTTTATTAATGTACCTAACTAACAATATTAGGAAGAAAAACTACATTTTTTGGTTGAAGTTTGAGGAACTAAAATGCCTCTAAATGAATTCCTTTCTTTAAAAAAAAATCATTGTATCAAATAGATCTTTTCCTTCTAAGCTTCCTCATGCATGACAGGATCTTAGGATTTGCAAACTGGATTTCCCATTATCTCCTGCCAGTATGGTTAGATTCCACCAATGAGAGGTATTCTCTCAAAATATTAGGGAAATGGAAGAAAAGGGGATATGATTATTGTTCAGCCAACTGCTGAGACCACATATGTCAGTCATGAGTTTTTGTACAACTTTCACGTTCTCCTGAGAGTCCTCCACTTCATTGCTGCAGTCCTGAGTCCTTAGGGAACATAAATGGCAGTTTTTTATAATCCTTACACTCACTGGTTTTGTGAAATTTACTAGAAGCTTCCAGATCTTCACTGCTATAGCTTTTCCAACAATTATGTAAAATTCTCATTTCTGTATTAAATGCCTTCTATCTGAAATACCTTTAGTAGTTTTTGTATTTGTGATTTAATTGACTGTTACATCTACTATATGAACTTAATATTTGCTTTAAAAATTTGGCTAAATTTCTATTATTTAAATATACTAGTATATGTATGCAAATGTAAACCATTTTTTTCAACAGTTTAATGGCTTTTCAGTGTTAATGTATATACAATTTTAAGACAGAAAATGTGTTAAATATCATTGATAATGCTAACATCAGAAGTTATCACTATTATGGACGGCTTCTTTGCCACCAGCATTATAAACAGCACTCTGAAATCAACCTATCTAGCTAGAATACCTAATTTCCCTGTTACATTGCTATTTTTCTTAAAAAGTTAAGCTTTCAAATGTTACAAATGTTTTTAATGGTATACAATTATACCATCTAGTTTTCTTGATTAAATTTGAGGCATAGATATATACTGGAATACAAATACTAACCTACATATACACAGAGTTTCATAGTTGCTTAAAGCCATGTGGATAAACTATAAATTTCACATCTCTATTTATTCAACAAATGTGTATTGAGTGTGTGCTGTATGCCAAGCACAGTGCTAACAGTTGTGTATATCCTCTTATCTAATAAAAGCATAATATGCAAATTGACCATCACTCCAACACACAAGATGACCACCCCCATGTGGTCAAAGATGGCCATGCCCATGTGAACACAAGATAGCCACGACAAGAAGGCTGGCAGGGAGAGCAGTTTGGGCAATCAGGTCAGCAGGGCAGGTCAGTTGGGAGGGACCAGGCCTGCAGCGGGGACAGTTGATTATAATCAAGGCAGCAGGGTAGGGCAGTGAGGGGTGACCAAGCCTATAGGGGAGGACAGTTAGGGGCCACCAGGCTGGCAGGGGAGGGCAGTTAGGGGTAATCTAGCTGGCAGAGAAGCAGTTAGGCTTCAATCAGCCTGCCAGGGGAGTTGTTAGTGGTGATCAGGTTGACAATCAGAAGCAATTAAGGGCAATCAGGCAGACAGGCAAGTGAGCAGTTTGAAGCCACCAGTCCTGGATTGTGAGAGGGATGTCCGACTGCCCATTTAGGCCCAATCCAATGGGATCCGGCCTAAACCAGCAGTCGCACATCACTTGAGGAGTCCCAGATTGGAGAGGTGCAGCCTGGACTGAGGGACACCTTCACCCCATGCACAAATTTTGTGCACTGGGTCTCTAGTAAGAAAGAACAAATCAAATGTTTTTCTTTCCCAATAGTTCTTACAGTTTAGTATTGACACAGACATCAATAGGATATAAATGTATAGATGGATAGCTCAGAAGAGAGATAGCTATAATCAGAAGAGTGATGCTGAAAGTATAAGATATATAGGAGACACTGAGTAAATATTTATCTACAAAAATTCCCTAAGTGAATAATATTTGAGCTGAAATCTGAAAGCTAATATATCAGTTGTGTTTCAGTCAGGGAAACAGAGCCATTATAACGGTTATGGACTCAGGTATACAGTAAAGGTATTAAACCTCGCAGAGTCATGAAAGGAGGAAAGGGAACGGGCAGGTGACAAGAAAGACTTAGAGGCTAAGAAAACAAGTCGTTAACTTCTGCCTGAAGTTTCTTTCTTGGGTAAACTAGTGGAAGCCTGCAGAGGAATTTGAGAAGCCAAGAAAACCCAATCTCCTACAGTAAAGGAAATTTGAGAGGAAAGTATTTTTCTTTTTTTATTGTTTTTTGTTTGTTTGTTTGTTTGTTTGTTTTTTGTTGTTGTTGTTTTTTTTTACAGAGAGGAAAGGAGAAGGATAGAAAGTCAGAAACATTAATCAGAGAGAAACATCAATCAACTGTCTCTTGCACACCCCCTACTGGGGATGTGCCCACAACCAAGGTACATGCCCTTGACCAAAATCAAACCTGGGACCTTTCAGTCCACAGGCTGACACACTATCCACTGAGCCAAACTGGTTTCAGCAGAAACTATTATTTCTATGTTACTTCTACCTGTTTATGTCTGGGGCTACTGTTAGTTATCAGATTGTCAGCAAATGGGTAGAAGAGAGGGACATGAGTCGAGGAGACAAACAACAAGCTGGAATACACCTGTACCTGGGCACTCTCTGCCAACTATGTGACCACAAAAAGACATTTTGAGTATAGTGACTGGTACTTCACTTTCACCTCTCAATTGTCCCACAGTTGCTCATTGGGCCTGTGCTAAGCAGGAATCTACAGGAAAGGAATTGTAGGCAATATAGGTCCCTATTGAACAAACAATGTAGGTCCCAATAGAAAAATATAGTATACATGAGTAGGAGTAAACTAGATAGGGATTTCAGGAATAGGAAAAATCAAAACTAGAAGCAGAGAGAGCATTATATAATAGGCAATATTTGTATTATTTAATACAAGGTAAAACCTTGCTTATAGGCAACTTTTGAACAAAACTCTTATTTTCTAGTTAGATATTTATGAGATGTGAGTTAAAAATTAAAAGCTGGATTTAAGGAACTTACATAAAAACTTTTTTAAAAAAAGAAGTTAATATCACAAGCAAAAATAATAAAAGGAAAATCTATTCTTGTCATTTCTGAATTATTTTTAATGAACAGAATACTAAATAAAACAACACAAGAGTTAAGAAATGATAAATGAGAGCTGGCAATTCAGGCTTGCAATGGGTATACTGTATGGAAACTAAAGTAATCCTGAATTGACTCTCCTCAGAATCTCTGACAGGCACACAGATTTGCCTTCCTCTAGACAATTTCCTTTTTTATTTTGTTTGAGACCATGGAATGTTTCACAGATTCACATTCTTTCACAAAATTCTTATGTATGACAAATAAAATTCTTATGTTAGGATTTCCAGAAAGTTCCACAGACTTTTTACTTTTACTCCCCCAATCCCTGCCAACCCTCTTTGTTTACTATTTGACTATTATTTCTAGAACCTATAATGACCCAGGTGATTTTTTATTAAAATGTTTATTTTGATTGTTTATTATATATGAGAAGGTAAGAATATTAAAACATCACTTTTAAGGAACCAAGATGGCGGCTTAGGTAAACACCTATCTTGCTGCCATACACAGCAATTTCAAAACTACAACTTAACGAAAGAACAAACATCATCCAGAATCAATGGAAAGCTGGCTAAGTGAAAATTCCACAAATAAAAGTAAAGATAGGACACTCTGACTCATAGGAGCGGCTGAGGGCAGCATTGAAGATACACATGGAGTCAGAGGTTTGGAGCCCTGCGCGAGAGCGAGCGAGCGAGCGAGCAGAGAGGGCAGGCAGCTGCAAACCCGGCCATTTTTCTCGAATGCACTGATTCCCCATCTCCAGGCGAAATCTGGGGAACCCACAATCATACGAGGTAAAAATTGGACAGTGGGGAGGCACGCTGAAACTCGGGCGCCACAAGGGTCTGCAAGCTTGTGGAGAGGGCGAGCTTGTACAGAGTGTGCATGAACTTGGGAACAGCAGATCTGCGTGACCGCGCAGAGAGGACTCATGACTTACCCTCTCGTTCAGGAAACCACCGGACTGCATTGTTTTATGACCCTGGGTGAGATGTTGGGTGTGCAGACTCATTTGGGGAGAGGCTGAATTGTCCAACAGCAGGTGGAGCTCAGCAGCAGCTTTCACTCAGAGATGCTGGCAGCCATTGCCACCTGGCACAGACTCCCAGGTGCCTGCTCAGCCCAGAGACTCTGCCCATCCAACATGAGCATGGCTGAACCTCACAGCCAATTGGCCTGGAGGTCAAACCCTCCAAGTGCTGGCAAAAATAAGCTAGGCTTAAATGCAGAGAGACTGTGCAACCCATATCCACCTCAGATACCTGGGGAGTCTGAGCCACTGTCCCTCAGAGAATATCTACCACACAAAGCTAATCAACAAACTCAGGAAAGCAGCCAACATGCAGAGACATGGAAAGAAATGAGATGTGAAAGAAATGGAGGGAAAATAAATGACTGGCCATAGAGTTCAAAGGCACTCTTATAAGGCTTTTCAAGAGGCTCCGAGAAAAGGCTGAGATCTACAAGGAAATGAACAAGACCTATGAGGAAATGAATAAGACCTACAAGGATATGAAAAAGGACCAACTAGAAATTAAGCATACACTGACTGAAATAAAAAATATTACACAAAGACCTTAAAGTACTCTAGAGGACCTCAAGAACCAAGTCAAAGATTTGAAATACAAAGAGGTAAAATCCACTCAGCTGAAAAAGCAAGAAACCAAAAGAATCCAAAAAATTGAAGATAATGTAAGGGGCCTCTGGGATAACCTCAAGCACACCAACATCCAAATTATAGGGGTTCCAGAAAAAGAGAGAGAGCAAGGTAATGAAAATCTACTTGAAGAAATAGTGACCGAAAACTTCCCACACCTGGTGAAAGAAATTGACTTAGGAGTCCAAGAAGTGCATCAAACCCCAATATATAGGAACCCCAAGGCACATCATAATTAAAATGCCAGGAGCAAAAGACAAAGAGAGAATATTAAAAGCAGCAAGAGAAAAACAGTAGTTACCTATAAGGGAGCACCCATACGATTGTCAGCAGATTTCTCAACAGAAAGGATGCAGGCCAGACGGGAGTGGCAAGAAATATTCAAAGTGATGAATAGCAAGAATCTACAACCAATATTACTCTATCCAGCAAAGCTATCATTCAGAATTGAAGGTCAGATAAAGTGCTTTGCAGATAAGAAAAAGCTAAAGGAGTTCATCACCACCAAACCAATATTATATGAATTGCTGAAAGATATTCTATAAGAAGAGGAAGAAGAAAAAGGTAAAAATAAAAATTATGAACAACAAATACACATCTATCAACAAATGAATATAAAGATCAAGTGAATTAAAAATCTGATGAACAGGATAAACTGGTGAATATAGTAGAATCATGGGCATAGAGAGGGAATGGTCTGACAATTCTTGGGGAGAAAAGGGGTATGGGAGGTGCAGCAAGAGACTGGAAAAAATCATGCACCTATGAGAGAGGACAATGGGGGTGGGGGGTGAGGGCGGAGGGTGTGATGGGTACCTGGTAGTTGGGAACTATAGGGGGGAAAAGGGGAAACAATGTAATTAATAAATTGAACAATAAAAATTAAAAAAATCACTTTTATACTTCTATTAATGCATTGTAAGCAACAAGTAAAAGAAACCAGCCCTTGAAAGAAAAGAAAAAAATCAGGACTTTTATTCCTACTAGAAGATATGGTACCATTTGTTTTTTATGGAATTTTAATGAAAACATCAGTGAGAAACCTCAATACCATATGTTTTATCTCCTTTAGTCAATGCAGTTGAACCAAAAGAAAGTTAATAAAACATCATGTAAAAGTAGTTTGTGTTTAATTTTAAATTTAAATTAACATAGCAATAGTAGTGTCTGATCTCTTCTTTATTTTTTTTAATCTTTTCAGGGAGTATACAAATGAGATTATTGCAATTAATAGACCTCATGAATATTTCCCAAATTAGATGTGGATTATTATAAGAAAGATTAAGAAAAGGCCATTTTCCCATATTTCTAATTTATTGATAAAGTGAAATTATTTCTTATTTCTACTTTCGCTTGCCAGATCTGCACAAAATTACATGAGCTTGTACCAATATTTTACAGTAATATGATGATTTTTAAAAGGACCTAATATAGCAATAAACTATTTTCTATTTAATAATAGTGAGAAAAATATTCTTCAATGAAACTCAGATTCTTTGCTCTTATTTGACCTCCATTCTCAGTTTGCATTATACTTTTAAGAGAAAATCATATGAAAGAATAAATATTTAAGAGATATCAAAATACAGGATGAGGCAAAAAAAGGTTTACAGTAGTTTGTATGCAAAATAATACCATAATTAATAAATTATAATACAAGAATAAACTGTTTTTATAGACTCACAACTGTAAATATACTTTTTCCCTGCATTTATTTTTAAACTAGAAAGAATAATATATCTGCACAACCAACCATAACCTACCAACAAAGTATAAGAAAAACTCCTTCTCTTTCATGTAAACCTATAGAGTGTTTTTCATATGAGCTTACGGTGAACTCAATCTGTGCTCAAATATTATTGAGAATATTTAATAAGATAATCTAGTACGGTCATTATAAATTCTAAGAATAAGTCACATTTTCAATAAATATACACTATTAAAATAATATTTTGAGTACACCTCCAAAGTCCTTTAATATTATCTTATATTTTTGTAAATAACATACATAATTGTTAGCAGACATAATGCCTTTTGTGAGCTTCAGTCAAGTCACATTAACTTAAATATTTCAATTCAATTTAAGAAATATATATTGAATAACTGCTTTGTGCAATGTACTTTTTTAAGTGCTTAGAATAAATCAGTGAATAAAACAAATAATAAAGCTCAGCCTAGTAATTTTCATTATAAATATCCTTAAATGTTTCACCTATATTTTTTTCAACTCAAATACAAATTATTAAAATCAAATCCTTCATCTTCAGTAAAGGTGGTACTATTCTTGCCTTCTCTGTTTTTGAAAACAACTCAAACAACTGAACTGCGTTTCTAATCTTTTCTATAACTCCTTTTGCAATTAGTTTTCAATTCGGTCAATTCATCATTTGTAGTTATTTTCATATACATCTCAGTAAGTAGTTTTTCTTATTTTCTGTTATCCTTTCCTTTCTTATTTAAGGTATTAATTTATTGAGTAAACATATATTAAACATTTGTAGTCTGTGCAATATATCATGCCTGAACTCATGTTATAGTTAGGGCATCTTTATCTCTGAAACTTCATCTAATTTATTCTTTTTTGTTATTCTGACCAAATTTTTTAATTTTTTTTATTATTTTCCATTGTAGTTTAAATTCAATATTATTTTGTGTTAGCTTCAGGTGTATAGCATAGTGGTTAGACAATCATATACTTCACAATGTTCCTCCTAATATTTCTATTACACACCTGGCACCATACATATTTACTATAATACTAGAGGCCCAGTGAACAAATTCATGCACAAATAGGGTCCCTCAACCAGGCCGGCAATTGGGGCCAATCAGGGCCCTCTTGCCCAGTCCAGGAGGGAAAAGCTGTGGGAAGTTGGGCAGCCATGGAACATTGGCTATAGGAGCAAACTGACCACCAGGAGGCAGCTCCTGCATTGGATTCTGCCCCCTGGTGGTCAGTACTCATCATAGATATCAGCTACTCATCTGGTCATACAGTTGCTTAGGTTTATATATATCTATATATATATATATATATATATATATATATAGATATATAGATATATAGATATAGATATAGATATAGATATAGATATAGATATAGATATAGATATAGATATAGATATAGATATAGATATAGATATAGATATAGATATAGATATAGATATAGATATAGATATAGATATAGATATATCAGAGGCCCTGTGCACAAAAATCATGCACAGGGGTGGGAGGGAGTGTCCCTCAGCCCAGCCTGCACACTCTCCAATCTGGGAACCCTCGAGGGTCCAGCTGCCCATTTAGGCCTGATCCTGGTAAGACTGGGCCTAAATGGGCAGTCAGACATCCCTCACATAATCCAGGACTGCTGGCTCCCAACTGCTCACCTGCCTGCATTCCTGATTGCCCCTAACCCTTGTGATTCTGGCCTGATCATCTCCTAACCACTCCCCTGCCAGCCCGATTGATGCCTGACTACTCCCCTGCCAGCCTGTTTGCTCCTAACTGCCCTCCCCTGCAGGCCTGGTGACCCCTAATTGCCCTCCCCTGCAGGCCTGGTCCCTCCAAACTGCCCTTCCCTACAGGCCTGGGTCCCCTCAAACTGCCCTTCTCTGCAGGTCCAGGGCTCCCTTCTCTGCTGGCCTGGTCACCCCTAACTGCCCTCTTCTGCAGGCTTGATTGCCTCCAAATGCCCTCCCTTGCAGGCGTGGTACCTCCCAACTGCTCCCCCTTGCTGCCCATCTTTTGATGGCCATCTTGTGTCCACATGGGGGCAGGATCTTTGATCACATGAGGGCAGCCATCTTGTGAGTTGGAGTAATTATCAATCTGCATATTACTATTTTATTAGATAGAATAGAGGCCTGGTGCATGATTGGGAGCCACTGGTTCACCCTGAAGGGTGTCCCAGATCAGGGTGGGGGATCCCTTGGGGCATGGGGCAGCCAGGACAAGGGGCCTGTGGTGGTTTGCAGACTGGCCACACACCCCAGCCAGTCTGGGATTTATTTATCTTCTACAATTGAAACTTTTGTAGCCTGGAGTGGATCTAAGCCTTCTGCTAACTCCAGGGCCACAGCCATTTATGTTAGGATTTATTTATCTTCTATAATTAAAAACTTTGTACCTTAAATGGAGGCCAAGGCAGGCCAAAGCTGTGGAAAGCTTGGCTTCCTTCATTGCTAGGGGCAACTCTAGCCTCCTGCTTTCTTCAGCTCTGTGGCTGCTGCCATTTTTGTTGGAATTTATTTATCTTCTATAATTGAAACTTTGTAGCATTGAGTGGAAGCCTGGGCCAGTTAGGGTGTGTGAAAACTTGGCTTTCTCCATTGCTGGGAAATCCCAAGGTTCCCTCCTGCTCTCTTTATGGCTGCAGCCATCTTGGTTGGGGTTTGTTTGCATACTTGCTCCTGATTGGCTGTGGGCGTGGCTTATGGGGATGGCTTGTTGGTGTAGCTGAGGTATGGTAGATTTGCATATTATTCTTTTATTAGATAGGATATATATATAGTCTAGAAGCCCAGTGCACAAAATTCATGCACTTGGGGGTGATCCCTCACCTCAGCCTGTGCCCTCTCAGTCTTGGAACCCCATGATTGATCGCCCTAAAGTAGTACTCCGTACCCACCAGCCAGGGCTCCATAATGGATTGTCCACACTAAGGGAGGCCCAGGCTACCTACTGCAGTGCTACTTCTGACTAGCCTGGGCCTCCTTCTTTGGGGTGATCATGGAGCCCCCCCGTTTGATCAATCACCCCGCTGGCTGGTAGCCTGGGTCTCCCTCTGCAGGGCAATCACGGGGTGATGGCTGGGCCCCTCACCAATCACATTGTACTCACCTTGGCTGGCCTGGCGCCAGTGGGTGTCATAGCATGGTCGCCCGGAAGGTAGTCTGGAGGGTAGTTCTGCTGTTCAGTTGATTTGTATATTATGCTTTTATTATTATAGATTATTGACTACATTCTCTATGCTGTACTTTGCATCCCCGTAACTATTCAGAAACTACCAGTCAGTACTTCTCAATCCCTTCACTTTTTCACCCAGTCCCCCAAACCCCTCACATGTGGTAACTCTCAGTCTGCTTTCTGTATCAATGTGTCTGTTTCTGTTGTTTGTTCATTTGTATTATTCTTTAGGTTTTACATATAAGTTAAATCATATGGTATTTGTCTTTCTCTGACTGATTTATTTCACTTAGCATAATCCAAGTAAAGTAATTGTAAAGTCTATATTCACCCATGGCATTATTGCAAGATAGTTTTTTTTTTCCCTTTTAAATCTAGTTTCATCAACTATCAGTGACACCCATGTGTCAGAAGTATAAAGGTAATAGTTGTTAATTGACAGAATTATCTCCACATTTTCTTGTTCAATGCCTGTTTTAACTGTATTAACTTTTTTACTTAAAGGAACCTTTATTGCAGTGAGACGGTCTCTTTTCCCAATCCTCAAATGTACCTTTCTAGTTTTCTCCTTTACATTTTTAATGCAAAAGTAAAAATACTATCCAAATTTTTCTATCTAAACCTGATCAATCAGTTAAAACCATGATTAAATCTTGCCTCTTCTATGATGCCTTTCCTTACCATTTCAATTATAATCTGCACTGCCCTGCTATCACATTTCAATATCACTAAGCACCTTTATTTTTAGTTACTCTTACACTGTTGGAATTTCCATCTGTAATCATGACTATAAGTGTGATGTACACCTCACAGATGCCAATCTACTATTAATTTATACTTTATCTTATCCTTAATGAGTTTGATTCACAAAGACTTAATGAGTTTGATGCACAAAGATTTTAAATGAACTGCAACAAAATGAATAAATGTTACTAGATGAAAATTTAGCATCTAATGTAAATAAATGTTAGAAAAAGGAGAGCTGGATAAAAATGTGTATGCGACAAAAATGTGTCAATCTATTGACATAAATTTAACTCTAAAATCCAAGTGACCAAGAGAAAGAATTTCATGATTAGTTACATGATTCATGGTATATCAATGTAATAGCTAAAGTATTGCTTTGAATCACAATTCCACAGAGAATGCAGTATGCATGTAGTGAATAAGATCCTCAATCCTGTAAAATATAGAAATTAGTCACTTAGAAGTTTTTTAATAAAATTTTAATGTAGGATTATTAAATCTTGTTAATAAGACATTGGAATTAAAATAATATGACATTGGAATTAAAATAAATCATATATGAGATTCTTATGTTGCCTGTATAGTCCTACTTGATCTTAGACAAAAGGCACAGTGAGATTGCCTGTATAGCCCTAATAAAAACTTTAGAACATCTATGGGATATGACGGAATATCTCCAATATTCTTTATAATTCTGTAGTTGAAGGAATTTTCAGTAGTGATTTGACTGAGTTAAATTTACATCCTGCATGCTGGCAGGATTTAAGCATGTGTAAAATGTAACTCTACTTTTAAAAAGAAATTTGTAATTGGAGATAAAAATTGTACAATGAAATGCTCTTATGTGATAACTACATGTTAAAATTGCAATAAATAGAAATATAATTTGAATTAAATCTAAAACTTTATTAAAATTTATAATTGTTGAAGTAAAGTTTAAATGATACAATAACAATAATATTTTAAATCTAAAAGAGTAAAAATTCTCAGAGTATACTAAGAAAACATAATTTAAAAAATGAGGTGAAAAATTTAAATACAATATATATTGGGATTTTGGAAACATTAACTAATATATCTATAAGACCTTTCTGAGTTCAGGTGGTGGAATAAAAAAAAATAAAGAAAAAATAACTTTGAAGGCAATTATTCTTTTCTGGTTGCAGGGTTGGATGGGAAAATGTGATTAAAGAAAGTTGTCCTGTACAAAAAGATTTTTTAAAAAAAGAGAAACAGAAAATAAATTTAAAAATAAAAATAAAAATGAAAAGAAAAAAACTAAAGTCAGTTAGGCAATATAAGACTTAATAAATAAGTGTATCTATTATAAAGGAAACATTTGGAATGTGTCTTTATAATATGTGACAATACAAGAGATTTTCCAAAAACAAATTGTCTCAACAATGTTGAATATAAATACTGCTCAAATATGCTATAAACAGATGCAAAAAGTAAAGTAATATTGTGAGTCATCAAATTATAAATATGTTTGTTGATACATCTATGGGATGAGAAACTAAGGAGAAAATAAACAAATGGGACTATATCAAAATAAAAAGCTTCCGCACAGTAAAAGAAACCATCAATGAAATGAAAAAGGAATCAGTCTACTGTATGGGAGAACATATTTGCAAATGATACTTCTGATAAAGGGTTAATAATCAAAATATATAAGGAACTCATTCAACTTAACAAAAGAAAGACAAACAAACCAATTTTTTTGAAAAATGGGCACAGGACCTAAATAAGCACCAAAGTGGACATATAGATGGCCAAGAGACATATGAAAAAATGCTCAAAATTACTAATCATCAGAGAGACACAAATTGAAATGACAATGAGGTATCTTTTCACACTTGTTATAATGGCTACCATCAACAAATCAACAAATGACAAGTGCTGGCAAGAATGTGGAGAAAAGAGAACTTTAGACACTGCTAGTGAGAATGTAGACTGGTACAGCCACTAGAGAAAACAATATGGAGTGTCCTCAAAAAATTAAAAATGCAACTGCCATTTTACCTATTGATGCTATTTCTAGGAATATATCCTAAGAATCCCAAAAAAGTCAGTCAGAAAGAACATATACACCCCTATGTTCATATCAGCATTATTTACAATAGCTAAGATCGGGAAACAGCCCAAGTGGCCATCAGTAGATGAGTGGATGAAAAAGCTGTGGTACATTTACATCATGAAATACTATGCAGCAGTAAAAAAAAGAAGGATCTCTTACCCTTTGAGAAAGCATGGAGGAACCTGGAGAGTATTATACTAAGCAACATTAGCCTTTCAGAGAAAATAAGCTATCACATGATGTCACTTATATATGCAATCTAAAGAACAAAAGAAACTAATGAACAAAATAGATCCAGAATCATAGAAGCATGAAACAGACTGTGGAATCTCAGGGAGAAGGTACGATCGGTTGGAGAGTGGACATAAATTAACCAAAGATATTACATGCATACGAGAGGCACAATGCATGAAATTTGTGAAAGAGTAGACCTTCCTTCCTTCTGCTGCTGACACTGGCTTCTCTCTGGCATCCAGGATCCAGGCTTCCCTCACAGTCCCAGTTTTGTCCAGAAGGTCATCTGGTCTAATTAGCATATTACACTTTTATTATTATAGATTATTATAGTCTAGAAGCCCAGTGAACAAAATTCGTGCACTTGGGGGTATCCCTCAGCCTGGCCTTTACCCTCTTGCAGTCCAAAAACCCTGGTGAAGTCCTGGGATTGGGTACCTGTTTGGACTAGAAGGGGGTAAAAGGGGAAAAAAACATGGGACAAGTTTAATACTTTCAACAATAAAGATAAATTATATACATATAATTTATGATAAAAATTATTATCCAGCCGAACCGGTTTGGCTCAGTGGATAGAGTGTCGGCCTGCGGACTGACGGGTCCCAGGTTCGATTCCAGTCAAGGGCATGTACCTTGGCTGTGGGCACATCCCCAGTTGGAGGTGTGCAGGAGGCAGCTGATCGATGTTTCTCTTCCATCGATGTTTCTGACTTTCTATCCCTCTCCCCTCCTCTCTGTGAAAAATCAATAAAATATATATTTTTTAAAAAATTAACATCCAATCATACCAAAGAAGTGACTTTTTAATTATCAAAGGGAAAAATACAATTACAATAACAATTTGTAAGTGCAATTGCTTTTATATAACAAAGAAGCAATAAAATACATAAAGGAAAGCTGATACAAATATAATGGCAGAATAAAACAAACAATATTATAATGAAAGTTATTAACCAATAACAATTCTTACATCAAATAGAGAAATTAGGCAACATTATGATGTACACAAAAGCATATCTTGCAAACTATAATAAAAAATTGGATGATTAAAATAAAAGGGCATATGCCCAGGGTTGCAGGCTGATCCCTAGTGGGGGGCATGCAGGAGGTAACTAATCAATGATTCTCTCTCATCATTGATGTTTCTATCTTTCTTCCCCCCCCTTTCTCTCTGAAATCAATAAAAAATATTAAATAATAATAATAATAATTAAAATAAAATATAATAGGTGTTTGCTCTAGATATTAGACAATTTTAAAGCTGTTAACATTGAGTTAATTTCTTGCTATATTAAATCAGAATGTTTCTCTGTCAAAAGATAACAATGAAAAAGACTTTGTCAAAATGGTCACATTAAAAATTATCTTATGAAATTTTCATGTTCCTAGAGATGTTTGAGGCAAGGCTGCCATTTTGCCTTACTATTTGGAGGTAATCTGTTTTCTTCACCTGAATTTTTATCAGGTATTATTCTTTATCCTTGAAATCCAATGCCTTCATCATAATATATCTGGTTGAGAATTTTAAAATAAGTTTTTGTTAATAAAATTTTTGTTTAGATTTTCCTTCATTTTAATGAAGTATTCTTTCATATCTTCAAATGTGTTCCTTGATTTACTTTTTAGTTTACTTCTGCAGTCATGTCTATCACCAATCTGATGGATCAGCCTCATCTATCCTCCATGCAAATTATCTTATGTTTCATTAACTTATCTCTTTTTGCAGGGCATTCAATTATAACTGTTTTACACATGGTTTTCTATATCGTTTATTGTGGGTTTTGCTGGCAGCAGTGTTGATATATTTGTCTTTGAAGTAAATTCTGAAACCCTTCCAATTTAATTCCCCTTTTATCTCTTATTTTATAGATTTCGTTAAACATTTCCTTGAGTGTGCAGTTATACAAATGTGTCTTCTTTCCCTATGGTGTCTCCTTCAAAGTGTATTTGCATTTTACAAATATTTGCATAGCCTCATATATTCTTTTTTTATTAATCTGATTAACATTTGCAATTTTCACACACAAAAAATACTGTTGAAGTGGATTTTTCATTGTTCCCTCTCTATTTACCTGAGCATGATTTCAGTCTTCTTTGCACCATAAAGGGCTGCCTGAATGCCAATGGTTTCTCAAAGCCTATTCAGCAATGCAATTGCTTGAAGCAAGGACTGAGTTTGAGGGTAGCAGTAGTTAGGAAATTTACCCTATGCACTTTTCTTGTCTGTGTTAAAATCTCTATATTATAGTATATCTTTGCTAAATTGAATGTAAGCTCCATATATAAGAAAATGTCATTCAGATTTATATTTGTTCATTATTTTAGGGTATGTCAGTCTCTTTAGTGGGAGGTTGAGTTTGGAAATGCTTTATAATATCTTGAGTTTCCATTTGGTTTCCCTAATTAAAATACAAGTATAATGCATAAGAAACAAAGAAAGAAATATGCAAGGTTGCGATAAGATACCAACTTTGTTAATGAGAATTAAAGTTAGAAAGCAATCCATTAAAAACAATTAACATTAATCACAAAAATGCTGCATTGTAAAGCAATGGCAAAAGGCTGAATTTACAATAGGTTGTATTCATAATAAAATAAAAAGTTAAAAAATATGGAATCAGGATCTGTTAATTACAGAGAGAGTCAGGCAAGAGTAAAGAAGATCATTTTTAGAGACCAGTCTTATTAGTTCTTATTAGAGGCCTGGTGCACAAAATTTGTGCATGGTGGGTGTGTGTCTCTCAGCCCAGCCTGTACCCTCTCCAATCTGGGAACCTTCAAAGGATGTTCGACTGCCCGGTTAGCCCCGATCCCATTAGGATCAGGCCTAAATAGGCAGTCGGATATCCCTATCACAATCCAGGACTGCTGGCTCCCAACTGCTCACCTGCCTGCCTTCCTGATTGCCCCTAACTGCTTCTGCCTGTCAGCCTGATCACCCCCTAACCACTCCCTTGCCAGCCTGATTGATGCCTAAGTGCCCTCCTCTGCAGGCCTGGTCACCCATAACTGCCCTCCCCTGCAGGCTTGATCACCCCCAACTGCCCTCCCCTGCTGGCCATCTTGAGGTGGCCATTTTGTGTCCACATGGGGCCTGCCATCTTTGATCACATGGGGGCAACCATCTTGTGTGTTGGAGTGATGGTAAATTTGCATATTAGTCTTTTATTAGATAGGATGAAAAATCTAGGTTGAGCAGTTGTCCAGTTGAGGATTTCTTGCTTTTACATCTTGTGAGATAAGTGTCACAGGTGTAAAAAGTGTCAGTTATTTCTATCTGAAGTAGTTTACACAAACATTTTTTAACATAGTTAATGATTATATGGGAGATTTTATTTCATTTGAAGATATTCCTATTACCAGTATTTTCCTGTAGCTAATTACTACTGTCATTTTTGATAATGTGTGATAAAATATTGTTTCCAGAATATAAGTTGAATATTGTATAATGAGTAGATTAATGAATAACAATTTAGCTGTCCTTTCCTATTTATTTAGAATATAAAACTTTCTAGTTAAACAATAGAAACATGAATACATTTGAATTTATCAGTGAAATATCTTATTAAAAGAAAAACAGTCATTGAAAATGGGCAGCTGATTAGGCAGACCTATCATGTACCTCGACCCAGGGCCAGTCTGGAAAAAAACTAAATTGGAGAACATTCACCTGGAATTACCAACTGAGGCCCACCTGAGGAGGAAGGACCTGGTCACCAGAGAAGCTAACTCAGATTCCAGAGGTGTGGCAAGGTGAGTGGGCTGAGAGAGGAGGAAGATCCTGGCTAGAGTAGAGTCCGCTCTTTCAGAAGATAGAGGTTGGGAACCCATGCTGGGCTCCACAACCTAGAGCAACAGAGTCCCAGTTAACATCCAGCTGTGAAAGTCTGCAGGGCTGCTTACAGCAGGGGAGTCTGGAGCTGGTAGACTGCCATTAATCATAGAGAGAGATAGCAGCAGTTTCATGTGGGTTTTTTTGTTTGTTTTGTTTTGTTTTGTTTTTGTTTGTTTTTCAAATTGAGAGCACAGGATTTTTCATTTGCAGCTACTCACCTAAAGCTTTGGATTCATGGGGCCTAAGGCAAAGCTGGGATAGCAAATATTGTGGGAAGATGTGAAAAAGCAGCAGTCAGAAGTATTGAGTCATAGCCCCCCAAATGAAATGGCCACATTTCCTGAGATGAGCTCACCACTCCCAATAGCCACAGGTCAGGAAAGGAAAAAACAAACAAACAATACCCTAGGTCAATGATGGGCAACCTTTTGAGGTTGGTGTGTCAAAATTCGCCAAAAAACCGAGCATAACTCTAGTGGTGTGTCACTTGGAGAAAAAAAAAACATAATTTCACGATATTTATAGTTTAAATAACAAAAATGTATAACTGTAATATATAACTGTATTTAAAAACCAAAAACTAATTATTTAACTTACCTGGTTAGTGGCTTCATTGTACATCTGTCACTTGGTTTCTTTTGTTGGTCTTGATATTCTGTGGGGTGCAGTGAACTAAAATAAGTGAGGGGGAGGGGGAATTCTTCAACTAACCTGCCTATTATTGGTGACTATTTTCTTGCTGAATTTCATTGGCTAACCCATCAATTGAAGGTTGGTATTTTATACACTTCAAGCCCAAGCAAGCGCTACTAACTTCATCTGTCAATCTGTTTCTTTTGTTGATTTCGATATTATTTAATGCTGAGAATAAGGTCTCACAAAAGTACTGAGAGGGGAAAATTGTGAGTAAAGCCATTGCTATATTTTTCAGTATGCTAAAAGTGTCTGGTAATCAGTTCCAGGGACTCCAAATTTCCTGTTCCTAGTGGCACTCATCTTGATTCTCCAAGCTGCACCTTTCCAGATTCTCAAGCTTTGACCACAAGTCGACAAACACCTGAGTCCAGATGTTGTCTTGAAATTCTGCAAGTTGCATTTTCAAATAATCAATTTGCATCCATTGGAAACCATTTGATTCCAAACTACTGTAGATTACTATATCAGGATACTTAGTTATTGTTATGGTCTGTTCTAGACTTCTAAATTGATTCAATCCATCAATGAACTGGTCAAGTAATCAGTCTAAAACATGCTGGTGCTTTATATGAAAGGGTTTCATTTCATTTTGTACAGCTGCACTGGCCTTCTCAAAATACTTTGTTACTCAAAGAAAATAGTTATAAGTTTTAGTTTCTACATCTCACTTGAAAATTTTAAATTTACTTTCAAAAGCTTTTATGTATCCAAACATAATGTCAATACATTTTCCAAAACCTTGTAACTTTAAGTTCAGTTCTTTAATATGAACAGAGAGCTCTGTAAAAATATCAGGGTGTTGACCCACTTATCATCACTGAACTGAGAAAATTTTCCCAGATCCTTATCCTCAAGAAATACCTTAATATCTTCAAAGCACTCCACAAAGCACTCAAGAACTTTGCCTTGGCTCAGCCATCTTTCATTATTGTACATCAGCAGTCCACTGTAGATGGAATCAACCTCCAGTAAAAGTGCAGAAAATCCTCGCTTGTGAAGGTGGCAAGCAGCTATTAAATTAACTGTTTTGTAACAATTGACATTAAGATGTTTAAGCTGGTGAATCCTGCCTTGGCACATAAAACCTCCTGATGAATAATACATAGAAATGGCACAATCAGATGTCCAATAGCTTCTGTAAACAATTTGACAAATCCGACTTTTTTCCCCACCATGTTTGGTCCCCCATCTATCATCACTGACACAACTTCAGAGATATCAATGCTTAGGTCACAGAATGTTCGTATAATATCCTTACATATTTCACTTTCTGATGTACTTGTTGGCACTGATACTAACTTTATCAACTCTTCTCTCATTGTGAGACCATCAGAATATCGACCAATAATGGCCAACTGAGCATGTGGCATAACATCAGTACTTTCTTCAAGAGAGATCGAAAAATATTTACAATTACTTATGTCTCTCTTTAATTGATGTTGTATTTTTGTGTTCAGTCTCATTATTTGGTCTTTTATGGTATTTCTACTGAGTGGTAACTCAGATATTTTCTTAATAATTGCATCTTTATTCTGCATATCGTGAAATAGAACTGGTGCACATCTTAGGGGAGTTTCTTTAATAAATTCTCACTCACTGAGTGCTTTTCCATGCTGAACTATGGAGTGAGCAATTCTCAAACTTGCAGATGGTAAATTTTTAGAGCCTTTTATAAATCTAAGGATGGAATTAGATTGGCTCTTATAAAAGTGTAGCTGCCTGGAAATGTATTCCTTTCTTTCATCCTCACTTTTTTGCAAGAGCTGGGAATGATTAGTTTCAAAATGTATATTTATATTGCACATTTCAGTACATAGGATGCAAAATGATCTGCCTTTTTTTTTCTATAATGCCATACATCTCGGTCCATGTCTTCTGAAAGGGTTGGCTACTGCTACTACCGCTTCCTTTACTCAACCTTGGTTTTTTATTTTTTGGGTTCTCCATCAGGGGGCAGTGACATAAGTTAGAATTATAGATAGCCTGTTAGCCCTGCAGGCAATTAGGGGTTAACTAGCCTAACTGACCACAAGATAGCACATGTTCCTTTCTTTTAAGAAAGGGCAGAGTTAATAAGCAGAAATAGGAGTTAATAAGGATGCACAAGAGTAATAGCAGTGAAATGGAGTCTGCACTCTGCTGCAAATTGACATTCCTTGTATAAATTAAGATGGCTGCCACTGTTTCTAATGGCAGGAAATGGCACCCATAGCACAAGCCCTTGCCTCTCCCAGCCTTCCCCTCATTTATCTCAATAATGATGATTAATTAGAAATCCACAACACCCCAGAACAGTAGATTAGATGATGTTTGCTGTGGTTATGTGGTTGCTGGTAATGGCAATCACAGGGCCCCTAGAGATGTGTCCCTTGCAGCATTCTGCTGCTCCCTGATCTGCAGGCCGGAAGTGAGGTGAACGATCCCCAAATGGCCTAACTGGAAGTCCCAGAACTAGATGCTCTGTGCCAGAGTTCTGTTGTTTTGGCCTACAGACCTCCTGCACAGAGTGTCTACACTACACTACAGTAAATGTTTCATCCTCGTCTACTCTACTGCACCTGACCGTACAGCAGCCAAGGATGAAACGTCCTTCTGGGCATGCAGCCCCATACTTGTCTGTCTGTGACTGCATGGGACTGCGTGTCATCGAAAACGGCTATGCATGTCAGTGCTGACATGTGTGTCATAGGTTCGTCCTCAGGGCCTTTGGTAATACAGCCTGTCCCACCCTCAAAGGCCCTGCAAGCAACACCCTGGATTTTAACCTTTGCAGAGGAAATAGAAACAGAGGTCATGCCTATGGGTTTGAACAGTCTCTGGAGTATCAGTGACTAGACTGGGATAGGGACTGTTTGCCCACTATTCTGGGAACCAGGCTGGTAACTTCCCTGCCCCAAAGAGCAGATAAACACTCCAAGCTTCCAGCAGACCCCACTGGTCTCCATAGAGATTACACTGTCAAGCCAAGGAAAGGGTAATATTTTGGGCCATTTATGGAGGAATAGCACTGAGACAGGGAAACACACCCACCACATTCCATGCAAGCTAAATAGCCTCTGCCTTGCCTAAAGCCCTTTCCGAAAGGAGCTCTTAAGTGATTGAGATTGACAACTAACTGGCAGGCAAACGAGGGCAGAAGAAGAGCCCAGGAAACCAGGGAAAGTGTGCTGACCCAGCCCTGGGCCCATGCTGCTAACAAACCTGTGTTAGAGGGCAGATTGAAGCCTCCTGGGTGCAGCCAAGGCCTGTGGAGATACAACCAGTGGATCAGTGGATCGCTGCCAGCTTCCAGCAAATAAGTCCAATCCCCTGGGTGTTTTGCTAAATTTAGTCTTTAAAGACCTGATCTTGTAGAAGCATATACTTTCTTCTTAAGGATACTTAACCTGATGATTATATCTAGAGGTTTTGAGTTCAAGCTGTTGTTACAATAAAAAGTCAATGCAGGTGAACAGGACTTCCTTTACCTCTGAAGTAAAGAGTACCTTAGCCCTCTCGTTCACAGAAACCTGTGTCGGAGTAATCTGTCCATCCGTCCATCACTCAGGGTCTGCTGGTCAGCCCCAGCAGCTGATGGGCAATAAGAGGTTCAAACTTCCAGTTATAAAATAAGTCCCGAGAATGTAATGTGCAGCATGGAGAATATAGCCTATAATGTAATAACTTTGAATGATAACAGATGATTATTAGGTTAATCCTGGTGATTACTTTGTAAAGTATATAAATGTTAGATAACTATGTTGCACACCTGAAACTCATAATATTTTATGTCAACTATACTTTAATTATAAATAAATACAAAAATAAATTCCCCAACATGGGCCAAAAGTGGTTATTTGTTGCTATTTTTGACCATGTTATGCATTACTCTGAATGAAGCTAATACAGAAGGATGTGATTTTACTAAACAAATATTATATAGTAAAAGAAAATAATGAAAAGTGACTGTTGAGCATGCTATGATTATAGTACTTACCACATTCTAAGCATAGTAGGAGGTAGCTGGCATGCTGATTTTATTTCATTTTCATTATAATCTTGCTGGAGAGAAAGTATGGGCCTTATTAAATGTAGAAACTGAGGATCAGAGTTATTTGTTCAAAGTCACTTTGGAGCTTTGTCTAGTCTACCTAATCTGTTACTATTTGCCTTTTTCTTCCTGATTAAGGCTGTGTTGTGTCCTTGTCACAATTTTGCAAACAAAAATTGTAAATATTGGAACAAATTTAACTTGGACTATACATATTTTTATTAAATGTATTGAGGTATATTGGCTAATAAAATTAAAAGTTTCAAATGTACAATTCTATGATAAATTATCTGTATATAGCATTGTGTGTTTGCTACCCAAAGTCAAATTCCTTCTGTCACCAGATATTTGACCTCATTTATCTTTTACTACCTCCACCACCTTTCCCTCTGGTAAAAACAAACTATACATATAAGGACCATAAATTTTAAAATTTCAGATAAACCAATTTTAGCTTTTACCTCTATGAGTACACTTTGACAAAAACAGGATCATACTGTCCCAGCTAATAATGCTCCATGGTTGAACATTGACCTATGCACCAAGATGTTGCAGGCTCAATTCCCTGCCCAGATTGTCGGCTAAAACACATGGAGGGAGGCAGCCAAGCAGTGTTTTTATCTCTCTCCCTCTCCTTCCTCTCTCTAAAATCAATAAAAACATAAAAAGGGACCATGTCATAATATATTTTGTGGCCTATATTATTACACAGCAGTATATTTTCATGTCATTAAGAAGTATTCTACTGCTCCATTTTTAATATCAAGTGTATATATCTTTATTCAGAGTATCTCATACTTCTGAACATTTCATTTTTATTCAGGTATGCATTGTACTTTACCTTAACATTGATTACACTCCTCTTCAATATCTTTAGTCCTGAATATTTAGTAGCTTATAGGAAAATATATGAAGAGCAAAAACATTAAAGAGCTTAGTTTTATTTCAGATATTGTATTAAGTTTATAGATCTGTTCCTCTGTCCTAGCTTTGTTTTGTTTTTATTGTTTCCTTCCTTTGAGATCTTTAAATGTGATTTTTTTCCTTTTGAAGAATAAAATGTAGTTAAAAAATAAGCAAAGAGAAAAACAAAACACAGGAAACACTTTCACCCACCAAGAAAGTTACATATGTTCAGTGGGTAGTTATGGAATGAATCAGTAAGTAAATCAGTGGAAAAGTAGGTGGAAGAATGAAGCAGAAAAAATCTGTCCATATGCTTCCATTCAACAGAATCTTTCTGGTTGTCCTTCTGTGTTAAGAATTAAAGGCCAAGTGATCAATGGAAGGTTGGGATGTCCTGGGGGTGGAAATACTGGAATATTGCCTTGGGATAATGTCTGCACACATGTACCTTTACAATTGGAAGCTGCCTTCTTCTGCAATTTAAAGAGCCTTTATAATGTGGAAACTCTCTAAAGCTGTCTTTATCAGCAACATCTTTTGAAAAATAATTTTAAGTTTCAGCAGTTAAGTTTTAAAATACTTGACTTCTTTCTCAGCTTGAACTTCTCGTCCCTTCCCTTGTCATATCTTTTAAAACAAATTTCCTGTCAAGTTGCAGTTTACTTTATATTCACTTTTAATGAGTATATAGGCCTATGACTAATTCAGAGATAATCACAGTGCCAATCCGATTGAAAAAATTGAAATTCTGAAGTGGAAAAGCTTTCCGTTCTGTTCTTTTTTCCCAATATTATTAACCTAAAACTTATGTGCTGTATCACATATTCCCTGGCTTTTTCCCTTAAAACAAATTTGTCCAAAGCCCTGAGAAATCACATTTTCATAAGTAACTTAGGCTACATCCACTAGTACCTAGAGTGAGATGACCTCATTGCCCTCATATAATATCTTATGTGATATTAAAAACTTTGAAAGCTGCCAGCCATATGCTTCTCTACTAAACACATCCTCAGGATTTATGGGATTTCTTGATTAGCTTCTCATGCTCTAGTTAATGTGCTAACTGGTTGAGTTTCTCTTTCTGTGGCAATATGATAGAAATATGCATGTTTCTCATTTAAGAACTAGCACTCATATTCACACTAGTGGCCTGGTGCACAAAATTTGTGCATGGGAGCAGGGGCGTGGGAGGTGGATCCCTCAGCCCAGCCTACACCCTCTCTAATTGGGGATCCCTTGAAGGATGTCCAACTGCCGGCAGTCAGACAACCCGCTCACAATCTGGGACCTCTGGCTCCTAACTGCTCACCTGCCTTCCTGCCTGATCACCCTTAACTGCTCTCCTCTACAGGCCTGATCTTGCCTCCAATTGCCCTCTCCTGATGTCCAGGTTGCCCCCCCATCAACTGCTCTCCCTTGTCAGCCTGACCTTGTCCCCAACTTCCCACTTCTGCCAGCCTGATTACCCCTAATGGCCTTTGCCTTGGTCCCCACCACCATGGCTTTGTCCAGAAGGAAGTGGGACATCTGGAAGATGGTCAGTTAACCCAAGTTAATTAACATATTACCCTTTTAGTAATATAGATAGATTATATAGGATATGATTGCAGAACTGTCTTCCAGTGTTCAGTGGAGCCTTCAGTCATTATGGATACAGTTTTTATATATTAGGATGGTAATTTTTTATGAAAATTTTGCATCATGGGAAATAGAACAAGTGCATGAGCTGCAAACATGAGAAGATTTGCAGGAAAGGAAAACAAATATTCATGACATAATTTGTACCTTATTACCTAATTTGAATTTTAATAAGCAGATTCCTACAACAGTCACATGCTGAAAGAAAATATTGAGTGAGAAAAAGCCAAAAAAGATATTACCAGATAATTACCACAACAATTTAAAATGCACATTCCATTGTTTATATACAGTGTTTATTTAAAAACATCAGTGCATTATAGCAAATTCATAGATTAGAGCAGAAATGCAATATCAAATGCAAAAAATATATAAATCTCTGTCTCATGAACTTTTTCTTTTCTATTATATAGCAGAAAGGTAAGAGAAAGTGATCAAGGTAAATGCAGTACCAATAAATATTACATGGTTGTACCTTGCAGAGCAATGCACAACACATGAAAACCATGGAAAGTGAGGGTTTGAAAGAAAGAACAAAGACAGTACAGAGGAGGGGGGGGAAGCATTTTAGAGCTTGTGTTTAACAAAGGCATCAATAAATATTCTAAAGTCAATGTAAGACCACTTAAATAGCTTTTAAATGCTCCTGGCAATGGGCAGGCGTATTACCAGCAAAAATCTCTGAACATGCAGGAAGAAAACTGTTGTCTAAACAAACCAAAAAGCAAACTAAAAAAAGAATTTCTTGCAGTGAGTGCTGCCTAAAGAATCAAGATAAATGTATAACTCCCTGTCATGTTATCATGAACAATGTGCATATACCTGCAAACATCCTTCATGTATCATTTTTAATCAGAATGAATTCCTAGATGCCTAAATCTGTGTCTCTAAAGAAACAGTAAATTAAAAGAAAAACACAAAACAAAATAAAACTAAACAACAAAAGTTTCTTCTACCAGAAAGGCTTTAGCTGATAAATAATATGAGAACTTTGATTAAAAACACTTATGAAAGCCAAAATGATTTTTAACTGTTATTTAGGATCTTAGCAGCATATAGCACAAAGAAGAGTATTTAGTCTTAGCTTGTTTGTATCCTTACTTCATACATACTTATGTTAGCTGTGTGCATTTTTATATATGCATAAATATAATATATTTATTTGTGAATGTATAATTATATATGCTTTATATTATTGGTAATGCTTTTTTATGCCTGTACTTCCAGAGGCTAAATCTTAATTGACTCCATAAACACAGACAAGGGAAGAGGCAATTGCCATAGTAGCTAATGATATCATTGTAATTAACCTAGTTTATTAATGACTTGATAGGAGCAAAGAAGAAGCCAAATATTATAGACATGTCCAAGAAAGACGGGGTGACATAGGGAAGGTACTTGTCTGTCACACCTGGGAACAGGTCATTGGCCAACATAGGCATGGCCATTGCAAGCACAGGAATATTTGAGATACATAAGCTTCTGAACAAAGAGTTATCTCTCCTGCTATCTTCCTGCTCATGTCTGGCTCCTGGCTTGCAGAGCTCTCACACTCACCCACATAGACCACAGCCATGTGGACCCCACACAATGGACTGATGGACTGGAACTAGTATGATGTTGTGCTGAACCCAGCCCTATCATAGAACAGAAACTATGAACACTGGCTTTACTTTTACACTGTTGCATCACCAGCTGCACCTCTTCCAGGATTGATTTCAAGGAAATGGGACTTCACAAACCAAAGGATATAACTCTATGCAAATAAAGCTTACTCCTACATCTCATCCTCCAGCAGTGCCCCAAAGACCTACCTCTCACTAGCACGGAGAAAGGTAATTCACCCAATTATCCAATAACACTATGAGTTACCATTGCCCATTGCCATTTAGGAGACATACATGTAAAAGATTAGCCTGAAGCCACACATTTGTCATCTTTTCAACCCTCCATCACTTCCTTTTCTTCCTTGTATATCTCCAATTCCCTATATCCCACTTTTTTTTTTTGGGGGGGGGGATAATTTTTTTAATTTGCTTAAATATATGGAATTACTCCTGTTGATTTAAACAATTGAAAAGCTTTCTATCATTTTCAAAACTATATTTTAAAATATAAAGACCTTCTACACACTCCTGCAAGCTGCTAATTGAAAATATGTACATAAAAGTAGTCTCTGGCCCTGTCGGCATGCTCAGTGGTTGAGCGTCGACCTATCAACCAGAAGATCCTGGTTGGATTCACGGTCAGGGCAAATGCCTGGGTTGTGGGCTAGATCCCCAATGTGGGATGTACAGGAGGCAACCGATCACTGGTTCTCTCTCATCATTGATGTTTCTGTCTCTCTCTACTCTGAAATTAATAAAAATATATTGAAAATAAAAGTAATATCTGAATTATTAAGATTTTATTTGAAAAGGAGAATTTGTAAGTACTTGATCACATCATATCCATAAACTGGTGATTCCATACTACATTTGCCACTAAGAGATGAAAAATTACAGAATTTAATTGGACCTATCCAATGAGTTCCTTAATTCTTTCAGAAATGATTTATCATGATACAGTGCAGTTTAGGTACTATAATTAATGTATCAATTTAAATATTATTTTGTACAGTAATAGAAGAAAAACAAATTTAAAAAATCAAACCAAAGATAAGCTCTCCTTTATCAACAAAAAAAATATGTTTAACCTGAAAAACAACAAATAGATTGCCCAAATCCGATGCATATTTAGTACTTATGGATGGAAAAAGAAAAAAAATAAGAATATAAAAATTAAAAATATATCAAATAACAAGAAAGAATTTGTAGATTATTTAGGGTTAGTGTAAGATAAATTTATTTTTACCTATTTTCTGGAGATTTAATATGTGTGTTTTTTTGTTTAACATAAAAATAAATGGATAGTGGTTTAAATATTTTAAGTCATTCTCTTGTCAGCTGTAAGGACAAAGAATAAGTAAAAAGAGAACTTTAAACATATGTAAGCTATACTTTGATTCTTTTTACTGCTTCGTTTTGTGAAAGTTGTAGTTTTGTGAGATGTTACTTTTTTCTTGTTCACTTTTTCTAAGAGGTTATGAAATGTAAATTTGTTTTAAGTGTTGTCACTTTTTCTGCAATCTTTATTATTTTTTAAGCTACCACACATAACATGTTCACTCTGTCTTCAGTCACATGAATCTATATTACTTCAGAATTCAACACCACACAAGAGTATCTCCTGAGTTACCTGCATCTTTTAGTTATGTGAACTGTATGGTGCACCTTCTTCTGAGATTGTGTGTCAGGCTTGTGAATGATATATTTTCAAAGAGAGATTTTTCAAAAGCAATGTGTATACTTACTCTCCATGGGAAAGTTCAAACAGAAACAGTAGCTGTGGCATATCCAGTGCCCTGTACTATTACAGGTCTATTCCAGAATAAAGATAAAAGCTGGATTGAAAGGATTTGTAAATATTTTAGTTTATTATTTTGTTATTAAATGCTGATTTGTTTTTAGGCAGTACCTTCTCTGCTATAAAATGAGATACCATCATCCAGTATATTTCACCTGCTTCTTTATTCTCTGTGTGGTAGCATTTAGTTATAATTATACTAGTTGCCCAGTGCACAAATTCATACATATTGAAAGCATATTAATTAGAAGAATTATTTTAATATTGCTATTTGCCTTTTGTAATAGAAATGTCAACCAAATCCATGATCGACAATGACAGATTGAAGCACATGCATGCAATTGGCTCTAGTGAGAGCTTTATATGTATTGCAAATGTATCTTAGCCTTTTACAGATAGAGATTAAACTTGCTTAATTAGATCTGCTTTCTGATTTAGGTAAACTTTTTCCAGCCCAGTGAAGCACCCCAACTGCTCTTGTAATTGTCACCAATACAGCAGTAAATATAACAGGAAGACTATTATTGTAGATCATGCAGGGAGAACAAAGGGTAAAATATTTAACTGTGGCAATGTTTGACTATATTCTGCACCCTGAGAAAACCTGAAATCATTTTCAAGGTCCACCATTTCTTACTTCTTTTCAGTCAGATGAAGTTTCTAAGCTTTGTAAATCTCCTTTTTTCCAGCTAATGAAAAGAAAATAGGATTCTACCAAGTCTCCTACCTACCTACTGCAGTACTTCTGTGAGGATCAAATAAGATGAGGCAGGGGAAAACACTTCACAAACATTTGGTTACAGTGTAAAATGTTTGCATCTGGCTATAAAACAAGTCATGTTCCTGGGCTGAAGAAATTCCAAGGAGGCTAGTTGCTAGGGAAAGGAAGCCAGGCATTGCTATGTGATATCATTACCCAGACAGACACTTAGCATATGTACATACATACATATATATATATATATGTGTGTGTGTTTGTATATGTATATATATATAGAGAGAGAGATATATAGATATAGATATATAGATATTTATCTACATAACAAGCATTTTTGATGGATTATTATGTATAAGATACTCTGCTTTGTGCCAAAAAATGAAAAACAGAAAATGGAAAAAATAATATTGTCTCATAATCTTTTCTCAAAAGACTAAGATAAAAGATAAGTCTTGGAAAGGCTTTTCACAAAGAAGTAGATTTTGTTTAAATAGTGCATTAATTCTACAGACAAAAATCATCAGACAGGAGAAAGAGAGAGTTTGTCAGTTGTACTCAGGGCAGTCTTCCTGAAAGTAGTGGCCTTTGCTCTAGGCCTTGCTTTAGTAAAGTTTGAGCAACAGCTGACTGTAAGTGCACAGGGTAAACTTTTCTTCTTATTTACACTCAACTGTTTCCCTGAATCACCAGACACAAACGGTAGCTGTAATGGGCAGTCTTATGTGACAATTTAAGCCACAGGTGCCCAGATATTTGATCAAACATTATATTCAGGGGTGTGGGTTTTTTGTTTGCTTGTTTGTTTGTTTTGTGTGTGTGTGTGTGTGTGTGTGTGTGTGTGTGTGTGTGTATTTACATGAGATTAACATTTAATTGATGGGCTTAAGTAAAGCAGATTGCCCTCTGGGTGGGTCTCATCCAATTAATTAGTTGAAGATCTAAAAAAAAAACAACAAAAAGCCTGACACTCTTCTGAGCAATCTTTCCTGGCTGTATTTTTTCAAACTGAGACACTTGATTTTTTCCTGCTCTTGAACTTGAACTGAAATATTACTCTTACTGGGTCATGAGCCTGTAATCTTTGGACTGGAGCTATATCATCAGTTCTGGTTCTCAGGCCTTTACACTTCAATTGGAGCCACACCAAGTATTTTGAGTCTTCAACTTGCTTCTCACCCTGCAAATCTTGGCACTTGTCAGCTTCATAGCCATATGAACTACTTCTTCATAATATCACTTTATATATGTATACATACTATTGGTCCTATTTTCTCTGCAGAACCCTGACAACTATAGTAGTAAGCAATTTTTCTTTATACGTGAAGACATTGAATAGGTCAAGTAATCCCTAAAGCAAGGAAGGCAGTTATAGTAGGGTGGTAATCTGATTAGATCCCCAGGCTTTTTTTTTGCTGAACTATGTGAGGAAAGAATAAATACTGTTCATATTTTTGTTATTCCAGAGTGTATGTATGAAAGGTTCTTACTTCCACAATGAATCTGTATAATGGTTTTGAACACCTACTATGTTCTACGCATCATTCTATGCCCTCAGAATACAGAAGTAAGAAAAAAAATGTGGCAGTTGCTAGGGACAATTATTCAAAGCTAAATATGGAAGCTAGAGGACTTCTTTAGTCTCAAGAACTGTAAGGACTCTAAGGTTTTACCCTACTTATAACATAATAAATTGGCTTGCCATTCTTTCATGAAAGCTGATGGAAGACATGAAACTCCTGGTTCAGAAACAGTGGAAAGTTTATCTTAGTCACAACAATAAAAATAGTCAGAATATAAGCATCTTTTCACTGAGTTCCATTCCCACATGGCAATGCAAACAATACCACGTGACAGATGCATATGTAATTGATTGTGTTACAGAAGAGGAATCTACGCTTAGTGAACCCAGATATTTTATAATGGGCATTAACCATACCTGCCCTTTATTTAGGAGGGAGAAACTATTTATCTTCCTAGGTCATTAGCTATACAAGCATCATTAGTTTGGAACAAAGAATAATCCTTACTTCACTCTCATGGTACGCAGAAATGTGAGGCTCAAGAAGAATTATCTGCTAGTAATTAGTAGCATATAAGGATCTACATAGAAGGGCTCTACTCTGTAAAGCTAAAGTGAAGAAGCAGAATTTTAAGCCTAGGAATTATTTATAGGTTGATTTCTCAAGTTGAGAGAGCCTGTTATATCAAAGATAAAAAGCTTAATTGGGAAAGTACCAGGCCCTGATGTATGGGAAGGAATATTTGATTTATGTACTTGAAAATCCTGAATCTATAGTTACTGAACCCTCTGATCTCATGTATATGGCCCATACCTCTCTGTTAAAGACTGTTTTAATTCCTTTCTTAGTGATGATGCACACACCTCTAACTTGAAAAATACTAAAATATCCACTTTGGAATATATTTCCACTTCTCTTCTTGACCATAGGATTAATAACTAGGTTTCAGTCACTCAATCTAGTTAAACAAGTGTTAGATTTTGCTAACTTTTGCTTTTCAGTAAATTTCAACATACCTTGTTAATGACTATTTGAGAGTTCAATGCCTCATTTATCTCCTTTCACCCGTGAAATCTTAACAAATTTGAAATTCTTTCAAAATTTTCTTTAACATTGGCATGATAGATTAGGTTAAGTTTATTAATTATAGCAACTATTTAATATATATACATACATAAATTATTAAATGCATTTAGTGATGGACTTGAAACCCCTAAAGATAAAAATTCTATATTTTCTATTTTTCTGTAGCAAGAGAAAGAACTATTTAATTAGTAATCAATTAATTGCCATGGTTCTTCCACATTTTAAACAGTTATTAAAGCTACTAGACCACCTAGTTTCTTCTAGTTGTCCATTACATTTTTAGTAGTTCTAGCTCTCTCCATTTCTGAGTCATTTTTAATGAACCATCTGAATATTTCTACTCACATTATGTGATGTTTTCCTATTCCTTTTATTTTTATGTCCTTTTCTCTTGAATGATCCTAGTAAGTTTCCACTACTTAATCCTTTTAGGGGATAGGAATCATCCTGCTCTTCTAATGGTAGGTGAATCCTACATATGCACCAATTGGAGCCCACTTTATCAAATAACCAATCATCACTTAGGTCATTGGCATAAATTTAGAGGACACTTTATTTTCACCATATGTCTAATCCAATATTGCTTGAATTCTGAGTGACCGCAAAAGCAATGTGCCATTTAATATGTAACAGTGAAATTAGACAGTTGTCCTTTTCAAAGTATACTTTGTGTGCCCTCACTTTTATGCAGCTCACCTTATTGGGAATTTGTCTATTTACGTTTCTGAAAAGGTTGCAACTGATGAGGATCAGGAATAAAAACAACTATGTCCTTCCATTTGGGAACATCGTATACAAGGGAAATAACTCACTGGCTGCCAAAATGTAAAATCCATTTTAGCATTAGCTTCCCAAAAATACATTCATGTAACTGACTTGAATGTTTGATTAAACATTTGTTTCATTTGTATCTTAATCTCTTTCCTTCACTATATATGTATTAGAGCATTCAGATCAAAACACGAATTTGTAGAATTTCTTCCTGGCATCATGTCCCTCCCATTGTAAACAGGGTCATCAGGCAAAACACAGCAGACCTGTAGGCCACAGCCTCTTTCTCAGTTATTTTCATCTTCACCAAAGACGACAAAGTCAATCAAAGTAAAAACAGTTATTGCCTGGATTCACATTGGTCTGCATTTCTTTTGTAAGTTCATTAAACTATGTCCCCCACTGTGTTTCTACAGCTCCAAATTCCATTATTATTTTTATTCTATTACTGATGTCACAGTTTATTTTTTTTTTTTTAAATATATTTTATTGATTTTTTACAGAGCGGAAGGGAGAGGGATAGAAAGTCAGAAACATCGATGAGAGAGAAACATCGATCAGCTGCCTCTTGCACGCCCCCTACTGGGGATGTGCCCGCAGCCAAGGTGCATGCCCTTGACCAGAATCGAACCCAGGACCCTTCAGTCCGTAGTCCGATGCTCTATCCACTGAGCCAAACCGGTTTCGGCTGATGTCACAGTTTAGCAATCTTAAGTCAAGGGTGGCCTTGGAGCCTGACTCCTCTTTCCCATTTCCCTCATCTTTCTTTCTCCCCAAAAAAGTATTTGCTAACACTTTAACATCAAATTGGACTCATTTAAATTATCACAGTGCCAACTGTGAACAATGAGATAACTGAAGGTCTCATTTAAATGAGGCATGTGGCCCATGGGCAGGAGTTTGACATCCTTGCATAAACTCAAATAAGCCTTTACTAAAAAATACCTTGAATCAAGAGAAATAAAGCTTACAGAGATTGAAAACTTGCAGAAGCAGTTTCCATATTTCTATTATTTATAAAATATTTTGAATAATTATAGACTCATATGCAATTGTATTACATTAAACAGATTATGTATATTCTTAAATCTGTTTCCCCCAATGATGACATCTTGAACAATTCTAGTAAAATAACATAACCATATAATTGACATTGATACAATTCACCAATCTTATTTAGATGTCCTCAAATCTACTTGCACCCATATATATACTTACTTCTGTGAAATTATGAATCAACTACCACAGTTAAGATACAAAATATTTTAGGAGAACAAGGATTCCTTGTGTTGCCCTATTATAATAAAACACCTTATTTCCTGCCCCTTGACTCTCATCCCATGGCAATCACTAATCTCTGCATTTTTATAATGTGGCAATTTCAAATGTTATATAAAAATAATCAGTATATCACATTTTGGGATACACTTTGCCATAACACCTGCTATGTGAATGAAGAGCTCTTTCCTTTTATTGCTGAGTGATATTTTATGGTATAGTTTTGCAATGCTGAACTAGTGAAATAAATCCCACTTGGTTAATTGGTTTCATATATTGCTGTGTTTTATTTGATAATATTTTGTTGAAGATTTTTGTATCAAAGTTTATGACAGATATTGGTTTGAAGGTGTGGTGGTTTTCTTTGTTTTATTTTTTATTTTGGGTTTGGTTTTGGTATCACAATAATACTGGCCACATAAAAAGAGTTTGGTAGTGACTCTTCCAATTTTATTCTCTTAAAAAAAATGTGTAAAGGCCTGGGGTGGGAGGCAGGAATGAGCTAGAAAGGGTTATTGGGGAAAAAGAGAACATATATAATACTTTCAACAATAAATATTTTAAATAAATATATATATAATTTATATTGATACATATTTATGTATAATGTATATATGTATATATACATTTTATATATATCCTATCTAATAAAAGAGTAATATGCAAATTTACCATACCTCTGATGCACCCACAAGCCAAGCCCACAAGACATGCTCACCAGCCAATCAGGAGCAAATAAATCCCAACCAAGATGATTGCCAGCATGGAGAGCAGGAGGGAGGCTTGGGTTTCCCCAGCAATGGAGGAAGCCAAGCTTTCCACCTGCCCTTGCTGACCTAGGCCTCCACTCAATGCTACAAAGTTTCAATTATAGAAGATACATAATCCCAACAGAAATGGTGGTAGCCACGGAGCTGGAGAGAGCAGAGACTAGGGTTGCACGGGCATTGGAAGAAGCCAAGGGTCTGCAGCCCTATCACCTAGGCCTCCACTCTAGGCTACAAAGTATCAATTATGGAATTTAAATAAACACAAATAGAAATGGCTGTCACCACAGAGCAAGCAGAAGGCTTGGCTCCGCTCCAGGCTAAAAAGTTTCAATTGTAGAACATAAATAAATTGCAGATACCAGAGTCTCCACTTGGGTCTCTGGAGGACGTGGCTGGCCTGCAAACCACCATAGGCTCCTCTCCCCTGCTGCCCCACACCCAAAGAAAACCCCCACCCTTATCTGGGGCACCCTTCAGGGCAAACCAGCTGGCCCCACCTATGCACCAGGCCTCTATTCTATCTAATAAAAGAGTAATATGCAGATTGACCATCACTCCAAAACACAAGAGGGCTGCCCCCATGTGGTCAAAGATCCTGCCCACATGTGGACATAAGATGGCCACCACAAGATGGCCAGCAGGGGAGGGCCATTGGGAGGTTCCAGGCCTGCAAGAGAGGACAGTTGTGGGTGATCTGGCCAACAAGGGAGGGCAGTTTGGAGGTAACAGGCCTGCAAGGGAGGGCTTTTGGGGTGATCAAGCCTGCAGGGGAGGGCAGTTAGGGGTGACCAGACTAGGAGAGGAGGGAAGGTGGGGGCAAACAAGCTGACAGTGTAGCAATTAGACATCAATCAGGCTGGCAGGGGAGGGGTTAGGGCTTGAGCAGGCTGGCAGGCAGAAGCGGTTAGGGGCAATCAGGGAGGCAGGTAGGCGAGCAGTTTGGAGCCAGCAGTCCTGGATTGTGAGAAGGATGTCCAACTGCCTGTTTAGGCCTGATCCCCAGTAGGAATCAGGCCTAAACAGGCAGTCAGACATCTCTCTAGGGGTCTCAGATTGGAGAGGGTGCAGGCTGGGCTGAGGGACACCCCCCACACCCTATGCACAAATTTTGTGCACTGGGCCCTAGTGTGTGTGTGTGTGTGTGTGTGTGTGTGTGTGTGTATAGAAAGAAAGAGAGAGAGAGAGAGATTAAAATTGATATTAAGTCTTTTAAAAAATAGTTTATAGAATTCTCCAGTGCATCTACCTAGACCTGGAGATTACTTATTTTAGGATTTAATTAAGAATGCAATAAGTAAGTTTAGTGGCAATAGGACTTAAAGTTTATATATTTTATCTTGGTTGAGTTTATTAGAATAAGATTTTTGAGGTGTTGATTCATTATTTCTTACTTATAGAAAGTAGAATCATAAAGTGTTTTGCAATGTTTTCTTACACTTTTAATGAATGTAGGATTTGTAATGATATACTGGTTCATTCCTGAAATTGGTGACTTGTGCCTTCTCTCTTTATACTTTTATCAGTCTTATTAAAGTTTTTGTCATTTTATTGATTTGGGGTGGATAAAACAATGTTTTGTTTCATTGATTCCCTCTATTCCTGTCATTTTTTGAATTATAATTAATTTCTGCTCTGATTTTTATTAATATTTTTCATCTACTTTCTTTGTTTACTTTGCACTATTTTATTGATATGAGACATTCCTTACTTTAAAAAATAAACTTTGTAACAATTTTATATGTATAGAAAAATTGAAAAGTTATTACAGACAATTTTCAGATATTTTATATAGTTTCCCCTATTATTAGCATCTCACATTAGTTTCATACATTTCTTACTATTAGTAAACCAGTATTACTACCTACTTATTACCTAAAATTTGTGCTTTAGTAAATTTTCTTCATTTTTACTGAGTGTCATTATTCTGTCACAAGACTGCTTTTAGAACACCATAGTACATTTTTTGTCATGTCTTCTTACGCTTCTCTTGACTGTAGTTTTTAAATTTTTCTACATTTTTGATGACTTGACAATTTTGAAGATACAGGAGTCCATCAAAATGTCTCTTTTGCAAAGATTCTCAGATGTTTATATCATTAGACCAAATTTCTGTATTTTTTAGGAGAAAGACCATGAAATAAAGTATCCTAGTCATTCAAGGGTACATCTTATCAATATGACTTACAAGGTCGATCTACCAGTAAAACAATTTGAACCTGGTGCTTTCCATTTCAGTTCCTTTCATTGGTATGGGCCTATTTAGATAACCTATTTTTCATTTGTGAATCTTGATAATTTATATCTTTTAAAAATTGGTCCATGTCACTTAATTTATCAAATTTGTAAGCATAAAATTGTTCATAGGAAACCCTTTACTATTCATTTGGTGCTCATGCTGTCAGCAGTGACTTTTGTTTCATTTTTGATAATGGTTATTTGTTTCTTTCTTTTGTTTTTTTAGCTAGATTTATTAATTTTGTTCCTCTTCTTTAAAATCTAGCTTTTGACTTCATTGAATTTATTTCTTTTTTTCTATGTTTCTGTTTTTATGTCTTTATGCAATAATTTTTATTTTAAGTTTAAATTATTTTTGTCTAGTTTTCAAAGTTAGACACTTAGATTACTGATTTTAGACCTTTCTTTGTTTCTAACAAATACATTTAATAATTTAATTCTCACTCTAAGTAATATTTTCACTGCATCCCACACATTTTGATGTTTTATTATTTTCACTTAAATATACTTTTAATTCTCTTGAGACTTTTTTATTCCTTTTTTATAAATATGTTTTTAATCTTCAACTATTTGTGGATTTTTAGCTAATTTTATGGTATTGGTTTCTAATTCAATTGTGGTCTGATAAAATAATTATATATAATTTCTATCTTTGCAATGTGTTCAGGTGTGTATTATGGCCCATATTTTAGTCTATTTGTAATGCTTCATGTAAGCTTGAGAAACATGTGTATTCTCCTATTATTGGGAGGAGTTCTATACATTTTGATTAGTTCATTTTGATTGAAAATTCTCTTCAGGTTAACTATATTCTTATTAATTTTATGACTGCTAAAATATTAATTACAGAAATATGTATTGAATTATATAAATGCAATAATACTTTTTTCTTACATGTTTTCCTTAGGTCCTTAGCATCCTCAGGTGCTTTCCTAAAGTTACCTCATTGACATAAACTCAGTTGTAGTGGAAGGAGGCATTTTCTAAATAACAAGATACCCATTTCACCTTTATGGTTCTGAAGTATTTTCAAGAATTGATTACAAGAGATCAAATATTAAGACAAAAGGTGCTCTCATTGATCTTACCACTCAGGAAATCCCAAGAATTTGGAAGCTGTGAGTCAAGAAATGTGGACTATGACCAAATATATAAGAGAAATATGGCAACCCCATACATACACACACAAAAACCTTCTCTGAGGCTAAAATTATGTGGTTTGATGGTTTTAACTCTGGCAGTGTCTCATACTAATGGAACTTTTCTACTTGGTGCTAGAAAGACTCAGCCTGAGTTCCTTTTGCTGGAGTTTTTTCAAATTATTTTTACATGCTCCCTGGAGGATCAGTAGAACAACTGTGTAACCTTCACATCTGCTGAGCATTAATTCCACAATCATGGATTTCTGTTTTCTTTCTAGTTCTGTGCCCTGTGAATCTGAGTTGAACTGTAGAAAGAAATAAAGGAATGGGATACAAAGAAATACAAATACCTAGATATTTAACTTCTTAACACCATCAAATTAAAAAGCAGTCATGAATCCATATTTCTACATTGACAAATGTTTTCTTAAAGGTTTGTATTTACAGTCATAATTCTCATGCCCCCTTTTTATTGTTTTCTTCTTTGTTGGTTCTATGAACAGAGCCATTTTCTTTCTGTTATGGCACCAAAGTATTTCTGTTTGAGATAGAGTAATGCTTGGAAGAGTACTATAAAATATTTATCTAATAGCAAGAAGAAACTACAAAATAAACAAAACTAATTAAAGTAGAAGTATCCTTTACTTGAGAAATTTGGCAGCTTTGAGAATGTTCAAAAGATTAAGAAATTTTCATTTCCATTAGAGAATATATTTTTGCAGACATTAATTTGAGAAACAAAATAATATCTCAAATTATAACAAGTAGTTATTATTCCCTGGGCCACTCATTTGTCCATGTTTTTTTTTTCTATTCTAATGCTGAAATCTATAAACAATATAGTGATGTAGCAAGCTATGGTAAGTATACATAGAACTGAAATATTAAGAAATAAAGAAATACATTTTAAAAAGAGCTATACATAAAAGTCTTACCAGTCCAATGAATCTTTGTACCTAGCTTTCATTTTTTCAATTGCATCATACAATTTTATCATAAACTTTTCTATTCCCACTAATATTTTTTTGTTATTACTGGCCACTAATCTGCAAGCACTAGACATTTCAGACAACTTTTTTCAGATGGCATTTCCAATACGCTGTCAGTGACTCCAGAGATTCAGAATTCACAATTTAAACTATGAAAAATATTTGAAAGCATCATTTTAAAGGGTTTACTGAAGAAATGCTTTAAAAACAACAAAGAACTAGATTTTGATGTATTCCAATTTATTTGTTTTTCTTTTGTTTCTCTTGCTTTAGCTGATGTGTCTGTGAAAATGCTGCTACCTAATATGTCTGATATTTTGCTGCCTACATTTTCTTTCAGGATTTTCATGATTTCATGACTTACATTTAAGTATTTTATCCTTTTTAAGTTTATTCTGTGTGAGGTGTAAGAATAATGGTCTAGTTTCATTTTTATGCATGTACCTGTCCAATTTTTTCAACACTATTTATTGAAGAGACTATCTTTACTTCATTGTATGTTGTTGCCTTCATTGTCAGATATTAATTAAGCATAGTGGCTTGGGTCAATTTCTGGTTTCTGGGTTCTGTTCCATTGGTCTGTATGCCTGTTCTTGTGCCAGTTCCAGGCTTTTACTAAAGTGGCTTTGTTGAGAGAAACAAAGAAAAAAATAACCAAATGGGACTACATGAAACTAAAAAGCTTTTGCACAGCAAGAGAAACCAGCATCAAAATGTAAAGGGAAGCCAATGTACGGGATAACATATTTGCCAATGTTACATTTAATAAGGGGTTAATTTAAAAATCATATAAAGTACTCATACAACTCATCAAAAGGAAGACAAACAACCAAATTTTAAAAAATGGACTGAAGACCTGAATAGAGACTTCTTAAAAGAAGAAAGACATACAGATGGCCAACAGATATATGAAAAGTATGCTCAAAGTCACTAACCATCAGAGAGATACAAATTAAAATGACATTGAGGTATCACCTCACATCTGTCAGATGGCTACCATCAACAAATCAACAAATGACATGTGCTGGCCAGAATTTGGAGAAAAGGAACCCTAGTACACTGCTGGTGATAATGCAGACTGGTACACCCATTATGGAAAACTGCCATTTGACTCAGTGATGCCACTTCTAGGAATATATCTTACTAAATGCCCAATGCACAAAATTTGTGCATGGGGCATGGTCCCTCAGCCCCAGTTGCACCCTCTCCAATCTCTGAGCCCTCAGGGGATGTCCAACTGATGCCTGGGAGTGGGCCTAAGACACAGTCTGGTCTCCCTCTGCAGGTGGCGACCAGGCTGATCAAGGTGAGGTGCTGCCCCCATCACCCTACTGCTGCTGCCACTGCAGGCCACCAGCTGCCAAGGTGTTTTCATCAACATGGACTCTAGTCTCTTCACTATTAACAAGTGACAACTTTGTTTAGGCATTTTCAAGATGTGCCTTTCATAAGATATGACATTTCTTTCTTTTTTCTTTTTTATCTTCACTTGATGATATGATTCCATTGATTTTGAGAGAGTGTAGAAGAGAAAGGGAAAGACAGAGAGAAACATCAATGTGAAAGGGACACTTTGATTGATTGCCTCTGGCATGAGCCCTGACCTGAACCTCGGCCAGGAAGAAGCCTGCAGCCTAGGTACATGTCTTTGACCAGAACAGAACCCAGATCCTTTGGTCAGCAGGCCAAGGCTCTGTCCACTGAGCCAAACCGGCTAGGACAGGATATGACATTTCTTAGCCCCTCTAACAGCAGACTTTCATTTTATCCTCCAGGAATGAGGTGGAAAAACCCTATATCACATTCTTGGATTCTTATTACCCAAGTTACCAAGAATACTTTGAGTGGTGTACGGGGAGCTTAGCCAATGAGCTATAAGAAAAGGTGTTTCCTCTGAAGGTCATGTGCAGAGGCAGGACTGCTGGCGTGCTGGAGCTGGCAGGCCCTGTTCTCTGAGGGGCTGCACCATCTGTGGCTTGCTTCACCATGCATGCAGTCCCCTCCCACCCACATGTGCATGCAGCCTCTTCCTGAGCAGTTGTGATGTTGTGGCGTCCCAGACAATTTGCATATTACCTGTTTATACACATACACACACGCACACATACACACACACACTCACACACACACACACACACACAGATGGGGGGCTGGGAATTGGAGGAGTAAGAAATCATCCAAAGAACTTGTATGCATATAAGCATAACCAATGGACATAGATAATAATGGGGGGTAAAGGCCAGGGCTGGTATGTGGAGGCAGGCTGGGAGAGGACAATGACGGTGGGAAGGGGGCACCTGTAATATTTTCAACAATAAAATGTTTTTTAAAGTAAACAAATTTTTGTTTATAATGCACATAATGTTTATTTTATGGTTTATGACCATAGCCATCTAATATTGGTTTAAGTTCAATATGACTTGAAGATACAAAATAGCATTAGGTGTCTTCAAATCAATAATGGATAAATAAATTTCTAATTAATTATCTCTATTCAAAATAAAGAATCTCCAAACACAAGTCAGAAAGAACGTATGCACTCTTATTTTCATAGCAGTGCTATTCACAATAGCTAAGTTCTGGAAACAGCCCAAGTGCCCATCAGTAAATGAGTGTATAAAAACATCTATGGTACATTTATACCATGGAATACTCTGCAGCAGTAAAAAAGGATCTCTTACCCATTAAGAAAACATGGAGGGACCTGGTGAGTATTATGCTAAGTTAAATAAGCCAGTCAGAAAAAAATAAGTATCACATGATGTTATTCAAATGTGGAATCTAAAGAACAAAATGTACTGATGAACAAATAAATCCAGAGACATATAAACATGGAACAGACTGACAAATATCAGAAGGAAAGTGGGGATGAGGGTGGATGGAGAGGGATTACCTGGGAAACATATGCACATTTATATGCCCATGGACATTTATAATAATGTGGTAAAGGCCTGGGAGGGGCAGTTGTGGGGTGGCGGGAGTCATTGGGAAAAAAAGGGGGGCGCATCTTTCAACAGTAAAGATAAATTTTAAAAAAGAGCATATTACTTATAGATTATTTTAGTTTGGTAGTTCATTGTTAAACATTTTTTACTATAGAGAATGCTGCCTACATTACCTAAATTACTCATTATAATTGCCTTCACATTATGTTTTTAAGTCTTATAAGTATTTTGATACTCCATTTATACAAAATAAATTAAAAAAACACAGAAAATTGAAGTGATTTATGCAGGGTCACAGCCAAGAAATGACAATAGAATCAATGTCTCTTGTAAAGCCCCAAGATTTTCAACCTATAATGCGTTTTAGGGATAAGGGAAAGAAACAATATAAAGGTAACTAATTTTTGATCAAAGGAAATAAGATTAGGCAATCTAGAATTTAATTTAAATTTAAAATGTTTCTACAGCTGTAACTTTAACAATATATCTTCAAAGTGTTACAGAACCTCAATATCTTACATATTTTTTTTGGCGTCACCTTGAACAACTGTGCTTAACCTTTTCTTAGAGAGAGATGGAGAAAACATTAGGAGAAATAAAAGTTTATTCCTGATTTTGTTTCATTGTGGCCTAATATATTTTTAAGGGTTGATAAGGTGGGGTGGAGGGAGTCAATGGAAAAAGGAAGAATAAACAAATGTCAATTGTCATACAATTTTCAGATGTCCCTTCAGCAAGCTGCCTGAGGCAGTACCGAGGTTTGTGAGACTGAATGGGAAGCAGTCTTCCTGTAGACAAACACCATCCATTCCTTTCTAAGTTCTCTGCCCTTCCCTGAGTACATCTCTTAGACTCCCATTCATGAATCAAACCTTAGAGAGGTATAGGTATGGTCCTTTTCTTCATAGAAAAACAGTTCATTTTCCTTCCTGTACTCTTTCCATTTTAGATTCTTTTTTTAAATTTCTTTATTGATTAAGGTATTGCATATGTGTCCTTAATCCCCCATTTTCCCCCACCTCCCATTCATGTCCCCACCCCTCTGTTGTCTGTCATTCCAGAACAAGTACTCTATCATAGAAATCACATCAATACTTCACTTTATTTTATTGAAGTCTCAAATTTAATGTTTTATTAAACATGCAACAACCAGTGTCATAAAGCACTATCTCAGTACTGAGCCCTAAAGACTCTTCTCTTAAGGCACTTGTGGGAATTTACTGGAGAACAGCAAGAGAGCGATTCTGGGTTCCAACTCAGCTATCTGAGGCTGTTTTCATATTCACTTGTTCAAATTCTCTAAGGTATCAGCTTATACTTTTCCCATAACAGCTGCTGTTTGTCCTCACCTCACTCCCAACTGTTTTAGCCACATACACACGTATAGACACATAAACACATGCTTCCTTTATCTTAGCTTTCAAGTACTCTCTTATTCATATTAGTTCTTTCAGAATTTACAAACCTACTTGGTCATATATTAATCATTTAGAAGGGACTGAACTTTTGAATTTCAAACTGCTTTCAGTTTGTAACATTACCAAACATGGTGTTTTCAACTAAAACTCATGGTCTTTCATTACACTGTAGGCCCAAGGCCAAGAGGACCTTCTTGGAACCAAGTAGCTATAAACTATCTCTTCCTGACATACTCCAGCTCTCAGAGATTCTCCTACGAGTTACTGCTTTGACACCGAATTCTACTGCTTTGAGAGCTTGTCAAAGGTACTGGAAGATCTTCATGGGAAACTGTTAAAAAAGAGAAAAGAAATTAACTGAGAAGGGTCATAATTCTACTTATTTCACTTCTTGTTCTCAAAGCCTAAAGGAAAAAAAAAAGACAAAGTCATCTTTAACCTTTATAATTCATTTAGACTATCTGGCTGGCTGACAAGGAAAGAAATAGTGTTCTGAGAAGTGGAAATGTACCTAGAGTTAGAATTTTTAGCAACCATGACATAATAGTATAAGGTTCTTAAAAGAGTGGGAGTGTTCAGAGAAACTATAGATTACACTAATTTATTAAAATGTCTGTTAGAAAGTCATCTCCTTTTAATTGCACAAGATCTAGTGAAGAATCTAAAGAAAGGGAAGCATTTGCCCTCTCTTGGTCCTATCTCATCAATTTTCTTTAATTTTATAGATTAGAGTTACAAGTCTTTATTGGCCAAATGCCATGATGATTTAAGGTACCATAATCATAGGGCTTTGAGCACTCAAAGGAATTAATGATCACAACTGAAGCAGATGAATCAAAACTTAGAGAGGTATGGTCCCTTTCTTCATAAAAATACAATTCCTTTTCCTTCCTTCACTCTTTCCCTTTTAGATTATTTTTTTAAAAATTCTTTATTGATTAAGGTATTACATATGTGTCCTTATTCCCCCATTACCCCCCACTTCCCATTCATGCCCATCCCCCTGGTTTCCATGTCCATTGATTAGGCTTATATGCACAAGTACTTTGGTTGATCTCTCCTCCTTACCCCCACCATCCCTTACCTTCCCTGAGGTTTGACATTCTGATTGATGTTTCTCTGATTCTTTTAAATTTCAAGCAATGGCATTGAGACAACCCTGAGGGCAGTAAGTGACTCCCTAAAGTGGGAGCTTTACTTTTAGTGATTGTAGGTTTACAAGTAGTAAAAAGTAGGAGAGCATGTGAGCATGCTCTTCTCACTTCATTAATTTTCCTGGGTTTGTGATCTCAGCATGTGTGTGGCACTAAGGAATCTCAGGTCAGCTCCACTCTAAGCATTTGGATAAGCTTTCCTTTCCTGCTTAGTCTTCTCATTCACAAATTTGCTCAGGATAGGTAATAAGACTTGGATTCAGGTTTGTTTCATTTTGTCGGTATAGAACTAGGCAAATTAGATTGCATCTATATCTTCAGACCTATTTTGTTGTGGAAAAAATATCTAAATTCTTTCCACTTAGTTTATTAATTTTTTATTATTATTAGAGAATAGAGTATAACCTCATAATTTGTTCTGATTTGTTCTTCAAGGATTTTGAAGGGAGAAATCATTAATAAAGGAAAGGACTTGGAAATTTCTATATGTCATGATATCCTGATATCCTTGAATACATGAATTACATCCTTTTTCATAGGTACCAATTCTATAATCAGTATTTTATAGAGATATTGCCAAATAATTTGTTTATTCATCCCAACTCTTTAACAAAAAGCTCCAACCATGAGCTCCTTCAGTCTGTTTTAGCTGCAGAGAGCCCTTTCAACCCAGTTTATGCCCTTCCTTGGGCAGTCTACATTTAATCATTGAACAAAGTGGAGAAGGAACATCCAGAGATTTTCACCTGACAGGGGGCTTGTAGGCTGGCAATACTCTAAATCTCCCCTCCAGGTTAGTTGTGGCTCTGTCAGTTCCGCATTTTCCTCTGCACTATCCTGCATCTTTTCCCTTCCTTTTAAGAGTTTTAAATTTCTTTTTTTAAAATATATTTTATTGATTTTTACAGAGAGGAAGGGAGAGGGATAGAGAATTAGAAACATCAGTGAGAGAGAAACATCGATCAGCTTCCTCCTGCACACCTACTACTGGGGATGTGCCCACAACCAAGGTACAAGCCCGGAATCAAACTGGGACCCTTGAGTCTGCAGGCCGACACTCTACCCACTGAGCCAAGCCAGTAAGGGCAAAAACTTTAAATTTCTAACACAATTATTGAACCCCAAACTATGTGTCAGTTGGCTAGCCTCTATATTCTGGGGAACCCAACTAGTGAAATTGTGTGTGTGTGTGTGTGTGTGTGCGCGCGCACGTGTGTTTTACTTTAAAGCAGAAGAAACTGACTTCTCCCTTGGTCTTCTTGGTTGGGATCATAGTTAAGAAGTTGCAGTCTATAAATAATAAACCCAAATAAACGTTTTTGTTTCTTTAATTGTTTTAATTCATTTATCTGAATTATTTCAGTGGAATCTTAGCTAGTGAAAATTTTCATCAAAGCCCTGGCCAGGTAGCTCAGTTGCTTACATCATCGTTCATATAAGCCAAGGTTGTGAGTTTGATCACTGTGTGTGGTACATATAAGAATCAACCAATAAATGTATTTTAAAAAAGTGGTACAAAACGTTTTCTATCTAAAAATCAATAAATAAAAAATTTCGTCATATGCAAATGTTTTATCTATATTTACATTAGCCATAGCCATTCCATCCAATGGTCAGAGCAATAAAAAGCTTAATCATTATTATATTGTACCCATATTCAAAACAGATTTAGCTCTTCTTGAGGTTATTTTGTTTTGAGAAGGTTTAATAATCAGAAGCCAGCTGGGGAAGGGAAGGATAGTTAAATGGATGTTGTTTGGTAATCTGGTTAATAACAATATGGAAATGAAAATAAGTATGGTCAGTGCCTGTCTTCTTATAAAAATATATCTATTCTACTGCATCTGATTTAGGAGTTGGTAAATTTTTAAAAAGTTCAGTGGGACATGGGACAAGAAAATGAAGGCGGGAGAAGGGGGAGGAGGGAGAAGAGGTGGATGGGAGTAGGGATGTTGAGGTTTGAGAGCTGATTACATGTCTACCATCATCACTTTAATGACAGATCACTATCACCCACAAATTTCTATAACAGCTACATCAACGCTTATTTATGAACATTTAGAAATAGCTATACAATCTGTGGTTGTATTTAATCTACATCAACTGTATTATTACCACAAAATATTAACTTAGTTTTTTTAAAAAAATTGCTCCAGTTCTTTGCTTAAAACCTCACTAATTTCTCTCCTAGAAGCATATAGTCTGCTCTATCTTTCCTGTGGTTTTTCAACACACCCACAGAGTTAGGCTTGTAATATGTGAACTTATTTCTCTAGCTATAGAACATAAATCATTACCAATTTAATGATCCCTGAGCCCCTGGACTTAGAGTTTTTTATGTTGATTAATTAAATATATGCAGTAAACAACATAGTCCATGTTAGACCATCAATAAGTTGGACTAAAGATATATTATTGATATAATTATCCCATTTTAACAATCCTCTTAACTTTCTGATTGTTTCTATTCTACCACTTTTTAATTTTTTTTTACTTTCTAAAATGACATTAATTACATTTCCTACCCAACTCTGTCCTCTTTTTCTGCCATTCCTTCTTCTCTTATTTCTCTTCTTTCCTCATGTCTCCTCTCACAATTCATTCTGTTTCATGATATCAACCACATTTTCCAAGTATTTTTCAGTCATAGTGTCCAACTTGTTCTCCAGTTATGCAGTCTCATTCCCACCAATTATCTCTAAAGGCTGAAATTTTGGAATTGATTTCCTGATAATTAGCAAAATAAAATATAAAATAACAAGTGCCAAAAATGCTGAAGTGGCGAGTTCTGCTCTCCCTCCATTTTATTTAAAAACTAGGGGCCAGTGCAAAAAATTCATGCACTAAGGAGAGGGGGTCCCTCAGCCCGGACTACCCTCCGCTGGCAGTCTAGCAGCCCTCCCTGGTGGGAGTGGGCCTAAGCTGTCAGTCGGACATTCTTAGCACTGCTGCAGAAGTGGGGGAGGTCTTCCACCATGGCTCCTGTGCTCACCAGTTGTGAGCCTGGTTTCTCGCTGAGTGGCACTCCCCCCATGGGAGCAGACTGAGCACCAGAGGACAGCTCCTGCATTGAGCGGGGTTGGGCTGAAACCGGCTCTCCAACATTCCCCAATGGGTCCCGGATTGCAAAAGGATACAGGCCAGGCTGAGTGACTCCACAGATGCACAACTAGGGCTGGAGAGGCACGTGGGATGTTGGCCAGCCAGGGAGGAACTGCACGAGAACTCCAGGGTGTGTCCAGTCCATCTCACTCAGTCCCAATCAGCTGAACCCCAGCAACAAGCTAACCTATTGATTGTAACATCTGCCCCCTAGTGATCAGTGCATGTCATAATGACTGATCTATTTGTCTACAGTCCCTTGATGGTCAGTGCATGTCATAGCAACGTCAACTATTGCCCCCTGGTGTTCAGTGCACGACATAGTGAGCAGTTGAGAAGCCTTACCATATCATTATCATATTATTCTTTGATTGGTTGAATGAGCAACCAGACACTTAGCATATTAGTCTTTTATTATATAGATTAGAGACCCAGTGCACAAATTCATGCACCAGTGGTGTCCCAGGGCCTGGCCTCCAGGATCGGGCCAAAACCAGCTCTCCAACATCCTCTGAAAGGTCCTGGATTGTGAGAGGGCACAGGCCAGGCAAAGGGATCTCACTAATGCATGATTGGGGCTGGGGAGAAACACGGGAGGTTGGTGAACCAGTGAGGGATCCTGGGAGGGCTCCAGGGCATGTCCTGCTGGTCTTGCTTAGTCCTGACAGGTCAGAACCCATTTTTAAGCTAACCTATCAGTTGAAGCATATGCTCCATGGTCATCAGAGCATATCATAGCTAATTGTTGATTGGTTGACTCTCTGCCTTCTGTTGGTCAGTGACTGTCATAGCGAATAGTTGACTGGTCAACTGGTCAACTCATTTCATTACAAGCAGTTGAGTAGCCTTAGCATATTATTAGCACATTATGCTTTAATTGGTTGAATGGCTGACTGACTGGTCAATGGGACACTTAGCATGTTAGCCTTTTATTTTTTACTAGTGGCCCGGTGCATGAAATTTGTGCATGCTGGGGATGGGGGTGGGGGTTGTCTCTCAGTCCAGCCTGCATCCTTTCCAATCTGAGATCCCTGTGGGATCGGGCCTAAACTGGCACTTGGACAACCCCCTCGTAATCTGCCCCTAACTGCTCACCTGCCTGACTGCTTGATCACCCCTAACCACTCTACTTGCTAACCATTCTGCAACTGGTACACTCTGCCAGCCTGCTCGGCCCCAACTGCCCCCTACCATCAGCCTGATCACCCTCAAGTGCCTACCCCTCCTGGCCTGATCACCCCTAATGGCCTCTGTCTTGGCCCCTCCACCATGGTGATCTGGGGTCCCCTTGCACAACGCCCTTCATGATCTGGGACCCCTGGAGCTTGCAGCGAAGCATGGTGGTAGTCAGTCTTCCCCCTGGCCTCCCACGGCCCTGCCTTACGCACATGAGCCAGTGATCTGGGACCCCTGCGCTCGCGCCCTTTGCAATCTCAGACCCCAGGCACCCATGGCAAAGCATGGTGATGGCTGGCCTTCCCGCTGTGCCTCCCTGTGGCCTGGGGAACTGGCACCGCGGGCTTGCCGGAAACATCAGTGCAGCGTCTGCTCCCCAGGCCCATGGTGCTCGTTCCCCAGGCCATGCGGAGGCAGCAGGAGAGGCAGGATCGTGCACTGCACGGCCTGTCCCCCACTCCTGATTGGCTGGTAGCATAGCCAATCAGGAGCCAAGGCATGGTCACATTTGCATGTTACTCTTTTATTAGATAGGACTAGAGGCCTGTTGCATGATATTCATTCAGGAATAGGCCTTCCTTCTCCTGGCTTGGCTCCTGGCTGCCCAGGAGCCTGCAAGCCCTTGCCCTGGCTGGAGCACCATTCCTGTAGCTCCCTCAATCCGCCCCTCATAGCAGGCATCCCATCCCACCCAGCCACTCTGTGCCTGCATATACAAATTAACCCTGCATCTTTGTTGGGTTACTTTGCGTACTCACTACTGCTTGACTGTGGGCATAGCAGTAGTATGATCAATTTTCATATTGGTCTATTATTTGGTAAGATACTAGAGGCCTGGTGCACAAATTCATGTACCAGTGGGGGTCCTCAGGCAGGCCTGCATGATCAGGCTAAAACTGGCTTTCCAGCATCCCCAGAAGGGTCCTGGATTGCGAGAGGGGGCAGGCCAGGCAGAGAAACTTCACTGGTGCATGATCAGAGCTGGGGAGGGATGCAGGAGGTTGGCCATCTGGGGAAGGATCATGGGAGGACTCCAGAGCATATCTGGCTCATCTTGTTCAGTCCCAATCAGCTGGAACCCAGCAGCAAGCTAACCTACCAGTCAGAGCATCTGCTGCCTGGTGGTCAGTGCATATTATAGTAAGCGTTTCATCAACATTACCATATTACACTGTGGTTGAACAGCCAACCAATTGACCAAACATTTAGCATATTAAGATTTTATTATGTAGGATATATAAAAGCCAAGCAACCAGAATGATGGGTTGTTATGATGCACACTGTGGCAGTCAACCAGCCTGAACATTGCTACAATTGCCCCCCAAACCCAATTTTAGGGGGCAGGGCCTGCCAATCAACCACCATGTCCCCTCCCTCTCACTGGCCTGGTCAGATAGCCCCCAATAGGGCAGGCCAGCCAGACTCTACCTGTGCATGAATTCATGCACCAGGCCTCTAGTATAGGATAATAGTTTCACTAGGGAAAAAATAAAGGCAGAGGAGAAACTACAGTTCTTGAAGGGAAATTAGCAGGTACAAATAAAGAATTGCCCTCTAGAACTAGCTAATGGAATAGTAGATTGCTGTTTGCAGTAGAATTTTTATATTTCTAATGGCTCTACTTACCCATATGTAAATTCTGAGGACACAGACACTCAGAAAGGCTGAGCAGCTTGGATAAGATATTTTCTACACCCAGTAAACAAGGAAGGAACCTAGGTCTTCAGATGGAGTGCAATATGGTGTTACCCCATTTGACACCAAGGCAGATCTGTGTGAAGAATAAAACATGGAATCACTTAGAGCTGCCATTGTTTCTGGCATCTGTAAATCAGTTTGGTAGTAGGGCTTGAGATAAAGAGATAGTCACAGTTAAATGGCTTTGTGTGAAATTTTCTTCTGTACCATGTTTCATTGTACATGTTCAATAATACATTCCATGCATGGAAGGCCTTAATCATGGCATCTTCTTGTGGAGTTAAAAGAGCAGCCTTTTTCAACTTGTCAGTGGAAGCCTTGAAAAGGAATTGTCTTGGTTACTCTCTCATGTGAAACAGACAAATTAAATCTGGCTTTATCTCACCCATAACCAGGATTCTAGGTCTCATTTTTCCTGTGTTTTTTTAAATTATTTTTCCTATCAGAGTTAACATGCAATTTGTTAGTTTCAGGTATACAACAGAGTGATTAGACATTTGTATACCTTACCAAGTGATTCCTCTGATAAGTCTAGTAACCATCTGTCACCATAAATGAGTATAAATTCAATTCATATTTTTATATTGTATTATTTATATCTGGATTCATCAACTATACTATTGTTTGGTGTGCTTCTTGAAAGTTTGATATTAGTCATCTTAAAAATAACTATATATATTTATGGTTAAATTTTTAATTACTAACTTAGAAGTCAAATTTAATTATAATTGTAAATCCTTTTTTGCTAATTAACTGTTTGCTTATCTTTTTACTATAATGGGCATAAAGTTGTCTATGTAATTTTCTTTTTTTCCTACATCTGTAATTATACACTTCCTTTTAAGTCCGTTGTTATTTATTTATGCTTCTTTTCCATATGCAGCAAGAATTATAGATTATTATATTATTACTAGAGACCTGGTGCACAGATTCATGCATCTGTGGAGTCCTTTGCACTGGTGTACAACTGGGGCTGGGGGGACTGAAGGAGGGCTCTAGAGCATGTCTGGACCATCTTACCCAGTTCTGATGGACCAGAATACAGCAGCACCTAATCTACTAGTCAGAGCATCTGCCCCTGGATGGTCAGTATGCAAAATAATGACCAGACGAATGGTCGAATGAATGGTCAGACACTTAGCATATTAGGCTTTTATTATATAGCATTTTTAATTTATAGATTATGACCTTGACAATACTGTCTTTGGTATGTCTGATTTCTATTTTGTATATTCTAATGATTTTTTCTTATACTATCACTCAATATTTTAATTTACTATTTTGTTTTTTTCTGCTTGTATGTGCTAACTGCTTAAATCACTCTTTATATTTTTTTAAATTTCTAATAGATATTTAAATGTGTTGAAATGTAATAGCCTTCTCTCAAAGTCATGTTCTGTATGGTCTCCTTTATATTATTGTATAACCAGAGGCCCCGTGCTTGAAATTCATACACAGTAGTGGCTGCCTGACAGGTACTCCCTCCCTTTCCCTGGGTGTCTGCCACTGCTGCTGGCCAGGATCTCCTGCTGCTGCCACTGTGGCCAGGTCATACCTTTTCCTGTCCAGCCCTGCCTTTGGTTGAACTTCTAGAAGAAGTCCCTGTCAATGGGGACAATTTGGATTCTATGCTTTTATTATATACTAGAGGCCCAGTGCATGAAAATTCATGCACTTGGTATGTGTGGGGGGGCGGGGGGAGGGGATCTCTCAGCCTGGCCTTCACACTCTCACAATCTGGGACCTCTAGAGTAGGGTCCATAGGCCTGGCCTGAGATCAGAGCCTATCGAGGCTTTCCTTCCCTGGGCTGCAGGCAGCTGGCCCTACCCCTGCCACTGCCACTGCTTGCCACCTGTGCAATGCTGTCTCCCTCTGCAGGCAACAGGCTGATGGATAATGGCTTGGCTGGCCTGGGCCTCCCTCTTTCTTTGCTGGTGGGTGGGGCCAGCCCTGCTAGGGGCTGTCTGCCTACCTGATCAACTCTAACTCCTGGCCTGCCTACTTGATCTCCCCTAACCACTGATCTACCTACCTGGTCACTCCTAACTGCTAGTCTGCCTTCCTGATCACCCCTAATCACTCTGCCTGCCTGCCTGATTGTTTCTAACCATTTGTTTGGGGGTGAGGCAAGCCCAGCAAGGAGCCATATGCCTATGTAATCTCCCCTAACCACTTGCCTGCCTACCTGAATACCCTTAACCACTGGTTTACCTACCTGATCACCCTTAACCACTCTGCCTGCCTGCTTATTCTCCCTAACAACTTGCTTGGGGCCAGGGCCAGCCCAGGGAGAAGCCTCTGCCTACCTGATCACCCCTAACCCCTCTGCCTGATTTCCTCTTACTGCTTGCTTGGGGGTGGGGCCAGCATTGACTTTCAGTTGGTTAGACTCCAGTCATTACTGGTAAATATGACTCAGGGTTTTTATATATTAAGGTGATGCTTTTACTCTACTGCAATTCTAAGTATTTATTTTACTTTGGTTATAATGTTCATTGACAATTAGTTATTTAAAAACATGTTTTGGCATTTTCAGATGACAAGGGTTTGGATACAATTTTTTTTGCTATTTCATTGGGATCACAGAATGTCATCTCTTTGATATTGATTGATTCATTGGCATTTTTTGAGCATCTCTTTGTGGCTTCGTACATTGGCAATTTTTGTAAATGCTCTGCATGTTCTTAAGAAGATTTATTCTCTCTGTGTTTGAAGCAATGTTATATGTGTCCATTAGAGAAAGATGTTCATATGTTCTGTATTTTGCCTATTCCTTCAATCTGCCTGAACTATTACTGAAAAATCTGCTTTAACAAAGTTGGATTGTTCATTTCTCATTGTAATTCTGTCAAAATTTGCTTTATATATTTTAGAGTATATAATTCATGACATATTGCTTGAAAAATAATAGACGTCCCTAATGCATTTTTCTTTATCTAGCTACATTTTCATCCTGGACATTTATTTTTTATTTAAATTGTGTCATGAGTTATTATTTTGGCTAACTTTTAACATCATATTCCTCTTTCCATCTCTTTAATTTCTATATTTCTCTAATATTTTGATATATTTTTTTCTTGAAATCTTTATCTCTTAAGTAGTGAATTAAATTTAGTTCATTTGTGTGTGTGTGTGTGTGTGTGTGTGTGTGTGTGTGTGAGTGTGTGTATGATACTTATGTATTTGAACTCATACAATTTTATTTGGTGTGTTTTTTAAATTTGTTATCTATTTCCTATAAATGTAGTTTTTTCTTCCCCGTGTTATAGTTTATTGTCTAAATTTTCTGTTTATCTTTTCTTACCTCTATTGATTTGAAAATATTACATCTTACGTTGTGTGTGTGTGTGTGTGTGTGTGTGTGTGTGTGTGTGTGTGTTTAATTTAGGGGGTTACTCTAAATATTTAACACAAACATACTCACCAACATCAGAGGGAAGGCAGGGGAGAGGGGGATAAGAGATCAAACAAAGAACTTGTATGCATGCATATAAGCACAACCCATGGACACAGACAATAGGAGGGTGTGGGCATGTGCTGGGGATGGGGGCTGCCAGGGAGAGGTCAATGGGGAAAAAAGAGACATATGTGATACTTTAAACAATAAAAAAAATTTAAAAGTCACTGAAATTAAAAAATAAAACACAACCACACAATATTATTCTAAGATAATGAATATACCTTTCCCCTTTCTTAATAATAGCAAAATACCTTTAGAATGTTTGAAGTCTAAATTCTCCTTGTCTCAGATTGCAATTTTTTCACCTTTTAGTCGTATATTATGCTGTCTTACTAAAAATTTATTATTCTTACTGTTTTATATAGAGTATATAATTGATACTTACTATTTTTGTTGTTTTTATATATCCCTTTATTCTCTCTGGTTTTATTTACAACTTATTTATTTTGAGTGAAGTATTTTATTTGCAAGGACATAATTTTGACGTTCTTTCAGTTAAGATTTGAGTTGAAATATTCAATATTTAGCTAGAGATTTTTCTTTTACTCTCTTGACTGATAGCTTATCCGCTTTATGAAATTCTAGCTATCCTTTGAATTTAATTGTATATTAGCTGCCCTTTAGTCTTGATTATTGATATTAAGAATATGTGTTCCTCTTTTAAATATGATATTTTTATTTATTCTCTAATGCTTTTAAGATCTTTTTATTCTGACACTTTATAACTTTAAGTTAAAGCATCCAAAACTTTACTTTGCTTCACAACCACATAAGAGAATGTCCAAGGAAAATCATCTTTGAAACTTCCACTCACAAGGTGAAATAATTTGCTAGAGATTTCTAATGTGTTTTTTTTTAATGCAAGGATTTGTATTTGTCATTAACTTTGGAATGTTTTGAGGTAGTTTACCTTTGCTCATTATTTCTCCATCATTTCTAATCTACCTGGCATCTGGAATTTCATTTTTTAAAAATATATTTTATTGATTTTTTACAGAGCAGAAGGGAGAGGGATAGAAAGTCAGAAACATCAATGAGAGACATCGATCAGCTGCCTTTTGCACGCCCCCTACCGGGGATGTGCCTGCAGCCAAGGTACATGCCCTTGCCATCATCGAACCCTGGACCCTTCAGTCTGCAGTCCGACACTCTATCCACTGAGCCAAACCGGTCTGGGCTGGAATTTCATTTTTAATCTCTATAAGAGCCTCCCATTCTATTCTCCATGTGTCTTTATCAGTGTTTACTGTTTCACATATTTTCTCTTTATCTGAGATACAGTCTCTATCAGCTTACTTCAATACACATATTATCTTTGAAGTCATATGTACTTGCACACATTCACCATTATTTTTCTGTAACTTAATTTCCAAAAGTTTTCTGAAAATATTTTATCTGTTCCTTTCCAAAATTGTTTATTTTTCTTTTTTTAATCACTTAAAATATTGTCTTATTTTTCAATTTAATTATTTTGGCATGAATGGTTTGGATTTTATCTACTAATGACTCTTATTAATCATGAATTGTTTTGACATACATGCATGTTTGTGCATGTATGTTTGATCACATTTTTAATGGTGTGTTATTGTGTGGTATATATTGTGCCCCAACTGGTCATGGGAGGTTCACTCAGCTTGCGTGCTCGCTTTGCAGGATGTCTACAGGTCAGAAATATATTCTGTGTTATTTTCTTGGCTTTGGGTTTCTTAACACAATGAGGGAAAATAAATATATCCTATACGTATAATATGCTAGGAATTCCTTTAAAATAAAATTAGGAAACATATTTTAGTCATTTGTTACTGCCTCTAGGATGTGTGGCATAACCATATACAACCATTAGTCTTATTTGATAGTTTCTGGTAAATAAAATCACTAAAATAAAAAAAATAAAGCAAAACATAACCGAAATCTCAAATGGGTTATTTACCCTTGAACTAAATAATATCTGATAAAATATGATTTTCAGAAACAATTTATATTTTTAAATTTTTATTTATATTCTTTAATGTTTAAAGTATTGCCTAAGTCTCTTCCCCCACTGACCTCTCTCCAGCTGCCCCCACCCCCAACACATACCCTTACCACCTCAATGTCTGTGTCCATTGGTTATGCTCATATGCATTCAAACAAGTCTTTTGGTTGATCTCTTACCACTCACCCTCCCCAGCCTTCCCTCATAGGTTTGACAGTCAGTTCCATTCTTCTATGATGTTGGTTCTCTTTTTATTTGTCAGTTTATGTTGTTCATTATATTCCACAAATGAGTGAGATCATGTGATATTTATCTTCTTATTGGCTTATTTCTCTTAGCATAATGCTCTCCAGTTCCATTCATGCTGATGTAAATGATAAGAGTTCCTTCTTTTTTACAGCAGTGTAATATTCCATCATATAGATATAATACAGTTTTCTAATCCACTCATCCACTGATGGGCACTACGGTTGTTTTCAAATCTTAGCTATTTTAAATTGTGCTGCTGTGAACAGGGGTGCATATATCCTTTTTGATTGGTGTTTCTGGTTTTTTGGGGGGGATATATTCTTCCAAGTGGATTTACTGGGTCAAATGGAAGTTCCATTTTGAATTTTTTTGTGTGTGTGGAAATGCCATATGTTTTCAACAGTGGCTGTATCAGTCTGCATTCCCACCAGCAGTGCATGAGGGTGCCTTTTTCTCTGCATCTTCTCTAGCACTTGTCATTTGTTGATTTTTTGATGATAGCCATTCTGACAGGTGTGAGATGGTACCTAGTTGTTCTCTTGATTTGCATCTCTAGGATGATTAGTAACTTTGAGTATATTTTAATATGTCTCAGCTTTCTGTATGTCCTCTTTTAGGTGTCTATTTAGGTCTTTTCCCATTTTTTGATTGGATTGTTTATCTTTTTTTGTTGTTGTTAAGTTGTAATGGTTCATATAAATTTTGGATATTAAACCTTTATCAGATGTCACATAAGCAAACATGTTCTCCCATATTTGATCTCTTATTTTTTTGTTGATGGTTTCTTTTGCTGTGAAGAAACTTCTTATTTTGATGTAGTTCCATTTGTTTATTTTCTCCTTAGTTTCCATTGCCCTAGGAGCTGTATTGGTAAAGATATCGCTATGACAAATGTCTGCTATTTTGCTGACTATGAGGCTTCTAAGATTTTTATGGTTTCCCATCTTAGGTTTAAGTCCTTTATCCATTTTGAGTTTATTTTTTATGTATGGTATAAGTTGGTGGGCTAGTTTCCTTTTTCGGCATATATTTGTCCAATTTTCCCAAAAGCATTTATTGAATGTACTGTCTTGGCCCGATTATATGCTCTTGACTACTTTCTCAAATATTAATTGAGCATAATGAATTGGGTAAATTTCTGGGTTCTTTGTTCTGTTCCATTTGTCTGTATGTCTGTTCTTTTGCCATTACCAGGCAGTTTTGAGAACAGTGGCTTTGTAGTATATCTTAATATCTTGTATAGTGATCCCTCCAACTTTGTTCTTCTTTTTCAAGATTGCTACAGATATTCAGGGACTTTTTATTCCAGATTACTATTTGGAGAGATTGTTCTAAGTCTTTGAAGTATACCATTGGTATTTTAATGGAGATTGCATTGAATCTATAGATTCCTTTCTGGCCTGATGTGTTTCTGTTGAGAAATCATTTGATAATAAAATGTGAGATTCCTTGTAGATAACTCTCTGTCTCTGTCTTGCAGTCTTTAAGATTCTCTCTTTGTCATTAACATTTGTCATTATAATTATGGCATGTCTTGGTGTGGGTCTTTTTGGTTTCATCTTGTTTAGGTCTGTCTGTGCTCATGTGACTTTTTTCTTCCCTATATCAGGGAAGTTTTCTGACATTCAAATAGCTTTTCTAACCCTTTCTCCTCTTCTTGTCATTCTGACAACTCTATTATATATATATATATATATTTGCTTCATTTCATGTTGTCCTAAAGCTCCCTTTGGCTCCCCTTCTGTCTTTTGATTATTTTCTCCAATTGCAGTTCAGATTGTATGTGTTTTGCTTCCCTGTCTTCTAATTCGCTAATTTGGTCCTGAACTTCTCTTAGTAAACTGTTGAAAGCTTCCATAGTGTTTTTTTTTAATTATTGTTATGCTACTCTGTATTTTCTCTCGATTCTTGTATAAGTTGCTGATTTCTCATACATCTGGTTCATGAAATGCATAACCCTGATTCTGAATTATTTTCTAACATATTGCATACCTCTGTTTCAGTTAGTTGCTTTTCTGGTGATTCCTCCTGTTTTCTTCAGTGGTTGTTCTGTCTGCCAGTTTTTGCTCTCACTGAAGAATCTAGGTGTTGAATCAGACAGGGCCTGTGACTACAGCAGTGGGCTTGGTGGCAGATGGGGTGACCACAAAAGCAGTAGCTTCTTGTGCATTTGTAACTGCTGCTGCTTGCAGGGTTTTTTACATGGTAGTTGGTTGCGGGGAGTGGCTGCTCCTTTGGCAGCTGCTTCTCATGTTGCTCCTTCTATGGGTGATGACTGGTCCTAAGACTGTTGTGGCAGTATCTTCTGGCAGCATTGCTATGACTGAAGCTATAGCTTAAGGATGGTTGGGGGGAGTGCATTCCAGAGCTCACAGGAGCCTGTGGACTACAAGGCTTTAGTTCCACTGTTTATGGGTCTTCAGCCAAGGCAGCAGGTCCCTGGCCTGAGTGGCTGTATGGTCCTGTGTAGTGTCTTGTATGGCCCTGGATAGAGGTATGGCTTGGTTCTCTGTCACAGCAGCTCTCCCCTTCAAGATGGTGTGGCCTTTTTGGCAGAGCTGGCCACTCCAGGCATGATTACAGTAGTAGCAGAAGATGCACAGCTAGGCAAGCCTGGTCGAACAGCCCTTGTAAATACTGTAGGATCTAACAATCCCTCACTCATACACACACACATTTACCACCATCCACACACTCCCTTTGGCTTCTTCATTCACTCACACTCTCTCCCTCACTGCCATCCTCCAGTCCACCATCTTCTCATTCTAATTTATTATTTTTTTATTAAGCACTAAATTAGATATCTAACTGGTTTTATGAATATTATCTGTTTTACCACTTAGGTTCATATCTCATGACACTTAAGATATAGAACATACTTTAGGAAATAGAAGTTATAAAAATGTTTATCACTTGTTATCATAAAAACCAGGTGAATATAGATACCGGATGAATATAGATATAATGCATAATGTATTTGACTTTTAATAGTTTTTCTTAATCAAAGTGTATTATCTTATATAATAAAACCCAGAATGACTAGAGACCAGAATGACCACAGCCCTTTGTCCTGGCCAGGCCCTCCCCATTCCCCTCCAGAGCAGTTAGGGGCAATAAGGCAGGAAGGCAAGTGGTTAGGGGCAATCAGGAAGGCAGGCAAGCAGTTAGGGGCATTCAGGCAGGCAGGCAGAGTTGTTAGGAGATATCAGACAGATAAGCAAGTTGTTAGAGATGATCAGGCAGAAAGGCAGAGGTGGTTAGGAGCAATCAGGCAGACAGGTGAGTAGTTAGGAGCCAGCAGTCCTGAATTTCAAGAGGGATGTCCAACTGCTTGTTTAGGTCCGATCCGCAAGGATTCCTGTGGGATTCGGCCTAAACCAGCAATCAGACATTCCCCAAAAGGTTCTAATTGTGAGAGGGTGCAGGCAGGGCTAAGGGCCATCCCCCCCCCCCATTGCAAGAATTTTGTGCATCTGGCCTCTAGTTATTTGTAATATATTTTATATTATATTATTATGTAGTATGATATAAAATAGAAAATGTCATATGTAATTTATAATATCACCTTTTAGCCTGAACACTTAAACTTATAAACTTTAATTTTTACTTGACTCCATCATTTTTAAAGTGTATTTTTCAATTACAGTTTACATATTATTTTGTATTGGTTTCAGGTATATAGCATAGAAATGATTAGACAAACTTATACTTTACAATGTTCCCCCCATATTTCAAGTTATATTTTGTTATTGTTATTCTTTAACTTCCCATACACTTAGTCTTACTTATTAGCTTAAATAATAATTACTTCATCTTTTCAAAATTTTTGTTTCTGAGTTATTGAAATACCCATACTTGTTTTTGAATACTTACTGATATTTACTTTTGAATTTTCTTGTACTTTTAGATTATAAGCCTGTTGAAGACTAAAAAAATATCTTACTCATCTCTGAGTTCTCGATGATATCCATCATTTTGATAGAAATGAAACATCATAGAAATTAAATTAAATTGTTCAAAATACTCAAACTCATTTGGTATGTAGATGACCTTGATAGTTATTGAAAAATTATTTCTCAAGAAGTAAATTGGATTTTGATTAATAGCATTATATGACAAGTCATCCTATTTAATAAAAGAGCAATATACAATTTGGATTTTGATTAACAGCATTATATGACAAGTCATCCTATTTAATAAAAGAGCAATATACAAATTGACCATTACTCTGCTACTCCCACAAGCCACACACACCAGCCAATAAGGAGCAAGTATGCAAATTAACCCCAACCAGGAGGGCTGTGGCCATGGAGAGAGCAGGAAGGAGGCTTGGTTTCCTCAGCAATAGAAGAAGCCAAGCTTTCTGCACACCCTGGAATGCCCAGGCCTCCGTTCAATACTACAAAGTTTCAAAGTTTCATCCCAGTAAAAATGGTGACAGCCACAGAGCTGGAGACAAAAGTACGCTAGGGTTGCCCGTGGTGATGGAGAAAGCCAAAGCCCTGGCCTGCCTTGGCCTCTGCTTCAGGTTACAAAGTTTCAATTATAGAAGATAAATAAATCCCAACAGAAATGTCTGCAGTCATGGAGTGAGCCTGAAGTTTCAATTGTAGAAGATAAATAAATAAGTCCCAGATACCAGGGCTTCTAATTGGGTTGCCAGGGAACATTACCAGCCTGCAAACTAACACAGGCCCCTCACCCAGGCCGTCCCACACATCAAGGAAACCCCAACCTTGATCCATGACATCCTTCAGGGCAAACCAGCTGGCCCCCACCCATGTACCAGGCCTCTATCCTATCTAATAAAAGAGTAATATGCAGATTGACCATCACTCCAACACACAATATGGCTGCCCCCATGTCGTCAAAGATCCCTTCTTCATGTGGACACAAGATGGCCACCAGCAGAGGGTAGTTGCGAGAGACTATGCCTGCAATGGAGGGCAGTTGGGGGAGATCAAGCCTTCAGGATAGGGCACTTAGGGGCAACCAGGCCAGCAGAGAAGGGAGTTGGGGGTGAACGGGACTGCAGGGGAGAGCAGGTGTGGGGGTAGACCCAGGCTTGCAGGGTAGAGCAGTAGGGTGGACCAGGCCTGCAGAGGAGGGCAGTTAGGCATCAATCAGGCTGGCAGGGAAGTTGTTAGGGGGTGATCAGTCTGGCAGGCAGAAGCAGTTAAGGGCAATTAAGAAGGTAGGCAGGCGAGCAGTTGGGAGCCAGCAGTCCTGTATTGTCACAGGGATGTCCAACTGTCTGTTTAGGCCCCATCCCACCGGGATCAAGCCTAAACGGGCAGTCAGATATCCCTTGAGGGGGTCCCAGATTGGAGAGGATGCAGGCTGGGCTGAGGGATACCCACCACTATGCATGCACAAATTTCGTGCACCAGGCCTCTAGTGAATGTAAAATCCTTCATTCACATGGAAAAATACTAGTACTTTTACTTTTACATCTATTGACTGGCATTTACTAATGCCTCTGATATTTCATTGTATCATTAATTTTTCTATTAAGTTGAAAGGTTTATCCTAACATCTGTTTTCTGGTACAAAAGTTGCATTTTTATTCTCAAAATTAAATAAATGTTGTTAGAAAAATGTAGCAATGAACTATAATAAATTTAATTCAGTTGCATTGTTGCAGGTCATTATAAATCCCAATAAAATTATTTTTTTCCTAATGAAAGCATTTTTGAAAACTATGACTCAATCTTATTGTTTTGCCCATAGAGGCATGAAAACAATTTTAAAATATAATTATTTTTATGCATTGCTTATATTTGTTATTTCCAAAATCCAATTACAAAAAACTGAACTGGGATGAAGTAAAAACACATAGTTATTTATCAGCAAATAGCTTGTCCAACTCTGTAGTGACAAATAATGTTTTCCTAAAGTATACATTTCCTGAAAAAGGTCTTCATTATAAATAATCATTAAGCTATAGAAATTGAATTGAATTTAATATATATTTATCAAGTGCCTAGTACAACTTAATTACTACGTTAGGCACTAGAGATGCAAAAAAGTAGTGAGACATTGCTCCTTTTTAAAAAAATAATAATAATGTAATGATTATAATTATAGAAATATGTACAGGTTTTCAAAACAGTAAAAAAAGTAGACTTCAATTTTGTTTTAGGACTAAGAATTCTATATGGAAACATGGAAAGGAATTTGCCTCTAAGTACTAAATTGCAACAGTATTTCTCAGAGAAAAAGTAAATAAAAATGCACAAAAATACACAACAGTATAACATATCAGGTGAAATTAAGACATTTGATATTACTTGATGTATGGGTGAGTGGGAAACTCTAAGATATGAGTTTGGAAAGAGGGTATGCAGCATGCATTGTAAATTACAAATTGAGGGCATGAAAATATAAAGAGATTCACTTTTAAAGTTTGCTATTTGGCAGTAGATATTGATATTTAGTAATAACATTTTCCTTAAGTCAAGATACTGGAAACAAAACTAATAAATTATTCTTGGGAGAAATATTGGCAATACTTTGGAACACATCTAACAAAAAATTGCAAAAAAAGTCTGATAGGTATGTAGATATGTACAGTGGCTGGTAAGATATATTGTAGGACTTATCTAATAACATTTGATCAAGGGAATTTCACAGAATGCTTGATATCAACTGATAAGGTGAAGAATGTAGAAGTCTACCTTTCTGTTACCTTCATTAGCGATAAGGAACACTGATGTCAGCTCATTTAGCTATATTGAATAATGAGACTGCTATTAGAATATCACCTGTTAAATAATTTATTTTTATTCATTCAATAATTGATTGAGTACTTACATTCCATGAATATGTATACATTTATATTAATATGGGTTAATTTAGTCTTCACTAATATCATTTTGACAAATATTTTTTTAGTGTCTAAAAGTATGGGTTTTGTTATCATAATTCCCAGAGTTTAAATTTTGGCTTTGCTATTAGCTAAGTATATAGACATGAACAAGTAATTTCACCTTTCTAAGTATTAATTTGTTTATTTGCACAATAGGGATACAAATAAAATCTCAGTACCTTGTCTCCCATATAACAAATGTTCATGAAATGCAAAGTGTTGTTGTTATTATCATTATTATTTTTAACATTTTATACAGAAAATCTATTAACACATCCTGGGAAGACCCACTACCAAAAACTATATATTGGCAGAAGTCAATGTTTTGTTAAACATCCACACCAGAGGCAAAAAACAAACTATATGCATATCCTGTCTCTTCTTATTTACACTTCCTACATGGACTTCTATAATTAAATCTCTAAGCACAGTATAGGACATGATATTCTGTTAAGATGCTATCTATAAATTCTGTTGCATTTTGATAATTTCATGGAGCTTTAGTTTTATCAGATTTTATTAAATTTAATGCTATTATTACCTCATAATGCCAATAAAAATCTTACCATCAAAGTTCAAGAAATATTGATTCTGTTTATTTTCTTGTTTGTTTGTCTTTGCAGTATTGGTTCTATCTTTACTAGTAATCTTCTATTGTTTTCCAGGCATCTTTCTATGTACATCTATTTAGTATGGATGAATTTAGTTAAAATTAGCATAATATGTAAATTCAATTAATTAACACACATGGAAACTGTGATATGTAAAAATGTGCTAAAATTTAATGAATGAATTTGTTATCCTTGAATTCTTTCTGTTTATTCATCCATTCCAAAGTATTTCTTGAGTGTCTATTAGATGCCCAGAACATATGTAGAAGCATAATTGAAACAAGATCAATTCTGTTAGGTAGAATCATATAATTAATAAAAATAAAATTTATAGTATGCTAGAATGATTTAAATATTGTAGAGGACAATAAAACCATGGAAAAGTGAAAGGGAATTTGTGCAGGGTGCTGGGTAGGAATGGCAGATGGTGAGTAGTGGCATTGAATAAAGAGGTTATGGGAGACCTCCTGAGAAAGTAACATTGACATAAAGACCTCGGAAAGTTAGGGGAGTGAGCCTTATAAATAGCTGAGAAAAGAAGAGACAGACAATTCCTCAGTGACAGGCATGTTATGGGTATTTGAAAGCAAGGTCAGTGTAGCTGCAGCAAAGTGAGGGAGGACTCCAGACATAGGAAGCAAGGTCAAAGGGCCATGGGAAGAGATGATGGAGGGCCTGCTGCCCAGGCCTCTGTAATGACTTTGGCATCACAATATTGTTATGAAACTTCCAGAAAAGATTATGATATACAATATGAGTTGCATTATCATATGATATCTGGACCTATTGAGAGAGGCAATATAAATATAGTAAGTAAGCAGTAGAAAATGCCATTTCTTATGTTATAGATAAATATTAAACATAAATAAAAAGTTGTATTTTCTAGTTTACTATGTACTTGCTCTATCCAATGGAGTGAGCAGTGTTATATATCATTGTGTAGCAGCTTCCTACCGGGGGAAGGCACTATAAAAAAAAGTGCCTTGCTGTGAGCTATACCAATCTCTTTGAATGCCAAAAATGAAGAAGCAGGACAAGAAAAAGAACAGCACATTTTTTAGATATCATTTTAAAAAGTAAGAATTATATCTGCAGACTATACCAATTCACCCTTTTACTCTTTCTCAAACATTTATTTAAGACATTGTTGTTTTGTCTCTGTATTACCAAGGATAAAAAACTTGCCTACATACCATAAGATAAAGGGATAAAATAACACAGAAAACCTGAATCATTAGAGAAATTGCCAAAAGAAACTCAAGGATGACATTAGAAAAACATAGCTATTTTTCTCAAAGAAATCACATGCTTTCTCTAGAGACTAAGGCTCATGATATAAATTGTAAGATAAGAAGGACCTGAAAGGCACACTAGCATATTTGAGGGTGGGGGTGAATAGAAGAGACAAGTATTGTAGTAATGAAAGCACATAAAAACAACAAAACATTAAAAAGGAGAGTTAAAACACAGCAAATGGAATGAGGATGAGCTTGAATAAATCATAGAGAACAAAAGGGGAAAAACAGTGATTATAAAATGTTTATAAAGAGATTATCTGTTTGGAAGAGAGACAGAAGTGATCTAAGTTACCCATAGTAATCCTGAATAAGAAAACAAAGAGAATAAGAAAAGATACAAACTAAACTTAAATAACTATTTTCTGACATAAAAATAGTGGATTTTTGTACATAAAAGGTGTTGCCAAGAAAAAATAATTCAGAATGATTAACCTGAACACATAAATTTGCTATATGTTTAGGATGAATAAAAAATAATATGACTTACAGGAGGAAAGCAAGTTGTGAAGAAGGAAAATTCAAGGTGACCTTAGCTTTCTCCGCATAAGTTCAGAACAGATTAGAGTGCTACCTAACAAGGTCTGAGGAAAGGTGTGCTTCAAGAATCATATTCCAAGTAAAGTTGTCCTTGAAGTATAAATCAAAACCTTTTTAATTGATACATAAATCCAAGGAATAGAGTATGCATGTTTTCTCCCCCCAAAAAAGTGTTCAAAAATATAACAGAGCAAATTACAAATAAAAATAAGCATTTCAGTAATAGATAAAATGACGGATGATAATTACTAAGTATATTGTAATACAAAACAAAAACTGATAAATTATTCTATTCACCATAGGTACTGAAATAAGTATAATATTTTAGATGCTGGGTGACAATTTGGGAACTTGAAAATTAGTCTGACTTTCCCCACATCCTATATAATAAAAGAGAAACATGCAAATTTGACCATACTTTCGCTCCTTATTGGCTATTCTACCAGCCAATCAGGAGCGGGGGCAGGGCCAAGTGGCATGAGCGCTGGGCCCCGGAGGTGGAGATGAAACAATGATGGCGGTGAGCACCCAGCCTCTGGGTGCTGTGTGGGGAAGCAGCAGCAGCGGCAGTGGTAGCGGTGGCAGCAGGAAGAGCTCTGCTCCCCGGGCACTGTGAGCAGAAGTGGCTATGAGCACCCAGCCCCAGGGGCCGAGTGGTTGCAGGCAGCCTGGGCTGAGCTGAGTAGGGCAATGGCTGGGTGCCCAAGGCCTAAAGCCTCACCAGAGACTTTAGGCCTTGGGCAGGGTGGGAGTGAGTCATCAGTTGGACAATCCCTGAGGGCTCCCTGTATGTGAGAGGGGACAGGTTGGGTTGAGGGACCACCCATCCCCAGTGCACGAATTTCATACACCAGGCCCCTAGTATGTATATAATGACAAGAGTCTACAGCACCAGTATCTCTAATGTTAGAAATGGATAGAAGTCATTCATTGTCCGACCTCAGAGGAAATACTATCAGTGAGAGGTTTTTAAGTAATTAAACAAGGAGGCCTATATACTGAGATGCCACTAATGGTTGGGTAGCCTATGTGAGAAAACCAAAACCTAAGCCGGCGTCAATTCCTGTAAATGCACTTTTATTCCAGAAAAAATTAAATTTAAGAACAACCAATACATACATCCAACTTTGACTTTCCCAAATAACACAGCCACTTACAGCTACAGCCAATCAAATAATGCCCTTGCTTTGCTTCTGGGTCTGCTCCACAAAAGCCTCTCCCCCAGCTCCTGTCAGTGAAGTGCTTTCCACCAATTCCAGTTTGGTGCTGCCCAATTTGAATCAATGTTAGTTTGAAGTCACTCTTATAAATTTTAATGTTCCTTACTTACTCTTTAAAAGAGGTAATGAGGCTTTGTCCCAGAGAGATGCATAAAACTCATTATGTACAGTACTTTTGGGGCTGTAGACTTACAAGAAAATAATTTTATGCAAGTTCATTATTTGGCTTTGGTAAGTAGTTTAGCTGACTGATATGATCACCATCATCTTAATGATTGATGGTTTCTGAATTTACAATCCAGTTGTCTGACATGTCTAAAAAAATCAAAATCTTAATTCTCATAATGACCACCAATAGCTGACAAGCATTTAGAATGGAAAATTAATGTAAGTTCACTGACATGTGAGACATTCTGGAAGCAGGTAACTGAAAAGAAGAACATAGTGACCAGGAGTAAGTCATACTATATTTTCATGAGAAGAGCTAAAGAATATTCCATTGGCTATGTGCATATTAATTTGATTCTTCATGAAATATGATAGGACAACACAATGACTCTTATCCTGTGGTGTACTATTATATCTAGAGGTACTGGCCCTATTTATTACTGGAAGGTAATAAATTTTGAACTACTCTCTGTCTAAAGTGGCAAAAAGGTATGCTTTTATGGAAGTTACTCCCATTCAGTTTACAGGTGGTTTTCGTTGACAGTGAAGCCATTAAATGATTTATCAGAAGGCTTACTTGGTGTAAAAATTGTCATGAAGAACATTTAAAATCTAATTCAGTCCAAAAGAGGGCACATATTTTTAATATAAATATGGTCCACTACTTTGCCCATTAGCCCTAATAAGAAAAATATTTAAAGACTCCTTAAGTCTGGACTCTAAAGTTTCATTAACTCTTAAATTACAATACTATGTTTCAAGTATCAGAATGACCTTGTAATAGATTCCTAAGTCATAAAAAGCTACAGCAATGTTTCTCATCACTCTTTATACTAAGTATTGAGATTAAGGAAGCAGGCCCTAGGACACCTTACTTTGTTTAATATTACATATTCCATTGCTTTAGGACCACCAGGATTATTACTTCATACAGCCAAAGTTGATGATTGGCGTAACACAAATTTATTATTTATATTTCAGTGAAGAGAGCAAAGGGGTCTTTAACATTTAACAGTTATTATAATAACATTCATGGCCCAATGCACAAAATTCATCCACATTAAAAGGGTATTAATTAGAGAAAATATTTTAATAGTGCTATTTACCCTTTCAATATAATAAAAGTGTAAGAGATAAAAGGTAATGAGTACAATGTATATGAAAATAATACATAATTTCATTAATAAATAAATAATTTTTACAATTTGAAAAAGTCAAGGACCCTGGTCCTCATCTGGAATTTCTGCCTTAACTATACAGTTAATGTCATATTCTGAACATAATTTGGACTCACCATATAATATCAATATTATGTGAGAAGGAGGCAGTCCACGTTTCTGAGATTCAATGACATGAATCTTAGCTATTACTTTGCCAAATAAATTTAATTTACATACATCATTTAGAAGAGCATTCAGCTTAATATTAAAAATCCTGGCTACCAAGTCAGGACTGTTTTCAACTTTTTGCCAGTGTTGTAATTTGCAATATTGGCCCATTTGAGGTTGCATGTCATAGTTATAAATAAATCAGACTTGCCATACTTTGTTACAAATACCATAGCATCCTGATATCGCTCCTGCGTATTTCTGGGACTACCCTCAAAAGATGATGGAAATATTATCATTTTACCAATGGGTAGATTGTCATTTTCAGATCTAGATTTGAGATAATCCATCAAATCACTATATTTTCAACTCTCAGATTGATTTGCTTTAATGAAATTTATCCAATTGGCCTCCATTTTTTAATACAAATCCACAATAAACTGTTGAGTTAATTTTCCTGCATTTAAATAGGATTGAATGTGTCCCTCACAGAGAGGTGAAGTCCATAATATTGCATTTGTGTGACTCGTGTCCTTACATTTTGTCTAGTATTATTGTTGAGTACACTGTTGTCTCTGAGTCTTAATGCAATAGCTGTTCCCCAACTTTTTTCACCATGTGGAAAAAGAATAGGATATGTCATTGCATCTAATGTGGGAAACAGGATACTGATTGTTTCATTTTAGTGGCATTTGGATTATTGGAATCTGGTTTACAATGAATGAGCAAGTACCTTTCAAAAGGAAGTTCTCCATCTTCTTTTCTGAATACGATAGAAACCTCTGTTACACGGGGAGAATTATATCTACTTGGGTCACTGTTAAGATCATATTTAATTGCTATAGTTACTTCCAAGGGAGCTATACTTTTTGCTGCTGCTTCAGATTGGGCTTCCTTTTCTACCTCATGTAGTATCTTGTACAATTTTGTTAATTCATTTATTTCATGCATGAGGTTGTTGATCACCAGTCTTTCTGAGCAGGCCTGGTTTGCTGGCATTGCTAATCTTTTACATGTAGCTTAGGCTGTATCCAAATATTGATTAATAGTGCTTTGGCTGTATGAGTTGAGCAAACTTCCAAGAAACACCATCAGAAGGATGTAAAGTTCCAGTATGATGATAAATTTGTCCATGTATTCTAAAACAGTATGGCCCATACCCTGATGACAATGCAACATATGCATCCGTGGAAGCAAAAGCAAAAGAACTATTTATAGATCGAATGTTTTCCATGAAATTTTTACTGTCAGAATCTTTGTTATTAATCTTTTAAAATATGGCAGGTAATCTGGAAAATGTGTATCATTTGGAAAGACTTTTTTCTTTGCTACAACATCAAGTAAATTTCCCATCAGATGGTTTTTCATCAAAGAAATTTAGTGATAGGCAAAATTCACATCTAACAGTCATTTCACCACAAATTATGTTCAAGAATTGCATCCTCAGGTACTCCATTTTCACTGAGAAGGCAATTCCTACTAGTATTACTAGTACTTGTTGATGACTGTTCTTTAGACATATTCTGTCTTCACCAACACTTTCTTTCAACTTCAAAGGCACATTGTTCTTTAGACATTTTCTGTGGAAGATGCCAGTGTTTTTCGGCTTCAGAGCGACATTTTTCTAATAGCTGCTCTTCAGATACATTCTGTCGCAGGCTTTACCTTCTTTCAAGATCAGACGCATGTCGCTCTTCAGACATTTTCTGTTGATAATGTCTGCACCTTTCTGCTACAGAGTTCCATTGTATCAACAGTTTTTCTTTGGACATAGTCCCACTTCTCTATTGCCATGTTCTGAGATAGAGTTTCTTGACAGTCAGGACTTTCAGCAGTGTGACCAAGGGCTGATTTTGATAGATTCTGTGGGGGTGGGACTTCCTCCTACCTGTTGTCAGTTTCCACAGTTGGGATGCTGAAACTGGGACCCAGGCCTTCCCTCTGGCTGCTGCTTTCTGTTTTTGCTGGCATACAGCCAAAGCTGCATGTAAAAGATTAGCAATGCTGGGGGCCTCAGTTAGACACAGTTGTGGTGAGTTCTGTTTGCCACTGCTGCAGCTGTTGCCACCAACGGGGACATCAGTTAGATGTACTTGTGGTGAGTTCTGCTTGCTGCAACTGCTTGGTCTCCGTGCCTGGGGCCTCAGACACAGTTGTAGTGAGTTCTGCTAGCCGCCGCTGCCGCTGCTTGGTCTCCACGCCAGGGACCGGGCACTTGATGCCTCCACCACTTCATCTCCACCCCCAGGGCCTGGTGCTCTTGCCTCTTGACCCCAACCCCCGCTCCTGACTGGCTGGTAGCTTAGCGATGGTATGGTCACATTTGCATGTTTCTCTTTTATTATATAGGATGGATGGAGAAGCAAAAACTTCTTTCAAAACTAAAAAATAACTTCAGGTGCTGTTTTTTAAATCTTTTAATAAACTCATGGAAGTCCATTTACATAGCTCTGTGAGAATGTACGAGAGAAGCCAAAATGGAAAGCATAATAAAATAAAAAAATAGGAATCACAAACCAGAAAAAAGTAAAATCAACCTACAATATGATCTGAAGTTTTCCAGTAAAATTGGTTTGGGACAGATACATAAACCAATTTGGTTCATTGACTTTTTTGATGGTGTACATTTTGTCCTTTCAGATTTTATATTGAACATAATATATCACTACATATGGGATGAATATAGTTTTTATTAGAGAGAGAGGGGGGAAAATAGGCTGGGTTTCATTATATCTTATCAAGCTGAAAAACTGTCAGCTTCAGAAAGAAATTGGGTCTTCATGCCAACAAAAAGAAATATTCTATTGAAATATTCACTTGCAGAGTTTTAGCAGAACACATTAGTTAATAAACATCCCTGTATGAAATGTCTTGTAAAACCTTAACTTTTGTGAGCTATAGAGCAATTGATCCTTCATTTGGGCTTTTACTGAAGACACGATTACATGTTGTACATCAAGTGTTGGAATGTTTGCTCTTTAGTAAATTTATATCAGTATTTGAAGGTGTTTATATATATATAATAGTCTTTGTGAAAATCCAAACTCAGTCTTAAGCGTGTTTGTCAACAAGATTTACTGTAAACTTCACATCTTACATGATTAATCACTTGAAATAATAAAAAATATAAACATTTTATAACACAAACATCCATCACAATAAGTACACTCTTGATCAAATCCTTTGTAAGTTAACATTCAACAGAATGCAGAGTTACCCTTGAAAGATGTAGAAAATTATATGAAAACTAGAGGCTCAGAGCACAAATTTTATGTCTGTATGACTCTAGGCCTGGCCTGCAATCAGGGCCATCTTCCCTGGTTTCCTGCTGCTGTCCCTACCCCCCACTGCCACCCACCCCCGGTTCCCAGTTTTATATCGGGTGATCGGTACCTGATGGCCAGTTGAAGGGACCCAGCGGCCACTGTTCCCACCCCCTTGCTGGCCACTCCTACCACAGATAACCCACTGTGTGATGGGCAGAGTGGGGGGCTTGGCATGGTGCAGCCCACGTCCCCTGTACCCCATTACCACCCCCAGGTCCATGTTCACCATCAGGTGATCGGAGCCTGCCAGCTGGGGAAAGGGACCAAGAGGTGATCAGTGTGCCTCATAATGACTGGTCCAGTGGTAGTTTTGGTTGTCCTGCCATTAGGGTCAATTTGCATATTACCTTTTTATTATATAAGATTATATAAAATAGTGGCCTGGTGCATAGGGGTCCCAGATCAGGATTGAGGTCCCACTGAGGGTGGGTGGCTGTGAAAAGGGGCCATGGGCAGTTTGCAGGTCACCCTTACCCTTGATCAAACTAGGGGTCCCCTCTGGATATGAAGCTGACCTGGACGAGGCACTGTGGTGGTTCTGGTCTCTGGTGGTGTTGGTTGTTCTGCCATTTTGGTCTCTGGGCTTTTATTATATAGGATAAAAAAAGATTCATCCATTAAGCAAATCACAAGTTCTGTCATCATTTCTCCTAACCGATGCCAAACAAAAATGCCCTTCCCAAGAAGGAATAATAGCTGGGAATTTCAAACCACTAAATCATCAGATAGAGCATCCCTTTCATCAGTTTTAAATCCCCCTATCAGTCACAGAAAGATATGGAAATAAGGGACTGCTTGGAATGTAATGTTTTTTATGCTTTAAACAAGAACAATTGTATTAGCTTGCAATTAACTAAAATTTTATTACATTACAAAAGTATAAATAACATATCTATTTTTTTAAACTATTGTTCTTTATTTTCTCTCAAAACTTTAATATAATTTCACTTTATATCAATACAGAGTTGCCCTTACTATCCAAGTATAATATGATCATGAAATTAAGTTTACATATGTGCAAATATAATAAGACAATTATCTTTAATTTTGATACTTATAATACCTCCCTCTGGAGAGAACATTTGGTTTTCCTTGACCTATAAACACACCAGCCTAAATATTTAATCAACCACAAGACACATTACTGATTGAAAACAAAACCATAAGAAGAAAACTAAGGAAATAGAAGTAGATCAGAACAGTATTAAGAATTACCAAAGGAAGACATAAAGGAAAGGTCTCATCCTTCCTGTTAATATATTCTCTATTTTTAAAAGTACAGTAACTAAAACAACAGCTTACTGGTAATGCTAGAGTACGTAGCTGAAAAAAGAAAAGTTACCATAGTCCTCAAATCATCCCAGTAGGTGCCTGTATACCACATGAGAGAAAATAATACCACATACCGCTATGTCAAAGAGCAAATCAAATACAAAAAAAAAAGCAAGTATGAAGAGTCTGATATAGAAATGAGTAAAATATCACACAATATATTTACTAAAGAGGAATTACCAATAGTTAATATAGTAGATTTCTGGAGCTGCCATAACAAAGAACAAAATGGATGGCTTAGAACAACCGAAAATTCCTGTCTGACAGTTCTGGAGGCCACCAGTCCTAAGACCTGAGAGGAACAAACCTGTTCGTGCCTCCCTCCCAGCTTTCCGTGGTTTGATGGCAATCTTCATTATTCATTGGCTTCTGCTTCTGCTTATATTCTGGTGTTTGTCTTTATCTTCACATGGAATTTTCTCTGTGTGCTCATCTGTATCTAAAATCCCCTCTTAGTATAAGTTCACCAGGTGTATTAAATTAGGGCCCAAGCCTATGACAGTATGACCTTGTCCTAAATTAAGCACATCAACAATTACCCTATTTCTATGGAGGGTCACATTATGAGGTATTGGGGTTAGGATTTCACCACATGAATTGTGGGAAAATATATTTCAACCCATAAAAGTTTGAAAGTACATACTATATACTACATTTTGCATGTAATGAAAGAACTTCAAATAAAAATTAACAGTGTGATACCACTAACAAGTAAATATTTAAGTTACGCAGTGATGATGATAAATCACTTCCTTAATCTCCTGGTGGCTTTTTATGTCTGTGTTCTTGCCTGTGGAGAACAATCTACCATATGTATCAATGTCATGAAGTTCTATATTTGACCAAATCAATTAACATGTGAATCTCTACAAAGAAAAGTATTTTAAAATTAGCTATGTGTTGCCAAAACTGGTTTGGCTCAGTGTATAGTGTCGGCCTGTGGACTAAAAGGTCCCAGGTTTGATTCCAGTTAAGGGCATGTATATTGGTTGCAGGCACATCCCCAGTAGGGGGTATGCAAGAGGCAGATGATTGATGTTTCTCTCTCATCAATGTTTCTGTCTTTCTATTCCTATCCCTTCCTCTCTGGAAAAATCAATAAAATATATTTTTAAAATAAATAAAATTATCTATGTGTTTTATAGGAAGATGTTCATCAAAACACTTCATTTATAAAATACTAGAGGTCTGGTACATAAATTTGTGAACAAGAGTGGCCCTTTGGTCTGGCCTGTGAGATCAAGTCAAAACTTACTCTTCAACATCCCCCAAAGGTTTTCAGATTGTGAGATGGTGCAGGCCAGACAAAGGGACTTCATTGGTACACAATCAGGATCAGGGAGGGACGTGAGAGGTTGGCCAGCTGGGGAGGAACAGCAGGAGGGCTCCAGGTTGTGGCTGGTCTGTCTTTTTAAAAATTTTCTCTTATTATTTTTTAATTAATAAGTCTTTATTATTCAGATTAATACAATTGTTCCTCTTTTTTCCTCCCATAGCTCCCCTCCACCCACTTCCCACCCCACCCTTTGCCCTTACCGCCTCCCCACTTTCCTCATCCATAGGTGTATGATTTTTGTCCAGTCTCTTCCCACACCCCCACACCCTTTTCACTCTTAGAATTGTCAGTCCATTCCCTTTCTATGCCCCTGATTCTGTTATATTCATCAGTTTATTCTTTTCATCAGATTTTTAATTCACTTGATTTTTAGATTCGCTTGTTGATATGTATTTGTTGTTCATCATTTTTATATTTATCTTTGTCTTCTTCCTCCTCTTCTTAAAGAATACCTTTCAGCATTTCATATAATACTGGTTTTGTGGTAATGAAATCCTTTAGCTTTTTCTTATTTGTGAAACTCTTTGTCTGACCTTCACTTCTGAATGATAGCTTCGCTGGGTAGAGTAATCTTGGTTGTGCGTTCTTGCTATTCATCACCTTGAATATTTCTTTTCATTCTCATCTGGCTTGCATAGTTTCTGTAGATAAATCAGCTGACAATTGTATGAGTGCTCCTTTTTAGGTAATTAACTGTTTTTCTCTTGATGCTTTTAATATTCTCTCTCTGTCTTTTGCTCTTGGCATTTTAATTACAATGTGTCTTGGTGTGGTCCTCCTTGGATTACTTTTGTTTGGGGTTCTGTGCATTTCCTGGACATTTAAATCTATTTTTTTCAGTGGGTGGGGGGAGGAAGTTTTAAGTTATTATTTCTTCAAATAGGTTTTCTTACTCTCTCTCTTCTTCTGGCACCCCCATAATTCTGATGTTGGTACATTTTAAGTTTTCCCAGAGGCTTCTTACACTATTTTTTAGATTCTTTTTTCTTTTCCAATTGAGTGTTTTTTCCTTCTTTGTTTTTCAAATCTTAGACTTGATTTTTGCATTCCTCTAGTATGCTGTTGGGTCTCTTTATAATACTTTTTATTTCAGTCAGTGTATGTTTAATTTCTAGTTGGTCCTTTTTCATATCCTCGAAGGTCTCACTAAATTTATTGGCCTTTTCTAAGAAATTTTTGAAAAACCTTATAACCATGGTTTTGAACTCTATATCCAGTTGTTTGTTTCCCTCCATTTCTTCTGTTTAGTATCTGTTTCTCTGTCTCCACATTTTCACTGCTTCCCTGAGTTGGTAGGGTAGCTTTGTGTGCTAGGTGTCCTATATGGCCCAGTGTCTCAGCCTCCCCAGTTACCTCAGGTGGACACTCTTGGTGTACCCCTTTGTGGACTGTGTGTATAAGCTTGTTGTAATTAAGTCTTGATTGTTGTTTGTATCACTGGAAGAAATTAACCTCCAGGCCAATTGGCTGTGAGGATCAGCTGTGTCTACACTGGAAGAACTTCTGTGCTGAAGATAGCCTTATGGGACAAGACTTGCTGTGAGTACCTCTGAGAGAGAGCCACCCTCAAATTTCACCCACTGCCAGACAGTCTGGTTTCTCCCCCAATGAGTCTGGATTCCCAGATTCTCCCCTGGAACTGGACTTCAGCACATCTGGAACTGGCGTTCAGCGCAGTTGGGAGCTTTTGTCTCCTTCCCACTAGAGAACACCAGCGCTAAACAGTCAGTCCTTTCTGTGCACACTTGCATGCGCCCATCTGGAGCTCTGCTTTTCGCGGATCCCCTGAGTTTCTGCCTGACAGTCCAGATTCCCCTTTTATGAGCCAGGTCTACCAGAGTCTCACCCGGAACTGGGGTTCAGTGCATTTGGAATTAGGGTTCAGTGCAGTGGGGACCTTTTGTCTCCTTCCCACTAGGGAAAGCCTGCCAGGCACCCAGCTGCCTGGTCCTCTTTGCATCTCTGTACCTCAGGCTTTTGCAGCTCCTCTGATTCTCTGTATGCTTTTCTCTTTCCTTCTAATTGTAGAATTTCCACTCAGCCAGCTTTCCAGTGGCTCTGGATGATGTCTGTTTTGTTTTTTAGTTGTAGTTTTGAAATTGTTGTGCGAGGCAGCAGTTTAGGTGTTTACCTATGCCACCATCATGTTGTTTTGTGTTTTTTGTTTGCTTGTTTGTTTGTTTTACATGGCTGGCCTGTCTTACTGAGTCCTGATCAGCCAGACCCCACCAGCAAGCTAACCTACCAGTTGGAGCATCTGCCCCCTGGTGGTCAGTGCAGGTCAAATTGAGCCATTGAGTGGCCTTAGAATATCATTAGCATATTATGCTTCAATTGGTTGAATGGACTACCAGACATTTAGCATCTCAGCCTTATATTATATAGGATTGGATAAATAAAAATAATTTCCATATAAGGACTAGTAAAACAAATGGCTTATAATGAATAAACTACAATAATATCCAGGCATTAAATAAGTGTACATAACATTTCATAGCTTATAGCACTTAATGTCAGATATTAATTTAAGCATTTCATACATATTAGTACAGAGCATCCTCAGAAGGAACTTCATGAGGCACATGCTACTATAATCTCTAATTTATACTTGGAAACTCTATGTGTAAGAATTTTGTAAGCAGCAAAGCAGAATTATATCCCACTCTGTTCCCAAATTTTATTTTCATAACCGCTTTGTTATATTGCCCTCATAAATTCTGAAATATGCATGACATGGGGGTGTTTGAATAAAACAAAGTATAAAGTTTAGATGTAATTTTTAATTACTTTCATTGAAAAATACTCAGGGAGATAATATGTCAAGATATTAACAACCTCGCCATGGAGTGATTTTTATTCCTATTTAAACTTTCTATATTCTTTACTAAAATATTTAAAATTTTAAGATGGACAATAAAAATAATAGTTATTCATATTGCATTTTTTTATTTTAGAGAGAGAGAAAGAGAGAAAGGGGAAAAGTGAAAGAGAGAGAGAGAGAGAAACATTTATTCATCCTTTCGCTTATTCATACATTCATTGGTTGATTCTTTATATGTGCCTTGACCTAGATCAACCCCCCAACCTTGGGTATAGGAAAAATGCTCCAACCAACTTAACAATCTGGTCTCATTTAACATTTTTGACATACTTTTACTGTATCAAATATAACAGTAAGTAAGATATTTGCTAATTTTAATTTTTGTTTTTTTTCTGGGTAAAACTCTTTTTTAATTCAAAATGCAGGAGGCTAGGTACACTGACAAAATATAAATAGATATGTTTTGTGTAATTAACCCAGGGTCACTATCTATTAGAGCTTAGTTTATATATCCACCTTGGGGAACTATGGAATACTCTAGGCACTTCAGGTGGCCTAATTTGCATATGAGGCCCTGTGCTCTTCATGGAGGAGAATATATCAAAGGAAATTTAGCTTGTTGCCAGGTTTTCTGGATTCCTGATTTTGGTTACTACTATTCATGAAAACATTCCAAAAAAGGTAGATTAGAAAATTGTGGGACTTTTGTAAATATAATAATGTATCTTAGACAAATAAGCAGTAGTGAATCTACACCTTGCCCAGTAAGAATAAAAATTAATCTAAGGAAGAGTAGGATAATGCAAAACAAAGCAGAAGGGGGAAACATGATCCCACCCCAATTTCACATTGTGTTCCTTAACAAAAGTGTATGTTATTCTTATTTTCTAAATATTGAAAGTGATGTAAGGAGAATGCAACTGAAATATTAATTGGTTGGATTAGTAAGTAAAGGCAGTAAAATAAATTGTTAAACAAAATAATCTTTGTTTTGGCCTTATCATAACTACAAAGACAAAATATGACACAATCTGGTCCCAATTTGTATTGTTACATATCCACTTTTATCCCTCAAATCCAGACATTTATATATATAAATATACACACTGAGTGGCCAGATTATTATGGTTTCTGAACACATAATAATTTGGCCACTCAATGTATATCCTTTTTAATAAAAGTTAATATGAAAATTGTCCCCTCGATCAGGAGTTTGACCAGCAGGCAGGTTGGCCAACTGTCCATGTCCCCTCCCCATGGCCGGACCACACCCATGCACAAATTCATGCACTGTGCCATATATATATGGCACACACACACACACACACACACACACACACACACACACACATAACTTTATTCAACATTTCTTGATAGGAATTTGATAGGCTGTAAAACAGAGACATACATCATCTCTAAAATAATTTAGGAGCACAACATAAAACTCCTTTCAACCTTTCAACCTTGGAGAAAAAATTCCAAGCAAAGTCTAGTCAGCAATACTCCTGAGAATAAGCAAGAAATTCAGATTTTAGAGTTGAAATACAAAGTCAGAGTTAGAGTACTCTACTCACAAGAATAATATTTTGAGTGCCAAGATTTTGCCTAGATAAAAATTTCTGGATCTTTATGGTAAAAGTCCAAATTTTTCTTACAAACTAGAACAAGACTACATGAGCTTTGTTTATGGAAAAGAACATACTAAGATGTTTAGATAAGACAAAATGTAAGGAAAAAGCTTTGTTACAGATTCTTAAGTCTAGACATTTGAGTTATTTTTCCTTCAATAAGCTCAGGATTAGCTTTACTTGAAATTGTGAGTTTTATCAATTTATTTGGATCCCACTAGATTTTTTCAATGATGGTCTTTTAACCTTTCAACATTTCTACTTTAATCATAGCTCTTTACAACTTAATATCTGTAAAGCATGTGATGTCAACTATTCACACTGCTATGTGAATTTAAATCAGTTTTGTTGCTTTTTATTTCCTTATACGGGGTACTTATACTTTATACTATAGTAAAGAGAAGAAAATTTTAGGCACAGATGACAAGAGACGGTAGGACTATACATTTGTCATGGATCTCCTCATGGGGCTAAAAGCATCTCACACAATAGTTGTGCCCTCTATCTATACAGAAAACTAGCCTTGAGTTGGAAGATTCAAACTTGATTGACATTTATTAGTATGTTCATATTATTTCAATAATGGTCACATCAGGTTGTTTCTCATTTTAATATGGAAAAATTAACTACTGGTAATAGTCTAATCTAAGACATCTGATTCTGATTTAGTACACTAAAAATGTAAGTAACTCCCTAAGGGATTCTGGATGAAGGACTTTGTAGTTCTCTAGCTAAGGCTGGATTGGTCGATGCAAACCAAAAAATATCAGGGTTTTGGTAAGCTCCATGGGGTTCTTATATAAGGGGCACATTAGAGGAGGTCCCTAACAGGCAAATGAACTGTTGTTTATAAGGACTATATGGGGAGTCATAACAAGTCTTATTTGCTTGTGACTCTACAGGCTGCCATCTAGCACAGTTACTTACATGGTGTGCTAGCATCAGTTATCCCAGTTGGCCACTTATTCAAACAAAAAGGATGCAGAAGCAGCAATACCATGGAATAGCTTATCTAAGTACTTGACACCTAGACTCAATTTTTTTCCTTGTCAGTACAATGGAGAAGCTACAGATCTATATTTTATTTAAAATTATCAATAAACTTATAATAAAAGTGAGGGTTTCTCATGAGTGCAGTACATTAGAGTGTAGGGAGTGGCTCTATGTTTAAGCCTCGAATTGACCTGTGGCAGAGCCACAAACAAGTCCCAGCTTGGAGGGCACAACCCTCTTAGCATAATTAAGCTTGACCATGTGACATTCCCTAGATCCTTCCCTGGTAGCTAATGGGCTGTGGGAGGTGCAGAACGTGCTGCCAAAACAAATGAAACTCACAAGAACATTGTAGTTATGTTGACTACAACCTTGTTTGTCTCTGACTATAAAATTAAGTCTCAGCTTACAAGCAGGGCCTTTCTGTGTCTTCATCCAAACATAGAAGATCTGCCAAGCCCCAGCTGTATTCTCTTTGTCTTTTCTAAATCCTTCACTACCCTCCCTCAGATTTACCCTTGGCTGTGCTGGTGTGGCACTTTAGAGAAACAAATGAACTAGGTACTCTGTATAAAGATCTTTTAGTTCAAATCCCAGTCTTCTCTTTGATAGACTTTGTGGCCAAAGGGAAATTCATTCCCATTCCCATGTTTCAGAGACATCTTATGAGAAACGCTAGTGGCCTGGTGCACAAAATTTGTACACAGGAGGAGTAGGAGGTTTCCTCATTCCAACCTGCACCCTCTCCAATTGGGGACCACCTTGAAGGAAGTCCAACTTTAGGCTCATCACTTTCAGGCCTCAACTGGCAGTTGGACATCTCTCTCACAATCTGGAACCACTGGCTACTAACCAGTCAACTGCCTGCTTGCTTGATTTCCCCTAACTGCCCTCCCCTGCTGGTCTGATCTTGCCCCAACTAAACTCCCATACTGGCCTGGTGGCCCCCAAATGTCCTCCTCTGTCAGCATGATCTTGCCCACAATGGCCCGCCCCTGCTGCTCTCACCACCCCTAACTGCTCTCCCCTGCCGGCCTGACTGCCCCTAACTGACTATGCCTGCCTGATTGCCCTTAACTACCCCCCCTGCTGGCTTAGCTGCTCCCAACTGCCCTTCCCTGCCAGCCTGATCTCACCCCCCCACCTGCTCTCCCCTGCAGGCATGATCTTGTCCCCAACTGCCCTCCCCTGCTTGCCTGATCTTGCCCCCAACTGCCCTCCCCTGCAGGCCTGATCTTGCCCTCAACTGCCCTCTCCTGCTGGCCTGATTGCCCCTAACTGCCTATGCCTCAGCCCCCACCACCATGGCTTTGTCCAGAAGGAAGTCTGACGACTGGAAGATGGCCAATCTATCTGGTCTAATTAGCATATTACCCTTTTATTAGTATAGACAGATTATATAGGATAGGATTTCTTAAATAGGATGGGGGAGCCTTTTTCAGCAGGAGGAGATGCTCTTGGCAGACAAAAGTACATAATCCCTATATCTGGACTGATAGCCAGCCATATGCACTATACTGCCAAACTGATCATTTAAAAATTGTATCATTTTGTTACACCTTCCACCAAACAAGTGTTGACCTTAAAACCCCTCCTCAGCCCCCACCTTAGGTTCCGCCTTCTCAGTCACCCAGATTAAGTGCTAATTGGTTGGTTTCTATGCCAGTCAGTGTCTCTGGGCCTATCTCCAGGCCTGATCAGAAAGGCTGGGCTGATCAGAAGCCTATGCAGAGGCACAGAGAGAAACAGAGGCACTGATGCTGGCCAGGCCTGGAAAAAAAGAGAGAGGCAAGGGCTGACCAATAGCTGCTATGGATGCTGTGGATCAGACCCTGCTTCTTTGTCCAGGCCTCTCTCTGGGCCTGATCCGCAGCCCCCTTGGCAGTCAGTGCTGAGTTGGTGGGCTCGCAGCTGCAGCAGGACTGACTTCTGATCAGTCAGACTTTGGTCATTATGGATCCTGGATTTTTATATATTAGGATGATAACTCTTTGGTTAGTAGCATTGGGAAGAACATATGAATAAGCTGTGGATCTTTGTACCATATAAATTATGTACTCTGTAACTTAATAAGAAAAGATAAATGTAACATCTACCAGAAAGCCTTTTCACCATTCTTTTCTGATAAAGAACAAACTGACCTGGGATTTTTTTTTCTTCACTATCAACAGGACTTTACAAGGGAATATGTCAGGGAAGTTGTTTTTCACAATATATTTGTGTGAAAAAGAGAACCCCATAGTTACTTTAAACCTTATCTGTCATTTATTTTCATAAACTTGTTCCACACAGACATTACCTAGCAATACTATTTTAACAGAATCACAGAGAATGCAGTAGATATAAAAACTTAAGCTATTCTTTTTTGAAAATATATTTTATTGATTTTTTACAGAGAGGAAGGGAGAGGGATAGAGTTAGAAACACTGATGAGAGAGAAACATCAATCAGCTGCCTCCTGCACACCCCCTACTGGGGATGTGCCTGCAAACCAAGGTACATGCCCTTGACCGCAATAGAACCTGGGATCCTTGAATCCACAGTCTGATGCTCTATCCACTGAGCCAAACCAGTCAGGGCTTGATCTATTCTTAATAAAAATCCAAGACCAGAAATGAAACCATGGAATCCATTGAATTGATATTAAATTTGAAATTTCATCAATGTGATCATAGAAAGAGCCTCAACACAATTTAAGAGGTATTTTGGACCACCCAATTCAAGGAGCTTAGCAAACAGAGACAGAAAGGCAACTTCAGACATAATACTTTCAATTTTTTTGAAAGCTTAAAGTCAATTATAAAGTTATTGTGCATTAAAGAAGTTTTAGTGTCATTGTTATATTCTAGGATTGTGGTCAGTAAACTGTGGTTTGCGGGCCACATACGGCTCTTTGGCCCTTTGAGTGTGGCTCAGTATTAGAACCACTTCTTCAAAATAGACTCCCCCAAGCCGAAAACTGACTTCTATGCATGGGCTACAAAGTTTCAATCACACTGTACATGCGTGTCCACACATGGTATTTTGTGAAAGAGCCACACTTCAAGGAGCCAAAGAGCCACATGTACCTTGTGAGATGCAGTTTGCTGACCATTGTTCTAGGTCATAATTTGTACCGTAAATTGTTTGACTTAGCAGGAACCAACATCCAATATTCTTATTTTCGGTGATGTCTATTCACTTAACTAATTTTATAGTACAAGTATTGAGCAGAAGCAGGGAGATTCAGGAATTATATTTAGAGTGGTTTGTTTTTGTGGAATTAATTTTTGTAGATTACATATCTACTGTTCAATCAATGAACTGGGCCATGATATGAATATATTATTGAAAACAAAGACTGCATGTATTCTTTTATTTCATGCTTCCATTTTTATATTTTATTCCCTGTTATTGAATTTACTAGAGGCCTGGTGCACAAAATTCATGCACTGTGGTGGGGGGTTCCCTCAGCCCAATCTGCACCCTCTCCAATCTGGGACCCCTTGGGGGATGTCTGACTGACTGTCCAGTCAGATGTCCCTTTTACAGTCTAGGACTGCTGGCTCCCAACTGGTCTCCTGCCTGCTTCATTGCCCCTAACCACTTCTGCCTACCAGCCTGATAATCCCCTAATCATTCCCCTATCAGCCTGATTGATGCCTAACTGCTCCCCTGCTAGCCATATCATTCCCAAATGCCCTCCCCTGACAACCCGGTCACCTCCAAATGCCCTCCCCTGCATATTCCCTCTATATTAGATAGGGTTTTTTTTCTTTAGCGTATTGAACAGCCCTAACTGTTTGGCTCAGTGGGTGGAGCTTCAGCCTGCAGACTCAAGGGTTCCAGGTTCGATTCCAGTCAAGGGAATTTACCTTGGTTTGGGACACATACCCAGTGGTGAGTGTGCAGGCGGTATCTGATCAATGCTTCTCTCTCATAAATGTTTCTAGCTCGCTACACCTTTCCCTTTCTCTCTGTAAAAAATCAATAAAATATATATTTTTTAAAAAGGAACATTTAAGATTCTTCCATATCTGCCTGACTACTGTGACTCAGTGGCTGCCACCACTGGAAGGGTATCACACCTCAGCCAGTCTGAGACCCCCCAACCCAGGCTGCCATCTCAGCTTGGCCAGAGATTGCACCAAAAGGGTGTTCACCCTGGCCAGGCTGAGACCAGAGCCCAGGTTGCCATCTCAGCCTGGTCAGAGATTGCTTTGAGGAGGTGTACACCCTGGCCAGGCTGAGACCCAAGCCCAGGCTGAGATCACTGGCTGGGGATGGCACCAGAGGTGTTGCCCTCCCAGGCCAGGCTGAGACCCCAGCCAAGGCTCCATCTCAGCCTGGCCAGAGATCATGTTGCTGTGGAGGTGTGTACCCTGACCAGGCTGAGACCCCAACCCAGCCGAGGATCTAGCCATAAGGGTGCGTGGCCCTGCCCACATGAGACCCCAACTAAAGCCGCTGTCCCTGGCCAGATAATCATGTGCGTAGCCCCAGCTCAGGCTGCCACCACTGGCCAGAAGATTGTGTGGCGGGGGTGTGCGGCCCTGCCAGCCTGAGACCCCACCTGGCTGCTGCTGGCCAGGGATCACCCTGGGCACTTGTGCCTCCCAGCCAGACACCCCAGGCTGCCCCCACTGGGCAGACTGGGGGAGTCTGGAAGGGCTAAGAAGACTGGGCACTGCCATTTTGTAGCGGAGTGATGGTTAATTTGCATATTACTCTTTTATTAGATAGGATAATTGAAACTTTGTAGCATTGAGTTGAGGCCTAGGCCAGCAAGGGCAGGCAAAAAGCTTGACTTCCTCTATTGCTGGGGAAACCCAAACCTCCCTCTTGCTCTGTGTGGCTGGCAGTCATCTTAGTTGGCTGCTCCTGATTGGCTGATGGGCATAGCTGGTGGGCATGGCTTTGGGTGTAGCAGAGGTGCAGTCAATTTGCATATTACTCTTTTATTAGATAGGATTGGGGTGATTTTGGTTAACAAAATTATAACAAAAATTGAGTAATTGAATAAATATTTCCAGAACTATATGTTCTGTTGACTATAAAAATCAACTTCTATTAACAATCTAAAATCTTCAAAGATTTAAAGATTGGATCCAATTATTGACATACAAAATGCAGCCTAAGGGCCTGCTTCATTGTTAAGGAATGTAAAATCTAAGATTATACTCTTCTGAACACTAAGAATTTAGTTTGCCATAGTTTTGTGGATGATTGCAGAAGATATGAGAATCTTGCATCAGAGCAAAGGACTTCATTGCCATGTAAGAGTATGAGTTTAACATTCAGATCAGTTTTTCATGCTCCCTGAGCTGCACAGAGCAACAGAGTGTCCCAGGTGGATGTCACTCACACAGTTGGCTTAAGTCACAGTTGAGGAACCCTAGGTTCAGTTAACTTCAGTCTTTTATGTAGGGGTAAAGCAATCCTGTCTATCTATCTTCCTTGCTCTCTCAAGGAAGACACTACATCTTCCAAAGCCATTTGTGACATAAACATCCTAGAAAAAATAGCCCCAAAGAAAAGCTATCAGAGCCTTTGCTCATATCATTTCAGAAAGACAGGCGACCCATGGAAAATTGTCTTCCAAAGTGCTATGCCTGGGAAATTTTCAGTGTGGCAGGTATGCAGTTGATTAGTTTATTTATCAAGGCATGGGAATATTTCAAAATGTTAAAAGCTTATTCTTCAATTTTCCTAAATACTTTATTTTTCATCAGCTTGCTCTTTTGGCATTTCTTATAATTACCTTGCACATGTGGCCATTACTCTGCTGGTAAGATTTTGTGATTATACCTTTGATGATCTGGGTGACATTTTGGGTTTTTTGTGCACTCAGTAGTATCTCTGTTAAGAATGCTATTTCTGGCCGAACCAGTTTGGCTCAGTGGATAGGGCGTCGGCCTGCAGACTGAAGGGTCCCAGGTTTGATTCTGGTCAAGGGCATGTACCTTGGCTGTGGGCACATCCCCAGTTGGAGGTGTGCAAGAGGCAGCTAATCGATGTTTCTCTCCTATCGATGTTTCTGACTTTCTATCCCTCTCCCTTCCTCTCTGTGAAAAATCAATAAAATATATATTTTTAAAAAGAATGCTATTTCTGGATATTTTAGTATTACCTGAATATCTTAATAGTTCTAGTTTTCATGTTGAGAGTTGCTAATGCCTTTATAAAGTTAAGATATACATTTATTTTTCCTTATTATTTTAAGAAAATAATGTAAATTAGGATGAAATCTGTTTTCTAGTTTTCTAGAAAAAGCTGTTTGTCATCTTTCTTTTCCTCTTTTTAGTGAAAGAACATTAGTGTGGCAGGAGTAGTAAAAGGGAAGTCCACTCTATACCATTCATATGTACAATGTACAGGAAAGGACCTAAACCCACAGGAAATGTTCTCTCTGAGTGTCCAGCAAACAGCACAGCAGGATCACAGTGACACTGAGTATGTCTGCTTCAATGGCAAGATGAAGGACTTATTACAAAAGTGTTCTTTCTCTAACATCTTCACACACCACATGACATAACCCATCTCAGTGTTTGTATATAACATGAGCACAATTATTAATTTATATTTTTATTTAATGATTGAATTTAAATCCAGTTATGGTGCCAGTTATTTATTTCTCATTCTGCTTAGAGTAAGGATAGCTTGCATATCTGGGCTGCAGCAACAGCCTGCATTTAATTTAGGGATGATTACAAAGCCTGTGGTCACATCTGAACATTGGTGCCAGTCCTCTGCTATTCCCACTCATCTCTCTCACTCTAGTGAGATCAAAGCTTAATACAGATGATCAAACTACTGTTACAAATGGCTAGAGAATCTTGATTTTGATTAGGGATTATCAATTAAGATACATAACTCAGTTATCTTATCTAATAAAAGAGTAATATGCAAATTGGCCATACCTCCATTACATCCACAAGCCAAGCTCACCAGCCAATCAAGAGCTAGTATGCAAATTAACCCAACCAAGGTGGCTGCAGCCACAGAGAGAGCAGGAGGCTTTGGTTTCCCTGGCAATGTAGGAAGCCAAGCTTTCCACCTGACCTGGCCGGCCCAGGTCTCCACTCAAGGCTACAAAGTTTCAATTATAGAAGATAGATAAATCCCAACAACAATGGCTTTGGCCTTGGAGGGAGCAGGAGGCTTGGCTTTGCTCAAGGCTACAAAGTTTAAAATACAGAAAATAAATAAGTTCCAGATACCAAGGCCTCTGTTTAGATCTCTGGGGGGCATGGCTGACCTGCAAAGCAACACAGACTCCTCACTTCACACCTCATGTGAACCCCCACCTTGATCTGGGACACCCTTCGGGGCAAACCAGCTGGCCCGCACTCTTGTGCCAAGCCTATATCCCATATAATAGAAAGAGTAATATGCAAACTGACCATCACTCCAACACATAAAATGGTCAAGGATGACTACCCCCATGTGACAGAGATGGCCACCACAAAATGGCCAGCAGAGGAGGGCAGTTGGGAGGACCAGGTCTTCCAGGAGGGCAGTTGTGAGTGATCAAGCCTGCAGGGGAGGGCAGTTAAAGGTGACCAGGCTTTCATAGGATCAGTTAGGCATCAATCAGGGGAGTGATTCAGGGGCAATCATATTGGAAGGCAGAAGCAGTTAGGGGCAATCAGGAAGGTAGGCAGGTGAGCAGGTGGGAGCTAGTAGGTCTGAATTGTGAGAGGGATATCTGGCTATCCATTTAGGCTAGACCTAAACGGGCAGTCGGACATTCCTCAAGGGGCCCCAGACTGGAGAGGGTGCAGGTTGAGCTGAGAGACACTCACCCCCATACACGAATATTGTGCACTGGGCCTCTAGTAATAAATAACTGAAATGGAGGCTTAGGTTGTTAGTCTGCCTTATGTGTCTTTTTTTTTTTTTTTTTGAATGAAAGTTCTTTAATCAGCAGCAAAGCGAATGGGAGAGGATATTTAAAAGCAAAAATTAGTTTGATGAACATATTAATATCTTCAATGTTACTGAAAAATGTTAAGTACCCAGTATTTAAAACATGCACCCCTGTGTATAGATCCTTGCAAGTTTGTTCTTAGGAAAGTGATGCAAAGAAAATTTGGCCCATTTGTTACATGTAGCTTTAAACAATACAAATGATTTGAATTGACCTCTTAAGAGGTAATTTGAAATATTAAAATACAGAACCCAACCAATAATATTCTGAACATTATATAGCCCATCCCCTCCTTAAGGATAACTACTTGTAGGTGTTACAGTCAGACTTCCCCTTGCACTCAGGAAGTTTATTTTCTTATGACATTAAGCAGACAACTACCCTTCATTTATTTTCTTAACTGCCTTATAATGTTTTGCAAGTACTTGTACTGATTTCCACAATCAACATTGATTCTTAATAGTAGGGAGATTAATCCTTCTAGGTATTAATTATGTAAAAGCACTCTGGGGTTTTGAGCAAGTGTTTGTTATACTATAAATTAATGATTAAATAATAATTATAAAATACAATATTAAGATGAATATTGCAATCAAGGTATTTGCAGAAAATGTTAATGTGAAGTATTCTGACAAGCTCTCTGAGGTTGGCTCTAAGCCAATAGAAACTCATAGGAAAAAGAGAGGAGACAAAAATATAAAGAATTTTAGAAAAATCAATTGTATTTGTTTTCAGGTCTTGGCATACTATTATATCTAGAATCAGTCACATGCTTAAAGGTCCAGAGTGGAATGGACAAAAGCAAGGTTGTAAGATGCCACTTAAATGTCTTTTACCATCAGGCATTTTTCGCTTAAGTGTCAGTCTTTTGAGTGCTAGGCATGTGCTTACTTGAATATCTTGGAGGTCTAGTTTACTTGTAACTATACTACTCCAACAGAGTGGCATTTTTTAGGACATTAACTATCTGGCAGTCAGTATAAATAAATATCCTAAAGATAAAGGTAAAATATAATGTGATAAAATGGATACTAAGCTAGAACACTAAATAACCTGGCAGGAATTCTAATTCTTCCACTATACTTTGAAAAACCAGAAAACTAGGCGTCTCTGGAAACTTACCCTGATACTCTCAGTTATTTCTTTTTTAATCTCTATATTCACATTCAACTCCTCTCTCATGATTTATATTTTCATCAATTTACATATTCTAGTAGATCCCAAATAACTTTCTTGTTCATGCTTCTTAATCATATAGTTTCTTTAAAAAGTTATAAAATCTGTATTCCAGGTTTCCAGTTAATAGTACATTATTTGTAATAATATAAAACTGAAAACAACCCAAATGTCAACAAATGAATGGAAAAATTATGGGATATCCATCCATTGAACCTTTTTATTCAACAATAAAAATGAATAAATTATTGATTCATACAGCAACATGGACAAATGTAAAACTCATTAGGCTGAAGTCAGAGATTCAGCTCATGAGGGAGTTTCACTATGCCATCACTGACTTGAAGTTGGAGGATCTATTTGGAAAGAACCTGAGAGTGGCCGCTGGGAACCTAAGAGCAACCCTTGACTGACAGCCAGGAATAAAACAGGTGGTTCAGTTCTAAAAATGCAAGGAATAGGAAAATACTTTCAAAGAGCTTTCTTCCTTTCCAGGGAGGATCCAATGGATATTGTTACATGTAGCTGCTTGGTTTACAGGGGTCATCTTACTTGACCTCTCTGCGGCACAGTTTGCCACCTCTTTTTGTGTACTGCCTTTGATATCCAGAGCATATTTTACACTTATTATATAACTCAGTGTAGACTCACATTTCAAGTGCTCAATAGACATATGTAGCTAGCTACTGTATTGGACAGCACAGTCCTATACCCTTGCATAGTTAATTCTAATAATTTTGGCATCTCATCTAATATACTGCTTCTCTAAAAAATGCCTCTGTATATTTGATAGATGATATACTAATATTATTTTCCTTCCACCAATAATACTGAATTTTGTTTTAAAAATTATACATTTATGTAGTTTTATAATTTGTGTGGCATCCCATCAAATCAAGAAATTTGTATGCTTCCCTGCCCCCATGCTTGCTCTCCTAGTTCTTACCTGGCTATCTGAGTCCTTAAGACAGCCATACATATTATATTCATGGATGCACAATGACTAAATAAATCATTGAATGTGTACGAAGGAAAGAAAGATGCTGGAATAGAAATGGAGTGACAATAAAAACAAACTGTTTTAAAACAAATGATATAAATTTGTACTAAGATGGATTTATATTTACAGTCTGAGTCTCTTCCAATATCTGGGTAATTTGGACATGTTGTTTAACATTGTAATATTTTTTATTTCTGGGTAATTTGGACATGCTGTTTAACATTGTAATATTTTTATTTAACATTGTAATATTTTTATCACATATGTAAAAAACATAAAAATTGATTAAAACAATATGATAAAAGTTGATAAAGATGCTTAGGTATGCCAATATTTTTCTGGGACTAATAATGGTTGAACATTTATGGGGAAGATAGCACTAAACTCTGTTAAAAATCATTATGCATCAATATACATATGTAAGAACCCATTATACTTCGAATCTTTCTTTGTCCTTATCTAAGGGTATTTATCTAATAAAGTACCCAAAATAACATATGTATTTTAAAATCCAGGTGGTTAAGTAGCAGAAAAGGGAAGGAAATCCTACCTTCTACAACAACATGATGGACTTGGAAGACATTATGCTAAGTGGGATAAGTCAGTTTCAGGACAAATATTACCCAATTCTTTTCTATGAAGTATCTATAATAGAGGCAGAGAAAGGTGACGGTCCCCATCACAGAAGCAGAGAGATACCAAGAAATGTGGAGAAGAGAAACATGGGAAATGTTCTAATTGGGTATAAAGTTATAATTAGACAAGATAATAATGTTCTAGAGATCTGCTGTACGAGATGGTGCTATAGCTAATAATATAGTGATGTGCATTTGAAAAAGTTTTAAGAGGCTAGATCTTATGCTAAATGTTTTTACCACAAAGAAAATAAAGCAGAGACAGAAAGTTTTCAATGAGAGATTTAATACCTTGTGTTGTGGAGATGGTATCACAGGTGTATGTACATATATCCTGACTCATCAAATATAAATATTAGATATGTGCAACTTTTATATATGAAGTATACCTCAATAAAGTTGACTTTATAACAGTGGTAAAAAATTGTTTATTTCCTGAATCTACATAATCTGGTAGTAGGAAAATGTAAATGTCTTAAGGAGAAAATTTGTAAAATTGTATTTTCTATACCATTGGTTTTATCCTAAAGCTAAGTTACCTAGTGGCCTTGAGAGGACCTAGAGCAGCATTAGACATAGCGTTTGACACAGGATACCCAAGACCATCCTCAGGATCAAAGACTAATTAGCAAGACTCAAGGGATCAAAAGCTGCTATCTTTAGTTGTAATTTATTACTATGAAATAATACAGGTTAATATCAGCAAAGGGAAAAATCATGTGAGACAAAGTTTGGCAGAAACCCGATACAAATTTTCAGGTGTTCTTTCCCTGTGAGATTGAAAAAAATATGCTTAATTCTCTTATACAAATGTGTAGCGACACACACTTAAGCAATGCCAATGAAGATCAACTGACGCTTTGGGCCCAGATTTTTATTGGGCGGTCAGTTCAGACTCTAGAACTTCACAACACAAAGTGATGTTCATCATACTACCCTGTTTTCCCCAAAATAAGACAGTGTCTTATGTTAATTTTTGTTCCCAAAGATGCACTAGGTCTTATTTTCAGGGGATGTCTTATTTTTCCATGAAGAAGAATACGGTACATATTTATTGTTGAACAACAAAAATAGGATATTTATTACCTGTATATGGTACAGTAGTAGTTGTCATCACAAACCAGCATAACCAGACAAACTGAATCCTATGGTATCAAGAATTTTTTGTTACTACCATTATTTCCATATTCAACAATCTATGGTACTTTTACTGATACTAATATTTGCCAGTATGAACACTAAGTAAGATTTATTCAATGACAGTCATGTCATCATCTTCTGGAACATCATCATAACAATCCAAACCCTGAATTTCCTGGTGAATTTCTTGTGACTCCATTTCTGTCAGAATCAGTGGACCAAATCTCTCATGTTTAGCAATAGCACTGTCCTTAAATGAGTACTTCTTGTCAAGGTAGCCTGCTCGTAGTGCATTTGCAATGCAACTGTCAGTGATTTTCTCCCATTAATTCTTTACCCAGGTCACAACCTCTTGCAGTTTAGGTTTCACAAAGTTTCCACGCTAATTTCTCTCCATTCTATTTTCAATGTAGTATTAATTTCCATGCGCAAATTGTCCTTGAATGGGTTGTTTATTGCAATATCAAGAGTCTGGAGATAGGCTGTCATTCCTGCTGGAATCATTAGTTGATCTATTTTTCTTTCGTGAAGGAATTTCTTCATGTCTTTAGTGTGGTGAGTGCTGGCTCCATCCCAGACTAGCAGACCTCTTTGGCTCCCTCGCATAACAAGCGGCAGCATTAAATTGACCCACTTCCTTTTAACTGCTTGTGTGGCCCAGGCTTTTTCAGTTTCAAGAATAAAAATATTATGGGGAGGTCTTATTTTCAGGGGGATGTCTTATATTACAGAGAGAGAGTCAAAACTGGAAGTAGGACTTATTTTGGGGGGATGTCTTACTTTCTGGAAAACAGGGTAGTAAATCCCATTGTTACTGTAAACTGCCTGGTCATACATGTACAGGATGGCCCAAAGCCTCAGGCTTACAAAGAAACTCCTTTTTTAAGTATTTAGCTTTTATTTTCACTTTTTAAATATACATTTTATTGTTAATAGTATTACAGATATCTTGTCTTCCTTCCCCCTCTCCCCTTTAACTTCCTCCAGGCAGAACTTTCAAATACTCAGAGCTCAGCAACTAGAAGCAGGCCAAGGGCTAGTCCTGAAAACAGATCTTCTTAGAAATGTACAAGGTTTGATCAATGCCAGCCTGCTGAATGAACCCTTACCTGCACAATATATAATACAATATTTAAATTAAAAAAAATAATAATTTTTACCTCTAGTGTCTTTCACAAGTGTCTGGAACCTATTCTCAAGTCTTGTCTCAGGTTTCATATTTACAAAATTATCTCAAGAAAGAGAAATGGAATTTCATGATTGGCTTTAGTTTTGAATTAGTATCATCTTACCTGAGGGGAACACAAAACATGATTTAGTTGTGTTAGGAGGTGGTCAAGGGAAAAATGAACATTGAATTAAGCAGTCAAACATGTTTCCTATAGCACACTGTTTAATATTATCTATTCTGATAAAACAAGCATGAAAACATAAGCAATGAGACTATGCTTGGACTGGTTTACACATATACACATACCTATACATACACATACACAAACCTATTCATACACAGAAACATATGTATAAACATACATATATATCAATATTTACATGTGTGTGTATCTATATACACATGTGTTTATCTATATCTATGTATCTTCTCATAAATGCTCTATGTTAGAAGAAAAAAATAGAAATAAACTGAAATTCTGTAATAGGTGACTTTTATTTAAATATTCTTACTGTCAGACTTTGAGATTCTTTGCAATACCATCTTTTTTTCTGAATAAACTAACTTCTCATTTTACTATTCTTGCCTCTAAACTTTTTTTCAATTCTGCAGAAAATGATTGTTAAAAACTCATGAAATATTAATGTCCCTCTGTATCCAGCTTCATTCATTCCTCATAGCTTATGTTCCCTTTCCAAGTTTTTAGAGGAAATTGATAATACATGAAAATTGTCTCTTATCCTAAATACCTTTTATTTTTATCTTTAATGCTTTCTACTATCTTTAGTCCTGGTGGCTAATATACTCATCATCTTATCTAAGGACATTAATTCATTTTATCCTATATAATAAAAGGCTAGTGTGCAAATTACCCCCAGGGGTAGGAATTCAACTGACTGAGAGTTAGACATGCACTGACCACCAGGGGGCAGCAAGGAACATGGTGGGCATCAGTGCTAGTAGCAGGCAGCAGTGGAAGCTCTGTTGGTTCTGAAGGGGCCTGATGAGAACACGGGACCACAGTGTGATGGTGGAGCACCAGGTCAAGGTGGGTGCAAGTGGGAGCCCCCAATTGCCACATAGGTCACTCCACAGACAGTGACCTGAGGTGGCAGCAGGGGATGGGGCTGGTGAGTGGATGGCACCAGGCCCAGGCAGGTATGAGCAGGGACCATAATCACCCTGCCAGTCTTCCCACAGATTGGTTCTGATTGCTAGCTGGCCTAAGGACCCTACCTGTCCACGAATTTTGTGCACCAGGACTCTAGTATATTTATAATTTAATGTATATTTCTGAAAATGATCCATTATCTTATCCAAAGAAATAATAAGCTATTTTATTTTTAACTCTATACAGAACCTTTTGAGGAGGCAAATCCTCAAATCATAAAGCTATATACTAACTATAAAAAACTGTTCATATATTCCTTGCCAAACTGGCTATCTCTTCTGTTGTTTCCTTTTTATTTATCCCTTCAACACCCTTACCCCTTTAAAAAAAAAAAACTCAACTGTAAGCTTTAAAAATATTAGGAAATCAGAAAATCAAAAAAATAGAATATTGTTGAGGGATTAGTATATTTACTTATCAAATCAAAATTTGACTAGAGGCATTTTAGCATTTTCATAATTGTCCTCAATATGCTTTTCTAGCCTATGTGACTGAACTTTTTTTGTTTCTTTCACTTGCACATCTTATATTGGCCTATATAAAATGTGCAAGTTTATAGTTTTTTTAGTTCTTTATTTCTTTTCAATTTTCATTTCCTCTGACCAGAAAATTCATATATATACTGTAACATCTTCTTAAGTACCTCCTATTCTTTATTTTGTTAGCTCAAACATAACATTTGATTGGGACCTTTTTAATTTTCTTGGATAGAATCAATTTTTCCTTCTAAGGAATCACAACCACAAGTACAAATCTCTGTTAGCTTTTATCACTTTATATACATATAAAATTTGTGCACTGGGGATGGGTGGTCCCTCGTCTCAACCTGCCTCCTCTCACATACTGGGAGCTCTCAAGGGATGTCCTACTGACTGCTTACAGAAACTTTCAGCCTTGGGCAGGGGACCTCGGCCAGGGTACTTACAGCGCCCTGCAATGGATCGCTGGCTCCACCCCTGCCCCCTAGGCTTACCCCATAGTGACCCAGGTGCCAAGATGTTCCCAGGACACAGACACTGGGTGCCTATTATGCAAATTAACAGCCATCTTTGTTGGGTTAATTTGCATACTCACTCTGATTGGCTATGGACATAGTGGAGGTACGGGTCAATTTACATGTTTGTCTATTATTAGGTAAGATCTGTACCCTTTCAATACCTAGTGCAATCTCTGCCTCATAGTAGATCAGTAAATCTATGGACTAGAATTTTAAAGAAGTTCACAGAGGTATTGCAAAAGGCTGTTATAAATTAGACAAAAGTGTGATTCATATGGAGTTGGAAGGAGAACAGTTTTGTTATTTAAAGAAGTATTTACAAGAAGTAATATGCAATAAAAGTCTTTACAGCATACAAAGAATTCTACCAACTTGGGAATTATAGGGACAACATTACCAGCAGGAGGAAGAAAAATAATTTATTTAGTATTTTTTGTGCCATCAACAGAAACATCTGAGACACTTTCAAGAAAAATAAATCTGTTAAGAAGATATAAAGGTATATAAGTATCCAAGAGCAGATTTTTCAATAAGTATGAGAGTCATCTTCTCTATGCTTGTCCTCAGAATTAACTCTATCTGAATGAGGCCCACTTTCACTCACAGTGATCCCAACCATTTTGCAATATGCATCTTTTTCTCTCTAATTCTGATCTTGTATAGGCCATCTTTTATAAAATCATTGTGTTTCTTAAATTTCTCAAAATCCCTCTGACCTATTCCTAATACTGAGAGCCTGTCAACTGAGCTTCACTAGCTAGGTTCTAACCCTGCTGAATACTACCTGGTCAAGAAAGTCAGAATCCTCTATTTTTCAGCCTCTGGTTATTTATCTTAATTATATGTCTCTGTACTATGAATTAATTATGATATATTTTGGCTAGTAATTCCTGTTATTCTTAGAGATATCTTAGAATCTCATAGCCTAATATGGTAAAGACTAGTTAGATGTGGGTTTTTTTAATTTAAAAATCAAAAGTAAAAAATGAACATTTTAGCCCTTAGTTACATTAGCCATATTTCAAATGCCCAATAGCCAGAAATTCTATTAGTATTGTTTTCCTTGATAATAGTTAATGGCCTCACTTACTCCTTCAGTCTCCCGAAGAGTCCTGTATGGAATGACTCCAAGTACCTTATTTTTAAGTGAATTCCCTATTTACTTTACAGAGATGTTACTATGTCTTAAGTAAATTGTTTTTATAAAAGTAATTTGAAAATATTACTACATAATTGAAATGTATAAATGTAGAATGATATGGGCAAATGCTTTTGTTTCACTCCTGAATGTTTTTTTTCTATATGAATATAACTATTAGTATAAAAATCCTGGCCTCACTCACCTCCATTAATTATTTTTATTCAGGAAAGAGGAGATACCCAACCTCTATGTTTGCTTGGGATGAGGAACTGAACGTATTTTGTCATGATTATTTCTCTGAGAAATCATGTGCCTTCATGAAGCATATGCTTTCAATTGTTCTCAGTCAAGTAATGTACTCCTTGGTGGGGTTCCCACAACAGTCAATTGACACTGTAATCAAGTAAGTGTGTCAGCATCAGTAAGCCCACTAGGACATATTTCTAATACCCTCCTCATTAGTAGTGAAGGTGATTGCTACTGTCTGTTCTATTCCTTATCTTTTAATTTCTTGAGAGCTCAAGTAAGCAAGATATTTCCTATCAATGGGACATCATCAAACACTGACAGATGAAATGGGATAGGAATTTGTCCCTGAAATAATTTTAAAAGCAAGGTGCTATTATATAAGATAATGTTGCCTCTGCATGTTGTTTTCATCTATTTGAAGAATATTTTCTTTTTGTTCAAATACAAAATGAAGTGTATGTAGTTTTAGAGAGAACCTCCTTGTGTAGAAGTTTAAATACTTATTTATAAACTCACATTCAACTATTTAAGAAATATAACATTATTTTTAACTTCTGGCATTTATTCAGGCTTATAAATATATGAAAACCTTCTTTCACAATCCAAGAGAAGATTTCCATAGCAACATAGTTTATTAGATGCACTCTATAATGTGTTTAAAATATTTATTAGTGGATAACTTTTAGCAAATAAAATGATTCAGTGGCATAGTATATAAAAGTCATCCTAATTTTTCACAAGATTTTTCATTAAAGCATCAAATATATTAAAATTAATTTGATACACTATATTTTATTAATTGAAGAATCATTTGACTTGGAAAGTGGGAATAAAAAGTGAAAGATTAGGAGACACTACACTGGAAAAAATCAGGTTTTCTTTTTCACAATGCTTAAACAATAATTTATTGTATTTATTTCCATTATAAGTTACTTAGTTCGTTGTACAGAATCATCATCCATGTTGGTAGTATAATAAACTTTTCTGGAAGGATTTGTAGGCACAACAATATCCTAGCTCATAACACATATTAAATCTTTCTAAAAATAATGAGAAAGGGATAGGATTTTAAAGGTGATGTGTTTTGTGGGTTTTTTTTTGCAGACAACAGAGTGTTTATGGGGAGATATCTCTGATGTACCTGCTTATAATAAAAATATGACAACCTAACAAATGTATTTACTTTGTGTCTTGATGTTTTCAGTGTGAATGTGAAGCTTTCTAAGTATATATAAATGTTCTACAATTAAGAAACTTATTTCTGAATCTATTTCACCCTCCCCCGTCACATACACACTTTATCTCTTTGATGGGGTCATAGGAACCATGCCCTTAAATCAGAGCCCAGAGGACTGTTTAGGACTTCTTTGAGTATACTTTGGAAGCACTAGAATGTTAACTAGGCAGTTAAAGACCCAGAGTGCTATTTCTTCTGAAACAATTAGAAGCTGTTTGCTTTCTCTGATTAATATTTCTTCCAGGGGTTACTTGTTACTGGTGATCAAGACAGGTGTTTATAGCCTTGTAGTCCTAATCTCATTCTGTTTGGCTAGACAAATAGACCTGACATGCTACTTGTTTAAATTAATTTGTTGTAACTTTTTATTAAGGGGAAAAATCTTTGGTAATGCAATACTCTCATTTAACATAATATTTTTAGCTCTTTTATTTTATACTGCATTTAAAACGGAAATTGGTGACATAAATAAGAACCAAATCAACCAAATATTTGTCAAAACACTGTTTTAATTTATATGCTATAAACCAAATATGCCACCAAAATTTTTATGTTTTTAGTGCCTGAATATAATTTATTCACAAAAAGAAATAAAAAGTGCATTGGAATGAAATGCATCCTATTAAATATTCAATAACAATTGGCACAGACACAATTAGGAAAGGAAACATACAGTGATATAACCGTTATGTGATTTTGAAAAAATATTTCAATAGATAGGTTAGTGGTTAAACTATACAGGTTACCATTGCAGCCAGAGTAATATGATACTCTTTAGAGGTTCATAAAACAGCCCTTGGGATTCTTAAATCAAAGAAAAGATGACCAAGCCAATCTAATTGGTCTATATTTAGCATTCTCATTACAACCACAGAATTCCTTACAATATATCAAGTTTTCATTTTAAAATGTAAAGTTATCTGATTTAGAAAAGCAACTAAGATGCAAAAAGCTGAAAAGGTATTCAAGATTTAAAATTTCATTATTTTCCTTTCCAGAGGAGCCAAGAAAGAACATACTTTACAAGGAATACATCAAAGCATCAGTGGAACATAATGCTTCCCATGGAAAATGATGTGCACTGAATTATACAAAAGCAGTGTCTTTGTACTTATTTAGCCTGTCCTCTCCACCCCCACCCCCTACAAAGAATGTAGTGGTTTATACCTCTATAAATTGAATGTGAACTAGATCAAAGGGTATATGGAACGGTTTAAGAGAAATAATTATTAATTCAAATTGCATACTAAGGTGATAATAGAAAGAGTGATTGCTATTTACTATTATGTATAAATTTTAAATTGTGCTATATACAAATGTAGCAGTAATTTTCACTCTGGGGCTTCTTAGCATATAGACATCTTTTCTTTGGGGAAATTTCTAACTTAAGTATCTTGGTGGGAGCCAAAAACTGTCTGGATGACTGACGCTGAAAATGCCAGATTCTATTTTGTCTTCCTGCAAGTAGACTGTGGCTAGATAAAGCTCTAATTTAGAAGCCAGTACTGCAGAGAGTCAGGGAAAATGGCAGCATCATGTTTCCAGGGACAGCTATGACACCAGTTGGGTCCTGAAAGGAAAACTTACTACCAAGAAAACCAAAGAATGAAGCAGACTTAAGAATTGTGCCAAGGAAATAATTTGGGATGTGCTTATGAAAAATAGGCTTGCTTGTAAGGAAGAAAATCAGAAATCTACTGTGATTCTGAATGAATAACATTGCCCCCCAACTGGGTACCTATAATAACAATTGTTTGAATGACTGAGCCTTAAAATAGTACTCTGGTGTACAAACTTCAAAGCACATGAAGCAAAACCTATACATTTCCAAAACATCCACTATATTATTTTTTAATTTCTTTATTGATTAAGGTATTACATATGTGTCCTTATTGCCCCATTATCCCTCAGTACCCCCCATTCATGCCCTTACCCAGCCACCCCGTTGTCTGTGTCCATAGATTAGGCTTATATCCATGCATATAAGTCCTTTGGTTGATCTCTCCCCCTCACCCCCACCGTCCCCTGTCTTCCCTGAGGTTTGACATTCTGATCTATGTTACTCTGGTTCTGGAGCTGTTTTTGTTCATTAGTTTATGTTGTTCATTACATTCCATAAATGAGTGAGATCATCTACACAATGGAACACTATCTGCGGGGGCGGGGGGGGAAAGAAAGAAAGAAAAAAAAGGAGTCTTACCATTTGCAACAACATGAATAGAGCTGGAGAGCATTATGCTAAGTGAAATAACCCAGGCAGAGAAAACATCCACTTTAGATACAGTCATGGAAGACAACAGACAAACCAGATGATTCTCCCAGAGGTTGCAAGGACAAGGAAATTCTTCTTAAGAGAACAGACTGAGGGATTCCTCACAGAGCTTTTCTCCTTCTAGAGTTTTCCTATAGAATTCCACTATTACTATGAACTATCTGTTTGTTAGTCATCCATTTTTATAATAGAAGACTGCGCTGTGCTCTTTTGGTTCCTCTTACACCACTGTGTACTGTATGAAGAGAGGCATACAGAATACTTGATTTTTGTTTCTGTTTTTGTAGATTATAGAATTGAAGGAATCTCTTCCAAATCTGATGGAAAAAACTCACATAGAGAGTATGAACATTGAACTGAACACAGTCAGTAGGTGGAACTTTGGGTTCTCCTCCCCTCTATGTGGATAAGATTTTGTTCTGGGGGAAGAGAAATGTCCTTGGTATTGGGAAGCCATAGCAGACACTAAAGACTAGCTATAACCAAAAATGTATGCTCACTTTCATGAACTAGTTTCTTCAGGGAGTATGCTTTAGTCAAGAACTATATTTCCAGCCCTAGCTACTTTGGCTCAGTGGATAGAGCATAGGCCTGTGGACTGAAAAGTCCCAGGTTTGATTCCAGTCAAGGGCACATGCCTGGGTTGCAGGTTCAATTCCCAGTGAGGGCATGCAGGAGGCAGCCAATCAATGATTTTCTTTCATTATTGATGTTTCTATTTATCTCTCTCTCTGCAATATATATATTTCTAGCTCCCTAACTTCCCATCCTCATTTCTGAGAAATGAAAATATTTTGAATCATAGTTATTACAAATGACAAGGGAATGGATGTGTTGAGTAACATTTTGGAACCAATAATGAAGAAGCTATGTGCTTTCTCTGTCTTCTCTCCTCTTTAATATTCAAGCTTTATGTCAATGTTGAGGACAAACTGAATTGTTGTAGTGAAGGTATAAAAGCCTATGTCAATCTGCATCCTTGAGTAATTGTCTGGAGTATAGACCATCCCCATGCCTACCATCAGTGAGAAACATCAATATTGCTATTTATCTGAATACAGAAATAAATGGCTACTGTGGTAATTCATTAACACAAAGCTAACATTGACCTACTTAAAATGCCCATAAAACCTTAAAATAGAACAATCTGAGCAAGTGCACAGCAATTGTAAAATTACTAATTATTTGTATTATCAGCTTATCTTACATTAAAATAGGCATTGAATAATAATATTGATAGCACATAGTACACTATTTTTTTTTCATGATGTAGAGTATTGTGATGTGCATAGGTCCTTGGATGCCAGTTATTAGACCAAGAAGACATGAGAAGTCCTAGTCATATGAGAGAGTCTTTATTGCAAACCAAGCAGCCATTGCTACTAAGGAGCCATTAGACTAAGCAATTCTTCCAAGTGTCTTCAATAGCAGCTGCAAAAACATAGCAGCCATTGCTAACAAAGTAGCCTAACCAAACAGCCATTGTACACAAAGTAACCGTCTACTGGCTGGTCAACTCAGACAAAAGAGGCTTCTTGCCAAACAATTACATCAATATTTGGGTTATAGAAAGGTATACCTGTGTAGTGCGCACAATACAATTGCTGTGTCCTTGTTTAGATTGGCCCTTGACATCGGTGTACTTTGGAAAGAGCCCTACACTCAACTTGGTCTTAAATATCCGGAATACTCTGATTAGGGTTCCCACAGTACATTGTTACTATTATACCCCTGATCCCAATTTTAAGTATCAGAATTCACAGAGTCATTAGAAGTATTGTAGGAAAAAAAAGATTTCTCATGGGAATTAGAACTTACTTGATTATGGGAAAAGATGGGGCAATGAATGTCTAGAAGTAGAGATCATTGAAAGAGAAAAGTGGCAACTGACAAAACCATTGAGAACACTAGTGGGAATGCATAAAATAGAGATTGAAGGGAAATCCAAGAAAATACTCAGATCGAGGCATGGAAATGGGATGCCACAAAGAGAAACTTATAAGAGGTAAGAAATGACTACCTATGTGGAATCTATTTCTTGGAAATTGTTACATCTGATGCAACCACTGTTTCTGTGGAAATCATTACCCTTGCTGCCCCAGCCCAGCTCCGAGTGGTGAGTCTGAGTCTGCTGTTGGTCAGAAAGTCCAGTAACCAGAAATTCAAGTGGGGCATGAGGCAGGGAGAGCACTTCATTGTCCATTGCCATTTATGACCTTCACAGAGAAACCTTGTGAGTAAAATGACCTCAGTATTCCCTATTCTTTCCAAAATATGTAGTTCCTCTTATTAGCTAATCTCATCTGGAAGTCTTTAAAATAGAGAGTTCAGCTAAAAAAAATTCTCAGCCTTAAGCATTCACAATATTTTCTTATTTCTTATTCTCTTTTCAATACTAGTATCTGTTGGATCTTTTTCCCTTCAATCCTGATATTAATAATTTCTATTTTCTCTTTCTGATTATATTTGATTATTTTCCAAGGGTGTATCAATTCTGATCAACTTATTCCATTGTCAAGGACAATTTTTAACTCATTAATTATTGATCTTGTTAATCAGTAGTTATTTTGTAAAATATAATTAATTATTCCTTTGGTTATTTTATATTAAGTTATTTTAATTTAGGTGAGTCTTTAATTCTAATCTCTTAATGTTGGGGTTTAGGTTCTTATTTTTAAACTTTTATATGAGCTTGGAAACTAGGAATTGCCCTCTTAGCACAGCTTTAGCTATATCCCACAAAATTGATATGTTGTCTCTTTAATATAATTCAGTTTAAAACACTTTGCCATTTTGTGATATCTTTTGCAACCCATGGGTTGCCTTAAAGTGGAATGCTGCCCAATTTCCAAATATTTGGTTATTTGGTAAATATTAATTTGTGCTTCATTTATAACATATTAAAATTTGCACATTATTAAGTGTTTTCAAGTATTTTACATATTTTATAACCCAATATGTGACCTATATTTTGAATATTACACGTGAATTTAAAAATAATGTGTTTTCTGCAGTTGTTGAAATTTTGATTTATAAATGACAGGTCAAGTTGGTTCATAGTGTTGTTTAAATCTCTGGTTTTAAAAATATACTTTTATTGATTTCAGAGAGGGAGGGAGAAGAAGAGGTAGAAACATCAATGATGACAGTGAATCATTAATTGACTGACTTCTGCATGCATCACACTGGAGATGAAGCCCACAATCAGAGCATGTGCCACAACCGGGAATTGAATCATGATCTCCTGGGTCTTAGGTCGACAATCAACCACTGAGCCATGCTGGATTATATCTTTTTTTAATGAATTAACAAACCATTTTTTAAATTATTATAGAAAAGCAAAGAATTTGGGATAGTGGAGTCAATTTGTAAAAAGAAGAAGAAAGCTGGAGGACTTACCCTAGATGACTTTAAGAACTAAAACTACATTAATCCTGACAGTGTGATAGTTGAATAATGACTGAACTACAAATAAGTGGAACAGAATAATGTATCCATGGATATACACTTTCATGGTTAATTGAGTTTTCACAGATGTGCCAAAGCAATTAAATAGAGAAAACAGAATATTTTCCACAAATGCTGGAACAAGTGGGTATCTATATAGAAAATAAAACAACACATTTTATTTCTTATATACACAGAAATTAATTTAAAATTGACAATGGTTCTCAATATACAGACTATAACTATTTAATTTCTAGAGGAAAACAGAATTTTTGTGATAGTAAATAATTTTTAATAATTTATATCAAAAGTACACAAATTATACCTGAAATCAATTGATAAGACCGATGTCATCAAGATCAATACATTTTTCTTTTTATAAGACACTTGATACAAGCACATGACAGGTCACAGAATAGCAGAAAAAATTTATAAAACAAATGTTTATTAAATATCTTATATCCAGTGGAAATCATCTACTGAGTTAGTGTTAGGAACACATAGAGGACAGGTGATCTTCCATCCACTGCCCAGGTCTGCTGCTGAGATAATATTAGCTGGTTACCCATTCCTCATCCAGCAGAAGCATGGGTATTCTTGTTTCTCCTTTCAAAGTAGATTTAACACAATTGAGCAGGGAGTTGATCTTCTATTTCCTGAGAGACAAACACAGGAATGTCCAGTTTTTCCTACAGGTGCAGTGTTAATGGGGCGGGTCCAGCAGTGAGCTGAAGCATCAACAAACAGCAAGGAGATATAGAAAAGTTAAACTAGTGAGCATACTACTTCCACCCTTCTATCTCTTTACCCAGAGAGCATTGTGGGAAACTGATCTGCAGCAACACTGTGACTCAGCATTCTGCTTTCCCACTTCCTAAAACAGAGGATTAAATAAAATTAAGAGTCTATAATATAATATCAAAAATTTTAGGATATGTCCTGCCCCATGAGGCTCACTAGGTTGGGCATCATCCTATGCACCAAAAGGTTGCTGGTTTGATTCCCAGGGTTATGGGATTGATTCAGATGGTAACTCTCACATTGAAATTTCTCTCTTTCTCTCTTTCTCTCTCTTTCACTCTCTCTTTCTTGCTCTCACTCTCTTTCTCTCAAAGGAAAAATGACTCCTTATATCAAGAACCAGCATTATCATAAGAGATAATCAACCAATGACAATACCAAGTTAAATCAAATATTGGAATTATCTAGAAAGAAAATATCCTAATAAAAGAGTAATATGCAAATTGACCATACCTCTGATACACCCACAAGCCACGCCCACCAGCGAATCAGAAGCAAATAAATCCTATTCAAGATGGCTGCGACCACTGAGAGCAGAAAGGAGGTTTGGGTTTCCCTGGCAATGGAGGAAGCCAAGCTTTCTGCCTGCTGTTGCCAGCATAGGCCTCCACTCAATGCTACAAAGTTTAATAATAGAAGATATATAATCCCAACAGAAATGACAGCAGCCACAGAGCTGGAGAGAGCAGAGGCTAGGGTTGCCTGGGCGATGGAAGAAGCCAAGCTTCTGCAGCCCTAGTGCCTAGGCCTCCACTCTAGGCTACAAAGTTTCAATTATAGAATTTAAACAAACCCAAACCAAAATGGCTGTCACCATGGAGTGAGCAGAAGGCTTGGCTCCACTCCAGGCTACAAAGTTTCAATTGTAGAACATAAATTAATCCCAGATCCCAGGGCCTCCATTTGGGTTGCTGGGGGGCATGGCCAGCCTGTAAACCACCACAGGATCCTTGTCCAGGATGACCCATACCCCAAGGGAACCCCCACCGTGATCTGGGACACTTTTCAGGGCAAACCAGCTGGCCCCCACCGGTGCATCAGACCTCTATCTTATCTAATAAAAGAGTAATATGCAGATTGACCATCACTCCAATACACAAAATGGCTGCCTCCATGTGGTCAAAGATCCTGTTTTCATGTGGACATAAGATGGCCACCACAAGATGTCCAGCAGGGGAGGGTCATTTGGGAGGGACCATACATGCAAAGGAGGGCAGTTGGGGACGATCAAGCTTGCAGGGAAGGGCAGAAAGGAGTGACCAGGTTGGTAGAGGAGGAGATTTGGGGGCAAACAGGCTGGCAGGGGAACAGTTAGACATCATTTAGGCTGGCGGGGTAGTGGTTAGGGGGTGATCAAGCTGGTGGGAAAAAGCACTTAGGGGCAATCAGGGAGGCAGGCAGGTGAACAGTTTGGAGCCAGCAGTCCTGGATTGTGAGAAGGATGTCCAATTGCCTGTTTAGGCCAGATCCTACTGGGATCAGTCCTAAATGGGCAGTCGAATATCGCTCAAGGGGTTTCATATTGAAAAGGGTGCAGACTGGACTGAGGGACATCCCCTACCTCCCTTGCAGGAATTTCATGCAGTGGGCCTCTAGTCTATCATAAAAAGGTTTTAAGAGGCGATTACACATTCCCTTGAAACAACTTTATAAAAAAAAAAAAAAAAAGGAAAATCACAACAGACTACCAGCTATAAAAAAGAAGTAAATGGAAATTTAGAAACTGAAAAATAAAATAACTAAAATTGAGGTAAAGGACTTAAAAGGAAATGAGATTTTTATACTTCATAAATGAGCTTTTAAAACATCAATAACTATACACTAATATAAGATATATGTGTATATTATAGTATCTAGAGAACTAATAGAAACCATACAAAGCAATATATTTGTGAATACTATTAAAAATTCAGATAGCATCTTAAAAATGTTCACATAACCCATAGGAAATTAAGAAGAGCTATATAGAAAGATGAGACACAGAGGATGAAAATGATACACAGGAAACAATAAATGTCAGACTAAAACACTAACATAACTTCAAGTAATTTGAAGCTAAAGGATGAAAAATATATATCATATAAACACTAATAAAAAATATTAAAAAGTATAAACTCCAAAGTAAAATAATTAATTGAGACAAAGAAAACCATTACATAGAATAATCAATCTACCAAGAAGACATAACAATTTTAATTGCAAAAGCACAAAACACAACTTTAAGATGAATGATAAAAAATGATAGAGCTAAAAGGAGAAATAGAAAAATGAAAAATTATAGTTGTACATGTCAATACCAACTTATCCATCCACACCTGACAGAATTTACCCCCCAAAATTAGCAAAAATATAGAACTCAAAAACACCATTAACCAATAAAATCTAAATAATACATATAGAATACTTCATCCAATAACACAGAATACATTTACTTTTTGAGCACCTGTGGGACACACACCATAATACATTATGTTCTGGGTCATAAATCAAACCTCAATGTTTTTTTTTTTTCAAAATGTTTCAATACACAATATGTAATCTTACTATAATGGACTCAAACTAAAAATCAATAAAAGAAAGCAATAGACAAATCTTAAAGCATTTAGTAATTATATAACACTTCTAAATAAAGACTGGGTCAATGAAGTATTCTGAAAGGAAATTTTAAAAATACATAAAACTGAATGAAAATGAAAATATAACCTGTCAAATTAATAAATGCAGCTAAAGCAGTCAAGGTATATTTATAGTAATAAATATATGTTTTTGGGGAAAGTTCTCAAGTTAATAATTTAAATCTTTAAGAAATTAGAAGAAAAGAGTGGAACGCAGAGATGGGAGGTTGAAGGAAAACATGAAATATAAGAACAAAAAACAATGAAACTGAAATTAGGAAAACAATTTTTAAAAATCAATAAAATGAAAAGATGTTTCTACAAAATAGTAATAAAATTGATAAAATTCCAGCAATTCTGACAAATATAAGTCACAAAGTTCCAACATCAGGAACGAAATTGGATATCACGACAGATTTTGGGGTTAGCGAAATAAAATAAATACTATTAATAACTTTATACTCATAAATTTGACAACCTAGATTTGGAACAATTCTTTAAAATACTGAAACTATCCAAACTCAATCAAGATGAAATAGATAATCTGAATAGTCCTAATAAACATTAAGAAAAAGGGTATTGAAATTGATTAACTCAAAGGCTCATCAAAAGAAATTTCCAGACACAAATTTTCAGTAGAGATTTTTACCAACCCTTTAAAGATGAACTAGCATCAGGTTAAAAAATACACTGAAAAGAGAAGGAAGGATTAATTTCCAAGTCATTTTATGAAGAAGTATTACCCTAAATACCAAACCAAAAACAGAAAGTACAAACAAACAAACAAAAAACTAAAAACAACAACACAATGATGGGGAGACCTAAGGGGAAAAAAAGAAAACAGACTTAAAAAGCCTTACAATAAATATTAACAAATAAAATGCAGCTGTTTATTAAAATAATTATATAAAACAGCCAAGCGAGATTTAATCCAAAATGACCAAATTGAGTTTAAAACAGCTATGTAAAGCATGATCAGAATTCAAAATTAATGCATGTAAAACACCATATCAATCGGTGTAAGAGGAAAAAATCATATAGTTATATAAACTGGTGCATTAAAAGTATTTGTTAAAATTAAAATCCCATTCATGATAAGCTCTCAAACCAGGAATAGTAGAGAGAAACTTCTTCAATTTGATAAAGAACATTTACAAAACTTCTACAGCCGGCATCACACTTAATGTTGTGTGACAATATTTTCCTTCTAAAATGAGGGTAAAGAAGGGGGAATTTCCTTTCACCACTCTTTTTCAATATAATGCTGGAATTTTAGACATTGCAACATGGAAAGAAAAAGAAATAATGGTCAATCATATTGTAAAAGAAGAAGTAAAACTCCAGTTGTAGATGTCAACATTTTCTATACAGAAAACCTCAAGGAATATTAAAAACAAAACAAAAACAATCTTTTAGAACTAATAAGTAAGTATAGCAACAAGATATAAGGTCATACCCCCAAATCAATCATACTTCTAAATACTGAAACTGCACATGTGGGAAACAAAATTAAAATTATAATATCATTTGCAATCACTCCAAAAATAATAAAATACTTAGGTGTACCCTTAACTTAACAAAACATGTATAGGATTTGTATGCTAAAAATAACAAAATGCTAATGAAATTAAATAAACCCTAAATAAATGGAGAGACATACTATATTCATAGATTGGAAGACTTAACATAGAAAAGATATTTATTTTGCCTCAATGGTCTATAGGTTTTATATTATTTAACACTGAAATTTTTAGAAATATTTTTATAGCTTCCAACAAGCTTATTCTAAAATTTATAAGGAAAAGTCATAAGCCTTAAAGTAAATAAAACATTTTTTAAGAAAGTAAGGAATCATTCTAATATTTTATACTGGAATGTAGTTATAATAACCAAGACAACATGGTATTGGAACAACAGACATGTAACTGAATAGAGATGAATAGAGAATCAAGAAATAGATTCACACAAATGTGCTGCCCCCACACATTTTGACACAATGTAAAAGCAGGGAGACAGGAATAGTCCTGAAGCAACTGGTATCCATAGGCAGGTGGGCATTCATGCAAACATACATACATACATATATACATACTAGAGGCATGGTGCAGGAAATTCATGCACAGGGGATGGGGAGTATCCCTAAGCCCAGCCTGCACCCTCTCCAATCTGGGGCCTCTCAAGGGATGTCCAACTGCCCATTTAGGCCTGATCCTACCAGCAGGCAGTTGGACATCCCTCTCACAATCCAGGACTACTGGCTCCCAACTGCTCGGCGGCTGGCCTTCCTAATTACTCCTAACCACTTCTACCTGCCAGCCTGATCATCCCCTAACCACTCCCCTGCCAGTCTGATTGATGCTTAACTGATCCCCTGCCAGCTTCTTTGCCCCTAAGTGCCCTCCTCTGCAGGCCTGGTCACCGCCAACTACTCTCCCCTGAAGTCCTGGGTCCCCCACAAATGCCCTTCTCTGCAGGTCTAGTTGCCCCCAACTTCCCTCCACTGCCAGCCTGGTCACCCCTAACTGCCCTCCCTTGCAGGCTTGATTGACCGCAACTACTCTCCTGTGCAGGCTAGTCCCTTTCAACTGCCCTCCCCTGCTGGCCTAATTGCACACAACTGCCCTCCCTAGCAGGTATAGTCCCTCCCAATTACCCTCCCTTGCTGGCCATCTTGTGGCAGCCATCTTGTGTCCACATGGGGTCAGGACCTTTGACAACATGGGGGCAGCCCTCTTGTGTGTTGCAGTGATGATCAATCTGCGTATTATTCTTTTATTAGATAGGATAGAGGCCTGATGCATGGGTGGGGGCCAGCTGGTTTGCCTTGAAGGGTGTCCCAGATCAGGGTGGGGGTTCCCTTGGGGCATGGGGTAAACTGAGTGAGGGGCCTATTGTGTTTTCCAGGCCAGCCATGGCCCCTGGTGATCCAAGCAGAGGCCCTAGTATCTGGGAATTATTTATGTTCTACAATTGAAACTTTGTAGCCTTAATCAGATGCCAAGACAGTCCAGGGCTATGGAAAGCTTGGCTTCCTCCTTTGCTCGGGGCAACCCTACCCTTCTGCTCTCTCCAGCTCTGTGGCTGCCACCATTTTTGTTGGAATTTATTTATTTTCTATAATTGAAACTTTGTAGCATTGAGTGGAGGCCTGGGATGGCCAGGGTGTGTGGAAAGCTTGGCTTCCTCCATCGCCAGGGAAACCCAAGCCTCTCTCCTGCTCTCTCCATGGCTGCAGCCATCTTGGTTGGGGTTAATTTGTATACTCACTCATGATTGGCTGGCAGGTGTGGCTTGTGAGTGTAGGGGAAATATGGTCAATTTGCATATTACTCTTTTATTAGATAGTATGCAGATTCACACATAAATGGTAGCCTTGATCCCAAACTCATACCTTATACAAAAATCAACTCAAGACTGATTATAGACTTCAATACAAAACTATATATGTATTTTTTAATGTAGGGTGAAATCTTTGGATATAGAGCTAGGCTAGATCTCTTTAGATCTGATACTGAAACCTTACTCTGTAAAATAAGAAGTGATAACATGAATTTCATAAAAAATACTTTTGCAATATGAAAGACTATTTATAGGATGAAAAGAAAATCTGTAGACTGGATGATAAGATTTATAAACTACATCTATAATAACAAAAGTATAATGTGCTAATTAGATGGGAAGTCCTTTCAGATATCCTTCCTGATGAATTTTCAGATGAAATCAGGTCTTCAAGGGAAGGCTGTGTCCTGGGTGCCAGAGGTAAGCCAGTGCCAACAGCCAGGGGAAGGAAGGAATACTCTTGCAGGAATTTTGTGCATCAGATCTCTGGTATCTGATAAAGGACTAGTAGAACTCAAAAGAAAACAATCCAATTAGAAAATGAGCATAAGGCATTCTAAAAACACTGAGAGTATGCATACAACAACCTGGATGGACCTGAGGAAGTAATGCTAAATAATATATCAGGTAACATAAGAATGTATCCTGCATGATTCCATTTATATGACATTCTTAAAATGACAAATTACATTAATGTTGATCAGATTATTTGTTGCTAGCAACAAAAACATAAGAGTAAGAAAGGAAGTAGGTGTGATCCTAAGAGAACAACATAAAAAGCTAAAAAAAGTACATATTGTATATTTCATATATATAAAGTTTCCCTCCCCCCAAAAAAGTAAAGCCCACTTATTTTATTGGAATTTAGAATAGGGTGTACTTAGTGACATCAGAGGAACAGGAGGGGTTTTCTGACGTTCAGGTAATGATCTGATTCTGAATGTAGTTACATTTACATTATGTGATCTTATCAATTTGTACGCATTATTATAAGGGGACATTTTAAAAATTCCTGTTATGTTTAACAAGTATAAGTTCAGTATAAATGTACTACAATTATGCAATTCAAAAATTAAAATAATTATAAAATAGATATCACTGCATAAATAAATCATTGAGATTATTATTACATTACTCATCAAGCTATATCAAGGCCCCCCTTCCCCACACACAAATATAAACACACTTCATTTTATAGTTCCGTTGCACTACATGTTGGTTAAACTTTATCCTAGAAAATCTATAAGATCTTAGATGACTTAAAATCTTTAAATTTTGTTCCTCATTTTAAAAAGCAAACAAGCTGAGAATTAGTGTGACGTCTCTAAATTTCTCATCACTCAAAGTTGTTTGTAAAGTATACTACATGTATATGTGACTACAGGCCTGAGGGAAAAGGTGTCTCCGGCCAGAGCGAGGCAGTGCAGGCAGCCAGGGGAAGGAAGGCCCCCGTTCTTGCACAAATCTTTGTGGATCGGGCCTCTAGTGTTTATATGAGCTGTTTGGAATTAAATTATCTATTTATTTCACTTTATAGACTGAAATTTTAAATACATAAGAAACATTTGAAATAGCCCTTTATTTATTTATTTATTTTTTTAAATATATTTTATTGATTTTTTACAGAGCAGAAGGGAGAGGGATAGAAAGTCAGAAACATCAATGGGAGAGAGACAATGATCAGCTGTCTCTTGCACGCCCCCTACTGGGGATGTGCCCTTGCCGGAATCGAACCCGCGACCCTTCAGTAGGTAGTCTGACGCTCTAGCCACTGAGCCAAACCGGTCTCGGCGAAATAGCCCTTTATTTAAATGCATTTTATTACATGACATGTTACTTTCCCTGCAGATTTTATTTAAAGAATATGTGTATGACCCTCATCATAAAAGACCACAAACTGTATCAGCCAACTTGACATGATCACTTTAGTTTTAGTTCCAGCATCAAGCAGCTTTGTAACCTTAAATATGTCACAAAAATATTTTTTGCCTCAAATACCTAATTATTTGAATGACTAATACATCCCCTGCCATCTCAGATGACTCGTGTATGTTAAATGAGAAAAGATAAATAATTTAAAATCTGTAGAGCAGTCTATGAATGCAAATGTAGTTATTATTATTATCATCATTATCAAAATTATTATAGGTTTTGTTTTGAGAGGGTTTTTCTGCTTATTTTCTAATGTTTGGGAAAGATTTTTTAGTAAATTTATTGGGGTATCTGGTTAATGGCACCATATAAATTTCAAGTGTATAACTTTACAATACAATACGTATATACTCCACTGTGTTCTCACTACCGAAAGTGTAGTCTCCTTCCATCATAATATATTTGATTCCCTTTATCCACTTTGTCCTCCCCCAATACTTTTTCCCTCTGGTAACTACCAATCTGTTTGTTTGATTGTTTAGTTTGTTCATTTGTTGTTTTTTGTTTTATATCTCACATGTGTAAAATCATATAGTTCTTGTCTTTTCTGTTTGACTTATTGGTTTCATGTAATTTTTTACTTTTATCCATTTTATGGGAGAAAATGTACAAAGATTGTACTGGCATAAACACACACACACACACACACACACACACACACACACACACCCTTAAAAATGTTCCACTCTGCCCCCACTTTTTCTAATACTGAAATTCTACTCTGTTCATTACCCTTCCATTACTTTCCCTTTATTTCCTCCCAAGGGACAATAATGATAAGTTTCTGCTGACAGTTCTTGAATTTCAATTTATAGACCCTGGGGCAGGGCATTTAAAAAAATCTTTATTGTGGAAAGTATTTCACAGAGACAGGGCAGTTTGGATAGAATGCCCCCAATATTGAAATTTCCTGCCATGTGTTAGTTCAGAGAGCTCATGGTTAAACCTTCAGGCAAATATGTAAATCTGTTTTTGTGTTTTTTAAACAGAAGGCTTGTATGTGTTTCAAAATAGATATGCATTTAATAAGCATTTATTCAATGTTACAGATCTTAGAACTGAGAAACTTTCCCAGGAACCGGTAAAGTAAATGAGATAGCGGAGACTGAGCTGCATTTACAAGTGCCCAGTATTCAACAAATCTCCACCAGGCAAAGCATAATAGACAAGGTTATCTCTTTGTTAAAAAGGAACATGATCATGTAGATAAGCACAGGCATTCAAGTACTGTCCCAAAAATGCTTATGGCTTTCTTCTCTGTGTGTTGATATTTCAATTCATTTCCTTTTGTCCTTATACTTTTATATATTTGCAATTATTTCACAATTAGTATTTAGTTTTAGACAATTAGGAAGTACATTAAAAAACCTGTTATAGTAAAAAAAAATAATGGCATTTCAATCCAAAACAATATCCTTACAATAATTAATTTTATAAAACCTATTTGAGGTCCTGCACACAAAATTCAGCACTTGGAGTGTCCCTCAGCCCAGCCTGTACCCTCTCACAGTATGGAAGCCCTCGGGGGATGTCCCACTGAAGACTTAGGCAACTCCCTGCAGTTTCTAACTGAACAGCACCACCCCTATGAAGTGCACTGACCACTGGGGGGAAGGTCCTGCATTAAACATCTGCCCACTGGTGGTCATCACAGTGACCAGTCGTTCCACCATTTGGTCATTTTGTATATTACCCTTTTATTATATAGAACTAGAGGCCCTGTGCACAAAAATTTGTGCATGGAAGTGTGTGTCCCTCAGCCCAGCCTGCACCCTCTCCAATTTGGGACCCTCGAGGGATGTCCGGCCTGCCAATTTAGGCCTGATCCCAGTAGGACTGCTGGCTTCCAACTGTTCACCTGTCTGCCTCCTTGATTGCCCATGCCGATTCTGCCTGCCAGCCTGATCACACCTTAACCACACCCATGCTAGCCTGTTTGATGCCTAACTGATCCCCTTCCAGCCAAAATGCCTATTACCTTCCTTTGCAGGCTTGGTCACCCCTAACTTCCCTAGCCTGGAGCCCTTGTCCCCCACAACTGCTCCCCACTATGGGCCTGAGTCCCCCCAAATGCCATTCTTTGCAGGCCCAGTCACCCCCAACATCCCTCCTATGCTGGCCTGGTCACTCCTGACTGTCCTCCCTTGCAGGCCTGGTCCATCCCAAATGAGCTCTCCTGCTGGCCATCTTGTGGTGGCCAGCTTGTGTCCACATGGGAGGCAGGATCTTTGACCACATAAGGGCAGCCATATTGTGCATTGGAATGATGGTCAATTTGCATACTATTCTTTTATTAGATAGGCAAGAGGCCAAGTGGATATTCTATCTAATAAAAGAATAGTATGCAAATTGACCATCATTCAAATGGGGGCCAGGACAAGTTTGCCCTGAAGGGTGACCCAGATCAGGTTGGGGGCTCCCTTGGGACATGGGGTAGCCTGGGCAAGGGGCCTGAGGTGGTTTTCAGGCTGGCCAACCCAAGTGGAGGCCCTGGTATCTGGGGTTTATTTATATTCTATAATTGAAACTTTGTAGCCTTTAGCAAAGGCCAGGCCTAGCCAGAGAAAGTGGAAATCTTGGCTTCTTTCATCACTAGGGAAACTCAAGTCTCCTGCTTGCTCTGTGGCCAGCTGTCAACTTTGTTGGGTTAATTTGCATACTCGCTCCTGATTGGCTGGTGGGTGTGGCTTGTGGTTGTAGCAGAGTGATGATTAATTTGCATGTTTCTCTTTTATTAGTGTAGATTATACACATTCTGTTCAATAACAATTAAAAGTTGAAAATGAGGAGGAAGGAAGATAGTGGCATAGGTACATATACTACTGTCCTGCACAACAATTTCAAAACTACAACTAAAGGATAAAACAGATATCATCCATAAACACCAGAAGGCTGGCTGAGTGGAAATTCTGCGAATAGAAGGAAAGATAGAGGGACGCTGTGACTCAGAGGAGCTGTGGAGGGCAGAGTTGCAAAGACATGTGGAGGAAGAGGTGCGGAGCTGCGCATGAGCAGAAAGGGCGGGAGGCTGAATACTTGGCTGGTTTTTTTGAATGGGGAAGGAGACAAAGGCATCCCACTGCACTGATTCCCCATTTCTGGGCGAGTCTCAGGGAACCCAGACTCATATAGGGTGAAACTGGACCATAAGGAGGAAGCACATGGAAAGTCGGGAGCTGCATAGGTGCACTAGCTCATGGAAAGGGCGTGTAAACCTGGGAACTGCAAAGGTGCACAAGCTCGCAGAGAGGATGCGTGGCTGGCTCTCTCTTTCTGGATAAAATAAAATAAATCACCAGACTGCATTGTTTTCCAGCTCTAGGTGAGACTTGGGTGTGAACTGAACTGTCTGGCAGTGGGCAGAGCTTGAGGGCAGCTTTCTCTCAGAGGTGCGTGCAGCCCTTGCCATGGGGCACAGTGATCCAGGTGCTGCGTAGGGCTGGGCTAATAGGAAACCAAGGCTGTCTGCTCAGCTGAGAGACTCCATCCCATCCAAGCTGAGCACAGTGGCTCTCATAGCATAAACACAGCTGATTCTCACAGCCAATTGGCCTGGGGGTCAACCCCTCCCACTGATACCAACAACAATCTAGGCTTAACTACAACAAGACTGTGCAACCCATAAAGGTCGTGCACCAAGAGTATCCACCTCAGGTAACTAGGCAGGCAGAGCCACTGTCTCCCAGAGGACATCTACCACACAAAGCTATGAGACCAACTCAGGGAAGCAGCCAAAATGTAGAGGCAGGGAACTAATCACATTTGAAAGAAATGGAGTGAAAAAAACAACTGGACATAGAGTTCAAAACCAGGGTTATAAGGTTTTTCAAGAAGCTCCTAGAAAAGGCTGATAAATTTAACGAGACCCTCAAAGATATGAGGAGACCCTAGAGGATATGAAAAAGGACCAACTAGAAATTAAGTATATACTGACTGAAATTATATATATATATATTATACAAAGACCTAAAAGTACTCTAGAGGACCACAAGAATCAAGTCAAAGATTTGAAATACAAAGAAGAAAATCCACTCAGCCAGAAAAGCAAGAAGCAAAGTGAATCCAAAAAATTGAAGAATGTGTAAGGAGCCTCTGGGACAACTTCAAGCATACCAACATTCAAATTATGAGGGTACCAGAAAAAGAGAGATAGCAAGATACTGAAAACATATTTGAAGAAATAGTGACTGAAAATTTCCCCCACATGGTGAAAGAAATAGACTTACAAGTCTAGGAAGCACACAGAACCCCAAACAATAGGAATCCAAAGAGGACCATACCAAGACACATCATAATTAAAATGGCAAGAGTAAAATACAAAGTGAGAATATTAAAAGCAGCAAGAGAAAACCACTTAGTTACCTATAAGGGAGAACCCATACAACTGTCAGCTGATTTCTCAACAGAAACTATGCAGGCCAGATGGGAGTGGCAAGAAATATTCAAAATGATGAATAACAAGAACCTACAATCAAGATTACTCTACCCAGCAAAGCTATCATTCAGAATTGAAGGTCAGATAAAGTGCTTCACAGATAAAAAAGAGCTAAAGGAGTTCATCACCACCAAACCAGTATTATATGAAATGCTGAAAGGTATTCTTTAAGAAGAGGAAGAAGAAGAAAAAGGTAAAAATAAAAATTATGAACAACAAATACACATCTATCAACAAGTGAATCTAAAAATCTAGTGAATTAAAAACAGGATAAACTGGTGAATATAATAGAATCAGGAGCAAAGAGAGGGAATGTACTGACAATTCTTGGGGGGAAAGGGTGTGGGAGGTGCAGGAAGAGACTGGACAAAAATCATACATTTATGAATGAGGACTGAAAGGGGGAGGTAAGGGCAGAGGGTGGGATGGGTACCTGGTGGATCAAGCTATGGGGGCAGGGCGAAGAGGAACATTGTAATTAATAATCTGAACAATAAAGATTTATTAAATTTAAAAACAAAAAAAAATAAAAGTGAGAAATGATTGTATAATTTATGTGTTGGTAGATGTTTTATTCTTATTTTCCTGATTGTAAAATATTATATGTCTTCCTTTCCACAAAAGGTAATAATAAAGTTGAATTTTTTCATAATGTCCTTGTTTTTCTTTATTGGATATATTATATATGGATATGTTGCTAATTAATGTATTATTTAGTTTTACATTTTTAAATTTTATTTAAAACAGTTCATTTTGTGTATGTTTCTCTATTTTTTAACTCATAACTATGAGTCTTGTCCAGCTTGATATGTACAACAATCCTTGATTCTCTTCATTGCTTATTTGTGTTACTTTGAAGAATTGAGTAATCCTTCTACTCCAACATTAAAAGTAATGTTTATTTTTCTCTAGCACCAAAAATGCTGTTAAAATAATTATTCCACAAATATTCTTATATATACATATAAAGGGTATATATTATAAATGAGGAATAGATGTACAGAATTAGAGGATATGTTAATTTCATATTAATATGCCCATATTAACTGTATTTCTCTCCACTTAATTGATTTTTACTACTGTGTTTTTCTATTGCATTAAGTTATGATAATATTTTTTCTACTTTATATTTCATTTTTAGGAGGAAAACATTTTATCTTTTTTAATCCTTAAGTTAGAGGCATAAGAGATGGGTATTTAGTCTTTCTTCTTTTCTACTATAAGACTAAGATTTTCACTGTCCTTAAAATATTGAAGTAGCTATTACCTAAAAGTTTTGCTGTATAGAATTGTTGTTTTCATTTACTTATAATATGTTAGCATTTAAAAATAAATTTCTACATGTAAAAGTTTTGCAGATGTATGAAATGTTTTTGCTTTTCTGAATTTAACTATTTATTTAAGTTATTAGTGAATTCTATACTTTTGTATGTTTTTATGTTACTAATTAGCAATGTTTCATTTCAATTCAAGAAATTTCTTTTGCATTTCCTATAAAGTACTCTCTCAGCTTTTGTTTGTTGGAGGCTCTTTGCCTCTCTTTAATTTCTGAAGGACAGCTTTGCTAAAGAAAGTATTCTTGGTTTGGTGGGGGTTTTTTTGTTTTGTTTTTTGCTTTGTTTTTGTTTTGTTTTTAGAACTCTGAATATATCATCTCATTCCTTCCTGGCCTACAAGATTTGTGCTGAGAAATAAACTGATATTTTGGGACATAACTTGTATATGACAAGTTGTTTTTTATTTTGTTTTATTTTGTTTTTCTTGCTGCTATTAAAATTCTCTGTCTTTTACTTTTGATGTTCGGCTATAATATGTCTTCGTGTAATTTTTTTTTTTTTTTTTAGAATCATTCTGTTTGGAGACCTCTGTCTTTATGAACCTAGATGTTTATATTCCTCCTGAGATTTGCAAATCCTCCAGTTATAATCCTAACAATTTGAGTAATATGCAAATTGATTGTCACTCCCACACACAAGATGGATGCCCCATGTGGTCAAAGATATCTGCTCCCATGTGGACACAAGATGGCCACGACAAGATGGCCAGCAGTGGAGGGCATTTGTGGGCAATGAGGCTAGCAGGGGAAGGCAGTTGGTAGGGACCAGGCCTGCAAGGGAGGGCAGTTGGGATAGATCAAGCCTGCAGGGTAGAGCAGCAAGGGGTGATCAGGCCAGCATAGGAGAGAAGTTGGGGGCGACCAGGCCTCAGGGAGAGGCATTTGGGGGGACCCAGGCCTGCAGTAGAGAGCAGTTGGAGGGATTATACCTGCAACAGAGGGTAGTTGGGGGGTCCAGGTCTTCAGGAGAGGGCAGTTAGGGGTTACCAGGCCTACAGAGGGCACTTAGGGACAATCAGGTTGGCAGGGAAGCAGTTAGGCATCAGTTAGGCTGGCAGGGGAGTGGTTAGAGGATGATCAGGCTGGCAGGCAGAGCAGTTAGGAGCAATCAGGAAGACAGGCAGGCAAGCAGTTGGGAACCAACAGTGACTGCCCGTTTAGGCCCGATCCTATTGAGATTGAGAGGTACCAGATTGGAGAGGGTCCAGGCTGGGCTGAGGGACACTCCCTACACCCCCGTGCATAAATTTCATGCCAGGCCTCTGGATCTTTAAATAAATATTCTATTCCTTTCTTTCTCTCTTTTCTTTTTGTCACTCTCATAATGCATACATGTTGGCTGGCTGATGGTGTCCATAAAACCCATAGGCTTTCTATACTATTTTTCCATTCTTTTTTTCTCCTTTGTCTTCATAATTTCAAAGAATCATTTTTTGAATTCACAGATTCCTTCTTATACTTGACTGAATCTGCTTTTGAGTTCTATATTACAGTTTTCATTTTAATCATTGTATTCTCTAGCTCCAAAATTTGTTCTTTTTTTATTATTTCTATCTTTTTTATACTCATTTTGATAATATATTCTTCTTTTGCCAAGTTATCTGAGTTTTCTTGCAGTTTGCTGAGTTTCCTTAAAACAATTATTTTGAATACTTTATGAGGTGTTATATATACCTTTATTTCCCTTGAGTTGATTATTGAAAAATTACTGTGTTCTTTTAGTAGTGTCATATTCCCTTGATTTTTCATGATTCTTGAAGAATTGTATCTCTGTCTCCTCATTTGAAGTAGCTGTAACCTTCTGAATTCTTTATCGTCTGAATTCAAGGAAGAAAGATCTTCACCAGTAAACTTGGTTAGGAATTCTGGGTATCTTTCAGACTTTTTCTATGTTTCATTACTCTTCTACCCTTTTGAGGAATGAAAGGTGTCTTAGGACTATATGTCTTTTCTCCATCTCATAAAAGCAGACTGGGTGCTTAGAGCCTCCCATTTATTGCCCATATCTGTCAGTGTGCTGAAGTGTTCAAACTTATGTGTCTTTTTCAAATACAGCAGAGTTAAGTTAACTGTCTATTTGTACTAATGCATGGTCTGTAGAAGGTTTTGCACATCGTATGTGAAGACATTTATGGGGCACCAGCCAAACGGGTGGATTGGAATCCCAGGCCTCCACAAAGGTATTCTCATCCTTGGATGGTTGTCAAAATCAATGCTTCTTTGGGTGAGCTTGTCCCATGTAATGTTATCTTAGGGAACTGACAACCCAGAGTTTATTTTATTCTTAACAGGTAGTACTGCCAAAGAGAAATGGCTATTTCTTCCCTTATTACAACAATAAACCACAGGGTATGTTTTTGTTGTCCTTGCTTGTGATATGTGACATGGTTAAAGAAATCGTTTTGTCCAAGGGGTAAGGTGTTCTCTTTGGGAAGTGTGGATCATAAATCTACCTGTGAGTCAAGGGAGTCAGCAGTAATATAAACAGCAATTTGGAAAGGGGCAGGCAAATAATATATTTTTACTTGTTAAGGCTCAGAGGACTGGGAGTGTAATTTGGACTCAACTACAATAAAGCTTTGAAAAAGTTCTCTGAATCATTTACACACTGTTAATATCCACACTGGAAAATTCTGATAACTTTATATGATAGATTTTGGAATATCTCACTTAACAGGGCAACACCTTGTACTTAATCAGTTATTCTGCCTTTTCTTCAAGATATTGATTCAAAAAGTCCACCTTGCTGATCACAATGATTTCTACCAAAGTCCCTCAATTTTCCAACTGTCCTCTGTAGCAGTAATTAAGGCTTAGTTTTCTCCCTTAGCAATTGAAATGGGAAATTTTGGACTGGAACATGTGGTGTTCCCCTGGGTAGGATGGTTCTTGATGATGAAAATAAGACTTTTTTGGGAGGAGGGAGCGGGGAGTCCAGCAGCTTGACTCTGTACCTAGGTAATCAATATCCCTAATGCACATTCCTGAACCATAAGCAAACCCCAGAGGGGGTTATCAGCACTGGCGCCAGGCTAGGCCTTTAGGTGTGGTCTCACGGACTCCATTCCAATACACAGGGCTTTTTGCAAAGCCCATGAAAAGTCCAGAAATCTAATCCATATTTAGGGGACAAAGAAACCAAAGGGTCTTAAGAGAAAGCTTTCTCCATATTGGGTTTCTCAGGATTTGGAAACAGGCTCCCCTGAGTCACAGTACTAATACATCTGGAAATAAATGAGTTTTTCCTGTATCTCTGAGTATTCCTGTGTATGTATTTTCCAGTCCCCTGGTAAATTCTGTAACATTCTTAAATTGCTTTAGCTCTTGCCCCTATTTCATCTGTTATAGTATGTTGTCTACTTCTCTAGCTTAATCTTATTCAAAATTTCTTCAAATAAAATTACCACTAAATTAAAAAAATACAACTTATGTTTATTAAATTATTAAGTAATTTATTTCCTTACTTATTGAATTCCAAGTCAATATTTTTCTTTCAAAAAATGATATCTTAAATGAATATTTATATATCCAGATTCATATTTTAAAAGAATATTTACATGTTGAAATTATTTTATCTGACAATTGGAAGATACCTTCTGTGGTTCCTGTTGAACTATGCTTTTTCCTGTCTAATTTCTCAAATTCATAGTTGAGTTTTTTCTCATTCACTGATAAAAATTATCTTGTTGTATTTGGCATTATGTAACTAAAGACTCCACTCTTTGGAAGCTTACATAATGTTTTTCATTTTTTATTTTGAGCTTGTTATTTACCTAATATGCATTTTCCAATTAATGAATTATTTTTAGGTTGAGTTTAATCTGTGAAACTTTTAATAGAAATTTCTTTTATTAATAGGATTTCTTTACTTCCTACTTACACTGCATACTTTTTATAGTATCTTGCTATATTTTTGTCTTGCTCTGTTGAACCTTTTAGTCATGTAAAATAATTGTTGCCACATTTCTTGTATTTTTTGTTCTATTTTAATTCCTTGGAGTTTGTTATCCTCTATTTTATTATTTCTGATACATAATTCTGCTTTATATGTTCTTATAATTAACTTATTAGAAATGGAAATATTTATTCAAAAAATCATTTACCCGTGGGAATCCTGTGCTTCCTAATTTATAGAACTAAGTGCATAATAGGCTGGGACTAAATACTTTCACATTAATTTAACAGCTTGTGATTCTTATTACACTAGAGGACTGGTGCACAAAATTCATGCACTGGGGGAGTGTCCCTCAGCCCGGCCTGCACCCACCTCAATCTGGAACCCCTCAGGGGATGTCCAACTGCCGAGGTGTGAGACATCCCTCTCACAATCCAGGACTGCTTGGTCCTAACAACAGGCCTGCCTGACTGCCTGATTGTCCCTAACCACTGCCCAGCTGGCCTGATTGATGTCTAACAACTTCCCTGCAGGCCTGGTCACCCCAACTGACCTCCCCTGCTAGCCAACTTTTGAAAACTTGGGGGTGGGCGAAAGTCATGCAAGGCGTTGGAGGTGTCCCTCAGCCCAGCCTGCACCCTCTCCAATCTGGGACCCCTCGAGAAATGTCCAACTGCACATTTAGGCCCAATCCCATCAGGATTTATTTGCTCCTGATTGGTTTGTGGGCATGGCTTGTGGCTGTATTACTCTTTTATTAGATAGGACTACAGGCCTAGTGCATGAAATTCATGCACAGGGTTTGTGGGGGAGTGTTCCTCAGCCCAGTCTGCACCCTCTCCAATCTGGGACCCCTTGAGGGATGTCCAACTGCCCATTTAAGCCTGATTTCAGTAGGATCAGGCCCAAAAGGGGAGTCAGACAACCTTCTCACAATCTAGGACTGCTGACTCCCAACTGCTCACCTGTCTCCCTTTTGGATTTCCCCTAACCACTTCTGCCTACCAGGCTGACCACATCATATTGAAGTGATAGTCAATCTGCATATTACTCTTTTATTAGATAGGGTAGAGGCCTGATGCATGGGTAGGGGCCAGCTGGTTTTCCCTGAAGTGTGTCCTGGATCAGGTTGGGGGTTCCCCTGGGGTGTGGGGTGGCTTGGGAAAGGGACCTGTAATGGTTTTAAGGCCAGCCATGCCCCCCAGTGATCCAAGCAGAGGCCCTGGTATCTTGGATTTGTTTATGTTCTATAATTGAAACTTTGTAACCTGGAGCGGAGCCAAGCCTTCTGCTTGTTTTGTGGTGACAGCTATTTCTATTGGGGTTTATTTAAATTATATAATTGAAACTTTGTAGCCTGGAGTGGAGGCCTATGTCCTCTAGAGCTGCAGAAGCTTTGCTTCCTCCATTGCCCAGGCAACTCTAGCCTCTGCTCTCTCCACCTCTGTGGCTGCTGCCATGTCTATTGGAATTTATGTATCTTCCATAATTGAAACTTTGTAGTATTGAGTGGAGGCTTAGGCCGGCAAGGGCAGCAGAAAGCTTGGCTTCCTCCATTGCCGGAGAAACCCAAACCTCCCTCCTGCTCTCAGTGGCTGCAGCCATCTTGGTTAGGGTTTATTTGCATATTTGCTCCTGATTGGATGGTGGGGTATGGCCGGTGGGCATGGCTGGTGGGTGTAGTGGAGGTGCAGTCAAATTGCATATTACTCTTTTATTAGATAGGATATGTATAATATTAAAGCAGGTTCTAAAATCTCTCTGTGTGTGGGGGTGTATTTCTTATTAGTAAAACTTTTTCCCTACACAGAGTATAAGACAAAATGAAAAAACAAACAAAAAAAAGAACAGGATTTCTTTAAAAGCCAAGTGTTTCTTCCCTCTATTTATTTTTAAGTGTGCTTCCTCTACAAAGGATTGGAATTATATGTTTTGAGTTTTCTTTTGTACTGAGATAAAGTCTTAAGATCCTGTCTTACAGTATACATTAAATGCAAAATCTTTTTCCTGGGGCAGTGCTCAGCAAACTGTGGTTCGAGAGCCACATGCAGCTCTTTGGCCCTTTGAGTATGACTCTTTCTCAAAATATCATGGCCTAGGTGAGTCTATTTTGAAGAAGTGGCATTAGAAGAAGTCTAAGTTTTAAAAATTTGGCTCTCAAAATTAATTTCAATTATTGTACTGCTGATATTTGGCTCTGTTGACTAATGCGTTTGCCAACCAATGGTCTAGAGAATATTTTGGAACAAATGGATTATCTTTATCCCACATATCACACAAATCACAATAACTGTATTTCCCAAACATTTACTATGTTCCACTTTACTGAAATGTTTGGATTGAAATTGAATTATTGTAATCCTACTTGGAATTTTAGGAGTCAGAACATTTATGCATAATTTCTATGTGCTTTTAGTATACAGATGCCATGTTAACTCAGCTTATTGTTCTGAAATTGAAAGTCTCAATATGCCCTTGAAATTTAAATTTTAAGCATATTTCAGAATTGCTCTTCATTTGTATTTACTGTATTTTTCTTTCTACTGTTTGTGACTAAGACATGGGTTCCATTTGCTTGGAATGCAAGCCCTTTCTCATGTTCTCCTAATGCCAGATATTTCTTATTCTTTATTGATTTCTTCTTTTATGCCTAAAGTCAATGTAGTTTTTCCATACCTAAAAGAAAATAAATCTTTTAACTGATCCATTTGTCTCCTTTATTTATCTTTCTTCAATTTATGCATAATTCTTTGCCCTTCAAATATGTTGTTTCTTACAGTAATTTCCAGGAATATATGTAGTGCTTTATTTGTTGAGACTAGTGCTAATTACACAAATTTACTACACACTCTTTTTATATACCTTTATGCTATTTTATTCTTTTATGTTAGTTTTCCCCATGTGTTATCTCTCTCAATTATAATTTCCTTGTAGAGAAGACCTTTTTATTTAACCTAGAATAAGCAGGAAAGTGCAGGGTAATTAAAAGATGCTTGAAAATACTTCAATACTTGTAAATTAATCTGTTTAATGATTTGCTATTTGATTGTTTAGAAGAGGTAAATTTTTAAATGATGCATTGCTACCTTAAATGATTTTATAGCCTAACACAAATGAACTCACTATGGTTTAAAGCTTGGTTTGAAGACTGGAAATTCCCTAAAAGTAATATAGCCACATTGTCTATTAGCATAATTAGAGGATAGTCTCAAATCACCATTATTTTCTTTTTCTTTTTTTAAAAATATATTTTATTAATTTTTTACAGAGAGGAAGGGAGAGAGATAGAGAGTTAGAAACATCGATCAGCTGCCTCCTGCACACCGCTTACTGGGGATGTGTCCGCAACCAAGGTACGTTCCCTTGACTGGAATCAAACCTGGGACCCTTCAGTCCACAGGCTAACACTCTATCCACTGAGCCAAACCGGTTTCAGCACAAATCACCATTATTTTCATTAGTGACAATGAGATTCATTTAAATCAATATACAGGGTCTCCCAACAAAAGTATACACACTTTAAATAATTATAAAGGCAGGGCTTGTTAAAATACATTTCATTTTCAAAATGTAATAGAAATCAGATTTAAAGTATGCATACATCTTTTGGGGACACCATGTATTTATATTTTATGTTAGGATATAAAGATATAGGTATATAAACTACATTTCATATTTGAAAATATATTTGAGTATACATATAGATATATATTACAAACTTTACAACACACTACAGCATTAAATTAGCTTTCTAAATCACATATTTCTCTCCTAAGAATGAACTAATTAAAATTCCTCCAGCCCACACTTCTGGCATAACTCACTCAGTTTATAATGAAAACTAGATTAAATGAAAAATAGACCTATGTTGCAATGCAGGAAAAAAGCCATTACTAAATATGGGCAGTTAATTTTATCCCCAGTGTATATGTTTATAAGCATATATTTTATCTATTCAAAATTACGGTTTCTTTTAGAACTATTTAGTAGAAACCCACATCTTCCTATGCTGGCGAATGAACTTTATTATGGATTATCACATTAGGATTTCTGTCTAGGATTTTCCTGAAGGAGGAAACTTTTATTTTATTTTTAATATTATTATTCCTCTTTCAAGATCCCTGTATGCTTTTATTTATCATTCTCTGCATACTACCAGCAATATAATAATTTTGTTTCAACATAACTAAACAGATTTTTGCCACTTGAAATGACAGAATTCAGAGAAAAGTTAGTTAGTAATTATAAAGGTAAAAAGTGTTCTACCTCACTAATTGGTTTCCCTATGTGTGTATTTGTAAAATATATAGATGACTTTATTTCTACTTGTCTTCCTCTTAGGAAGCAAGAATGATAAAAAAAAAATACAATAATAAGGAAAATATTTTTTTTTCAATTTTACTCATGAGTCCCAGTCACATTGTTTCTAGAATGTCAAACAACCTTGAAAGACATAAATACCATATGAACAATACACACTCCTATAATTTAACACCTGTCTCCCTTGAATTGTCTATGGCATTTTTGTACATATTTGTTCTTGCATTTTGAGCTATTGTAAATGTCTGGAATAGAACTAAGTACATTTTGAACTTGACTGTAGCAATCCTGCTTTGAGGCTTCATATGCATTTTTTTTCGGTTAGACTCATGTCACTGGGCATGCTTTCTGAATTATGAATGTTTCTGTCTTGTTGTTTGATACTAAAGAAAAGGACCTAGGTTAATGTAGACATAATAAAGAATATTTAACTTTTAGTATACATTTTTGGGGAAATTTCAATAAGATAATTGACTTTTTTTTTTTTTTTTTTTGGTGTGATACGTTTTAGAAATTTCTGGTAAAGGCAGAGAAAGGTGAGGGCAAAAAGATACTGTGCTGCTGATTAACAGCACAGAGGGTTTCAGATCTCAAATGAGTTAAGAGTATAAACTCTGGGGAAAGTTGTAAAATGTCCCTCTTCTCCTATACTTTTCTTAGGGATTGCACAGTTCAAGATACAAAAGGATATAATTGTACTTCAAGTGCCAGATTTCAGAGACAGACTGAATAAGATGGATCAATGTTTTAGGATTACATGAAATCATGAGCCTTTATATACCCTGAGATCTTTAGAAAGTTACTGGAAGTTGTTAAGCCTCCATTTCATCAGTGAAATGAAGATAATAAGGAAAATAATTTTTAGATTACTATGAAGTTATATTTGTATAGTGTTTGGTAAACTGAGTTTCAACATAAATGTCAGAATTAACTTAATTCTATCTTATTGTAGCGCTTACAAAACCCCTCACACTAAACACACTACACACTTATTCTCATAATGACATCATCCCCACTTTACAGAAAAGAAAACAGAGGCACAAAGAAAGGAAACGCTTGGCCAACATCACACTGGCAATGGAGCAGCCAGGCTTTGGCCCAGGCAGTCTGATTTTACATTCTTATTCATTTTGTTGTCTTCTAGTTACAGGGCAGTGAAGAGCTAGGAAAATTCCAGGCTAAGAGGAATAGGGAAACTGAGACAGGAAACTTAAAACAGGGCAAAAAACAAACAAACAAACAAAACAAAACAAACAAACAAACAAACAAAAAAAAGGCCAAATAGTGTTGGCAATTTGCCACCAGCTTGTAAATAACAAGCCATTATCTTCCCCAGCCAGGGGCAGGAGAGCATGGTTAAAAACCTTCCTAAGGAGTATTCAGAAAAAGAAGGGGGAAGAGGAGAGGGGAAAAGGGGCAGTTTTACTCCCTGCGCAGAAAAGCCAGCAGTCTCAGGGCTTGGCAAGATACAGTTGCCAGGTGCTTCTCTTGAATTCTGTCTGGAAAGGCCTCAGCAAAATAAAAAGGGACCTTGAGAATTAATCTGTACCAAAATACTCAGCAGAGGAATTCTGACACCTAAAGACTTAAGGTGATATAACTCTTTGAACCGCACCCAACTCACTCTTCAGATTACCTGAGAGCCTGTCTGTGCTTCATAAACCAGATGTACAGATATGATTGCTTTGCTTCTTTAATAAAGGTGCATGCTTTAATTGCTTTAATAAAATTGGCTTAATCACAATGCAAATGAGTTCTCTCCTATAAATTCTTTATATGAGAAGACAAGAATCAAGGTTGGGGACAGCCCTTTTCCTCTGGCTCAAGGGGCTGTCTGATAATACCTCTCTGGTGTTTATGAGAGATGCCTCTAACACTCTCAAGTGAATACATTCTTGAGATTATAATCATTTCATTATCTCCCAACATATTTCCTTCAGTATTTCCCTGAGGCCCTTGAGAAATGACCTCCTGATGTTCTAGCATATCAACTCCTATTGCCTCTTCCTTTAAAAAAAAGTATCTTTATTTTTGAAAGTATTAAATATTTGTCCTTCCTCTCCACCTTTTGATCCCCTTGATCTTAGAACTGCCCCTCCAAGGCTTTCATCACACTATTTTCTGTGTCCATTGCCTATGCATATATGCATATAAATTCTCCCGTTAATCTCTCCTCACCCACCCTTCACCCTCACCTTCCCTCTGAGATTCTTAAAGATGGCCAAGAGATGTATGAAAAAATTCTCAAAGTCACCAATCATCAGAGAGATGCAAATTAAAACAACAATGAAGTATCATTTTACACCTGTCAGAATGGCTACCATCAACAAATCAACAAATGACAAGTGCTGGTGAGGATGTGGAGAAAAGGGAATCCAAGTGCTGGTGGGACTGCATATTGGTGCAGCCACTAGGGAAAAGAAAATAGAGTTTCCTAAAAATAAAAAATAAAAATTAAATGGAACTGCCCCCATTTGACTAGTGATCCCCCTTCTTGGAATATATCCTAAGAAACCTGAAACACTAATCAGAAAAAATGGATGCATTTCTATGTTCATAGCAACAAACTTTACAATAGTTAAAATGTGGAAACAGCCCAGTGCCCATCAGTAGATGAATGGATAAAAATACTGTCAAAGGATTTCTTACCCTTTGAGACAGCATGGAGGGACCTGGAGAATATTATGCTAAGCTAAATAAGCAAGTCAGAGAGAGAGAAAAGTATCACATGATCTCACTCATATGTGAAATCTAATGAACAAAATAAACTGATGAACAAAATAGATCCAGAAACTCCTATTCTTATTTTGCAGAAAGTTTTTCTAAAAGTTAAAGGTAACATTTGCTTACATTCTGATTGTTTAAGGTGAATCTTGAATATTAAAGATTTGAGAATGAAATAAACACTGCAAGAGGAGTGAGGCACTTAGCAATGCTATCATTTCAATAGGGGAATCTTTTAAATGTGAAATCCTAGGTTAGCACGGAAGCTCCTAGAATGTAATCCCAGTTGTGCCAGCTTGTCCAGTTGGGAGGTTGCTATCTTATACCAGCCTTGCAAGGAGAAGCAGGTTTTTATTTCCATTGTTTGTCTTGCCCCCTTCTCCCTTTTCCTTAATAAACAGCTATGCTCCTGTTTCTACAACGTGCTGTAATTGCATAACTTCTTTAATGGGTATGGTTATGGCAAAGGAGGTGGGCCAATGGAAACAGTACCATCTAGTTGGCCCAATACCTATCTCTAACTTTTTAATTTATTGATTGATATTTTAATTTTATTTTTATTTTTTTGTTAATTATCACCCGAGTATGTTTTTTCATTGCATTTTTTTGGAGAGAGTGGGAGAGACAGAGAGAGAGATAGAGAGAGAACCATTGATATGAGAGAGACACATCCATTTGTTGCCTCCTGCAATCTCCCCAACCAGGGCCAGGGATTGGGCCTAAAACAGACATATGTGCCCTTGACCAGAATCAAACCCAGGACACTTCAGTCTGAGGGTGATGCTCTAAACCACTGAGCCAAACTGGCTAGCATTCTTGATTGATTTTAGAGAAAGAGGAAGGGAGATGGGGATAGAGAAATAGTAATGTGGATGAGAGAGAAACATCCTCTGCTGCCTCCTGTATGTCACCTATGGGGGATGAGCCTGCAACCCTGAGCATATGCCTGACCAGGAATAGCACAGGTGACCTCTTGGTGTATCTGTGGATGTACAACTATTGAGCACACTTATTACTTTTAATAAGTAGTTATACTTTACACTGAAATTCCCAGATTTCAACTTCATTGTGGTTTGTCATTATGGTTTTTCTGTCTACCTAAAGTTTTTAGGCAACTCAATTTCTTTTACTCTCATATTCTTACTCCATTCTGGAAAAAAAAATCCTGGTAAAGTTGAGAACATTCATCTTTACTTTTGAAATACACCTTTTATTTCCTGATACTTTTTTCAGGAAGATACTTCCTGTTACTTTTTTCATGTGCTTCCTGTTCTTTTCAATAACAAATATGTTTCATGCCTATAGACCAAGTATCATACCTCCCGTCTTCCAAATTCTTGGGCAGGTTTCTGATTTCTTTGATTACACCAAATTTAAACAATTTATTCCATCATTGAGCTCTTTTTTTTTTTTTACTATATTCATGCCATAATTCAAAATTTAATAACTACCCAAATCTCTCATATGCCTTACATTATAATAGATACAGCATGGATTTTCAATAAGTGTGTTGTTGTTTAAACACTGTCTATAACTTAGAAAATAAACTTGCTTCTCATTAAGTTCAGAGAGATCAAAAATAAGATTTACTGAAATAGTAAAAGTGAAAGGAAAGAAACAAAAGACCAGTTGCACCAAATGTATTAATGAAAGTTGTTTTAAGATTGCAAAAAATAGTTGAAAGAGTCAAAACCTACCACTAGCAATTTTTTCAAATAGTTGTAAAATGCAATGCCATTTTCTTCTCTTTCTTTTAGCATGACTCTCGGACAAATTTTTTTCTCCATGTTTACAGCTACTAGATTTAAAACTCAGCACTTGTTTTAATTTTACAACACAGAATAATTTTAAGTATGCTTTATTTTTTATGTCCTACACATTATAGTTATATATTTTCTTTTACTTATGTCTAACATATTAAACATTTAACTAGTTCCATGAAATGCAATTATATTAATGCAAAAAACAATCTATCATTTAGCATGATAGAGAAGTAAAAATATTAATCTCCATGAAAATATCTTTATTTATGTAGATTCTGTTTTTTTAAGACTCACTTAATGCTCTCAGGTTTGAAATGTTAGTGTCACAGTGTTTTATCTCAGCGTTTGACATCTACAAATGTCAGAATCAGTCTCTCAACCATCACTGTTTCTCTGCCACATGAGATTTCCCTTGCACCTTTATACACCTGCTTTAAACACTTTAGTGTTACTTTCTAAAAATACCACAGTTGCAGTCTTGCAACTGAATCTTGCTTTTTCTTGTTCTATAGTGAATATAAAATTTAGTTTTTCTTTAGCTTTTCAAAAATATATCTTTATTATAAAGTATTGCAAATGACCCCTTTTCCCCTCATCAATCCCCCTCCACCTCTTTCTGGGCCTTCACTGCACTATTGTCTATATCTATGGGTTATGAATATATACATTAAATTATTTGGTTAATTTCTTTCCACCCCCCACTTCCCTCTTTGACTGTTACTCCTCTGTCTTGTCCCACCAACAAATCACACATAATCTACTTAAAATTTGTGCTGAGATTTTACGTTCTGAGATTTTGACTCAGTACCAGGTTAACTCCCTTGTCAGTCATTTGCTATCCATGAACTCTAGACTTGATTTACTCTAAGATAAGGCAAGTCTGAATCCTAATGGATTTGATTGTCACATGCATAAGCTAATACTGATCAGATCTGGACTTTCTAACATCTTTGTTAACATAATAAATTACAGAAAAATAGAATTATTATAAAAGCAAGTCTTATAAATATCCACATGCTATTATCATGTCCACTATTTCTTAGAAAATTATGTCTAGTTCTTTGAACATGTGCAGATGATGGTGAAGGCAGGGAATTACAGGTAGCTTCCCATATCTAGCAAAGAAAGTGTTGATTTCTAATGCTTTCTGGAATCATCAGTTATATTCTATCCAATACAACTTTAATCTTCTCTATTACAATGTATTATCAACAAAATTAATCTCAGTATGGAGACTAATTATTGCTACTTTTCATAGGATTTCCAATGAAAAGTAAAACAATGAAATTTCAGATTTAAAGAATTTAATATTAGGTATTAATCTACTCTTGGATGATCTCAAAGATCCATGATATGAAGTAATTTATAATTTGGCTTAAGCATGGTTTAAATTGCAAGCCCTAAAAATACTAGTGAATAATCCTAGTTGAATACTATTAGCATCTTCACTATAAAATTACTTTTTTGCTCCTCCTGGTTGTGTGTGTTTTGAGAGAAATCATTAATAACTGATGTGTAGTCAGAAATTTCAATCATGTTATAATATCCATTTAGACACATTTCTAACTCTGCAGAATCTTGGAAAGTCACATTTTGAAATTTCTATGAGTTTAGGTGCACAGCTAATTTATGCATGCTATGAATGTACCCAAGTATTCTTAATCAGTTTGAGGAAACTCCATTTATGAAAACTTCTTATGTTAGATTCACTAAAAGTATGTGCCTAAATATGAATTTATCTGGAATTTCAGATAATTATAACATTCTTGAGATTAAAGCAATTCTGAATTTATGGGTGATTTGGTTTTACAATAGATAATTATTTGCAATTACCATTTAATTGGAGACTATTTGAGTTACTTAAATAATTAAATAAAGAATTTAATTGACTTGCTTTGTCTTAAAAAGAATATAATGTAATTTTAAAGTATTTTTTAAAACAACAGAATCAGGTAATGATTAAGTCCATAAAGTATAGAGTAATCACCAGGAAAGCTGGGTGTACATTTTAATAAAAAGTAAGGCAAAGTTGATTTTCTGAAAGCAAAGGGAGCTCTTATTATTACTTGCAAGTACCAAGTAGAGTGGCATTCCACTAAATTAATTATGTTTTGTGAACAACCCAACCCGCTTGTTTATTAAATCGTATTCCCTAATGCAATCTAAAAGGCATACGCAACAAAATTAGAAATGTTATGTGCAATTACATGTTTCATATTTCTATAATGTTGGTGATGTAAGCATGTTTTTTGCAATTTAGTTTTATATTGGAATCAGCAAATAGGTTACCTGAACTGATATTTCCACCTGCAATGGTGTCTTTAAAAATAAAGTCAAAGTCTTTTAATTTGATAGGGAGGTGTCTAATATTTACTATAAAGTGGTACCAAATGGTATTTTATTGGTAGAAAAGAATATGATTGTTCTCTTTTTGCCAAAAATATTTGGTAAATATTTTTTATGTTAATAGTCTTGATATCTATGTGAGCCTTGTTATTGACTTCCATTTAGACATTGGATATGATCATCGAGGTGAAGGACAGTCTATAGAGAAGATAAATTTTCACAGAAGCAAATGACAAGTCAACTAGTTTGCTACTAGTCTTTGACTAATAACATTCAGTATTTTTGGTCACAAAAGTTTAGTTCTTATTATTAATATTAGTTGTATAGTTTATTATTTTTATTACTATTAATTTTAAACCAATTGATATATTATAAATACTTAGTTATTTCTGCATATCTATAGAATACAATAATCTAAGCCTTTACTTTTGCTTAGAGATACGACATATAATAAAACAGAAAAAAAAGGTAGTTTCAGGTTTGATTAAGCTTTAAATATAGTTATTGTAACAAGACAAGAATAGATAAAAAAAAACTTTTTAAAGATCAAGAAACTATAGCCTGGCCAGCATGGCTCAGTGCTTGAGCATCAATCTATGAACTAGGAGGTCACAGCTTGGCATATGCTGGAGTTGCGGGCTCCATCCCTAGTGTGAAATATGCAGGAGGCAACTGATAAATGATTTTTTTCTCATCACTGATATTTCTATCTCTCTCTCCCTCTTCCTTCCTCTCTGAAATCAATAAAAAGATATTTAAAAAATAAACTATAGTTGTAGTTTTGAAATTGCTGTGTAGGGCAGCAAGATAGGTGTTTTCCTATGCCGCCATAAAAAATAAACTATAATTTCAAGCTAAATGTATCACATCATTTCAATTGAATTTTAATGAATCCTCATTAACTTTCAGCATGGTTGGTAGACAGTGGTATTCAGTCATGAGTACTCTTTCCTGTAAAGATTTAAGAAAGTGAAACAGCCGAAACCGGTGTTGCTCAGTGGATAGAGCGTCAGCCTGAAGACTGGAAGGTCCCAGGTTCGATTCCGGTCAAGGGCATATACCTTGGCTGCAGGCACAATCCTGGTAGGGAGTGTGCAAGAGGCAGCTGATCGATATTTCTCTTCCATCGATGTTTCTGACTTTCTATCCCTCTCCCTTCCTCTCTGTTAAAAATGTGGGAAAAAATCAATAAAAAATATTTTTTTAAAAAGTGAAACAGAAAGATTAAAACAATTTTATAGGGGAGAAGTCAATAACTATATAGAGTGTTATGGGAACAAATAGGTAGGGATCTTAATTTACATTTGGTTTTAACTTTCCAAAATTTCAAGTCTGTGGCAGTCTTGACATTGTGAGACCATCCTTAGTGATAGAGCAAGTTTGTCCCATTTGGAAGAAATACTTTTGGAAGAAATCTCTTCTGATTTTCCTCTTATAAATAGTGTTTCTATGTCTTACAGGACAAGTTAACCTAAATAGATTCAATCCACAGTGGTGGGCAAACTCATTAGTCAACAGAGCCAAATATCAACAGTATAACGATTGAATTTTTTTTTGACAGCCAAATTTTTTAAACTTAAACTTCTTCTAACCCCACTTCTTCAAAATAGACTCCCCAAGGCTGTCATATTTTGTGGAATAGCCACACTCAAGGAGCCAAAGAGCTGCATGTAGCTCACAAGCCACAGTTTGCAGACCCCGGCCCTAGCATACCGCATATTTAACCCCATATTTGGTGTTTTTGATCAGTTTTCTCTCTCCGTGGCTGCCACAATTTACCTCCCTTGTTCACCAGTCTATATAGACTCCTATTAATCTATACTATTAATCACACTCTATTAGTAATGTATTTCCCTTTTAGGGAGGTAATAATTAATCATTAAAATGCAACATAAACATTGGCTTTAAATAATGATGATTCTTCAGTGTCCATGTGGGTTTCCCACTCAGACAGTTGCTCCAGAAGTCTGTGCATGAATGCACATTATTTCAATCAAACTGAATTTTGCTGTATTATTTTTATTAATGGTGCTGTTATTCTTATAGAACACAGCTCTTAATACATTTATTTGGACAGTTGTATTAAAATAGTAAAAAGTACAAATAAAATACCTCTTATAGTTATATTTTCTTTATCAGAATGGAGCTTTCTTTAGATATAATGCCTCTTCCAAAAAGTAATATGAGGAAGATGTGTTTTTTTTCCCCAGTGGTTAGAGTGTCGGCCCAAGGACCAAAAGGTTGCGGTTTGATTCCTGGTCAAGGGCATGGACCATGGTTGCAGGCTCGATCCCTGCTAACTGGTCAATGTATAAATATGTCTCTCTCACGTTGAGCTCTCTCTCGCTCGCTCTCTCTCTCTCTCTCTCTCTCTCTCGCTCTCGCTCTCGCTCTCACTCTCGCTCCCGCTCCCCCCTTCCCTTCTACCCTCCCTCCCTCTACCCTAAAAAAAGAAAAAAGAAACCCATGTCTTATCTGTAAAATGGAAGAAAATAATGCTATTCTCACAATAGCTGACTGAGAACGTATAATTAATTCAAATAACTCATGCAAAGCCCTTAACATAAAGTCAACACAAGGTTAGTTGTTTCTGCTATGTTATGTTGCCTAAGTTAGAATCTGCATACACAGTAAAAGTTGTTTTTTTATCCCTGTACCTACAGCCCTCAGCATAGAGCAGGCAATGTAAATTGTGAAAGTATTACTGGATGCTAGTTATTTCTAGTTATTAGAAAATAACATTGTTGACATTGTTAATATAATTATAAAATGTGTATTTTGTGAAAGAGACTTTTGTCTCTGGAGAAGACAGACAATTTTGAGAAATGAATCTGACCAAAATTTTTAATTCATAGTTGAAGATCTGCAAATCTTGTAACCTTATAAAGATATATTTAGGTACAAAGGCACAAGTTTCTAATTGCAGGTCTTTTCTGGGAAAAAGAAAGTGAACAAAAGAAGAGAATAAATTAAATACCTCTATAATTTCATGGATAAAGAAAAACAAATTTAAACATCACCTGCAGTCTTTGTATGTCAAGATAATCTTATTTATATTACATTCCTGCGATCAAGGTGTTGGGGCTTCAAATACACAATTCAATTGAGATAATAATAATAAACAACAGTAATAAAACATGAAATTCACATTGAAGAGAATAAACACAAAAATAAGAAAACCTGGTGAGGAAAAAAATGAAATCTAATAATTTATTAATCAGCATTCTCTAAATGAGAATCTCATGACCTGGGATCCACTGCCAGGCGTATCGCCCGGCACTACAATTAACTTAGTCCTCTCCTCAGGATTAGGAAGCATAGATCATAACAGGCCTGCATGGGAAGATTCATATTGAGCTTAAGCTATTCAGACAGCACTGATTTATCATTGTAACTCCTTACAGCTTTGCTCTGTTGCTGGCTCCTGTCATTATCATGCTGTTGTATTTCAAAAGAGCTTTAGTTAGCAATGCTGTTATTTCTATAAAGGCAAAACAGTGTCTCTAGTAACTGAGATATTAACGAGACAAGTAGCAAATTACTGCAGTGTTTTTAAGCAATATCAGTTGTTTGAAGTTGTTACCTTCAATACTTTTTCAGGAACTGAACTGAGAATGAATTTGTGCAGTTATATTTTCAGATATATCTTGGGTGGCAAGGATAAAGACTAGACCCTGACAGAAAAGGATTGAAATAAAACAAGTGGAGTTACCTAAAATGTAAACCAAATTGAGGTTTTGAACCTATAAGCTAACACCTTTGAGAGCAGGGAGGACAAAATTTAGAGGGTACAAGATTTGTGTGGGAAATTTTATACCTTTTTCTTCAGCAATCTCTAAGTAAAGTTTATTATTTTTTATTATTAATATAGGCAACAAATCATAACAGTTACCAATGCCTGTGACTGCTATCACTAGAAATCATAGATATTTCCATATTTTGTTGTAGTTTGTTACACATACTTAAATAAATTGTTTGCATTTATTGCTACTTAGAAATTGGTAATAATTATTATCAGCACTGTAATGTATTAATAAATACATACTACTGAAGCATAAGTTTACTTTTATAATATACTAGAGGCCCAGTGCACAAAATTCGTGCACGGGGGGGTGTCTCTCAGCCCAGCTTGTACCCTGTTCAGTCTAGGACCCCTTGAACATTGTCCCACTGCCCATTTAGGCCAGATCCCAGTAGGGTCAAGCCTCAACAGACATCCCTCTCATGACCAGGACTGATGGCTCTTAACTGTTCACCTGCCTGCCTTCCTGATTTCCCCCTAACCACTCCCCTGCCAGCCTGATTGATGCCTAACTACTCCCCTGCCAGCCTGTTTGCCCCTTACTGCCCTCTCTTGCAGGCCTGGGTCTACCTTGACTGCCTTTTCCTGCAGGCCCGGTCACCCCCAACTTTCCTCCTCTACCAGCCTGGTCACCCTTAACTGCCCTCTCCTGAAGGCTTGATTGCCTCCAACTGGCCTCTCCTGCTGGCCTGATCACCCACAACTGCCCTCACTTGTAGGCCTAGTCTCTCCCAACTGCCCTTTCCTGCTGGCCATCTTGTGTCCACATGGGGGCAGCCATCTTTGACCACATGGGGGCAGCCCTCTTGTGTGTTGGAGTGATGGTCAATTTGCATATTACTCTTTTATTAGATAGGATAGAGGCCTGGTGCATGAGTGAGAGCCAGCTGGTTTGTCCTGAAGGGTGTCCCAGATCAGGGTGGTGGTTCCCTTGAGACATGGGGCAGTCTGGGAAAGGGGCCTGGATGATTTTAAAGCCATCCATGCCTCCCCACCCCCAGACACTGCAGTGGAGGCCCTGGGATCTGAGATTTATTTGTCTTCTACAATTGAAACTTTGTAACCTTGAGTGGAGGCATTGGCCGGCCAAGGTGTGTGGAAAGCTTGGCTTCTTCTATTGCCAGGCAAACCCAAGTCTTCTGCTATCTCCCTGGCAGTAGCCATCTTGGTTGGTTTAATTTGCATATTTTCTCCTGATTGGCTGGTTGGTGTGGCTTTCAAATATAACAGAGTGATGGTTAATTTGCATAATACTATTTTATTAGATAGGATTAGAGCCCCAGGGCATGAAATTCATGCACAGGGTGGGAGGGATGTCCCTGAGCCCAGGCTGCACCCTCTCTAATCTGGGATCCCAGAACTGCTGGCTGCAAACTGCTCACCTGCCTGCCTGCCTGCATGCCTGAATCCCCCTAACCACTTCTCCCTGCCAGCCTGATCACCCCCTCACCACACCCCTGCTGGCCTGATCGACACCTAACTATACCCCTGCTGGTCTGATTGCTGCTAACTTTCCTCCCCTTCAGGCCTGGTCACCCCTAACTGTCCTCCCCTGCCACCCTGGTTGTCCCCAATTTTCCTCCTCCAGCAGGCCTGGCTACCTCCAACTTTCATACCATGCTGGCCTGATTGCCCACAATTGCCCTCCCCTTCAGGCCAATTTGTGATGGCCATCTTTGACCACATGGGAGTGGTCATCTTGTGTGTAAGAGTGATGGTCAATTTGCATATTACTCTTTTATTAGATAGGATTGATAATTCACATTTAAGCCTTTTTCCTCCTTGTGATAATATAAAATTTACTCTAGGCATTTAAGAATGTTATTTTGGGAAAGTTTCTTAGCTTTCAATAGACTGCCAAAAAGTCAATGGAAACACAATAGATTAAGAACTCCTGATTCATTGGTAACATACCAGTATATTTATTCTTTAGAGTCTAAAAAAGACATGGCCCAAATAATGCTTAGCACTTTTGAAACATCAGTGCATTTCATAAACTAAGAAAAATAAAATTCTGAGCTGATGAATAATCTCCTCTTTTATAACTTGAGAAAACTAAGGGTAGAAGACAGGCTGCCATATAGCAACTTTTCACATACAAATACTTCTGTATTACAGCAACATATGCTGGAACAGACCCTGCTTTGCAGTCTGCTCAAATTCGAAGTAGAGCAGCCTGTTGATGTGGAAAGATCACTGGCATAATTGTATTCTGACTTCCATCACAAAGTTGCTATTTCACTTTGCTGCTACCAAAACTTTCAGAACTTATTTCTTCAGTTATGTAACGAGGAGATCAGACATTTTAGCTTTATTGGATCTAAAATTCTACTCTAGTTGTCAATACTGCCTTGATTTAAATTATTTTTCTGACACTCGATATTACTAGATGCATTACTAAAGGGTCTTTTGGTTGTATAAATTGGTGCATAATTCAAAATATTAAGAATAACCATCTTTTCATTATCAGTTAGAATTAATTAAATATTAGTCATAATCACATGTTTTAAAAATCAGGTAGATATGTCTTAAGAAATTCCAGCTATTCGTTAGCTGCCCATACAGGTTTGCCCCTAAGATCTGTGCTTAGTACAAGAATTTTAATCATTTCTCCAGTACAAATTGGCAGGGCAGTTACTTTGATCACTTCAAAATTTCACATGCTTCTTGAAAGAAATATGTTTTAAAATATTTTAAAATGTAGTTATAAGATGTTTTATCTCTTAAATAGATTTTCAGAGAGCAACTTAAAAACATTCCTATTTAGCCTATCTTCCTCAACTCCCCCTCTCTTTTTGGTTGGACAATAAATATACACATTTTAATCTTGAAAACTTGATAAATTAAGAGTAAAGTTTGGAACTGTGATCTTTTATTTTTTTAATAAGACATTTAGCTCTTAAAATTTTTTTCATATGCATGGGAAATTTTCTTATGAAACTTTCTATTATCCTACTTTTTTTTAAACCTATTCACTTACTAATAAAGAAAGGTTTGAGGTTTTACTAATAAAGAAAGGTTTGAGGTTTTAGATTTTTTTCTAAATCTATTAATATACTGGGTAGTCTACCTATAAAATCCAAGCTTATTATGTTTTTCCCCCATAAAATATAAACAGCAAAACAATGTAAGATTATGAGGATTTTTTTGAAAGGACTGTTTTCTTCAGCTAAACCTCCTCCAGTTACTCTTATCAAATGCCTTAAGTTGTGCTTGAAGGATGTGTTGGTGTGGATGGAGTAGTTTCATTCCTGTGGCCTACATGTCTTGGATAATGTTATTAAAATTAAAAAGCTGCTTACAAGCCCAGTAATGAAATAATAAACAAATAAGCAAGAGCAAGTATTTCTTGCCAATGACATGGAGTTGTTTATAAATATGGCTTAATTCACAAATTGCTTTCACTTAATTAGTTTAATGTTTGCAAAAACACTTTGAGGATGAAAGGAATGGAATGAATTATATAAATGTTAGAAGTTATTAATAGACTCAATACTTTCAGAGGGTGAGAACTCACTAGCTGCCCATCTTCTTAGATGAGGACAAAAGAAATTGCCCTCTAGAATTTCTTCTGGGCAATGGAAAGGACTCTGATATTCTGACACCTGAGCTTGTAGAGCATTAAAGAACCAACTTTTTCTTTCTTTGCATTTTACTAATTACCAGGGAGCCTCTTTGAAAGGAGGAAAAGATATGTGTAAATTGTAAAGAAGATCATTAGAGGGGAAGGTGCTTTTTATCAATCTTTTAAAGTAAGAAACTGGAGACCTGGGGAGTGCTCTCTCTCCTCTTTCTCTCCACTAGGATTGCTTGGGGACAGAAACAAGTGACTGTGTGAGGCAGAGCCAAGGCAAATTCTTTTGGGTGTCTAATCATTGAGTCTTTATATCTGAGGCAGCTAAGTAAATAGCAAATGAATTAATTTGGATTTTGAACATTGTCACCTGATGTGCTCTTCCTTTTAGTCATTCTTTCAAAAACAAAAATGATCATCACTGTAGTATAGAATTCCTGCCACTTCTGCAAGTGAGTGAGCAGATTCATGTTAGGATCATAAGTGGATTTTCTATATAATCAAAACCCAGAGGAGCTATCTTAGAAGACTCAAGATGTCATTATCATTCTAAAAGTAAATTTAATACATGTATTCTAAAACAGCCTGTGTTCTAATTCTATTACAGAAGACAGAATATTAAAAAGTAATATCCTTTCAATTAAAAAATATTAACTGGAGAATAGCATGTTTGAAAGTATGTTTTTGATTTGTAATTCCCCTCCCTCAATAAATTATTTTTTGAAATAAGCAAATACTACATTTACTTGTTAAAGCACTTATAAAAGAAAATTTAGGGGTAGCCAGTTGTGTTCAGTAGGTAGTGTCATCCATCCTGCAAACGAAAGGGTTGGAGGTTCCACTCTGGTCAAGGACACATACCTCTGATATAGGCTGGATCCAGATCCCTGGTGTGTGGGAAGCAACCAGTCAGTGTCTCTCTAGAATCAATCTTTCTCTCTCTATTTCTCTCCTCCTCCCTACCATTCTCTCTAAAATATCTAATGGAAAAAAGATCCTCAGATGAGGATTAACAAATAAACAACAAAGAAAATGTGAATATGTATATTTCTTTATCTCTATTCATAAAAATGAAACAGGGTTGCAAAAATCTTTAATGAGTTTCTAGTATATATTTGCAACTTTTTTTAGAAGCTGTTTGAAATAATATTTTTTTTAGTAAACTAGGATGGCATTATTGTCAAAAGAGAATGATTTATTTATTCAAATAAAATATGTTCCCAAGGTGAGAAAGCACTAAAATTTATTTTTATCATTTAGATGGGGGAGGGAATTACAAAATTCTATTTTCTAAAATGACAAGTTAAAGGAAAAACCTAAAAAGCCTCAGTTTATGTTTCCAAATTGAGAACTATTTTACCCCACTGTAGCCAAACCCCTTAGAGCTAAAAGTTGTTGTTTTGGAAATACAATAACTGAGCATTTAAAGAAATTTCACCAAAGTAACTCATTATTTAATTTTGGTCCATCAATAAAAATAAAACAATGTCTTCAGAATAAAGCTAGGCAAATACATGGTTAAAAACACTTGGACACTGAGTTTGACAGTAGGTTTGGCTACTTGTATTTTTTTGTTTTTTTAATAAGGGTTGTAAAGAGGCAAAAATGTTGGCTGTTGAGAATGTGGGATCTGGAATGAGAAAGGCGAATATGAATTGGGTGCCACAACTGAGGAGATAAAGACTGTTGTGAAAAAAACCTAACCACTGTGAACGTCAATGTCTTCATCTGTAAAGCAATAATAATTATAATGCTTCTCTATTAGGCTGATGTTAAGTTTTCAAGAAATTAAGTGCTTAGTTCAATGCCTACCAGAATGACCAATTAACAAATGTTAATGACTAGTATTTGTAGGAAAGTCAGTAAAGTGTGCTGAACAAGAACATTCAGACTTCACAAGTTTCACCCTCAGTTCTAACACTTACTAGCCATGTGATCTTTGGCAATTTATTAAAACTCCATGTTTGTCTACTTTTCTATCTGTAAAATGAATAACAGTACTTACTTTTTTATTGTTTAAGGATTAAGCATGTTTATACACATAATTAATTTTTAAAATTAATTGTTGTCCTGGCTGGTGTGGTTCAGTGGTTGAGCAGGAGTTGAGCATTGACCTATGAACCAGAAGATCACAATTCAATTCTTGGTCAGGGCACATGCCTGGGTTGCAGGATAGATCCCCATTAGGGGGCATGCATTTATGTTTCTATTTCTCTTTCCCTCTTTTTTCTCTCTGAAATCAATAAAAATGTATTTTTAAAAGTGGCATTTGTTGAGCACTCTGTGTTAGTACAATTTTAAATAGTATGAACCTAAATGCTATGGGCAATTATATGAAGTTTCTTAGTTGTCCGTATTTCACTTTGGATTCATTCAGTGAATTTAGAAAAACTGGAAAATGACAAATTTGAGGAGAAATTAACCAGTTTGGATACATATGTGTTGAGTTTAGCTCCCTTTGAGTCATTGAAGTGATGAGAAATCTAAGTAAGCATTTGGATAAAGAGATTGGAAGCCTGGACAAGTGGTCTGACCTAAATTTAGACCACTTGTCTAAATTTGATGGTGGTAGTAGAGGTGAGAAGTTAGTCACTGGGATACAGGGGGAAACTAAAACCACAGTCATGGATGACACAGTCTGCAATAGAAAACAAATGAGTCTTTTAATTAAAATTCAAAATGCAGTTTCTTTATGAAATCTTTTTGAATACTCTGGGCAGGTATCCATACCATGTATCATTGTATTTCTATAGATTCTTATGGCTATAATAAACACTGGCTTATCAGAAGTGGAATGGGTATCAAATCTGGTTGCAGTCATTGAAACTGGATCTTCTTTTCTCTCCCATTAACCTGGCATTCAGTAAATGGTTATGAACACTTTGGTTATGAACCTCTGCAGGTAGTTCTTGAAACCTTGGGCACAAGGTGTAATAGATTGGGGACTTAGAAAAGTTAAGGACTGGTGGGGTTCATGTAGAGGAAAACAGACATAAAATTAAATTAGAAAGGAAAAGTTTGAGAATTAGTGATGGAAATTTCCACAAATCAGAAATTACTTATTTGGGGTTCATGAAGGCATGTCTTTTGTAAATCCTCTGTAACTCCTTTGTGAATTCTCTTCATATTTGAATTGGTGAATTCAAATTCTCTGCATATTTGAAATTTGTACAACTTTTGCCTTGCACTGTTTTCTTTTTGCTTCCATTAGTTTATTTCAAAACAATGTTTTCTTTCATTTTTCTGTCCATCAAAATTTCATTGTTCTATCCTCCTGTTTCTAATGCAATGAAATTACTTTGGGGATTTATTTTTCCATAATAAATATTAATGTTAATATAAGTTAGAAAATAAAATGATATACCCCAGCTCCACTTTTCCCTTCAATATGAAATGGAGAAATGAAGTTAGGAGAATATGTAGTTTAATCTTATCTCTCCTAGATTCACAAAAAAATACACATGGTTAAAATTTAGATATTAGGTAGATGGATGATGGAATTCAGACAATTACCTCACATGTTATTCAGTGAAAACTAAACTGTAGACTATCAAGGTGAATGGTAAGAAGAAGAAGTAATGGTAATAAAGATGACAGGGATCGAGAAGAACAAAGAAACTTTATTTTCTCTTTTCTCTCTCTTTTCTACTTGCCACTGTAGCTGTCCATAAGGCACAACTCTAACTCAGTGTGGATTTACACACCTCGCTGTACACACATACTTACAAGCATAACATAAAAGCTTATGTTAACAATGCTGATGGTTGTTAGCATTAACTTTAATCTTAATAAGTTTATTTTTTGGTCAGTGAAATGGGTTAACTTATAGGGCAAGTTGCTGTATCTCAAGAAAAATATTTTCTAATTTGCATTTATTCTTTGAATAACACTTATAATCTTAATTCCCCATTTTTTCTCATATCCCCCCTGTATGATGCCAACTAAACTTGGAATTATAGCAGCTAATCTTTGACATTTATTTGCTGGCTACAAGAACTGGCTTATCAAAGTTTGAATAGTCAATGAAAGTCCACTGAACAAGGACCTCACGTATTTTTCCTAGTCAATTAAAAATGGCTAGAACCATTTTGAATTTTAGCCTTCAGTCACACCAGTATTGTAAAATTGGAATTGGGGATACTAAACTACTTAGTGCTTTTTCTTGAGAGCCTTTCAGAGAGAAGATTCTGGGTACTCAATGACTCTGGCAACATTCTAAATAAAGGTGAAGTATTTTAGAAAAACTGGTAATATACAGAGCCTACTAATATTTAAAAATTTACTGTGCTTGGTATATTAACTTAAAATAAGTATATTTGAGTTGGATGTAATAAATGTCCTGTTATTTAAGTGACAATTGTACTCTTATTCTTAAATAAGGGACAGATATAGGATGAAGTAGATCCATGATATTTTAAGATAACAGAAAAAATATCTAGAAATATAAGGGTTCTGAATTAATTTTTTGTCAGAAGATTCCAGAAGATGGTATAAGTAAGGCAACATATCTGATACATAGACTCTATATGATGACTAGAGGACTGGTGGACAAATTCATGCACATTGAAAGGAAACTAATTAGAAGAAATATTTTAATATCGCTCTTTGCCCTTTCTCTATAATAAAAGTGTCAACCAACTTCACGATGGACAATGACAGATCGAAACACATGCTTGCAATGGGTGCCAGTTTATATATATAAACTTGCTTAGTAGATCTGCTTTCTGATTTAGCTAAACTTTTTCCAGCAAGGTGAAGTACCCCCAGCTTCCCTTTCAGGTAATTGTTACCAACACAGCAGTAAATATCAACACAAAGCAGATTATAATTATAGATCATGCCGGGAGAACAAAGAGTAAAATATTTAATTGCAGCAGTGTTTGACTCTATTCTTCACAGTGAGAAAACCTGAAGTCATTTTCAAGGTCCATCATTTTTTATTTATTTTCAGTTAGGCCAAGTTTCTAAACATTCTAAATCTCCATTTTTCTGCCTAATGAAAAGAAAATACAATTCCACCAAGTCTCCTATCTACCTACTCCAGGAATTCTGTGAAGATCAATAAGATGAGGCATGGTAAAATGCTTCACAGACATTTGTTTAATGTGTGAAATGTTTGCACCTGACTATAAAGCAAGTCATGTTCCTGGGCTGAAGAAACTCCAAGAAGGCTAGTCGCTAGGAAGGGGAAACCAGGCATTGCTACATGATGTTATTACCAGGCACCTACAGCAATTGTTTCTGGGCTGGGCAGGGCTTTGGGCTGAATTATGCACCAAGAGGGTCTTGACAGTATTGGCTGCGATTTGATGGGGTGTCACTCCAGGGTGATGGTGAGGCCTGTGTCCCACTTGGGGAAGCTGAGTGTTGCTTTGTGGACCCCAGGTACAGTGCTCTTTTTCTGTAAATGGCCAGTGTGCATCAGGCAGCTCCTGCATTGAGAGTCTCCCCCCTGGTGGTCAGTGGACATCATAGCAACCAATCAGATGGTTGGACACTTAGCACATTAGCCTTTTATATAGAGAGACTACAGGCGCAGTCTATAAAAATTTGTGCACCCGGGGATGTCCCTCAGCCCATCCTGTACCCTCTCTCAGTCCAGGACCCCTTGGCAGATGTCTGACTAATAATGGCTTAGGCCTACTCCTTGAGTGTTTGGGCTTAAGCTGGCAGTCAGACATCCCTCTGGCAGCCTGGGAGCCCTCAAGGGATGTCCAACTAATGGCTTAGGCCTGCTCATCCCAAGCACTGCCTTGGAGATGGGAGAGGTTCTGTCTGCTGGTGGTCAGTGCATTGAGCATCTGCCCCTTGGTGGTCAGTTTGTGTCATAGCTACTGGTCATTCCTGGTTGTTCCACCATTAGAGTCAATTTGCATATTACCCTTTTATTATATAGGATTATACAGGATTGTTGGTATGAACAAATTAACACATACATATTGATCCTGAGGCAAGGACACTGATCACCTCAGTACATAATTCTTCTTTTCTTACACCTCTTTACAGATTTAGTTGATTTTTTTCCTTTTACCTCTAAATCCTTTAAATATATAATTGATTTTTACAGAGAGGAAGAGAGAGGGATAGAGAATCAGAGAGTTAGAAACATTGATGAGAGAGAAACATTTATCAGCTGCTTCCTGCACACCCCCTATTGGGGATGTGCCTGCAACCAAGGTACATGCCCTTGACCAGAATCGAACTTGGGACCCTTCAGTTCACAGGCTGAGGCTCTATCCACTGAGCCAAACCAGTTAGGGCTCTAAACTCTTTCCCCCCCCAAAAAAACTCTCATGTAATAATTGCATATTTATCTCTCAGTTGTTCTTCCCACATGTTGACCAGTGTTTAACCTTCATAATGGAAACAGAGGTCTTCAGGACAATCATTCCTTTTTCCTTCAGTTCATCATCTTGAGGTTCTCAACTGAATCCTTTATTCATCAATATTTTTTGTTTTGTTTTGTTTTACAATTTCCTTTTCTATTACTGAGTAGTCAGAACTGAGAACCATAACCCTCACATCCAATTAACATTATAAGCAGGGTAATGAGGAGGGAGAGAGACAAGGAGGAATGAGAAACAGGATTGAGTTTTCACATTTACTATCTGACATAATATCTTGCATACTGTTATTTTTGTAAGATAGATATACTAGAGAGTTATGATTAGGTAGTGGATAGGCCATATTTCCGAATAAAATTATTTAAATATATTCTAATAATTTCATATTTCCTCAAAGGAAGCCTTTTCCTTACTCAACCCTTCCTTTCCTTTGTCTTCTTTCTCTTTAATGCAGCTGCCATTAATCACTTTTATAGATTCCCTCGTGGTTCCTCTGCAATTAACAGGTTTATCATATATCATTTCTCTCTTGTTATATCCTCCATTTGACCTTCAGTCCTAAGAATTCCACTTCCTCATTTCCTACTTCTCATGTCCTTACTTCTATATCCCTTCCATTGCACATACAGGTCAAAGTTATGGTTTTACTTAAAATCTTCTAATTTTTTGCCCAATCTGCATCTCAGATAGCAGGTCCATATAATCCCATTCAATAAGTATTTCTAACTCATCCTTATTCTGCTCTGAGTTGTTTAACTGGAACCAGTCATAGATACATAGGTTGCGATTATAAGGTGATGCCAGTATAGCCAGATGCATATCCTCGGGGCTCCCATATGACAAATATTTGTGTTTACGTTTATTTTGTTTTAAAAGCTGTGAAGTCCTTGAAACAAGGCACTGTGTCATATTGGTATTTTTCCCCCAGTATTTTAATTTTATTTCAAACATTGTTTAAATACTGAATGAGACATGCTGAATTAAATAATGAATGGGAGATTTCCATAGTGCGAGGGAAGGGATAGGAATGGAATATAGCATTCTTCTACATAACAAATAAAGATTCATTAAATTCTCAGGCAGAGCCAGAGCAAAAACAAACAAACAAAAACTATTTATCATAAAGCTTAACTGATTTAATTGTTCCAGTGTGTTTAGACCAGTGGTCAGGAAACTCATTAGTCAAAAGAGCAAAATATCAACAGTACAACGATTGAAATTTCTTTTGAGAGCTGAAAACTGACTTCTGTGCATGGGCCACGAAGTTTCAATTGCACTGTACATGCACGTGCCCCACCCGCACATGGTATTTTGTGGAAGAACCACAATCAAGGGGCCAAAGAGCCACACGTGGCTCATGAGCCACAGTTTTCTCACCATGGTCTAGACCAATATCTACACTTTAAAAAAATATCAATAACCACATTCAGATAATCCACACACTTTGATACAAAAGCTGGATTTGTCAATTATAACCAAATGGCTTTAAAAAAACAATCTCTCATGACTCCATCTACACTGAAAATTGGTCTTTCTTGAACTTATGAATAAGGAAACTCTGTCTTGATAAACCCTGTCTATTTATTTTATAACTAACAACAGGTTCTTTGTGCATGCACACAAGAATGACAATAACAATGGAAGAAATCATGGAAAAATACAACTTATAGATGATACTACTCTCTTTATCATTTATTGAGAGTAATTGCAATAAATTGCTTTTGCCCTCAAAATCAAGTCTTTGTCCCAGTGTTCCAAAGTGCATTTATTAAATAGTTTCTCCTTTGCAATGAAAGGCAATTGTTAGCAATTTGGTTAGACCACTTAAACTTATTTAATAGTCAGAAATGTTAAAGTCCTTTGGAGATTTTCTAGTTAATAGAATTAACCTATAGCATAATTAGACATGTCTGAAGTAAAGTCCTTTTTCAATGATAATACCTGCAATAGAAGTAATCTCCAGAGATGAAGAGATTAGTACTCACGTTAGTGGTAATTTGTCAGCAGAACCACAGTTATTCTTTTAGTCTTTCATCCCTGAAGGATTCTACAGCTGAGTAGATTTGGAGGTTTTCCCTTTCTCATCAAGCATTTTGCCTTTTTTTTTTAATTTCAAGGAATATTGGCTTTCATTATAATTTTCCATTTGGAACTTAAATGACAAAATGTTCTGTCTTGTCTTTTTCCTGCTGCGGGTAGGAAGTGCAGGGATGGTACAAATAAACACAGTGCAATCTCTACAACTAGCTTGAAAATTGGCAAGAACATTTCAAAAACATCAATTGGATTACTGTAGCCAAATTCATACAGGAGTTTCTGAAGATGATGATAATACCCACACTTTATCTCTTTTAGGCAATCTTCCCAGAGTGCAGATGACTCCAGATAGGCAGTTATGTTTCAAAGAAAGTGTGCTTATTTACCTATTTCTAATATTTACAAGAATACAAATATATCTGAGCCCATATTTCCCATGTCTTTTTCCCTAGGTTTCTATTAATTTATAGTTTTTCCAAGATATTCCTTATGTCTTGATTTCTTCCAAATTCCTTTCTGTACTATATTGCTTTCTGAGCAGGATGAGCACCATATTGGTGGGTGATACCAAATCTCCTTTATTTGCCACTGTAGGCAGCATAAGCCATACATTTTCTACTTTACAAAGTATCTTTCCAACACATGTCCCAGCACCTTTTTGACCTCAGAGAGACCTATATAGCTTATATTCATGGTTTAATTCAGTACATTAATACAAACTGTAATTAGAGTTTAAAATTTGAGGTTAACATTGTGTTATAAAATAGCTATGTTATTATTAGCTAATCTCTGAACGCTTTTGCGCCTTCCTGGTCACTTAGGACATAACTTCCAGGCCTTGTAAGGAAACAAACAAACAATAACTATGTAATGCCTAAAACTCATTGGGATGAAAAATGGTAGTGTTATTCACTATTTCTCTTAAGAATCTTTGTGACCAGTCATATATAGTATCACCTTCTGTATTTCTGGGTTTCTTTGATTATACAATTTGACTTGTTCTGGTTTGTGCCATATTTATGTTATTTTTAGATATATTTCATAGTCTACAGAAAATGTACAATTTCACATAGGAACTTTTTATATATATTTCCTACCTTCATAATGATTAATTTAATATTTGAACTTCATAGTTTTGTTGTGAAAAGCAAATAAAATAAATTATGCACAGATGACTTATTTTCTCGATAAACGTAATTGGTCATGCATTGCAATGTACCAAAATGTCTATTGAATACATATTAATTATATAAAGGGAATTTGCCTATTTTAAAATTTAAAAGTAGATACATAAAAAGAAAGATAATTAATATCTATTCAGTTTTAATCCTTACTGAAGGATTAAAGCTTAACAAGTATCTCCATTTACTGATGAGGGAAATGGAGTTTTAAGAGATTGGATGAATGCTGAAATCCATAGTATAAATAGCTGTACTTTATTCACTTCCAGATCAACTAAAGTTAATATTCATGTTCTTTCTTTTATCATGTGTTACTTATGTGTTAGGATTACTGTGTAAGTTAACTAATGTATGGGTGGCATGTGAAAATAATTACTTTTTAATATCAAGCATTATATAATACTAAAGGCCCGGTGCACAAAATTTGTGCACTTGGTCAGGGGACAGGTCCCCCAGCCTGGCCTGTGCCCTGTCATAATGCAGGAGCCCCTCGATTGGTTCCCCAAAGAGGCAGGCCCTGCCCATCTCTCTGGAACTCCTTGATAAATTGCCCCAAAGAGGTAGGCTGGAGCTGAGGATCCTGCCTCTGCACCACATGGATCTGGGAGGCAGGACACTAGGACCCCCATGCAAGCCTCACCATGCAGAACCGAGGGATCACTCCAGGTAGGCCTTGCCATGTGGAGCTGAGGGACCCCTATGCAGGCTTTGCTATGTAGAGCTGGGGGACCCCCAAGCATGCCTCACTCAGAGCCAGGGGACCCACCTCTTTCCAGCTCCACATAGCCAGGAGGAAGCAGGACTACCAGGCAGGCTCCATGTTATGCATACAGCATCAAGCCAAACCCTGCCACCTGCATGTGCCCGCTGTGTGCGCAGCCATATTGTGAGGGTATAAGGGCATCGCAGCATGACTACCACTTAGGCTTTTATTAGTAAGGATAGATGTTCATAGGGACTTTATTCATAATAGCTAGAAAGTAGAAAAAGAGCAAGAGTCTATGTACATTTGAATAAACATCCTCATATATAAAAATCGCGACCCCTGCGGTTCCCAGCGCTGCTATGGCTGGGCTTAGGGCAGGGTTTGTGACTGAGATCATGACCAACCTGCTCCCAGTGCCTCCATGGCTGGGCTTGGGGCAGTGGGGGCCGGATCCCCTGCTGGGTATGGGGCTGGGATGGGGACCCCTGCCACTCCAGCACTGCCATGGCCAGCTGGGGGTAAAGGGCGCCCCCCCCCCCCGCCATCTTGGTTGGGGGTTAATTTGCATATTGCTCCTATTGGCTGGTGGCAAAGCAAAGGTAAGGTCAATTTTCATGTTTCTCTTTTATTAGATAGGATAAATTACTTTCTCTATAAACGAAAGGAAGTACAAGTAACATCATATTCTTCTATTTTAACTAGGCTATATGAGTTTACAGAGAAGAGTGTAAGATTGACCACCAGCTAGAATTCTCTTAAGATTTAACTCCAAGCCTTAGCTGGTTTGGTTCAGTGGATAGAGCATCCATATGTGGACCGTAGGATCTTAGGTTCGAGGGTTTGATTCTGGTCAAGGGCACGTACCTAGGTTGCATTCTCCTCTCTGGCCCTAGTCCTAGTTGGTGCAGATGCAGGAGGCAACCAATGGATGTGTTCCTTTCACATTGATATTTCTCTCTGTCTTTTCCTCCCTCTAAAAATCAAAGGAAAAATATCCTCAGGTGAGGATTAAAAAAAAAAAAAGGAATTAGCTTTTGGCCTAATTATTTGCAAGTTATTGTAAAGGTACTTGGGTTTCATCTATGAAAACAGGTTTTCAGCATATAAACCAATAAGAAAAATTTCATAATAATGAAATTATATCTTTGTTACTATGTCTGTAATATTATTGGGTATATAGAAGGTACTACAGAAGAACATTCATCAAGTGAGCAAATGGGGGCAATATGAGAGGGAATAAAAATTGATGTGTATTATGAGAAGCTCTTTGTTTAATTTTTCTTTTGTTTCTCTTGTCGAGGAAATAAATTTGAAAAACGTAGTCATTCCTGGCTGGTGTGTCTCATTGGTTGAGTATCGACCAATATAAACCAGGAAATAATGGTTTGATTCTAAGCCAGAGCACATACCTGGGTTGCAGGCTCAATTCCCAGTGTGGGGCATGCAGGAGGCAGCTGATCAATTATTCTCTCTCATCATTGATTCTCTGTCATCATTGATGTTTTTATCTCTCTCTCACTCTCCTTCCTCTCCAAAATCAATAAAATACATGAAAAAAAGAAAAAAGTCACAAGAAATGTCAGAGATTTTATTGCCTACTAGAGGCCCGGTGCACAATATTAGTGCATGGAAAGGGGTGTGGGGGGAGTGTCCCTCAGCCCAGCCTGCGCCCTCTACAATCTGGGACCTCTCGAGGGATGTCCAACTGCCCATTTAGGCCCAATAAGGATCGGGCCTAAACCGGCAGTCAGACATCCTTCTCACAATCCAGGACTGCTGGCTCCAAGCTGCTCGCCTGCCTGCCTCCCTGATTGCCCCTAGCTGCTTCTGCCTGCCAGCCTGATCACCCCCTAACCACTACCCTGCCAGCCTAATTGATGTCTAACTACTCCCTTGTTAGCTTGTTTGCCCCCAACTTCCCTTCTCTGCTGGCCTGGTCACCCCTAACTGCCCTCCCATGCAGGCTTGATTGCCCCCAACAGCCCTCCCTTGCAGGCCTGGTCCCTCCCAACTGCTCTCCCCAGCTGAACTGATGTCCCACAACTGCCCTCCCTTGCAGGCCTGGAACCTCCCACTGTCCTCCCCTGCTGGCCATCTTGTGTGTTAGAGTGATGGTTGATCTGCATATTACTCTTTTATTAGATAGGATAGACGGCTAATGCATGTGTGGGAACCTGCTGCTTTGCCCTGAAGGATGTCCTGGATCAGGGTGGAGGTTCCCTTGGGGTGAGGGGTGGCCTAGGCGAGGGGCCTATGGTGGTTTGCAGGCTGGCCATGCCCCCCAGTGACCCAAGTAGAGGCCTGGAATCTGGGATTAATTTATATTCTACAGTTGAAACATTGTAGCCTGGAGCAGAGCCAAGCCTTCTGCTTGCTCCATGGCCACAGCCATTTCTGTTTGAAACTGTTTAGCCTAGAGTGGAGGCCTAGGCTAGGGCTGCAGAAGTTTGGCTTCCTCCATTTCCCCAGCAACCCTGGCATCTTTTCTCTCCAGCTCCTGTGGCTGCCGCCATTTCTGTTGGGATTATGTATCTTCTAAAATTGAAACTTTGTAGCATTGAGTGAAGGGCTAGGCCTGTAATGGCAGGTGGAAAGCTTGGCTTCCTCCATTGTCGGGGAAAATATATATTTTATTGATTTTTTACAGAGCAGAAGGGAGAGGGATAGAAAGTCAGAAACATCGATGAGAGAGAGACATCGATCAGCTGCCTGTTGCACGCCCCCTACTGGGGATGTGCCCGCAGCCAAGGTACATGCCCTTGCCGGAATCGAACCCGGGACCCTTCAGTCCGCAGTCAGACGCTCTATCCACTGAGCCAAACCGGTCTCAGCAAGATTTCCTTTAGATATACTACTTGTGAAGCTTATTGGATCCTGCTCTGATGTTGTCTGAAGCTGGCCACTCCGTGTATAAGTTTTGAGCCTCTTGTGAGAGACTCTGGTACAGGCCAACCTCAGGTACAGGTGTCTGTACCTGGCACCTAGCAACCTGTTTGGAGTTGGAAGCAGTCCACAGTGTTTTTGGCTGCCTCTCCTAAGCTTGGGTGTGTTCAGGAAGATCCAGGCTGTGCACCAAAGCTGGCTTTTTCCAGCATTAGGTCCTGGGGCAGGTCATCAAATATTCTAGGAGCCTCAAGGTCCACCTCTGACTGCCTACACCTGGTGGTTGTTATACTCAGTTGCTGAAAGAACCTCTGGTGGAGTTGGGAGGATGAGGCTAGTTGACCTGTGAAAGGGAGGAGCTGTTTAGGCCTCAGGAAAGGTGGTAGGTGTGATCCCCATACCAGACCCACCTGACTCAGTGTGTCTCAGATTTTGCCCTGACCTCCACAGGGCAGAGCCACTTGAAGTGTGGCGTGTGGGGCCTTTTGAACCCAGAGGCAAAGTCTGCCAGAAGCTGGGAGGGTAGATATCCTATAAAAAGGGAATAGCCTCCACACGAAAGCCAGACAATTAACTCAATGACACCCCTTGAGTCTGCCCACATCTGGCACAGGCATCTGACTGCTCCGCAGGGCCTAAGCTTCACATGCTGGATCCAGAGGAAATCTAAAGGGTGGAACAATTGCTTTCCCCCTGGCTCATGTCATACAGAGGGGAGTAATCCACCCCAAAAGACTAGTGTCTGCATTATGTAAGAATGAGTGAACACAGGGATCCTGGTGGATGTTCTCTTAGCTGACATTTTGATGATGTTGATTCTACCAATCCATGAACATGGTATGTTCTCCCATCTGTTTATGTCTTCCTCTATCTCTTTTTTTCGGTGCCCTATAGTTTTACAAGTACAGGCCTTTTACCTTTTTAGTTAAGTTTATTCCTAGGTATCTTAATTTTTTTGGTGTGATGATAAACGGGATTTTTTTAAGTCTCTTTCTGTAAGTTCACTATTGGTGTATAAAAATGCCATAGATTTCTTGGCATTAATTTTGTATCCTGCTATATTGCCAAATTCATTTATTAAGTCTAGTAATTTTTAATTGAGTCTTTAGGGATTTCACTGTACAGTATCATGTTATCTGCAATAATGACAGTGTTATGTCTTCCTTTCCAACTTAGGTGCCATTTATTTATTATCATCTAATTGCTACGGCTAGCACTTTCAGAACTATGTCAAACAGGAATGGTGAAAGTGGGCATCCCTGTCTCATTAATGTTCTTAGGTGAAATGGTTTTAGTTTTTTCCCATTGAGTATGATGTTGGCTGTAGGTTTGTCATATAAGGCATTTATTGTATTGAGATTAAGATCTCTCTATTCCCATTTTGCTGAGTGTTTTTATCAGAAAAGGTCTTGAATTTTGTCAAATGTTTTTTTTCTGCACCAATTGATATGACTATGTGATTTTTATCTCTCAATTTGTTTATGTGAAGTAGCAAGTTTATTGATTTGCATATATTGTACTATCCTTGCATCCCCAGGGGTAAATCCTACTTGATCATGGTGTATGACCTACATCAAAATATAAAGGTTTTGCACAACAAAAGAAACCATCAATCAAACAACAAGAAAGCCCTTTGCATGAGAGAACATATTTGCTAATATGCATATTTGCTAAACTCTTATCATCAATAAGAATTTAATCTCCAACATTTATAGGGAACTCATACAACATAACAAAAGGAAGATAAACAACCCAATCAAATAATGGGCAACAGATCTAAATAGATATTTTTTTGAAAGAGAACAGAAGAAAGGCCAAGAAACATATGAAAACCTCCTTAAAGTCACTAATCATCTAAGAGATTCAAATCAAAACAACAATGTGGCACCATCTTATACCTGTCAGAATGGCTATCATCAACAAATCAACAAATGACAAATGCTGACCAGGATGCAGAGAAAAAGAGACCCTCTTGCACTGCTGGTGGGAATGCAGACTGGTACAGCCACTGTGGAGAACAGTATGGAGTTTCCTCAAAAAACTAAAAATGGAACTCCTATTTGACCCAGTGATCCCACTTTTAGGAATATATCAGAAAGAATATATGCACTCCTATTTTCATAGCAGCACAATTTACCACAGCTAAGATTTGAAAACAGCTTAAGTGCCCATCAGCAGATGAGTGGATTAAAAAACTGTGGTAGATCTACATAATGGAATACTACACTACAGTATAAAAGAAGGAATTCTTATCATTTGCAACAGCATGGATAGGACTAGAGAGCATTATGCTAAGTGAAACAAGCCAGTCAGAGCAATATAAATATCACATGATCTCACTCATTTGTGGAATATAATGAACAACATAAACTGATGAACAAAAACAGATCCAGAGAGACAGGAGGATCAATCAGATGCTCAAACTTCATAGGGAAGGTAGGGGAGGGGAGGGCTAAGGTGGAGAGATCAACCAAAGGACTTGTATGCATGAATATAAGACTAACCAATGGCCGAGACCGGTTTGGCTCAGTGGATAGAGTGTCGGACTGCAGACTGAAGGGTCCCAGGTTCGATTCCGGCAAGGGCATGTACCTTGGCTGCGGGCACATCCCCGGTAGGGGGGGTGCAAGAGGCAGCTGATTGATGTCTCTCTCTCATCGATGTTTCTGACTTTCTATCCCTCTCCCTTTCGCTCTGTAAAAAAAAAAAAATTAATAAAATATAAAATAAGACTAACCAATGGACACAGACACCAGGGAGGTGAGGGCATGAGTGCGAATGTGTGTCTGTGTGTGGCGGGGGGGGGGGGGCGATGGGGGAATAAGGACACATATGTAATACTTTTCAATAAAGACAACAATTTAAAAAAACTAAAAACAAACAAACAAACCGAGCTGTGATAAATTTCCGTAATGGAATACTACTTGGTCATAAAAAAGAAGGAAATCTTACCCTTTGTGACAGTGTGGATAGGCATTGAGAGCATTTTGCCAAGTGAAATAAGCCAGTTAGAGAGACACAAGTACCATATTATTTCACTTATTATGTGGAATCTAATGAACAAAATGAACTAATGAGCAAAATAGTGATAGACTCACAAGTATAGAAAAGGCTGACAGCTATTGGGGTGGCTCCATGGAGAGGGTGGAGGGATTGAAGAAAAAAGAAGTATAAAAGAGAAAAAAAAACTCATGGACAGGGACAACAGTGTGGTGATTGCTAAGAAGGTGGATGGAGAGAGGTGCAAGTGGATATATATAGGAGGAATAAATGGTGATGGATGGAGACCTGACTTGGAGGTGAACACCCAATATAGGATACAGATGATGTGTTGTAGAATTGTGCACCTGAAACCTGTATAATTTTACTAACCAGTATTACCCCAATAAATTTAGTAAAAAGAGAAAATGAAAACAAACAAACAAACAAATAAATAAATAAATAAATAAAACATTTGTAGCATTCATTTTAATTTTTGTTTAATTCTTTATTGTTTAAGGTATTACATAAGTCTCCTTTTCCCCCCATTGATCTCTTCCCAGCTGCCCCACCTCATTTTAATTTTATTCATTAAGTTTTAGGATCATATTTGGTATGTCATAATGACTTTATTGGACATGTCTTTTAAAATTATTTTATTCTAAAACAGTTTTAAAACTTTGTCTTTTATGATATTATTATTTTTAAGAGTAAAGTTAGAAGAATTTAACTTAATTTGGGTTCTTCTGATGTTCTCATGACTATATTCAAATTATACATTTTTGACAAAAACATAATGAGAATGATACTTGGTTTTTTACAGTGTATCTTATTAGGAGGCACAAGTTGGTGATTTGTACCACTATTTATGATGTTAAATTGATCACTGAGTTAAGGTCCTTTCTGCCAGGTATCTTCACAAAAATGGTACTGTTTTCTCTTTCTCTCTCTTTCATGAGTATAGAGAGATACTTTGAAACTGTGTAAATATTGTATTGTCATCTTTTCTCACTAGCTTCAGTATCCATCAGTGACAAATGAATGAATCAGTTACCACAATAATGATTAAAAAAATAGTTTACAGCAGCAAACTTATCTAAATAAATATTATTATTTATTTATCTAAATATTATTTATCTTAAGCTCACTTTTTATATAAGAAAATGAAATGTTTTTTTAATTTAAATTGTTATTGAATAACGTTCTATTATTATTATTATTTCAAATAGTATTTTGGATTGAAGTGGTCTGGAAAGTGTTAGATAAAAACAATCACAGTAAATTATATAGTTTGGGCATAGGGATTAGTGGAGATAACATCAAAATATATGTATGAAAGGAAATATTTATAAATGTTGAGAGATAGTTGTATAAATTACCATTTGTTTGTATTCTGATGTATCTATTGCACCACACGGTAGAAATAACAAGGATTACCACTATAAGATTTTATGTTTATTTATCATGTATTCTGGCAAATTTTATAAATTTAGAAATTGTTCAAATAAAGGTTGATATTGGGATTTAGGGAATGAAAAAGATTTTTCCAAGAAAGAAAATTTTACATGAAAACAAAAGTAAATTCAGAACAAAAGCACAAGAAATGCCAAATTTTAAAAGGGCAGAAAATAGAATGAATTCATAAACAGTTTTCAAAGAGATGGTAGAATAATGAGTGGAGTCTGCAACAGTGAAAATGAATGGCACTGTTTCTGTTTTCAGCGTATTGAAGGAATGGAGAGAGGAAGTGCATCATCTAATCTAGAGTGCGGAGGGTGATCAGAGTAGATTTCCAGGGAAAGTTGCCACCTATACTGAGATTGCAGTGAGGAAAGAAATCCGAGGCATGGCATTCCAATTAGAGGAAACAGCACACTTAAGACAATATAGGGTGAGCCATGTCATGTTCATGTAAAGCCACTGGAACTAATCATAGTCCCCTTGCATCCAGTCCACTTAGCACTGAGAATATACCAGATAAAAGGAGGCATAAAGAAATGGGCAATGCAAAGGTAAGGAAGACATCTACTGGGGTGAAACTGAGGCTTTCATTCCTAGGGAAACAGAAACAACCTCAACTCTACCTCAAGAAACCTTCAGACGTTCCCTTACTCCTGCCGGAAATAGAGTTAAGAATTTTTGAAACTGTAAGTTAGAAATAGCTTGAATTATTGACTGGCATCTTTGGGCAGCTGAACGAGTGCAGTGAACTGCCTTTATCCAGACTCCATATTTACAGAAAAAGTGCTTTATGATTTAAACTATTTATTACTTAATAGTTGAATAAACAAAACTACTTATTTACTTAGAGCTGAAGCGGTTCTAACCAATATAGGGAGGGAAGAGAAAGGTTGATGATAACATTTTTCTCATAGAAGAAAGTTCAAGACTAAAAAAGTTTGTGCTGAATATCAGTGATTTTGAAATAGTCAACTCACTGCTCAGGGTCCTAAAGATGTAATTTATGGAGCCTTTTGGGGAACGAGGGGATACAAAGTGAGCTGAAGTTTGAGGAATCTCCATGCTCATCCCCATTTGAAACAAAGCAGCCTGACTGCTTTCAGTGTTGATATTTTCAATAAGGACAATGTTCTGCTTCTATATTATTTGAAAATAATTAATGTGAATAATACTCAGAGTTATATGAATAGTTATTTAAAGTAATAACCACTTTGTTTCTTTAAAAATGAAAGGGTATTTTACATTTTTCTATCAGAAACATCAACCTATTATTAGATTAAAGGTTAGGTAAGAGCAATACTTTGACCTAATTGTAGGTAATATTATTTATGATATTTATTAAACTCAGCAGAAGTAAACTGGGAAAGTTTGAGAAATTTTTAGAGAAGCATTATTGAAATTTAAAAAAAAACAGATTGATACCTTAAAAATATAAAACTTTGTTTTGTTCTTCATGGCTTAGTTACAGTTTTATAGTACTTTCTTGGTAGAAAATGACTTGTAGACTCAAATTAGCACCTGATAGTTAAATATAATAGTGATGAGTACTAAGGAGATTTAGAACAATGGTACAACTTTTAAAATATTTTGCTAGCATTAAAAATATACAGCAATATTTTTGAAAACATTTCAAATTCAATGTTAAATAATATAATTATTATTGTTGTTGTTTTTCTGAACAAAGCTGTCTCTTTGTCCTTTATTTGAAAAATAATATAAGCTTAGAAGATGGTCCAAGTTTAGTCTTCCTATATCGCATTTCATTTTAAGAATTTAGGTAAAACTGAATACAAATACAATTCCTATAATGTAGAAGTTGTTTTAATTTTAGGTTCAAACTAAATTGATTATAAATTACATAGTTTCCATATATACCCGTCCCTCGTTCATGTGCCACAATATATCTCACAATAGTGGTACACTTGTTACAACTGATGAACCAACATTGATTATACATTATAACCCTAAGTTCATAGTTTCATTAGCGTTCACTTTTGATGTTGCACATTTTATGGGGTTTGACAAAAGGGTTGTGGGAAGGACATAAACAAGTTTTTTGTCTATATGATTTTTCCTTTGTTAACACTTTATAAAAATATAATTATATAATGTATGGCCATTTGTAGCTATTCTTTTCTACTTAGCATTATGCTGTCAATATATCAATGTTTTAGAATGTATCTATAATTTTATATTTCTGTGTGGATGAGTAATATTCCACAATATGCTTGTAGCACATGGGTTCTACTTTTTTTTTTTTTTTACTTTTCAGCTATTATGAATATTGATGCTGTGAGTATCTATGTACAAATTTTTGTGTAAATGTGTTTTCAGTTCTCTTGGCTATACACCTGGGAGAGTAATTGCTGGGTAATATAGTTATGTGGTGCTTAACTATTTCAGGAACTGTCAAACTGCTTTTTAAGCAGTTGGTAAATTATACATGCCCATGAACAACCTGTTAGGGTTTTAACTTTTTACATCATCACTAACACTTGGTAGTGTCTATTTTTTAAAAAAATTATTATATGCTTGTCATAATAAGTGTGCAGTGATAACTCATTATGATTTTAATTTTATTTCCCTAATGATAAATGATGTTAGGTATCTTTTTATGCGTTATTGGACACTTAAACATCCCTGTCTTGTACCTCATTGCAGTGGGAAAGCTTTTAAGTTTTTAACCATTAAAACCTATGTTACCTGTAGGCTTTTTTGGTGGATATTCTTTATTAATTTCAAAATGTTGTCCTCTATTCTTGGTTTAATAACAGTCTTTAGCATGACGGGTGCTACATTTTGTCAAATGCTGTTTCTGGATCAATTGATGTGGTTATGTAGTTTTTTTAGGTTGTTAATGTAATAGATTACATTAATTGATTTTGCATACGTGGGATAAATCCCATTTGGTCATGGTTTATAATTATTTTTATACTAGAGGCCCAATGCACGACATTTGTGCACAGGGGGTTGTCCCTTCAGCACACCCTGCACCCTTCCCAATCTGAAACCCTTGGGGGATGTCCGACTGCCAGTTTATGCCCGATCCCTAGGTCTGCCTGGTCACCCCCTACTGCCACCCTTGCTGTCCTGGTCGCTCGATGCAGCCTGCTGTTCAGTCATTTGGTTACCCCTCACTAACCTTCTGCCGGCCTGGTCACCCCACACAGCCTACTGTTCAGTTGTTTGGTCATCCCTCACTAAATCCCCTCCCATCCTGGTCATAGGCAGCCATCTTGTGAAGGCATGAAAGTCAATTTGCATATCACCTCTTCATTATATAGGATAATTTTATTCAATTTGCTATTATTTTTATAGGATTGTTGCAACTATGTTTTTGAGAGATTGTGGTCTGTGGGTTCGTTTTCTTGTCAGGTTTCTTCTCATGGTGTCTGGTTTGGTACTATGTTAATGTTAACTTCACAGAGTTAGTTAAGAAGTATGCTCCCTACTTCTACCCTCTAAAAGAGAATTGGCATAATTTATTTCTTAAATGTTTGGTAGAATTCACCAGTGAACCCACCTGGCCCTGCTGCTTTCTGCTTTGGAAGATTATTAATTATTGTTTTAATTTCTTTAATAAAGATAAGCCTATTCAGATTGTGTATTTTTCTTGTGTGACTTTTTATATATTCTGTCTTTCAAGGAATTGTTCCATTTCATCTGTGTTATCAAGGTTGGGGGCATAGAAATGTTCTTACCATTTTATTAATACTTTGATTTCTGTGGAAATTTATTTCTGTGGCTGCCCCTTATTTACTTTTGATAATAGTAATTTCTGTTGTTTTTCTGTCTTCTGAAGTACTCTAAATATTAGATGATTAATTTTATTGATCATTTTAAAGAGCTACCTTTTGGCTTCATTGATTTTGTGTTAATTTCTTGTTTCCAGTTTTATTTATTTCTGTCCTTATCCTTTTGTTTTACTTACTTTGGATTTAATTTGTTCTTTTTTTTCTAGTTTCTTAAGGTGAAAATGTAGATAATTGATTTCAGTTCAATCTTTTTTTAACATATGTATTCAACACTATAAATTTTCCTCTAAGTATTCCTTTTTCTGTATCCCACCGATTTTGATATTATGTTTTTATTTTCATTAAGTTCAAAAGGGTTTTAATTTCTCTTGAGATTTTGTGTGTGTGTGTGTGTGTGTGTGTGTGTGTGTGTGTGTATGTGTATGTGAACTGCATGTGATTTAAAAGTGTGTTGTTTAATCTCTGTGTATTTGGGGACTTTCCAGGTATCTTTCTGTTATTGATTTCTAGTTTCATTCCATTGTGGTCTAAAAGCAGACAATGTATGATTACTTCTCCTTTAAATTTGGTAGGGTGTGTTTTATTACTAAAATGAGGTCTATGTTGGTGAACATCCCATGTGAGCTTGAGATAAACATTTATTTTTCTGTGGTTAAATATAGTCTATAGATATCCACTACATCCAGTTGATTGAAGGTATCTTATGTCTCCTGGATATGTCCATTTCTGAGAAAGGAGTGTTGAAGTCTCCAACTAAGATAATGGATTTATCTATTTCTCCTTGTAGTTCTATCAGTTCTTACCTCACATAGTTTGACACTCTGTTATTAGGTAAATACATGCAAAGAATTGTTTTGTGTTCTTAGAGAATTTACCCCTCTATTATGTAAAGTCCTTAAAAAAAAAAAAAATATATATATATATATATATATATATAATGTGAAGAGAGAGAGAGAGAGAGAGAGAGAGAGAGAGAGAGAGAGAGAGAGAGAGAGAGAGAGACTAGAGGCCTGGTACATGATATGCTTGCACAGGGGTGGTGTCCTTCAGCCTGGCCTGCACCCTCTCCAATCTGTGACCCATTAGGGGATGTGCAACTGCACATCTCTCTCACAATCCGGACTGCTGGCTCCTAACCACTCACCTGTCTGCCTGCCTGATTGACCTTAACCGCTCCCCTGCAGGGCTGATCATACCCTTAACTGCTTGCTCCCCTGAAGGCCTAATTACTCCTAACTGCCTCTGCCTCAGCCCCTGCTACCATGGCTTTGTCCAGAAGGAACTCGGACCTCTGGAAGATGTCCAGTTGATCCAGTCTAATTAGCATATTACCCTTTATGTGTATATGTGTGTGTGTGTGTGTGTGTGTGTGTGTATATATATATATATATAATTGATTTCAGAGAAGAAGGGAGATGGGAAGAGAGAGATAAATACATCAATAATAAGTGAGAATCATTGATCCACTACCTTTTGCATGCCCCATACTGGGGAATGGAGCACAGGTATGTCCCCTGACCAAGAATGGAACTGTGATTTCCTGGTTCATAGGTCAATACTTAACCACTGAGCCACACTAGCCAGGCAGTAGAGCCCTTCTTTACCCCTGTTAAAATTCTTTATTTTAAAGTCTGTTCTGTCTGAAATTAATATAGTTATTCATGCTTTCTTTTTAATAGTGTTAGTAGAATGTATTTTTCCCTATCCATTTATTTTTCATTTATATGTATCTTTTTATTTAAAGCTAATTTCTTGTATACAACATATACTTGAGTCGTGTATCTTTCATCAGTTCTGACAATCTGTCTTTTAATTTGTGCATAGACCATTGACATTCAAGGTGAATATAAATATGGTTGAAATAATACATATCATGTTTATTACTATCTTCTATTTGTATCCCTTGTTCTATGTTTCTATTTTTTTCCACTCTTATCATTTTTGTGGTTTCAATTGAACATTTAATACAATTTTATCTCCTTTCTTAGTATATTATTATACTTATTTTTATTTTCTTAAGTCATTACATTAGATTTTACAATACACATTTAAAATGAATCTAAGTCCATTTTAAGTAACACTATATCACTTCACTATAATATTGAAGTAATTCTAATTGCCTGTCCTATTCATTGTATTATCATTGTCATTTTTTTCATTTATATGTAAGCATACACAATAATATATGAGTTATATGCATAGCATGCAGAAGCAAATACATTGCTACTATTTTAAATTGTTGATTGATGTATCATTTAAAAATAAGATATTAATATTCTTATTTTATATTTATGTATTTCTTCTTCAGTGGTCATTTATGTAGATCCAAGTTTATGATTTATATTATTTTCTTTCTCTCTAAAACATTCTTTATAACATTTCTTGCAAGACAGGTCTACTGTCAACAAATTCTCTTCACTTTTCTTTGTCTTAGAAAGTATTTCTTCATCACCTTTGAAAGATAATTTTGGAGCATGTAAAATTCTGGGTTGATGGTTCATTTTTCTTCAATGCTTTAGACATGTTATTCTACTATTCTTGCTTGAATAATTTCTGAGAAGTTAAATGAAATTTTTATATTCGTTCCTTTATATAAATGAGGTGGTTTGTTTATGTTTGATATTTTTAGTCTGAAAATAATATGCATAGTTAGTTTGTTGTTGTTGTTGTTTTCATGTATTGCATTTATTCCTTGGTGTTCTCTGAACTTCCTTTTTCTATGACTTTTTAAAAATACTCTTTAATCTATATTAACTAGCAATCCTTGGAAGGAAAATAGCAAACCCATTTAAAATATTAAAGTCTTGAGACTTATTCAGAATATATAACATGATTTATCAAGGTTTACATAACTGGCATAGAGAGTCACACTAAGGTGAAAATCTGAGATTGTCTGATTCTGATGATCTAGTGAAGAAGTTGAATTTGGAGATGGAAGCAATTATCAGGTTGTCTGTTTTCTTCTTCATTGTTCAAACTGACTCATCTTTATGTTGATATTCTCAAACCATTTTCCTCTTCAAAATCCCACAATGATACCTGGAGACAAATTTATTAAAACACTGAACTTAATGCATGGTGGATGGTTGGTATTTGAAATATATTTAGTGAATGAATAAGTAGATAAATGAATGAAAATATGGACTTTCACTCTTTTTTAAAAAATATATTTTTATTTATTTTTTACAGAGCAGAAGGGAGAGGGATAGAAAGTCAGAAACATCAATGAGAGAGAAACATCGATCAGCTGCCTCTATTGGGGATGTGCCCGCAGCCAAGGTACACGCCCTTGACTGGAATTGAACCCGGGACCTTTCAGTCTGCAGTCTGACGCTCTATCCACTGAGCCAAACTGTTTTCGGCTTTCACTCTTATTTTTATGCCTTTATTTATTGGCACAACTCCAGATCTATTCCCATTATTTCAAATTCCCTCAATTCATTGCTTTAACTAATCTAAATTATTTTGGTTTTGCTCATCCAGAATATTCCAAATACTCTGTCACTTGCTTCTTATTCTCAGCTCACACGAAATGATACCTTTATGTCAGACTTATAACCAATAGATAGCAAGGTATTATTATTGTTATTATCAAAATTGTATTATAGGGTTTGGAATATAAAGGCTGCTTAATAATTCTTTTCAATTTTTGTTGAAAGTTAAAGACATTTGTTTAAAGTGCCAGCTTTATTTCATAACATTAATATCTACTGTATTCGGTTCACATATGAAAAAGGGAATATATGAAATGTGGCTTAGTTTAGACTGCTATAACAAAATACTATATGCTGAGTGACTTATAGCCAATATTTATTTCTCACATTTCTGGACACAAAAGTCTAAGATAAGGGTGCCAAAATGTTTGAATTCTGGTGAGAGCCCTCTTTCCAGTTGCAATCTCATGACCTCTCATTATATCCTCATGCAGCAGACAGCAAAGAGAGGAAACAAACTCTTGTGACTCTTATAAAGACACTGATCCTATGATAAAGGCTCCATCCTTATGACCTCATCTACATCTAATTAACTCCCAGACGCTTCACCTCTTAATACAATCTCATTCATGAATAAAGTTTCAACATAATGAATTCTGAGGGGACACAAGCATCCATTCCATAAAAAGATATATAATATATCCTATCTACTATAAGGGTAATATGCAAATCGACCTTACCTCTGCCATAAACACAAGCCACGCCCACCAGCCAATCAGGAGTGAGTGTGAAAAGTAACTCAACCAAGATGGCTGTGGCCATGGAGAGAGCAGAAGGCTTGGGTTCTCCTGGAAATGTAGGAAGCCAAGCTTCCCACACACCATGACCAGCTCAGGCTTCCACTCAAGGCTACAAAGTTTCAATTATAGAATATAAATAAATCCCAACAAAAATGGCAGCAGCCACAGAGCTGGGGAGAGCAAGAGGCTTGAGTTGTCCCCAACTATAGAGGGAGCCAAGTTTCCTGGCCTGCCTTGGCCTCCACTCAAACCTACAAAGTTTCAATTATAGAAGATAAATAAATCTTCTATAGGGTCTTCACTTGGGTTGCTAGGGAAGGGCAGGGTGGCCAGCCTGCAAACCACCACAGATCCCTTGCCCAGCCCACGCCATTCCCCAACGGAACTCCCACCCTGGTCCAAGACTCCCTTCAAGGCAAACCAGCTGGCCCCAAACCTGTGCACCAGGCCTCTATCCTATCTAATAAAAGAGTAATATGAAAATTGACCATCCCTCTAACTCACAAGATGGCTGCCCCCATGTGGAAACAAAATGGCTGTCACAAGATGGCCAGAAGGAGAAGGCAGGTGGAAGGGACCAAGCCTGCAAGGGAGGGCAGTTGGGGGCAATCAAGCCTGCAGGGAGGGCAGTTGGGTGCCAGAAGTCCTGAATTGTGAGAGGGATGCCCTTTTAGGCCCAATCCTGGTAGGAACATTCCCAGTTGGACTTATGAATCTATCATGACCTGGTAGGATCAGGCCTAAATGGGCAGTCAGCCATCCCTCAAGGGGTCCCAGATTGGAGAGGATACAGGGCTGGACTGAGGGACACACACGTCCATGAACAAATTTCACGCACTGAGCTTCTAGTTATGATGCATTATAAATTATTTCATTATGTTATATGTATATATTATATTAAAATGTATCAGTAAAATGTTTCAGTTATAGTTGCAACACTTAGAATCTTAATCTATACAAAGTATTGTAATTTAATGGTGAGATACAACAGAGGTATGCAAATTTGAAAATAATTTATATATACACACTCAAAAAGTACCAATACATTGTTTTTACTAAAAGTTTTCCAATTTAATTATTTTAAACTTTTATTTAGCTGCCTATATTTGAAAGCCCTTCATTAATAACCACTTCAAATGCTTAAAGTGCATTAATTAATTAGCTATTCTTCACAAAATGCCTCAGTAAATGAGCCTTTCTCTTCCTCTTCTATAAATAAATAAAAAATGCATCTCTAAGTGGATTAAGTTCCCATGACATCTCAGCATTTATTGTTTTCTTAAATGGCAGGAATGTATTTTAAAACAATGTTCTAATAATTCCTTTATTTCATACACTAGGTCGGCCTATAGGATTGGGCTGAAACTGGCTCTCTGACATCCCCTGAGGGGTCCAGATTGTGAGAGGGAGCAGGCCAGGCTGAGGAACCCTGGTGGTATACAATTGGGGCCAGGGAGGAACAGGAGGTTGACCAGCCATGGAGAGATCACTGGAGGGCTCCAGGGCATGTCTGACTTGTGATCCTCAGTCCTGATGGCCTTGACCCCAACAGCAAGCTAACCTACCAGTTGGATCATCTGCCCCCTGGTGATCAGTGCACATCATAGCAAGTGGTTGAGCAGCCTTAGCATATCATTAGCATGTTACCCTTTGATTGGTTGAATGGCCAAACAGTCAAGAGGACACTTAGCATTTTAGGCTTTTATTATATATGAGTGGCCCGGTGCATGAAATTCATGCACATTAAAAGGGTATTAATTAGAGGAAATATTTTAATAGTGTTATTTGCCCTTTCTCTATAATAAAAGTGTGACAGATAAAAGGTAATGAGTACAATGTATATGAAAATAATAAATAATTTCATTAATAAGTAAATAATAACAAAATGATATAACAACAATAACAAACTCATGATATAAAAACAGCAGTGATGCAAATAATGGCTGATAAAGTGATTAAATTTATTCTAATATCTCCCTGTGCACCACATTAACAGTGAAAACACTTTCAGAGTGCTTGACTAATTTCCCTTGGGATAAAGTATTTACAACTTTAACTTTATATCACTTGCTCTTCAAACTCGAAAGAAAGCAACATAATAACTAACCATGTGTGAAAACGGGTTCAGGTAGGAATATTCCTACTCTGTCTAAAGTTTGTCCTTGTGATTTATTAATAGTCATTGCAAATGCTGGCATCATGGGAAACTGTCGTTGAATTAATTTATTAATTTATTTATTTATTTATTTAATATATTTTATTGATTTTTCACAGAGAGGAAGGGAGAGGGATAGAAAGTCAGAAAAATCGATGAGAGAGAAGCATCGATCAGCTGCCTCTTGCACGCCCCCTACTGGAGATGTGCCTGCAGCCAAGGTACATGCCCTTGACCGGAATCGAACCTGGGACCTTCCAGTCCGAAGTCCGACGCTCTATCCACTGAGCCAAACCGGTTTTGGTTCTTCGAATTAATTTAAATGGGAGGCCAGTGTCAGGTGGGGACAAATCAATTCTTGGAATCAGAACAACCTCTCCCTCTGCAGATCCTCTTAATACTTCAGCTTCAATAATGTTAGATAGTAATCTTTTGAGAATAAATCTGGTACCATTACAAAGACTCCATTTACTATTAAGATTTCTCAATAGTATGATGATTGCACCCACTTTCATTTTTAATTTATGACACAGCATTCCTGAAGAAGTAATACTATTAAGAAATTCAATGGGAAAATTTTCCTTTTTAGCATCATCTGTTGAGTCAATAGAATCATCACTCAAATAGATGTTAAAATCTCCATCAAGTATATCCAAAATTTCTTCATTTAATTTTTGAACATGCTCATTTTTGGACAAAGAATTGCACTTTTAGATATATTTTTAATATTATCTATAGAGGATATACTATTTCCAAAGGTGGCTTCAATAATAGATCCATTACAAATCATTTCATGGAGAATTTCAATAATATCCATTCCTAAATGAAAACCACTAGTCAAGTTTGCCATCTCCAAGTTTTGTTTTGTTTTATATATATTTTCTTTCATTTTTAAATTTTTTCTTTGCTTTTAAAAAAAAAAACAAACCCTTGTGTTGAGGACTGACTTTCAATAGATGGCAGCAAGGGACTTGCTCTGCTATGTAGGAAACGCCAACCCAGAAACAGAATGGTTTAGCGCTATGTTCCCCAGCAACTGTGTCGCATGAAGGGTATGGGGGTGGCCACTTTTCAGGCTGCACCCGTTTCCCAGGACGAAGGGCTCTCTGCACTGGACCCCAGTCCCAACACGCGCGCTGAAGCCTTTGCAGCGAAGCGGTTGGGCATGATGGTAGTGGCCCGGCCTGGCGGGGACAGTGGGGGACCAGCTATCCGAGGCCAAATGAGGCTTCCAAGGCTAACTGAGGCTTCCGCTGCATCCTGCCATATCCTTCCACCTGGGTGGGATTCTGACTTAGAGGCTATCAGTCATAATCCCACAGATGGTAGCTTCGCCTCATTGGCTCCTCAGCCTGCCATCTCTAAGTTTTATTAACCATTCTCTATAAGCACAATCATCTGATCTCATATTTGTTTTAAGAGACAATTTTCTGAAACATATCCAAAAATCACAGTACCTCAAATTCTCTCCTGCAGTGGGTTCTGCCACCAGAACTACATTTCCCAGCATTCCTGGTACTCCCCATACCCTGCAGGAACCAAGAGCCCTGTGAACTTTCTCCACCTGGTGGTGACCACTGGGGTCTCTGCACAACCCAGAGACTGGCAGCCAGCCCCCCCCACCCCCCATCGTGGGTGCTGGGCTGGGGGGGGGGGGCATGCAAGGACCCTGGGCACTCATTTTCATGTGATTCAGTCACCATAACTATAAGGAGGACCAGCCCTTAAGTACCGTGCTGGCACAGCTTATAGCATGGTGGTTGCTTCAATACCCCTGCCGGCCTCGCCCCCTGTGTGCTGGCCATGTCTGTTGGCCATGCCCCCTAGTCATGCCTCCTGCTCCTGATTGGCTGGTAGCATAGTGGAGGTACAGTCAATTTGCATGTTACTCTTTTATTATATAGGACTAGAGCCCGGTGCAGGAAATTCATGCATGAGGAGGGCAGGTGATGTCTCTCTGCCCAGACTGCACCCTCTCCAATCTGGATCCTACTGGGATCGGGCCTAAACGAGCAGTCAGACATCCCTCTTACAACCCAGGACTGCTGGCTCCCAACTGCTCACCTGCCTGCCTTCCTAATTGGCCCTAATGCCTTCTGCCTGCCAGCCTGATCACCAACTAGCCACTCCCATGCCAGCCTGATTTATGCCTAATTGCTCCTCTGCTAGCCTATTTGCCCATAACTGCCCTACCCTGCAGGGCTGGTCACCCCTAACTGCCCTCCCCTGAAGTCTCGGTTGCCTCCAACTTTCTTCCTTTGCTGGCCTGGTCACTCCTAACTAAATGCCCTCCCCTGCAAGCTTGATTGCCCCCAACTGCCTCCCTTGCAAGCCTCATCCCTCCCAACTGCCCTCCCCTGCTGGCCATCTTGTGGTGGCTAACTTTGACCACATGGGGCAGGATCTTTGACTACATGAAGATAGCCAGTGGTCAGCAAACTGCGGCTCGTGAGCTGCGGTTTGCAGCTCTGTTGACTAATGAGTTTGCCAACCACTGTCTTAGGGAAAAACACTTAAAAAACATTTTAATAATGTACTAATGTCTTTAACCTGAAGTCAGTGGTCGGCAAACTCATTTGTCTACAGAGAGGCAATGGAATGGGACAGGAAAATATGGGGATTTTTCCTGGTGTTTAGAGTGTCAGAGAAAACAAAGCTTCAATAATTTTTTTTTGGGGGGGGGGGCACCCCAGGCAAGACACCTTGAGCATTCCTTAACTGTTTGTGGGCTAAATCCAAGGCGTCTGGCTATCCTTTTTGTTCAGGTTTGGGATACACCCATTGCTCTTAGGCAGCAATTCCAGTAACAGGGAGATTATTTTATCAGTACGGATTTACATGATTGTTTGATGGGGAAGCTGCTTTAATTAACAATGTTTTAGCTCTGACCTTTCAGAGCCAATTAAGGTTGTTTACCAGCCTTCTGGGCTTCCTATCCACATCTTTCTATTGGTGAGACAGGGATTGGATTCCGGCACCTTTGTATTTTGGGATTGTAAATAAACTGCTGCTGTTTGGGTATCAGATGCTGTCTCTTCCTCAGAAGAGGAAGAGACAGCTATTTTTTTCTATTACTGCATCTTCAGCTTCTATACTTTTATTTCTTAATCCCTAGCTCCTCTACTCAGAAACTGTACCCAATCTCTCTCTCTCCTGCTGGACATGGAAAAGAGAGAAAAACACCCACAAACTTTTTGCTCACAATAATATATGGTGATGTCATAACATGGCTGGTCCTTGGGTTCATGATTTTACCCAGGTAGGATAGATTTATTGCTGAGTTCTGAACTATAAATTAAAGTCTGCCCTGGTTAATCTAACAAATGTTTCATGGAGTTGGCATAATCTCCTGTATGTCTACTTATGCTTTATAAAGAGAAACAATATTCTCTACCAAGCAGTCTACGTTGGTACTGTAGAAGTCATGACAGATTCAAAGGTCTAACTGAGAATATTTCTAAAATGTAATAATGTGTAAAAATTGTTTTTAAAGCTTCTGTTTAGAAAGTGCTGTTTAGATAGATTATTCTTTTCATAGAGTGCATACATACTATAGAAAACACATGCAAATTAGGCAACAAAAATTTAGGCATGACTAGACTCAAAAATGAAAGAACTAATAAGTTCGCCTGCCAGCAGTATTGCAGTTCTGACTACCAGATGATCATTTGGCATCTTAGAACATGGGGATGATTGACTCTACATGACCAACATTTCACAGATTCTGAGCTGGTGAAGGTAGAGGTGGATAATTACTTCAGCCACCCTAGGGGGAAGAGGGAGCAGGTGTTAGGCTGCCAGCACAGCTCTAGTTTGAACTCATTTTAAATAAAAAACGTAGCTAGTGGAATAAGCCAAGAAATGTGGGTCAGTAGAGATTTTTGCCATCTCAATTTGAGGGATTATAATTGAGTTTTGCTTCTCTGACCTGATTCTTCCTAATGCATTTCCCATACTGGTGACTTTAAAATTTAACTTTTCCCCTAAGCTCTTTGTGTTTTCCTAGTGTCACTGAGTATAGAATTCTAATGCTATTTCAGTAACTGGCAAATTCGTCTTTTGAGAGATTTATTGCATCAGCTTGCCTGACAGAAGAGCTGATCACAGAAATGATAGAGTTCTTTATTCTCAGTTATAGCAATAGAAGAACTGGAGGAGGGAAGGCGAGCGAGTCAGTGACTACAAAGGGAACTGATTTATATTAAAAGAAGAACAAATTAAAGTAATATAAAAAATCTAAGTAGGAGAATGTGATCTCTTTTTTTCTCTTTAAAAAGAAAACTAGTAGGAAAATTAATAGTAAAATATTAATTGTGACCAATCCTGATTTATTACTCAAAATGAACTGCTGCATCTCATTAGCCTTCTTTTCTTACTCACTTATATTTTGCACATTGTTTCATTTTTCAAGTACATTTCTTCCTGAAATGTACTTGAAAAAGGTCAAATTTGGGTCAGGAGGTATTTGTTTATTTGTTAAATTTTAAAGGTCAAATTTGGGTCAGGAGGTATTTGTTTATTTGTTAAATTTTCTACTTACCAGTAGCTATTCTTGATAGAAAAACAAATGCTGCTGTCTTAAAAGTATTACTTTTTTCTGTTATTGTAATTAGAAACTTTTTCTAATAACACAGCAAAATTAATATAAGCACACTTCCTTTTGTAAAATATTGTACCTCTTTATCCTCAAAGGGTATGGAGGAATCTACAAGTATTTGCCCTAAAATAATTGGATGTGCCTTACAAAGTTCTTTTGTGTTTCAACAGATACTTATTTTCTCACTTCAGTTCAGGAAGTAGGTTTTCAGTTATTACAAAACTGCTTTAAAACTGTTTCTTTCTGAACTTGCTAATTTGCCCCTTCAATGTGTCTCGGTTGGTCAGGGAAAAGAGATACTTGTCTTTGTAGAATTATGTGCAAACTTCTTTTTGAAGATCTCATCTAAGAGTTAACCACAAAACCTTTTGTCCATTATTTTATTGCTAAAAGGGGATGTTTGGTTTCATTATGGATTTAAGTCATATTCTAAATAGTCAAAGACTGTTGAATATCAAACCTTAAAAAATGAGGTACTATCTTTTTTTTAAGTTTATATTTTAACTGCATTCCTTTTTTATTTAAATTTGATAACATGTCCTGCTTGAACTTTTCCTTATTCTCTGACTTAAAATTAATGTTTTCTCTTCTAGTTCCCAGAAGTCTAAACTGTTATATTGGTCACATGGCATAATATTAAATTATGTGTGAAAGTTATTCTGCTTGGGTGGTGTAAAGTTTCCCTTAATATTATTTTATGCATGTACCAAATTGCGTTATAATTAAGTCTAACATAGATTATTTTTTATGTAGTGTACATTAAATAAAACTGAAATAGCCTAATTCATTTTTATACATAATTTACAAATGTCAAATTCTAATTTATACTTCAAGTTTTGTGACTATTTATGGTAACAGTTGTCAACAAAAGAGAAGATTCCTAGAATAAGAAAATAATAAAACTTAAAGAATTTCTAGGAAGCTTCAATGTGTGAACTTTCCAATATTTTATATTATTAATGCAGTAATGTGAATTTTCTGGAGCTGTATTTAAGAACTTAACGGGGAATGATTTCAGAAATTTTGTCATTTCATAGTAACTTAACTACAGGTGTTTGGGTCTCATACACTTTAATATTAATCTTGCCTTCATCACTTATCAACTTGAAAAATCTGAGAGTCCATTTTTTCTTCCAAATAATGGTTTCAATGTTGACAGCCATACCTCATTTTATTTCACTTTGCTTTATTGTACTTTGTAGAAATTGTGGGTTTTTTTTTTCTTTCAAAATTCAAGGTTTGTGGCAACTCTGCAAATTTATCAGCATTACTTTCCTATAGTGTTTGCTCACTTCATGCACCTGTGTCACATTTTGGCAATCTTATAATCTTTTAAACTTTTCATTATTAATATATTTGTTTTGGTGATCTGTGATCAGTGATCTTTGATATTACTATTGTAATTGTTTTTGCGGTACCATGAGTCATGTCCATATGACAGTGAACTTAATTGATAAATGTTATATGTTCTGACTAGTCCACTAGCAGAAAGTTCCTCCATCTCGCATCCTCACCTTGGGCTTTCCTATTTCCTGAGACACAACATTATTAAAATTTGACCTATTAATAACCCTACAAGGGACACTAAATGTTCAAATAAAATGAAGTATTGCATATCTGTTATTTTAAATCAAAAGCTAAAAATGATTAATTTTAGTGAGGAAGGAATATCAAAAGCCAAGATAGGCCAAAAGTTAGGTCTTTTCTACCAAAGAACCAAGATGTGAACACACAAAAAAAATGCTCTTGAAGGAAATTAAAAATACTACTCTGTGAACACATGAATGATAAGAAAGCAAAACAGCCTTATTGCTGATATGGAGAAAGTTTTAATGGTCTGTTGAAGAGATCAAACTTTCAGCAATGCTTCTTTAAAACAAATTTGAATCCAGAACAAGCCCTAATTTTATGAAAGTTTAGAGAATTAAAGAAGCTGCAGAAGAAAAATTTAAAGCTAGCAGAGGTGGGTTCATGAAGCTTAAGGAAAGAAGCCATCTTCATAACATAAAAGTACAAGGTGAAGCAGCAACTGATGTAGAAGCTATAGCACATCTTTCAAAGCTAACTAAGGTAATTAACGAAGGTGTCTACACTGAACAAAAGATCATCAATGTAGATGAAACAGCCTTATATTGGAAGAAGATGCCATCTAAGAGTATCATAGCTAGAAAATTGATGTCTGTTTACATCATGCTTATTGAATATTTTAAGCCCACTGTTGAAACCTACTATTTAGGAAACAAGTATTTATTTCAAAATATTGCTGCTCATTGATAATACACCTGGTCACTGAAGGGACAAAGCAGAGCTTACTATCCTCCATCTTGTGGGGCTGGTCAGCCTAATCTCCCTTCCCCCCCTTGCTGGGGGTGGCCACAAGGGTGCCAGGAATGTCCTAATTCCCCCAAACACTGCCTGAGCGGACCAATGCAGCCCCAAGGACATGGCTTAGGTCTTAATAAGGCATAACCACAGGATACTCCCCTATACATCACTGTTGACCAACCGGGGAACAATGGGGGATGGCTCCAAGCTCAGAAAGTACTGGTCACTTCCTGATCCTTGTGCTATAAGACCCCTGCTTAAAAACCCTGACCTAATAAGGCAATCTCTGTAACCCATGTCATTTTCCTAAGACCACCCAAATGACCAACCCTTTATAACCTATTGTTCTTGCCGGGCTTGCTCTCTTGTCTTGCTGCTGTGCCAGATAGAGGCTGGGAGCCAAACCCGGGTTTGAATAAAGGCTCTTTGCTTTAGCAACAGATAAAAAAAGGGCTCCCTGGTGGTAAATTATTGGGGATCCTGAATTCTGGCCATAACATTTGGGGGCTCATCTGGGGTTCCCAATACCCACGAGGGACCCTGATCCAGAGAGTCTGACTGACCGCAGTAAATGTCTGTGTCTGTACCTTGTCTTGTCTGCTGTGCGAACTCACTTCTGAAGTCTGTAGTGCCTGAAAAGGTCTAAGGGGACGCACTGGCGGACCTCGGGTGGGAGAGGTCAGGGGACGCACTGATCCTCTACCTGGAGGGGCATAAAAACCCCTCATGAGGGCAGTGGATTCCCCTCAAACTTCTGGGACGAAACGGGTCACTCCCGCTGGTGGCGCACTGCCATCATCCAGTTTTCAGTTTTGCTTCCCCGGGGTTGGAGGCTGTTCCTGAGTGTCTTTGTCTGTTTGGTCTCTGTGTCTTTCTGTGTACATCTGTGGACTCACTGGATGGATGTTAGGACTACTCGTGTAAATATTATGATTGATCATTTCAAAGAGATTAGGGAAAGTCCCAACGATCTCAGTGTGGCGGTCCAGAAGGGCCGGGGCGATGCGGGGGCGAGGCCCACAACCGTGTGGCATGCGCGGGGCCCCCGGCGGCGTCGGGTCTCGGGGAGATCTCCTGCGGGGCTCCTCGGCGTGGCCGCAGAGGCTGTGGGAGCATGAGCGCTGGGATCCTCCGTGGGGTGGCCAGGATCCGGCCCAAGATCTAGAGTGCATGGGGGAAGGGAGCCACGGGGCGATCCGATATGGATGCCACTCCCCAGAGGGCATCTGGGTCTCATCTTCACCATGATTTAAAAAAAAAATTTATCCAAAGTAAATACCTTAAATTAATTGGAATTAGATTTAAAACTCAGAAATTGTTAAAATATAGATAAATAATATATTAATTATAACACTCTAATAGCCCAGGTAACTGGCTACACCCTTTGTTAATGGAGGAAGAAGGGTAGTCCAGACTTGCTACTGAATCCCCCAGGCAAAGAGAAAAAAGTGGCCTTTTTAAAAGTCAAGTGGCAGCCTGGGCTTGTTAACCAAATGATAAAAACTTGTTTAAAATCTGAGTATTGCTTCCTCATGAGAAAAACCTAGAGGACAGAATTGAAGCTATTAATTGATAATGTTTTGTATTTTTCTTAGAAATGTGAAGTATTATTAATCTAAGAATAGCTAAGTGTTTGACTTTTAAGCTTTAGAAGTTCGAAATATAAATAATTAAATTGGTAGAAATTATATAAATGTAGTAATTAAATGCCTAAAGTATAACTTGTGTTTTTTTTTTAATATGTTATGCTTTCTCTGATAATTACTTATGTTGGTCTATAATTCTTAAATATAGCCAAATTTTGAACAGCAGAATCTTAAATAAGAACCAATAAGATACCTAAACTTTACTGAATAAATTTCTTTGTTTTTTTAATTAAAGATACCTACTCAAGTTACTTTATAAATTAGCTTGTTAAATTATAGTTAAGGTTTTCAGCTAAATGAAAATGCCAATGCTGATTGTGGGAAATGCCTAAGAAAAGATACTTCCATTACAGAGATGATTCGAGCTTGTTAGAATGTGGGATCAAGCACTTTTCCCAGCAAGTTTAAGTGTGAAAAAAAACAGGACATTTCCTAAAGCAAGTTTTGTAGACCTGTGCCACGGGGAACTTTAGAATTAATTTTAGGGAGGAGTGGAGACACCCTTAAGTGGACTAACTGTTTTGCCTGGAGTCATTGGTTCAGATTATAAAAGAGAAATTAAAACTAAACTAGAATGTAATCTTGTTATGTAAATTACTCCAGGACAAAGGTTTGCTCAGATACTACTTGAACCTTATGTTCAGCAAGGTGAAGCTATAATGAGGAAAAGAGGAATGCAAGGATTTGGAAGCTCGAACATCTATTGGATACATGAAATTAGCAAAACCCATGGTATGATTGATTTAAAAATAGAGGGAAAACAATTTAGGGGTCTGGTGGACACTGGAGCAGATGTTAGTGTTATCAGCAAAGAATTCTGGTGTCCAAGTTAGTCCACAGCAGACGCCATGGGCTCAGTTAGGGGGGGTGTGAGTTCCTGATGACACACAATAGTAGTGTCACGTTGTTAAGGTGCCAAGATGAGGAAGGGCTGATGGGATGGTTTCAGCCTTCCATCATCTCTGGAATTTCAGTCAACTTGATGGGGCCAGGGATATCTTAGAAGGTTTACAGGGGTGTATTATTACCAGCAAAGGACAACAGGTAATGACCCAAATGGGATATCAGACTGGTCAAGGCTAGGGAAAAAATGATCAGGGAATTAAGGAGCCCATCCAAGCCAAAGGAAGCCCACGGGAAGAGGAATCTTTAGCCACGTATTCCCAATTAGAAGAGGAACTCCCTAAATGGGGCTTAAGAATTGCTCCAGAAAAGGTACAGAAAGAAACGCCTTTCCAATATCTGGGACTAATTGCAAGCCAATGCATTAGGCCTCAGAAGGTGGAGATAAGATTGTCTTAAAACTTTACATGACTTTCAAAAATTATTAGGGGACATTAACTGGGTAAGACCTTATCTAAAGATCTGGTGGAGAAATGATAACTATTTAATTCACTTAGAGGTGACTCTGATCTGTCCTCTCTCTGAACATTAACAGGTAGAGCTAGGGATGAGTTGCTAAGAATTGAGCAGGCAGTTTCCTCAGCCCAAGTAGCACAAGTGCGGCCCGAATCACCTTTATTGGGACAAACGAACCCTATTGCAAACAGTCCCTGGGGCCTGGTAAGGAAGACTGGTACAGAAGGCTGAGTGAATTTGTGAGGAAACCAGAGCCCCAAGAATGCCTGAGAACGTCTTTCTTGCCAGGCTAGTTGTAATCAGCTCTATGGTGATATTAGGTAATATTACCTTGGGCAAAATGGGAAAGTATTTCAGACGTATATTCCTGACCCTTCATGGGTAAGAACCCTTATGTGGTTTAATCACCTCATACCAAACACCTTGGTTCATCCAGGAGCAACAGAGGTGGGGCAAGAAAGAATAATTACATAGGTGTCGCTGCCCAGCTTCTCTTTTGTATTGACACAAATTCAAACCACTATTCCTTTGTGTGCAAAATTAAAGAAAGGCTTCTGGCTTGCATGGACACCAAAGGAGGGTAGGCAAAAGTTAAAACATGTCTACTATCACTACTTGCTCCTAGGAGAGGTGCAGAAACATGTAATTAGACCTTGTCTATGCAAAAAGAAATTAACAGTTTAAATTAAATTGCTATGGCTTAAAGCAAATAATATCCTTATAACAGTATATTGTACAATTATTTCTAACATACTTATAAACTAAATCTTTGAATGATTGGCAGCAATTTAAAAGGGACATAAAAAAATTAATCCTTTCCACTGTGTAGAAGGCCCCTTGGATAGGCAACTGAGCATTCTATGTTGGCCCGTTTGCCAAGAAGGGATCCTCTTCTCACAATCCAATTGCCCACAGCTGTTGCCTGAGTTTTCTGTACATGCTGAGGTTGAATCCTCGTGATGGCTGGTACCATAGATCTGCCTATGGCCCAATGGTGTAAGGTGGGCCCTCCTTGGAGAGGAAACCTGGGTTCCCCAAGATATGTGATCAAGTGCTGGGGTCCTGCCAGCAGGCGAGGGGATCCCAAGGCAGGTACTGAGCATGGAGGCCATGTGGGCATAGGCTACCAAGGAGACAGACTGAACCTAACATCACCCTGCTTGGCCCCTGAGAATGGCTGGTTAGCCAGAGACGGGTAAGATTCCTCATGTGAGGGACAACCTAAGACAGGCACAGTCACAGAAGGGCCATCAGGAGAGAAATGGGGGCCAACAGAGGTGGGGCATAGAACCTCAGCCCAGCATTACAGGGGCTTGAACACTTGCTCTTCTGAGGGAGGTCTCCTGCCCATGGCTACTTCACTTCCCACACCCAACTCAGATTGGGACCCAGGTAACAGACAAAGACTTGGACCAGCGCAGGTCAGAACCAAGGCAACAAACAGAAACTTGGCTAACAGCAGCTAGCACCAAGGATGCTCAGGGCCTACTCAAGAATGCAAAACAATCCTTGCCATTAATAATTACAGGGTAAACTAAGAATGTTGTTAGAGTATTAAATTTGATAGTAAAATAGCAGTCAGGTTTTCAGATTAATTTAATTTAGCTAAGGTAGGAAATGTACAGCAGGGGAAGGATACCTTTTCTGGATAGGTAGAGGCATGGACAATCAAGCATGAAAGACTTTAGGCGGTGGCCAAGAAAGTGCTAGAAGACATCCTACCCAGGTATGGATTTCCTGCTATGATAGGGTCAGACAATAGATCAGCTTTTATTTCACAGGTAACACAGGCAGTTGCCAAGGCTATAGGGGCAGATTGGAAATGCATTGTGCTTATAGGCCCCAAAGTTCAGGGCAGGTAGAAAGCTAAAAGAGACCCTTACCAAATTAACCATAGAGAATGGCAGGGGCAGGGTGGCTCTCCTTCTGTATGCCCTTTACTGGGTAAGGAACTCTCCCTACACCCTGGGTTTTAGATTATGTTACTAAATTTGTCTCTTAAGAAGGTTCCAGAGGGTGCAAGAGAACATTTGGCTATGCCTCCGTGATGAAGCTGGCCTGACCCCTTGCATCATCAGTGCAAATCTGGAGACTGTTTTTTTGTCAAGAGGCACCGCCAGGAGACCCTTGAGCCACGTTGGAAGGGCCCCTACGTGCTGACCACACCCACCGCTCTCAAGGTAGACAGCATCACAACCTGGGTCCACCACACTCACATCCGCCCAGCTGATCCCTCTGCAGTCCGGAAGGACTTCATTACACAATGGAGCCACAATCCGCTCATGCTCAAGTTATGGCGCATTTGACCCACCTAATGTCGGTAACTCTGTTGACTCTGTTTGCTGTCACCCACACTCCTGGGAGTCCACCCTTTTTCCTGGCAATAGTCATGGCCTGCCTCTATATTCATACAGCAAGGAGGCCTATGTGCAGCCCTAGGAGAGGAATGTTGTTTTATGTTAACCATTCAGGAGTAAAAACGGAAGGCGAGGTATAAATGCAGCCCATCACATGACTGAGCCGGGTGTCCCAAGACAAGGGGGAAATGAAGGGACAAAGCAGAGCTTACTATCCTCCATCTTGTGGGGTTGGTCCGCCTAATCCCCCTTCCCCACCTTGCTGGGGGTGGCCACAAGGGTGCCAGGAATGTCCTAACTCCCCAAACACTGCCTGAGCGGACCAATGCAGCCCCAAGGACATGGCTTAGGTCCTAATAAGGCATAACCACAGGATACTCCCCTATACATCACTGTTGACCAGCTGGGGAACAATGGGGGATGGCTCCAAGCTCAGAAAGTACTGGTCATTTCCTGATCCTTGTGCTATCACACCTCTGCTTAAAAACCCTGACCTAATAAGGCAATCTCTGTAACCCACGTCACTTTCCTAAGACCACCCAAATAACCAACCCTTTATAACCTATATTGTTCTTGCCGGGCTCGCTCTCTTGTCTCGCTGCTGTGCCAGATAAAGGCTGGGAGCCAAACCCGGGTTTGAATAAAGGCTCTTTGCTTTTGCAAGGGATAAAAGAAGTGCTCCCTGGTGGTAAATTATTGGGGATCCTCAATCTGGGCATAACAGTCACCCAAGAACTCTGATGGAGATGTACAAGAAGATTAATGTTATTTTCATGCCTCCTAACACAAAATTCATTGTGCAGCCAATAGATTAAGGAGTAATTTTTATTTTAAAGTCTTTTTATTTTAAAAACACATTTTGTAAGGTTACAGCTACCACATTTAGTGAGTTCTCTAATGGATCTGGCAAAAGTATATTGAAAACTTTCTGGAAAGGATTCACTATTCTATATGCCATTAAGAACATTTGTGATTTATGGAAATAAATTTAAAAAAAACCTATATCAAAATTAATAGGGGTTAGGAATAAGTTAATTCCAACCCTCAAAATGACTTGAGGGCTCAAGATTTCAGTGGAGGAAGTAACTACAAATGTGGTAAAAATAATGTAAAAGGAATTTTAGGGGTAAAATAGGAAATTTTTGAAATTGAGGGGACCATGGAGGAAGCACAAGGCTGCAGTGAAGCAGAAGGTATATTTCCATAGAATAGGGGGAACTGAAAATCTGCAACAGGTACATTTCAATAGAATGAGGGAGCTGGGAACAGCAAAAGGTCTATATTTACAAAATAAAGAGAAGGAAACCCTTCATCCAGAAGGAGAGGAAGAAAGCCCAACAATAAGTAAGAAGGGTGTGGAGGAGAAGAACCTCACCTCACATGTTCCATATTAGGTTCAGCCTTTGAGCTCAGGAATTACCATAGTAACCAGTCTAGGGGACTAATGACCAATCAGATGGGATATCAAGGCACCAGGATCTGCAGGCTTTATAAGCCACAGGGAAAAGGAACTCAGGGGGACCTTTTCCCCCTCCCTACTTGGGAGTCCATTCTGTGGACTCTTTCCCTCTCCTCATGTGGGAGTCTGCACTTGTTCCTCAATAAATCTCCACTTTTGCTATACCACTTTCTGTCTATGAATTCATTCTTCGATTCCAGCAGGCAAGGAATCTGGGTTCCAGTCCAAAAATTCCGTATCAGAAGCAAGAAAAATAGAATAAAAAACTGGAACCTAAAATTCTAATTGAATTGCTTCAAGCTCATGATAAAACTTTAATGGCTGAGGAATTGCTTCTTTTGGATGAGAATAAAAAAGAGTTTTTTTTTAAATGAATTCTATTTCTGTTGAAGAAGCTGTAAAGATAGTTGAAATAATAAGGATTTAGAATATTATGTAAACTTGATTGATAAAGCAGCAGCAGAGTTTGGGAGGATTGACTTCAGAGACTTTCTGACTTAAGATTTTGTTTTTTGTTTTTCTCCCCTGCAATATATTTTAAATATATTTTATTGATTTTCCACTGAGAGGAAGGGAGAGTGATAAAAAGTCAGAAACATCAATGAGAGAGAAACATTGATCAGCTGCCTCCTGCACACCCCCTCCTGGGGATGTGCCTGCAACCAAGGTACATGCCCTTGACCAAAAATGAACCTGGGACCCTTCATTCCACAGGCCGAAGCTCTATCCACTGAGCCAAACCAGTTTCGGCATCCCCTGCAATATTTTAACCTAATGCTTTAAACTGGTTCAAGTAGTGGGTATTCCTTCACAGTTGTGATTTATACTCCCCTTCTGAGTATGCTATTTTTGGCAGTTTGAGTTAAACCATTTTCCTTGTCCAGTCCAATGTTCAACACAGACTAACCACTCTCAAAATTATTCAAGTTTACAGCCCCGTAGTGATGAGCAATTATAACATATATTTTTCTTCTGAAATTCAATATCTACATTCCTGGAATCAGTACTCAGCTAGTCACTTTCAAATGAGCTAACCAGAATTCATTCACAGAATTTTGATTAAAATGACTGGTCTAGAAATTGTCACTTAAGGAATGATGGTAAGAACTAAAATTTGCCTTTTACATAAATATAAACCTTTTCAAGAAGATATAAATGCTCTTTTCAGGTATCTGATAGGTTGCTGTAAGGAAACCGAAAATGTTACCTTACTCTAATACAAAAATTGGAATTAAGTCACTGGAGGGAAAATGAAAGGATTACAGTTTTTGGTGTGTGTGGTTATTTTCTTTAAATATAGTAAGAAACTCCTTGTCACTGAAAATATGAAGCAGGAGATGAAAAGCACTTCTTTCTCCCAATCTCTACCAAATGGGGGTAAGTTTTAGAGGTTGTATAGAGAGGATTAATGCTAAGAGCAAGTTATTAGGATAATTTGCAATTAAGTTGCATTCAATGCCAACATTCTTCAATCCTAGTTGACTTTTTTTTAATAGGAAGAAAGATACTTTTTTCTAAGATAAAAAACATATGGACCCCAATTATTATATGGATAGACTTAATAAATAATAGTTACATGTGAACCTAATGGTGGATTATAAAAAGATATGTATGAAACTCCTAAACCAAAGACAGACAATGATTCTGAAAAATCTCAGAGGGAAGGAGGGTTGGAGTGGGAAGAGATTAACCAAATAATTTATATGCATATATGCATAACTCATGACACAGACAATATTGCAGAAGACCTGGGTAGGGGCATTGCATAGGGGAAATAAAGGGACATCAGAAATGCTTTTAACAATAAAGATTTAAAAAGTAGACAGGCAATGAATGCAATCATTTCTTTTTTAGGTTGTGTTAATAAAAATTCTAGATGCTTCTAAGAAATTTAAAGAAAGTTTACTAGATAGGGTTTGCAAATGAGGAAAAAAAATAGCTCTTGGCATGAACCTAAAGCATGCATGTAAGTGGGGATATAGGGCGGGCTTCTAAAGGAGAACTTTGCAAGGAGCTGATCAGTAAAGACACAGGTTGCTAGAGGAGATAAGATCACAAACATACTGTATTCATTTTCTGGGGGCAACTGGACCTTCAAGATTCAACTGACTCAGAGGTCAGCAAGTGGGGCTGTGAGATAAGAATGAGTTATATATAATTAATCCTAGTCTTTATCCAGACTTGTAACACAAAGAACTTCTGATCAAAGTGTTACAGTAAAAAGAGTATTATTTATCAATAACACAAGGAATATGGCTTATCAAACAGCATGCACTCCACCAGAGGCTGTCTGCCATGGAAACAGTTTAAGAACTCAAAAGAGCAGTCATGTTGATATAGAATTTTTGGACTGGAACCCAGATTCTTTGTCTGCAAGAGTCCAAGAATGAAACCAGGGACAGAAGGTGGGATAACAAAGGTGGAGACTTATTGAAGAAAAAGGACAGACTCCCATGTAGGGAGGAGGAGAGAGTCCCACAGAATCACTTCCATGTGGAGAAGGCAGAAGGGTCCCACTGACTTCCTGTTTCCATGGTTTCTAAGGGCTATATATAGTTCCTGTGTCCTGATATCCCCTCTCTTTGGTCAATATTCTCTTTTGAATTGGTTACTATAGTAACTCTTGAGGCTCTCCTCCCTGATTGTCTTCCTTTTCCTTCTGGACTTTTTTCCTTCTTTTTTATTTTGTAAATATAGACCTGTTTTGGCTACTTCGAGTTCCCTTGTCTTATGGAAGGAAATGCAACTGTTGCTGCTCCCTGCACATGGTTTCCTTGTGTTATGGAGATGTACCTTCTCTCAATCTGTAGCCCTATGTTGTTGTTTTTTTTCCCATGGACCCCAATTCTAAAAATTCACCAAACTTGCCTATATTCCCCTAAAATTTCTGTTTCATTAACTTGTAAAAAGCTTTAGAGTCCAAACTGCAAAATACACAAATATCAGAACATAAATTATGATATTGAAATTTTTGTAAGTCTTCAGTTGGAATAATGAAGATTAACACTTAGAAGCAAATTTTATATTCATTATGATTATGTCCATGTATTTTCTAATGGGTGAGTTTTGATGCTTAGCTTTGATCTCCTACTGTAATTAATGAAAGAAAGCAAGATATGGCATTTGACAAGCCCCAGCCTTACAAATAATTCCAGAAAATACACCTTGTAGGAACACATACAACACATTAAACCATTTGCTATTAATAATATTACTAAGTTAAAATAGGCACAATCTAGATCTAAACAACTTACACATAAATCACTGATTAGGGGATACTTTTGTGAAATACGTTTTAAAATTTAAATATTTCTACAAACGTTATAATTTTATAAGCTAGAAACCTGATATCTCTTGGAAATTTAACTATTACCACATTATAACTTAAAACATTATACTCTGGAAGATGCCAAAATTTGGAAGTAGCCTTAGAAAGGTTTTTAATGGCACTTCTTCCGAGAAGGCTTTGAGTGATAGGAAAGGAAGAAAGGGGACTGGTTAGGGAAGGGAATGTTGAGTTATTCTGATCAGCTTAGGATCTGGTGATTTCATTTATATAGCATTATTCAAGAAAATATTGGTTTTGTTCAAAATGACAATGTAGGTAAATGTGGTATTTGCCTCTTCCCACAACTAGATCAGAATTACAGCTAAAATATAGAACAATCTTTCAAAATGTCTGAAATCAGGCAAAATGGAAGTCCTAAAACAGGGAATTAAAGAAGAATATATGGAGACTGGTAGGAGAGGCAGAGATGTAAGGCAGAATCTCAGAACTGGCTGGGCCCACACATACCTGTGACAGTTTAAAATCAGGATAGGTGTCTTGGCTATGGAAGTTTTACCTGAGAATCCAGGGAGTCTGGCCCACACCAGGTTCTCCAGCCCAGGATAGCAGTACCTGGAAGAGAAGTACCCATATCTTTGAGCTAAAAACATGCAGGATTATGGCTGAGTGACATAAAATCTGTTGGGAGTCCCCGGCAGTTCCTTTTAAAGGGTCCTCACATGGACTTACTCAGATTCCCTGCCTCTGAACTCCAGTACTGGAGCAGCAACTATAAAGGAACCAGAGACATATAGGGAGGAACTAACTTGTCTGGAATCAGGGGGAAGGCTGGAGGGGCAATTTTCTCCCAGACAGATGTGCTAGTAGAGGCCATTGTTTCTTAGCCAAGCCCTCTTGAAACAAAGCCAACAGGCAGGCACCATATCTGAATCTCCATCATCCTGGCTCACACTTCTTGCCCAACCCTCAATGTGCCCTGTACCTCTCAATAATTGTTCCCAGGCCTGGCATTAGTGGTAACCCACCTTGGTTTGTAGTTTGGCATCTCCTAGGTACCTCCAAGCCAATATAAGTAGCAGCCATCTGCAGAGTGCTCTGTAGCTTGTGCTGGGTGGGCCCAGGCAGGGCAGAGTGGTACCTGACTTTGCACCTTCTGAGAAACCCCAGAGTCAGTGCACTGTGGTAAGCTTCTGACCATGCCAGAGTGCAACATTACCACCTACAGGAACAATACATTTAAGGGGCAGACTTGGTGAGCACCAAAGCCCCTCTGAAGCAAGTCCTGCTCAAATGGGTTGGCTCCTGCCCAGTAGCTATTCTGCTATAATCTCTGATCCTTGCAATCTGGAGGTCAATCCCTCACTTTGATGCCAACATCAATAAAGACTCAAATATAATAGAATAATGCACATAGCTCACACATGGGTGCACCTGGAGTGCCAAACTCAGGTGACTGGGGAGGTTGAGCAACTGGTCCCCTAAAATACACCTATTACACAGGCCATTCTATCAAGTCCAGCAGACATAACAGATCTACCTGTTACATAGAAACAAACACAAAGAAGCAGCCAAAATACAGAGACAAAGAAACATGTTGCAAATAAATAACAATCCTATCTAATAAAAGAATAATATTCAAATTGACCATACCGCCAATCAAGCCATGCCCACAGCTATGCCCATCAACCAAATCACGAGCAAATTATGCAAATAAACCTTAACCAAGATGGCTGTAGCCACTGAGAGCAGGAGGAAGGCTTGGGTTTCCCTGGCAATGGAGGAAGCCAAGCTTTCTGCCTGCCCCTGCTGGTCTAGGCCTCCACTCAATGCTACAAAGATTCAATTATAGAAGATATATAATCCCGACACAAATGGCAGCAGCCATGGAGCTGGAGAGAGCAGAGGCTAGGGTTGCCTGGGTGATGGAGGAAGCCAAGCTTTTAGAGCCCTAGTGCCTAGGCCTCCACTCTAGGCTACAAAGTTTCAATTATAGAATTTAAATAAACTGGAACAGAAATGGCAGTCGCCACTGAGCGAGCAGAATGCTTAGCTCTGCCCCAGGCTACAAAGTTTCAATTATAGGACATAAATTAATTCCAGATCCCAGGGCCTCCACTTGGGTCACTGGGGGGTGTGGCTAGCCTGCAAACCACAACAGGCCCCTAACCCAGGCTGCCCCACACCACAAGGGAACCCCCACCCTGATCTGAAACACCCTTCAGGGCAAACCAGCTAGCCCTCACCTGTGCACCAGGCCTCTATCCTATCTAATTTGCAGATTGACCATCACTAAAACACACAAGAGGACTGTCCCCATGTGGTCAAAGATCCTGTTTTCATGTGGACACAAGATGGCCACCACAAGATGGCCAGTACGGCAGGGCCATTGGGAGGTTCCACACCTGCAAGGGAGGGTAGTTGTGGGAGATCAGGCCAGCAGGGGATGGAGCAGGCCTGCAAGGGAGGGAATTTGGGGCAATCAAGCCTGCAGGGGAGGGCTCAAGGAACTGAATGACTGAATGAGCACTTCAAAAAACTTAGTGAAAAATTAACAACATAAAAAAGTTAGAAATGAAGAATAATTTCCTGGGAGTTAACAGTAGAGTAGTAGATGCTGAGAATGAAATCAATGATTTAGAATATAAGGAAGAAAGAAAACACCCAGTTGGACAGAAAAAAATATATATGAAAATATGAAGATAGTGTAAGGAGTCTATGGAACAACCTCAAGTGTACCAACATTTTCATCAGGGGATTCTTGAAGGAGAAGATGGTTCTTGGTCCCATTCTCATTTTTTTTTTCTAATATGCTTTACATCTAATAAATTTTGGTGCCTACCCCCATTTGGGGGTATGTTCTTTGGAGGGCTAGACTAACATATGCAATAAATGATTGCTTCCACTCTGGTGGAAGATGAGGCATGTTTGTAGGTTGAAAATAAATAGATGACTGTTTATTTTTGCCTAATTTTAGCATTTATATCTGCATAAAATTAAGGCTTTATAAGATAAATCCTTATAAGGCAGGCATTTCAAACTTAGAAGATATCAAAAGGCCTTTACAATGATTCTGGTTAAAAAAACATCATGCTTAATGCATAGTTGTCTGGAACAGCACAGAAAGTTTGCTATTTCTTAGTTTAAATTTCTTCATTTATATAATGTAGATATAACTTATATGTTAGTCACCTTGGCACACAGAGGAAGGTACATATATATCTTCTCTACTTCAGGATTTTAAATACCCCAGTATGTGTTTCTAGAAATATGAATAGGTAGATTATTAGAACAAGGTTTTTATATGAAATACAATGCAACCTTCCAAAGCTTTGATTTATTCTAAACATCAGAGATTAAGCATACATTATTTGAAAGCTAATTGATAATCATCATACAAATTATGCAGGAGTGAAGAATGATTTTATAGGAAACACTGTTAATCTCAGATAGGCTCTTATCATTGTTAGTACTATAAACAGTGGGTAAAATGCTTCCATTTACTATAGCTGTTTCATTTCTCCATAAAGGATTTATCTTATAAAGCCTTAATTTTATGCAGATATAAATGCTAAAATCGGGCAAGAAAAAACAGTCAATTATCAAACACATAGATTTTGAGGTTAATTACTTTTTAAATATTTACTATATTATTTTCAGTTCCAGACGTCTGGTTCACCCTCTACATACCCTGGAGATTTTTGCAACACTAATAGTAAATTATAAAATTATTGGATTAATTTAGAGTTTAAAGAGTTTATGAATTTATTTTATTAGATGTATTTTTCCATTGAATTTTAGTTTCAAATGATTAGTTAAGAATTCAGTGACAATAATATAACATTTTGGATTGACATCATTTCTGGGGAAAATTAAATCATATTATTTGGTTATCATAAATGCATAAAAACAGCAATCTGAATTGCTAACTAGAAAACTCAAGGTCTATTTCTTATCATACTTTCCATGCAGAGTTTAGTAACTTGATAATTGCTAATCTTTATGTTTTATATATTGTTGTGAGAATACAACAATACTGTTACTATATAGTCTACTAATGTGGTTGGTGAAAGTGGCAAGGTTGTACAACTCCATTGCATTTTTTTCAACTCTAGAAAAGAAAGTGTTAACAAAAACTCAACATATACCTATATATACATCCATAGACAATATTTATGATGCAATTCATGAATGGATCAATATGTAGATGTTTATGTAAGTATTATGGATTAAATTTTGTCAAACAAAAACATTTCCTCCAAAAATACATAGAGTAAAGTAATAGTAAATGTATAAGATACAATCTGCATTTCTCCACTTGTCACATAAACTATGATATTATAATGAAAATGAAAGAAATGGGCTTACATGCTCTAATTTGACTCCACTAAAGATTTCTATGGTATTAGTTTCCTCCAGTTTGTGTATATTTATGGTTCTACTGTATTTTCCCCAAATATTTACTTAAAAGAAAGTATATATAAGAAATTATTTGACATTTCTAAAGGGAACAATGTTGTGATATACCCCCATTTTACATAGGATGCCTTAAAAAGTCAAATTATGGAGACATTTATTAAAAGCCTGCAGCAGACGAGTGGCTAATGCTCTTCAAACCTCACAGCCCTGAACAGCTCAACATGTCTGGCTTATATTGGCAGAATATCACAAAAGTATTGATTATATCTTTGCATCTGGAACGAGGAAACTGCTTCACCAAAAAAGCATTTTTACAGAAGCAAAAATTGAGCAAGTTAGTATCTAAGAATCACTACATCAACAGAAACACATTATCAGGGACCACCTGGGCAATTTAGAATAATTGTGCTGTCCAGATTCTGAGATCACTGAGTCAACAGGAATGCACTATATATAGCTATTGAAGCAATTTAGGGTATGTTCTGATTCTGAGATCACTGAGTCAACTGAAACTCAGTTATTTGTAACTACTGAGACAATTTAGGATAATTGTCCTGTCCTGGTTCCCAGAGGAATGTGCTTCAATGACCAGTGAGATCAAAATTAATGGGATATTCAAACCATCATCAATGTAATATTCAACCATATGTAAGTTCAGAAAATCAAAATAACTTTCTATTGTTTTAGCAAGCAAGTACAGAACCCAAATAGCATTTTCTACCTAAGATGATTGCTACCATAGTTAAACAATAAAAATTCCTCAATGCTTCTCCAAAACACGATCTGTTTGTATACTTAGAGCTTCTGGAGCTTACTAGAGGCATGGGTGGCTTTTGCCTTGGCACAGCTGTATCAAGCTCAGTCATTCAATTTAAAGAATTATCCAAATGTAGAAAAGCAAAGAGCAATGGGAATGTACTCCCACTGGAGAATATTTTCAAGTTAGAAACTGAAATGGTATGATAGGAGAAAAACATAGAAAAGGATCTCATCAGATATATAAAGTGTAACAAACAAGATCAAGCAAGAAAATGAAAATAGTCTGGAGAAGAGTGAACAAAGGGTAGAATAATATAACAGAAAAAAATGTAAAAGAAGTAATTAGCAACCAGATCATGTAGGGTCCCTTAGGTCATAATATGGATTTTGGATTTTCCTCAGTGATAAGAAGTCATTTCGGAACTTAGAACAGAAGAGTAATATAAGATTTATCTCTGAAGAAAACTATTATGTTTTCTCTATCAAAGATAACCTACAAGAAAGCAGTTAGAAGGTGAAGTATGTTCATAGTTTTGACCAGACTGGTGATGACAGTGGTCTAATTAGCAGTAATGATATTCTCAACGTATTAAAGGTAAAGTTAGTGGGATTTCTGATTGATGAGTGAGGTTAAGATTTAGAGAGGACTTGAACTTGGCAGTAATGTTTTGACCTTAACAACAAGAATGACTACTAACTAAAATGGGGTATATATGTAAAAATTCAGTTTTCAATATAGTAAGTCTGATGTATCTATTGGACTTCCAAATGGGGAATCATTAAATAAGTTTTTAGAGACTTGGTTCTGGAATTAAAGATAATCAGTGTACAGGTGCTTTGTAAAGACATGAGACTAGATGAATTAATATAGAGAGAAAAGGTCCAAGGGCGGAGACCTGAGATTATCCATTTAGTAGAGATCTAGAGAAATTAAAAGAGATTTAGAAAAAATAGATAGAAATGTAGGTGGAAATTTAGTAATTTTTTGAAAGACAAAGAGGAAAGTGTTTTATAGAGAATGATTACCAAAGCCAAATGTTACTACCATATTGGTCAAATGAGATAAAAACTGAGATTTACTTTAGAATGTAAATCATGAATGTTATTGGTGAACATATAATATCCTACAGATCTTATCTTAGAAAGGGGAAATTCACATTATTAAAATATCCATATGTCTTGACTTAAGTTTTCATTTAGTTATTAATTAGCTAGCAGATAGGAAGATATGAGTTACCCAATAAAAAAGAAAAGGCAAAATAAAAATTTTTGGCCTTTTGTGTAATACATATACATGATTAAAATATAATATAAAACAATATAAAATAGTAGAATAAGAAGAGAAAATATATACCCTTAATAATTTTACCTCTCTAGATATATACATATTTTAAAAATTGTTTATACCTGTTATAGAAATAATCTCAGAATTCATCTAATTGGCAAAACTAATACCTGGAAATATTGGTTTCTATTTTTTTTTGTGTATGTTTTCTCCAATTATTGTATTGTGATGTGAAGATGTTTTACTTATTACATTGATTAGTTAAAAGGCATTCTGGAATCCTATTTGCTACTGAGTGACTGTAAGGTCATAATGAATGTCATTTGCTGATATTGAGGACTGCAATATGCACCACTGAAGAGGATAATCTGATAATTAATTAAAGTAGGATTTCTCTGGAACTGTCAGCCAGCTTCCTTTGTGATGTTAAAAAAATGAATTAAAATAATCATAGTGCTAGAAATATTTAAGAAGCATTAAATAATCTAAAATTGGGAGATATGCAGTACATTTTCAGGACTGACACATATACAACAACTTAAATCCATGATGGCTAACCTATGACACACGTGTCAGCACTGACACACGTAGCCATTTTCCATGACACGCAGCCATATGCAGTTGCATACAGAGAAGTATAGGGCCGCATGCTGAGAAGGGCATTTCATCCTCGGCTACTGCACAGCCAGGTGCAGTAGCCGAGGATGAAACATTTGCTGTAGTGTAGTGTAGACAATCGGTGCCGGAGGTCTATAGGCCAAAACAACAGAATCCCAGCACAGAGCATCAAGTTCTGGGACTTCCGGTTAGGCCATTAGGGGATCTTTGACTCCACTTCTGGCCAGCGGAGCAGGGAGCAGTGGAATGTTGCGGGGGACACATCTCTGGGGGTCCTGTGATCGCCAATACCAGCAACAACATAACCATAGCAACCATCATCCAATCTACTGTTCTGGGGTATTGTGGATTGACCAGTATTACTGAGTTAAGTGAGGGGGAGGCTGGTAGAGGCCAGAACCTCTGCTATGGGTGCTGTTTCCTGCTATTAGAAATAGTGGCAGCCATCTTAATTTATATAAGGAATGCCATTTTGTAGCATAGTGCATCCTCTATTTCACCACTATTACTGTTGTGCATCCTTATTAACCCCTATTTCTGCTTATTAACCCTGTACTTTCCTAAGAGACAGTTACATGTGCCATCCTAAGAGACAGTTACATGTGCCATCTTGTGGTCAGTTAGGCTAGTTAACCCCTAATTGCCTACAGGGCTAACAGGCTATCTATAATCCCAGGAGTAGTAGCTAGAACCAGAGTGGCCACCCTGAGGGCTCCTCTCACTTGCGCTGCCACCAGTCACCCCTCTTGCCCCTGAGCAGGGATCCAAGAATGTACCAAGCATCCAGCTGGCTTGGGCCCAGTGGGCCTGTACTATATATAGGGTCCATGTGCAATAGGGAGAGATGTCTTCTATTTTTTGCTGCCTGCTCCCTGACACTGTCTGGGCAGGAGAGAAGGTATTTTGAGACATAGCACAGGCACCAGAAATAAAAGTCTTGAGGTTGCCAAAAAAAAAAAAAAAAAGAGCAGGGCTACCAGCCATATGCTCCCTCCTTTCCCTCCAGCCAGCCTTGCCTCTGATTATCCCACTTCACCATGATAGGCCAGCAGCCCCCCCTTCTGGCCGCCCCACCCCTGATTGCATCCCCTCACCCAATAGTGGACAGGGCTGGCCAGTCAACCTTCAGCAGACCCTCCCCCTTGCTAGCCATGCCCACAACAGGCCCCCAATACCCTGATTGGGCCACAGCCCCTCCCCCTGGTCAGTCCCACCCCTGATCACCTCCCACCCCAATAGCGGGTAGGCCAGCTGGCCAATCAACCATGACCCCTCCTCCAGGCAACTGGCCCCTGATCAGCATCCCCGCCCCACTCGGGGGCATGGCCAGCAGCCCACAGCCCCTTCCCATGGCCAGCCCCACTCCCAATCAGTTCCCCAACCCCAATCAGGGGTGGGACTCACAGGCCAATCACCCACAGCACCTTCCCCCAGCTGGCCTGGCCCTGATTGGGCCCTGACTGGGGCTGGCCAGCTTGCTGACCAACTTCCCACCATCTCCTCCATCCTCCTCTCAATCGGCCCAGCCCTGGTCAGTCCTAATTGGGGCCAGGCCAGCCAGACCCCAACATGCACGAATTTGTGCACTGAGCCTCTTGTAATCTACTAATTTGGTTGGTAAAAGTGGCAAAGTTGTGCAACTCTGTTGCATTTTTTTTCAATTCTAGAAAAGGAAGTGTTAATAAAAACTCAACATACACCTATATATACATCTATAGATAATATTTATGATTCATTTCATGAATGGATCAATATGTAGATATATATGTAAGTGTTATGGATTAAATTGTGTCTAACAAAAACATTTCCCTCCAACATATGTTATTTGTCTGCCTTCTATAGCCTCTGAAAGTTTTATCTTTGATGAGATGGATATTCAGTGTTTCACATTGGTCATTACCACTTAAGATAAGATTAATTTTTTGTCTGCCTACCCAGTCATTTAATTTACTGTGATAGAGTAAAATGGAAATCAGGTGGGGTTTATTTCAAAGTCACAGATCATCATTGCTATACATTTGTTGGTCATTCTGATATAGAATTTTTGGACTGAAACCGAGATTCTTGTCTGCCGGAATCCAAGAATGAATCCATGGACATAGATAGTAGAGCAAAGGTAGCAATTTATTGAAAAACAAATACAGACCCCCACATAGGGAGAGGGGGAAAGTCCCACAGAATGGACTCCCATGTAGGGAGAGGGAAAGGGTCCCATTGACTTCCTGTCTCCATGGTTTATAAAAGCTGCAGTTCTTGTGTCCTGACATTACCTCTGATTGGCCAATATTACCTTATGAATTAGTTACTATAGTGACTCCTGAGGCCCCCCCTTTCTCCTTTGTCCTCCTATTCCTTCTGGGCTTTCTTCTCTCTTCTTTATTTTGTAAATATAGAACTTTTTTGCTATCTCCCTTGTCTTATGGAAATATACCTGTTGCTGCTCCCTTATTTTATGGAAATGTAACTGCACCTGGCTTCCTTGTGTTTTGAAAATGGCAGTGGAGGGTCTGCCATAGAAGTGGGACTTGAGACAGTTACAATGACAATCAGGAAAAGTGTGAACATTGTACTGTTTTCTTCTCAGAAGAGGAAAACTTGGATTGGGAAGAAGCTGTTGAGATAAGTAACACTTTGTATTGCTGTCCTGTAGCCTGCTGGGTGCTGTGTTTATCCCTCTGTTCAGTTCTGCCTTTTGGAAAAATACTGAACAAGTCTTTCATTTCTCGTGTGCTAGCCCTCTGAATATTTGAAGTTGTTTATTGTATTTTCAGGTTAAAACACCCTCGAGTTCATTTATTTTGCATTTGTTCAATAAATATTTAATTTATTTCTTCAAACAAACAAACAAAAAAGTCCCAGTCTGTAGCCAGTGTTTTTTTTTTCCCCATTGACCCCAATTCTAAAAATTCCCTAAACCTGCCTATATTACACTAAAATTCCTGTTTTAGTTCTACTAAATTGAAGCTTTCTGTTGAAACTGGAAAAAACTCTCTAATGGATAACTTTATAGAGATATGAATGTTATTGGCAAGTACATTCACTATAATGCATTAATATTTATTTTACTAAAAAGTAAAAAGATCTGAGACCAGTCCCAGCACCTCTTTCTGGGCAAACATGGAGCAGGATGCAGTAAGGATGCAGCCTTGCCCAGCCCCCACCTTCCCCTGCTTTCTGAGGGTGTGTGTGTCCCAGGGGTGTGTCTTGATGAGCCATTTTTTTTTTTCTCTTCTGTGTGGGTCTGTGGCTGGTCTCAGCCAAGCCAGTGTTGGGAAATTCTAGTTTTGCATAGAATTAAGCATAAAGATGCCAAACTCTGTGAAAAGTGAGCCAAATGTATCACTTGAAAAAATGAAGATACTATTTTTTTTTGTTATAAAAAAAAAAAGAAGAAAAAAGGCAGCAATGATAGCAATGACCACAGTAGGCATATACACTAATATTCTTATTGTAAGACTATATAGAAACTCACATCCTTTTTTGTTTGTTTTGGTAAACATTCTCTTGAGATATAATTCATATATCATATGTTTCACCATTTAAATTATACATTTTAGTAGTTTTTATTACATTCCTAAAGTTGTACAAACATAGGGTCAATATTAGAACCTCAAATGAAATCACATACTTATTGGTGGTAACTTCCCATTAACCCCAAATTTCTCTAGCCCCTGGCAACCATCAATATATTTTCTGTATCTATAGATTTGCCTATTCTGGACATTTCATATAAAAAGAATCAGACAATATATGGTTCTTTGTGATTGAATTCTTTCATCAGAATGTTTTCAAGTTTTATCCATGCTGTAGCACAGTGGTTCTCAACCTTCCTAGTGCTGTGACCCTTTAATACAGTTCTTCATGTTGTGGTGACTCCCAAACTTAAAATTATTTTCATTGCTACTTCATGACTGTAATTTTGCTACTGTTAATAAATTGTAATGAAAATATCTGTATTTCCTGATGGTCTTAAGCAAACCCTGTGAAAGGATCGTTCAACCCGCAAAGGGGTCGCGACCCACAGGTTGAGAACCACTGCTGTAACATATGTTCATATCTCTTTTTATTACTGAATAACATTTCATTGTATGGTACCACATTTAACTTATTCATTCATGAATGAGTAGATGTTTAGGTTGTTTCTACTACTTGTTTATTATGAATAATGCTGTGAACATTGCACAAGGGTTCCAATTTCTCTTTTCACAACATTTTTGTTTGTTTTATTTTGTTTTGTTTTGATAGAAACCATTCCTATGAGTGTGTGATAATATGAGTGTGTTTTTGATTTTCATTTCACTAATGATTACTGATGTTGAGCATCTTTTCATGTCTGTTGCTCCTTCACTCTTTTGATATTGTAGTATAAAAGGAACTTGATTACTTGGATATTCTACAGGCCATCACATTAGCCTGTAATATTGAGCCCATTATGTTGATTATGCCTTAGGAAAAGAATTATAAGTTTTACCTGTTATATTGAGGCCATTATGTTGATTGTGCCTTAGGAAAAGAATGATAAGTTTTGGGTTCCTCAGCAATGTCATTTGTACACCAGACGGTAGAACATAAACTTCAAAAATTCAGGGCCTACAAAAGTATTTTTCAGGTTTTTTTTCTTTAATAATTATTTTTTTCACTGTTTAAAGTATTACAAATAGTAGTATATATGTCTCCTATTTTTTTCCCATTGAACTCTTCCAGGCCTCCTCTACCCCCAGTACATGCCCTCACCTGCCCCCCCCCCCACCTCCAGTGTCTTGTATCCATTGGTTATACTTATATGCAGGTGTACAAGTCCTTCGGTTGATCTCTTTCAGCCCCCTCCCCCGCAACCTCCTCTGCCTTCCCGCTGTAGTTTGATAGTCTGTTCAATGCTTCTTTGCCTCTGTATCTATTTTTCTCCATTTCTTTTATTTAAAAAATCTTGCCCCTGGAGACTAGAAATAAATATATAATAACAAATTTCAATGTCCAACAGTTCTGAGTCCCAGTTTCAATGTCAAACAGTTCCTTGTGTACATGTCAGCAATGATATCTGGATGGTGGACACATAGTGGGAATGCTGGCCCGACCCTCTCTGGTTTGGTCCTAGGCAACCTGCAGCAATACACACAGCTGCTGACTGTTAGTATGGCAAGGCACTGTCAGCATCTTCCATGTCTGGACTGTTTCTCCTCTTGTCTTTGTGGTTGGAGCAGGTCTGTCAATTACTAACTGTTGCAGGAATCCACATGGTCTTGGAGTTGTTTTCTGAAAAATACACAAACATATTCTCAACCAAAAGTTAATAAAGGAATCTTTCCTATAAAATTGACTTGGGATCCTTTTTATTTTTGCCCAAACGATTTTCCTTTGGCTTATTTTGACACCATGTGTGTTTTTCATAGGTGTATTGTTGTTGGCATTACAAATGAAAATTAATTTTTGTAAAGTAAAAGTTTTTTTAGATGCAATTTACTTACAAGATGTTTTTCCTTACATGATATTACCCTACTATCCCTCTTTTTTCGGATTAATGGAGGCTTTTGTAAATTTTATAATACAGCCTTGATAACTTTAAATTTTATTTTTTTTTCACAAAAATATGACTGCTTTAGATTGCATGTTAATCAATAAAAATTTTAGTTAATGCTTTAGGGACAGTTTTTTGTCCAGTACAATTAAATTTTCTTGAATATTTTCTTATTTCAATTAGCCAATTTAAATTAATCAGTAAACTTGATTACTATTTTACTGTCAAATTTAATACTCTACCAACAATCTTAGTTTACCTTGTAAATATTAGTGGAAAGGGTGATTTGCATTCTTGAGTAGTCCCTGAGCATTCCTGGTTCTAGGCTCAATTTAGATATAGAGCAGCTACAGTAAGCCAAGTCTCTGTCTGTTACCTGGGTCCCAATCTGAGCTGGGCCAAGTCTCTATCTGTTACCTGGGTCACAATCTGTGCTGGTCGTTGGAAGCGAAGCAGCCATGGGGGCAGGAGACCTCCCTCAAAAGGGGTGAGGGTTCAGGCCCCTGCAAGGTTGGGGGGTTGAGGGTCTGTGCTCCACCTCTGTTGACCCCCAAGATTTCTCCTGATGGCCCCTCTGCGACTGTGCCTGTCTTAGATTGTTCCTTCCCTGAGGAATCTTACCCATCTCTGGTTAACCAGCTATACTCTGGGGCCAAGCAGGGTGATGTGAGGTTCAGTTCTGTCTCCTTGGTAATCTATGCTTCCGAGATCTCCATGCCCAGCACCTGCCTTGGGATCCCCTTGCCAGCTGAGAGGGCCAAGGCACTGATCACATATCTCCGGGAACACAGGGAAGGCCCAGCTCACACCATTGGGCCAGGGGCAGATCCATGGTACCAGCCACCAAGAAACTTCAACCTCAGCATGAACAGTTGTGGCCAATTAGATTGTGAGAAGAGGGTCCCTCTTGGCAAAAATGGCAAGAGGGGACAATATAGAATGCTCCAGTACCTCCCCAGTGCCTTAATTCCTTCAGAAAGGGATTAAATACTTTCATGTCCTTTTTTAAATTCCTGCCAAACATTCAAAGAATTAGTTTGTAAGTTTATTTGGGATAATTGTACAATATGCTGCTGTAAAATATCAAAAATTATAATAACATTGTAGAATAATAACATGTACAGATATTATTTGCTCTTGGCCATGGCAATTAAATTTCAAACTGGCTGTCAATTTTTTTTGTAGCTTTATATAAACTTTATCAGGGAGGCAAAAACAAAAATTACTTTAGTACAAGAGGCCAAATATATTGACTTTCAATTATAATCCTTACAACTTTTGAAGGAAGCTTCTCTTTGTTTCCTTTCAAAATAATTTTCAGGTTACAGAGAGTTTCATTTAAAAATCTTTGTCACATGAAACAATTTTTCTTAAGGTTATGGTGACCGCTAGTATGGATTAGATTTACTATTTTATCTTTTTCCCTTTTAATTTTTACTTTTACATATGTGTCCTTATTCCCCCATAACCCCTCAGCCTCCACTTATGCACCCCCCCCCTGTTGTCTGTGTCTATTGATTAGGCTCATATGCATGCACACAAGTTCCTTGGTTTATCTCTCCACCTTACCCCCACTCTTCCCTACCTTCCCTGATGTATGACATTCTAATCGATGTTTCTCAGTCTCTGGATCTGTTCTTGTTCATCAGTCTATTCCGTTCATTATATTCTTAATAATCTTCAACATGCTGTGATATCTGCTTCAAAGTAAAAATAAGTAAGTAAGTAAGTAAGTAAGTAAGTAAGTAAGTAAATAAATAAATAATAAAATATTATTATATCTTGTAACTCTGAAACACGAAGAGAGAGACAATCATTTACAGGCGTTGTCAAATTTTTGAGATGGTATATACTAGAATTAGAATTAGTGCAAAATTATTTATTTGGTGATTTCCTAGGATCATAGCTTTGAAAAAGGATCAGAGTATAAGAGGAGGCATTGTAAGAGATTTGGACTGAAATACTAAGTGGGCCCGGCTTTTTGGTATATATAACTTAACAAATCCCATGGTGTTGTAGGTATTTGTGGTATATAAAATTTTTTGTGACTATCTCGAACTCTACTAGAGGAGTTGTGACATGAACCCCTAAAGACTCTAGAATAGTGCCATACCAAATTCATCAGATAAATGTTTACAATCTGAAAAGCAACTTTTGCCGTGGCCCTAGTCCCTAAGTAGATACTCAGGACCTGACATGGGAAATCCAATGATTATACAGTTAGAAATAATCTATCAAATCATAGAACTAAGTAAGCATGTCAGTAATTCATGGAATGGTAAAAGTGGTTTATTCAAGATTGGATCTGGATTGGTCCAGATGGCATCAGTAAGTTGTAAAAGATCCCCATGTATCCCCAAGCCACATTACCACTGTTTTACTGAGCCTCTCCATCAATACCCACCGATAGCCCTATGAAATGTTATCTGCAGCCAAATGATAAAGTTGGAATAAAAATATGGGCCTGGTTTATGATTGAGATTGTGTGATATATTGGTGAGTGCTACAAATGTACTGATGCTATATTGAAGCTTCACATGAGAATAGTCATGAAAGATGCTGTTCAGAGGAATCTTCCTAGTCAGCAAGGCTTTGAGCAATTTATGGGGTGATAAGCTGTGTGAAAGGGAAAATGTTCTTAAATAAAATACATATTTGAAGTCCTGAGAAATTGAGAGGTTTGATGATAGAAGGAATTTGGAACAAGCAAAAAAAAAAAAATGAAGTTTGAGAATCAGTATGGGTAGTGGACAAAAGTATTAACTTCTCACATCAATGAACACCTACAAGTTCCTCTAAGAAAGGTCTCTTGTATCCAAGTTTTAGAATCTTTGAGTATAAATTGAAGTTGGATTTATGGAAACCTATAAACCAGGTTATCCCCTTTCTGAGTTTTATACCAAACAAGTAATAGCATTAACTCCCTCCTTTCATGTTTCACAAATAAAATACAAGTTTTTCACTTGTTGGTTTTTTAACTAGTCTACAAATGATTGACTCAGCTCTTACATTTTCTTTGTACACCTGCCTTCTCTTTTTAAGATCTCCTCAGGAGTACATTCACAGCTTGCTGGTGTTACTTTGTAGACTATAGTGTTATATTGGTCAGGTCACCCTAAACTTGTCAACAGCTGAATGAGAGATGTGTGAAAGATGCTTATGCCAATCAATGATAACTTTTTTTGGTCTAATCCTTTTAAATAATACTGTGAACTCAATGATCACTACTGAGATAGCTCATTGTGCTGAACTGCCTGCATGCTACTATGCTAGTGATGCTGCTAAAATTCCAGATTAGAAGTTGAAGGAAATAGTGCCCATGTGGGCGTATCCAGGAAATTTGAAGATGGATTCCCATTGCCAGTCATCATATATATAGTATCTCTTTTCCTTACTGAGTGGCTGAAGAGTACTTTGGAATGATGGGCTTAAGAATGAGACATACTTTGAGTGTTACACATTTTTTTTATTAATCTGACAACTTTTATATATAATCATAAGTTCTATCAAGCACAAACATAATAAACTTCTCACAGAACATCTTGAATTTTTCCTTGTGAATAGCATTTAAGAATTACATCTTATTCATCTTCACAAATCTATTCTCCCACATTGTAACACTCTTCTCAGACCTGCTTTTAACCTGCAGTTTTCAACATGTGCATTGAAGCTCACGTTAAAGTATTTCTTTTGTTCTTAAATCAATCTACACTGTTAATGCTAAAAAATTACTCTTTTTTTTCTTTTGGTTCCCAAGCTATAGGTCACCCCACCCTTCTAAGCCACCTCAACCCTTCATTGTTTTTAGCCAGGCTTTGTGCCCTAGAGTCTTTCTTGATAGGAAAGCAATTCTAAGAGAGAGAAAGTCTTTGTCAGATATATTTATTTACTTCTGCTGCCTAGAATTTGCTGGCACAGAATAGTGGGCAGTAAATATTTGTATGTAACCAAATGAATAAATGGAGAAATGAATTATGCAGTTTGAAGGTTAATATAATTCTTTTGGAAAAAGATATTAATTTTAGTGACATAATCTTTAGTTTGTAAATGGTTCTTTTACCATTATGCCTTGGAAGCAGGGATGTAAAGAGTTCAATGGAATTAAAGTTAAAATAAGAAGTCATTTTAAAACCCTAGCAAAATACAAAGAAGATGAGAAAATTCTAAATTAATTTTATTATTTCTACGTAAAACTCAAATTTTGCCTCCATTCAACTTACCCCTTTTCCTCTTTCACACAAAGAAGAAGAACATTAGTGGACAGGTAAAATCTAAGTATAATAATGGGACTCTACTGCCATTGTTTGGATCTATAAGAGTGATGAGTGAACATTCTTAAAAGAGTTGTGTTTGTGTTTATTTTTCAGAAGACTGAGGCATTTGGTTCAAAAGAGATATTGCCACTCTGGCTGGTGTTGCTCAGTGGTAGAGCATAGTCCATGCACTGAAGGGTCTCGTGTTTGATTCCTAGTCAAGAGCATATACATACCATGGTTGCAGGCTTGTTCCAAGCCATGGTTGTAATGGAAAACTATCCTCAGGTGAGGATTAAAACAAAACAAACAAAAGAGATGTTGCCTTTTCTTTTTTATCTTTGCCTTGAAAGTCCCAGGTGTCAATACTGGGACCACTCTGCTCTAATCCTTCAAGGCTGCTGTTCTCTTTCTAGCTGCTTCCTCTGTGGCTTTGTCCCTTTGCCATCTCTGAACTTCCCTTTATACACCAGCAGAATGCTCGTTTGGGATGCAAATGAGGACTAGAAGGGGAAGGTTAGAAGGACATCATTTGGCCTAATTTTAGTTTGCATTTTCTTTGTGCCATTAATGACACATGCCAAATGACTTCTCCATGTGGTTTAGCATAGCATACCATGGGTTGCAGTTTGAATAGGCTCTCTCATTGTAATACCTAGCATTGATGAACATTCATAAAGTATATTAGATATGTGCTTTACATACACTGACTTCATTTTAATATCACAAAGTGCCTAAGGATAAAATCTTACTATTATTATCATCCTCATTTCATTCTGAGTATTTTGAGACAAAAATTAAGTTAATTTTCTCAATTTCATACAGCCCTTAAAAGAAGTATTTGGAATTACAGATGAAGTAATCTAGTTCTACATTTCACACTCTTAATGTCTTTACTCTTCTTCATAAACAGAGCATACATTTAATAGACCTTGACTTCAGGGTAAACTTCTCTCAGAAACCTTAAAGGTACTGTGTTAATGGAATTACTGGATACAATCAAGCAAGTCATTCATTTTACAAATATCTGCTTAATGCCTACTTTATGGCAGGTTTTATGTTTCATTGTTTGCCTACAATTCTGGCCAATAATTTATGAAAATGAATATGACCTTAAATAATAATCATAAAGTTTAATGTAATTAAAGTAAGGTATCGATACCTTGCTGAAGAGGCAAATTAGGAGAAAAAGGACTTCATGTCAAATTGTTATTCCAAGCTAGAGATTCGACTGTGAGAACTTGAAATTTATGAAAACAGAAAAAAATATTTAATGTATCTAAGCTTTTAGTGGTACTCATCTCTGATTGTGTCAGAGGGTAAGAAACTATCTGTTTAGGCACTTTGTTAGTAAAATGTGAAGACAAGGAAGCATCTAATCAAAAATTTTAATTATAAAGCACTATACAATGAAATATTTTTTTAAAAAGCTGTTATAAAAATAGGAAGATAAATTCATTTAGCATTACCTTTACCTTCATAGATCTCATTTGGTTGGTCAGATGAAAAGAAATTTAAGTGCAACATAGCGGTAAAAAAAAAAATCAGTAATTCTTAAAGACCTGTAACTACTTTTCTACTAATACATTAAGAATAACTTCATCATTCTTTCTGAACTCCCTGATACTACTACATGAAACTTGACTTTCACCCTTTCCACATTAAGAGTTCTAAACTGGTGTTTTTGTATTTCTACATATAAGGGCATCATTATTTCTCTCTCAACCAATGTGTCTGAACTGAAAAATGAAGACTGAGAATAATTACGTTGAACAAATATTCAATTCTACACATTTCCATCTTAGAATACCTTTGACAGTTAAGCCTGTGTTCTAAGTTCTCTAGTGAACTGTTACCAAGTTTTAAGAACCATTTAAGAATTACCCTTTCCTGAAATCTCTTCCAGAATCCTTAGCCTAGTAATTTTCAAAATGTGGTCTCTAGATCAGCACTTTCGCAATATCTAGAAACTTGTTAAAAATGAAATGTAAGTCATATCTCAGTCTACTGAATCAGAAACTCAGCGTTATTGCGCAGAGTTTGAAAACGGCTCTAAACAATTCCTACGCAGTTTGGGAATCACTGGCCTAGATTATGTTTTCCTCCTTTATGATCTAATATTTTCATGTGTATACTTCAGTTACCATATTTGAAATATTTATAAGAGCTTTTTATTTTTTTATATTCATTAATCAATCTTCTTTTACCTTTCTTAGGGAAGTGATTATATATTCCCTAATTTTTTATATTCCCTAGTTGATGGGGAACATAAAAATGCATTTGTGGTAGGGGGGTAGCAATCTGACTGTACTTAGTTAATCAGTATCTCTAATGCACATTCTTGTTAGCCTATAATCAAGTCACTGCCCCTATCTTAATTATCTGCTCTTGCAAGGCCTATTTACCTAAATACTCACATTTCACAGAGGCCGTAAACCAGGAACAATACAGAACTCCCAGAGTGGGTTATCAGTGCTGGCACCAGGTCAGGCCTTTAGGTATGGTCTCACATCCCTCACTCCAACACTTGGGCTTTTTGAAAACCCGTGAAAGGTACAGAAGTCTGATCCATATTTGGGGACAAAAAAACCAAAGGGTGTAAAGAGAAAGCTTGCTCCATATTGGCTTGCTCAGGATTTGGAAACAGGCTCCCCTGAGTCACAGTACTAGTACATCTGGAAATAAATGGGTTTTTCCTCTATCTCCAAGTACTCCTGTGTATTTTCAGTCACCGGCTAAATTTTGCAACATAGTGACTAGTAGAATTTGCCAAATTCTAGGGCAGTTATTTTTCTAATATAAATTTGTCAAGCGTTGTTCTTGCCACTATTTTCCAAAGAAACAAATCTAGTATTCTCCTAGAAAAAATTTTATTCCTGAAAGGATTTAAAACATCTATTATTTTAATAAAATGTCTGCTCTAAATTTAGTAGGAAAGTAATGCACAAAATTAATGTAACTTAGATACAAAAAAGTGCATGCTGACTTCTAAAAAAAATGGAGTAAGTAGACCTATTCTTATTCCTGCCAGTTAAAACCCTGGACATCATATACAAAACGTAAGAAGTGTTTTGTAGAGGGAGAGAAGAAGGCATATTGTTTGGGAACCTCAGGACCTGAGGAATGTCATGGCAGTTAAGTTTCCTGTTGTTTTTGTTGTTGTTGTTTTCTTCTTCTTCAAATAATTTTACAGAATGTTGGAGAAATAGGCAAACTAGAAACAGAAATTAATGCAGATAAAAAAAATCCATAAAAATTACCATTTTCAACAGCCAGAAGATAAAGAGAAAGGGGCATACAACTCAAATAAATTCATACAACTCTAATAAATCACCATGGAAAAGCCTTTAACATCATCTTCACCTCTATCAGCAAAGGGAAAAGGAGGACCAAAAATTCCACCTTGCCAGACTATCATGAATCACCGTTCTAGTTGCATCAAAGAAGTTCAGATAGGGAACTGGAACTTACATGCCTATCCTACCAATTTAATATTAGAAAATCAATCAAGCCCTGTCCCAGTGGTTCAGTTGGTTGGAGCATTGTCCCATATACACACACAAAAAGTTGTAGTTGGGGCATATACCGGGATTGTGGATTCAATCCCTGGTCAGGGCTATAAGGGGGTTCAACTGATAGAAAACTCACCTAATAAAATTTACTTTTCATAAAACTTTCAGACACTCTAGGAATAGAGAACTTTCTCAATTTATAATGAATTCAACAAAACAAAATTAAAAACTTAATGCTGATGGGCACTTAGGCTGTTTCCAAATATTAGCTATGGTAAATTGTGCTGCTATAAAAATAGGAGTGCATATATCCTTTCTGATTGGTGTTGAGATATTCCTAGAAGTGGGATCACTTGGTCATATGGGAGTCCATTTTTAATTTTTTGAAGAAACTCCATACTGTTCTACACAGTGGCTGCACCCGTCTGCATTCCCACCAGCAGTGTGTAAGGGCTTCTTTTTCTCTGCATCCTGGTCAGCACTTGTCATTTATTGATTTGTTGATGATAGCCATTCTGACAGGTATGAGATATTGCTTCATTGTCATTTTGATTTGTGTCTCTCAGATGATTAGTGACTTTGAGAATGTTTTCATGTCTCTTTGCCTTCCTTATGTCTTCTTTCAAAAAACATCTATTTAGGTCCATTGCTCATTTTTAGATTCAGTTGTGTATCTTCCTTTTGTTAAGTTGTATGAGTTCCCTGTAAATGTTGGAGCTTAAACCCTTATTGGTGATAACATTGGCAAATATGTTCTTCCATGCAGTTGGCTTTCTTGTTGTTTTGTTAATGGTTTCTTTTGCTGTATAGAAGCTTTTTATTTCGATGTATTCCCATTTGTTTATTTTCTCTTTAGTTTCCACTGTCCTAGGAGCTGTAACAGTGAGTATATTGCTTCAGCATATGTCTGAGATTGTGCAGCCTGTGGATTCCTCTAATATAATGTGGTACATCTACATAATAAAATACTATACTGTTGTAAAAAGAAAGAATTCTTACCATTTTCAATAGTGTGGATGGAACTAGAGCACATTATGCTAAGTGAAATAAGCCAGTCAGAGAAAGATAATATCACATGATCTCACTCATTTGTGAAATATAATGAACAACATAAATTGATGAACAAAAACAGATCCAAAGACAGAGAAGCATAGATCAGACCATCAACCCTCAGAGGGAAGGTGGTGAGGAGTGGGTGGGGAGAAAGGGTAAGGGAGAGAGATCAAACAAAGGACTTGTATGCAGACATATAAGCTTAAACAATGAACACAGACACAAGGGGGTTGCAGGGAGAAAATGCCTGCAACTGGGACAGGATGAAGGGTAATGGGGGGAATAAGGACACATATGTAAATCTTAATTAATAAAGAACAAAAAAACCTAATGCTAACATCATACTGAAAGGTCTAAGATAGAATGCTTTCTCCCAATATTGGGAACAATGATGCCCACATCTGCCAATTTTATTGAATACTATACTGAAGTTTTAAACAATGTATAAGCAAGAAAAAGGAAGTAAAATGCCTACATGCAACCCAGCCGACATGGCTCAGTGGTTGAGCATCAACCTATGAATCAGAAAGTCACAGTTCGATTCCTGGTCAGGACAGATGTCTGGGTTGCTGACTCGATCCCCATTGTGCAGAGTACAGGAGGCAACCAGTCAGTGATTCTCTCTCATCATTAATGTTTCTCTCTACCCCTCTTCCTTCGCTGAAATCAATAAAAATATCTATTTTAAAAATTCATACATGTCCAAATAAAGCAATATTACTATCTGCATTTGCAGATGCAGTTGTGGATATATGTAGAAAATCCAAGGAGTCTACAAAAAAATTAAAAATTACTGAGTTCATTAAGATCACAAATATAAGATCAATGTTTACAAAATTAATGGTATATATATTAACAATAAATATATGCCAACCAAAATTAAATACAATACTATTTATAATTGCTCATAAACAGTTAACAAAGTCTAATAAAGCATAAATAAGTTAATAAACCTAGAAAGCAGTATAACAGAATGTGTATTCTGAGAATTACAAAATTCTTATGAAAGAAAAAAAAAGAAAATAAATGGAAAGACATATTATGTTTATAAAAAGGAACACTTAGCATAATACACATTTAATGTATTTCTATCAGAATCCTAGCAAAATTGTTATGAATATAGACAGAGTTATTCTGAAATTTATATGTAAAAGCAAAGAGTTAAGCTGACTAAAACAATTTTAAGAATAATGATGAAATCAGATAAATGACAGTACAAAAAAACAGATACTATATGATAAAATTGTATATCTGAAATCTGTATAATTTTATTAACCAATTTCATGCTAATAAGTTAAATAAAAATAAATACATAAAATAGGAGGTAATGTTCTATCCAATATTAAGGTGATACCTAATATAGTCACTGAGACTGTGACATTGGCAGAGAGACAGGCAAATAAAGAACTCAGTTGTAGAACCACATAATATAGAAAATTCAAAAACATGAAAATATAAAAAATTGATAATTCAGATTTACAAAATTCTGTTAAGAGCATGTAAATAGAAACTACAGACTGAACAAAACATATATCTGACAAAATTATATCTAGAGCATGTAAATTACTCTTAAAACTCAACAGTAAAAAAAAAAAAAGTCCTCAAAATACAAGCAATCTAATGAGCAAATGAAGTGTAAATAAATTTTTCCAAAAACAGTGTAAATATTGCACTTAGGCACATGAAAAGATGTTGCTCACTATTCATTAGGAAATTGTAAATTGAGACCATGGTGAGATATCATATCTACACATATAAATAAAAAATAGTAACAATATTACTAGTAAGTGCTGGCCTGAATTTAGAGAAACTGGGTCACTCATAAATGGCTACTTGGGATATTAACTTGTATGTACAATCTTAAAAATGGTGTGCAATTTTCTAAGTAACCAAATTCATCATTTTCTTTATTTTAATTTATTAATTTACTTTATCAGGGTGATATTGGTTAATAAAATTATGTAGGTTTCATTTGTACAATTCTATAATACATATTCTGTATATTGCATTGTGTGTTAACCATTCTAAATCAAATCTCTTTCCATCACCTCAAATACATTTTAACATACAATCCAGCAATAGCATTTCTGAACAGTTATCCCAGATAAAAGGAAATTTATTTACACACATACATACATACACACATATATGCAAAGCCTGTGCATGAATGTTCATAGTAGCTTTTTCTTCAATGGCCAATATCTGTAAATAACTAAATTGTATTTAAGTACAAGAATGATTATAAAAAATGTATATAACCTATTATATAACACTAGTCAATATTAGAAATAAACTATTAATGAAAACAAGTTGGTTGGATTTCAGGGACATAATGTTAAATGGGGAAAAAAGCCAATTTCAAAAGTTTATTTACTGTAAGATTGCATTTATATAATGTTTAATGATAAAATTATAGAGATGAAGGAAAAAAAATAGTGATTGCCAGAGTTTAAAGATTGTGGAAGTTGGTGGTTGGTGTGACCATCAGTGCATATTAACATCTTTCTGGTGATTAAATAATTTTTTATCTCAACTAGAATGGTGCTTACATGAATCTACACCTGTAATAAAATGCTATTGAACCAAAGTCAATTATTTTGGTCTGCTATCAATTACTTAAGATATAACCATTTGAGGAAATTTTGAAGGGTACAGAGTTTTTCTACTATTTTTGCAACTTCCTGTGAATATATAATTACTTCAAAATACGAAATAATGATAAATACAACATGTTTAAAAGGCAAGCAAAGAACTGAACTGCTATACTGAGGAACAGTGCACTGTGAGAGCCTTCTAAGATATTAAGGTACATGTCCTTGAGAAAAAATTATATAACATTGACCAATGTTTGGCTTTGTTGTTAGTCAAGAGTCACCCAATCAGAACAAGTAAATGGAATAGGAATTAGATAAATATTGGTCAGGTAAGATACAAATCCTTAGGAACAGTTTAGAATAAAAGAATGGGTTTAAGGAAAGAGCTTAAGAATCAAGAGCAGAGATGATGGTGTTTGAGCCAAAAAAAGACTTCAAGAATATGCTATCAAGTTCTGGGATAGCCCTGAGAAGGAAAGTTGACAAGGTTTTCTAACTTATTCCAGGCTTATTCAGTTACTACAACTCTGTTTTTAAGATACTTTGATTATAAATAATCTAGTGGCCCAATGCACAAAATTTGTGCACTCGAAGGGGTCTCTCTGCCCAGCCTGTGCCTTCTTGCATTCTGGGAGCCCTTGGAGGTTGTCAAACTGCCATGAGACGGGAGAGGCTCCTGCCACTGCCTCTGTGCTCATCATCAGTAAGCCCAGCTCCTGGCTGAGTGGTGCTACCCCTGTGAGAGCACACTAACCACCAGGGGCAGCTCCTTCATTGAGTGTCTGCCTCCTGGTGTTCAGTGCATGTCATAGTGAGCAGTCATTCTGTCATTCAGTTGATTTACATATTAGCCTTTTATTATAGGACTAAAGACATGGTACATGAAATTCGTGCATGGGGGAGGGTGTGTCCCTCAGCCCAGCCTGCACCCTCATCAATTTGTGACCCCTTGAGGGATGTTTGACTTTCCATTTAGGCCCAATCCCACATTTGTCCATTTAGGCCCGATCCCAGCAGGTAGGCATCGGGCCAGTAGGATCAGGCCTAAACAGGCAGTCAGACATCCCTATCACAATCCAGAACTGCTGCTTCCCAACTGTTGGCCTGCATGCCTTCCTGATTGCCCCTAACCAGCTCTGCCTCACAGCCTGATCACCCCCTAACCACTCCCCTGCCACCTTGATTGATGACTAATTTTTCCCCTGCCAGCCTGTTTGCCCCTAACTGCCCTCGCCTGCAGGCCTGGATCCCCACCATCTGCCCTTCCCTGCATCCTGATTGCCCCCAGCTTCCCTCCTTTGCTGGTCTGGTCATCCCTAACTGCCCTCCCCTACAGGCTTGATTGCCCCCAACTGCCCTCCCTTGCAGGCCTGGTTCCTCCCAACTGCCTTCCCCTGCTGGCCTGATCACCCACAACTGCCCTCACCTGCTGGCCTGATCGTTCCCAACTGCCCTTTCCTGCTGGCTATCTTATGTCCACATGGCGGCAGCCATCTTGTATGTTGGAATGATAGCCAATTTGCATATCACTATTTTATTATATAAGATAGAGGCCTGGTGCACAGGTTGGAGCTGTCTGGTTTGTCCTGATAGGTGTCCAGGATCAGGGTGGGGGTTCCCTTGGGGAATGGGGTGGCCTGGGTGAGGGGTCTGTGGTGGTTTGCAGGCCAGCCATGCCCCAAGGAGACCCAAGCAGAGGCCCTGGGATCTGGGATTTATTTATCTTCTATTATTGAAAATTTCTAGTATTGAGTGGAACAAAGCCTTCCACTTGCTCTGTGGCTACTGCCATTTTTATTGGGATTTATTTACTTTCTATAATTGAAGCTTTGTAGCTTTGACCAGAGGCTAAGGCAGGCCAGGGCTGTGAAAGCTTTGCATCCTCCATAGTTGTGGGCAACTCAAGCCTCCTGCTCTCTTCGGCTCCCTGGATGCTGCCATTTTTGTTGGGATTTATTTACCTTCTGTAATTATAACTTTGTAACCTTGAGCAGAGTGCCATGTGCAAAAAGCTTGGCTTTCTCCATTGCTGGTGAAACCCAAGCCTCCTGCTCTCTCTGTGGCCACAACCATCTTGGTTGGATTAGTTTGAATACTGGCTCAAGTTTTATAGAGGATCCTAACACAATTTCTGTGTATTCTTTTAAATATATGAGTTGTTTTTTTTTTGAAAATTATTATATGTAAATCTTCATACTAAATATGCAAACACTGTGACTTTCTTTTAAATAAGCATAAAATAAATTAAAATTTTAAAAGTGTTGTTATAAATTTTTCAATCAATAAATCACAATAAATGCTATAACTTGGCAAAGCATAGTTTATGCCTTCTGTGTGATTAGCATCCATAGCAATTTAAAAGCTGGGACTGCTGTGCATGTGATACAATGAGGTACACAATGGGTTTTTAAAAAAATCCATACAAAATGTTAAAAATGCCAAACTTGAATTACAGTGTGAATAAAATTTCATTTACACAGGTAGCATGACTACTTAATAAAGTAAATTCAAATGTAAATAAATTATTGCTTAAAAGTGGTTTAGAGCATCAATTGATTTTTGTCTTTAAAAAAGCTTCTAACAGAAAATAAACTTTGTAATGACCTGAATTTTCAGTAGGCACATTAGAGATGAATAATGATTGAAAATTATATGTAAAATTTTACTGTCTTCAAAATCAAGCACATTAAGACAAATTAGGGATTGTTTACTCTCTCAAATGCTATGAAATATTTACCTTAAAATCAAATTATATTCAGAATCATGTCATATTATATCTATCAAAGTTATTTTTGAAATACTTTGATAAACCAATTAAGTTTAGACAACTCATATATCTTTCTCTATTTTCCCATGCAATGGATACATATAGAGGGGTGGGCAAAATTAGGTTTATAGTTGTAAGTACATGAAACACAGACTTATCCTTATGTTAGTACTATTAATTATTGTATAATTTTAATGAAAAGATACATCAGGCTATTTTTCTCTTTTCTTTTTAATCTCTCACATATACTAACATTTCTTTTAACCAAAATTATAATGGATTATTTTGCAGTCTTTTAATTTTTTCTTTGCCAATGAGCAAAAACCTTCAGTGTAGAATTACTGATAATTTTATCATGTGCTTCTTGTCATCCATATGTGATATAAAGTCAACACACATTCATGTATGAGGTGAAGATATCTTAATATGTCCAGAAGAATATGGGAACTAAATTGGGAGAAGAAATAAAGAAAAAATTATAAATTACAATGTGTGCCAACATAAGCAGAAAGACTGTTGCAGTGAAAATAATGGGCAATAAGTTGTAAGCAATTATTTTAAAAAGAGAATACTTATAAATTGGATTTTTTTAGAATTAAAGTGCCATAGAAAATTAGTTTTTCTATATCATTATCAGCAATAAGAAATAAATTAATGTAATCATTTCCAACAAATTTATTTCTTGATTATCACTCAATTTTTAAACCTTCAGACATTGCTTGGTATTAAAAGTAAATATTATTAATATAGTTTTCAAGATTATCTTTTCATAAATTTTATTGGTGTGGTCTTTAACTTCCCATTAGTTTATGCATTATCTTATATAAAACAATCAGTGTAACCCAAATCAGTTTCTTTTTTTTTATCTTTATTGTTCAGTTTATTAATCACATTGTTCCCTTTTTTCCCCCTATAGCTTCCCTCCACCTGATACCCATCCCACCCTCCGCCCTTACCTCCTCCACTGTCCTCTCCCATAGTTGCATGATTTTTGTCCAGTCTCTTGCTGCACTTCCCACACCCCCTTTCTCCCCAAGAATTGTCAGTCCATTCCCTCTCTATGTCCATGATTCTGTTACATTCACCAGTCTATCCTGTTCATCAGCTTATTAATTCACTTGATTTTTAGATTCATTTGTTGATAGATGTGTATTTGTTGTTCCTAATTTACACTTTTATCTTTTTCTTCTTCCTCTTCTTAAAGAATATCTTTCAGCATTTCATATAATATTGGTTTGGTGGTGATGAACTCCTTCAGCTTTTTCTTATCTGCGAAGAACTTTATCTGGCCTTCAATTCTGAATGATAGCTTTGCTGGATAGAGTAATCTTGGTTGTAGATTCTTGCTGTTCATCACTTTGAATATTTCTTGCCACTCCTGTCTGGCCTGCATTGTTTCTGTTGAGAAATCCCCTGACAATTGTATGGGTACTCCCTTATAGGTAACTAACTGTTTTTCTCTTGCTGCTTTTAATATTCTCTCTTTGTCTTTTGCTCTTGGCCTTTTAATTATGATGTGCCTTGGTGTGGTCCTCTTAGGGTTCCTATATATTGGGGTTTGGTGCGCTTCTTGGACTCCTAAGTCAATTTCTTTCACCAGGTGTGGGAAGTTTTTGGTCACTATTTCTTCAAATAGGTTTTCATTGTCTTGCTCTCTCTTTTTTTCTGGCACCCCTATAATTCGGATGTTGGTATGCTTGAGGTTGTCCCAGAAGCCCCTTACACTATCTTCAATTTTTTGGATTCTTTTGATTTCTTGCTTTTTCAGCTGAGTGGATTTTACCTCGTTGTATTTCAAATCTTTAACTGGGTTCTTGGGGTGCTCCAGAGCACTTTTAAGTCTTTGTATAATATTTTTTATTTCAGTCAGTGTATGCTTAATTTCTGGTTGGTCCTTTTTCATATCCTTGAGAGTCTCCTTCATATCCTTGAGGGTCTCATTCATTTCCTTGTAGGACTCATTCATTTCCTTGTCTGTCTTGCTTATTTCCTTATAGGTCTCGACCTTTTGTAGGAGCCTCTTGAGAAGCCCTATAACCGTGGTTTTGAATTTCATGTCCAGTCATTTTTGTTCCTCCATTTCTTTCACATCTGATTTTTTTCCATGTCTCTGCATGGTGGCTGCTTCCCTGAGTTGGTCAATTAGCTTTGTGTGGTAGATGTACTACAAAGGACAGTGACTCAGCCTCCCCAGTTACCTGAGGGGTTGCACAGTCTTGCTGAAGTTAAGAGTAGGTTAATCCTTGTTAGCACTTGGAGGGATGGACCTCCAGGCCAATTGTCTGTGAAGTTTAGCTATGCTCAGTTTGGATGGGCGGAGTCTCGAGGCCAAGCAGACAGCGTTAGCTCTGCCCTATGCGGCCCCAGGGACTCTGTGCTGGGGGCAATGGCCACCAGCACCTCTGAGAGAGAGCCGCTGTGGAGATCCACCGGCTGCTGGGGAATTCAGACTCTCCCCAAATGAGTCTGCACACCCAACGTCTCACCCAGGGTCATAAAACAAAGCAGTCTGACGGTTTCCCGAATGAGAGAGCAAGTTGTGAGCACTCTCTACGTGGTCACGCAGCTGCGCTGTTCCCAAGTACATGCACAAGCTCGCCTTCTCCACAAGTCGGCTGACCCCTGCAGCACCCGAGCTTCGGCGTGCCCTCCCCCTGTCCAGTGTTTACCCCGTATGATAGTGGGTTCCCTGGACTTCGCCCAGAGCTGCAGAATCAGTCCAGTGGGACGTCTTTGTCTTCCCATTCCAGAAAACTGGCCGTTTTTCAGCCGCCCGCCCTATCCGCTGGCGCACGCTCCAAACCTCTCTCCATGTGTACCTTCAATGCTGTCCTCAGCCGCTCCTCCTAGTCACAGTGTCTTATCTTCACTTTTATTTGTGGAATTTTCATTCGGCCAGCTTTCTGGTGATTCTGGATGGTGTTTGTTCTTTCGTTAAGTTGTAGTTTTAATATTGCTGTGTATGATGGCAAGATAGGTGTTTTACCTATGCTGCCATCTTGGTTCTCCCAAATCAGTTTTTAATAGGACCAAGACAATTGGATTTAATTTAATAAAAATTATTCATTTCTGACTGCCATTTTGAACTGTCTTCACAACTATTTTCAGGGAGAATATAACACCATAAAATATTACATTAATGTGATAAAAATGATGATACCTTTAATACAAAAATATGAATATACGAATCTAAGAGTCAACATTTGGATATGCTCATCAGAATTACTCATCTAAATGTGTTTTACTATAAGGAAATTAAGTAACAATTATTAATGCAGCACAACTAGAGTAATCTCTAAAATAATATTTTACATCTGTTTTGTGTTTTTTAAATATATTTTTATTGATTTTTTGCAGTATAACTTAAAATTAATAGTAGTACATATTTTCCTTTCCCCCTCCCCCTTATCCTCCCCCCAGCCTCCCCTACCCCCCAGCATATATCCCCACCCTCCACCCTCCCCGCCCCAGTGTCTTTCATTCATTGATTATGCTCATATGCATGCATACAAGTCCTTCAGTTGATCTCCCCCAGCATCCACCTCCCATCCACCCAAGCCTTCCCCTGTAGCTTGACAGCTGTTTTGTGTGTTTTTATTATCAAACTGTTGCTTGGAAATTAGATATATTAGTCTTCAATTGTTCCTTCAATCATCACAAACTTAGTAGATTTTTAAAACCAATTTTATTATCTCACTGATTTGTATGTCAGATATTTGATGCAGGTCTAATTGAGCTAAAATTAAAATGGTGGTAGGGTGACTCCTTTTTTGGAGTTTCAATAGGAGAGTCTATTTCCTTGTCTTTCTGACATTTAGAAGATTTTTTTAAAGAAAAAAATGGAGGAAAAATAGATACCGAGGCAAAGAAGCATTGAACAGACTGTCAAACTGTGTCCAATTGTTAGTCAAGAAAATGGTAATTGCCCTTTCCTGAAGTGGAAAAAAAATTAACAATTAGCTAATATTTTCTTCTCTGGTTACCTTATTGAAATTTATCCCATATCTCTGTATTGAATTATGGATTTTAGAGAATATATAGCTGAATTAATTGAAATGATTCTCAGTCTTTTCTCCAACATGCTATTCTTTTTCTCTTTTTTTTCTTTGTACTAACAGCCTCTTTTTAGAAATTTTCTCTATCATAAAAGAAGGTTCTTTAAAAACTTTTATTTTTAAGAAAAAGCCCTTACTACTCAGAGTCTAATGAAGCAAAAATGATCCTTCTAATGCAAAGAAATAAACACCATAGTATTTTTAAAGTAAAACACCATTCAATATTGCACAGGCAGCTGTGCTTGAAGAGAAGTTCACATTTCTTCCTCTTAGATATGCTGTTCGATGTGTAAAAGAGGGGACTGTGAGATTGTAGCAAGTATTTTGGAAGATTACGCAGAAAAAAGAAGACTGTGGATCTTTAAAGTGGAAGAAGAATGGGACAAAAGTTTGCAACAAGAAAGAGAAGTAGAATATAGGAAAACACATTAGAACACAAATATGATAAAATATTTTTACCAGAAATTAAATATAGGTAGATAGACATATAGATGATAGATAGATAGATAGACCTCATCTTAAAGTTTCTTGGCATACTTTTATTAGCCTACTAATGGATTTAATTATTCATTTAAGATAAATTCAGTGAGTAACTCTTTTTTTAAATTTTTTTTATCTTTATTGTTCAGTTTATTAATTACATTGTTTCCCCTTTTTATCCCCCTATAGCTTCCCTCCACCCTGTACCTATCCCACCCTCCACCCTCACCTCCCCCTCCCCACTGTCCTCTCCCATTATTGCTAGATTTTTGTCCAGTCTCTTGCTGCACTTCCCACAACCCTTTTCTCCCCAAGAATTGTCAGTCCATTCCCTCTCTATTTCCATGTCTCTGTTATATTCACCAGTCTATCCTGTTCAACAGCCTATCAATTCACTTGATTTTTATGTTCATTTGTTGATAGATGTGTATTTGTTGTTCATAGTTTTCATCTTTACCTTTTTCTTCTTCCTCTTCTTAAAGAATATCTTTCAGCATTTCATATAATATTGGTTTGGTGGTGATGAACTCCTTTAGCTTTTTCTTATCTGCGAAGCACTTCATTTGACCTTCAATTCTGAATGATAGCTTTGCTGGATAGAGTAATCTTGGTTGTAGATTCTTGCTGTTCATCACTTTGAATATTTCTTGCCACTCCCGTCTGGCCTGCATCGTTTCTGTTGAGAAATCCGCTGACAGTCGTATGGGTGCTCCCTTATAGGTAACCAACTGTTTCTCTCTTGCTGCTTTTAATATTCTCTCTTTGTCTTTTGCTCTTGGCATTTTAATTATGATGCGCCTCGGTGTGGTTCTCTTAGGGTTCCTATATATTGGGGTTCGGTGCACTTCTTGGACTCCTAAGTCAATTTCTTTCACCAGGTGTGGGAAGTTTTCAGTCACTATTTCTTCAAATAGGTTTTCATTGTCTTGCCTCTCTCTTTTTTCTGGCACCCCTATAATTCGGATGTTGGTATGCTTGAGGTTGTCCCAGAGGCCCCTTACACTATCTTCAATTTTTTGGATTCTTTTGGTTTCTTGCTTTTTCAGCTGAGTGGATTTTACCTCTTTGTATTCCAAATCTTGAACTTGGTTCTTGGGGTGCTCCAGGGCACGTTCAGGTCTTTGTATAATATTTTTTGTTTCAGTCAGTGTATGCTTAATTTCTGGTTGGTCCTTTTTCATATCCTTGAGAGTCTGCTTTATATCCTTGAGGGTCTCTTTCATTTCCTTGTAGGACTCATTCATTTCCATGTTGGTCTTGATAATTTCTTTGCAGCTCTCATTTATATCCTGGAGGGTGTTGTTCATTTTCTTGTAGGACTCATTCATTTCCTTTGTGGTCTTGCTTATTTCCTTATAGGCCTCGATCTTTTGTTGGAGCCTCTTAAAAAACCCTATAACCGTGGTTCTGAATTCCATGTCCAGTCGTTTTTTTTCCTCCATTTCTTTCACATCTGATTTCTTTCCATGTTGCTGCATGGTGGCTGCTTCCCTGAGTTGGTCAATTAGCTTTGTGTGGTAGACTTCCTACTAGGGATAGTGGCTCAGCCTCCCCAGTTACCTGAGGTGGATATGGGCTGGACAGTCTTGCTGAAGTTAAGCTCAGTTAATCGTTGTTAGCACTTGGAGGGTTGACCACCAGGCCGATTGTCTGTGAAGCTCAGCTGTGCTCAGGTTGGATGGGCAGAGTCTCCGGGCCAAGCAGACAGCGTTAGCTCTGCCCTATGCGGCCCCAGGGACTCTGTGCCAGGGGCAATGGCCGCCAGCACCTCTGAGAGAGAGCCGCTTCGGAGCTCCACCGGCTGCCGGTTGCAGGGGAATTCAGACTTTCCCAAAATGAGTCTGCATGTGCAATATCTCACCCAGGGTCGTAAAACAAAGCAGTCTGACGGTTTTCCGAATGAGAGGCAAGTATTGGTGTGCTCTCTGCGCCGTCACGCAGCCGAGCTGTTCACGCAAGCTGCCTTTCCACAAGCCGGGAGACCCGGCAGCACCCGATCTTCTGGGTGCCCTCCCACTGTCCAGTTTTCACCCCGTGTGATAGTGGGTTCTCTGGACTTCGCCCAGAGCTGGAGAATCAGTCCAGTGGGACGCCTTTGTCTCCCTGTTCGAGAAAACTGGCCGGTTTTCAGCCGCCCGCCCTCTCCGTGGCGCACTCCAAACCTCTCTCTGTGCGAATCTTTCAACACTGTTCGCCGCCGCTCCTCCGAGTCCCAGTGTCTTATCTTCACTTTTATTTGTGGAATTTTCACTCGGCGAGCTTTCTGGTGATTCTGGAAGGTGTTTGTTCTTTCGTTAAGTTGTAGTATTAAAATTGCTGATTATGACGGCAGGATAGGTGTTTTGCCTTTGCCGCCATCTTAGTTCTCCTCAGTGAGTAACTCTTGAGCACCTACATGGACCAGACATTTTGTCCCAATTTCTAGGTAAAATTAAAATTAATTGGGTACAGATCATGCTTTAAAATATATATGTATTAGAAGGGGAAGAGTACACCATAGTTTTAATGTTATAACAATCTAGAGAAGGGAGCAATTCTACCTGGGAAGATCTAGAAAAGCAGCCTATAGCTCTGAATCAATAGGAGTGAAACACCTTGAAGTTAAGATGGAGCAATTTAGGAGGCAGAAATACTAGGGAAAAGGAAGTAATAATAAACATAGAAGAGAGTTTACCTGCAAATATATTAGGATCTACAAGGATGCCGCAAGCTACAGTAATAGAAAACTATATTCAAGCTGACTAACGCATAAGGGAATATACTCTTTCACAAAGTGTCCCTTAGATCCCTTGACTGCCCAGGGCTAGTAACTCTTGTTGAAAGGAACCTACACTGATTTGCTTAGAGACTAAAATGAACCATGTTTTGGAGACAGGAAAATGTCAGACACTCAACCGAAGTGGAGTTTTGTGAGAAGGCGTTTTGCATATGTCAACACAAAATAATGTCCTCAAACCATCATAGGTTTTTTTTTTTAATTCTTTATTATTGAAAGTATTACATATGTCTGGCTAATTTAAAACACCAAGAATAGGAATTTGTATGCATTCTTAAATGAATATTTCTTATAATGAAATGGCACAAAGGCTTTGAAAATATTAACACCACCACAGCTGGCAGGTTATAAGATAAATTCGAGTTGGTAAGGGGTAGAGAGCTTGGTAAGATAAGGTGAAATATTGAAACAGTAATGAAGGAAAAACATTTAGTTAAGTCATTATAAAAATGGAAAAGATAAACCCAGCCAGTGTGGATCAGTGGTTGAGAATTGACCCATGAACCAGAAGGTCAGGGTTTGATTCCTGGTCAGGGCACATGCTGCAGTTGTGGGCTTGATCCCCAGTGGGTCATGTAGGAGGCAGCTAATCAATAATTTTCTCTTATCATTGATTTGTCTAACCCTCTCCCTTCCTCTCTCTGGTCAATAATAAAAAAAAAAACACAGACATTAAAACAAAAAGAAAATAGAGATAAGGCAGATGCAAAACATTTTATTAAAAAACAGTATGAGGTTTTTAAAACTGATTTAAGGCCAAGGAAAATAAAAGATACTGTTTGACTGGCAGGATGGTGATGCAGTTGTCTAAGATAAGTACGATAGAAAGAGAGGGCACATGGGCAGCAAGGAAGATGAGTTCAGCTTCCTCTCACTAAATGGAAAGAATCAAAGGACATTTCTTTTGGCACTCATTTAGAAACAGTACACAGACTCTTGTAAAATAGAGAATGGAAAGTCATAAAGGGGACAGAGCATCAGAGCATGGTGCTTTTGAAAGAAAACATGAAATATTTTCATGTTTTATATAAAGAGGTAAAATAAGAGAGTCTTCTGATTGGAAAATAACTCATAACAGATTTATTGAATTATTCTTTAGTATTCTTCTTAATAAACATATATACATATATGCATTTTAAATAAAGATAAATATAGGATAGTATGTATTAAACTTAGAGAGAAAATGATAAGTTTATGCTCTTATTTCTAAATGAAAATGAAAATTGTAGGTTTTTTTATTTAGCTCACTTTTATATTTGTATCTCTTTGCTTTCATTAAATATATCAATTCTAATTACAATAACAAAATTACCCGATTTTCTTATGCTCAACATAACTATAATAATTTCAGTTAGTATTACCACTTTACAACAAAAAATAGAGAAACTAATAATATATTTTGGTCAGTCTTTATCATTAGCATTTACTAAAAAATGTTTGCACACCTAACACACATGGAATATTTCTTCTCTTTATGATTTTGTCACCAATTTTATATAATTAGGACTTTCTACTTTTGTTTGAATTGGGTTATTTTGGGTACCTTTCATTTTCCTTCTTTATTAGTTTTAGTTATAAAATATATTTTAAGTATAGAGGCTCATGATTTCACTAATTTGACTCATTACTACCTAAATTTTTTATAGTAATTCTTTCAATGATCCTGTTTGAGTTTTCAAAATATTTATGTCTGCCAATAGAGAACACTTTTACTTTTTATATCCCAATGATTTTGTATCTAAGTGCATTGGCTACTACCTCTAAATCAAATTGATTAGCAAAGAGATTAAAGAAATCCTTGACATCTTCCTGAGAAGATTCTGATATTTCCCCATTGTGGAATTATGATTTGAACAATTTAATTTCATGTGATCATAATTTTGATAAATTTAGATCTTACTGTTGTCAGTTTGAAGCAGTTAAATTGAACCAGGTAGTCAAGTTTTGGGAACTATGACTAATATAAATATAATGGAGGGAAAGAGCTTGGCTATCTTCATCCCTTACCCTCTCCCCACATTTTCTCCTCCTAGTTCTTATATCCTATATTCACTACCTCTAGATGAGCATTCAGGACCAGGGCCATTGAGATAGAATACATTGCTTTCTCTCATTATCTATATTTCAAATACCAGGTGTGGGATTGGGCATAAACCAGCAGTTGGACATCCCTCTCACAATCCAGAACTGCTGACTCCTAACCACTCATCTGCCTGCCTGATTGCCCCTAACTGCTTCTGTCTGCCAGCCTGATTGCCCCCTAACCGCTCCCCTGCTGGCCTGATCACCCACAACTGCCCTCCCATGTTGCCTGATCACCCTTACTGCCTGCCCCTGCTGCTACCTACCTCCTCCACTGGAACCCACCTCCTTCATGTAAGGCGGCAGAGACACTGGGACCTGCCTCCTGTACACTGCATGGCTCATGGAACCCCTAGGCCTAACTGTGCGGAACAGTCACCAGGTCCTGCCTCCACTGTGTGCACTGTCATCTTTGTAGCTGCCATCTTTGTGGTGGTCATCTTATGATGGCCATCTTGTGATGAGGTCACACACATGGGCCACCTAGGCTTTCATTGGTATAGATGTATAAATAAACATATATCTCTTATATAATAAAGAGGTAATATGCAAATTTACCATTACTCCAACACACAAGATGGCCATCCCTATGTGGTCAAAGATGGCTACCCCCATATGAACACAAGATGGCTACCACAAGATGACCAGCAGGGGAGGGCAGTTGGGGATGATCAGGCCTTCAGGGGAGGGCAGTTAGGCGTGACTGGGCCAGCAGGAGAGGGCAGTTGCAAGTGATCAAACCTGCAGGGGAGGGAAGTTAGGGGTAATCAGGTTGTTAGGGGAGCAGTTAGACATCAATCAGGCTGGCAGAAGAGTGGTTAAGGGGACAATTAGAGAGGCAGGCAGGTGAGCGGTTGGGAGCCAGAAGTCCTAGATTGTGAGAAGGATGTTCTACTGCCCTTTTAGGCCTGATCCCAGTGTGGTCAGGTCTAAACAAACAGTCAGACATGCCTCAAGGGATCCCAAATTGGAGAGGATGCAGGCTGGACTGAGGGACACCCCCCCACCAGCATGCATAAATTTTGTGCACCATGTCTCTAGTTATCTATTTATGAAAATATACTATATCAATTATATAATTATAAACTGCATAAAATTATAAATAAAAATGTGTATATACTCAAAACCTGTTTTATGTATAGTTGCATATAGTTTATAATTATACCATTTATATATGTGTGTAATTTATATATGTTATATATAAATTACACACATGTCTATAAAGTAGCAGGGCTGTTATGTCTTAGGCTAATACACACACAGCAATTCCTGTTGTATTTTACTTCAGTAACCTATTTTTTATAATTACTAACCTCTGCCTTTATATCTCAAACTTATTATTGGGTTTTTCTTTCAAAGATATAAGGTCTAAGAAAAAGGGATAAAGTGTTGATATATTTTTTAAATTGCATAGGACTATACTGTGTTATGATGCTAAAGATTGAGATGAATTCTCAATGCTTCTATAATCCACAGGAGAAATTGTAAAAGCATTGAATAATATACCAATGTCTTATTAAATAAAACATAATGTCAATATAAAAGTGCCTATTATTTTCTATATTTTTAATCAAAATAGAACATTTTAGGTAAAAAATTGAGACACTAAGCATTTTCTATTATGCTTAACGATTAACTTTTCATTGTAATTCATTCTCCTTTTCAAAAGTTCAGCCTGAAAATGGAAAGTGGGAAACAGAAACAATCTTCTTTTTTGGGCTCCTATAATTGTCAACCTAACACTTTCTCTGCTCCAGTGAACTTAAATTACTAATAGTAATATAATGAGTTGTATAATTCAATAGTTGTGAACAAATGTATTTCAATGGATAGGCCTCACTTTCTAAGGTGGCCTTTTTATGCCCTGTAAGTGTCCTTTTGATTAATACTTGGCTTGCATATCATTGCCTCCATTACAATCTTCTACTTGTTTTGATCTGAATTTACCTTTCTAATATGAAAATAATACAAAACTCAATTCCTTACTATTATGCTGTTGAAGGGATTCACTGGAACTATTTGACACATCAGGAATATTTTAATCATAAAATAAGAAAGATGGATGTTGCTTGTTTTATAAAAATTGTATCTTTGAGTCACCATAAGGGCTACATTTTAACCAACCATATGAAGCTCAAAAATTATTTCTTGCTATGATAATTTTATTGATGGTGAATACATAGAGTGTGTTGAAAATAAATTCCCTTTCAAAAACTGGAAACTTTCTGTCTTCTGAAACATCTGCATTTTTCTTCTTTAAGACAAAGCAAAACAAAAAACTTCCTCTTTCTCTACAATTTTCTTTTTCTCCTCCCTTTCTCACTTCATCATCTCTTGTCTTTTTTGTTGTTGTTATTGTTCCTTTGTTCTTATTTTATCTTCAATTTTCTTTAGTAGTTAATTTTAAAATAAAATGGGGATTGGCATGATTTAAGGTTCACCACAATAAGAAATAAAAATCAATAGTAACAAAAAAGCATGGTGAGAAAGGAAAGAAAGCAATATGAGGACATGCTTGTAGATATTAGAAATTAGTTATTTATAATGTTGATTATTTACTACATTGAATATCTCAAATGGACTATATCTAAGTTATAAATGCTTTCTGCTTTAATTTAATTCTATAATTCCTTATTTGTCAAACTGTCTTTATCCAAGATGAATTACTTAACCTGAATATGATAACCTATGCATTAAATGCTTGGAGAGTTTATAAAATATGAAATTAATATTTGAAGGGTTTTAGGATTTAAATAATTTAGTGAACTTTATGATTTTGTAACTATTAAAGATTTTCACATGAACCAAATGAAGAGAAATAAAATGTAAATGAGTAACAGGAGGTGGGAAAAGAAAAGTGGATAGTAAAAATTAAAATACTATAGAGAAATTGTAAAATTGTTAAAAATTACTCTTTTCTTTATTGTTTGAAGTATTACATATGTCTCCATTTCTCCCATTGACGCCTTCCTGGCCATTCCCACCTTTCAGAACAAACTCCCACCATCTGTGTCCATTGGTTATGCTAATATGCATACATACAAGTTCTTTGGTTGATCTCTTAACTCCCCAAGCCCCCCCGCCCCCCACCTTAGAGTCAAAAAGAACCTAGATGACACAGATTATTGGAAGAAGAGTAATCTTGAGTCTGAAAGCAGAGCTCACCAATAGTCTCACTTGTTAGACATACAATATATACATGGGTTTTAACTGAAGAATCTTCACTTGAATAGTGAATCATCTGAGAGCTGAGGGAGGAATTACAAGAATAAGAGAAATATGAGCACACAAGCTAATGAATGTCAACATGTTTGTTTTTTTCTCATCTTTTAATGTTATTTTGAATTTTACTTATGGCAACAGAAATAAAACACATTTTTCTAGCCAGAGTTTCTATAGCTGCCTTTAAAATATCAATGGTTTCTGTGGCAAATGAAACTTACAAAGGTTAAATTTAACACAAATAAGAATAGAATAGAAACTGTATTCTGAAATATCTTAGACATGTTTACTTTATTTTCAAACTTAATGATTAAAACAACAAATGTTCAAACTATATCCTTTGTAAAATGTAAAATGTTTGCAATGTAAAATGTTTGCAATGAAATCTTAGCCAGTATGGAGTTGATAGGAAATCATGCCACTTGCTTACACATCCAGAATTAATTATTGATTTCTATCTATCTATTGTCATGCCATAAGGATTTCCATAATGTTTATCTTACCTAATAATAGACAAACATGTAAATTGACTGTACCTCCACTATGTCCACAGCCAATCAGAGTGAGTATGCAAATTAGAAGGCCACAGATGGTGGCCACCCAGCTGCTCCAGACGCAGAGTTGCCAGGCCGGGCAGGATGCCTGCTATGAGAGGGGGGTGAAGGGATCTACAAGAGAAAGTGTCACAGCAAAGACAAGACTGCAGACTCCGGAATCTGCAGCAAAGATGAAGAAGGCAGACTCTGGCCCGAGTGAAGGCCTGGGTTCTGGGTGCCAAAGGAAAATTGGTTCTGGAAGCCAAGGGATGGAAGGCCTATTGCACAAATCTCTTCATGCCACAGGCCTCTGGCATTAAATAAGTTGGGACTTGTTTTGTTGTTGGCTAAGAACATTAAACTATCTTACAATGAGAAGTACCTGGAATCATTAAAATATTACTATTTTGGCAGATTTTCAGATTCTACTGCATGATAGCAGTGTAGGTACATCCAATAAAGACCCAGTTTCATATGGATTCTAGTGAATACTGGTTAGTTCTACTGACCTTGGGGAAAGCTTCTAAAGTTTTTCAGGACTCACTCAGATTTTTCACATGAATATTTAGGAGTTTTGCACATTATGGCTAGTGCTTAAAATCATTACTACTTTAAACTTTATTGGAATAGATCGTTTTTAGTCTTTTCTTAAGTCTCTACCATTATATAATGTTCTTAAAGACCATGTCATGATTTCTTATTGTTGAAATCTGAGATAGACAAAATAATATAGAATTTATTATGAGAATCTTCAGTCTCTGATAATTCAGAAAACAGTAAATACTGACTTATGAAAGTTAATATAAAATAAAATATAACTCTTATTAAATATAGGCTCTCAGCTCATAATCTTACACTTAAACTTAGAATACGTCACATTGCATAAAGATCAGGGTGTTTGTGCTTCCTCTTAACTATAACAAAGAATGATCCTTCATTAAAATAAAATATTCCAGTGGTGCACAATCTGTTTTAGGAATTACACTGCACATATTTTGTGTCAATTTTAGGCTATCGAATAAAAGGTAGCACTTCACTTTCAGGTTGAGTCATTTATTTGGAGCTCACTGATGTGATCTTAATTCAATTTGAAGTCTCTCCCCACCCACAGTTTGTGGAGAAAGGGATGCAAACATTTTTCTGCATTGGCAGTGGTTGGAGAATGCATGAACATGACAAACATTTTTTCAGGAGAAAACAAAAAAAAAGGAATACCCTGTGAATAACAATCTCTCTCTCTCAAAGAAAAAAAAAGAAGGGATAATCATAGCAATATTTATAATATTTCTCTTATCTCAAAGAGCCACCAAACACTTTAGAAATGTTAATGATCATCTGGTTCTGTGGGATTCACATTTCCTGTCAGGGAAATTGATGCGTGTTTAACAGTGCATGGGATGGCAGACCTGTAGAAAACTCTGGATTTATGATCACATCTGTAAAGTGGAAAGGGGAGTACTGCTTATTCCAAACTGCCCATTCTAGAATGTGGATCTATCACAGAATCAAAGGCATGGGCTCCGTGCATATGCAAAATGTGATGGATAGCTGAACATTCACCTGCTTTCAGAAGTATTGTTGAGACATCCCAGGATATGCTGTCCCACACCATCTATTAATAGAGATGACATTATATCTATAATAACAATCACTTAAAAGCACTTAATGTCTTCATGTGAAATAACATTATCTGGTTTATTCTGCCTATTTAAAAAATATTGAATATCCAGAATTGTCTACTTATATACCTACAGAGTACCATAAGTAAAACCATTATTTTCTATATTAATATGTTTATATTGCTAACTTTCCTCATATACAGTAAATGGCTAAATTGAACAATGATGGCATGTAAATTCAACAGTGATGAGTATGGTAACATTTCTTGCACATTCACAAACAGGTATTGAGATTTTAAAAGTACACACATAGGTGCATGTATGGTCATGTACATGTGTAATCCTATCTAATAAAAGAGTAATATGCAAATTGGCCATATCTCCACTATACCCACCAGTCACTCCCACTAGCCAATCAGGAGTGAATATGCAAATAAACCCAACCAGAATGGTTGCAGGCCACAGAGAGCAGGAGGGAGGCTTGGGTTTCCCAGGTGATAGAGGAAGCCAAGCTTTCTGCCTGCCCTGACTGGCCCAAGCCTTTGCTTAAGGCTACAAAATTTCAATCATAGAAGAAAAATAAATCCCAGATACCAGGGCCTCTGCTTGGATCACCAGGGGCTGTGGCTTGCCTGCAAACCATCACAGGCCCCTCGCCCATACTGTCCATGCCCCAGGAAACCCACACCCTGATCCAAGATACCCTTCAGGGCAAACCAGCCGGCCCCCACCTGTGTATCAGGTCTCTATATTATTTAATAAAAGAGAAATATGCAGATTGACAATCACTCCAACACATAGATGGCTGCCCCCATGTATTCAAAGATCCTGCTCCAATGTGGACACAAGATGGCCACCACTAGATGGCCAGCAGGGTAGGGCAGTTGGGAGGTTCTGGGCTTCCCAGGGAGGGCAGTTGGGAGGGACCAGGCCTCCAAGGGAGGGCAGTTGGGGTTGATCAACCCTGCATGGGAGGGCAGTTAGGGGTGAACAGGCCAGCAGAGGCAGAAAGTTGGGGGCAAACAGGCTGGCAGGGAAGCAGTTAGACATCAATTAGGCTGGCAGGGTAGTGGTTAGAGGGTGATCAAGCTGGCAGGCAGAAGCAATTAGGGGCAATCAGGGAGGCAGTCAGGTAAGCATTTTGGAGCCAGCAGTACTGGATTGTGAGAAGGATGTCCTACTGGGATTGGGCCTAAACGGGTAGTCGGACATCCCTTGATGAATCCCAGATTAGAGAGGGTGCAGGCTGTGCTAAGGGACATCTCTTGCCCCCTCGTGCATGAATTTTGTGCACTGGGCCTCTATTCTATATAATAAAAGCCTAAGCAATCGTTATTGGGGAACCAACAAAATGACCAGTTGCTATGTTGCACACTGACCACTGGGGGGCAGGACAGGCCCTCAACACAGGAGCTGCACCCTGGTGGTCAGTGCATTCCCACAGTTGGAGCACAGCTCAGCGAGAAGGCAGACTTACAGATGGTGAGCACTGCAGTGGTAAAAAGTTCCTCTCTTGCCTCCATGGAAGCACTAAGAAGCAATGAGCCAAGCAGTAAGGAGCCTGCTGCTAAGGTGCAGCAAGCTGAGCAGTAAGGAGTGAGCAGGCAAGCAGTAAGGAGCAAGGGGTCCTGGACTGCAAGAGGGTGAACTGGTTCTGTAGTTAAATATAAACTGAGTGGCCAGATTATTATGACTACCTGACGTTTGTAGGCAAATTAGGCATACACTGCATTGTATGGAATACGGGAGCTGAAGGCCTTTTCGAACACCTTTGCTGTCTGCAGTTATCAAGATAAAACGTCTACAATTGACACAGGAACACAAGGACTGGACAGTCAAGCACTGGAAAAAAGTCATGTGGTCCAATGACTCATGTTTTCAGTTGCATCATGCAGATGGCAGAGTGAGAATTTAGCAAAAACAGCATGAAAGTATGCATCTCACATGAGTAAAACCTTTCAAGCTGGTTCTGGCAGTGTTATGGTTTGGGACATATATTCCTGGCATGATTTGGGTCCTTTAATGCATGTGGAACAACATCTGAATACCATAACATACCTAAGTATCATTGCTGATCAAGTTCATCCTATCATGTTGATGGCATATGCCAGTGGCTTCTTCCAGCAAGACCCTGTACCATGCCACGGTGCTCGTATTGTTGAGGAGTGCTTTCAAGAACATGAGGGCGACTTTACCTTGACTAGGTGGCCCCCACAAAAACCAGATCTCAATCCAATTAAGCATTTTTGGGAAGAAGTTACAAGAGCCATCAGGCAGCTGGTTCCACAACTATCAAATATCACAGAACTGGACAGTGCTATATATCAGGCATGGTGTCAGATTCTTTGCTTCACCTTTCAACATCTTGTGGAGTTAATGCCAAGAAAAATTGTGGTTGTACTGAAGGCAAAAGGTGGCCTAACAAAGTCCTGGTGGGATTGTCATAATAATCTGGCCACGCAGTGCTTATTAGATAGTTTCACTATAATTTGATTTATATCTTGTGCTAGCATTCACCTTATAACTACTAATAGTTGAAAAGCTGCCTGGCTGGTGTGGCTCAGTGGTTGGACATAGATCCTTGGACCAGGAGGTCATGGTTTGATTTCCAGTCCGGGCACATGCCTGGGTTCAGGTTGTCTCCTCAATAGAGGGCATCCAGGAGGCAGCTAATCAATGTTATTCTCTCATCATTGAGTTTTGATCTCTCTTTCCCTCTCCCTTCCTCTCTCTAAAAATCAAGAAAAACATTAAACAACAACCAAAAACCCTAGAAGCTTGTTCAGTAACAAATAAATAAATAAATAAGTAAATTAAAGAAAAGTCAATGTAGAAATGTACATATTTGTGTTTTTATTCCAACATTATATGCTAATTTAATAAAATTTGTGGCCAAAGTTTATTAATTCATATCTTTGTTCATAAGGGAAATATTTATTCAATAATTACTAGACCTTAATGCAGGCTTATGAATTTAAACATTAATTTTGTGCATTTCTTGTCTTCAGAAAGATCATACTCTCTGGGAGGGACAAATTAAAAATCAATAGATAGAACACCATAAGAACACTGAACAGGCAGCCTAAAACCTTGGAAAAAATATAGGAGGGGTGATTATACAGAGGAGATATTATTTGATACGGTCTTAAAGACTGAGCAGGAGATGCTGGCCAGAGTGCGTATTCCTGTCCAGGTTCTCACTATAAAATTGAAATACATTTCAACACTACTGCCTTAAAATATAGCCTCAGCAGTGCCAATTTTTGAGTGAAATACAGTATAAGTTTTGACAAAATTCAAGCAAAGCAACCTACTGATAAACATCGCCCCCTTCCCATAATTAATAAAAGCCAATAAGTTGGCTTTTTAATTTTTTTTATATTTTATTGATTTTTTACAGAGCAGAAGGGAGAGGGATAGAAAGTCAGAAACATCGATGAGAGAGAAACATCGATCAGCTGCCTCTTGCATGCCCCCTACTGGCGATGTGCCTGAAGCCAAGGTACATGCCCTTGACCAGAATCAAACCCGGGACCCTTCAGTCTGCAGTCCGATGCTCTACCACTGAGCCAAACCGGTTTCGGCCAATTAGTTGGCTTTTTAATACAGGTTGCTGTCTTCCCAGATCTATACTACTTCCCCTTACCACATATCTTCTAGAGTACCAGTTATATCACATCCATGATCCATTTTAATATTTATATATAATCCTCCTTTTTTTTCTGTCTCATGGGCTAATCTTCTAATGCAAAATCCCATTTAAGGGCATCCTCATGAAGTATCAGTCATACTCTCAGATTGAATGGGCTACCCTGACACATTCTTTTTTTTTAAATTAATATTTTAATCTTTATTGTTCAGTTTATTAATTTCATTGTTCCCCTTCCCCCCCCCTATAGTTCCCCTCCACCCAGTACCCATCCCACCTTCTGCCCTCAGCTCCCCCACACTGTCCTCTCCCATAGGTGCAAGATTTTTGTTCAGTCTCTTGCTGCACCCCCCACACCCCTTTTCTCCCCAAGAATTGTCAGTCCATTCCCTCTCTATGTCCATGATTCTGTTATATTCACCAGTTTATCCTTTTCATCAGACTATCAATTCACTTGATTTTTATATTCATTTTTTGATAGATGTGTATTTGTTGTTCATAATTTATATTTTTACCTTGTTCTTATTCCTCTTCTTAAAGAATATCCTTCAGCATTTCATATAATATTGGTTTGGTGGTGATGAACTCCTTTAGCTTTTTCTTATCTGTGAAACACTTTATCTGACCTTCAATTCTGAATGATAGCTTTGCTGGGTAGAGTAATCTTGGTTGTAGATTCTTGCTATTCATCCCTTTGAATATTTCTTGCCACTCCCATCTGGCCTGCATAGTTTCTGTTGAGAAATCCACTGACAGTCGTATGGGTGGTCCCTTATAGGTAACCATCTGTTTTTCTCTTGCCGCTTTTAATATTCTCTCTTTATCTTTTGTTCTTGGCATTTTAATTATGATGTGTCTTGGTATGGTCCTCTTTGGATTCCTATAGTTTGGGGCTCGGTGCGCTTCTTGCACTTTTAAGTCAATTTCTTTCACCAGGTGGGGGAAATTTTTAGTCACTATTTCTTCAAATAGGTTTCCATTATCTTGCTCTCTCTCTTTTTCTGGCACCCCTATAACTCGGATGTTGGTATGCTTGAGGTTGTCCCAAAGGTCTCTTGTACTGTCTTCAATTTTTGGATTCTTTTGGCTTCTTGCTTTTCCAGCTGAGTGGATTTTGCCTCTTTGTATTTCAAATCTTTGACTTAGTTCTTGTGGTCCTCTAGATTGCTTTTAGGTCTTTGTATATTTTTTATTTCAGTCAGTGTATGCTTAATTTCTAGTTGGCCTTTTTCATATCCTCATAGGTCTCATTCATTTCCTGGTAGGTCTTATTCATTTCCTTGTAGGTCTCATTAAGTTCATTGGCCTTTTCTAGGAGCCTCTTGAAAAACCTTATACCCATGGTTTTGAACTCCATATCCAGTCGTGGTTTTTTTTTTTCCAATGTCTTTTATATCTAATTTCTTTTCATGTCTCTGCATGGTGGCTGCTTTTCTGAGTTGGTCAATTAGCTTTATGTGATAGATGTCCTCTAAGAGAGTGTGGCTCAGCCACCCCAAGTATCTGAGGTGGATACTCTTGCTACAGCCTTTTGTGGGTTGCACAATCTTGTTGAAGTTAAGTCTAGCTTATTGTTGTTAGCACTAGCAGGGTTTGACCTCCAGGCCAATTGGCTGTGAGGGTCAGCTGTGCTCAGGTTGGATGGGCGGAGTCTCCGGGCTGAGCAGGCAGCGTCAGCCTGCTCTATGTGGCACCTGGGTCTCTGTGTAGGGTGGTAATGGCTGCAAGCACCTCTGAGAGAAAGCTGCCGCCAAGCTCTACCCACTGTCGGACAATTCAGCCTCTCCTCAAATGAGTCTGCACACCCAAAGTCTCACCCAGGATTGTAAAACAGTGCAGTCTGGTGGTTTCCCAAACCAGGGAGCAAGTCACGAGTCCTCTCTGCATGCTCGCACACTTCTGTTCCCAAGTTTACGCACCCTCTCCACAAGCTCGCCTGCTCCACAAGCCGGACCTCCCCTGGAACTGGGGAATCAGTGCAGTGGGATGCCTTTGCCTCCCTTTCAGTTCTAGAAAGCCAGCCGGGTTTGCAGCTGCCCGCCCTACCTGCTCACGCGCACGCGCGCACATGCGCACACACAGCTCCAAACCTCCACGCATATCTTCAACACTGCCCTCCGCTGCGCCTCTGAGTCACTGTGTCCTATCTTTACTTTTATTTGTGGAATTTTCACTCAGCCAGCTTTCCGGTGATTCTGGATGATGTTTGTTCTGTTGTTAAGTTGTAGTTTTGAAATTGCTGTGTGGGGCAGCAAGATAGGTGTTTACCTATGCCGCCATCTTGGTTCCTCCCTACCCTGACACATTCTTAATTTCTCCTCCTTGTCTGCTCTCCTTTTCTCTGGGTACAGCTATAAACTGTTTCTGTTAGGCAAGAGTATAATCTTCCCAGATCCCCAACTCTCTCTTCCTGAAATGAAAACAACTTATCAGATTTTCCAGGTTTCCACAGAAAACTTGCTTCCACATTACTGCTAATACACATGAACCATTCCTGTTCTGAAGCTGCTTGGTTAATTTATTGAGGTCAGAGAGAGAGGTTAAGCTCATTATGAGTAATTTGTTTTCATGTCCCTTCCAAAAAGCTCCTTCATCTCTCATGTTAATAGATTACTGTCAAGCCACAAACTGACCAGGTATAACCAGAGAGTACTAAGACCTCCTTGTGCAACAGGAACACAATAGCGATAGATATTATGTTTTAATTGCACCCATTTCCCCCAAAATGTTGAAATCTTTGCCTCTAGTACTTCAGAATGTGACTTTACTTGGAAATAGGATGCTCACAGAGGTAATCCATTTAAAAAGAGGTCATTAGGATGGTTTGTAATATACTGTATTTATAATAAGGAGAGATTTGTACACAGAGAAAAACATCACCGAGGGAGGATTATATGAAGAGATGTAGGGAAAACATCATATAAAGATAAAGACAGAGATTGGAATGATTCATCATTCAGCCAGCAAACCACCATAAGTTAGGAGGGAGGCATGATCAGATTCTCCCTCCCAGTTCTTAGAAGGAATCTACTCTGGACATCTTGATTTTGGCACTCAAGCCTCCAGAACTGAGACAATAATTATTTCTGTTTTTTAATACACAAAGTGTGGCATTTCGTTGCAGCAACCTAATTGCTTGCAAACTAGTACAGTAAATAACCCCCAATTCCACTTCCCCTTCTTCAACATGGTTTACTAGCTCACATTACAGAAATAAATGTCTGCCTTCCTCCCACTAGATGTAAGATTTAGAGGTGACAGGTACTGTGTCTTATATATTTATGTTTCCTTGCAGCTCTAGCCTATTGTTTTGCATTCTTCAGGAATGAAATTAATTTTTACTAAATATATTTAAAATGAAAAAGGCACTGAAGCTACTGGATAAAATTATTATTAGTTTCAAAAGGAAAGAAAAAGAGTATAAATTGACATAAACAACCATGGAAAAACTAAATTATTTACTTTATTTTGTTTAATGTTTTCACAAAACCATTAGTATTTATGATTATGAGCTTTCAATGAAAGTAGATATATATTTTTAGAAATACCCTAATGCCTATATATTTATAATTTTATGAGACATTGTTTACTTCATAAATATTAATTATGGCTTTAATCTCACCCTATAATAATGCAACTGAAAATACAATGTTGATTATTATATTGTTTTGTATTACTATCATAATACTTTTTTTTGCAACAATGAATATAGCCTGATTTAGAACACCTTAATACAAGCAGAGCCAAAAATTAATTTGAAGACTAGTAGTTAAATATATCAAAACAATAATACCATAGACTAATAGGCCCTTCTGTGCTATGAATTGTATGTATTATTATTACTGAGCTTCTATTAACTCTCTTCTAAGAATACTTATTTGATTAGAAAATTGGCTTAATACTAATACATTACCCATTATATTTAAGGGAAAAAATGTCATACTGGTATAAGGACATTGTGAATTAAAAATATGAGTATATATGATTTTTTATAAGGAATCTGAGGTAATTTAGAAAAATAATTGTTCTCACATTAGAAGTAAGAACATTACTAATATTCTTTACATAAACAACTGCTTTGGCCAAATTCACATTTAAAAATCAAAACAGAAGCTATTCGAAATATCTAATTATGCATTTTGAAAAATATTTTAAAGTTAATTTAAAATATAATCTTAAAGCTCTCAATTAATTTATAAGGCTGATTTGACAAAATTATAATTTTAACTATTTTTTGACATTATATAGACACAAGTAAATAAATGGAAATATCTATATATATAAAAAGCTAAGTGACTTTTACAACTGAACCATGGGAACTGCTGGAACCACTGGTTGACCAGTCACTACGATGTGCTCGACAAGGAGGGCACAGACGCTCAACATATAGCAAATTGACCCCCAATTGACCCCAATGGGGGGCCAGCCCACCAGCCTCCTACGGCCTCTGCCCCCAGCTGACCAGCCTCTTATAGTCTTTCCACTCCCCCAGCCAGCCAACTTCCCATGTCCTATTTTCCTCTCTGCCCAGCTGGCTCCCAATGGACTCCAATTCTGGGGCTGGCTGGCCAACATCTCACTGCCCCTACTCCCGGCCACAACTGGGGGCCCAGCTGGCCAACCTCCCATGGTCCCTCCTCCTGGTCAACTAACCTTCTCTGGTCCCTCCCCCAGGCCAGCTGGCCCCTCTGAGAGGCCCTTATCTTAGTTTCTTTCCTTTTGAAACTAAGAATAAGCTTATTTAATAGCTTCAGTGCCCTCCAACAGGTTGGCCCCCCAGTAGGCTTTGATCATTGATCAGGCCAAGGGACCCCACCCATGCATGATTCGTTCACTGGCCTCTAGTTAATATAAATGATAGTGGGAAGCAGTAGAGGATAAATATTATATGGAATTGATATTTTGTTTTATTATACTGATTCATTTTCTTAGTACTAAGTCAAGTATTCAATTATATTCCTTGAATTTGAAAGTGAACAAGTTCTAAATTGGTAGCTCAGTTGATTAAAGAGTCACCATGATAAACCAGAGTTGGGGGTTTGATTCTTAATCAGAAAACATACAGGAATAAACCAATGAATGGAAAAATAAGTGGAACAACATATCACAGGCTTTCTCTTTCTTTCTCTCCCTCCCTTTCTCTCTCTTAAATCAACACACACACACACACACACACACACAGGTTATCATTAGCTGAAGAAGCAATGATTTGAATTCATATTGGAATAACTTTAGATCACAAATCAAATAAATTCTTATATATAAGTACAAGTTATACAAGTCAATTATTAGTACACTAGTCGACTGGTGCACGAAATTCATACACATTAATTAGAGGAAATATTTTAATAGTGCTATTTGTCCTTTCTCTACAATAAAAGTGTGAGAGATAAAAGGTAATGACTACAATGTATATGAAAATAATACATAATTTCATTAATAAATAAATAATAACAAAATGATATAGCAACAATACGAATCCACAATAAACTGTTGAGGCAATTTTCCTGAATTTAAAATAGGATTGAAGGTGTCCATCACAGAGAGATGAAATCCATAATACTGCATTTAGGTGACTCATATTCTTATATTTTGTCTAGTATTATTGTTGAGTACACTGCTGTCTCTGAGTCTTAATGCAATATCTGTTCCCCAACATTTTTCACCATGTGGAAAAAGAATAGGATATGTTATTGTATCTAATGTAGGAAACAGGATACTGATTCATTTCACTTTAGTGGCATTTGGATTATTGGGATCTGGTTTACAATGAATGAGCAAGTCTCTTTCAAAAGGAGGTTCTTCATCTTCGCTTCTGAATATGACAGAAACCTCGCTTACACAAGGAGAATTATATCTACCTGGGTCACTATTACGATCATATTTAATTGCCATAGTTACTTCCGTGGGAGCTATACCTTTTGCTGCTGCTTAAGATTGGGCTTCCTTTTCTACCTCATGTAGCATCTTGTACGATTTTGTTAATTCATTTATTTCATGCATGAGGTTGTTGATGTTGATCATGAGTCTTTCTGAGCAGGCCTGGTTTGCTGGGATTGCTAATCTTTTAAGTGTAGCTTCGGCTGTATCCAAAATATAGAGTTGAGCAAACTTCCGAGAAACACCATCAGAAGGATGTAAAGTTCTAGTACGATGATAAACTTGTCCATGTATTCTAAAACAGTATGGCCCATACCCTGATGGTGATGCAACATTTGCACCCATGGCAGCAAAAGCAAAAGAACTATTTATAGATCGACTGTTTTCCATGAAATTTTTACTGTCAGAATCTTCATTTGTCATTAATATTTTTAAATATGGTGGATAATCTGGGACATGTATATCATTTGGACAGACTTTCCCTTTGCTACAACATTGAGTAAATTTCCCATCAGATGGTTTTTCATCAGAGATATTTAGTAATAGGCAAAATTCACATCTAACAGTCACTTCACCACAACTATGTTTGAGAATTGTATCCTCACGTACTCCGTTTTCACTGAGAAGGCAGTTCCTGCCACTATTGGTAGTACTTGTTGATGACTGTTCTTTAGACATATTCTGTCTTAGCCACCGCCTTCTTTCAACTTCAAAGGCACATTGTTCTTTAGACATTTCCTGTCGAAGTTGCTGGTGTTTTTCAGCTTCAGAGCAACGTTTTTCCAATAGCTGCTCTTCAGATACATTCTGTCACAGGTGTCACCTTCTTTCAAGATCAGATGCACATTGCTCTTCAGACATTTTTTGTCGATAACATCAGCACCTTTCTGCTACACAGCTCCAATGTATCAACAGTTTTTCTTTGGACATAGTCCTACCTCTCTATTGCCACTTTCTGAAATAGAGAAGAATGACAGTCTTGACAGTCAGGCCTTTCAGCAGTGTGACCAACGGCTGATTTGGGCAGATTCTGTGGGGTGGGACTTTCTCCTACTTGTTGTCAGTTTCCACAGGGGGGTGTTGAAGCTGGGACTTGGGGGCCTTCCCTCTCTCTCTTGCCTTCCATTTTTGCTGGTATACAGCTGAAACTACACGTAAAACATTAGCAATGCCAGGGGCCTCAGACTCAGATGTGGTGAGTTCTCACTGCCGCCACCGCCTCTGCCTCGTTCTCCGCGCCCAGGGACCTCTGCCAGACGCAGCTGTGGTTCGCCAGGGCTGCCACTGCTTGGTCTCTGTGCCCAGGGACAGGAGTTTGAAGCCTTCACCACTTTATCTCCTCTTCTTGGACCTGGCACTCATGCCTCTCGACCCTGCCCCTTGTTCCAATTGGCTGGTAGCATAGCCAATTAGGAGCCAAGGTACAGTCACATTTGCATGTTACTCTTTTATTAGATAGGATAAGGTTGAATAAAATTATAAATGCAAAAAATGTTTAAACTACATTTTTGCATAAAAGAAAATTGGAAGGCAAATAATTTGATTTATGATTGGATTGATCAAAGGAAGAAATCAAAATGACTAAGGATAACTTCTGTTTACTTACAGAAATTATTTACATAATGCCCTTGGAAAATATAAAGATTTTTATTAAAAGCCTACTCTATTAGTTGTTATAATAGATTACTTAGAAATACAAAATAGATAAAGGTTACAAGTTCTACACAAAGGCAATTATTAAAAACATGGAAAATCAATGTATAAATGAAAGTAGACATAGGTAGTTCAGACTAGAAATGTTTTGGGAAGGTTCTCATCTAATGAGCTTTCATAAGATTTTTATATTTGTATAAATAACTGAATCCCATCTTATATAGTACATAAAACTAACCATATTCACTGGTCTCAAGGATCCTACAAACTAAGAAAGAGAAAATGGAACTGCTATTTAACCCAGTGACCCCACTTCTAGGAATATATCCTAAAAATTTCAAAACATCAATCAGAAAAAAATATATACACCCCTATGTTCATAGCAGCACCATTTATAATAGCTAAGATCTGGAAACAGCCCAAGTGCTCATTAGCAAAGTAGTGGGTAAAATAGCAGTGGTACAATTATATCATGGAATACTCTTCAACTGTAAAAAAGAAGATATCTTACCCTTTGAGATAGCATGGAGGAATCTGGAGCATATTATGCTAAATGAAATAAGCCAGTCAGAGAAAAATAAGTGTCACATGATCTCACTCATATGTAGAACCTAATGGACAAAATAAACTGATGATCAAAATAGATACAGAGACATATATGCATGGAAAAGATTGACAAATCTCAGAAGGAAAGCAGGGGTGGAGGGTCAGTGGGGAGAGATTAAACGGAGAACTCACTTGCATATATGTATAACCCATAGACATATACAATAATGTGTGAAGGCTTGGGAAGGTGCAGGTAAGGAGTGGAGGAAAAACAAAATGAGACATATTTAATACTTGCAACAATAAAGATATTTTTAAAAAAGAAGATACCATAAGCATAAAATGTTCAAAGTTGGGGAATGACGTCAGTAGTATCATCACCATCCTCCCTTTGGGAACTCTTTTAATTTAGATCTAAAATTACTTTTGAGTTATCTTATCTTCTATCTTAATTCTTTTTTTTTTTGAATAATGCAGAGAACATTGATCCTTACATATTACAATATTTTACTCATTTTCAACTAAATTCATTTAAATTTTAGAATCACTGAAATGTGTCTGGCAAAACATGTCAGTATAATCTGAAGAGCTAAAGAAGCCAGTGAAGTTTATTGTCTCTCAGGTTGGGTCTTATGGAAGAAAATGAATACAAGTGAAGGTTGTGTGCTCATTTAAATTTCTCTCTTTCACATAATATTGCATAACCTTTATTGAATAACTATTTAGTGTCTAGTTTTTTATACACACCATTTCATTGAACATACCCAGAACTTTATTTAATAGACCATCTTAAAATCTCCATTTTATAAATGGGAATTAGGAAATCAGGTTGAACACCTAGTAAGAAATAGAGAGGAATTCAACCGGGTACTTTGACATCAGAACCTATGTTATTGAATATTTTGTTTTTCAGACACCAGGAGCTCCTTAATTATTCCTCTTTGTGGCATTATTTGCCTTTAATTTCAGAGTAAAACATTCATAATGAAAATTACAAATTAATATGAACATGTTTTTCTGGTATCCTCTCAGTCTGAAACTTCAGGATTTAGTAGTACTCTGAATGGGCATGTTGCAATGTAAAAAAGAACCATATAGCTGGAGAGCATTATGCTAAGCCAGTAGTCAGCAAACTCATTAGTGAACAGAGCCAAATGTCAACAGTACAACGATTGAAATTTTTTTTGAGGGACATATTTTTTACACTTAAACTTCTTCTAATGCCACTTATTCAAAACAGACTTGCCCAGACCATGGTATTTTGTGGAAGAACCACACTCAAGAGGCCAAAGAGCCACATGTGGCTCACGAGCTGCAGTTTACTGACCACTGTGTTAAGTGCAATAAGTTATTCAGAGAAAGATAAATATCACATGATCTCACTCATTTGTGGAACATAGTGAATAATATAAACCAATGAACAAATCCAGAGACAGAAGCATCGATCAGATGTTCAAACCTCAGAGGAAAGGTAAGGGAGGGTGGGGGTAAGGGGAAGAGGTCAACCAAAGGACTTGTATGCATGCGTATAAGCATAAGCAATGGACACAGACACCAAGGGGTGCAGGTATGAGGGGGGGGGGGGGGGGCGGACTATGGGGGGATAAGGACACATATGTAATACCTTAATCAATAAAGAAAGGAAAAAATGCAAAAAAAACCAAAAAAACCAAACCATATAATATTCCCTTTCATTTCACTCATAACCAGTAATTTCTGTTAAGAGTAGATGAAAACCTAACTCTGGCCAGTTTTCTAAGTGGTTACAATGTGGGCCTATGTACCAAAGGATGCTGGTTTGATACAATTAAGTGCACACACCTGGATTGCAGGTTACATACCTGGTCTCATTTGGATATGTGCAGGAGACAACCGATCCAACTATTTCTCTCACACCGATGGTCTTCTCTCTCTTTCTCCCTCTTGTACTCTCTCCCCCCCCCTTTCTCTCTCTCTCTCTCTCTCTCTCTCTCTCTCTCTCTCTCTCGAGAGAGAGAGAGAGAGAAATATTCTCAGGTGAGGATTTACAAAAACAAAACAAAACAAAAATGAGTAGATGCAAGCCTCAACATCTTCCAAAACACACAAAAACCTTCCACAATTTTTTCCTCATTAAGTTTTTTGGTCTCACCATTCTTTGTAGTTTGTTACTTCATTATTTATTGGTATTTATTTCAGTTGTTATATGAACTATATGTTTGATTGCTCTGTCTGAATTTTTTGCTTCTTGGTGTTTAAATATTAAACATATGTACTCTACATTTTACATTCTTTAAATCTACTCTGTGACTTAGAGGAAGTCCTTCCAATTCTGTGACTTAACAATTATTACAAGTGATTGAAAAATTCTAGGGTCGATAAAGCTAAATTTTGGTAAAGATTTTATGCATTCCATTCTTTAGAAGTTAAGATTTAGATTGTTTTTTTTTACACTGGATTAATTACAGTGGTAGCTACAAAAAATCAGAATTTATTAAGCTGACTCCAAGTTGTAAATTAACAAATTGTTCCTTAGTATAACAGGAAATAGTAAGATAACTGAAGAATTCAAGAAGTATCTCAAACTATATTTCATTTTTTAAAACTTGTTCTTTGTAATGTTTTCTTTGTAAATCCACAAGAATTTCTCCTTAAAATAAGGCATTGCTTTTTAATAGCTATTTGTGAAAATTTCCCAACATAATGAAACCCTGGTTATCTAGCAGCCCCATCTGACTCTGTAAAAAACAATGGTACAAGAAAATATATCGCTAGCCTACCACTAACAAGATTTGCTGTTGTAATAGCCCAAAAAATGGAACCCCAAATAATTCATATGTCACCAGAGCAATTGTTTTCTCCAGTCAACCTTCCTTAAAAGTTTTGTTTAGAAACTACTTCTTGAATGCTATCTAAATGAAATGAAATACTTGTTTTTCTTAGGACTGGCATGAGAAAAAAAAAAAAAGAATCTCTCCTGTATATATTTTCAGACAGTGAGAGAAAGAACAGATATTTGAACATGAATTTTCATGTTTTAATTATTTGCTATCCAACAGGTCTGTTAACCTTAGACTGTATATGATATTCTCTCTATGCCTTAGCTATTATGAAAAGTATCTAAGTGTGAACCTATAAAAATGGGTTACACATACAAACCCATCTATCTTCGTGAACTTAAGTTTTAATTGTAACTTCAGATTTTTGCACTATCCATGCCAATATTAGTGTGTATAATATTAGATCTTGTATTAAATTCAGATAAAAAGTTGTCTGTTTTCAAAATTATATATTATATTAGTTGTAATATTTTCCCATAATTTCTATCTGATTGAGCTTATAAATATTTTAATCTTCATTAATCAGGCTGAAAATCATGAGATTAAGAATGAGGGCCAAGGTAGTTGCCTGGGGTTTCTCTGAGGCAGGAAAAGGCATATTTCAGATCAAGAAGCCTATCATAATTCTTTTTAAAAAAGGCAACAAAAGGAGCAGAAGCAAAGTAGAGATTTAAAAAAATAAGACAGGGAAGAGAAATATAAATAACAACCAAGAGGTGATGTCAAGTAATTTATTTCTTGCTGCTAACTGTCTATCACGATTTCTCCTACTTAAAACTATTTCTCCATTACTGCTGATACCAAAACACCTCTTCAGCCATTTTTATTAATATCATCTATTAAATCCATTATTATATTTCTTCATTAATTAAGGAACTTGAATTCTTCCACAGTCTTTCCCCCAATTCTGTAAACCTCTTAGGTGACTTTGGCATCCAACTAGTATATCCTGTTTCTACCAGTCTGGCATTTCTGTATATTTATAGCTTCCTTCCTTTCATTTCTTTGACAAGAAAATGACTGTGGGACTCTATTTAATTATTTTTCTATCTTACTATCTAACTGTGTTTCTGCACCCTTTTAAGTGGCATCCTCCATTGCACATCTCTTTACAAATGGGTTGGAATTTTTGTTTGGCTCCTCTAAATATGAAGATAGATTTCTTTTTTTTAAGCTGGATTTCTAAAACACTACCAAAATTGATTTCTTGATCTTCAAAATAATTTGTACTATAAATATATTTCAATTATGTGTAATTGCTATGTCTGTTTTTCTTGTGCAGTATAACATTGTTATAATTATTGAGAGGAAAAATACTTTCTCCCAGATTCTTTCCTAATTGTATTTTTTTGAATTTTGTGGTTATTTTTACACATTTATTCATGCTGATTAATTTTAGAATTTTTGGCATGTTGTACAATAACCATAATGGGATTTCAAGTAAAATTGGACTTCATATATAGATAATTTGGGGATAAAATGTCATTATTTTCATACTGAGGCTTCCAACTGCATGTTAAATGTGTTCCTCTATTTCTTTAGTACTTTATTATGACATACATTTTATAATTTTTGTATAGGTTCTGTACTTTCTTCTTCAACTAGTCTCTAGATTCTTTTTGCTGTTTATGTCTATCTTACTAAATTTTTATAATACATCTAACAGTAACAATCATAAAATATGCAAAAATAATGATTTCTTTAACGTAATACTTATGCTTCTATTTAATGTCTTATTGACTACTTGAGGCCTGATGCATGAAATTCTGGTCAAGGGCATGTACCTTGGCTGCGGGCACATCCCCAGTGGGGGGTGTGCAAAAGGCAGCTGATAGATGTTTCTCTCTCATTAATATTTCTGACTTTCTATCCCTCTTCCTTCCTCTCTGTAAAATATCAATAAAATATATTTTTTAAAAATAATGTTAAGAAAAGCAAACTGACTTAGATACAAAATTGGTTATTGACTAATGGATCCAAAGACCACAGGTGGTTATTTGCATCTCTAACAGAGAAATGTACAAATTAAATTTATGCCCTTGAATAAATGTATATAAGTTTTTTTTTAAGCATTAAGGTCAAAAAAGTAATTTATTTAATTTATTTCTAAGTTTTGCATAATTGAACCTCTGGAGCTGGGGAGCTAATACACAGTTCCTCAAAATCTCATTGAGACTAAGATGTAATTATTAGATTATAGAATGATTCTCCTCCCTCACACTTGATCAGCATATCAGAAGGGATCAGGTTTATAAGAGTAGATTAGAGCTGGAAGTGCTACAAACTGTAAACTCATTCTAAAGGAGTGTTCTAGTGAAGCCCCACGTTAAAAAGGCAAGAAGAAAAAGGACACAAAATGATTTCTAGCCTCCAGCATCTACAGTTGCATAAAATATTTTTAACACAGCCCAACTCCTAACCAGATTAACAAAATATCTCACATTAAGTCCCTGTACTTAACAAAAAAATTACAAGTAAGAGAAAACAAAGTCTGAAAAGACAAGCAAGCATCAGTACCAGACTCAGCTATGATACATATGTTGAACTTACCAGACAAGAAATTTAAATAATTATGAATAATATATTAATGGCTATAATGGTAATGTAGACAACATGCAGGATCAGATGACAGTGAAAGTAGGAGACTAAAAAAGATTCAAAAGGAAATACTCAGAATCAGAAACAATGTAACAGAAATGAAGAATGCCTTTGTTGGACACAGCTATAGTGTGCACATAGTCAAGGGTTGAATTAGTTAGCCCAAAGTTAGATCAATAGACCCCTCCAAGCAGAGATTCAAAATAAAGGAAAAATAAAATGGACTGAGTACACAAAAACTGTGGTATACTTAATTTGTATATTTGAAGGAGAAGAGACAATAGTCCAGAAGAAGTTTATGAAGCAATAATGCTAGATAATGTCAAAAAAATTAATGAAAACATAGATCCAGGAAGCGCAGAAACCACCAAGCAGGATAAACATGAAGATATATCTAGGGCCATCAATATCAAACCTCTTCAAAGAGACCAAAGATAATAAAAAATCTTGGAAAACTTAGGGACAAAAAAGAACTTAATGACAGAGGAAAAAGAATAAAAATTACAGTGACCTGTTTGTCAGAAAGAATGGATAAAGAGGGTAGACTGAAACATTTAAAGTGTTGAAAGAGAAATCCACCAATTTAAAATTCAATATACAGAAAAATATACCGTATTTTCTGGCATATATGACTCTTGGACCCCCAACTTTTCCAGTTAAAATATAAAATTTGAGATATACTCACCATATAAGACTACCCCTCTTCCAATGCACACCAAATAAAAATTAGAAAAAAATCAGATTTTATTTTGACCCCTGATTTTTGAGAAGATTTTCCTGGGTTAAAAAGTCTTCTTATACGCTGGAAAATACAGTATTTAAAAAGCAAAGAGATAAAGACTTTTCCAAACAACTAAAAGTGACTTTTCTGATCATCAAAGGCTTGACCTGCAAGAAATGTTAAATGTTTCTTCAGGAGAAAAAAAAAAATGACAGAAAATGTAGACATTAGAAAATAAGAATAATAAGGAATAAATAAAGTAAAATAAATTATTAAATAAGTTTAAAAGTTCTTAGTAATTCTAAAATGTATCTGTTTAAAATAGTAATAATGAATTTGATGATTATGTCACAAGAGATGAGGATAAGAAATTGGGAGTACACATATAGAAGTATAGTGTTCTTTAGTAGTATAAATTACTTGAAAACACATATTATAAAATTTTCCAACAATATAAACTATAGAATAGCTAAAATATAAAAAAAATTAAACCTAACAATCCATTGTCTGATAACAATGTGGAACAACAGAATCATGGAATTATTGCTGTTGTGAATCCAACATGATATAGCCACTTTGAAAATCATTTTGGTGGTGTATTACAAAGCTAAGATATAGTCTTATCCTACCATCCATTAAATGTGCTTCTAGGTTCTACTAAACTGATTTGAAAATGTATGTTGCCCCCCCCCCAAAAAAAAAAAACAAAAAACAAAACACCTACATATGAATGTTTATAGCAAATGTATTCACAATTGTCCCAAACTGGAAGAATCAAGGTATCTTTCAATAGGTGAATGGATAAAAAAATGTAGTACACTCAAACAGTGGAATTCTATTAAGTAATGAAAGAAAATAAGATATAGAGCAACACAAAAATATGGATAATGTGAAGATTTTTTAGCTTAGTGAGACTACTCTGTATGATACTGCAGTGTTAGATACACAACATTAAACACTTGTCAAAACTCATAGAAACTTGCAGCAGAAAGAGTGTAACTTAAACATATGCATTTCAAGAAATTTTAGTTAAAATGCAGAAAGAAATCTAACTGGTTTACAAATATATAAAATAACTGAATGGGTTGGTAAATAAAATGGAGCATATAAGATTAAAGGCAAATGTAACTACATATAAATACTTTAGTTGTTAAATTTATTTCCAATGGAGTAGAGGTAAACAACTTAAAAACCACTATTTTTATATTTCCTCTCTCTATCCTATCTAACAAAGGAGTAATATGCAAATTTGACCATACCTTTGCTACGCTACCAGGCAATCAGGAGCAGGGTTGGGGCCAAGCATCACCAGGTGGGGGGTGGGGCCAGGCAGTAATTGTGCACCCTCCCCCACCAGATATATTGCAGTGGTGGCGGTGGCCAGCCTATAGCTGGGGCGGGTGGAGGGCAGGGCCAGGCCAGGTAGCGGATCAATCACATTGCAGGGCAATTCGCTGGGTTTCCAAGGCCAGGGAAATAAAGCCTCTTCCAAGGTGGGAATAAAGCCTGCCTTGGGACAGTCTTGGGCCAGAGTTGAGGGCATGGCCAGGGCCAGCCAACAGATCAGCCACATGGCGGGGTGATTCACTGGGTTGCCAAGGCTGGGAGAATAAAGCCTCTTCAAACAGGCTTTTTTCCCCAGACCCTGGGGTGGGCTTGACCCGGGGCTGGGGGTGACCCAGCCAGTGATAGCTGTATTGCAAGGCAACCACTGGCTGGAGTCCCCTGGCCAAGGTCCCCTGGCCAAGGTCCCCAGCCCAAGTACGAAAGCCTCAGCCAGAGGCTTTAGGCCTTGGGCAGGCTGGGGTGAGTGGTCAGTAGGACATCCCCTGAGGGCTCCCAGTATGTGAGAGGGGGCAGGTTGGGCTGAGGGATCACCCAGCCCCAGTGCACAAATTTCGTGCACCGGGCCCCTAGTGTGTGTGTGTGTGTGTGTGTGTGTGTGTGTGTATATATCTATATATATCTATATCTATCTATCTATCTATCTATATATCTCTCTCTCTCTCTAATTTTTAAATATAAAAATTATGCCAGGACACCATAACGGGTCATGACCAGACAGGAGGAGGTTGTGCACACAGCATTGGGAGTGGGGAGGAACTGGGGACTGGCTTCTTCAGTAGTCCTGCAGGGTCAATCTCAAGAGGACAGGAGAGGCACCAAAGGACCAGCGCTGCTGGCTTGACTGTGAGCAGACAGAAGCAAAAAAAAAGACCTCCAAGGCCTGTCCAAGGCAGGTTTGCCTTTAAAAACAAGTGGGGTTGTCCAGAGCTGTACCGCACTGACAAGCATTGAAGACTTCACATCAGCAGCAGGGTTGTGGCTCGGAGTGTAGGGAGTGAGAGCCATGCACACTGGAGGCTTTGGCTTCAAAATGTCAGCTAATTTCAGCAAGGAGGAGAGTGCGATCAGGGAAGCCAGTGGGACCTTCACAAAAAAGGAGAAGGCTGAAGAGGAACAATGCTTCCCAGAGCAGACTAAAGAACAGCTGGAAGCCTCGAAAACACAACATGAAGAAGATATCACGCATCATAGAAAGGAGATTGAGTGTCTGCAGAAATAAATTGAGCAGCACAAGCGGAACTGAAAGATCATGATACTACAGTGGTGTCAGGGTGAGGAGCAGCCACATTTGCCGGTGCTGCCTGAGCAGTCAACACCAAAAAGTGCGGGGAGCTCAGTGAGTGTGCATACTGCCTGGCCTAGCTGCCGCCGCGGGGGCGGGGGTGGGGCGGCGGGGGGATGTCTTATAAACCGAACGTGGTCTTGCACATGCCCGCCACCTCCCTCAGGGCCGCTGGGGGTGTTCACCCGCCTTCCACCAGCACGGTGCCGTCCTCCCAGGACCGCCAGCTGCTGAGTGACTATGGACAACCATCTCTAGGCTACGTGCAGGGAACAGGGAAAAGCCAGGTGCCCCAGAGCACATATGCTGAGCTGCTGGCCATCATTGAAGGGCTGGGGAAGGAGATCCCACCCAGCTACTCGGGCAGCAAAACTGCGATGGAGAGACTGAAACGAGGCATCGTCCCCGCGACAGGGGCTGGCTCCGGAGTGCTTGGCTGAGGCGGTGCAGAAAGCCAGGTCCCAGGCTCTGAGTCAGCACGAAAGGCTTTCCATCTTCTCCCAAGAAGTGACAGCTCATGCCCCCTGCTCATCCCCTTCAGATGAAACTTGGTTTCAAAATGGTAACAGCTTGGTTTCTCCTCCCCGTGCCCCTCCCATGGTTCCTCAGGTTCTGAACCTCCCATCGCTAAGATTTTTTTGTTGTTGCAGTTATTAGGTTTACATATTAGTTAGGAACTACTCAGGGTGTTTTGTGTGTGTATTTTTAAAAGCATGTACATCGGTTACCTTTCACAGGACACTGTAGTTGGCCTCCCAAAGAGCGGTGTTTCTCTTCTGGATGCCTTTCTGTTACTCACATAGTTCTTTGTTTCTCTTCTGAGCTGATCCAACGCTGAGGGTTTGTTTCAGCAAGTCCCGAGGCAGCGCTTTAGTCTTTAGTCGCCACACGGTATACATTCTGCTCAATGTAAATTTTTATTTTCTTAAGCATTTGCATGACTATTAGTACTTTGAAGTCAATTTTTAAAATGCACAAGTTATAAATACAGAAGAAAGAGCAAGTCATCAAACCTTGCCTGACAAGAACCTCTGAAATGTACCGAAAGGATGCATGTAGATTTCAGTTCTGCCTTTCCCATCAGTGAATCCAAACATCTGGAATAAAATGACTAATACTGTTTGGATCTTTGTATGTATTTATTACTTGATGTAATAGAGCTTATTTTCATTAATGATAAAAAAAAAGAAACTGAAAGTTCATGCTGATGATTAAGTGCACACAGTTCCCCATAGAATGTCTACATACTGTCCACTTCTATGAAGAAATAGTTCTGGTAACTAATATCTGTCTATGCTGCCAAGACATTATAATAAATTGTGATCAGTGGGAAAAAAATGAGGTGATGGAGGAATTACCCAAGGGTTCCTCCAACCCCTTCACCTGCCCAGATGCCTAGGGTCGCTTTACAGCTGGGCTGAGCCCAGGGCTGCCCGGTGGCCTGGACACCAGGCCTGACCGCCTCTCTGGTTTGGCCCAAACATCTGAAGTCCACATTAGTTGCCAACTTAGGAAATTGGAACATTCACATAAAATCAGGATTCCCCACTTCTTTTTCCAAAGTGGTCGATTGGGCTACCAACCAAGGGTGGTCAGTGTCACTTCAACCCTCAGCAGAACCCTCAGTTTGGGGATGTGGTGAGGAGGAAGCTATCCATGCAGACAGCTCAGCTGTGTAAACTCCTGCTGACTGTAGCACAGTGTGGCCGCTCAACTGCGACACAGCCCAGCCATGAAACATTGCAGCTGTTAAACAGGCCCCTCTCCAGCTTTTGGTGGGCTCCACCTGCTCCAACCCAGTCGCCTTCACTCTGCCCCAGTGAGATAGCTTCAGTGTTTCAGCTCCAGCAGACAGACTATGTCCTAAAAGGGAAAGTGTAGCCCTGGCTAGTGTTGCTCAGTGGATAGAGCTTTCCACCTGAGAACTAAAGGGCCCAGAGTTCAGTTCCTGGTCAGGGCACATGCTTGGGTTGTGGGCTTGATCCCCAGTGTGGGGCATGCAGGAGGCAGTCAATCAATGATTATCTCTCATTATTGATGTTTCTATCTCCTTCCCTCTCTGAAATCAATCCAACCTTATAAAAGAGTAATATGCAAATTAACAATCACTCTGCTACACTCACAAGCCATGCCCACAAGCCACACCCACAAGCCAATCGGGAGCAAGTATGCAAACTAACCCAAACCAAGATGGCTGAAACCAGGGAGCAAGGAGCAGAGAGGGTTGGGTTTCCCAGGTGATGGAGGAAGCCAACTTTTCCACACACCCTGGTGGGCCCACACCTCCACTCAAGGCTGCAAAGTTTCAATTATAGCAGTTAAATAAATGCCAAAAGAAATGGCTGCTGCCACAGAAGGAGCAGGAGCCTTGGTTACCCTCCAGGCTACAAAGATTCAATTGTGGAAGATACATAAATCCCAGATACCAGTGCCTCCTCTTGAGTAGCCAGGGGGCATGACTGGCCTCCAAACTACCACAGTACCCTCGCCCAGGGTACTCCATGACCCAAGGGAACCCCCACCCTGATCTGGGACACCCTTCAGGGCAAACCAGCTGACTCCCACCCATGAACCAAGCCTCTATCCTATCTAACAAAATAGTAATATGCATACTGACTATCACTCCAACACACAAGATGGCTGCCCCCATATGGACACAAGATGGTCACCAAAAGATGGCCAGCAGGGGAGGGCAGTTGAAAGAGACCAACCCTGCAAGGGAGAGCAGGTGTGTGTGATCAGGCCAGCAGGGGAGGGCAGTTGTGGGGGCACTAGGCCTGCAGGGGAGGGCAGTTAGGGGCAAACAAGCTGGCAGGGGAGCAGTTAGGCATCAATCAGGCTGGCAGGGGAGTGGTTAGGGGGTGATCAGGCTGGTAGGCAGAAGCAGTTAGGGACAATCAAGAAGACAGGCAGGTGAGCAGTTGGGAGCCAGCAATCCTGGATTGTGAGAGGGATGTCTGACTGCCTGTTTAGGCCTGATACCAGTAGGACAGTCAGACATCCCTTAAGTGGGTCCCAGATTGGAGAGGGTGCAGGCTGGGCTGAGGGACACCCTCTCCCCTGCCAGTGGTGCACTGGACCTCTAGTCTATACTAATAAAAGGGCTATATGCTACTTAGACCAAACAACTTCTGGACAACTTTCAGACATCTTTTTGGACAAAGCCATGATGGTGGGGCCAAGGAAGAGGCAATTAGGGGTGATCAGACTGGCAGGGGAGAGCAGTTACGGAGATCGGGCCTGCAACCAGGTGAGTAGTGAAGAGCCAGTGGTCCCAGATAGTGAGAGTGATGTGTGACTGCTGATTTAGACCTGATCCCTGGGAATCAGGCCTAAACTGGCAGTCAGACATGCCCCCAAGGTGTCCCTGATTGGAGAGGGTGCAGGCTGGGCTGAGGGAACTGCCTGCCCCCTCCCCACCCATGAATGAATTTTGTGTACTGAGCTACTAGTTTATAATGAAATTAAATAATTATTTAAATCAATGGCAAATAGAGGGAACTAGGTTTCTCTCTGTTAGAGTAAGGGCTAACAGATAAGCTAGGGAAGGAAACTAGAATGATCTATTTGTATTAGAATTGAAATATCCATTTGAAATTATGTTTAAATTAATGTAGATACAGAGGGAGATTATTTAAATATAGATTATATAAATCTGTATATAAATGGTTAGCAAGCACACATATATTTCCTCATTTTCTTAGCGGGGAGACTGTAGAAACAATGGCATCCCTGTAGCAGTAAGCACACTTAGTGCCCAAGTCTTGGTTTATAGTACTGTATTCCTGTAAAAAGCACAAATTCTCCTTAGAGAATTGACTGATTCTAAGACTCAGGCTTGGAAAACATAAGATAATCCTGGAGTGTCCTGTGGTGTCAGAATGTGAAGAAATACTAAAAAACAAAGCAACAAATGAATCACAATGATTACTACTTCAAAGTGAAACAGGAGCTGACTTAGAAAGTTCCCAAGGTCAAGGATGAAAATATTTGAGTAACAAAACAAAGTTGTATTGTATTTTAACCTAAAGTATAAAATAAATATTCATGATTTTATAAAAGTAAACTTATATGACTGAATTAATAAATAAATGTTGTAGACTAGACAAATCTTCCGTGCAAAAAATTTCCAAGTAACATACATATATATCACTCCTTCCCCTCACAGAGAGCTGCAACATAATTCTCCAAACCTTAAATCTTGTCTATCCATAGTGACTTATTGCTAAAGTGTACAGAATGGAAGGAGGCAAGAAAGAGTACCTTTAGAGTGAAGAAACCAAACAAATGCTCTATAAGCATATGGTCAAGATCAATATAATCAGTGATATCATACCCTTGATATGATGTGATAAAAAAGTGTCACTTTACCTCCAGGGTCTTCCTCCCTAAAACTTCTAACCTCAGTCTAATCAAGAAAATAGAAAATCAGATAATTCCAAATTGAGGGTTCTTCTACAAAACAATGAACCAGTACTCCTTAAATTTGTTGTTAAAGTTATCAAAAACACATGTTGATTAAATGCATTATGCTATCTTGAAATACATCCTAGAAAAGAAAAGGACTTTAGAAAAATTTAAATAAATTTGAATAAAGTATAATGTTTATTTAATACTAATATATTAATTTCCATTCACTCAACTTAACAAAAGTCCCATACTAATGTAAGATGTTGAAAATAGAACACAAACTTGGTATGGGATATATGATAATGCTTTATACTACCTTTACAACTTCTATAAATATAGGTATATTCCAAAGTTTAAAAGTTTATTAAATTAGCCTTTTGCTGATAGAGAAATAAGATGGCGGCAAAGGTAAAACACCTAACTTGCCATCATTATCAGCAATTTTAATACTACAACTTAACGAAAGAACAAACACCTTCCAGAATCACCAGAAAGCTCGCCAAGTGAAAATTCCACAAATAAAAGTGAAGGTAAGACACTGTGACACGGAGGAGCAGCGGGGAACAGCATTGAAAGATTCGCATGGAGAGAGGTTTGGAGTGCGCGCCGCGGAGAGGGCGGGCGGCTGAAAACCGGCCAGTTTTCTCGAATGGGGAGACAAAGACATCCCACTGGACTGATTCTCCAGCTCTGGGCGAAGTCCAGGGAACCCACTATCATACGGAGTGAAAACTGGACAGTGGGAGGGCACGCCGAAGCTCGGGTGCTGCCGGGTCTGCTGGCTTGTGGAGAAGGCAGCTTGCGCGTGAACAGCTCAGCTGCGTGACAGCGCAGAGAGCGCTCTGCAACTTGCCTCTCATTCGGAAAACTGTCAGACTGCTTTGTATTATGACCCTGGGAGAGGCATTGCGCATGCAAAGTCATTTGGGGAGAGTCTGAATTCCCCGGCAGCCGGTGGAGCTCGGCAGCGGCTCTCTCTCAGAGGTGCTGGTAGCCATTGCCCCCGGCACAGAGTCCCTGGGGCCGCATAGGGCAGAGCTAACTCTGTCTGCTTGGCCCGGAGACTCCGCCCATCCAACCTGAGCACAGCTGAGCTTCACAGACAATTGGCCTGGAGGTCAACCCTCCAAGTGCTAACAACGGTTAACTGAGCTTAACTTCAGCAAGGCTGTGCAGCCCATATCCACCTAAGGTAACTGGGGAGGCTGAGCCACTGTCCCTAGTAGGAAGTCTACCACACAAAGCTAATTGACTAACTCAGGGAAGCAGCCACCATGCAGCGACATGGAAAGAAATCAGATGTGGAAGAAATGGAGGGAAAAAAACGACTGGACATGGAATTCAAAACCACGGTTATAGGGTTTTTCAAGAGGCTCCAACAAAAGGTCGAGGCCTATAAGGAAATAAGCAAGACCACAAAGGAAATGAATGAGTCCTACAAGGAAATGAACAAGACCCTCACGGATATAAATGAGACCTGCAAGGAAATAATAAAGACCAACGTGGAAATGAATGAGTTCTACAAGGAAATGAAGGAGACTCTCAAGGATATAAAGCAGACTCTCAAGGATATGAAAAAGGACCAACCAGAAATTAAGCATACACTGACTGAAACAAAAAATATTATACAAAGACCTAAAAGTGCTCTGGAGCACCCCAAGAACCAAGTTCAAGATTTGAAATACAACGAGGTAAAATCCACTCAGCTGAAAAAGCAAGAAACCAAAAGAATCCAAAAAATTGAAGAGAGTGTAAGGGGCCTCTGGGACAACCTCAAGCATACCAACATCCGAATTATAGGGGTGCCAGAAAAATAGAGAGGCCAAGACAATGAAAACCTATTTGAAGAAATAGTGACGAAAAACTTCCCACACCTGGTGAAAGAAATTGACTTAGGAGTCCAAGAAGTTCACCGAACCCCAATATATAGGAACCCTAAGAGGACCACACCGAGGCACATCATAATTAAAATTAAGAGCAAAGGACAAAGAGAGAATAATAAAAGCAGCAAGAGAGAAACAGTTGGTTACCTATAAGGGAGCACCCATACGATTGTCAGCGGATTTCTCAACAGCAATGATGCAGGCCAGACAGGAGTGGCAAGAAATATTCAAAGTGATGAACAGCAAGAGTCTACAACCAAGATTACTCTATCCAGCAAAGCTATCATTCAGAATTGAAGGTCAGATGAAGTGCTTCGCAGATAAGAAAAAGCTAAAGGAGTTCATCACCACCAAACCAACATTATATGAAATGCTGAAAGATATTCTTTAAGAAGAGGAAGAAGAAAAAGGTAAAGATGAAAATTATGAACAACAAATACACATCTATCAACAAATGAACATAAAAATCAAGTGAATTGATAGGCTGTTGAACAGGATAGACTGGTGAATATAACAGAGACATGGACATAGAGAGGGAATGGACTGACAATTCTTGGGGAGAAAAGGGTTGTGGGAAGTGCAGCAAGAGACTGGACAAAAATCTTGCAACAATGGGAGAGGACAGTGGGGAGGGGAGGTGAGGGTGGAGGGTGGGATAGGTACAGGGTGGAGGGGAGCTATAGGGGGATAAAAAGGGGAAACAATGTAATTAATAAACTGAACAATATAGATTAAAAAAAGTTTATTAAATTAAACAATGTTATGAGGTACTTTGACTTAATTTTAGAAAACATTATTCCTTAAATTGGTCTGGTTTGCTTAAAAATTTTATTTATGGCCAAGTTTAGGTACAATAATTCACACAAACATAGTAATTTTTTTTTGCCTTATTGCCTGTTCTAATTTTGTTTTTCTTCCAAATGGAGAATCAAAATCATGCTTTTTCTTTTGTGAAACAATTGTTACTTTTATTGTTCTTCTTGATCAAATATGTGCCAAGAGTTAGTTTTTCTATTATTTATTTCTATCTTCCTTTAATTTAATTCATGGAGTTGGAGATTAAGAATGAGATGTGTTGGGATATTTTTTCAGTACTTAATAGAACCTGTATTAGCTACCCAGATTATTATCACATAATTTACTCCTTTCCTGAAATACTGCTTTTGAAGATGAGCACAATCATGTATTCAGCCCTTAGAAAAATGATGAGCTGTTCAGAGCATGGAAGACACACTAGTTCCTGGTCCTGAACAGATATAGAACACTAAACTTAGGTAATGACTTCATTTATTTTAGTGCATGTTTTAAATCATAACAGTTATGGAAAATAATTTTATAAATTTTTAGTAAAAATAAAATTGAGATATTGGGAGGAGGAAGTATTGTGAAAATTTTCCATTTAATAGGTATTTTGGAACAATTTGTAATACATCTAAGGAAACATGTGCAAGCAAACTGGACGGAAAAATGATAGAAGCGATCATTTTGAAGTATGGTAGCAAGCATCTCGGTTAGAAACTGCTGTTTGGATTCTGTACTTATTTGTTTGCTAAAACAATAGAAAATTATTTTGATTTTCTGAACTTATGAATGATTGAATACTCCATTGATGATGGTTTGAATATCCCATTGATTGTGATCTCACTGGTCATCGAGGCACATTCCTCTGGGAACCGGAACAGGAAATTTATCTTAAATTGTCCCAGTAGCTACAGATCACTGAGTTTCCGTTGACTCAGTGGTCCCAGAGTCAGAACATACCCTAAATTGCCTCAGTAGCTACAGATAGTGCATTCCTGTTGACTCAGTGATCCCAAAATCTGGACAGTACAATTATTCTAAATTGCCCAGGTGGTCCCAGATTATGTGTTTCTGTTGATTCAGTGATTCTTAGATACTAACTTGCTCAACTTTTGCTTCTATAAAAAAGTGCTTTTCATGGAACAGGTTCCTCTTTCTAGACCCAAAGATGTAATCAATACTTTTGTGATATAAGCCAGATGTGGCAAGCTGTTCAGTGCTGTGAGTTCTAGAGCGTTTTTGCTCCAGACCTCATATGCCGCCAGCCTTTAATAAATGACTCCATAATTTGACTTTTTGAGGTATCCTTTGCAAGATGGGGGTACACTACAACAATTTGAACAAACATCTCATTCACAGTTTTGTTTTTTTCATAGGTTTAATATAGATACTTTCCAGCAGGCAATCATTTTATCTGAAACTAGCTCTATCCTTTAGTAGATGTATTTTGGGAAGATAAAAATAAATGGATGATGTCATTCTTCCAGATGAGCATGTTTGTAACTCTGGGCCAGTCCTTGCACCAGTGGACACTGGGCTGTCACCTCGCAGGTTGTATAGAGAACAAGTAGCATTAGAGTCAGAGTTTCTATTCTTATTCATAGTTTTGTATGATGCATGATGTATGATCCACTAATCAAACTAATTAGCATCATTGTTTTCTTCTAAAATAAGTATTATCGTTTCATTTCTGACTTAATTATCAATGACCTTTTTTTCCCCTTAAATGTTCTGCCCACAGGATGTCATTCAGTTTTTTTTTTCCTCATGAGTTTGAAACCCAAAGGTTTTTAATACCCTCAATATGCTCCTCTAGACCCAGTAAACAGATTAGGTGCTGTGGAAAGTTTCTTTGCTTACATCATGACTATGAATAATTGCTCTATGCAAAATATGTGAGTAAAACACATAAGTACACACTGACATTTAAAAATGGACTTGAAACAATAATCACTGACTATATTAATTTCAACATCATACTTCATGTATATCATTTGTATTTATAACTCTTTTATACCTCATATACTATACTTTATATACTATAGTTCATATAATTATGACTATGATATCTTCATTTTCCATCCTTTTAGAAATTTGTCATTCGAGGACATACTTTACTGATTTGAGAGAGAGATGAATGGAGAGGGAGAGAAATAAACATCAATGTGAGAGTGAAATATCTATCAGTTGCCTCCTGTACATACTTCAACTGGGAATCAAACCCACAGCCTGGGTTTGTACCCTGACGGAGAATCAAACTCATGACCTTTCTGTGTATGGGACAATGATGCTCCAACAAGCTATTTTTCATCTTTATTGAGGTATAATTGACAAATAAATTGCATAAATTTATGATGATTGATATATGCATTTATTGTGAAGAGATTATTACAACACATCCATTACCTCACATAGCTACCCATGTTTTTTGTTGTTATTGATGTTTCTTTTTAGAATATTTAAGAACAGCCCTCTAAACAAATTCTAAGTATGCAATATAGTATTGTTAATTGTAATCACTATGCTGTTTACAGTTATAATTGATTTAATAACTTAAAGTTAGTTTATTTATTCATTTATTCTGTGATTTTCATTTTTGAGCTTCTGGTATATGTCAACTGAGAATCTGACACAACCCCTTCCCTAAGGAACTCACAAGCTGGTAGGAGTTACAGATTTACTACAAGCCAAAATAATGTCAAATACATAGTATTGTATCATAAAGGAGCTATCCCAAACTGTAGGAGGCAAGTAAGAGCATAAAAAAAATGAGATTGTGTTTCAATGTGTTTCAATAATTTAGGTAAAAATTTTAGCTATAAATATGTTATTTATGGTTATATAAGTTTCTCTCTTTAACGGTTCTTTAGAAAGCAAAGAGATGTAGCTCTTTCGTGGAGATATTGATGGTTAAATTGAGTCTGGTTGCTTATTTTAACTGCTAAGCTTGTATCTCATAAACAATGTCAAATTATTTATAAACAATATTGAAAATCTAATCTTTTAAGCACATACTTTTTATTTTGAGGCATTTTTCATCTTTAAAATTAAGAACCTAGAATTTATCATTTCAGTTATCTTGTTATTTTGTGCTTGGCACAACTCAAAATTAATAACGTTTATAAGAGTCTCAATGTTTTAATACTTAATGTTCAAATTGGCATGGATGAATATTGAAAAATTATGTCATCAACAATATTACTTATACTTACTCTTTTCATGACTCTCATATAGACAAATACATTTTATTTCATTTAGTTTGCTGTATCTCAAAGGTAACCTTTCGATTACGTAATTACTGCCCTCTTCCCAGTGTCTTGTATGCTGACCAATCAGACTCGCATAGGAATACCTATGTCTGTGTGTCATCTGCCAAGAAACGGGGTAGCACGTGCGGCAACTGAGTGCTAGCTTCTGGGTAAATGATTTGTGGTTGGATCTGCTTCTCCTCTATGGACTCTCTCAGTGTTATGGGAGCTCAGTTCAATTTGAGATTATAAAAGCCTGAAAGTGATCACAAGCTGAATTTCAATAAACTTAATTTATGAGGAGTGTGCAGGCTAATTTGTTGACAGCTTTAAATTGTAAGCACTTCTTTCAATTGTAAATATATCTGAACAGCTTTGTTTTTCTCATAAGAGATTCAGCACCTTGAAACAAAGGTTTGCTATAAAACAAGCTCTCCAACAAACATCTGCTCCCTGTCTCTAATGACCTGAGACAGGTGACAGAGAGCTCTGGCCATTTACGCTAAATCTTCCAGTTTTGGCAATGGAGAAAAAATAATTCTTTACATTCATAGGAGTGAATGGCCTAACATTCTCTTTTAAAAGTTAAAAACACCAGACTTGTTTCAGATGATACTTAACTAATCGGGAGTCTGTTCTATAGCCCAATATAAGTCTAAAACTATGCATCTGAATAAAATATTTGATGTTCCAATTTTTATGCTGTTTAAATATTTGTATATTTAATGTTTTTGAAGACTTAGTAAGCATTTCGATTTTATATAACTTTACATGATAAAAATTAGACAAGCACAGGAATGGGGGAAAGTAGGTTTATAGTTCTAATACAAATAAATAATATAGAAGTAAATAATTACACAAGAATAAACTCTGTTTTGGGTATTCACAGCTGTAAATCTACTTTTGCCCAGCCTTATATAAAGAATCTTTCCTATAGAGGAGTCCATGATCTATAAATATCCACTTGCAATATTTTTATGAATGTAGACAATGAAAGATACTATGCAAAACAGAATAAACTAAAAAACAAACATGAAAATGTACACAAAATTACTAATGACCAGATATCTGCATTGAGATATCATTATACGTTCATATCATTATACATTCACTCACATGATTAACAAAAACTAAATATGTAAAATAGAAACTGTGAACAAGGATGTAGAACACTGCTGATGAGGATATAAATTGTTAAACTATTTGAGGTTTTTTGTAAAGATGAAGGTACATCTGTACTTATGATTTAACAACTCCACCCCTAATCATGTACCTTAGATCAACTCTGTTACATAGGAACGTAATGTAAACCCATATGTCAATTTAAGTTTTCTAGTATCCACATTAAAACACAGGTAATGCATCCCTGGACCATGTGGCTCAGTTGGGTGGGTGTCCTCTGCCTCACCAAAATGTTGCAGGTACCATTCCTGATTACAAGCACCAACCCTGGTAGGGGGCATGCAGAAGGCAGCTGATCGATGCTTCTCTTTCTCCCTCTCCCTTCCTCACTCTCTCTAAAAATTTATAAAAGTATTTAAAAATAGATTATATAATTTTGATAATATATTATATGTAATTCAATATATCTAAAATATCATTCTGACATATATGTGATATAAAAGTATTTAAGATAACTTTGCATTCTTTTCTTATACTGTCTTGTTATATGTAGAGCACATCCAAATCAGAACAACCATATTTCAAATGCTTAAGCTACTTGTAACCACTGTCTACTGTACTGAACATTCAGTCTTAAAAAAACTCTTTAATCTGTGCATCAGAAAACATGTGCAAGAATTTCATAAGGACATTGTTATTAATAGTTTATATTGGTCAAGGATGAGTAAATGAGACCCCATGACAGTGATCTCAAAGAAGACATTTAAAATATAAAGCTACTTAACATCGGTGTTGAAAGTGCTAAAAACTCCCCAAACAAATAAGTCAAACCAGAGATAAGCGACAGCAGTAAGCAGCTGCATCTCTCAGGATGGCTGAATAAAAATAAAATGCTGATCTTTATGATGAGGTCTGAACTCCTTAGAGTCACTTATAAAACTTTTAATGGTCTTGCCCTATATGTTTCTCCATTTTCAATTCTAAAAATTTCATACCCTCTCCATAAGTGCCAACCGTATCAATCACATATAGTCCCCAGGATAGGCTCTTTTATGTCACATCTTTGTACTATTGCACAAACAATGTAAGTAGCCTGAAATACTTCTATTGATACCATAACTTAACCTAGTTATGAATAACTGGAAAGCAGCAAAGGGAACACCAAATATTATAGCCATGATATTTATACAGCTTGGCCAAGAAGCTGAAGTTTAACACTCCCCAGGACTATTCCCTGCAGATTCATGGGATAAGAGCTTGAACAGGGGAAGACTGGACACAGATCCAGTAAGGTCTGGATAAAATAGGGAAGGAAGTTGGCTGTCAGTCACACCTGGGGACAGACATTGCTCAGGGTAGGTGTGGCCACTGCAAGCATGGGGATATTTGAGATACTTAATCTTCTAAACAAAGGAGTTTACTCTCTTGCCTCTTGTGTGTTGCTCTCAGCTCCTGATCTGCAGGACTCTAAAGCTTCAGTATCTTCCAACATGGCCTACAGCCATGTGTACTGTACGCACAATGGACTAATGGACTGCAATTAGCTTAATGCTACAATGGACTAATTACACTCTGGTATGGAAACTTTGGATGCTGGCTATTATGCTTTTAGCTCTACTGAATCCTGAGCTCTACATCTTCCAGGACTGAATTAAGAGAGATGGGGCTTTGGAAACCCAAAAATGTAATTCCATGCAAATAAAAATCACTCATCCTCCCATGCGGGTCTCAGAAAATTATTTTCCTTAAGCTATAGTAAAGAACCCCATTCCTACCAGCAACAGAGAAAGACCATCCACCCATTTCTCCAATGACATTACCAACATTTCTCCTGATCACCTTCTGCTTCCTCTAACCTTAGGCAGATGTCAACTTCTTCATTAAGATTGTGCCAATCTTCTTCTCACCCTCCATGAGCTACGCTGAGTTAACCATATTTGTATATGATCATAGCACTCCTAGGCAAACTCTCATTAGACACTTATCATACATTTTTGTGATATTGGTTTTACTTTCTCCACCATATCATAGTATGTTTGAGAGTGGGTATTTCAGTAATTTTTGTAACACCAGCTGGTGGCACATTATAGGTGTGAAAACAACACTTAGGAGTGAAATAGACAATTGAAATGCTAAAAAACAACAATAGCCCAGCCTGCGTGGTTCAATGGTTGAGTGTCAACCTATGAACCAGGAGGTCTTGGTTCAATTCTGGGTTGGGGCACATGCCTCGACTACAGGCTTGAACCCCAGTGTGGGGCATGCAGGAGGCACCCAATAAATGATTCTCTCTAATCATTGATGTTTCTGTTTCTCTCTGTAATCAATAAAAATATTTAACAACATATAACACAAACATGTTTATGATTTGCAGACATCTTAGTTCACAGTTTGCTTTCTATAATGATATTAGTTTCAATGATTTGGACTATTAAGAATGTCAGTTAGAGCATGATTAGTGGAGACAGAGAAAAGTGTAATGAAACTATAGGTAATCAATGTAATCTGCACATTAATTTAGAAAATATTACTCATTTTATATATTTATAGCTTAATTTGTCATAGTTCATGTATTACACAAATTACAAATTTTTACACAACAGAGACATAATAAAGTGAAATTTAAAATGTCTTTGCAGCTTTGGAAACAATCCAAAAAGAAAAAAAAATATATATATATATATTGATTGCCTTTTAATAAATAATAAAGGCTGAATTTGTTTTTGAAACTTTTTTTTCTATTTGTTATATGTGATATAAAAATAACTTCTGGGAACTATTACTCTTTTTTCATTTTATAAAAATATTTTTTTTCATTTTTTATTGATTTCAGAGAGCAAGGGATAGGAATAGAGAGAAACATCAATGATGAGAGAGAATCATTGATTGCCTACCTCTTGCAGGCCCTCTACTGGGAATCGAGCCTGCAACCCAGGAATGTGTCCATGACTAGAATTGAATCCAGGAACCTTCATTCCACAGGCAGATGCTCTATCCATTGAAACGGGCTAGGGTGGCTTCTTTTGTTTGTTTTGTTTAGAGAGGGAAAGGGAGAGGGAGAGAGAGAAAAACATTGATGAGATTGGCTGTCTCTTGCACACCCGCTACTAGGGATCAAACCCACAAACCCAGGCATGTGCCCTGACTGGGAATGGAACCATTGGACTCTCTGTGCATGGGATGATGCTCAGTCAACTGAGTCAAACTGGCCAGGGCTAAAAATAGAAAGATTTAAAAAAATTGTTTCAAGTTTTCTATCTGACTGCTTATTTGCATAAAAAATATTAGGTGGGTTTCAAGACTTAATTAACTTTGTTTTACTTAAATTATATTCTTTAGCCAAGAAAAAAAAAGTCTCAAACCCATAAAATGTCAAACAAAAATGGAGGTTTCTTTATAAAGCATGAACTGAAGAAGATAAGTCTGGCCAAAGTCAAAGGTCTAGAATTAATCTCATCTAAATAAAATGATCTACAGTCCTTTTATGTCCTTCATTCTCAGTCTTTTTCTTGTTGACTGTTTTATTGCTAATTGTTGAGTTCTTATCTTCTTCCTTAAGTCATTTAGAGGAAATTATAGGTTTCCCTCTTTGGGACTTAAAAGAGTCACTCAGCACTCTTTGGTGCAAGGATTCCCTGAGAGATACTTTGAGCACCAAGTATGACCAGTGATGGTGCTGGGGAATAGGTCAGCTGGAATATTCTGAAAACCTGCTTCCCATGGTTTTTATTATGTAAAATGTAATTTTCTGCTCTTTACATTTTGTTAGTTTGATTTGTGTGGCTGGAATTTCTATCTCCCAATTAATTTTGATTATTTAAAAATTCTTGTTTTTTTTTAATCATTAAAATAAATTTGTTTGGATTATTTATGTATCTAGTCTGATTAGTTTTACAGGTGAATAGATTTGAGAAACTTTAACTAAATGGATGTTCTTAAAATATTTGTAAAAAATATGCTTACATTTTATGTTGGTATATGGAGAAATGTATAGATATAGATGGTCAAATCTATCTCTAACTTCCCCAAAATTCTAATTTAGCTTACATTTCATGAATCATATAAAAAAATGGAGAGTATATGTAATTTAATATGATTTTTTGCAAGGGATAATTTTTAAAATATATTTTTATTGATTTCAGAGAAGATGTGGGAGGGAGAGAGAGAAATAGAAACATTAATGATGAGAAAGAATCTGCAATCAGTTAGCTCCTACACACCCCACACTGGGGATTGAGTTTGCAAACCCAGCATGTGCCCTGACCAGAAATCCAACTGGGTCCTCCTGGTTCATAGGTCAGCATTCAACCACTGAACCATACCAGTTGGGCAGTAAGGGATAATTTTTGAGAAATAAAACATAAGAAATTAAATTTATTACATTATTATGTATTTGGGAAAAAATCAAAATTGAAAATACAAAGACTCAAAATATTCTATATAATAAAAGCCTAACATGTGAAGTGTCCCACTGTTCATTTGACTGTTTAACTAGTTGCTATGATACACACTGACCACCAGGGAAACAGATGCTCCAACCAGTAGGTTAACTTGCTGCTGGGGTCCAGCCAATTAGGACTGGGTGAGATGGGCCAGTGGTCCCTCCCCAGCCCCAATCATGCACCAGGGGGTTCCTTGGCTTGGCCTGCACCTTCTCACAATCTGGAACCCCTCAGGGGATGTCAGAATGCCATTTTCAGCTCAATCCCCACAGGCCAGGCCTAGGGATCCCACTAGTGCATGAATCCATGCACCAGGCCTCTAGTATTTACATAATGTGGCATATATTTAAAATAATTTATAAACTAACACAACACTAGTTTTCTTAAAATGCACTGATCTATGCTTCCAGTTTGGTCAGAATATTATTAATTTTGACGCACATAAAACCATGAGATTATATTACAAAAAATGGTATGTCTTAAAGCTTGTAAAAATGAGGTTGCCACTGTTCCTGAGAGAAAATATGTCCGAATAAACTTGGTTAAATTAAACCAGATATTACTACCAAGTATCGCTAAGTCAGATAAAATAGTCATTGGCTAATGGCCACCAAGTAAGAACACCTTGGAGAGAATACAATTAAGGATGCAATGTACAGATGAAAAAAGGGAACAAAACTCTTTAGGAAGTATTAAACAAATAATTAAAGTGCAATTTTGAGAAATATTTGCTTTATTGATATAAAACTTTTAAATTTACCTGAAATATATTCTGTATTTTTGATATTTAGCACATGACTAAAAAACATGTATTTTTTGTTATTTTTATTATAATTTGTTTTCCTTTATAGATGGGAAATACGTAAGATACTTTTGAAGATCTTGTTGTTGCTTGCTTTGTCAGATTTCTTATTCAATTATATTGGTAAAGCTGGGCCAGTAGAAAAAAAAAGATATATTTCCCTGGGAAACAAAGCATGTTCAAAAGGCGGAAAATCTCTTTAAACTTCACGGGAATTCTCTTTATTACAGCTACAAGGAGTTTTCTTCATTCATCTCCACTTTAGAAAACTAACTGTACCATTTCTGTGTACAGTTTTCAATTTATTGTTTTTGGAAGTGCCAGGTTATTTTTACTCCCATAAGGGAGGAAAAAAAGCCTATATCATGTTGACTTGGCTTCCAAAGGGATTCCAAACAAAGCCCATACTCATATGCACCATTTTTATTTTATGAGCCGAGTTGTTTCTTTTGGCTTCCAGATCACTGAGAAATTAGCTCATTGGAAGTGTTACCAAAACCAGAGGATGAAAAGTAATTCATGGCACTACTGACTTTTATATCAAGTTGAAATTTGTGAAAATGTAGAGAATGTAAAAGTCTTTGCTTCTTTGTAATTTTCACATTGTGCTCTGACTCTTGCATAATAAGTGGAAATAATAATGGAACATTGGCAGGTAATCAGCTCATATAGTTGCTTATCATATGTTGAGGGCTGTGCATTAACCTATTCTCACAAGAATAGATGCTTAAAATAAAATAACATTTCAAATGCAATCCTGATGAATACATTTCTAATAATTACTTTTGTGTTGTTCAACATTTACAAGGTGTATATGTTGCTTTGACTTTTATATCCATAGGAAAGAGGAGAAAGAAAGATTATACTATTTTCTGACTGCTTCCTAATAAAAATGTAGGTTCCTTCTATTAAATGTTAGTATATCCTATATAATAAAAGAGAAACATGCAAATTTGATTGTACATTTGCTATGCTACCAGCCAATCAGGAGTGGGGGCAGGGCTGAGCTGCATGAGCACCAGCCCCTGGGGGTAGAGACGAGGTGGCATGGCACTCAGGCCAGAGCAGAAAATACTGAAGGCTCCAGTTGGAGTGAAGCCTCCAGCCGGCCAAAGCAAAAATGGAAGGCAACAGCCAGAGGGAAGGCCTGGGTCCCAGGTTCCAGAGGAAAAGTGGTCCTGGCAGCCAGGGGAAGGAATGCCTATTGCATGAATCTCTAGGTTATATAATAAAAATAAAATTCTAATGTTCAAAATTCTGAGTTTAGAAAATTTAAAAACACAGAAATCTGGTGATCTATAAATAAAGAAACTTATGATCAGAATCTGGGCAAATAGAAGGTGAGCTAAAGTTGATTTACACTTGATTGAAGAGAAAAATAACACAATAATTAATAAATAATAATATAAGAATAAACACTGCATTTTACCTACTCATAACTGTAAACCAACTTTGCCCCACCCTGTATAATGTAACAAAAATAAAGGCTTCTGATATCTCTGTAAGTTAAAAAGCAAATCATGTTAGTTCATGATTACTTTTATTAATATTTCATTCCTGCCTTTAAAAAAATCTATTTTGATATGAATTTGAAATACCATTTTTTCTATATAAAAACATTTACATGATTACAATTACTTTCTTTTTTTTAAAATATATTTTATTGATTTATTACAGAGAGGAAGGGAGAGGGATAAAAAGTCAGAAATATCGATGAGAGAGAAACATCGATCAGCTGCCTCTTGCACACCCTCTACTGGGGATGTGCCCGCAGCCAAGATACATGCCTTGACTGCAACCGAACTCGGGACCTTTGAGTCCACAGGCGGACACTCTATCCACTGAGCCAAACCGGTTTCTGCTACAATTACTTTCTTTAAGGCATAAAAATCAAGTGAATGGAGTTAAATGCAAATAGCACCTAAATGCAAAATGTAACTGGTGTTTTATGAAAACAATCTGATTTATCAGGTAACTCAAGGCAGATAGATTTACTGGAAATATTAAAAGACTAGAGGCCTGGTGCACAAAATCCATGTGGGGGCAGGCTGTATCCTTCAGTCCAGCCTGCATCCTCTCCAATCTGGGATCAGGCCTAAATGGGTGGTTGGACATCCCTTTCACAATCCAGGACTGCTGGCTCTCAACGGCTTGCCTGCCTCTGCCTGATTGGCCCTAACCACTTCTGCCTGCCATCCTGATCACCCCCTAAGCACTCCACTGCCAGCCTTAGTGATGCCTAACTGCTATCCTGCTGGCCCAATTGCTCCTGAAGACTTCCGCTGCTGGCATGGCCACCCCTAACTGCCCTCCCCTGCAGGCCTGGGTTCCCTCCCCAATTGCTATTCCCTTCAGGCTTGCCACCCCCAACTGCCCTCTCCTGCAGTCCTGTTTCCCCCCAACTGCCCTCCCCTGCTGATCTTGTCTCCCCCAACTGCCCTCCTCTGCCGACCTGTTCACCACCCCTAACTGCCCTCCCTGCTTGCCTGATCGCTCACAACTGCCCTTCCCTGAAGACCTGTTCTCTCCAAATGTCCTCCCCTGCAGGCCTTGTCTCCCCCAACTACCCTCCACTGCAGGTCTGGTCCCCTCCAACTGCCTTCCCTTGCTGGCCTTCCCCAACTGCCCACAACTGCCCTCCCCTGCCAGTCATCTTGTGACAGCCATCTTTGACCACATGGGGACAGCAATCTGTGTCTTAGAGTGATGGTCAGTTTGCATATTACTCTTTCATTAGATAGGATGGGGAAGCTCTATTGGTTTGGCTTGGTGGATAGAGCATCGGCCTGTGGATTGAAAGGTCCCAGGTTTGATTCCAGTCAAGGGCATGTACCTTGGTTGTGACCACATCCCCAGTAGGGGGTGTGCAGGAGACAGCTGATCAATGTTTCTCCCTCATCAATGTTTCTTACTCTCCCTTCCTCTCTGTAATAAATCAATAAAATATATTAAAAATAAATAAAACAATGGGGAAAAACAATAGCTGGAGAAATATGAAAATATCAGATAAGCTATGGGTTTATGTATTGCATCAGTAAAACTTCTGGACTGAATTTCTAAGCAAAATATATCTTTATTGTCAATTTTGCAAGTACTAAGCTGTAGAATTGGTAAAGTTATTCCAAAATTTATAATTTATGGAGCAATTGAACAAGAGAAAAGAAACATGCTGCTCAAAAGAAATATACTAATTTTAAAAGTGCACTTCACCATTATTATATTTAAATGAAGTTTTTGATCACTTGATCTGACCCTGCATGGTGCATAGCAACTATTCTTGCAAAGTATATTTGAATGAAGATTATTATAATTTACTAAGAGTTGCTGCAGGGGACTAGGGAACTTGGAAGGCCAACCCTGTACTTCTATAACAGACACAACTGCCAGATAATTAACCTTGCTGTTTGTTTAGCATCCACCAAATGCTTCATTACTGATTCAGTCAATTATCTCCTGGTAATGACCGCTACAGAAGGTAGAATTGCTTAATTAAAATTATTTAGACCAAGAAGGAACTTTGATTGGGCCATGCATATTAGATAGGCTTGATTAATCTCCATGAGATACACTCAACACATTTAAAGCTTTGCTTCATTATATAAAAAGGCCAAATTCATTCTTGTTACAATAAAAAATATTTTCCCTTAGCCACTTAAAAAATAAGACAGAAAAAAAGTGGCTGAAAAGTAGCCTTTTTAGTCTAAATTTTACTATAAGAAAGTTTGAAGGGTGAAAGTAGAATTCTATTTATTTCATAAGATGCAATTGATATAAATTAGTATTCCTTATTGTTTGAAGGAATTATATGTACCCAGGCGAACAAACTTGTCACTGTGTATACACACCAGTGGAAAGATGGAAATATATTTTATCTTCATCTTTGGTTATAAGAATCCAAAGGTGAATTTCCTGGTTCTTTCATCATGTTAACATGGTGACCTGTTTTGAAAAATAGCCTGTTGATACTCTTTGTGCGTGAGTCAGAATGGATTGGGTTTAGAACAAATCTATTTCAACACCAGTAGCAGTTCTACAGTGTGTAGTCAGCTTCCTTTGAGTAAATAATTTTTTTCTAAATAAAAATAGAGCTCGTGATTTTGCCTCATTCTCATCTCTGACTAGATTACAGAACAGTATTTTATTTCCTTAGCTTTCAAAATAAAAATTCTCAAGATAATTTATTATGATAGAATCAAGTAGGATTTGACTATTTTTTATTTTTTGTTATTATTGTTTTTATTTTTTGGTGCGGAGAGGTGTTTTTATTAGTTGTTAGTAACTGCATTAGCTTTCCAATAAATACACTTATTTTTTAATGAGCCAAAAAGTTACTCTTAATTGCATATATTATGCCACAAATGTATTAATTTTGATAGGGTTACTTTGAATATAAATATAATTTAGGAAATTACTGTTCCAAGGCAATTAAAGGGCATCTCAGAAGTTTTTAGATGTTATACAGATTCTCCCAATAACACTGTTCTCCTTGTAAGGATTAAGGTTTCAATGGCATTTCAGTTTGTACTGTAAAAATATTGGCAATATTGACAACACAATACAGTTACACTACTTACGAGTGAAATAAAAACAGTGTGATTACCATTCAACACGGAACTTATGTTGTGACTATCAGATTCTAGGTATATGATTCTTTCCTGGAAAAGGACAACTGAGATTCAAGAAAACATAATAGGGGAAAATATCATAGAGCTGTTTTACTTAAAAAAACAAACATAGACACACTTTTTTTCATCTTCCACAACTAAGAAAGTGATATCATTCTTACATGCTAAAATAACAACAACAATAAAAAACAAAACAAAACCACAACCTGAAAACTTAACATTCTGGAAGAGTACATTCCCTAACATCTTGCAGAATCATATATTAGCCTTTTGAAAAAACTGAACATGATGATCATATTCCCAACAATGCAACTTAGATACAAATATGTAGATGACTAAAATATCTCTATGATCATTTTTTAATGTGTCCATAGAAATAAATAATCCCACAAAATTGCTTCAATATAACTCTTATAATCTATAATAATAAAAGCATAATATGCTAATTAGACCAGATGTCTTGCTGGATGACCTGCCAGATGAAGCTGGGGATATGAGGGCCAAGGCAGAGGTGGCTGCTGAGGCAGCAAGAGCCAACAAGCCCCTTGCATCAATTTCATGCATTAGGCCTCTAGTTTAATATAACAATAGCAAGAAAACAATGAGATTCTGAAAATAAGTTGTCTTTACTGATAAAACATTACACATCAAAATTTGAAGAAACAAGCTTAAGTAATATTGGTAAGAAAGCTTTCTGCTCTACATGATTGTAATAGAAAAAAATAAAATTGGAAGGTGAATTTAAGCATAAAGAACACAGAAAACAGAAAATTAAAAGAAACTGCAGGGGAGCCTGGCCAGTATGGCCCATTGGGTTGAGCATTGTCCTTTGCACCAGGAGGTAACTGGTTGGATTCCAGTTCCAGGCATAAGTCCAAATTACAGTCTCAATGCCCAATAGTGGGCCTGTAGGAGGCAGCCAATCAATATTTTTCTCTCATCAATGTTTCTATCTCTCCCTTTCTCTGAAATTAATAAAAAACTATTAAAAATAAATTTCATAGGAGATAGAGTAAATATAAGAGTATAAATTCCTACAATAGAAAACAAAATGTCGCAATAGAAAATTACAAAAGTTATTCAAACACTAAAAAGAGAAACTTTTAGCGCATTTGGTTAATCAAATCAGAGAGCACAGATAAGAAATACAAGAGTAAGTGGTCACATAAACTGTAATTAAACATATATTTTACATAAGAAAAAATTACATAAAAAGAATAGACAAGCCAATATTAAAAAGTATATTAAATGGGCAATTTCAAAGGGAATTATACCTAAAAATTGGCTTGAAAGCCATACTCAATGATTTTTGGATAGAAATATATAGATTCAGTGGAGAAGAAAACTTTTGTTTTTCATTAATTTAATTGTATACATACACATTTTAAAATATGAAATTGCTCTTAGTCACCCACTTTTTTAAATAAAAACATTAAAATGAAAAAATCTTCTAATTGAACTTAATCTGAGAAACTCTACACACAGAAACTATTAAAGTATAATAGTGGTTGAAATAAATATTGTTTCTGCACACTGACTATCCACAAGTTCTCAAAAATATATTTTTTGCCCTGACCAGATGGTTAGGCTGGTGCATTGTCTTGTGCACAGAAAGGTTGTGGGTTTGATCATTGGATAAGGAGCCTGCTAGGGGCTATAGATGGATGCCCCCCTTCCTCTCTCTCTAATAAATAAAAACATATACTTGAGTAAGGATTTTTAAAAGTATTTTAAAAAATACATTTTGTAAGTGCTGAGATGCAAAACTGTGGTTGTCAATAAACATAAATGGAAAAAAATTCTATAAAATAATTAATAAAATATTAATATTTTATTTAGATATATGCAAATATTTCTAAATAAATAAAATATATGTACTATAGTTATGAAGTTTAAATATTATGAAGACACTCGTTCACCTCAAATTAATCTTTGAATTTGGCTAAATCCAATAAAAATTCTTCAAGGAAATTGACAAGCTGATAATAAAAGTTTTTTAGAACAAAAAGAAAAAAGCTAAGAACTCTTATTACAGAAATAAAAATTCCTATGAATTATACATTATTTATTAAATTATTATTAAATGTTTTTATTCATATATTAAAGAGTAATATTGAATCTCTATTTTGTAGCATACACAAAATTGGTTTTAGGTAAATATATATGGCAAAACTTTAAAATGTTTGGAAGAAAATAAAGTAGTTTGTGGCACAGGAAATTTATTTTGCACAAAATAAGATCAAAATATACAATTATAGTTGGTTTTTTAAGAACATGAGTTTGAACTGCATGGGCCCATTTATATGTGGAGTGTTTCAACAAATATGCAGTTGGTCCTCCTTATCCCTGTAGATTCAACTACTATAGATAAAAAAACAATATTTTTGATCTATGGTTAGAAATCCATGGATGCAGAGGGTCAACTGTATGCATTCTTTTGCATTATTTTACATAGGGGACATGAGCATTCATAAATTTTGTTATCCAGCTAGGGACCCTAGAACCAATCTCCCATGGGTGATACTAAGGGATGACAAGTTTTGGAGAAATCACCAATTATAGGTGGTTTTCAACTGAGTGGGTATTGGCACCCCTAACACCTGCATTGTTCCAAGATTCAGCTATATTGGAAGATAAAAATATTTTGTACAATAAAAATACATCATAAAATATGATAAAATAAGATACATATTAGAGACAGAATTTAGAGCTTTATAGTACATGACAAAATTATTAACATCTATAATATATGAAAATCATCCAGAAAGTCAAATATTAAACTATTTAAAAAAATCCAATGAAAAAAAATAAAATAAAAATATGACTAAAGGTCACGAACCAAAGAGAAATCAACATCTGAAAAATGTTTGCTGTTCCAGAGCAATACAAATTAAAGCATCAATGCAATACCATTTCAAAGTCTTCTATTGGCAAAACATCGAAGTATGTTAACCAAGCAACTTTATATCAAGTATGTTAATTGATGGGCAGGGAAATTTTACAGATTTCCCTCATAATGTTGTGTAATCACTTTGAGAATCTAGAATTCTCTCTAGTATTTAAAAATAAATGACCTATCAACATGGATTTATTTTATGAACACAATATTATATTTAAAAGAAGCTACAAAGCAATACATGTTGCATGATCATAGTTGCCTAAGGGATTAGCCCTGTCTTGGTGGCTCAGTTGGTTGGAGCAATGCCCCATACCACGAGAGGTTATATATTCCACCCCTATTCAGGGGATGTGCAAGAGTCAACAAATTGGTGTTTTTCTCTCACATGGGTATTTCTTTCTCTCTCTTTTCCTTCCTCTCTAAAAGCAATAAACATATCCTGAGGTGAGGATAAAAGTAAAAAAATTAATGCAATTAAATAAAAAATATCTTGTTATTATGCAGTTAGCAAACTGGTATATGTATTTCTTTCCACAAACGTTATATAGATGCAGATGTGGTAAGTATATAAGTATTTATATATCTAGTGATGATGACTGAGATTATAATTTTTCTACTTATGTGAGAAATTTTACTAACATTCATATGCTTCAAGGACATGATTTGTAGTGACTGTAATATATTCCATTTTACACCTGAGTTGAAAATTATGTATTCGTTTCTATAATGTTAGACTTTAAGTTCTTCTAACTTATGAATAGTTTAAATAATATTGTAATAAAATAACTATATAATCTTTAAAATGTTTTTATTAAGATAAATTTAAGGAACAATAATACTCACTACTGGTGAGGCTAAAAGCAAATTGCATTATTATATACATTGAGGGACTAATAACTTTGTATTGTCTTGGATGTAAAGTTTGTAAAGAATCTAAAAAGAACATTTAAAGAATCTAAAAATCTAACACTTTAATAATACTAAGAATTTTACCCACAAACTAGAGGAAAATATTGTTTTATTCCTTTACTGCTAGATCACCCTTTATCCTTCCACCATTTAAAGATTTTTGAAGGTGGCTAAAATTGTGAGAATACTGTAAAAATAAAAGCAGCTTTCTGAAATGTATATATATCTTCAAGACAAATATATGCCCTTGATATAAGTATAAGTTATCATCCTACATGCTTCCCCTGTGATTGCTGGGCTTCGAGAAGATAATAAAGTAATCCAAAGCCATGCTCTGTATGTTGGTCTTTTTCACAATGTTCCAACTCTGGTCCTGTAGGGAACAAAGTGCAAACCATGCACTCCAAAATGTTGACAGTGTCTGGCCAGAGATTAGGCTTATCAGTAACATTTATTTCCTCTATAAGACTTTATATATTTTGTGGTTTTTAATTTTTACAGTTTAGAAAAACAACATTGGGTTGGTGATCGATTTAAGAATATTAAATCTATCATTGTTATGAAAGAAAGAAGTTTATCTGGTTTTCTTTCCCTTTCCTCACCTTTCAATCCTGTCTACTCTTTCTTTCCTGAATCTGTTTGCATGGTTTCATTTGTGTTGCTTGTCCTTCCTAGAATACTTTCCACTTGTTCAGTCTTCCACAGTGTCTGCCTAACTGCTTTTTTAATCATTTCCTGAACACTTTAGTGCTTAGTGGTGTTTATTATATGTAACTAGAGGCCCAGTGCACAAAATTCAAGGGGGTTCCCTCAGCCTGCCATGTGCCCTCTTGCAGTTCTTGAGCCCTCTAGGGATGTCAGACTGATGCCTGAGGACTGTACCCCGCTGGGGAGCAGGCCTAAGCCAGCAGTCAAACATTCTTAGTGCTGTTGTGGAGGCAGGAGAGGCTCCTGCCACTATTGCTGTGCTGGCCAGCCATGAGCCCAGCTTCTGGCTGAGCAGCGTTCCCTTATAGGAGCACACTGACCACCAGGGGGACCTGCACTGAGTATTTGTCCCCTGGTAGTCAATGCACGTCATAGTGACTGGTTGTTCCATCATTCAGCTGATTTGCATATTAGCCTTTTATTGTATAGGATTCTTAATGCCAATAGCACTTATCTTCATAGATTACATTGCACATAATTTCAGTAGATGTATACACATATAATTCATAGTTCTGTATAGTGTAATCAAAAGAGTAAGAGTGAGTTAGATGACAAATGCAAACATGATATCTTAGGTCAAAGGGTTCATTGCTACATCTATACCAATAAAAGAGAAATATGCAAATTGACTGTAACTTCGTGATGACCACCAGCTAATCAGAAGTGAGTATGCGAATTAACCTGCAAAGGTGGCAGATTGATTTGCATATGGAGGACCTAGAGGCCTGGTTGAGTACTGGGAACATCATCAGAACCCAGGCCACTCTGAGCCTGTAGGCCCACATGTAGGCCCTGAGCTGCCAGGGTCCCAAAACACTCCCGGCCACTCCTGGCCTACTGGCCTTGGTGCGGAGTGTCCAGGGGCAAGGCAGCAAAGCTTGAGTAGGGCTGGAGCAGATCTTGGGGGGGACCCTGCCCAAGCAATGGTATAGGTTTGATCAAGCCGGGGGACCCAGCCCAGCTGTGGCAGAGGCTTGATTGGAGCAGGGGTCTTGAACAGAGTTGGGGGCCCTGCCCAAGCCGCAGCAGAGGCTTGAGCAGAGTTGGGAGTGGGGGGCTGCCCAAGCCGTGGCAGAGACTTGAGCAGGCCCAGAGACAGGGGTATGTGCCAGCCTCAGCTTGCTAGCAGCCCTATCTCTGCACATGAGCTGCAGAGGAAGTGCCTTTCTGACCACTCATTGGCTAAGCTCCCTGTATACCACTGGTAATATTCTTGGTCACTTGGGTATAAGAATCCAAAAAGGTGATCTAGGGTTTTTCCACCTCACTCATGGAGGAAAAAATGAAGGTCTGCTGCTGGAGGGGCTGATTTGTCATAACCTGCCCTAGCTGGTTTGGCTCAGTGGAAAATGCCTAGGCTTGACAAGTACAGGGTCTTGGTTCAATCCTGATCAAGGGCATGTACCTAGGTTTCAGGCTCCTCCCTGGCTGGGGTCCAGGTCAGGGTTCATGTAGGAGGCAACCAATCAAAGTGTCCCTCTCACATTGATGTTTATCTCTGTATTTTCTTCTCTCTTCCACTATCTCTAAAAATCAGTGGAAACATATCCTCAGGTGAGAAAAGAAAGAAAGAAAAAGAAAGAAAGAAAGAAAGAAAGAAAGAAAGAAAGAAAGAAAGAAAGAAAGAAAGAAAGAAAGAAAGAGAGGTCATATCCTATGAAAGAGACATCTTGAAAATGCCTAAAGAAAGTTATTGTTTTTCCATGGTGAAGGGATTGGAGTCCGTGTTGATGAAAACACCTTGGTGGTTGTGGTGGCTGGCAGTGGGCGATGAGGACAGTGCCTTCCCCTGATCATCTAGGTTGCGTCCTACAGAGGGAGGCCAGACTGCAGCTTAACCCCACTCCCCTAAGGGAGCAGGCCTAAGCCATCAGTAGGATATCCCCCGAGAGCTATCAGTAAGTGAGAGGGAGAAGGCTGGGCTGAGGGATGCCCCCTCCAGTGGATACATTTTGTGCACCTGGCCCCTAGTCTATATATATATATAAAAGCCTAAGTGACCTTTAAGACCCAGAGATTGGAACAACCCGAATGACCAAACAGTCATTATGATGCACACTGACCACCAGGTGGCAGACATTCAATGTAGGAGCTGCCCCTTGGTGATCAGTGTGCTCCCACAGCCAACTTCTTGTGGCCTCTCTCCCGAGCTGGCCACTCCCCCACCCCCGATAAGTCCTGATTGCCGGCCACGTTGAGGCACCTCACCAGTGTAAGAATTCATGAACCAGGCCTCTAGTTAAAGAATGAAAGTCCAAAAACTTCATTAAAAAAACATTTTACATATGTGAAATACGTATAACATAGGTTGTGGGATAATTCAATCTAAAAAATAAGGTTTGATTTTTTTTATGCCCCACCTAATATTTACAAAATAATAAAAAACTTACCCTCAATTATCTGTATTAAGTGACAAATGAAATCTTTTTAAGTTTTCAATAGTAGATATGTGTGTTGAAATTTTCTCATGATTCACATGACACTTAGGTAATTTCATTAAAAATAAAGATGTCACTTTAAATAAGCTCTTATACAAGGACTGATTTGCAACTGTCTTTTGTTTTTTTCTTCTCCTGAATATAATAAACTTAAAAGAGAAACTGAAGAGTGAAAAAGTATAGTGGATCCAAGTACATGTTAAATATACAATTTCTGTATAAAAAAATAATAAACACAGTACTTCAAATTTTATCTCCTCTAGAAATAGAATGTAATCAAAATGTAATGAACATTGGAATTAATAAATTAAAAATAAATGTACATAGGAGAGAAAAGTGTATTTCATTCAAGCTATAATTGTTTTCAACATTGTAAATTAATTCCTCAAATGAGTACCTTTCAGAGTACCCTACTTATTATCCATTCTTGTCTTTTTACTCAAACCTCAGTGTTTCTAAGTAGACTAAGCCATCACATTATTAAAAAGTAAAAAAAGGTGTTCATTAACGTGCCCTCTGACACTCTATCATGTCAATTTTCTTGCTAATTTTAATGTTGAAATACAGCTAAAGTGCAGAAAAAATTTTTTTCAAATGGCTACACAGAAACACATGGAGCCACCTGTATTGTTAGATGGATAACATTAATATCAACTCATTGAAAATGAATAAAGATGACAAGTAAAGTAAATACTTATTAAGTTACTAAATAAATTAAAATTTTATTTTTCCTATAGAAAACAATTTAGTAGAGCAGTGAATTGGTTGTATCTAAAGTCATATTCTGCATCCTGGTTTTGATTAGTACATTTATCTCAGAGCATGATCATGTCCAAACTACTTCCTTCTTTTTGTTCAGTTTTCTTATCCAAAAGCTATGAAAAAATATACCATAAAGTTATTAATAGAAATAAATTAGAATGTTTTTAAAGCATTTAGGTCATTGTCTACCACACAGTAAGCATCATAAATATTAATTATTTTTAGTATTTAGGTTTTTTATGCTATGTCTTTTTTCATCTGGCATTTTAACCTGTGACTAGATGTCATGTAAACAATCAATCATCTTTTCTGTAGCTGTAAAAAAATAGTTAATATTGCTTTAGATAATGTCAGCAACCCGGTGATTCTAAAACAATAGAGGAGAGGTGCAAGGAACCTAGATTCTGGAAATATGATAGAATGAATGCTAAATAGGAAAGTCAACTAATACAATAAGTAAGGAAAGACAATGAAATGTTAGCCAGGGGACATAAATTAACTTCACTTGAGAATTAAAGATTGGGTTCTAATTTTGTGAGGCATATGGCAGTCTTAGGAGGACTGGCAAACTTACAGTTTGGAAATTATATTATGTTTTAATTAGAGAAAGAAAGAACCAGCTATGACTATCTCCAGTTATTTTCTTTTGGAAGGAGCATTGGAAAAATACTAAGGTATCTGACTTCTAATCTAAACTCTATTAAGAACTATATGATCTTCAAAAATCACCTCCATGGACCTCATCTAATAAAAAAGATTTAGGCACATAAAGCAATAGTGTATGTTTTTGCAAATTTGGGGATGTTATTATAATATTAAATGGTGATTCTAAAGCCGTGAGCTGAATAAAACCTAGATATTTGTGTGAGGTGGGATTTTTCATTAACAAAATAGAGTAATACAAGAGATTAAATAAGAGTATTGAGTTTTTGTTATGTATGTGATTTTGTAAAGGATTTATTTTTAAATAAAAGAAAATAATTATTTAAACATTTTATTATTTTAAAATGTTGATCTAATAAATATTAATAGATATAATACACATAAACAAAATAATTAAATGTGTAAAGAAATTTTGACTTACATTTGTCCTTTCACTGAAATCCACTTTATTACATTTCTATTAATTATTTTCCTCATAGTCTTTCCCACAGTGATAAATTATATTCTCAGTTCATATTGCCTTCCAATAAAATCAACATGATATTTTCAAATGCACTATTATTTTCAAAAGAAGGTAAAATCATTGAGTAATTTTTTTAACTACCAACTACAATTGAATTACATGTCGACACTTATTTATCCTAAGGGAAGTTGTCATTTCCTTTACAAATACAGAAAATGAAAATTATTGTGAAAAAATACATATAATTTATTCATAAGATAATTTGTTATATAAGGGTTAAGATCTTACATTTGAATTTATGAATTCTAAGGACATTTCTATCCTGACTTTTTCAAGTCCTAGCGCCAATATCTATATACTAGAGGGCTGGTGCATAAAATTTGCGGACTGGGAGGTGGGGTTCCCTCTGTCTGGCCTGCATCCTCTCACAGTCTGGATGTTTGACTGCCTGTTAGGCCCACTCCTTGTGGGGATCATGGCTAAACAGTTGGTCAGACATCCCTTCGCAGTCCAGGACCCCTCGCTCCTTACCTGCTCCTTAGTGCTGCCCTCCTGCTCGCTGCTCCTTAGTGCTGCCACAGATGTGGGAGAGGCTCCTGCCACTGCTGCTGTTCTCCCCAGACTTGAGCCTGGCTTCTGGCTGAGTGGTGTACGCCCTGTAGGAACACACTGACCACCAGGGGGCAGATCCTGCATTGAGCATCTGCCCCTTGGTGATCAGTGCTCATCATAGTGACTGGTTGTTTTGGTTGTTCTGCCATAATGATCGCTTAGGCTTTTATTGTATACTAGGGACCTGGTGCACGAAAATCGTGCACTAGAGGTGGGTGATCCCTTAGCCCAACCTGCCCCCTCAAACATACTGGGAGTCCTCAGGATATGTCCTACTGACCACTCACCCCAGCCTGCCCAAGAAGAAAAGCCTCTGGCTGAGGCTTTAGGCCTTGGGCACCCAGCCATCACTGTGCAATGGGGCTGATGGCTGGCTCTATCCCAGCCATGCGTCCCACCCCAGCCCAGGCCTTTGCCCCAGCCATCTTGCACCCAGCTACCATGGGCCTTAGCCCCACCCCCTGGGCCCAGGCTTTCTCCCTGGCCAGCGCATGCCCTGCCTCCCTGGCCCAGGCCACCTTGGCCCTGCACCCCCCTGCAGCCTGGGCCACCTCAGCCCTACTCCCCAGTGGCCCGGACCACCTTGGCCCTGCCCCAGCTCCTAATTGGCTGGTGGGAGTGGCTTCTGGATGTAGCGAAGGTATGGTCAATTTGCATATTACTCTTTTATTAGATAGGCTACTAATAAAAGAGTAATATGATAATTAGACTGGGAAACCTTTCAGACATCCTTCTGGACAAAGCCATGGTGGCGGGGATAAGGCAAAGGTGGTTAGGGGCAATCAGGTCAAATAGCAGTGTAGTTAGGGGTGATCAGGTCACCAGGAGGAGCAGTAGGAGGTGAGCAGGCCAGCAGTAATGGACAGTTGGAGTCAATCAGGACAGCAGAGGTGTCAGTTAGGGGTGAACAGGCAATAGGGGGCATTTAGGGGTAAGCAGGCCAGCAGGGCGGCAGTTGGGGGCAAGCAGGCTGGCATGGGGGCAGTAGGGGGTGATAAGGCTGGCAGGCAGAGTGATTAGGGCTGATCAGGTAGGAAGGCAAGTGAGTGGTTAGAAGATAGTGATCCTGTATTGCAAGAGGGATGTCTGACTGCCAGTTTAGGCCCAATCCCCGAATCATGCCTAAACTGGTAGTCACACATCCCCTGAGGGGTCCCAGATTGGAGAGGGTGCAGGCTGGGCTGAGCCCCCTCACCCCTAGCCCCCATACATGAATTTCATGCACAGAGCCACTAGTCTATATATATATATATATATATATATATATATATATATATATATATATATATAAATAAAAGGCTAAGCAACCATCACATCCAAAACAATCAAACAGACAACAGAAGAGGCTGCATGGGGTGACCAAGCCAACAGGGGGGCAGTGAGAGGCAACCAAACAACTGAGAAGCAGGCTGCATGCGGTGACCAGGCCAGCAGGGGGTTAGTGAAGAGCAACGAAACAAGTAAGCAGCAGGCTGTGTATGGCTACCAGGCCCATTGGGGAAGGGCATTGGGGGTGATCATACTGGCAGTGGGGGGCATTAAGGGGCAAACAGGCTGACAGGAGGGCAGTTGGGGCAACCATGCCAGCATGGGGTTCAGCAAGGGGCAATCAGGCTGGTGGGGGGGGCACTAAGGGACAACAAGGCTGACAGGGGAGGCAGTTGGGGGTGACCAGGCCAGGAGGGGGGCAGTTAGGGGTGATCAGGCAGGTAAGCAGTTAGGAGCCAGTGGTCCTGGATTGTGAGAGGGAAGTCAGACTGCTGGTTTAGGCACAATCTGTAGTCTGATATCTCTCAAGGGTCTTGGATTGGAGAGGCTACAATCTGGGCTGAGGGGACCCCCCTCCCTGTGCACACATTTTGTGTACTGGGACTCTAGTATATATCCTATCTAATAAAAGAGTAATATGCAAATTGACCATACCTCTGATCAAGCCACATCCACAAGTCACACCCACAAGCCAAATAGGAGCAAATAAACCTCAACCAAGTCGGCTGTGGCCACTGAGAGCAGGAAGGAGGCATGGGTTTCACCAGCAATTGAGAAAGCCAAGCTTTACACCTGCCCTTACAGGCCTAGGCTTCCACTCAATGCTACAAAGTTTCAATTATAGAAGATATATCCCAACAGAAATGGTGGCAGCCACAGAGCTGGAGAGAGCAGAGGCTAGGGTTGCCCGGGCCATGGAGGAAGCTAAGCTTTTGCAACCCTAGTGCCAAGGCCTCCACTCTAAGCTACAAAGTTTCAATTATAGAATTTAAGTAAACCCATAAAGAAGTGGCTGTCGCCACAGAGCAAGCAGAAGGCTTGGCTCCACTCCAGGCTACAAAGATTCAACTGTAGATAATAAATTAATCCCATATCCCAGGGCCTCCACTTGGGTCACCAGGGGTGTGTGGCAGGCCTGCAAACCACCACAGGCCCCTCACCCAGGCTGCCTCACGCCCCAAAAGAAGCCCACCCTGATCTGGGACACTCTTCAGGGCAAATCAATGGGCAAACCAGCTGGCAAACCAGCTGATCCCAACCCATGCACCAGGACTCTATCATATCTAATAAAAGAGTAATTTGCAGATTGACCATCAATCTAACACACAAGAGGGCTGGCCCCCATGTGGTCAAAGATCCTGTCCCTATGTGGACACAAGATGGCCACCACAAGATGGCCAGCAAAGGAGGGCCATTGGGAAGTCCCAGGTCTGCAAAGGAGGGCAGTTGTGGACAATCAGGCCAGCAGGAGAGGGCAGTTGGGAGGAACCAGGCCTGCAAGGAAGGGCAGTTGGGAGTGACCAAGCCTGGAGGGGAGGGTAGTTAGGGGTAACCAGGCCAGCAGAGGGAAGTTGGGGGCAAATATGCTGGCAGAGGATCAGTTAGACATCAATTAGGCTGGCAGGGTAGTGGTTAGGGGGTGATCAGGCTGGCAGGCAGAAGCAGTTAGGGGCAATCAGGGAGGCAGGCATGCGAACAGTTGGGAGCCAGCAGTCCTGGATTGTGAGAAGGATGTCCAATTGTCTACTTAGGCCTGATCCTATTGGACAGGCAGTTGAACATCCCGAGAGGGTTCCCATATTGGAGAGGGTGCAGGCTGGGCTGAGAGACACCCCCCGCCCCCATGCACGAATTTTGTGTACCAGGCCTCCAGTATAAATATAAAACTCTAAGTGACCTTTAAAACAGGTCAACTGGCGAGTAGCTCTGAAGCTCCCTGGCCACCAGGTGGCAAACTCAATGCAATATGGAGTTCCCAAAGCCAATCTCTCATGGCCTGCCAAATTCCTGCGGTCCCTTTCCCTGCTGGCTGGCCTGCTTGGGCCCCAATTGGGTCTGGCAAGATGATCCTGGTTGGCCCTTAACTCCAGCCAGGCTGAGGGACCCCACCGATGCACAAATTCATGTACCAGGCGGGTCTCTAATCTAAATATAACATGGGAAGTCAGAAGTAACATAATTTTTAATTCATTGTCAATGGTCTTTCAAGAATGGCTTTTTATTTTCTTTTTTCCAGAAAGCATTCAGAATGTAGACCGTCATGAAAAAATGTACTCTAAGACTGGAGTAGGAAGGAATTTTCGTACAGGATAATTTCTACTTTATTCTCAGAAATAATCTGGGTATGAATAGTGTTGGGCATTGGCCTAATGAGAGTTTCATTTTCTCTGCTTAAAATCTGTTCAAATCAAACTATTTACTATCATTCTTGTATGTTTTTTTGTTATTAATTTGTTTTTTTTTGCAATGGAAGTAATATTAAAAAATAATAGAAGTGGGAGAACCAAGATGGCGGCATAGGGAAAACACTTATCTTGCTGTCATACTCAACAATTTTAATACTACAACTTAACGAAAGCACAAACACCTTCCAGAATCACCAGAAAGCTTGCTGAGTGAAAATTCCACAAATAAAAGTGAAAATAAGACACTGTGACTTGGAGGAGCGGCGGCGGACAGCGTTGAAAGATTCACGCAGAGAGAGGTTTGGAGCGTGCGTCAGTGGAGTGGGCGGGGGGCTAAAAACCCGCCAGTTTTCTCGAACGGGGGAGACAAAGACGTCCCACTGGACTGATTTTCCAGCTTTGGGCAAAGTCCAGGGAACCCACTATCATACGGGGTGAAAACTGGACAGAGGGATGGCACGCCGAAACTCGGGCGCTACAGGGGTCTCCCGGCTTGTGGGGAAGGCAGCTTGCTCAAACAGCTTGGCTGCTTGACCACTCAGAGAGCGCTCTGCGACTTGCTTTCTCATTCGGAAAACCATCAGTCTGCTTTGTTTTACTACCCTGGGTGAGACATTGGGGGTGCAGACTCATTTGGGGAGAGTCTGAATTCCCCGGCAGCCGGTGGAGCTCCACAGTGGCTGTCTCTCAGAGGTGCTGGCAGCCATTGCCCCCGGCAAAGATTCCCTGGGGCAGCATAGGGCAGAGCTAACGCTGTCTGCTTGGCCCGGAGACTCTGCCCATCCAACCTGAGCACAGCTGAACTTCACAGACAATTGGCCTGGAGGTCAACCCCTCCAAGTGGTAACAACGATTAACCTGAGCTTAACTTCAGCAAGACTGTGCAACCCATATCCACCTCAGGTAACTGGGGAGGTTGAGCCACTGTCCCTAGTAGGAAGTCTACCACACAAAGCTAATTGACCAACTCAGGGAAGCAGCCGCCATGCAGAGACATGGAAAGAAATCAGATGTGAAAGAAATGGAGGAAAAAAAAACATGACTGGACATGGAATTCAAAACCACGGTTATAGGGCTTCTCAAGTGGCTCCAACAAAAGGCCGAGGCCTATAAAGAAATAAGCGAGACTGCAAAGGAAATGAATGAGTCCTACAAGGAAATGAATGAGACCCTCAAGGATATGAACGAGACCTGCAAGGAAATGATCAAGACCAACGTGGAAATGAAGGAGACCCTCAAGGATATAAAGGAGACTCTCAAGAATATGAAAAAGAACCAACCAGAAATTAAGCATACACTGACTGAAATAAAAAATATTATACAAAGAACTAAAAGTGCTCTGGAGCACCCCAAGAACCAAGTTCAAGATTTGAAATACAAAGAGGGAAAATCCACTCAGCTGAAAAAGCAAGAAACCAAAAGAATCCAAAAAATTGAAGATAGTGTAAGGGGCCTTTGGGACAACCTCAAGCATACCAACATCCAAAATATAGGGTTGCCAGAAAAAGAGAGAGAGCAAGACAATGAAAACCTATTTGAAGAAATAGTGACCGGAAACTTCCCACACCAGGTGAAAGAAATTGACTTAGGAGTCCAAGAAGTGCACCGAACCCCAATATACAGGAACCCTAAGAGGACCACACCAAGGCACATCATAACTAAAAGGCCAAGAGTAAAAGACAAAGAGAGAATATTAAAAGCAGCAAGAGAAAAACAATTGGATACCTATAAGGGAGCACCCATATGATTGTCAGCGGATTTCTAAACAGAAATGATGCAGGCCAGACGGGAGTGGCAAGCAATATTCAAAGTGATGAACAGCAAGAATCTACAACCAAGATTCCTCTATCCAGCAAAGCTATCATTGAGAATTGAAGGCCAGATAAAGTGCTTTGCAGATAAGAAAAAGCTAAAGGAGTTCATCACCACCAAACCAATATTATATGAAATGCTGAAAGATATTCTTTAAGAAGAGAAAGAAGAAAAAGATAAAAGTATAAATTAGGAACAACAAATACACATCTATCAACAAATGAATCTAAAAATCAAGTGAATTAATAAGCTGATGGACAGGATAAACTGGTGAATGTGACAGAATCACGGACATAGAGAGGGAATGGACTGACAACTTTTGGGGAGAAAGGGGGTGTGGGAAGTGCAGCAAGAGACTGGACAAAATTCATGCAACTATGGGAGAGGACAGTGGAGGGGGGTGAGGGTGGAGGGTGGGATGGGTACCAGGTGGATGGGAACTATAGGGGGAAAAAAGGGGGAACAATGTAATTAATAAACTGAAAAATAAAGATTAAAAAATAATAGAAGTGGATGAGAAATAGGTATGGGGGATAAATGGTGACAAAATACCTTTCTATATACTGTAAATTTATATTCTGTAAATTTAAGAATTAGAAAATTAATAAATTATTTGTCTGAGATTTTATTCTGCTTGCAAGATACCAAGTTAGCTGAGCACAGACCCATAGATGCTGACAGAAGGCATGCAGCTCCTGGGTCAGAGACAGAGGCCTGACTGACTGCATCATTTATCCTTAAGACAGTATCAAAAGTAGATTTAACAAGTGGGAAAATACTATATACTAATTAATACAGTGTCATAGAATATTAGTTTTCTAAATTATAAGATAAAAATAAAAAGCAATCCAATTTGAATATCAAACAAATATTTTTGTTTTAATTTTGTTCTGTATAAAAGATAATTGATTCTAAGGTACACATGGTAAAGTAGGGCTAAGAGTCTCCTGGAAGGGGGCGGGGGGAAGGGTGGCAACAACAGTAGAAGGAATATAATCTTATGAAGCATTTAAGTCTACTACTCAGCTTTTATATTCAAGACAGCCCTACAACATTAAAGAAATTAAAATAGAAATCAAGAAAGCAAGCTACAATAGCCTAAGAAAAACCTAGAATTAGACCTAAATGATTATAAAACTTAGTCTATGTTAAAAATATTAAACCAATGGTGGGGACTTGACTAGTAATCTCTAATTACTAAGTAAATGATGAAAATTTAATAAATTAAATTAGGGACACTGAAAAAAAAACTATTTGGAAAATAAAAAATAAAATTCTATCAATACCCCAGAACACCACTTGCTTCAAAAGGCAAATATTTTTTTTCAACAATAAAGAATTAAAAAAATAAAAATTAAAAGGAATCTTTTAAAAATGGTAGCCTGGAAATAATATAGATATATTGAATTTTAACCAAGAAACACAGAAATCAAATTATGAATATAAATCTAGGAACAATAAATGAAAAACTCATAAAGTTCACTTTATGAAATCAAAACACTCTGGAAACATAAAATAATAATCAAACTCAACAAACATCCAGTTCCAAGATGGTGGAGGAATAAGTGAAAGCTACAGTGACACTTTCCCAGGGCAGAAACTGAAATTACAACTAAAATATAGAAAAATTACCCGGAATAATCAACTGAAGACTAGCTGCAGAGAACCCCGTAGACCAAAGATGGAGAGTGGAGACCTCATAGAGACTGGTAGGAAGTGCAAAGGTGCAAAAGAGCTGTCTGGGATCCGTAGACAGCAGCTGAAGTTCCAGAGGGATATTTCAGCTGTGGGCAGTTACCACTGAGAATACTATGGTCTAAACCCAAGCTTGGATGGCCATCCCAGAGTACCAGAACTGAGAAAAGTGCCCAGAAAACATCTAACTGGGAAAAGAAAAAGGGTTGCTGTATGGAGCCATCTCCCACTCCCATTTCCAGTTTGATGTGCAATTATTCAACAGTAATATAAAACTTCTTTGAATGCCACTTTCAACTTACATTAGATAATCTATCAATCCATTTTTCTTTGGAGAATTTTCAGCTATAGTCATCCCCCCTAGAGAAATAATCATATTTACTTGCTAAGTCTTCTGCACCAATATGCTTATGGAATAAACTTTATCTACTCTTATTGGAAGGTCTACTCAATGGATCCCAGGTCTTCCTCTTCCTTTGGTCTACTCCCTTATTTTAGTGGAGTAAAACCTCTTGGAGTTTTCTGAGAAAGAGTGTATTTGAAGCTTTGAATGCCTGAAAATGAATGTTTTTATTATTTAACTTTAATTTATATTTTGGCTCATAAAAAATTTTAGAGTGAAGAAGCATAAAAAGTCAATTGGAATGTCTGTGACTATTAACAGGATTTGTTGACTGTTGGTCCTCACTGTGGAGTGAGAATTGCTTGTTTCAATTTAAAGACAATTTTTAATTCACTTTTGCAGAAATTTTCTTTGTCCTGTTTAAATTCTTTAGAAAGAAAAAAAAGAGAAGTTTTCAAATCTCCAGTGAAGGAAAATGTGTAGGCAACAGAATATTTTTAAGTATTTGGAAGAGAACTAATAGCAACTATTCCTTTTTATAATTATTTTTATTGTTTAAAGTATTGCAAGTAGTAGTACATATATCTTCTTTTTGTCCCCCATTTACCTCTCCATGTCTTCCCCTACCTACATTACATGACCTTACCTCCCCCTCCCCAGTGTTTTGTATCCATTGGTTATGCTTATATGCATGCATACAAATCCTTCAGTTGTTCTCTTACAGCCCCCTCTTCCCAACCTACCCTGCCTTCCTGCTATAGTTTGACAACCTGTTCAGTGCTTCTTTGTCTCTGTTATCTATTTTTTCCAGTTTCTTTTCTTTAAAAATTATTGCCTGTGCAGACTATAAACAAACATATAATAACAAAAAAATATGAGTCCAAATTTCAATGTCCAGCAGTTCTGAGTCCCAGTTTCAAGTGGGAAAATACTATATACTAATGTGTACATGTCAAAAATACTGTATGCTTATGTGTACATTTCAAAATTGATACCTGGCTGGTGGATACATGGTGGCAATGCAGGTCTGCCCCTCTCTGGTTTGGTCCTGGACAACCTGCTGTGAAACACAGCTGCTGACTGCTAGCATGGGAAGGTGTCTTCAGTGTCTTCCATCTCTAGACTGTATCTCCTCTTGTCTTTGTGGTTGGAGCAGACCTGACAATTCCACTCTGTTGCAGAAATCCACTTGGTCTTGAAGTTGTTTTCTGAAAATATATAAATATATTCTCAACCAAAAGTTAATAAAGGAATATTTTCTATAAAATTGACTTGGGATCCTTTTTAGTTTGCCCAAATGATTCTCTTTGGCTTATTTAGACACCAGATGTATTTTTCATGGGTGTCTTGCTATTAGCATTACAAATGAAAATTAATTTTGTAAAATAAAAATTTTCTAGATTTAATTTACTTACAGAATATTTTCCTTACATGATATTACCCTTCTATCCCCCCTTTTTTGATTAATGGATGATTTTGTAAATTTTATATTGCAGTCTTGATAACTTTACATTTAAATTTTTTGGACAAAAATATGACTACTTTAAGTTCATTGCATGTTAGTTAGGATGCAATGAAAAACAATTGCTTAACATGTAACTACTCTTTATAGATTGCTTCAATCCATTTTTATAATATATTCCCTCCCCATTTCAAAGTGCTTTTTGTTGCCCTGATTTGGAAGCCAGCTAAAGTATTCCCCAGAAGCCATTCTTACCCTATATCACAACCATTAGGAGGGCTTGTTAAAACATTTTTCCTGGACACATTTTCAGAGTTTGTGATTCCTTGGTAGTGGTGGTGCCTGAAATTTGCTAGCAACTTGCCTGGTGATGTTGCTGGTCCAAGAACTACTGTGATACAAAAGGCTTAGAAATATTACATATTCTTTCACTGCAATATGTATAATATACCTTTACACATAATTCTCACTATAATTAAATAAAAGCAAAATTTGTCAATCTCATGCAATCCCAATTAGAGATCATTATCTGTATTTTTAGGGTTCTTCAAAAGAAGTTTGACCAGTTGTATCTCAGAGTGCCCAGATTAGAAGTAACTTTATCATGGAAAAAGGGCTTTAGCAACGTGAATACAACTTTGAGCTCCAGAACCAGGGAACCAGGATTCCTTGTCTGTGTGCTCAATGTGAGTAAGCCTCATCTGCTTAAGTTCCATCATCTCCTCTGAAAATATCAATACCTCTTATTTTTTATCTTATTTTTTTAATCTTTATTGTTCAGTTTATTAATTACATTGTTTCCCCTTTTTATTCCCCTATAGCTCCCCTCCACCCTGTACCTATCCCACCCTCCACCCTAACCTCCCCCTCCCCACTGTCCTCACCCATTGTTGCTAGATTTTTGTCCAGTCTCTTGCTGCACTTCCCACAACCCTTTTCTCCCCAAGAATTGTCAGTCCATTCCCTCTCTATGTCCATGTCTCTGTTATATTCACCAGTCTATCCTGTTCAACAGCCTATCAATTCACTTGATTTTTATGTCATTTGTTGATAGATGTGTATTTGTTGTTCATAATTTTCATCTTTAGCTTTTTCTTCTTCCTCTTCTTAAAGAATATCTTTCAGCATTTCATATAATGTTGGTTTGGTGGTGATGAACTCCTTTAGCTTTTTCTTATCTGCGAAGCACTTCATCTGACCTTCAATTCTGAATGATATCTTTGCTGGATAGAGTAATCTTGGTTGTAGATTCTTGCTGTTCATCACTTTGAATATTTCTTGCCACTCCCGTCTGGCCTGCATCGTTTCTGTTGAGAAATCCGCTGACAGTCGTATGGGTGCTCCCTAATAGGTAACCAACTGTTTCTCTCTTGCTGCTTTTAATATTCTCTCTTTGTCTTTTGCTCTTGGCATTTTAATTATGATGTGCCTCGGTGTGGTCCTCTTAGGGTTCCTATATATTGGGGTTCGGTGCACTTCTTGGACTCCTAAGTCAATTTCTTTCACCAGGTGTGGGAAGTTTTCAGTCACTATATCTTCAAATAGGTTTTCATTGTCTTGGCCTCTCACTTTTTCTGGCACCCCTATAATTCGAATGTTGGTATGCTTGAGGTTGTCCCAGAGGCCCCTTACACTATCTTCAATTTTTTGAATTCTTTTGGTTTCTTGCTTTTTCAGCTGAGTGGATTTTCCCTCTTTGTATTTCAAATCTTGAACTTGGTTCTTGGTGTGCTCCAGTGCACTTTTAGGTCTTTGTATAATATTTTTTGTTTCAGTCAGTGTATGCTTAATTTCTGGTTGGTCCTTTTTCATATCCTTGAGAGTCTGCTTTATATCCTTGAGGGTTTCTTACATTTCCTTGTAGGACTCATTCATTTCCACGTTGGTTTTGATTATTTCTTTGCAGCTCTCGTTTATATCCTTGAGGGTGTTGTTCATTTTCTTGTAGGACTCATTCATTTCCTTTGTGGTCTTGCTTATTTCCTTATAGGCCTCGATCTTTTGTTGGAGCCCCTTAAAAAACCCTATAGCCGTGGTTCTGAATTCCATGTCCAGTCTTTTTTTTTCCTCCATTTCTTTTACATCTGATTTCTTTCCATGTTGCTGCATGGTGGCTGCTTCCCTGAGTTGGTCAATTAGCTTTGTGTGGTAAACTTCCTACTAGGGATAGTGGCTCAGCCTCCCTGGTTACCTGAGGTGGATATGGGCTGCACAGTCTTGCTGAAGTTAAGCTCAGTTAATCGTTGCCAGCACTTGGAGGGTTGACCTCCAGGCCAATTGTCTGTGAAGCTCAGCTGTGCTCAGGTTGGGTGAGCGGAGTCTCCGGGCCAAGCAGACAGCGTTAGCTCTGCCCTATGCGGCCCCAGGGACTCTGTGCCGGGGGCAATGGCTGCCAGCACCTCTGAGAGAGAGCCGCTGCGGAGCTCCACCGGCTGCCGGTTGCCGGGGAATTCAGACTTTCCCAAAATGAGTCTGCATGCGCAATGTCTCACCCAGGATCGTAAAACAAAGTAGTCTGACGGTTTTCTGAATGAGAGGCAAGTCGTGGTGTGCTCTCTGCGCCGTCACGCAGCCGAGCTGTTCGCACAAGCTGCCTTCTCCACAAGCCAGCAGACCCGGCCGCACCCGAGCTTTGGCGTGCCCTCCCACTGTCCAGTTTTCACCCCGTGTGATAGTGGGTTCTCTGGACTTCGCCCAGAGCTGGAGAATCAGTCCAGTGGGACTCCTTTGTCTCCCCGTTCGAGAAAACTGGCCGGTTTTCAGCCGCCCGCCCTCTCCGCGGCGTCCACTCTAAACCTCTCTTCGAGCGAATCTTTCAATGCTGTTCGCTGCCGCTCCTCCGAGTCACAGTGTCTTATCTTCACTTTTATTTGTGGAATTTTCACTCGGCGAGCTTTCCGGTGATTCTGGAAGGTGTTTGTTCTTTCCTTAAGTTGTAGTATTAAAATTGCTGATTATGACGGCAAGATAGGTGTTCTACCTTTGCCGCCATCTTAGTTCTGCTTTTTTTAATCTTATTTTTAAAATTTTATCAGATAATAGATGCAAATGATTTATTGAGCGCTTGGCCCACAGTAAGCTCTAAATATATTGGGTGTGTACCCAGAGTCTTGTCATCTCCAATGAACTGCTGCTATGACTAATAAAAGGACCTGGGATTCAGAGGCTGACTAAGCTCTAATGGAAACCTACAGCTTCAAGTGTAATATCTGCATTTGAGAAAATATGACTATCATGATCCTTCTGGCTTCTGGGACACAAGAAATAACACCCTTTGTCCCTGCCTCAGAAAACTTGTGTCTTTGGTCAGCAGTAATGAATGTGTGGCAGCTAAATATTTAGCTTGTACGTAGAGTAGAAACCAAAACAAAATACTCCAAAGTTTTTAACAGCTTTTCTTTCTTTTTTAAATTTAATATTTTTAGGTTATATATATATATATATATATATATATATATATATATATAGTAAAATTAAATTTAATAAAATTTATTTTTAACAGAGAGAAAGGTAGAGGGATAGAGAATTAGAAACATCAATCAGCTGCCTTCTATACAACTCCTACTCAGGATGTGTCCACAACCCAGGTACATCTCCTTGAGCAGAATTGAACCTGTGAACTTTCAGTCTGCAGGCCAATACTCTATCTACTGAGAAAAACTGGTTAGAACAACAGTTTCATTTTTTTTTAATCCTCATTTGAGGGTATTTTTTTTCCATTGATTTTATTTTATTTTTAGAGAGATAGTGTAGTGGAAGAAAGAGAGAACCATCAATCTGAGAGAAGCATAGTGATGGGTTGTCTCCGGCATACATGCTTACTGAGGCCCTGGATTGAGCCTATAGTCAAAGTGCATGCCCTGAACCTGACCCTTTGGTGTGAGGGCCAATGCTCCAGCCACTGAGGAAAACCTGCCAGGGCTTAATGGATTCTTTGAATGCTGGTTATCCTTTAGTTGTTCCATAAAGATAAATAGACTTAAAAAAATGAACCTCTATATATGCCCTGGTGGATGTGTCTCAGTTTGTTGGATGTCTTCCCATGTAACCAAACTGTGCTTGTTCAATTCACAGCCAAGGCAAGTGTCTAGATTGCAGGCTAGATTGCAGGAGCCAGCCAATGGATTTTTCTTTCTCAAATCAATGTCTTTCTCTCCCCTTCTCTTTTAAATCAATTAAATGCATTTTTAAAAGTAATTAAATAAACCTCTGTAATATGAAATTACAAACAAGTTACTTTTTTCCTTTTTTAAAATGTCTTTTATTTACAGTATAATTTATATTTAATAGTAGTGCACATGTTTTCCTCCCCCCCCCCCAATATCCTCCCCGCAGCCTCCCTTACCTCGCAGCACATGTTCCCACCTGCCCCCCTCCCCGCCCTAGTGTCTTTCATTCATTGGTTATGCTCATATGCACGTACACAAGTCCTTCGGTTGATCTCCCCCAGCATCTGCCTCCCACCCACCCCAAACTTCCCCCTGTAGCTTGAGAGCCTGCTCAAGGCCACCCTGTCTCTATATCAATCACTCTCCCCTGTTTCTTTTCTTCAAAAAATATCTTGCCTCTGCATACTAGAGACAAACGTATAATAACAAAAAATGTTTGAGTGTCAGTTTCAATGTCCAACTAACTGTTCTGAGTCCCAGGTTCCATGTCAAATAGTTCTTTATGTGTACATGTCAGCAATGGTATCCAGATGGTGGACACATCGTAGCAATGCAAGATCCATTCCTCTCCTGCAGCCATGCACACCTGCCTACTGCTAGCATGGCAAGGTGTTGTCAGTGTCCCCATCTCTGGACCATCCTCGTGAATGGAACAGACCCGTCAGTTTCTAACTGTCGCAGGAACCCACATGGTCTTGGAGTTGTTCTCTGAAAACAAACAAACACATTCTCAACCAAAAGTTAACAAACGGATCCTCACTGCAAAATAGACTTGGGATTCTTTTTTATTTTTGCCTAAATGATTTTCCTTTGGCTTATTTTGACACCATGTGTGTTTCTTCATGGGTGTCCTGCTGTTGGCTTTACAAAAGGAAGTTACTTTTCTGGAGTAAGAATTTTCTAGATGTATTTTAGTTACAGATATTTTTCCTTACATGATATTACCTCACTGCCCCCTCCCCTTTTTTGATTAAGGGGAACTTTTGGAAATTTTATATTGCAGTCTTGATAATTTTAAATTTAATTTTTGCACACAAATATTACTGCTTTAAGTTCTTTAGATGTTATGCAATTTTACAGTGAGATGAACTACTAATAGATATTTTAGTTAATGTTTTAGGAACAGTTTTTTGTCCAGTACACTTAAATTTTCATGGGTATTCACTTATTTCACTTGGCCAATTTAAATTAACCAGAAAACTTGATTACTATTTTACTGTCAATTTTAATATTCAAGCAGAAATCTTAGTTTACCCTGTAAATATTAGTGGAATGGAGTATTTGCATTTTTGAGTAGGTCCTGAGCATTCCTGGTAACAGATTGAATTTAGATATAGAGCAGCTATTGCTGCCTGAGTCTCTGTCTACCACCTGAGTCCCAGTCTGAGTTGTGTGTGGGAGGCGAAGCAGCCATAGGGGCAGGAGACCTCCCTCAGGAGGGGTGAGAATTCCAGCCCCTGCAAGGTTTGTGGATGAGGGTCTGTGCCCCACCTCTGTTGACCTTTTAGTTTTCTCCTGTTAGCCCCTCTGCGACTGTGCCTGTCTTAAGTTGTTCCTTCCCTGAAGAATCTTATCCGTCTCTGGCTAACCAGCCATCCTCCGGGGCCAAACAGGGTGATGTGAGGTTCAGTTCTGTCTCCTTTGTAGTCTATGCCCCCATGGCCTCCACGTCCAGCACCTGCCTTGGGGGTCCCCTCACCTGTTGGTGAGGTCCCGGTGCTGATCACATATCTCAGGGAACCCAGGTTTCTTCTCCAGAGAGGGCCCAGGTCACACCATTTGTCCGGATACAGATCCATGGTGCCATCTGCCCAGAGGTTTCAGCCACACCTTGAACTGGAAGCTCAGGCAACAGCTGTGTGTATTTGAATAGTAAGAAGAGGGTCCCTCTTGCCAAAAAGGGCCAGAAGTGCCAATATAGAATGTTCAGATGCCTTCCCAGTGCCTTAATTCCTTTGGAAAGGGATTAATTCCTTTCCTTTCCTATCCTTTTTTTAAATTGCTGCCCAACATTCAAAGAATTAGTTTGTAAGTTTATTTGGGATAATTGTATAATATGCTGTTGTCAAATATCAAAAATTATAATGACATTGTAGAATAATATCATGTAAGGGTATTATGGTATCACAGGAGGTTAAGGGGGCCTAGCCTAAGGACTGGTGTCCATAAGAGATGACAATCTCTAGGCCATGTCAATTCAATCTCAAACTAGCTGCCAATTTTTTTTATAACTTTATATCAACTTTGTCAGGGATGTAAAAACACAAATTACTTACCTTAGTTCAAGCATTCAAATATATTGACTTTCCCCCTTACTAGCACGACCTGCCACTAACCCTGAGGTTTGACATTCTGATGGACCTTTCTCAGTCTCTGGATCCATTCTTGTTCATCAGTCCATGTGATTCATTATATTCCTTTCGCTGCCTGGCTAATTTCACTTAGCATAATGCTCTCCAAATCCACCCATGTTGTTACAAATGGTAGGAGCTCCTTCTTTTTTACCGCAGTGTAGTATTCTATTGTGTAAATGTACCATAGTTTTTTAATCTACTCATTTGCTGATGGGCACTTAGGTTGTTTCCAAATCTTAGCTATGGTAAATTGTGCTGCTATGAACATAGGGGTGTATATATCCTTTCTAATTCGCATTTCTAGTTTCTGGGGGTATATTCCTAGAAGTGGAATCACTGGGTCGAATGGGAGCTCCATTTTTAGTTTTTTGAGGAAACTCCATACTGTTCTCCACAGTGGCTGCACTAGTCTAAAATCCCACCAGCAGTGCACGAGAGTTCCTTTTACTCCACATCCCCGCCAGCATCTTTTGTTGATTTGTTGATGTAAGCCATTCTGACAGGTGTGAGATGGTACTGCATAGTCGTTTTGATTTGCATCTGTCAGACAATTAGTGACTTTGAGCAAGTTGTCTTATGTCTCTGGGCCTTCCTTTTGTCTTCTTTCGAAAAGATTCTATTTAGGTCTGTTGCCCATTTTTTATTGGATCATTTGTCCTCCTTTGATTGAGTTGTGTGAGTTGCCTATAGATGCTTGAGATTAAACCTTTATCACTGATAACATTTGCAGATATGTTCTCCTACACAGTGGGTTTTCTTGTTGTTTTGTTGATGGTTTCTTTAGCTGTGCAAAAGCTTTTTATTTTGATGTAGTCCCATTTGTTTATTTTGTCTTTAGCTTCCATTGCCCTGGGAGCACTATCATCGAAGAAGTTCTTTCGGCATATGTCTGAGATTTTTCTTCCTGTGGATTCCTCTAATATTTTTATGGTTTCCCATCTTAAATTTAAGTCCTGTATCCATTTTGAGTTTATTTTTGTGTATGGTGTAAGTTGGTGGTCTAGTTTCATTTTTTTGCATGTATCTGTCCAATTTTCCCAACACCATTTATTGAAAAGACTGTCTTGACTCCATTTTATGTTCATGCCTCCTCTGTCAAATATTGATTGAGCATAGTGGTTTGGGTTGATATCAGGATTCTCTATTCCATTCCATTGATTTATGTGTATGTTCTTGTGCCAGTACCAGGCTGTTTTGAGAACAGTAGCTTTGTAATACAGCTTGAAATCTGGTATTGAAATCTCACCGGCTTTATGCTTCTTTCTCAGGATTGTTGTGGCTATTTGGGGCCTTTTTTTTTTTTATTCCAGATGAATTTTTGGAGAGTTCTTTCCAGGTCTGTGAAATATGCCATTGGTATTTTAAAGGGGAGTGCATTAAGTTTGTAGATTGCTTTGGGTAGTATGGACATTTTGATGATGTTGATTCTCCCAATCTATGAAAATGTATGTTCTTCCACCTGTTTACATCTTCCTCTATCTCTTTTGTTAGTGTCCTGTAGTTTTCAGGGAATAGGTCTTTTACCTCCTTAGTTAAGTTTATTCCTAGGTATCTTAATTTTTTTGGTGTGATGGTAAATGAGATTCCTTTTTTAGTCTCTCTTTCTATAAATTCACTATTAGTGCATAGAAATGCCATAGATTTCTTGGCATTAATTTTGTAGCCTGCTACGTTGCTGAACTCATTTATTAAGTCTATTAGTTTTTTTTATGGAGTCTTTCGGGTTTTTTATGTACAATATCATGTCATCTGCAAATAAGGATAGTTTTACTTCTTCTTTTCCAATTTGAGTGCCTTTTATTTCTTCTCCTTGTCTAATTGCAATGGCTAACATCAAAGAATTAGTTTGTAAGTTTATTTGGGATAACTGCATAATATGCTGTTGTCAAATATCCAAAGATTCTATTTAGGTCTGTTGCCCAGTACTATTTTGAACAGGAGTGGTGAGATTGGGCATCCCTGTCTTGTTCCTGTTCTTAGGGAAAATGGTTGCCGTTTTGGCCCATTGAGTATGATGCTTGCTGTTGGTTTATCATATATGGCTTTTATTATGTTGAGGTATGGCCCTTCTATTCCTACCTTGTTGAGAGTTTTTATCAAGAAAGGATGTTGGATTTTGTCAAATGCTTTTTCTGCATCAATTGATATGACTATGTTATTTTTACCTCTCAATTTGTTTATGTGATGTATCACATTTATTGATTTGTGGATATTGTACCATCCTTGTATTCCTGGGATAAATCCTACTTGGTCATGGTGTATGATCTTTCTCGTGTACTGCTGAATCTGATTTGCTAGAATTTTATTGAGGATTTTGGCATTTGTATTCATGAGGGATATTGGCCTGTAATTCTCTCTCATTGTATTGTCTTTGTCTGCTTTTGGTACTTGGGTGATGCTAGCTTCATAGAAGGCGTTTGGAAGTTTTCCATCCTCTTCAATTTTCCAGAATAGTCTGAGGAGGATAGGTTCTAGTTCTTCCTTGAATGTTTGGTAAAACACCCCTGTGTAGCCGTCTGGCACCGGGCTTTTGTTTGCTGGAAGCTTTTTGATGACTGCTGCAATTTCTTCCATTTTAATTGGTCTATTGAGCTATTTAGATTCTTCCTGATTGAGTTTTGGGAGGTTATATTTTTCTAGGAATATATCCATTTCCTCCAGGTTGTCCAGTTTGTTGGAGTAGAGTTGTTCATAGTATTTTTTTTAACAATCCTTTGTATTTCAGTGGGGTCTGTTGTTATTTCACCTCTTTCATTTCTGATTTTATTTATTAGGGTCCTCTCTCTTTGCTTCTTGGTGAGCCTGGCTAGAGGTTCATCAATCTTGTTTATCCTTTCAAAGAACCAGCTCTTGGTTTTTTTGATCTTCTGTATTGTTTCTTTGGTCTCTATGTTGTTTATCTCTGCTCTGATCTTTACTATTTCCTTCCTTCTACTTACACTGGGCTTTTCTTGTTGCTCTCTTTCTAACCCTTTGAGTTGTTGGGTTAGATAATTTATTGCTGCTGTTTCTTATTTTTTGAAGTAGGATTGTAGAGCTACGAACTTCCCTCTTAAAACTATCCATAGATTTTGGATTGTTGTGTGATCATTGTCATTTGTTTTCATGATGTTTTCTATTTCTTCCTTGATCTCTCTAGTAGCCCAGTCACTTTTTAATAGCATGCTATTTAGTCTCCATGTGTTTGATTTCCTTGGATTGTTTTTATTGTAGTTGATTTCCAGCTTTATGTCATTGTGATCTGGGAATATGCTTGATACGATTTCTATCTTCTTGAATTTGGAGAGACTTTGCCTATGACCCAACATATGGTTTATCTTTGAGAATGACTCATAGGCACTTGAAAAGAATGTATACTCTGTAGCTTTGGGGTGAAATGATCTGAAGATGTCAATTAATTCCATCTGGTCTAGTGAGTCATTGAGGATTGATGTTTCTTTACTGACTTTTTGTTTAGAGGGTTTTTCCAATGGTGATAATGGGGTATTAAAGTCTCCTACTATGATTGTATTGCTGTCTATCTCTTCCTTGATATCATCCAGGAGCTTTTTTATGTATTTGGGTGTTCCTGTATTCGGTGCATAAATGTTTACCAGAGTTATTTCTTCTTGTTGGATTGCTCCCTTTAGTATTATGTAGTGGCCTTCTTTATCTCTTGTTATGTCCTTCACGTTGAGATCCAATTTTTCAGATATAAGTATTGCTACCCCATTTCCATTCGCCTGAAGAACCTTTTTCTATCCTTTCACTCTCATTCTGGGTGCTTCTTTTTTTGGAGGTGGGTTTCTTGTAGACAGCAGATATTTGGGTCATATTTTCTTATCCAGTCCATTACCCTATGTCTTTTGATTGGAGCATTTAAACTATTTACATTTAAAGTTATTATTGATAGGTACTTATTTGTGGCCATTTTTGTACTGTACCCAGCAAGGCTACCAATTAAAATTGAAGGTCAAATCAGGAGCTTCACAGACAAAAAAATGTCTAAGGGAATATATTACCACCAAACCAGCAATGCAAAAAAATGCTAAAGGGTCTGTTGTAAAAAGCAATAGGAAGCGAAGAAAGAACACAGGGTCAAAGAACAAAGAACAAGTTACTTTTTATATGTACAAATATATGAGTTTTTACGTCCTTTAAATCCTAGGTAAGTTTCTATAAATATTTACCAAGTTTAATTTGTTAAATATTTTTTGTACTTGTGAGACCATAATATGGGTTTTTGTACATATGGTTTCGAGGTTAATATCATGAAAATGAAGATTACCAATGAAATTCAATCTGATTTCTTTTAAAATACAATATCTGTGAAAGTAATGCTCTTACTATTTCACAAATGTCTTCTTTTGCAGAGAAGTCAACCTATTGCAGATTAATTTGGTTTGAATAATATATTTAGTTTTAAAATCAGTTCCGCTTTTTGGGGGCTAAGTTTCTTGTTGCTAGTGCATTTTTCTCATTGGTGTTTGGGAATACATTATTCTGATAATTTGTAAAATGCTCAATTTATGTATATCAAATAAAGCTGGTTTCAATATGGTGTTGTATGTTCAGTCTCAAGAGGGTAAAATTAAAGCAGTTAAGTTTAATGCTTGACAAGCTATTTTAAGGAGTTAATATTTTACTATGGGGGGACAAATTAACATCTCTTTTACTCTACTACCCCTTATTTCAAAAAGCTTACATTTATCTCAAATATTTGTTATATTCTCTACAAGTATCATTTGGGAGGTTACAATTTGACCCATAATCAGGTGTCAAATTGGTAAATTGTCTTCACATTATGTTTTGCAAATAAACAAAGCTTTTAGCATCTCTGCTGTAAATGAAATATTTCATGATTTTCTATAGTAAACAGTAAATCTTGAGATTCAAATCAAAAACATAGTTTTTATTCCTTCTTTATTACATTGTCTCCTATTTTGAAAATTATCTTAATTTTATTGGTTACTTATAATAGATAAATACTCAGTCCTTAATTTTAGTGTATTACAAATTAATGGAACTGAGGACAATAACATTGATTAGCCACTAATGTGTACATAACCTACCAGCCACCAAAGTGATTTTTTTCTTGTGTAAATTGTTTTTTTTAATTTCTTTACTGATTAAGTGTAAATTCTTGACTTTAGATTTATTCTCAGCCAGGGGTGTGAAGCCACGAATACAAATTAATTAATATTTGAGATTCAAAACTTTCCCTTTTTCATGCCTTGAAATTCATAGTTGAAAGTAGTGAGGCAAAACTCCATGCTGGTCAAAAAGAGTGGAAACTAATGCAGTAGCATTAGGGATCCAGAAATATTGACACCATTATTATGAGCATTAAATTGTGAGCACAAAATTGACTTTATGCATTAGTTTAATAGTGTGTTGGCATGAATTCAAGCATTTGAAAATGCTGTGAATGGTTAGCTCAGTTAAGAATTTTTTACTCACAAAAGCAGGGCCTACTGAAGGTAAAGAAGACTGAAGAAGGGTAAGGAATGGCCTGGTTGTAATATAACTGCTAAGGTTTAGAAATAAATACATATTGCTCTGAATGAAGGAAGCATATTCTGTGGTGGGTGTGATGCACAATGGAGCAACTATATAGAGTTCAAACCCTCCCTGTACAGAGTCAGCTGTTTCCAGAAGATATAACGTGGGGCCTAACAGAGGCCTAGTGTATGAGACCTTTGGGCTTGACAAGAACAGTATTCTTGACAAGGGCCAGAGGCTTCCTCTTTTCCCACATCTCTGGGGAAATGATAAGGAAAAGAGTAGCAAAAGTAACAATGGTTTGTTATAAAAATATATTAGGTTATTCGTATTAGTGGGGGATAGTCAATAAATGTTAGAATTGTAAGGAATTATGAGATGTTTTCAAATCCACAGATATACACCGATATGCATCTCATATATAATCATGTGTGTACTTTATTTAAATAGTACCACCCATAGGATATAAATAGCAATATTATTTCTGTGGGACAAGCATGGCTCTAAGCCTAGTTTTCTCAAGTATTGCTTAGCCTCACCATTGGGGAGATGTAATAATGTCATTACCTTTGACACATAAAATAATTGCCTTTGCTTAATTCAAATCTCCTATCCTCTAGTTTTGTTATGAAGTAAATGATTAAAAGAAATTCAAGTTCACGGCAGAGTTTCCATTAGATAAAAGAGGTTACTGTGATCTATAGAAGTGTCAATCGTGTGGTCCTATGAATACTAGCTTGAGCCTGGAATGCACTGATGTCATGTACATGTCATGGAACACTGCTGAAGCCATGGCGATGACTTGCATCGTAACTGCCCTGGTGGTAGGTGTTCTAGTCGTTGGACAGAGCAGTGATTGCAAAAACGAGAAGTCTCTCAAGTGGCTTGTTATTAACTGAATTTTTTTATTAATTGTGTTCATTGTAATTTAATTGTTTATCATCATCAACTGACATTCTGAGAGTAGAGTTTGGGGGAGAAAGGTCCCTTATTTGAGTGACTCTTTACAGAGTTGAATCATGAAGCACATGGAGAAAAAGAAACATCTGGAAAGTGAGTATTTCATCAAAACTGCAAGGATTTCAAGATGTATGTGTTAAGCACATACATGGGGAGTAGGATAACCAGGTACTGTTTTCTAAAGAGAGAGAATGCTAGTTGTAATTAGGAAGGGTGGGAGAGATATATAGATAGGTGGGGAGAGAGTGACAGAGAGATAGGAAGGAAGGGAAAGGAGGAGAGATGAAGCCAGGGATGGAGAGTGGGAGAGAGATGGAGACACAGAGGAAGAGATAGGAGGGGGAGGGGGGAGGAGAATGAGGAAAAGGGAGAGGAAGGAGGGGAGGGAAGGGGAAAGAACTTTGAACATTTAAAACTGGTTGTGTAGGGATTACAGTATAATGTCAGAAAGAATTTATTTACCCAGGGGTAAAGATGAATTGTTTTGTGAGGCCATGAGATGTAAATGCGGGGCTCCTATGTGAAATGTAAGGAAAAAAATTGGACGCGCTCAGACACACCCCCACACACACCACCTTTTAAAAATGATGGTTTAATTTAGGAGATATTTTGGCTCTTTCTGGAAAAATGAAAATTTAAATCGTTTGGTTACTATGGAGATTGAAAGTAAACAACGAACCACTATGAGGAAAAACCTTGCTCAGTGGTGGGAGGAAGACAGAATGGAGCCAACCCCAAAGTTCCAATGTTAGCTCACATTCTTAACTGCCCACTAACTATGTACCAGGTCCAATTTTTTTTGCCTCTCAAAAACACATATCTCTACTTCATTAGAGTAGATTGTTCTTCAGTGACTAATAAACAAATGGATTTATTTGGTGCTTATATGAAAAATTTGCATATATATGTAGGGCACTAGGGAAAATCTCTTCCATGAGGTGATTCATGGGTCTGAGCTGATGTAAACTTTGTTATCATCAACATGCAGCTTTCAAATAGAACCCCCAAGATATCAACATCCCAGTAAATTTGGAAAAAGAAGACCATCATGGAAGGGGCATATGTTTCCACCCCCCACTCCACCAACCCCTTCCCCTTCACACTCACTCCACCTTCTCTCACTCCACCATGTTTCAACCCCTTTCCTTCCACACTCACTCCACCTTCTCTCTGGCCACCATAACACTGTTGTCTATGTCTATGGGTCACTCATGTATTCTCTTTGACTAATACGTTTATCTTTCATCCAATTTTTGCTTTTCTCTCCTCTGACAGCTGTCAGTCTGTTTCATGTATTCATATTTCTGTTTCTATTTGTTTTCCAGTTTATTTTGTTCATTAGATACCATATGTAAAAAAGCTCATATAATACTTATCTTTCTCTGGCTGGCTTATTTCATATAGCATAATAATCTCCAGGTCCATTCATGCTGTCACAGAAGGCGGGGTTTCCTTGTTTTTTTATGACCATATAGTATTTCATTGTGTAAATGTACCAAATAATTTTTAAAATTAATCTACTAATGTGCAGTTAGGATGTTTCCAGATCTTGGTTCCTGTAAATAAGATTTTACTGGAAACAGGGGTGTATATATTCTTTCATATTGGTATTTCAATATTTTTAGTCTAAATTCCTTGAAGTGGGTTTGCTGGGTCAAAAGGCCTTTGCATTTTACAATTTTTAAGGAAATCCCATACAGTTTTCCACAGTGGCTGCACCAGTCTGCATTCCCACTAGCAGCGCATTTAAGTGCCCTTATTTTCACATCCTCACCAGCACTTGTTGTTTATTGATTTATTGATGGTAGTCATTCTGGTAGGTATACGGTGATATTATGTTTTGTGACTTTTATTATTTTTAATTAGTTTTTTAGATAGAGGAAGAGAAAGAGCAAGTGTGAGAACGAGAAAGAGAGATAGAGATTTTTATGAGAGTGGAACTTCAATGAGCTGCTACTTGCATGCTTCCTAACTTGGGATCAAACTCCCAACCTGGGTATAAGCTCTGACTGGGAATTACATCCAACCAACTGAGCCACACCAACCAGGGCTCACTGTGGCTTCTCTGTGCATTTCTCTGATGATTAGTTATATTAGCATTTTTTCAGATGTCTATGGGCCATCTATATGTCCTGTTTTGAAATGTGTCTATTCAGGTTTTTGCCAATTTTCATTAGGTTTTATTCCTCCTGTTTTATAATTTATTTCTATATTTTGGAAATAAACTCTTTATGTGATGTAACATATTTTTTCCTGTACAGTGGGTTCCCTCTTTATTTTGTTTATAGTTTCTTTTGCCTGCAGAAGCTGTTTGTTTGTTTAATGGACAGGTAAAATACTTAAATAATGAATATGGACTGCATCTCTATTATTTCTAATCTCTCAGCAAATCTGCAGCATAGACTTAAGGGAGTGGCATTCATTAACTCCAGGATATAAAGCATTGGTGCCTTCTTCTCCTCCTCCTCCCTCTTCTTCTTCTTCTTCTTCTTCTTCTTCTTCTTCTTCTTCTTCTTCTTCTTCTTCTTCTTCTTCTTCTTCTTCTTCTTCAGATGACTTATCCTGCATCTCTTTTAAATTCAAGCTAACTGGTGCTGTTAAGAGTGGATGATTGAATAGGATTTAAAGTGAGGTTGGGATCTTAACAATCCCAAAGTTAAGCTGAGTAGTTCTGCCCATTAGTTGACACAAGGCTGCCCAAGTCTATGGGGTGGGGATGGGGTGTAATGAGAGGAAAAAGGTGACATATGTAATATTTTCAACAATAAAGAATTATTTAAAAAACACAACTTACCATTAAAAAACAAACACAGAGACACATTTGCATCCTCTTTAATGTGATCAGTAATGGAAGTAATACATTCTAAAGCAAAGCACTTACAAACATGGAGCAAAGCCATGGATCAGTGGAGAACAGTGTTCTTTTTGAGGAGATAATGGGAGAGGGACTAAATTAATTAGATTTTTATCAGTGAAACATGGAAGAATATGTTCCTGTGAACCAGACAAGGGCATATTGTAATATAAGGAACATATGAAGCATTAATAACTTAGACACAAGTGGTAGGACCCTCAAGAACTTAAGTTGACTTAGAGTAGAGACATATGCAAAGACCCCATTGCATTCATATATTTTCATAGCCAATGTTTACGTTCACAGTCATCCCTATGGACCCATTTGCACTAATTCTCCGCATTATTCATTTCTTTATAGTCTTCCACAGGCTTCTAAATTTTCCATGCTCCATTTTGTCTTTACCACAGAAATTTCCCTTACCCTTAGCACAATAAATGAGTATACATGTTTTTAATTTTTGTTAAGCAAAAGGCCACAATTTATGTTTTGTGTCTGCTTTCTTCCTCTCATCGTTCTATTTGAATAATTTATTCATGTTGCATGTGATTTATTTGTTTATACTATGTATACCATTGCATGAATATAATTCCTTTATTGATCATACTTTTCTGAGCATTTGATCGCTTTCAGTCTGAATTACTTGAAAAGTTGATGTTCTGGGCGTTATGTTACATGTGCTTTTCAATAAGAACATTTCTGTTTGTTGAATATTTAATAGTTAGGCCGCTAGTGCTTAGCTTGATATTCCATCTTAGCCCCTTTCAGAACTCAATTTTTCACCGTTTGTTTTCTAAGGCAATCTCATATTACTGCACACCTAATTTACACACTCATCACTCTGCTATCTTTTTCAAAGCCCAGGTAATTTTCCCTTATACAACTTGACTTTCCCTTCCTCATGTTTTTTAATTATTTCCTCACATTACACAAATACACTAATTCCACTACCTTCAAAGGGAATACTCTCAGAAATAACATTCTGTATCTAAACTATGTAGTATGTAAAACACATACACAAATCTGTCAGTAGAGAAAAAGCAATGTACACACATAAATATGTGCTTACATAACAGAGAAACAAAGTATACAGATCATTTAAAGTCACACAAAATTTATCCCATATTCAGATTTTCAGACAACAAATTAGTCACATATTATTTCATCTTAACCCAATTTTAACCAACAAATTATGAATTTAAACACCAAACACATTACATTCCCTATAGCATACTGCTAAAATGTGAATAATATATTTACCAGAAACATTCATAAGACATGATGATAATCTCAAACAGTTAAATAATGAGCATTGAGCTTTGTTAACAATGAAACAAGAACATTGACATGAGAACAATGAATATTTAATTTATGAAAAATTACCTTTCCATATATCTCTTTATATATATACCTTAATATAGATATCAATATTAATAGACATGCAGAATGCTTCATAAAACTTGCACCACATATTCCCTAGTATTACAAATTTTTTTCAGGAGAAAATTGAGTTGATATCCACATTTTAGTTCATGCATGCTGTATTTCAGAGAAACTCCTAAATATATGATAATCCATTCACATCACCAAGAATATCACATACAAGGTACCCAATCATAGGCACATCCCCCAAGCAAAGTTGTAATAAGTGTTTATTTTGAGTTTAGAGTAAATAAAATTTTAAATGGAAAAGCCATCTTAATTTGTATGATAACCATTATCATATGTGGTAATAATGGCTGACGTGTAATGTCCTCTCAACATGTAGTTGTTCAATTACCACAGAAACCCAAAATGCCTCATCTCAATGTGCTTTTTTATTCCATTGCCCAGAACCCTATGGAATTTATGAACATGTGCGTCAACATCAGTCATTTATGGTGGCCCCAGGCTATAGTCAGGCAGCAGGAGAAAATGCATCGACCTCTGAATATTTCACCTGCGCCTCTTCTTTCTCCAGGCTTCCCCATCATGGTGTGAGTGGTAAGGAATATACAAAGGCGGGATCTAAACTTGGTCAAAAGCTGCAGTCCAGCTGCTCAGCCCAGCCTCTACTGACTTCACTTTTCCATCAAAAAGAAGAAAGGGATTCAGGGCAGACAGACTAGTACTAAGGCTTCTGCACAGGCACAAGTGGGGAGTATGCCTTCAACACAGGGCAAGATTGCTCAGCACACATTTCCAACATAATAGCACTGGGACAGCTGTGGCTGAAGTAGTGGACAGTGTTGATATGTGTTTGAAAATTTACTCAGAACCTGCCCCCTCAGGTGAGCACAGACTGATATCCTCTTCACACACTCACACATCTCTACTTCTTCATATCAGGTAACTCCCCATTTCTCCTTTTAACTTTTTCTCTCAAATATACAGGCCTGCATTCCACACCTGTCTTCCTATTCTCTAGTAGCATTTCCTAGGTACATACTTACCTTGATTTCTTCACATTCACAAATTATGCACTAAATCTATAAATATCTTACATGCAATCACACAGATAATGTTTTAAATCCCTCCTTCTATGCCAAACACTTGAAAACTCATATGCCTTAAAAGAAATGAACTTTGATCTGGTATGTTTGTAATCCATAAGTCATTTCAGCCACCAAGACTTTTACCGTTCCCTTTTACCAATATAAAAAATACTCGTGGGATATATCCCAGAACATCGATACCCAACACACAAAGCTGCATACAATGCCAACTCCTCATAATTATTCCATGTAAAGTCCCCAAAGAAAGCATGCCACACACATTGTTATACCATGTAAACACCTCATGTAAGGCATACCAACACACAGAAAATTCTGAAATATCACATAGAAATGTACTTTCCCTCTACGTGATGCCATATGGCATGGCCATCTTGCCTCCCACAGCCATTACACACACATTCTAGTTTTCTAACGTTTGAAACTTTTTTCCTAGGATTCTGTCGATTACTACAAAATGTTCCTTATCTTGGGAAACTTAACATGCATGTGACCAGGTCAGCATGGAAAAGGAAGATCATGCCGTGGAATATAAGAGGTTTGTATGGTGATGCCTTTTAGTGGCACATGTAATTTGCATTCTTTTTCTTTTTTGTATAAATGTAATCTCATGATGAAAACTACCTTCAAGGGAAATTGATAACTCTAATGTCATTGTATGTCCTACTAGAAAGGAGTCAGTAGTCTCTTTTCCATTTACAAATAATATTATTTGCAAACCCACTAACCCATGATACATATTGACACAAAGCATATTTCTGAGAATTTTATATTTTTATGGGAACCATTTTACACTTCCCATGAAGAGAGGGCTGTGAATTGACTGAACACGTCATGTAGCAGACTCTCATTGTTTGTTTAAGGGACAGATAAATACACAGATAAGCATGGGCCACATCTGTATTATTATTATTTAATTGCTCAGGTAATTTGAATTTTAGAGAGGATATTTTCAGCACAGAAGTAGGCAGTGGTCCTATCTCAAGTATGGAAAGCATGGAAGGCCTCTTCTTCAGACAATTTATCCTCCATCTCCTCTAAAGGAGGGATAACTGGTGCTGGCAAAGAAGGAATATTGAATAGTACACAAAATTGGTGGGGATATAGAGAGAACTGAGTAGAGTTGAGTGGCTCTGCCCATTTGTCAGCACAAGACAGCTCACTGCAAAACTCAAATACTTCTGCATCATCTTCAATGCGATCAACAAAAGAAGTAATGTATTCCAAGGGAGAACACTGAAATGGACTAGAGGAGTGTACAAGGAGATCAGTGGAGAACAGTGTTCTATTTGAGGAAATAATAGGAGCCAGGACTTAATGGATGAGAGTTTTTTCAGGGAAAAATCTAATAAAAGGGCATGAGTCAGAAAAGGGCATGTTATGTGACAGTGAACCCGTGAAGCACAATAATTTAAAACAGGCCAAAAGTGGTAGGATCCCCAATAACTTAACTCGAGCTGGAGTACGGACAAATGGAAAGACCCCATCACATCCATATAATTTCATAGCCAATGTTTAAAATTCATAGTCCTCCCTATCAGACCCCTTTGCACTCATTCTCCACACAATTCATTTCCTTGTAGTCTTCCACAGGTTTCCAAATTTTATATGCTTCATTTTGTCTGTATCATAGAAATTTCCCTGACTCTTAGCATACTAGATGAGTATTCATGTTTCTAACTTTTAAGTAAGCAGAAGGTCACGATATATGTTTTGTGTCTGGTTTCTTTCTCTCATAATTATATTTTAATAATTTATTCATGTTGAATGTGATTTTAGTTTGTTTATTCTATGTATACCATTGCATGGTTATAATTTCTTTATTGATCATATTTTTCTGAGCATGTGGTTGCTTTCAGTCTGAATTACTTGAAAAGTTGAAGTTTTGGGCATTATTTTACATGTACTTTCAAAAAGGATATTTCTGTTTGGTGAATATTTAACAGTTAGACTGCTAGTACTTAGCTTGCATATTCTATCTTAGCCCCTTTCAGAACTCAATTTTTCACCATTTGTTTTCTAAGGCAACATCATGTTACTGCGCACCTCATTTACACATGCTTCTCTGCACCCTTTGCCATTTTTTCAAAACCCAGGATTCTTTCTCTTACTCAAATTGGTTTTTATATCTTCACAGTCTTTAATTATTTCTTCATTTTTCTAAGTACATTAATTTTACTTCAAAGGGAATATTCTCAGTAATAACATTCCATATCCAATCATCATAGTATATAAAACACACACACAAATCTATCAGTATAAAATAAGCAATGTACACACATACATATGTGCTTATGTAACACACAGATACAAAGTATACTTACTATCCACAGTGACACAAAACTTATTCCATATACAGATTTGAAGACAAATCAGTCATACTTTAATCTTTACCCAGTATTAACCAACAAATTATGAACTTAAAAACCAAACACATTATGTTTTCTATACCATACTGCTAAAATGTGAATAATACATTTACCAGAAACATTCATAAAAGATGATGATGATCTAAAACATTTATATAATGAGTAATAAGGTGTATTAACAACTAGTGGCCAGGTGCACAAAATTCGTGCACGTTGGAGGAGCGGTATCTCTCAGTCCGGCCTGGACCTCCAATCTAGGAGCCCTCAAAGGATGTCCTACTGCTGGTTTACAGGGATTAAGACTATACTGGCAGTTGGTCATCCCTCTCACAATCCAGGACAGCTGTCTTCTAACCTCTAATCTACCTGTCTGCCTTATTGCCCCCAACTACTCTGTCTGTCAGCCTGCTTAGTCCCACATTCCCTCTCCAATGGCCTGCTCTCCCCAAACTGCACCCTTTCTAGCCAACTCACTCCAAACTGCCCCCCCCCCTTTGTTGTTATGATCACCCAGAACTGACTCTAATGCTCCCTCCACCATCCTGGTCACCCACAACTGCCATCCCATCTTGGCCTGTTTACCCAAAACTGCCCTACCCTCTTGGCTTCTAATCACCTCTTATCTTGGCACCTGCCACCATGGCTTTGTCCAAAAGAATTTCCAGATCATCTCCTGAAAGGTCTGCCAGTCTAATTAGCATATTACCCTTTTATTAGTATAGATAGAGGCCTGGTGCACAGATAGGGGTGGGCTGGTTTGCCCTGAAGAGTGTCTTTAATCAGGGTGGGGATTCCCTTGGGGTGTGGAGCAGCCTGGGCAGGAGGCCTCTGGTGTTTTGCAGGCTGGCCACTCTCCAATTGGGTGAGGGTTCCCACTGGAGGTAGGTGGTCAGCCTGGGTGAGAGGGTGAGTGCTGTTTTCAGACTGGCTACACCCTGTTCAGGTTGGGGCTCCCTGCTGGGGTGTTTGGCCAGTCTACTGAAGGTATGATGGCTGTTTGCAACCTGGCTATGCCCCATAGCAAAGATTCACACTCCTCGGAGTGTGGCCAGTCTTGTAAGGGGCTGAGGGCCATTTTTAAGCTGATGAAAATCCCTTCAGGGAGTAGGTTTCCAATGGAGTGCCTGACCAGTTTGGGTGAGGGGTTGATTGCTATTTGCAAGCCCCCCAGGTTTGGCCAACCTGGGTGAGGAGATGAAGGGTATTTTCAGTCTGGCTACACTTCCTTTATTGTGGGGGTATGGCCAACCTGAGTGAGGAGCTGATGGCATTTCACAGGTTGGCCAGGACCCATAGCAGGGGCTCTTTCTCCATGGGGGTGTGGACAAACTGGGTAAGGGACTGAGGGCCGTTTTCAGGCTGGCCCTCCCTTCCATTGACCCAGGTTCCCAGTCCTTTCCTTTTTTTCCCCAGCCACCCTTTCAGCGGCAGCCAGGGAGGGCTGGAAGCCTGGTTCACCCCTGGGGACACCAGACCCTAGTCACTCCTTAAGTAGAGGCAAGGGTGGATGGGAAGCTTGGCTTCCTATGTAAATAGGGACAACCCAAGCCTCCTGCTACTCCAGTTTTGTGGCCACCACAATATTTCATGTGTTAATTTGCATACTTATTTCAGATTGGCTGGTGGGCATAATGGAGGCACAGTCAATTTGCATGTTTCCTTTTATTAGTGTAGATGACACAATAATAGGAACAATGAAACAGGAACAGTGAATTTTTGAATAAATTAACTATTCATAGTTAATTTATATAAATTATCTTTTTATATATCTCTATATATGTATCTCAACATAGATATCAATATAAATAGATAGATACACATGCAGGATAATTCATAATGGTACAGTCTTTTCATAAGAAAATTGAGTTGAGGTCCACATTTCATTTCATGCTTACCATCTTTTAGGCATACTACCAAGTATATGATAATCCATAAACATCAATAGAAATATCACACACAAAATACTCAATCTCAGTGATATACACCAAACATAATTTTAGTAAGAATTTATTTAGAGTTTAGGAAAAAATGTAATTTTAAATGGGAAAGCCATCTTAATTTGTATGAGAACAATTATCATGGGTCGTAATAATGGCTGACATGTACTGTCCACTCACCATGTAGTTTTTCAGTTAACACAGACCCCAAAATGCCTCATTTCAATGTGATTTTTTAATTCCTTTGCCAAGTACTCTTCAACATTCTAAAGAATGCATGTCACCTTAAATCATTTATGAAGTTCCTTGACTGTACTCAAGCATCAGCAGAAAATGTATCAGCCTAGTTTCTACTGACTTCACTTGCCCATCAAAAACAGGAAAATGATTCAGGGCAGACAGACTAATACTAAGGCTTCTGCACAGGAACAAGTAGGAGTATGCCTTCAACACAGGGCAAGGTCACTCAGCACACATTTCCAACATAATAGCACTGGGACAGCTGTTGTTGAAGTAGTGGGCAGGGCTGATATATGTTTGAAAATTTACTCAGAACTTGGCCCTCAGGTGAGCACAAACTGATATCCTCTACACACACTCACATGTCTGTATTTCTTTATACCACTTAACTCATTCTTCCTTTTAACCTTTTCTCTCAGATACATAGGACTTCATTCCACACTTGTTGTCTCATTCTCTAATAGCATTACTTTGGTATACTCTTTCTTTGATTCCTTCACACTCACCAATTACACACTAAATCTATAAACAATTTACATGCAATAATGCAGATTATATGACAAACACTTGAAAACTCATCTTTATATGCCAAACACTTGAAAACTCATATGCCTTAAAAGAAATGAACTTTGATCTGTTATCTTTCTAATCCATAAGCCACTCCAGCCACCAAGACTTTTACCATTCCCTGTTACCAGTATAAAAAGCACTCCTGGTTTTTTAGCCAAAAACTGATTTGGATCAATGGCTAGATCATAGGCCTGGGGACTGAAAGGTCCTGGGTTTGATTCCAGTCAAAGGCATGTACCTTGGTTGCGGGCACATCCCCAGTGGGGGGTGTGCAAGAGGCAGCTATTTGATGTTTCTCTCTCATCCATGGTTCTTACTATCCCTCTCATCTTCGCTATAAAAAATCAATAAAATATATTTTGAAAAAGAAAAGAATATAAAAAAAACACTCATGGGATATATCACAGAAAGTCCATACAACTGCAAAAACATAGACATACAATGCTATACATACAATGCTATATCCTTATAATTATAACACGTAAATTCCTCAAAAAAAGCATACCACAGACATTAATACACCATGTAAACACTTCAAGTGAGGCATACCATACAGAGAATTCTAAAATATCACACATAGACATACTTTCACTCTACATGCTCCCATATGGCATTGCCATCTTACTTCCCACAGCCTTCACACACACATTCTAGTTTTCTAATGTTTGAAACTTTCTTTCCTAGGATTCCATCAATTAAAACAAAATGCTCCCTATCTTGGGAAATATAATATGCCTGTGTACCAGAAAAGGAAGATCATGTCCTGGAACATAGGAGGTTTGTATGGTGATGTCTGTTAGTAGCACATGTAATTTCTATTTTTTTCTTGGTATAAATGTAATCTCATGGTGAGAACTACTTGCAAGGGAAATTGATTACTCAAAAATGATTATATGTCTTGTTAGAAAAGAAACAGAAGTCTCTGTTCCATTTACAAATAATATTTTTTGCAGACCCACTAACCCATGATACATATTGACACAAGGCATATTTCTGTGCATTTTATATTTTTATGGGAACCATTTTGCAATTTTCATGAAGAGAGGGCTGTGTGTGTTCACTGAATATGTCACATAGCTGACTCTCATTGTTTGTTTAAGGAACAGATAAATACACAGATGAAAGTATGGACCATATCTGTATTATTTTTCTTTAATTGCTCAGCTAATATAAATTTAATAGAACATACTTTGTAGCACAAACTCAAGGCAATGGTCCTATCTAAAGGCTGGAAAGCATGGAAGGACTCTTCTTCAGACAATTTATTCACCATCTCTTCTAAAGGCAGGCTATCTGGTTCTGACCAAGAAGGAATACTGAATAGTACACAAAGTTGGTGGGTATGAAGAGAAATCCCTGGGTTAAACTGAGTAGTTCTGCCAATTAGTTAACACAAGGCTGCTCAATGCAAAAACTTAAACACTTCTGCATCTTCTTCGATGTGACCAACAGAGGAAGTAATGCATTCCAAGGGAAAACACTGAAAAGGACTAGAGCGTGTGAAAGAAGATCAGTAGAGAACAGTGTTCTATTTCAGGAAATAATAGGAGAGGACTTAAGTGGATGAGAGTTTTTTCAGAGAAAAATCTAAGAGTACATTCCTAAGAGTCAGGCAAGGGAATAATATATTACAGAGAACCTGTGAAGCACTAATAACTTAAAACAGGACAAAAGTGGATGGTAGCATAGCCAATCAGGAGCAAAGGTATGGTCAAATTTGCATGTGTCTCTTTTATTAAATAGGACTAGTGGCAGGTGCATGAAATTCATGCATCGGGGGTGTATCCCTCAGCCAGGCCGGGACCTTCTCCAATCTGGGAGCCTTCAAAGGATGCCCTACTGACATTTTATAGGGATCAGGCCTAAACTGGCAGTCGGACTTCCCTCTCATAATCTGCAACTACTGGCTCCTAAGTGCTAACCTGCATGCCTTCCTGATTGCCCTTAACCATTCTGCTTCCTGTCCTGCTCACATCCACCTTCCCTCCCCAATGGCCTGTTTGCCCCAAACTGCACCACTTCTGGCCTGCTGACTCCAAACTGCCCCCAGCCACTGCTCTCTGTCCTGATCTCCCATAACAGACTCTCACTCATCGCCTGCTCTCCCCCAACTGTCCCCCCTAGCCAGCCTGATCACCCTAATGCCTAACCCCACCAGCCTGTTGACATACAACTGCCATCCCATTCTGGCTTGTTTACCCAAACTTCCCTCCCCTCTTTGCTTCTAAGCACCTCTAACTTGGCCCTACCACCATGGCTTTGTCCAGAAGAATATCTGGAACATCTCCTGAAAGTCTCCCAGTCTAATTAGCATATTACAATTTTATTAATATAGATAGAGGCCTGGTTCACAGGTTGTGGCTGGCTAGTTTGCCGTGCAGTGTGTCTGAGATCAAGGGGTTTCCTTGGGGCATGGGGCAGCCTAGGCGAGGGGCCTTTTTAGGCCGGCCACTCTACCATGGGGTGAGGGTCCCCTCTAGGGGTAGGTGGCCAGCCTGGGTGTGAGGATGAGTGCTGTTTTCTGACTGGCTACACCCCTTCAGGGTGGGGGTCCCAGCTGGAGTGCCTGGCCAGTCTGGGAGAGGGGATGATGACTGTTTGAAGTCTGGACACCCCCCAAAAAGACTATTACTCCAAGGTGTTGTGGCTAATCTGGTAATGGGCTGAAAATCATGGTCAGGCTGGAAGCAGCCCCTTTAGGCTAGGGGATCCCCAATGGGGTGCCTGGCCAGCCTGAGAGTGGGGCTGATAGCTGTTTGCAGGCTGAACAAAACCCCCAATCAGGGACAATTACTCAATGGGTATGTGGACAACCTTAGTAAGTGGAAGAAGGCTGTTTTCAGGCTGGCCACACCCACTTCAAAGTGGGGGTCTGGCCACCTGGGTAAGGGGCTCAGGGCCATTTTCAGACTGACCATGTCCCCCAGTGACCTAGGCTCCCACCTTCTTTTTTTTCCCCCAGCCACTCCTTCAGCAGTGGCCAGTGAGGAATGGAAACTGGTTCATCCCCAGGTATGCAAGTCCGCAGCCACTCCTTGAGTAGAGGCCAGGGTGGGTGGGAAACTTTCCTTCCTCTGTAGCTGGAGACAACCCAAGCCCCCTGCTAACTCCAGGTCTCTGGCAGCTGCCATATTTGATGGATTAATTTGGATACTCACTCCAGATTGGGTGGAGGCACAGTAAATTTTCATATTTCTCTCTTATTAGTGTTGACTAGAGGCCCAGTGCATGAAAGTTGTGCATAGGGGGTGGGTGATGTCCCTTAGCCCAGCCTGCACCAGCTCCAATCTGAGACCCCTCAAGGGATGTCCAACTGCCCATTTAGACACGATCCTGATAAGATCAGACATCCTTCTTACCTGCCTGCCTCCCTGATTGCCCCTAACTGCTTCTGCCTGCCAGCCTGATCATCTGCTAACTACTACCCTGGCAGCCTAATTAATATCTAGCTGCTCCCATGCCAGCCTGTTTGGCCCCAACTTCCTTCCTCTCCTGGCCTGGTCACCCTTAACTGCCCTCCCCTACAAGCTTGATCACCCCCAACTGCCTCCCTTGCAGGCCTGGTCCCTCCCAACTGCCCTTCCCTGCTGGCCTGATCACCCACAACTGCCCTCCCTAGCAGTGCCTGGAACCTCCCAATGGCCCTCCCCTGCTGGCCATCTTGTGGTGGCCATCTTGTGTTCACATAGGGGCAGGATCTTTGACCACATGGGTTCAGCCCTCTTGTGTGTTAGATTGATGGTCAATCTGCAAATTACTCTTTTATTAGATAGGATAGAGGCCTAGTGCATGGGTGGGGGCCAGCTGGTTTGCCCTGAAGAGTGTCCCAGTTCATTGTGGGGTTCCCTTGGGGTGAGGGGCGGCCTGGGCAAGGGGCCTGTGTTGGTTTGCAGGCTGGCCATTCTTCCCAGTGACCCAAGTGGAGGCCCTTGGATCTGGGATTAATTTATGTCTACAATTGAAATATTGTAGCCTGGAGCAGAGCCAAGCCTTCTGCTCACTCAGTGAAAGCAGTCATTTCTGTTTGAAACTTTGTAGCTAGAGTGGAGGCCTAGGCTGACAATGGCAGGTGGAAAGCTTGGCTTCCTCCATTGCCAGGGAGACCCAAGCTTCTATTCTCTCTAGGTCAGTGGCTACTGCCATTTCTGTACCTTTTATAATTGAAACTTTGTAACATTGAGTGGAGGCCGAGGCAGACAATGGCAGGCAGAAAGCTGGATTTCTTCTGTGCTGGGGAAGCTCAAGCCTTCCTACTGCACTCAGTGATGGTAGCCATCTTCGTTGGGGTTTAGTGGCATAATCTGCTCCTGATTGGCTGGTGGTCATGACTTGTGGGTGTGGCGAAGGTACAATCAAATTTGCATATTACTCTTTTATTAGATAGGATGACAGAAGAATAGGAATAATAAAACAGGAACAGTGAATTTTTGTATAAATTAACTATGAAAAGTTAATTTGTATAAATTATCCCTTTACATATCTCTATATATATTTCTCATCATAAATATAAATATAAATAAATATACATGCAGAATAATTCAAAAAACTTGCACCACACATTCCTTAATGGTACAGTCTTTGCATAAGAAAATTGAGTTGTGGACCATATTTCAATTCACGCATACCATTTTTCAGGCATACTTGTAAGTATACGATGATAATCCATAACCATCAACAGAAATATCACACACCTAATACCCAACCCCACTGACATTCACTGAACACAGTTTTAGTAAGTATTTATTAAGAGTTTAGGAGTAAATTGAATTTTAAATGGGAATGCCAACTTAATTTGTATGAGAACAATTATCATGTGTGGTAATAATGGCTGACATGTAACGCCCTCTCAACATGTAGTTTTTCAATTAACACAGAACCCAATAATGGCTCACCTCAATGTGCTTTTTCATTCCATTGTCCAGGACTGTTAAACATTCAAAAGGATGCACCTCAGCCTCTGTCTATGAAGGCCCCAGGCTTTAGTCAGGCAGCAGAAGAAAATACATACTCATCTGATGATTTCAGCTGTGTCTCCCCACCATCTAAGCTTCCACACCATGGTGAGCATAATAAGGAATATACAAAGGTGGGATCTGAACTTGGTCAATATATGCAGCCTAGCTACTCAGCGTAGTCACTACTGACTTCACTTTCCCATCAAAAATAAAAAAAGGATTCAGGGCAGACAAATTAGTACTAAGGCTTCTGCACAGGGACAAGTAGGGAGTATGCCTTCAATAAAGAGCAAGATTGCTCAGCACACATTTCCAACATAATAGCACTGGGACAGCTGTGGCTGAAGTAGTGGACAGTGCTGATATGTGTTTGCAAATTTACTCAGAATCTGCCCCTCAGGTGAGCGCAAACTGATATCCTCCTCACATCACTCACACAATCTGTACTCCTTCATACCAGGTAACTCCTCATTTCTCCTTTTAACTTTTTCTCTAAAGTACACAGGCCTTCATTCCATACCTGTCTTCTCATTATCTAGTAGCATTACTTAAGTAATGCTAACACTCTTTCCTTGAATCTTCACAATCCCCAACTACACGCTAAATCTATAAATAATTTACATGTAATCACACAGATAATATTTTAAATCCCTCCTTCTATGCCAAACACTTGAAAACTCATATGCCTTAAACGAAATGAACTTTGATCTGGTATGTTTTTAATCCATAAGCCATTTCAGCCACAAAGACTTCTACCATTTCTTTTACCAATATAAAAAACACTCATGGGATATATCCCAGAACATCCATAAACCTCCACACAAAGATACAAACAATGCCAACTCCTCATAATTATACCAGATAAATTCCTCAAACAAAGCATACCACACACATTGTTACATCATGTAAACACCTCAAGTGAGGCATACCACAACACAGAGAGTTCTGAAATATCACACATAGACATACTTTCACTCTACATGTTCCCATATGACATGGCCTAATACCTCCCACCGACCTCAAACAGACATTCTAGTTTTCTAATGTTTGAAACTTTCTTTCCTAGGATTCCATCAATTACAACAAAATGTTCCCTATCTTGGGAAGTTGAATAAGCTTGTTTCCCTATCAGCATGGAAAGAGAAGATTATGTCTTGGAAAATAGGAGGTTTGTATGGTAATGCCTGTTAGTGGCACATGTAATTTGCATTCTTTTTCTTTTTTGTATAAATGTAATCTCATGGTGAGAACTACCTGCAAGGGAAATTGATAATTCTAACATAATTGTATGTCCAGGTTAGAAAAGAGATAGAAGTCCTTGTTCCATTTACAAATAATATTTTTTTTTGCAAAACCACTAATTCATGATACATATTTACACAAGGCATATTTCTGTGCATTTTATATTTTTATGGGAACCATTTTACAATTTCCATGAAGAGAGGCCTGTGTGTGATCACTGAAGAAGTCACATAGCAGACTCTCATTGTTTGTTTAAGGGACAGATAAATACATAGATGACAAACATGCACCATATCTGTGTTATTTTTATGTAATTCCTCAGCTAAGTTAAATTTCAGAGAAGATACTTTGTAGCACAGACTTAAGGCAGTGGTCCTAAATCAAGGATGGAAAGCATGTTAGGTGTCTTCAGACAATTTGTCCTCCATCTCTTCTAAAGGCTGGCTAACTGCTGCTGGCACAGAAGGCATATTGAATAGTACACAAAGTTGGTGGGGATGTAGAGAGAATCCCAAGTTGAGCTGAGTGGTTTTGCCCATTAGTCAACACGAGGCTGCTATGCAAAAACTCAAACACTTCTGCATCTTCGTCAAAGTGGTCAACAGAGGAAGTAATGCATCCCAAGCGATAATACTGAAAAGAACTAAAGAATGTGCAAGGAGATCAGTGGAAGACAGTGCTCTATTTGAGAAGATAATAGGAGAGGTCTTAAATGGATGAGAGTTTTTTTCAGAGAAAAATCTAAGAGTGTGCTCCTATGAGTCAGACAAGGGCATGTTGCATTACAGTGAACCTGTGAGGCACTAAGAACTTAAAAGAGGCCAAAAGTCATAGGGTCCCCACTAACTTAACTTGAGCTAGAGTATAGACATATGCAAAGACCCCATCACATCCATATACTTTCATAGCCAATGTTTACATTCACAGTTATTCCTATCAGACCCATGTGTACTCATTCACCCCATTATTCATTTCTTTATAATCTTCCACAAGCTTCTAAATTTTACATGCTCTATTTTGTCTGTATCATAAAAATTTCTCCGACTCATAGCACACTAGATGAGTATCCATGTTTTTAACTTTTATGTAAGCAGAAGGTCACACTATATACTTTGTTTCTGCTTTCTTTCAATTATCATTATATTTGTATAATTTAATCATGTTGCATGTGAGTTTAGTTTGTTCATTTTATGTATAGCGTTACCTGAATATAATTTCTTTATTGATCATACTTTTCTGAGCATTTGGTTGCTTTCGGTCTATATTATTTGAAAAGTTAATATTCTGGGCATTATGTTACTTGTACTTTCAAAAAGGATATTTCTATTTGATGAACATTTAACAGTTAGACTGCCAGTGCTTAGCTTGTATATTCTGTCTTAGTCCCTTTCAGAACTCAATGTTTCACCATTTGCTTTCTAAGGCAATCTCATGTTACTGCACACCTCATTTACACACTATATTGCCTGCTCTCTCTGCCATCGTTTCAAAGCCCAGGATTCTTTCACTTACACAAATTGGTTTTCATGTCCTCACAGTATTTAATTATTTCCTTATTTTGCAAATACACTAATTCTACTAGCTTCAAAGGAAATATTCTCAGTAACATCATTCCATATCCAAACATCATAGTATGTAAAACACACACACAAATCTATAAGTATGGATAAGCAATGTACACAAATAAATATGTGCTTATGTAACACACAGATACAAAGTATACATAGTATCCACAGTGACATAAAACTTATTCCATATACAGATTTGATGAAAATTCAGTCACACATTAATCTTAATCCTGTTTTAACAATAAATTATGAACTGAAAAACCAAACCGATTACATTCACTATACCATACTGCTAAAATGTGAATAATACATTTACCAGAAACATTCATAAGAGATGATGATAATCTCAAACAGTTATATAATGACCAGTTATCTTTATTAACAACTAGGGGCACAGTGCACAAAATTCGCACATGAGGGTAGCCCTCAGCCCAGCATGGACCTTCTCCCATCTGGGAGGCCTCAAAGGATTTCCTACTGCCAGTTTACAGAGATTGTGCCTAAAATGGCAGATGGACATCCCTCTCACAATCTGGGACTGCTGGTTCCTAACCCCTAACCTGTGTGCCTTCTGGTTTGCCCCTAACCATTTTTCCTCCTGGCCTGGTCTCTCTTACCTTCCCTTGACACTGGCCTGCTCACCTCCAACTGCCCTTCTGCTGGCTTGCTCACTCCAAACTGCCCCCCACTGCTGTCCTGATCACCCAAAAATGACCCCCACTGATGGCCTGTTCACTCCCAACTGGCCCCTCTTGCCAGCCTGATCAACCACAACTGCCGTGTATCCTGGACTTTTCACCCACAATTGCCCTCTCCTCTTGGCCTCTAATCACCTCTATCTTGGCCCTGCCAACATGGCTGTATCCAGAAGAATGTCCGGAACATCTCCTGAAAGGTCTTTAAGAATAGTTAGCATATTACCCTTTTATTAATATAGATAGAGGCCTGGTACACAGGTTGGGCAAATGGGTTTACATTAAAGGATGTCTGGAATCAGGGTAGGGGTTCTCTTGGGGCATGGGGCATCCTGGGCAATGGCCTGTGGTGGGCATATTTATTCCAACCACTCTCCCATGGGTCGAGAGTTCCAAATAGGTGTGTGTGAGCAGCCTGGGTGAGGGGCTGAGTGGTGTTTTCAGGCTGGCCACACCCCCTTCAGGGTTGGGGTCTGGGCATCCTGGGTAAGAGGTTGAGAGTTATTATCAGGTTGGCCATGCCTCCCAGTGACTCAGGATCTCAGCCCTTTCTCTCCTCTTTCTCCCTAGCTATTCCTTTAGCAGCAGTCAGAGCTGGCTGGAAGCCTGATTTACCCCCGGGGACCAAGGCCCCCAGACACTCCTGGAGTAGAGGCCCAGGTAGGTAGGAAGATTGGCTACTTCCATAGCTGGGACAACCCAAGCATTCGGCTAACTCCAGCTTTGTGGCCACCACCATCTTTGTTGAGTTAATTTGAATACTCACTCCAGATTGGCTGGTGGGCATAGTGGAGGCACAGTCAATTTGCATGTTTCTCTTTTATTAGTGTAGATGACACAACAACAGGAACAATGAAACAGGAACCACTGTTAATTTATTTTTGAATAAATTAACTATTCATAGTTAATTTACATATCTTTATATATTTGTTGCAACATAGATATCAATATAAATAGATAGATATATGTGCAGAATAATTCATAAAACTTGCACCACATGTTCCCTAATGGTACAGTCTTTTCACAAGAAAATTGAGTTGTGGTCCACATTTCATTTCATGCATACCATCTTTCAGGCATACTACCAAGTATATGATAATCCATACACACCAACAGAAATATCACAAACAAAATAACCAATCCCAGTGACATTCACCAAACACAGTTTTAATCATAAGTACATATTTAGAATTTGGGAGTAAATTGAATTTTAAATGGGAATGCCAACTTAATTTGTATGAGAACAATTATCATGTGTGGTAATAATGGCTGACATGTAATTTCCTCTCAACATGTAGTTGTTCAATTAACACAGAACCCCAAAATGCCTTATCTCAATGTGCTCTTTTATTCCATTGCCCAGGACTCTTCAACATTCAAAAGAATGACCCTCAGCTTCGATCATCTAAGGAGGCCCCAGGTTGTAATCAGAAACCTGCAGAAAATGCATCCACCTCTGAATATTTCACCTGCGTCTCCTCACCAGCCAAGCTTCCCCATCATGATGAGGGTGGTAAGGAATATACAAAGGCGGGATATGAGCTTGGTCAAAAACTGCAGCCCAGATGCTCAGCCCAGTCTCTACTGACTTCACTTTCCCATCAACAACAGGAAAGGGATTCAGGGCAGACTGACTACTACTAAGGCTTCTGCCCAGAGATAAGTAGGGAGTATGCCTTCAACATAGGGCAAGATCACACATTTCCAACATAACAGCACTGTGACAGCTGTGGCTGAGGTAGTGGATAGTGCTGTTATGTGGTTGCAAAATTACTTAGAACCAAGACTTTTACCATTCCCTTTTACCAATATAAAAAACACTCATGAGATATACCCCAGAACATCCATATACCTCCACACAAAGATACATACAATGCTAACTCCTCATAATTATATAAATTCCTCAAACAAAGCACACACATTGTTACACCATGTAAACACGTCAAGTGAGTCATACCACCACACAGAGAATTTTGACATGTCACACATAGATGTACTTTCACTCTACATGCTCCCTTATGGCATGGTCATCTTAACCCCAGCAGCCCTAACACACACATTCTAGTTTTTTAATGTTTGAAAATTTCTTTCCTAGGATTCCATCAATTACAACAAAATGTTCCCTATCTTGGGAAATATAATATGCCTTTGTCCCGGTCAGCACAGAAAAGGAAGGTCATGGAGTGGAACGTAGAAGGTTTGTATGGTGATGCCTGTTAGTGGTGCATGGAATTTCCATTGTTTTGTAACTGTGTAATTGTAATCTCATGATGAGAACTACTTTCAAGGGAAACTGATAACTATAACATAGTTGTATGTGCAGGTAGAAAGGAGACAACATAACCTTTTCTTATACAAACCCAGTCACCCATGACACAATGCTTATTTCTGTGCAATAGTATTTTCATGGGAACCATTTTACACTTCCATGAAGAGAGGGTTGTGTGTGTTCACTGAACATGTCACATAGCAGACTCTCATTGTTTGTTTAATGAGATACACAGATAACAAGCATGGACCACATCTGTATTATTTTTATTTAATTGCTCAGATAAGTTGAATTTAAGAGAGGATACTTGGTAGCACAGACACAAGGCAGTGGTCATAACTCAAGGCTGGAAAGCATGAAAGGCCTCTTCAGACAATTTATCCTCCATCTCTTCTAAAGGCAGGCTAACTGGTGCTGTTAAGAAAGGACCATTGAATAGTACAAAAAGTTGGTGGGGATGTAGAGAGAACCCAGATTTGAGCTAAGTAGTTCTGCCCATTAGTCAACACAAGGCTGGTCAATACAAAAACTCAAACACTTCAGCATCATTTCAATAGGATCATCAGAGGAAGTAATGCATCCCAAGGGAAAACACGGAAAAGAACTAGAGTGTGTACAAGATCAGTGGAGAACAGTGTTTTATTTGAGGAAATATTAGGAGAGGACTTAAATGGATGAGAGTTTTTTCAGAGAAAAATGGGAGAGTATGTTCTTATGAGTCAGAGAAGGACATGTTATGTTATAGTAAAGCATTAATAACTTAAAAAAACACAAGTGGTATGCTACTCAAGATTGAACTTGATGTAGAGTACTGAGATACCGAGTTGAAGATCACATCAGATCCATATCTTTTCATAGGCAATGCTTCACATTCACAGTCATCCCTTATCAATTGCATTGTACTCACTCTCCCCACCTTTTATTACCTTATAGCCTTCCATGTGCATCTATATTTTCCGTGATCTCTTATTGTCTTTACCAAACAAGGAGTTATATTTTCTGAGTCCTAACACACTAGACGAGCATTTGTTTTGAAATTTCATTAAACAGAAGTGCACAATATATACTTTTTGTCTGATTACTTTCTCTCATTGTCATATTTGTGTGATTTATTCACATTGCATGTGATGTTCGTTTGCTCATTTTATATACCATTGCATAAATATAATTTCTTTATTGATTATACTTTTATGAGCATTTGGGTTGCTATGAGTCTGGAATTACTTAAAAAGCTGATGTTCTGAACGTTCTATTACATTTTTTTCAATGTGGACACATTTCTTTTTTTTTTTCTCCATGTGGCATAGTATGGCTTTAATACACAGAACAAAAAAATTAACGTATGAACAAAACATGGTCAAAATATAAGTCTACACTAAATATATGTGGAAAAGATATTTAATTATAAAATAGAAAAGTAGGCCGGAGTAATTGCTTCTTAAGGTTAATTGCTTCTTTTTACAGTATAGATTATCTAGAAGGGCCTTAGGATTAAACATTTTCATAAAGCAATAAAACATTAATGTAAAAATAAAGCAAGAAAAACTGTATGAATTTACATTTTACAAAAAAAGAAATAACAGTATGTCAGAATGTAATGTTCATACATGGTGGAATTGAACAATATTGTGATGGGAGCAGTCGCAGCACAGATAACTTTCACAGGGAAATGTAAAAGTTATGGTGGACATCTCTAGAGCATCACTGTGGTACAAAAAGTTCTTGTTCTACGTATGAAACCATTTTTGTCATAAAAATAATTTCCTGGGGGAGGGAGGGAAATGAATCCAAGAACTATTTCAGAAACCCATATGCTTTGAGTTTTTCAAAAACATTATCTTAAAACATACTGCCTTAAAGTGCTTTCATGTGGAAATCATGATGGAAGGCACAGAATACAGTTTCATGACCCCACTATGAAATTTTCAAAAAAGCATGGATTTTGTAGTTTGCAAATTCAAGTTATCTTGTAAGCTGCTCCTTCCAAGAATACTGTCATTCCAATAAAACCAGTTGCCAGTTTAGTTAGTTTAGATGACCTACAGAATAAAAGGAGGGTTTTCCCCCTAATAACTTTCATCATCTTTGTGGGGAAAATACTTATACAAGTGATACATTTTGAAATTATAAAACATGCAGAATATGTACAAACACAAAGTTTTAAAATATTTGCATCATATACATGTAAGTATACTTGGGTATAGCTGAAGTTAAACAAATATAAAAATTTGTTTTCTAAAAAATGTTTTCAGAGAATCTGAGACAACTTAAAGCTGTACAAACATTTCCTGGAAAAAATCACTTCATACAGAAGCTTTAACCTACAGGAGCAATTCCAGTCCACCACATAATTATGACACATTTGATCTAATCAATGATCACCCTTAAAACTGTTCTGTTTCTGAGAAATTAAGGTTCGTTCATACTAAAATCAAAAAGAATTCACAAAAACAGTGGTTTATTGTGTTTTGGATCGCTTCAACAATCTTTATCAACTCATTTAGAACTGTAAAAAAACCCCCAACTATTTACAGAATTCAGTTTTGAATACATTTGACAACTTCAAAAGTTTTATGTTACAAGGATTCAGAACACATGCTTTATAGTCCAATTATCAATCTGTAGTCTCTTCTGGACTCCTGTCTTCCCATGACTGCACCTTACTGTGTACAGTTCAAGACTGTATTCTTTCTTGACCAAAAGTAACTCAAACTACATGTTCATTTCAACTAAACAGCTTCTTTATTAGTCTAAAGACAAGTCAGAGCTTCTAATTTCTGTCTGTAGGCTTCTGCTTCCTGTTCTTTCTACAGAAACTGCTGTCGATATTTTTGGGTCTCTTGGTTTGCTTCATCCAGCTATTTATGAAGAGCTTCTCTCTCCTTGCCCTGGCTAGTGTGGTTCAGTTGTTTGGGCATCATCTGGTGCACCAGGAGGTTGCCAGTTCCATTCCCAGTCAAGAGCAGATGCGTGGGTTGCGGGCTCAACCCTTGAATTTCTGCAGATTCCACCCAGTTTTCAGTTATTTCGATGCATTGTCTCTTAGCTGGTGGTCCTTCACTTATAACAGTTTCTTCAGCAATGTCCGTTGCTGGTACTGTTAATACTTGCTGTCCATCTGGCATGGTCACAATGATGGGCGGGCCTATTCCACTGGTTGGAATGCAGTCCAAATTTCCAAGCTGGATTCCATCCGTTACTATTGCGAGGACTTGCTGACGCCCTGAACTAACTACTTGCTGAATTGCACCATCCACTGATTCTGCAGGAACTACTTCCTCTGTTGGAGTTTCTGAAGAATTGGACAAGGAAGCAGATGCTTCAGCTAAGGCAGCTAATGTAGCTAATACTGATGTAGAGGAGTTTCCAAACTGAACAGCAGACACACCTATTCCATCTGTTAGATTCACTACCCCTCCAGGTGCAATGATAAACTGTGGTGTTGCAGCATGTACCATCACAGTGTCAGGACTCTCTGGGTTTGTGTTGATTTGATTCTGCGTAGCAATCTGTAATATCTCTGCTAAATCTCCATTCCAAATGTCTCCTGAAATATTGAATGCAGTTTTACAAAATTTACTCTGCGTGTGTACATCGGCACTATATTTGATTAAAAGCTCCACCACATCTTGATGGTTGTGTTCTGTGGCCCAATGTAGAGTTGTCACCTTTAACATGTCCTTTGCATTGACAGCATCATGCTGAAGCACAACCTCTACTATGCTGGCATGATCCTAAGAAGCTGTCATATGTATGGGTTAGGTGTTCTGTCCACTTTGGTTCTGGCAACCCTACTTACACCAGCTCGAAGTAGTATTTCTGTGGTGGAATAATGCCCATACTGTGATGCCAGGTGAAGTGGAGAAGTTCCCAGCCAGTCTGTAGTAAGAGGAGATCCATTTGCCATCAAAATACGAACTTCATCATCTTGACCTGCTAGTGCAGCTTCTAAAAGCTTCTTTCCTAAATCTACCAGAGACATCTGGAAAAACTTTGGGAGTGGTGGTTGGGGAGTGGCGGGGAGAGGGTGAGGAAGAGGGGGAGTTGCGGAACCTGAAGCGCTCCATAGCCGGCCGAGCTGACTCGGCCCGGCTACACACACAGTGCTTCAGCTGCACAGGGCGCTATTTTCCGAAAATGCATAGTCTGGTCGGCGCCCAAAATCCCCACCGAGCAAAATGGACACATTTCTGATTGTTGAATGCTTAGAAGTTAATCTGCTAGGCCTGGATTTCCATATTCAGTTTCAGTCCCTTCATACCTCAATTTTTCACACTTTACATTCTAATGTATTCTCATATTACTGCACAGCTTTTTTAAACACACTTCTCTTCACTCTCTGTCATCTTTTTTAAAGCCCAGGTATACTTTCTCTTACACATCTTGATTTTCACATCCTCACATTCTTTAATCATGTCTTTGTATTTTGCAAATACACTAATTCCACCAATCTCACAGATAATATTCTCAGTAATAACATACCATACCTAAACTACATGACATATTAAACACACAGAAAAATCCATAATAGGAAAAGTAATCTACATACATAAATATGTGTTGAACTGACACAGAGACACAGAGTACACATACTACCTCATTCACAGAAAACTCATCTCATATTCAGATTTGCAAAGAACAAATCAGTTACACATTATTCGATCTTAAACCAGTTTTGACCAACAAATTATGAACACCACACACCTTATACTAACCATATCATACTGTTAAAAATGGAAATAATATATTTACTATAGACATTCATCAGACATGATAATAATTTTAAACAGTTAAATAATGGGCATTGAGCTTTGTTAACAATGAAAAAGGAATGGTGACATAACAATGAGCAGTTAATTTCTTAAAAAATAAAAATTTATCTTTTTACACCTCTATTTATAACTCAATATAGATATCAATAAGAGTAAATACATGTGTATGCATAATGTTAATTAAAACTTATAGCATATATCCCCTATTGGTACAATTTTTTATTAGAAAATAGAGTTGATATCCATGTTGTAGTTCCTGCATACTGTCATTCTTTTGGGGTTCTAAGTTTTTTATAATCCATGTAGATCACTTAAAAAATCACATACAAAAAACCCACTCACACTGACATCCACCAAACTCACCATTTAATGTGTTTACTTATAGTTTGGAGTAAATGGAATTTTAAATGGAAAGTGTACTTAATTTCTATGAGAGTAATGTCAGGTGAAGTGATAATGCCTGACATAATGTCAGCCCCAGACATATAGTGTTTGAATTGACACAGCCCCCTAAAATGCCTCATGTCCATTTTTTTTCGTTATTCCATTGCCCAGGAGCCTACAACATTCAACAGGATGCTCCTCAGACTGAGTCCCGTGTGGAGGCCCCAGGCTGTAGTCAGTCAGTAGCAGAAAGTGAAGCTTTCTCTGAATATTTCACCACAGTTTCCTCACCATTCAAGTTTCCCTGTTCTAATGAGGATGGTAAGGAATAAAGAAAGATGGGACTTGGGTTTGGTCAAGAGATGCAGCTCAGCAGCTCAACCTACTCTCTACTTAGTTCTCTTTTCTCTCAAAACCAGGAGAGGGCTTCAAGGCAGATGCCTGGTACTAAGGCTTCTGCAGAGCGATCAGTAGGAAGTGTGCCTTCCAAGACAGGGCAAAGTCCCTCAGCACAAATTTGCAATATAGCAGCAGAGAAACAGCTGCTGTTGGGGTAGTGGGCAGGGCTGACATGTGTATGGGAGTTAACTCAGAACCTTCTCCTCAATGAGCACAAACTTGGTTCTTCACACTCATACATCTGTACTCCTTCATATAAGCTATTGCCATATTTCTCCTTTTCACTGGTTCTCTCAAATACACATACCTTTATTCCCTATCTCTAAAGGCATTACCTAGATACACCCTTGCCTTCATTCCTTCACACAATCATTTTCAGACTCACCCATTTATACTAATTCCATAAATAGTTCACATCCCCATTACATAGATAACCTGTTTAGGTCAAACTCAAAAAGATGTTCATGTCCTTAAGGAAATTAATTTTCTTCTCCCTTGTCTCTAACCATATGGCATGTCAGCTACCAGCACTTGAGACCCTCATGAGCTGAACATTCTGAGAGCTCATACACACCTTCTCTAACATTCTCAGACTCTCAATATCATAGTAATACATGGTACGACTCTTACACTGCTCACATGTGCTATCATAACACATAACAAATATGTACACAATAAATAGCCATCGCCTTTTAGCAACATCAAAAAACACTTCCCATATATGTCCCAGAATATACATACAATTCCAAAAGTACATACATATAATGCTACATCCTCATTCCCACATAGTTATACCATGTAAATACCTCAGATAAAGCACATTACAACCAGAATTCTTAAATATCACATACAGATGTACTTTGGTTCACCTGCTCAAGTAGATCATGGCCATTATAACTCCTACAGCAGTCACACAACCATTCTAATTTTTGTAATGTTTGAAATTTTCTTTCCTAGGAGTCAAGGAGAGACCTGTACCCAAGGACTTGGTACAAACAAAGACTTCCTCTGACTATTCAGATACCTCCAATTCTTCACATTCAGCTAGTAACGAGGAGCCTGGGCTCATGAAAATTTATTATATGCATGTACAAATGAGAAGCGGTGTGGCTATCCTGTGCCATACAGAGGAAGGCTGGGAGCCTCCCTCAAAAAGGATCAAAATGGAAGAAATGACATATACTATAGAGGTCCATAAAAATGTCCCCCACACTCACATGTATGGGAAGAACCTCCTAAATGACCCTGAGCCCAGCGTAGACAGTCCAGCAAAAGAGATAAAGAAGAAGGCTGGCTGTTGTACAGAACCTCCCAGTCTGGTGGTGTATCACAGGATCCCCTGGTGGAGGGCCCTGGACAGCGGGTTCAGGTGCCTGGCCTGCTGCCGCGTCTTTCGCAGCCTGGAGGTCCTTCAGCAGCATGTGGAGCATGGGGTCGAGGTGGGCTTCAGCTGCCATGTGTTTCATCGAGCCATGGCTCGTCTGAAGGACAAAATGCTTAAGAGGAAGAACAGGAAATTAATCAAGGCAAAGTTAAGTTGCCAGGAGGAAAACATTTTGACGAAGCAGGCTGCTTTTCAGCCCCTAAAAGAGAGGAAGTGAAGCAGGCTAGACTCCCCTGAGGAGGCTTCATTCCCTGCAACAGACACAGTATCCAACCTTTTTTCCATTTCTAGCACCGCCATCTCTGAGACCACACCACCAATCTGAGCAGACAGCCCCTTTTAATATTGAGACTGAGGGACCAGAAGGCAGATCACACCATCCCAGATACTGCCTTACCCTCTCTCCTACTTTATTTATTATACCCACACATGGAGCATCCATAAAAACATGCTTTATGCAAAAAAGTGTAGACGCTAAGGATTTAATAGTACAGATCTTAATACCCCTCCTTATAGCACTGAATCCCATATTTCCATGCAATTGGTCTTTTAAAACAATTTTTCATATTTTTCTAAATCCATTTATTTAAATGAACATACACCTTTTTCCAACATCTCCCTATTTGGTTTGAAGACAGATGTTATTGAAAGAAGTAAGGTACTTCACAGGTGGAACAAAAAGAAACTATAATCCACCCATTACCTTCGACTGTGGACACACAGGTGCATATAAACTTCTTACACATACATATTCACAGGGGAAAGATGGATTATAAAATGAATAATTTCAAAATCATCTGATATGTATAATATACAAGTGTCCAAAGTGTCATAGTGAATATTTAAGCTTAATAACTTTAGAAGGGTATAAGCTACCAACCTGTGAAAAACAATTTGCATGTTTAATTTGCATGGTTTTACACTTATTTAACTTCACTCATTTTCAAAGATAATTTTTAATTTTTGTGTCTCTGGCATCTGCAGAGGCTCATACATAAATAAAAATAAAATTTAAAAAGTTATTTGAAACTCACAAAACTATATAGGAGAAGGGACATCAAAATAGTTCCCCTTTTACATAAAAATTTTCATAGTTTATAGTGTTTATCCTTCTGAACTTATTCAAGCTTAAAACTGTACTATGACACTTTGTACAGCTGTATATACACATATTATCTTGAAACTATTTAAGTCTCCATCCTTCCCCATGAAAATGCATGTATAAGAATTGTATATGCACCTGTTTGTCCACAAGTTCAAAGAAGCTAAAAGAGATTATAGTTGCTGTTTTTCATCTGACTAGTATTTTTTTCTTCTTCTTCCTTTGAAAAGAGGCTCTATTTTCTGGCCAAATATGTGGGTATATCATTACTTCTCTACCTGCCTTTCATCAATGGACCTAGGGATAAACATCCATGCTTGACCAATCTGTACTGATAAATTCGAAAATTAAAACAGAAGAGACAGAGATTGGGGGTGGTGGTGATGGTGGTGGAGAGTTATCCTTTGTCTGCAACTCCAATTCCACTCTAGACTTGCTTCAATTCCTCTCTTCTGAAAGACCAGGCTGTTTTAACTGTGACTTTAAGTCGCTAAGCCTTCACATTAACTCTTCAATTAGTTCTTGATCTTTTTCCTCAATTAGCCTAAGCCCTTTACTGTTGTTTGGAACCTAATGTTCCTTAATTGATGCAAATTATAGCTTCAACATGCTCATTCTTCCATTTTAATATTTCAAATTATATAACTGAAAAAGTAACACAGTATATTCCACTGATTTTATATTGAAACAGCTAGAGAATACAAACAAAAAATGAAATTAAAAAAATTATTTAAAATTCATAAAACTATATAGGAGAATGGACATCAAAATAGTTCCCCTTTCATAGTTTATAGTAGTCAGTCTGTATACTTGATTAATTAGGAAGTACTTTAAGTATATATAGTATCCAATAGTTTTATCTACCACAATCTCCTCTAAACCATACCAGTAATATGAGCAGACAGCCCCCTTTTATACTATCTACCACTTTCCTGAGGGAGAAAAAAGCAGATCACACCATCCCAGAAATTGCTTTATACACTATCCAGCTTTATTATATCCCCCACATTTAACATCCAAGAATACATTCTTTCTGCAAAAGAGCATACAAACTATAATTTTAATAATACAGATTTTAATTTCTATGGAAGTGGTCTTTGTTAATATAACAAGTATTGAAGTATAATATGTAATTGAAAATTAATATTTATCTGGTCCACTGGTAATTTTGTTAAATGGGAAAAGTAAATAAAATTTCTTATATGTTACCAATTCCATTTATTATTTATTTTTATTTTCTATATCATGGCTAATAATTCTAATATCTACATCTATTAAGTTGTGTTTTCCCCATTTGTCTAAAAAATGCATGTGCTAGTATATATACTTTTGAGATTCAAAATCCTCTCTATGCTGTTTTCATTTTCTTCCTCATTCAAGTATACTTACTATTAAGTATACTGTAAACTATCTTTTTTTAACAAGTCTAGTATTTTCTACAGTGGCTGTCACAGAGTGATTAGAGCATCTAAAATTATGTTTTGTGTAAAAAGGATAGCTTTTAATTTTCTACAGCTAAAAAACTGAGTTCCTTGTCAAACATTTTCCCATATTACTATGCTGTGCCTTTGTTTTAAATTCTTGGTAATTTTTATATTGTATTAGAAGCCTAGAGTGTGAAATTACGCAGCCTACCTACCTACCTGCCTCACTGTGCTCACAGTCCTGCCCACCCACACATGCCCTGCCAATCCACCCGCTGCCCCATGGCACCAACAACACAGGACCCCAGAGTTCCTCCTGCTGCTGGTGCCATGAGACCCATCAATGCACCTCCAGGTGACCAGCTGTTTGGTCCTTGTGGCATTATGGCATTACATCCACGGGCTTTTATAATATAGATTTTTTTTTACTTTTTCATAGCATAGTATGTTTGGAAGGTTTTACATATTAAATGACTTAGAAACAGTTTCTTATTTTTTTATTCTTAAAATTGAAAATTCAAAGAACTCATCAATGCTCAAACAAAAATAGTTATTTTAAAACATATTTTTATTGATTTCAGGGAATAAAAAGAGGGATAGAGAGATAGAAACATCAATGATGAGAGAGAATCATGAATCTGCTTCCTACTGCATTCCCCTTACTAAGGATCTAGTCTGCCACCAGGGCATGTGCCTGGACCGGGAATCACACTGTAATCTCCTGATTCATAGGTCCACGTCCAAACACTGAGCCACACCTGCCAGGCAGAAATGATTTTTTTGGTATTTTTTATTGAATTCATTGCATTTACATTGATTAATAAAATGATACATATTTCAAGTGTTGTATCACTCAATAAAACATCATCTGCATATTGTATCACCTGGACTAAACTCACTTTTGTCACCATTTATCCCATCTTTGTCCACTTCCATCTCTCCATTAAGTATTCACCTCATTGCATCCAGGCCTGCAAGTCCCCAGCTGTCAGTTTGTTATATGTAGCTATGCACTGTTTCCATTTTGTTTGTTAAATTATTTGTTCATTAGATTCCACATATGAGTGAAATCATATGGCATTTATCTTTCTCTAAAGGATGTATTTCATGCAATATATAATAATTTCCATTAATGTTGCAAAAGGTAATATTTTCTTCCTTTGTTCACCTGAGTGGTATGCCATGGTGTACCATAGATTTTTTATAAGCTCATCTGCTGATGGGCACTTGGGCTGTTTCTCAATCTTAGCTATTATAAATGGGGCCACCATAGTGATAGGAGTGCATGCATTCTTTTTGATGAGTGTTTTGGTTTTCTTAGGATGGATTCCCAGAAGTGGGATCACTGGGTCAAATGGCAGTTTCATTTTTAATATTTTGAGGAAACTCTGTACCGTTTTTCATAATGGCTGCAGCAGTCTACATACCCACCAACAGTATCCCAGGGTTCTTTTTTGTCCACATCCTCACCAGCACTTGTCATTTGTTGATTTACTAATGGTAGCCATCCTGAGAGGTGTGAGATAATATATCACTGTGGTCTTAATTCTCATCTCTCTTATGATTAGTGACATTGAGTATTTTTCATTTGTTTATTGGCCTTCAGTATGTCCTTCTTGTCTATTTAGGTCCGTTGAGCATTTTTAATTGGATTGTTTGCCTTCATTTTGTTAATTTACATAAACTTCTTATGTATTCTAGATAGTAAATCTTTATCAAATGTATCATTACCAAACGTGTTCTTTCATACAGTGCGGCTCCCTTTTAATTTTGTTGATTTTGTTTGTTTTGTGTGTTTTTGTTTCTGTTTTTGTTCAGAAGCTTTTTATTTTAACATAGTCCCATTTTTGTTTAATATTCTCTTTTGTTACCCCTACCCAAGACTATGTATCGGCTAACATATTTCTATGAGAGATGTGTGAGATTTTGCTGCTTATGGTTTCTTATTGGATTTTTAGGATTTCATGACTGATATTTAAGTTACTGATCCTTTTTTAGTTTGTTATTTTGTATGGTGTAAGCTGGTGATCTAATTTTGTTATTTTGCATGTATCTGTCCAATTTTCCCAACAGCATTTATTGAAGAGACTATCTTGACTCCATTTTATGATCTTGCCTATTTTGTCAAGTATTCATTGAGTGTAATGGCTGGGGTAGATTTCTGGGGTCTTCTTCTGTTCCATTGATCTATATACCTGTTCTTGAGCCAGTACCAGACTGCTTTATTACAATGGCTTTTAAGTATAACAATATATATGGTATTGTGATCACTCCAACTTTGGAGCAATCTATTCCATGAAGTCAGTGTGGTGTTAAAGTCCTCTAATATGAATGTATCAGAGGCCTGATGCATGAAGATTCCTGCAGGAATAGGTCTTCCTTCCTCTGGCTGCCATCAGCAGCTTCCCTCTGGCACCCAGGACCTGTGCCTTCACTCTGGCTGGAGCTGCCTTCTACTTTTGCTCTGGCCCTGCTGCCCTCCTGTAGCTCCTTCCACCCCCCCACCCTGCCCCCCTCTTAGCAGGCATCCTGCCCCACGGCTGCTCTGTGCTTGTGCCTGTGTCCTGCCCAGAGACTAGGATTGGCTGGGGCAGGACAGAAGGCCTGCATTGTCTACATGGCTGCCAACTTTGTCATGCTAATTTGCATATTCCATTCTTATTGGCTGTGGGCGCCACAATTTTGTTGTGGAGTAATGATTGCTGATGATTTTTCCATTAAATTTCTCTAGATTTATATATATTCAGCAGCTCAAATATTGGATGTATATATGTTTATCAGGGTTATATATTCTTGTTGGATCAATTCCTTTAATGTTGTGTGGTGGCCTTTACTATTTCATATCTCTTATGATCTTTATTTTGAAGTCTATTATGTCAAATAAGAATATTGTTACACCAGTTTTAAATTTTCATTTGAATGGAATTTTTTTTCCATCCCTTCACTCTCATCTTACGTGAATCTTCTGTTATGAGGTATGTCTCCTATACATAGCATGTATTTGATCATGATTTTATATCCATTCAGCTATCCTATGTCTTTTGATTAAAGCACTTAATCCATTTACATTTAATGTTATTAATAATACTTATTAATTGCTATATTTGCCTATGTTTTTCTTGCTCTTTATTTCTTATTATTGCACCAGTCTTTTAAGCTTTTTTGCAAACTCATTTGGTGATGACCAATTCCTTTATACTTTTTAAATTTTTATTTTTATATTTTTGGTCTGGAAAACTATTTCACCATCTATTTTGAATGCTAGCCTTGCTGGATATAGTAGTCCTGATTTCATATCCTTGCTTTTTACTACTTCATGCCATTCCTTTATGGCCTGCAAAATTTCTGATGAGAAATCAGCTGACAGCTTTACCAGTGTAGGTGATAAAATTTGTTTTTCTTTTGCTGCCTTTAAGATTCTTTCATTGTCTTTCATTTTTGGCATTTTAATTGTGATGTGTCTGAGTGTGGGCCTGTTTAGGTTCTTTTTGCATGGTACTCTCTGTGACTCCTGAACTTGTATGACTTTTTCCTTCACCACATTAGGTAAGATTTCTGCCATTATTTCTTCAATGATGTACTTTACCCATTGCTCACTATTTTCATCTTCTGAAACTCCTATGATGTGATTATTGTTAAGTTTTCTGTTGCTTCACAGCTCCCTTAAGCTGTCTTCCTGTTTTTTTTAATTTTTTCCCCTTCATTTTGGTTCTCTGAGATTTTTTTTTTTTTACCTTGTATTCTAACTCACTCATTTGATCCTCCACTTTCCCTAATCATCTGTGTGTTGCTTCTAATGTGATCTTTATTAGTGCTACATTATTCTTCATTTCAGGTCATTTTTTCACAGTTTCTATATATATCTCGTGCTGTTGAGGGTCCTGGTAATCATTTCTCTAAACTCTATCTGATAAATTTATCTCCATTTAATTTATCTCTTTTTTGACAAAATTCTTTTTTTTTTTTTCATTTGGGGCTTGTTTTAATCTCCCCATTTTAGCTGCCTGTTTTGGTTTGTGTTAGGTATATTTGCTATGACTCCCAGTGTCTGTTTTAGGGCAATTTAAGACAGTTTGTAATGGCCTGAGTATCCTGTTTAGAGTTATCAGCATTTCACAGCTTGTGACTCCCTCTGCTAGGGGTGAGTGCCTTAGGAAAAGACCTAGATGTATATCAGTGCCTGCTTTTCCTAGCCCCAAGTCTAGAAGGAGATCAGGCAGACTTAAAGCCTCCAGAGATCCACCTCTACCTGCAGTCTGATTTTTAATCTCAGTCTTAAATTTGTTTCAGGCTATAGACCACAAGAAGGTGTTGCCCTCACAGCATGGGAGTAGAGGTTTTCCCATAGGGTGGGGCAATTGCTCCCTCCCCCCAGGCAAAACCTGCCTGGATCATAAATATTTGCCCAAGAAAGATGTTCTCTGAAATAGAAGGGAATGACTCATCCTAGGAAATCAGGTTGGCTGTCTTCCAAGTTCTAACCCCAGAGCCCCGAACATTGTGTTCTCCTCACACAAATCTAGTCCAATCTGCCCTCCTGCTGGAGCCCATAGTGAGTGGCTGCACATGGAATTTTGTGTTTTATACTTTTAAGAGATTTTCTGCATTTCCAGCTGTATCTCCTTGACGGACAACAACCCCCCCCCCCTTTTTTTTTAAATATATTTTATTGATTTTTCACAGAGAGGAAGAGAGAGGGATAGAAACAACCAGATATTATGTGGTCACCTTTCTCAGTTCCAGTGCTCTGGGCTGGGGAGCTCTGCCCGAGGTTTCGACCCCAGTGTTCTCTATGGAAACCCACCACAGCTGAGTTATTTCTCCAGAACCTCAGCTGTTCTCTGTGGGAGCCTGGCCAGCCCTGTAGCACCTCTGCACTTCCTACCAGTCTCTGCAGTCTCCACTTTCAGATTTGGTTATCAAGGTTTTCTCCATTTAGTCTTCAGTCAATTATTCAGTATGTTTGTGTTATTTTATCCTGTATTTTAATTGTCATTCCAGTTTAGTCTTGGGAGAGTATCAGTGTAGCTACCACTTATGCCTCCACCATGTTGGATATCAGACTAATTTGTGTTTTATGGATATTAACCCCTTATAAGGTACATGATTTGTCAAATTTTCTCTAATTCAATAGTTTTCCTTTTTATTTATTGATTTTGTTCTGTGATGTATAAGGGTTTAACATTTATATAGTAGTTCAACTCCTACATACAGTGAGAAGTACACTGCATAGTGAAATTTTCTTAAAAAATTGTATTGCACTATTATTCATCATACAGCTTTCCATTACTCTAGAACAATGAGCCTCAAAATTTAATATCTAAACAGGGATCTTGGAAAATGAAGATATTAACTAGTTTGAGGCCTGAGTTTCTTCATTTATAACAAGTTCTCAGATATGAATGATGGTACAACTGGTTTCAGTAATATATTTTGAATAGCAAGGTTCTATAAAATATTTGACTTAAACTTTGTATTAACGTTAACTTTTATACTACTTGTAAATTCAGATTTTAATTATATAACTAAATTAAATGCTGTAGCTTTCTTCTGCATGTGCTGTCAGTTAATTTAAAAATATTCATATTTAAACTAGGTCCTGAAGTTGAATACCCTAGTGAAGCTAGTGTCTTAGTTAATGATGTGTTCACTCAATATAATTCCCTATAGATTCACTCAAGTTGAATGGTATCAATAGACCATTCCTTATGATTGCTGAGTTTAAAACAACAATATATAATTCCACTCTTTCATAATATTTAACTGTGGAAGTACATCTGAGCTAATTACAGTTTTTGGCTAATACATATAAAACTACGAAAACATTTATGTAAAATTGGTGTAAACATGAGTTTTTATTTTTCTGGAATAAATGTCCAAGAGTACAGTTTTTGGATCACATGGTAATTTTGTGTTCAGTTTTATCAGAAACTGCCAAACTCTTTTTCAGAGTTTAACATTTACAAGCTGTAATATTTTATATTCCCACCAGCAGTGTATAAATAATCCATTTTCTCTGCATCCTGGGTAGCATTTGGTGTTGTCATTACTTTTTATTTGGCCATTGTGAAAGGTGTGTGGTTATATCCTCTGTGGGTTTAATTTGCATTTCCCAAATGGCTAATGATGTCAAACACCTTTTTATGTGCTTATTTGCCATCTGCATAAGCTCTTTAGTGATATGTCTGTTCTTGACTTCTGTTCATTTTCTATTTGAATTTTTTTAAGCTGTTGGGTGCTGAGAGTTCTTTATATATTCTAGATACTAGTTTTTGTTTTTGTTTTTTTTCAGATATGCAGTTTGCAAATATTTCTTTCAGTCTTTTCATATTTTTCTTATGGCTTTTCATAGTGTAAAAGCTCATAATCTTCATGATGTATAATTCATCAATTTTACCTTATAAATATGCTTTTTTATGTCAAGTCTAATAACTCTTGGCCTAGCTAGAGATGCCAAATATTTGTATCTACTTTTCTTTCTAATATTTTATAGCTTTACTTTTTATATTAAAGTCTGTGATATATTTTGAATAAGTTTTTGCATAAAATATAAGGTTTGGGTTGAAGTTTATTTATTTATTTATTTATTTATTTGCATGTGCTTGTCCAATTGCCCCAGAACCATTCCCTAAAAGGCTTTCTTCCTTCACTGAATCACTTTTGCTCAATTGTAAAAAATAAATAAATGAAAAAATAAAAATCAGTGGAGTATATTTGTATTGGTATTTTCTTGTTATATTATTTTACTTTGTTCTAAATCTTCACCAATATCACACTGTTCATTGCTGAAAATACAGAATAAGCTTAATACCAAGTAGAGTAATCGTTTCCTCTGTTCTTTCTTGTTTTAGCTATTTAACAGATTTTATGCATTCCCATATAAATTGTAAAATAAGCATGTATATGTACACAGCAATCTTGTGGGATTTGCATTGGAACTGCATTAACTGTGTAATCAATTTAGGAAAATAATTCACCTTTACTATGTTGTATCTTTTAATACATGGACATGGTTTATTCTCCTTTTACTTAGGCATTTTCGCTTTATCTTTAATATTTTATAATTTACACATTGATACAATGTACATGTTTGCTGAATAGGTACCTAAGTATTTATTTTTTGGAGTGATTATAAATAACATTTTGATATTAATATAAGTTTCTGCATGTTTATTATCAGTATACAAAAATGTGATTGTGCAGTGTTCCTTTTATGTTTAGCCATCTAAATGAAATAATTTATTATTTCTAGAAAAATTTTGGTTTTGTTATTATTTCTGTTTATAATTTTTCTAAGTAGTCAATCATGCTATCTGCAAATAGAAAGTTTTATTTTTTTTCCTTTTCTATTATTATGGGTTTTATTTTTTATTCTTATTTTGTGTCTATAATTTCCATTATTGTGTGGGATAAGTTTGGTGAGACAGACATCCTTGCTTTGCTCTCTCTTAAAAAAAATTCTCTGCCTTCCTAATTGCCCCTAAGCACTCTGCCTGTCTGCCAGATAGCCCCTAAGCAGTCTGTTGCCTGCCTGATTGCCTCTAACTGCTTCTGCCTTAGTCACCTGCTATGGTGGTTTTGTCTAGAAAGACCTGGGGACCATCTTTTTGAAATACAGACATCAGGGAAGGCAGCACCTATATCTCCCAGTTTCTGTTGTCAAGTAGGAGCCCATCTTTGTCAAAGTTGCAAAATTATCTTCTGTCATAAAGTGATATTAAAATTAATTCTTCAGAGTTACAGGCTGTTCCCTCCTCACTGTCAACCATGTACTTGATCAGAAGAAAAACCTACAGGAGGCTGAAAAGATAGTGAGGGCACAGGGCTTACATTCTTTTCCTGAGCTATGAAACTTCTTAATGAGGCACTTGCTTGAGGATATCAAAGACAAGAAAAGAAACATAATTATTGTGTCTCCAATCAAATATTCAGATGACCATCAGTAAACATAAGGCATATAGGATGCTGAATGGTATTTTTTAAGAAGAGGAAAAGAAGAAAAAGAAGTTCTTGGCTGCCAAACCAGGCAATCTTAGATAGTAGAGCCCCTCAAACAAAGCAGACATTCCTGGGCTGCCAACTGGTGCAGGCATGGAGACCATGCCATCTTAAGAAACAGAGCTGCCTCAGATTAGGATCCTCCCCTCATCCAGTCACATCTCAGTTACAAACCAGGACCCTGCAGCCACTGGGGACAGAAAACTGCAACCACAGCTTCAGACCAACAGATAACAAGAATCCAGTCTTCCTAGCAGCAGATTTCTGTGAGTCAAAGAGCCTATCCCCTTCTGCAAGAATTGCAGATACCTCCATAGCAACCAATAGACCCACCCCTTGCTGGAGCAACAACACCCCTAGCCTCCACAGGGAACTGCACACACATACACCTGCAGCTGAAGTTCCCAGATGGGGAATCTCGGAGCTTGGACCTTGAAAATGTGCTCAGGGGTCCAAGCTACCCCAAGGGGACTTTGAGCTTGAGAGGCGCTCAGGGACCTCAGCTCCCTTAAGGGGAATTTGATAATGCCAACAGGGGCCTCAATACTGCTAAGGGAATTTGAGAGACTGAAGATTGCTCACTGCAACGCAATTGCAATTAGGTGACCAAACTGGCAGGGCAACAGTGCCACCTGACTTGGTTACAGGCAAGCACACATAGAAGCCAGTTTTCTGCAGTGCAGGCACACCATAGAGCTATTGGGCAACCCAGTTCCCCATGATGATCATGACCCAAATTCTCCCAGCAAGAGGCAGCACTGAACACCACTGACTTGACGCTGTTTCTTATCTATGCGTCTGGGATCCTTGACTTACAGTGCATTCACACTAAGAACCAGTGACTCTAATTCTTGATGCATGCACACATAGGGACCCTGATTCTCAATGAGAAACTACACGAGGCAACAGACTTGGATAATCAATTCTTGATGCAGACACAGGGAAACTCTGACTCCTGGCACCATTTTTGGCACAAGCCAATAGCGCAGGGCAGGCAGTGTCCTTGATTCTAGGTGTGCACATAGACCACACAGAATGCTGGGAACACTGACCCTGGCCAAGCCTGGTTCCCATCAACCCATGGCAGCCACACGCCCTAGTGTTGGAGCACTTCAGTGACACTCAGGTGATGTGAAGTTCCCACGGCACACAGCCCAGGTCCACGCAACTCAAAGTTTGAACTTCTGGTGATAATCAGAATGGGGAGACAACACCATATCCAGAGGAAAGAAAATGAGGAGTCACAAAGAAAGGAAATTAGTGAAATTGAAGATTGCAGCATGTCCGAAAAAAATTCAGAGTAATGGTAATGGAATTTATACATTGGATGGATGAGAAAATCAACAGCCTATACAAGAATCAGGAAAAAATGAAAAATGATATAACTACAATAAAAAATACCATAGAAAGTTTCAACAATAGAATAGAAGAAGCAGATGACCGAATTAGTGAGTTAGAAGATCAGGTACAGAAACAAGCTCATACTGAATAGCAATTGGAGAAAAAAATTTAAAAAGCAGGAAAGTATATGGGAACTTTTGGAAAACATGAAACAAAGTAACATGTATAACAGGGCTGCAGGAAGCACAAGAATAGCAGCAAGGATTAGAAAATCTATCTGAGGAAATAATGACCAAAAACTTCCTGAATATGGGGAAGAAAAAAGTTATACAAGTATAGAGGGTCCCAAGCAGGATCAACTTCAAAAGACTCACACCAAAACATGACATAATTTCAATGGCAAATATCAACAACAAAGAGAATCTTAAAGGCAGCGAGAGAGACAGAGATTTAGTTACCTACAAAGGAACCCCCATCAGATTATCAAATGATTTCTCAACAGAAACACATCAAGGGAATGGAAGGAGGTATACAGAGTGTTGCAAAGCAAATGACTGAATCCAAGAATACTCTATGCAGCAAGACTATCAATCAAAATTGAACGGGAAATCAGGAGCTTTGTAGACAAAAAATGGCTAAGGGAGTTTATCACCACCAAACCAGCAATGAAAGAAATGCTAAAATGAATATTGTAAAAAGAAGAAATAAACAAGTTAGGAGGAACACAGTCATAAAAATAGGACTACAAACTACATTTCAGTAATAACTTTAAACATAAATGGACTAGCCGAGACCAGTTTGGCTCAGTGGATAGAGCGTCAGACTGCGGACTGAAGGGTCCCGGGTTCAATTCCGGTCAAGGGCAAGTACCTTGGCTGCGGGCACATCCCCAGTAGGAGGCGTGCAAGAGCCAGCTGATCAATGTCTCTCTCTCATCGATGTTTCTGACTTTCTATCCCTCTCCCTTCCACTCTGTAAAAAAATCAATAAAATATATTTAAAAAAACCAAAACACATAAATGGACTAAATGCCCTAACCAAAAGACATTGAGTGGCTGAATGGATAAAAACACACAACCCATATATATGCTGTCCACAGGAGACCCACCGCAGAACAAGAGACTCACACAGATTGAAAGTGAATGGATGGAAAAATAATTTTCAGGCAAATGGAAATGAATAAAAAGCTAGGGTAGCAATACGTATATCTGACAAAATAGACCTCAAAGCAAATGCCATAACAAGAGAAAAGCAAAGTCACTTTATAATACTAAATGGATCAATATAACAGGATGTAACCCTGATAAACATATATGTACCCAATGCAGGATCACCCAAATACATAACAAACTCCTAGAAGATATCAAGAGAGAGATCGAGAGATCGGCAACAGTACAATCATTGTAGGGGACTTTAATACACCACGGACATCACTGGATAAATCCTCTAGACAAAAAAATCAGCAAAGTCACAGCAATCCTAAATGACTCACTAGAACAGATGGATTTAACTGATATCTTCAGAGCATTTCACCCAGAAGCCATGGAATATACGATCTTCTCAAAAAGAGACCACATATTGGGTCACAAGTGAAGTCTCCCAAAATTCAAGAAGATTGAAACCATACCAAGCATCTTCTCAGAGCACAATGCCATAAAATTAGAAATAAAATACACTAAAAACAATTCCAAAGTCTCAAACACTTAGAAGCTGAATATCATGCTATTAAACAATGATTGGGTTATCTAAGAGATCAAAGAAGAGATTAAAAGCATCCTGGAAACTAATGACAACAAAAACACAACAATCCAAAATCTATGGGACACGATGAAAGTAGTCTTGAGAGGGAAGTTTATAGCTCTACAAGCCTACCTCAAAATCAGAAAGAAAAAAAAAATGGTAGTAAATAATCTAACTCTACAACTCAAAGAATTAGAAAGAGAGCAACAAGAAACACCCAGAGTGAGCAGAATAAAGGAGATAATAAAGATCAAAGCAGAAATAAATGGCATAGAGGCCCCAAAACAAAACAGAACAAAACAAACAAAAAACACAAAAGATCAATGAAATCAAGCGTTGGTTCTTTGAAAGGATAAACAAAATTGATGAACCTCTAGCCAGGCTCACCAAGAAGCAAAGAGAGAGGACCCTAATAAATAAAATCAGAAGTGAGAGAGGCAAAATAACAATAGAGCCCACAAAAATACAAAGGATTGTTAAAAAATACTATGAACAACTCTATTGATACAAACTAGACAACCTAGAGGAAATGGACACATTCCTAGAAAAGTATAACTCTCCAAAACTCAATCAGAAAGAATCTAAACACCTCAATAGGCCAATAACTATGAAAGACATTGAAGCAGTCATCAAAAAGCTTCCAGCAAACAAAAGCCTGGGGCCAGAAGGCTTCACTGGGAGTTTTACCAAACATTCAAGGAAGAACTTAAAACTATCCTCCTCAAGCTATTCCAAAAAATTCAAGAGGAAGGAACACTCTTTAGCTCATTCTATGAAGCCAGCATCACCCTAATACCAGAACCAGATAAAGACAATACAATGAAACAGTATTATAGGCCAATATCCCTCATGAACATAGATGTCAAAATCCTCAACAAAATTCTGGCAAGTTGTATCCAGCAGTAGATCAGAAAGATCAAACACCACGACCACGTAGGATTTATCCCGGGGATGCAAGGATGGTACAATATCTGCAAATCAATAAACGTGATATATCACATAAACAAATTGAGAGATAAAAATACATAATCATATCATTTGATACAGAAAAAGCATTTGAAAAAATCCAACACCCCTTCGTGATCAAAACACTCACTAAGGTGGGAATATAAGCTTCATACCTCAACATAATAAAAGCCATATATGAAAAAATCTCAGCCAACATCATACTCAATGGATAAAAACTAAAACAATTTCCCCCTAAGAACAAGAACAAGACAGGGATGCCCCTCTCATCAATCATGTTCAACATATTATTGGAATTACTAGCCATTGTGATCAGACAAGAAGAAGAAATTAAAGGCATCCAAATTGGAAAAGAAGAAGTAAAACTGTCCTTATTTGCAGATGACATGATATTGTACATAGACAACCCTAAAGACTCCATCAAAAATTATTAGACTTAATAAATGAATTTGGCAATATAGCAGGATACAAAATTAATACCAAGAAATCTATGACATTTCTTTACACCAATAGCAAACTTATAGAAAGAGAGACTATAAAAGCAATCCCAATTATCATCGCATAAAAAAATTAAGATACCTAGGAATAAACTTAACTAAGGAGGTAAAAGACCTGCATGAAAAAACCTACAGGACATTGAAAAAAGAAATAGAGGAAGGCATAAATAGATGGAAAAACATACCATGTTCATGAATTGGTAGAATCAACATCATCAAAATGTCCATATTACCCAAAGCAATCTATAGATTCAATGCAACCCCCATTAAAATACCAATGGTATATTTCACTGACCAACGAATTTTCCAAAAATTCATTTGGAACAAACAAAGACGCTGAATAGCTGCAGCAATCCTGAGAAAGAAGAACAAAGTAGGTGGGATCTCAATACCAGATTTCAAGCTGTATTACAAAGCCACTGTTCCTATAACAGTCTGGTACTGGCACAAGAACAGATATATAGATCAATAGAATAAAATAGAAAACCCAGAATTCGACCCAAATCACTATGCCCAATTAACATTTGACAAGGACTGCATGAGAATAAAATGGAGTCAAGATAATCTCTTCAACAAATGGTGTTGGGAAAATTGGATAGATACACTCAAAAAAATGAAACTAGGCCACCAACTTACACCATACACAAAAATAAACTCAAAATAGATCAAAGACTTAAACATAAGAAGGGAAACCATAAAAATACTACAGGAATCCACAGGCAGAAAAATCTCAGACATATGCCGAAGGAACTTCTTTAATGATACTGCTCCTAGAGCAATGGAAACTAAAGAGAAAATAAACAAATGGGACTATATCAAAATAAAAAGATTTTGCACAGCAAAAGAAACCATCAACAAAACAATAAGAAATCTCACTGCATGGGAGAATATATTTGCTAATGTCACCACAGACAAGGGTTTAATCTCCAACATTTACAGGGAACTCATACAACTTAACAAAAGGAAGATAAACAATCCAATAAAAAAAATGGGCAATGTACCTAAATAGATACTTTACAAAGAAGGAAAGAAGAAAGGCTAAGAGACATATGAAAACATCTTGTTCTTTCTAACCCGTTTAATCCTTCTTGTGAAAGAAAATCACTTTTCTACCCTTTGTGATGCTTACAGTCAGAGTCTTCCTGTTGCCACAGGCCTTTACCTCTGTGGCAATAGTATCTTTCTTCCTATTGGAAAAGCTTTTCTGAATAACATATCTCCTTGCCTCCATTCAGATTTGTTTTTATTTAGCAATGGCCTAAACTCCCCTAAAATAAAGTTGCAGTAGCTGATGTGTATGTTTGTATGCATGTATGTGTGTAAGTTAAGGATGTGTAATATTTAGCAAATTAGATAATAAGATAATTTTAAGGAGCTCTATTTTCATTTACTTGGAGTTAAAAAGTTAATAAATTTAACTTTAAAATTCTCAGAAATTAAACATTTAACTTTCAATACCTTCAAAAGTATTCTCATAGAAATCAATGCAAATGTTTTAATAACTCAAGTTTACATCATTTAAGTAAATCCTAGGCAGATATTTCTTTAATAGTGCTGGTTTACTACAGACAGTTATGCCTACTAAGTTATCAGTATTAAATACAATACAATAAATATTTTTATTCTATACTCCAGTGGTCAGCAAATCATGGCTTGCAAGTCACATGTAGCCCTTGAGCCACTGTTTGCCTCTCTATTGAGTAATGAGTTTGCCAACCTTGATATACCCTAAACTGACTCAGGTCCTAAATATAAGAAATGGCATGTACCTCCCTTTATTATGACCAGTTTGTTCTCATCCTTTAGTTCTTGGCTTAGTTCATCAGTGAGTGTTTGCCTAGTAACTGAGATAAGACCAGCAAATATTTTTGACACTACTTCATATCAGAGTAGTTATATGAAATTAAGTTTCTAAAGTAGGTGTTATCTAATTTGCTGTGTTCAGTCACTAAATAAAAATTCTGTGAGGATAGAGACCATGTCAAATTTCTTTATCCATGGCCAGTCATAATAGCTGACCACTTATTGCATAAATGTATGGAGATACTCTTCTGTGAAGGATAATATAACTTATTTGAAGAGATATTTTCATTTTAATATCATAATTTAGTAAAAACTTACTTTCATTGTCAGTAAAGCACATGAAGCTTGGTGATTTGGGATTAAAATTACAGCCCAGAAACAAATTGAAGGGAATCCTAAATAATAAAAGGCTAATATGCAAATAGACTGAATGGTGAATGACCAGTTTCTTCCCCAAGGTGGTCAGTGCTCCATTAGTCAGACTCATGGCTGGCAAGCACAGCAGTGGTGGCAGGAGCCTCTCTCACTTGTGCTACAGTGCTAAGCATGTCCAACTGCTGGCTTAGGCTCACTGCACATATGCAGCAGGCCTAAGCTCTCAGTTGGACATCCCCCGAGGGCTCCCAAACTGCGATAGGGCACAGGCTGGACAAAGAAACCCCTTGTACACGAATGCATGAATTTCGTGCACTGGACTCTAGTTCAACATAAATGCAAGCAATGTATTAGCAGGGGGGAAAAGGTTGGTTGATTACTATCTGTGAAAACTTTGACCAGCAAAGTGACAATAAATAACACAATAGCAATTCATAGGAAGTATTCTGGTTAGTTGTACATGTATATGAAACCATAATCTCTTCCCTGACTTAACTTTTTAAATGATAGTTTTTGAAAGCTTCAAATCTTCTACCACAATGTAGCATTCAGGGAATCAATTACTGAAAAAATTACAATTGCATAGAATAAATCTTGAAGCAATAGGTAGCATTTAGTTTTTTCCAGCCATTAATTTGAAGTTTAATGATAGCTTCTCTCAATCTGGTGAGCTTCGGATTGAATTGTCAGTTTTGTTCTAGGAATTGTATGCTTTTTGTTTCTGTGTTATTAACAGAATAATCATTAAACTATTGGGCTGAGATTGGAAAAATATTATCTGGCCTTGAATACAGACTAGGTATTTATTAGCAAATTCATATAATATTTATAATTACAATTGTTATTATTGATAAGAAATATTAAAATACAAATAATTTAATAATATACATCATTATGATTTTATATAGTACTAGAGGCCCGATGCATGAAGATTCATACAAGAATGGGTCTTCCTTCCCCTGGCTGTCAGCAACACCTTCACTCTGGCCCTCTGGCTGGAGCCTTTCCACCTTTGCTCTGGCCCAGAGCAGCCTTTTCGCCTTCACTCCAGCCTGGAGGCAGCTTCCCGCCTTCTCACATTGCCCAGAGGCCCAGATCAGCTGGGGCAGTGTGGAATGACACAAGTATTCTGCCCCCTGCCATTCAGCACCTGTGTATGCAAATTAGCTCATAATCTTTGTAGGGTTAATTTGCATATTCACTCCTGATTGGCTGGTGGGAATCATGACAGTATGGTCAATTTCTATATTTCTCTTAGTGTAGATTTTATAACTGTCATAATTTGGATATAATTTTTATATCACTGATAAAAAGAGTAAGGATATTGTAAGAATCAATTAGATAATACATCTAAGAGTTTAAAGTCTCTAGAAAACCAACAAAAATATTTATTTATTTAATTCTGGAGGTCCAATGCAGAAGGATGTCCAGTCCAATTAGCATATTATGCTCTTATTATGATAGACTAATAATTAATCAGATAAATCAGTTTGGATGCTGGGTTCATACAATATATGAATATAAAATTATTTGGATTTAAAACAATTTTTTACAATCTCATTAAGAATTTGAATATATTGACTCAAAACTTTGTAAATATATTTTATCTCTTCCTTATCTCACAATGTTTTTGACTGATTTTCTATTTCTGTTAATTTCCTCCCCTACTTATAAGAAGAGTTTAATAATAAATATAATCAATTTTTATGACTTTGAAGTTCTATAAATTCAATATAAATATTTGTAAATTTTTCTACAGAATATAAAACACAGATATATTTATGGATATTTGAATTTTCATGTTTAGCAAATAATTATTTTCTAGTTTATAAAGAACACACTGAAGTAACATAGTCTTCTTTAAAGGAGCTGTCCATTGAAATGTAAGGAAGAAAAGAAAGGTTCAGATAATAGAAATGTTTATATAATTTAATACTGAGACTTAACCTTAATATATTCCATATTATGATGTGTTTTATTCGTTCAACATATTTAATTATTATAAAATGTAATATTTAATCATCTGTAAAATACAAAATATTTTATAAATGAGAAAACTAAAGCACAGAGAGGTTAAGCAACTTGTGTTAAGTAACACAACTAGTAAGTATGAGCACTGAGATTTGTATTCAAGTAGTGTGGCTCAAGAATCTGAGTTTTTACAATTACTTTATAATGCCATTCACTATTTCATGAAATTAACATAGTTATGAAAATTAGTGTTAAAAATTTGAGAAAATATATTTTTTATAAAATTAACTTTTGCTTGAATGGAAACATAGAATATAACTGGTTAGGAAATTTAGTCATGTGTCATCCTCACTTCTTAAATCTTGGAAACTTTAATAAAGAATTGACGGGTTACCACAATCAGAATGCAAGAATAGTGATAACTAATTCAATGATTTATCTCCTCTCATGCTGTCAGAAATCCTTTAGACAACTTTATGGCTAGTACTTAATTATAGCATCTACAAATTTTCACTAGGAAATTATTCATATCATTTAAGTCTTATGAAATGAAGGATTCTAATATTATTTCCTTCTCCAATGACATTAGATTATTTTGATTTCTACCATTATTTCTACTCCCTCAAAAATATAATTAAAAAGTGACTATCAGAGAACCAATGCTGGTATTCTCACTTCTTTTAATGTTTCCCAGATCTTTTTTCTTCCCATCTTATTGAATTTATTTGGGTGACACTTGTTCACAAAATTATACAGGTTTCAGATACACAATTCTACAACACATCATCTGCACACTGGATTGTGTGTTCCCCACCCCAATTCAAGTCTCTGTTCCATGACCATTTACCTCCCTTAAACCCTCTTCCAGCTCCTGGCAAACACCAACTGTTGTCCCTGTCCATGATTTTTTTTTTCTTTTTTGTTTAATTTCTCCATCTTCCCATCCCCCACCCAGCCACACTCTGACAGCTGCTCTCTATATCTATCTATGATTCTGTCACTATTTTGTTAGTTTATTTTGTTCACATATATATGAAATCATATGGTATTTCTCTTTCTCTGACTGGCTCTCCATGATGTTACAAAGGGTAAGATTTCCTTCTTTTTGCAGCTGAGTTGTGTACCACAGCTTTTTTTATCTACTCTTCTACTGATGGACACTTGGGCTGTTTCAAAAATTTGGCTATTGTAAATCATGCTGCAATTAACATATGGGGTGCATATATTCCTTTGAATTACTCTTTCAGGCTTCTTCAAATGAATTCCCAGAAGTGGAATCACTATTCCATAAGGCAGTTCCTTGTTTTATTTTTTGAGGAAACTCATACTGTTTTCCACAGTGTCTGCAGCAATCTGCCAAAAAGTTCAGATTGCAAGAAAGTTCCCTTTTTCTCACACTCTCACCAATACCTGTTGCTTGTTGATCTACCAATTTATATCACAAATACACATACTTAATTGTTAAGAGTTTTAAAGTCATCCATTTTAGGTCTTTTAGAATGGAGCTTCATCTTTCCATATTTTATCCCTGATGTTTTTCACTTACAGCACTCAGATCTAGAGATACCATTTCCATCTCGGTCCTTTTGTATCAATTCATACATACTATTTTAACCATCAAAACATTTAGAATTAGCTGTTTAAAATCCTAGAGTGAATCCTCAATTTCAGAGAATTTCTAATAAAAGAAAATAAGGAGAATATTTTTAGATTGATAAGGAAAGTTTTTCTCAATTGTAATATATGTCCTGAAATAAGACTTGAAATGTCTGTCCTTGAAAGGGACTGAGTGGTTGGAGTATTCTCCCATATACCAAAAAGGTTATGGGTTTGATTCCTGGACAAGTCACTTATCTGAGGTGTAGGTTTCAAGATACATATGGGAGGCAACAGATCTCTCTCACTCTTTCTCTCTCTCTCTCTCTCTCTCTCTCTCTCTCTCTCTCTCTCTCTCTCTCTCTCCCCCTCAAATCAATAATACATTTTCTTGCCCTAGCCAATTTGGCTTAGTGAATAGAGCATTGGCCTTTGGACTAAAAGGTCACAGGTTAGATTCTGGTCAAGGGCACATGCATGGGTTGCTGGATTGATCCTCAGTGTGGGGCATGCAGGAAGCAGCCCATCAGTGATTTTCTCTCATCATTGATATTTCTATCTCACTCCTTCTCCCTTACTCTCTGAAATGAATACAAATATGTTTTAATAATCTATAATAATAAAAACATAATATGCCAATTAGACCAGATGTCCTCCCAGACAACCTTCCAAATAAAGCCAGGGCTATGAGTGAAGCCCAGGTCCTGAGTGCCAGCAGCTAGGGGAAGGAAGGCCTACTCTTGCAAGAATTTGTGTACCAGGCCTTTTGAAATAATAATAATGATGATGATGATGATGATGATGATGATGATGACGATGATGCATGTTCTCAAGTGAGCACTGAAAAAATAAAAAAGACTTTATTTGTCATTCATAGCACAATAGTGAGGATATTATTGACTAATAACTACTAGGTTAATATCTACTAGACAGTTGGACCACTGATAAAAATTTCATACTTTATGAAAAACCTGTATAATAAAGAGCTAATATACAAATGGTCGTCACACCTCCATGTCCTTATTCCCTTATTCCCTCACTCCATGCATGGGGGACCGAGGCTGTGCCCCCCACCTTGGTGGGGCTGGATTGGAGACCTGAGGCTGTGCCTCCCCACTTGGCAGAGCTTGATGGGGTGGGGCTGACCAGGTCTGAGTCTCGTGTGATTTTGAGGCAGGCATGGGTGCCCCAGACTCTTACAGGAGGAAGATTTTCATATACATTTTGCTAACTTTCTTTCATCTCTGACATTTCTATTGTAGAGAAAGGGCAAATAGCAATATTAAAATATTTCCTGTAATTAATTCCCTTTTAATGTGCATGAATTTTATGCACCGGGCCACTAATATTTATATAAAAGCAACAGAGGCCTAATAATTTTGATACTGTATTGGGTTAAAACCTCCTTGGCAATTTCTTAGGTATAATTTAAAACTGAGCATCCCCCAAGTTAGTTGGGGACTAGGAGAGACTAAAAAAAAAAAGCAGGACACTATCAGATTGATAGGTGGCAGGATTAATAAGCAAGGGGACTTATTACAAGCTGGCTTGGGTGACTGAAATGGAGCATATTATCCACCTACTTGCCAGTATCCTAAAAAATTATATAGAGACTTTAACTATATTCAGCTATCACACAGAAATTAAGTCACTTACCCAGTCCAGATAGTCTCACCACCACATTACTATATCAGATAGTTGGGCTGTTTTAAGCAGGGGGTTGGCAAATGAAGCTCACATTCTAGACACAGGGGAAGGAAAGGAAAGCCTCCAACTCCCGAGGTCCAGCTCTTGGCTCAAACCTGTGAGTCATGGCTTCTTGATGACCTTCCCCAACAAACAAAACAATTTTATATATTATTTATGTGGAATCTTATCATGTAAACATAATGAAATGTATTGCTAATTAGGAGGCCTCTGATCTTTTAATTTTTCTGTATTTCGGAAGTAATTATGTGAAGAAACTGATCAAGTTCCTAGTATTCCACATTTATTTTCTTCATTGGAAAAATTAAGAGCTTATCCTGATAACCACTTTTTTATGGCAAATAAATTTTCTGATTACAGATAGAATGGATTAATCCAAAATCTTGAAATCAAGAAAATAATAGTTTACCCTGGAGTTCATACTGGTGAGGTCCAAGGGCTATCATCAAAGAGCTATGTACTAGTAGTTCCTGTCAGAGACGAGAGAGAGAGCGAGAGCGAGAGCGAGAGAGAGAGAGAGAGAGAGAGAGAGAGAGAGAGAGAGAGAAAAGGGAGGGAGAGAGAGATTGCCTTATCTCTAATCTTTATTCACACCCAAATAGCTAATGTAAATACTTAGAAATACTAAGTATCTTCTAAGCAATAAGTCTAGTGATTGTTGTTCCAAGATAGCTATCAAAGTTCCAAGATAATCAAAATTACTATTTACATTCTGACATGGTGTCTATTTTTACCTAACAACAATTTCTTCCAAATCTTTTTTTCTTCCACATAGCAACAATCACTTTTCTTCTGGTAGCTAGTATAAAATGAAAGCCCAAAGTTGAGCTGTCAAGATTAGAACCACATAGCATGATCCCATCACAAACTCATGGCAGATAGAGATTTGGTTCATTCCTAACCACACTTGTATCTATTGTCTATTTTTGTCATTCTAAGATGAATCCTCAGACTACCTGTGGAGTTATTATAGATGTTAAACTTTCTGGATCCAATTATGGGATCTATGTTAGAATAGTCGTACCTCTTTAAATTTATCTTTATTGCTGAAAGTATTATAGATGATCCCTCCTTTTTCTCCAATTGATTCCCAAAATGCACTTACATTTTTAAGAAAAAAAAAAAAGATAACTTGAGAATTTAAAAGTCTATTATTTTTCCTTACAAGATTTTCATAACCTTCAATATCTCAAGAATTTCTATCAGTTTCTGTTTGTTTGTTTGTTTTATTTTCCTTGAAGCTAACTGGCCCTTATCACAGCAAGCCGGAAAAAAAAGTATATTGAAAGAGACTCTAGTAATGAAAGGTGTGAATTTGAAACAACCAATGGTGCTTGAATAAGAGAAAACATGGTTCAGAAATCAACCATAACTCGATAATTATACATCTACAGAAGTGATGAGAGTTTATCAGTTACACTCAATAAGTTTTAAATAATGTTTTCCTGTATTATTTCTACATGAATGGATGTAATATGATCCCATAGAGCTTGCTTGATTTATTGAGAAAAATAATATGTATTTTGAAAAATGAGCTCTGTGAGCAACAATGAAAAAGACTGAGTGAGAACAGAAGGAGTGGTTACAGTCTGCTGCATAAATAATGCATTAGAAATCTGTTCCCATTCAGAAACAAAAGTAAATTTTTTCTAATGGTATCCAAGATGTTAATTTTTAAACACTTTCTCATTAAGAATATCAACATAATTTCCTCATTTAAAGATAATAAAATTGATTATTTTGAACTTTGAGACCCAATTCTTAACTAATGGCATTTTAAAATGAATTTTGGCATTAAAATTTATTTCTCTATAAATGTAGGTTCAAACTAAACTTTTAGCTCATATTTTAGAATTCAGAAATCCAGAGAGTTGGCTTTAAGCATAAAACCAAGAAACTGGGTTCACAAATACCCAATAAATGAACTTAGTGAACCATTCAAATTTAGGTTAACAGGAAGTTAATATGAATTAATAAAATAATTTTATGATAGAACAGTTGTGAAATTAAAAAGTGTATAATACATTTAATTTATGTGGTAATTTGACCAAAGTTAAATTAATTTTCTTCTATATTTTTGGAAAACTATCTTAGTTACTAGATAAAAATAATTTACAAATGGAAAAAATTGTAAATAACCAATTTTAGAGGCTAATATGCATTTTTTCCCCTAAGATATTATGATTCTTCTAATTTCTTAGTATATTTACTTTCTTAATATTTTCTTCAATTTGAAAGGGCTGGACTCAATCCAATTATATTACAGTATACAATAATAATAGCTTATTCAGAATACTCAAATTACAATGATTGATTAGTTCTGTAAGTTTTTAAAATACTAACATCATTATTAGATATTCTTTATTATTTCATTCTACATAGGAAGTTTATCAATTCAATTTTTTTCTGTTTTATGAGATTACTTATTCTATTACCTTAGAGGAAATGATCTTGAATTTTTGAGGTTTGAAAGCCTGTCAAAATTAGATTTAGTTACACTTTTCTACTCCAACAATATCTTCAAATTTCATTTTAGAAAAAAAATAATCCATGCTATTACTTTTATTCTTTTAATGATGCCTTTTTGAAAACCTATTTCTTAAAAAGTCTAGCACTTGCTTAGGATGCTAAAGAAAGAACTACAATGCCCTAATTATGAATGGTTTTCAGTATCACAGTGCAAATCTCTATCTAGACAGAAAAGGGATTTTTGTTTGATTTTGTTATAGCTAATAGAGACATGAAAGTATCAGAAGGTATAGTACATATGTTTAAATGCATACATCAGAAATTCAGTTCCTAACTCTAAGTACCCCTGATTGTGAAAACAATATATTAATATGGATGCAATATATTTATACGCATTTTTATGTTTGTATGGCATTTTTATGTTTGTATGGCATTTTTATGTTTGTTTGTGCTAAGTACCTTCCTCTGTTATCTCTCTCATTTCTCTCCAACAAACATTTGAAGTATGTGCCTTCATTAACAACATCTTCCAGAGGAAGAAATATATTTAGATTTATTTAGATTTTTTAAGATAGCATTTGCAAAAGCTGATAAGTGTAATAGCCAAATTTAAAGTCAGATCTGTTTAAAATAATACAGCCTGTGTTCTTAAGCATTTCATCTTTTTTTTCTACAGTCCATAAGAAGAGTCCATTAGTTGAACAGAGCACTCCACACTAGTCCAAGAAGTCCTAGACGTATCTCAAAGACATGTTGATCAATGCAATCTTCTGCAGACAGGAAGATCCAAATAAATATATGAGTCAGTAGATATTCAGCAGTAACAGAAAATTATGACAGAATATCATAGTCCTAAGAAAATTCAGGGCGAGTTTAGCTGTATAAAAGGAGAAAAAAAAACAACTAAATTCTATTCATAAATGACCTCCTATGCCTATAATTCTCTTATCTGCAGCCATGTCATTCATCTTGGTAAGGATCCATGGAAGAAATAGCACCTTATGTCTATTTGTCTTTGTCCCATCACTAATCATGGTGGAGAGAATGATCGGCCCATAAATTTACCAAGTACAGCAACAGTACAGGAAACAGTTGCTAAGTAGCAATTTATTGAGGAGATGTTTGTGTGGAAGCAAGCACACACAACCTCCTAGATTTTACCAAATAATACTAGAGATTTAAATATAAAACCATGGAATTTATGTGTTTACTCAACTACCATGGAGGTTGCCTCTTTCCTTGTTCAAAGTAGCCCAAGATTTGTGCATGGAGACCTCAGATTAGGGGAAATCCATGTTGATGAGGAAAACTGTCCAGATCCACCACCACCAGTAGAGGAAGTTCTGTTATGGTCCACAAGATTGGATAAAAATGGATCACTTTTACAATTTATCCTGAAGAAATTATTCAGTTACATTACACTGCTTTATGAAAACTATATTATTCCAAATGTCTTGAATTTTTGTCATTCTACTTGATTTTAATCTAACCAGCAGTGTGTATAGTCCGTTTTAGTTCCTCCTTCTCTGATATAAAGTAAAATAAAATAAATATTTTTAAAATTCTGTATTCATAGTACTCTGCATAATGAGTAAGGAATGCTGTCTATTTCTTACTATTCTACATTTTAGTATAAAAAATGTAATTGCATTTTTGCATTTTCAGGGTATAGCACAATGGCAAACACAAAGTAGGTTTTCTAAAATTATGGTACAAATTAATGAATAAATAAGCCAAGTGAATATGTAGATTATTATAGGCATTTGACAAGTTTTGTTTTTAATCCTAAAGCACCATTATGAAAAGGCATGAATAGTATGTAACAGCTTTATCAGAGATGATATAAAGTAATGGGTAATATGTACTCTTAGAACAAAACTGCTTGGGTTTAAGTGTTGGCTTTGACACTTCTTGTTTATGTGATCTCAAGCAAGTTTATTTATGCTTATCCTGTCTCAGTTTCTTCATCTGAAAATAGGAGTAAAATTAATTGCTGATATCCTAGGTTTTTTTTATGAGGAAAAGAATAATACATATAAAATGCTTAGATATTAGGTGAGATATGAATGCTGACATGGTGAATTTATTGGGATGTTTGGCTACATATGCCTATCAAGAAGGGTTGACTGTTTAATCTTCAGGACTGGATTCAATGTCTTATTTTCAGGGGAAAAAGGCATTAAGCCAGTGGAAAGGTTTTCTCTTATTTTATTTATCTATCTCCACCAGCAAGCAACAAACTCCACTTTTTCTATTTCTTCACCAAGCATAGTTCTGTTGGCGATTGATTGGTTTAAAGCCTAGTTTTAATGTGGTTAGACTACCATTGTAATTAAAAGAGAAAGATGAAAAGGGAACATTAATTTGGGGGTTTGAAGTTAGTACAAGTCTATCAGTATATACCTTGTAAGTAAGTGCTATCAAATACCGCTGCATATTGAATGAGAAAAACATATCAAGCAACTTAAAATGTATATGGACACCATATGTAGTAGCTGAATGCAATGTACTGTAAAAATATACTAGAAAATCAACTATTATCTAAAAAGTGTAGTATTTGATCTCAAGTGACATCTTTGAGCCTTTCCCAGAATCAGCTGCTTGCTTCTCAACTTATCTCAGTAAAACTTTCTGGGCTTGATTTCCTGCCTCTAAACATCATCCACCTTGGTATGCAATAATTATCACTTTTTGGCATTATTGTCTGGTGATTTTCCCTTTTCATCTCACCTGCTAGCCTGTATAAGTCTTTTGCAACATTTTGTTCTCTAACTATGTTAAACTTACTAAACAGTATATTGCATATAAAGTTAAGTAAATTGTACATTCCTGCATGATTCAAATAAAATAAAGCAATTTTAGTTTCTACAGAAAATCAAGACTTAAACCGTTTTTAACTCTATAGTAACTTCTACAGAAATGATTTTCAAAAATACTGGAAATTGTTTTAACGAAATCAAATTGCTTATCATACTGAAACCCAAATTTAGTAAATATTATCTGTTTATATCTTATAGTCAGTAAATCCTTCTAATCTCCATGTTATTATTCTTATTTACTGTATCAAGAGAACAAGAATAGACATTCTCCCAGCTTTCAGGGATCTTGTAATCACATAGAGACAATAGTAATTATCATGAACAGGGAATAAGAACCTGGAGAATAGAAGCCTTTACCTGCAAGTATTTTAAGTCAATTTCTAATTTGGGTAGCTCATAAGTATATTGTCATTTAAATTCAAAGTGTTATATACCTACATTAGATAGTTTATTCAGTATAGATGAGCAACCTGAGAAATACAATCCATTGATAAATTCTCCTCTGATCCTTGTAGGGAATCTTCCAAAAGGCATATTCATTATTGCCATTTTCATGCCTGTATCACTTGAGTGCAAAGACAGGGCAGCTTGCTCATTTCATCAGGTGGTTACTTGGACTAATGCAGCAAGTATTTTTGACATCAGCTACTATTCTAGAAGAGCTGACTATAAGAAGATAAAGAGATTTGAGCTTGTACAAGGAGATGAGAGAAGACAGATAAGATAGACATGCTGATGGAGGGTTTTCTATCACTTGGAAATTCAGAGTATTTAACTTATATTAATAGTTTGAAATTGGATACAGCTATATTTAGCCCTTGAATCTAGAGAAAATGTCACATTGCTTCAGTCCTACTTGAGGAATTAGGAGGTTGGTCTGAAGATTTATTTAAGCAAGATTTATAGAACATGGCTGCCTAAGACAGTATAGAAGAAGGGATTTCTCTGTATATATTTTTCAACAAGCCGATGTGCTTTTATCTCTGTGAAACCAACTTTGACTACAGATTTCCCTCAATATCCATTTCATATATTTTATTTATCTTTTATACATTTTGAATTACATATCTAAAATTATATATAATTTAATACTTATAAAGTTTTTCTGATAATTTCTGATTTCTTAATATGGAGTCTTTTCCTATTGAGTTATTTTGCTAATTTCTGAATCTTTCTCTACCTTTTTAAAAAATACAGCTTGGAAGAAGATTTTAAAATTAGCTTTTGATAGGGTTTTTTTAGCTACAATTTTTATTTCAGAACCTGTGGATATGTGTCCATAGTACTAATAAAAATAATATTCTACATAAAACAATAGTTCTAATGTTTTCAAGTTTGTTTGGTGCATTCAGCAGACTTATGAGCAACTCAGATAGACGTAAATGTGGCTGAAACAGAAAGGCATATTCATTATTGCCATTTCCGTGCCTGTGTCACTCGAGTGCAAACACAGAGCAGATTGCTTATTTCATTTACAGAACCTGGGGTGGCTTAATGGAAACAACAGTCAAGATGCATCTTACTTTTAATGGGTACTGAAATGAACAAAACCAATAGCAAACTATGAAAGCATTCATCAATCTTATATTCTTCTGATAAAAGATGAAACTTTTAAGAATCTTTTTCTCAGAATATGCCTCTTTAAATTTAGAAGAATTCTCTACTGTTCACTTTGATACATTTTTGTTTTTCATTTTTGCATTTATTTTTCTTTCTAGTTGGTTAGAAAGAAGTATATCTTGGTGGTATTTTGTCTTCTTGGATATGAAATTTTTTCTGGATAAATGTAAACTCTCTTATGAAAAAAATCATAATTTTTAATGTCAACATGTTTTCTGATAATGTAAGCCTTTTCATATTTAACCTGTCATAATTTTATTTATTTAAAATTTAATTTTAGCAGTGATTAATAAAACATTAACCACTTACATAATATTATCTAATGGTTGTAGAGTGCCTGATTTTTAAAATATTTTAAATGCATTATTTTACAAATACATATATAGTTGTATATTCTTGTCTGTAGTTTAATCACAGGAGAAATCAGATTAGGTGTGGTAGGCTCACAACTGTAATAAAACTTGCTTGGGTATAACACAGTCCATGCCACCCTGGTCATCCCTGTCTCATTAAACTTTTCCTTTATCCATTTACAGCTAGAATTTGTCTCATGAAATTTTGTTTTGTATAATGGTTACCAATTAAAATATCCAAGAAAAGTGTCCAAGGTTTCTATGGATAGTCTATTTTAAAATTAATCATTTCATTTTCAATCAAGGTATGTCAAAATACTGAAGAGAGGAAATGATTTCATAATAATACTTTGTATAGGTATCCTGTTTTATGATATAAACATGGCTTCATTTCACATTGGATACTGACAGCAACACTGTTATCATTTGTTTGTTTTGAAGCCATGAGACTTGCAGGAGAGTTTATAACTATTATAATAGTTTGGGCATTATTATCATTATAAAAGTAGGGTAGGTAGAAGTTAATATCTCCATTTTAAAGAAGTCTCTGGCATGAAGCTTCATAGCTAACTACGATTACTTTAGTTCACTTTACCAAACTTATTTCCATCTGCTTCTAATTAATTTCATGTTACTCCTCTCAGTCACTAATAATTGAGTACGCCAATCCCAATAACATGTGAGAAGAATTCTGAGTAACAGAAATAGGAAGGAAAATAGCCCATGTATCTTTGTCTATAAATATCTAAAATCTATACTAATAAAAGAATAATATGCTAATTAGACTGGGAGATCTTCCAGACAAAGCCAAGGTGGTGGGGCTGAGGCAGAGGCAGTTAGAGGCAATCAGGCCAGGAGGAAGAGGGAGTTGGGGTGATCAGGATGGCAGAAGGGGGGCAGTTGGGGGCAAGCAGGCTGGCAGTGAGAGTAAGTTGAGGGTAATCAGGCCAGCAGGGGGGGAAGTTGGGGGCAATCAGGCTGGCAGAGGGGGTGGTTGGGGGTGAGTGGGCTGTCAGGCAGAGTGATTAGGGGCAATCAGGCAGGCAGGGAGGTGAGCGGTTAGGAGCCTGCAGTCCCAGATTGCAAGAGGGATGTCCAAATGCCAGTTTAGGCCCGATCCCAGCAGTCGGACATCCCCCGAGGGGTTCCCAATTGGATTGGGTGCAGGCTGGGCTGAGGGGAACCCCCTCCTTGCACAAATTTTGTGCACCAGGTTTCTAGTGTCAATATAATATTTTTAAATGAACATGTGACTGTTTTATTTTTTTATTTATTTTTATTGTTTAAAGTATTACAGATGTTACCTATTTTCCCTCCATTGACCCCATTCTCCCCACTCTCACCCCTTCCCTAGGCCTTCATTCCACTATTGTCTGTGTCTATGGATTATGCATATCCTATATAATAAAAGCATACTATGTTAATTGTCCCCTTGACCAGGAGTTCTTCTGGGAGTTTGACCAGGGAGCAGGGCCAGCCAGGAGAAGGGAGGGAGTACCCAGCTGGCCACCAGCCCCTATAGTACCCTACTAGTTCAAAAATTTCATGCATTGGGCCTCTAGTATTCATATAAATTCTTTGGTTTCAATTCTTACCTCCCTCATCTTCCCTCTGCGAATCCTCAGTATGTTGCATGCTTCCATCTCCTTAGATCTATGTTTTTTGTCATTTTGATCATGCACTCAAGTTTACCTTTTAAAATCTATTGATATAATTTATCACAATATAAAGTCCAAATTTACATGATGTATGTCTATTTATATAAAGAAATATAGGTCTATGATATTTATTTTATTGTATTATTTTTGTCAGAGAGTTATATAGGATGCACTAACTTTGTGAAAAGAATTGAGAATGTTATTTTTGAGTCCTATGCTGGAAAGAAACAAAAATGTAGATAGATATTACACCCACACACATATTTATAAATATATTCCCCACCAAAATTATTATTAGTCCATTCAGATTTTTGAACTTTTCTTTTGCTCATATGAGCAAACTTTATCCACATTATTGGTTGGCAAGAAGTGGCTGAAGCAAATAGTGAAATTAGTTGTTACTGATTTATTGGCTTAGCATTTGGGGCATTTTTTTTCCTGAACAAAACAGTTCAGATTGACATCAATGGTCTTAGTTGTCAGTTCCAGCGATTGAGCAATGTCCATTCAAGTACACTCAATTCTCAGGTCACAGACACATCTTCCAGAGACTGTGAAGATAAAAACAAATTAGTCAATGAGGCCAGGTATCCAAACATGCAGAGCAGAAAAGTTCTGGGAACCTGGGGAATGTATCCACAGCCAAAGGTAGTAAAGCATCAACAAAAACAAAATACCATGTAGGTTGAACAAAATGTATCCACTGTCCAATTTTTTCCTAAAGCCACAAGTTTGCTCAATCTCATTTATAATCTTTACTGACAGAGATAAATATGGTAATTGACTGTCACTCCATTATGTCCATTGCCAATCAGGAAGGAATATGCAAATTATCAGGACAGAAATGGTAGTGGTCACAGAGCCAGCCAGAGCAGGCAGGACGCTTGGGTCATGCCTAGTAATGGAGGAAGCCAAGCTTCCCACCCTACTGGGCTGGCCGCCAAATGAGAGGCCTGTGGGCGGCAGCCATGGAGCAGGCTGGAGCAAGCATGAGGCTTGGGTTGCCCTCAGTGACCCAAGCTTCCTGCCTGCCCACACCAGCCACTGAAGGAGGAGCATGTGATTACAGGCTACAGGTGAGGGTTCCCACTAGGTGGCATGGCTAGTCTAAAAATGGCTCTCAGCCCCTTACCCAGGCTGGCCATGCCCCTTTCCCAGGCTGGCATCATCTCCAGTGGGGACCCTTACCCCAATGGGGGCATGGCCAGCCTGCAAAATATCACAGGCCCCTTGTCCAGGCCATCTGTCCCCAAGGGAATCCCCACCCTGATCCAGGACACCCTTCAGGGCAAACCAGCCGGCCCTTACCTGTGTACCAGCCATCTATCTATACTAATGAAAGGGTAATGGCTAATTAGACTGGGAGACCTTCCAGGAGATCTTCTGGATATTCTTCTGGACAAATCCATGGTAGTGGGGCTTTTAGGGGTAGAGGCAGTTAGGGGTCAAGAGGGAAGGGCAGTTGTGGGTGATCAAGCCAGGATGGGACTATAGTTGTGAGTGATCAGGCTGGTAGGGGTGGCCATTGGGGATAATTATGGTGGTGGGGAGGGATAGTTGGGGCGAGCAGGCCAGCAGGGGTCCAGTTGAGAGAGAGCAGGCCAGTGGGGGGGGCAGTTAGGGGCAAGCAGGCCAACAGGAAGAGTGGTCAGGGGCAATCAGGCAGGCAGGCAGGTGAGTGGTTGGATGCCAGCAGTCCTGGATTATGATCCACAGGGATCAGGCCTAAACCAGTGGTCAGACATTCCTCAAGTGGTCCTATATTGGAGAGGGTGCAGGCTAGACTGAGGGACACCTCCCACCCCCCGCTGAATTTCATGCACTGGGCCACTAGTCCTATATAACAAAAGTATCATGTGCAAATTGACTCTAACAGCAGAATTACCTTAGTGACCTCTGTACCAGTCACTATGAGGCACACTGACTACCTCTTGGTCCCTTTTCCTGGCCAGAAGGCTCTGACCGCTGATGGCCACCCATAGCAGGGGCAGGGCCAGTAAGTAGGCAGGAACAGTTGACCTCTCAGTCCCTTCCTCCAACTGTCAGGCATTAGTCACCCAATGGTGAACAGGAAACCGGGGATGGGTAGTGGCAGGGGGCAGGGATGGCTGTAGGCAGCTGGGGAAGATGTCCCTGATTGCATGCCAGGTCTTGGGACTGTACCTGTGCAGGAATTTCATGTTCAGGGCCTCTAGTATATTATAATAACCTCTTCATTTATCTTCTATTCATCTCTCATCACTGTAGTCTGTCTCTCACTGATAAAAAAACAAAAAAACTACAAATATATATATATATATATATATATATATATATAAATATATATATATGTAGTATCATGTTTTCTCTTTATATATATGCCTATGATAAAGATTAACTAATAAATTAAGCACAGTAAAAGATTAACAACAATTAACTTATAAACAAACAGACAACAACAAAAGAAAAATTGCCTTGCTACACCATAAAATGTCCACAATATTATTTGATTTATCAGCATTGGCATAGTTTTAAAATACTGTATTCAAAATAATGATTTAAAATATAAATTTTCATGTTTCTTACCTATTTGATTTTGGGTATTAAGTGCCTATTACCCATAATTTTATGAAACATACCTCTTACTTATCTTCTAAATGTATCATAATTTCTTACCCTTGCGTGTACAATTCACTTATTTTTCCATCAATGCCATTGTTCTACATGAAAACAACAACAATTATTATTTATTCATTTACTAAGCATTCACTGAGTGACTTTCAAGTTCTAGATTGCTTATTTTTAAAGCAAATGTTGAGCTTTTCAAAAATGCCTAATTTTTCCAGCCAGTGTGTATCAGTTGGTTGAGCATCCTTCCGTCCACCACCAAGTCAGTTTCAATTCCTAATTAGGACACATACCTGAGTTGTGGGCCAACCCTCCATAGCAGGAGACAGACAATGGATGTTTTTCTCTCATTGATGTTTCTATTTATCTTTCTCTCATTCCTCTTCTCTCTAAAAAAAAAAAACAACACAGAAAAACCTGATATTTTTAAAATATGCCTAAATAATTTCCACAGAAGTGCTACTTTAATTTCTATAATATGTATCTTATAATTATTTTGATATATTCAAGGTGACTACATCAAAGACTGGGAGCTACTCCAAGCTTTGTGGTTACAGACAAGACATGGCTTCCTGTTTGGAGAAGAAAATTGAGAAAGCTGTTTGATTCTTTATTTCCCTCATTCCTCCTAAAAAAAGGCATAATCAATTGCCGGCATGTAATTTTCTTAATGGATCCCTGGTGGAATGTAATCCCTGAGTTCATTTTGCATTTTATTTCAACTCAGATAATATGCATTGATGTTTGATCCAATCACCTATTATGATGAATAGCTTTGCATAGAAAAGTCCCTAATGACATAACTGTCTCTATGTCCTGGCAGATACACCATATGTCACTTATTTGTTGATCTTGTTACAATATAATTCTACTGTGAATAAGCAGGTGCTGATATTTAGGAGACAAATTGTTTTGGTATTGTGTATTTTGTGCATTTTTTCCTTCCAATATTTAAGAAATGAGTAGTTTTTGCCAAATGCAGAACTGGGCACTGAGAAAACACTCATTTGCAACATGTATTTTTTCCCTGAAATAACATTTTTATAAATACATGCATATTTATTTCCATTAAACTTTTACTAAAACAACAACAACAACAACAACAACAACAAAAACAGTGAGTGCTCATGAATTTATCATTCTGCTTCAATAGCAGTTAATATATTGTTGTGCTTGTTTCATTTATCCTTCCAGCATATTTTTGTTGTTGGACTACTTCTAAGTGAATTTAAAATTTTACTTAATAATATCACATCATTAACCTCCCAAAATCCATTTCATTACACAATTAAAGTGTTATTATTATATCTAAAGAAATACAATAATTACATAGTATATCCTACTTACACAGTTTGTATGTAAATTCCCTGAATAGCTAATACATGAGTGTTTAATAGATCTTTATTTTTTGAAAGGGCATACAAAAAAAGGAAACAAAGTTTGTTAGTTCTGGGAGAAACCAAGATGGCAGTATAAGTAAACATATAAACTGCTGCCTCGCACAACAATTTCAAAACTACAACTAAAAGACAAAATGGAAATCATCTAGAACCACAGGAAAGCTGTCTGAGTGGAAATTCTACAACTAGAAGGAAAGAAAAAAAAGCACACGGAGACTCAGAGGAACTGCAAAAGGCTGAGGTACAGAGACACGTGGAGAGGATGAGTAGCTGAATGCCTGGCTGGCTTTCTCTAGCCGGAGAGAGACGGACCCAGTTCTGACTGCAATTGAATCCCAGTTCCGGGCGAGACCCTGGAGACACAGAATCATCTGGGGGGAATCTGGACTGTCAGGAAAAGAGAAAAGCACATGGAAACTCAAGGGAGCCAAAAAAGGCAGAGGTCTGGAGGCATGTACAAGTGTGCACAGACAGGACTGACTGCTGGGTGTGGTGCCATCTTTCTCTATCAGGAGGGAGACGGAAGCCCCCGACTGCACTGAACTCCAGATCTGGGTGAGAATCTGGAAGTCCTGATTCATTGGGAAAGAAACTGGACTGTCTGGCATTGGGAGAAACTCGAGGGTAGCTTTCACTTACAGGTGTTTGCATCAATTACTGAGGGACACTGAGACCCGGGGGCCTCATAGGGAAGGGCTGACAGGAATCCAAAGCTGTCTGCTCAGCTTTGAGACTCTGCCCCATCCAAGCTGAGCACAGAGGCTTTTACAATTTTGAAAGTCTTGTCTCATAAGGCTATCTCCAGCACAGAAGTCCTCCCAGCATAGACATAGCTGATGCTAACAGCCAATTGGCCTGGAGGTCAATTCCTCCCAGTGATACCAACAAGAATCAAGACTTAACTACAACAAGGCTGTACACACAGTCCACAAAGGGGTACACCAAGAATGGCCACCTCAGGAAACTGGGGAGGCTGACCCACTGGGCCATATAGGACACCTCACACACAAAGCTACTCTACCAACTCAGGGAAGTAGTGAAAATGCAGAGACAAAGAAACAAATCACAAACAAAAGAAATGAAGGAAAGCAAACCACTTGATATGAAGTTCAAAACCACAGTTATAAGGTTTTTCAAGAATTTCCTAGAAAAGGCTGATAAATTTATTGAGACCCTAGAGGATATGAAAAAGGACCAACTAGAAATTAAACATACACTGACTGAAATAAAAATATATATATATGGAGACCTAACAGCAGACTAGAGGAATGCAAGAACCAAGTCAAAGTTTTGAAATACAAAGAAGCAAGAAACACTCAACCAGAAAATCCAAAAGCAAAGAGAATCCAAAAATTTGAAGATAGTATAAGGAACCTCTGAGAAAACTTCAAGCTTACCGATATCAGAATTATGGGGGTGCCAGGAAAAGAGAGAGAGCAAGATACTGAAAACCTATTTGAAGAAATAATGACAGAAAAGTCCTCCCCCCACAACCCCCAGTGAAAGAAATAGACTTACAAGTCCAGGAAGCGCACTGAACCCTAAACAAAAGACATCCAAAGAGGTCCACACCAAGACATATCATAATTAAAATGCCAAGAGCAACCGAGACCAGTTTGGCTCAGTGGGTAGAGCATCGGACTGTGGACTGAGGGGTCCCGGGTTCCATTCCGGTCAAAGGCATGTACCTTGGCTGTGGACACATCCCCAGTAGGGGGCGTGCAAGAGGCAGCTGATCAATGTTTCTCTCTCATTGATGTTTCTGACTTTCTATCCCTCTGCCTTCCGCTCTGTAAAAAAATCAATAAAAATTATTTAAAAAATATGGTAAAATGCACATAAAATTTATATAAATAAATAAATAAATAAATAAATAAATAAATAAAATGCCAAGAGCAAAAGACAAAGAAAGAATACTAAAAGCAGCAAGAGAAAAACAGTTAGTTACCTATAGGAGAGTACCCATAGGACTGTCAGCTGATTTCTCAACAAAAACTATGCAGGCCAGATGAGTGTGGCAAGAAATATTCAAAGTGATGAATAGCAAGAACTTACAACCAAGATTACTCTACCCAGCAACGCTATCATTCAGAATTGAATGTCAGATAAAGAGCTTCACAGATAAGAAAAAGCTAAAGGAGTTCATCAACACCAAACCAATATTATATGAAATGCTTAAAGATAGTCTTTAAGAAGAAAAGAATAAAAAAGGGAAAGATGAAAATTATGAAGAACAAATACATATCTATCAACAAGTGAATCTAAAAATCAAGTGAATTAAAAATATGATGAATAGGATAAACTGGTGAATATAATAGAATTAGAGGCATAGAAAGGGAATGGACTGACAATTCTCAAGGGAAAAAGGAGTGGGGTGTGTGGGAAGAGACTGAAGAAAAACCGTACACTTATGGATGAGGACAGTGGGAGGGAAGTAAATGCAGAGGATGGGGTGGGAACCAGGTAGAGGGGAGCTATCAGGAAAAAAAAGGAGAAACAATTGTAATAATCTGAACAATATAGCTTTATTAAATGAATAAAACAATGTCTGTTAGTTCCAAATAATTATATGATTCATATCATGTTTATTTTAGTAGTGTTTAATCTAGAAATATCTCCTCAACTTTTTATTTTATTTTATTGGCTTGTAGTTTATTAAATTGTATATAAAGACATGGTTATATTTCAATTGGTGTGTGTGTGTGTGTGTGTGTGTGTGTGTGTGTGTGTGTTTAAATGCATGCATGCAAGTGTATTTTAATTCCCTACCCCACTGGAATGAGCTATTTGTCTACAAGTCCTTGTCTTTTCCCCAAGATATTAGTTATTTATGTGATGGCCTGAGTGCTAATATTGACAAAACTTATATGTGGATCTATAAGAAGTACACATTTTTATAGACAGTAAAACAAATCATGTGATCACACCAATAATTCTAATTCAAATGTAAATTATAGATTCCATATTTTTCATTTGAGTGTTTCATTAACTGTTTTTTCTTTCTTTTTTTTTATTTGTGCATAATAAAATTTTACTAATGACTTCAGTGATTTATTAGTTTTATTTCTGTTATTTGAATATTTGACAATATCATAAATGGTATTATTTCCTTTTTAAAAAATTCCTTGTTAGGGTACAGAAACAACTGATTTGTATATGTTGACTTTTTATCTTATAACTTTATTGAATACTAGGGGCCTAGTGCATGACATTTGTACACTGGGGGCGCATGATCCCTGAGCCCAACCTGCCCTCTCAATGGGGCCGATGGCTGGCTCTGCCCCAGATCTCTCAGCCCCTCCCCTCTGGCCCTGACCTTAGCCCCGGCCACTGGTGACCACCCAGTGACTGCCTGGCTCCCAGGGCCCTGCGTTTGCCTGATGCCTTGGCCCCGCTCACCCAGCCCAGGCCTTAGTCCTGGAGGCGACTGCCCAGCCCCAGGGGTACCCCGCACTCACAGCAGCCTCCTCTCGGCCACGCCCCCATGCCTTGGCCCTGCCCCCTGCCTCGCATCCTCACCATCTGCCTCGGCCCTAACCCCCACTCCTGATTGTTTTGTGAGCGTGGCTGGTGGGCATGGCTGGTGGGTGTAGCAAAGATACAGTCAAATTTGTATATTACTCTTTAATTAGATAGGATATTTATTACTTATAACAGTTTTTTTTCATGGAGCTGTTAATGTTTTCTCTATAAAACATTCTCTAGAGACAATTGAACTTCTTTTTTATTTGGATGTCCTTGATTTCATTTTCTTGTCCAATTGCCCTGCATAAGACTTCCAGGTCTAAATTGAATAAAAGGGGTTGGAATTTAACCCTTCCCTGTTTGATATATTAGAGGAAAATCTTTCAACTTTTCACTATTAAATATAATGTTAACTGTTGGCTTGTCATACATGGCTCTTACTGTATTGAGGTACATTTCTTTATCTAATTTATTGACAATTTTCATTGTAAATAGATGTTAAATTCTGTTAAATGATTTTTATCCATAATTGAGATGATCAAATGATTTTTATTTATCCAAAGTATGGAAATCATTTTGCAGTATTATTTGCAATTACTGAAATATTAAAATAGCTTAAATGTGCATTGATGAATGATTGGATAAGGAATATGCATGCAATTAAATATCATTTAGCCTTAAAAAGGAAGAAAATCCTGTTATTTGCAACAACATGGTTGGCCTAGAGGACATTATGCTAAATGAAATAAGCCATACACAGAAAGTTAAATAAAGTTGGAATCCCACTTATATGTGGAAAGTAAAATAATCAAACTAATAGAAGCAGAGAGTATAATATTGATTTCCAAAGGCTGGGTGGGGATAGAAGCAAATGTGGAGGTGATGTTAAGATCAAAAGTTTCAGTTATGAAAGATAAGTTTTAGAAATCTACCATACAGCATAGTGTCTATAGGTAACAATGCTGTACTATATACTCAAATATTTCTAAGAAGGTATATCTATATTAAATTTTCCACCAAAAAGAATAATAATAAAGGAGTCAGAAGGAACCTTTAGGAGACTGTGGGTATATTAATGGCCTTGATGGTAGTGATGGTAGTGATGGTAGTGAGCATGGTGGTTTCATGGCTTATATGCATATTTTTAAATTCATCAAATTTTATAGACTAACTATGCACAGTTTTTACATGTCAAATATACCTCAATAAAATGGTCTTAAAAATAATGACTGAAAAAAAAATAACTCAACATGTATCTTAAAAACTACCACCCCAGTTACACTAACCACATTTCAAATTCTCAATGGCCACAAGTGACTAACTACATTATTGGACACTATAGACATTGAGTATTTCTATCACTGCAAAAAAATAATATTGGAGAGCACTGTTCTTAAACGGTAATTTCAAAAACAAATTTAAAAATTTTCCTAAATTATGGTAGAGCTGCCTTAAACTTACTTTTAAATGTACTTGAGAAAAAATAGATTTCTTTACTGTGCTGATCAATTGTTTATTTGCTTTCAAATCCTGTAACACTTTTCCCCTTTTCCACTCTAACTCACAGGTTTGAATTTACCCGAGTCCCTTATCTCCTAGCATGAGGTTAGGTATGGCCAGAACAGGAGTTTCTTTGCTTCATGGAATGTCTCATAGTAGCTGCATATTTTCTCTCTCTTTGGCTGAATTCAGGAACTTGCCGCCTCCCCCCCCCCCCGCCCCCCCCCAGTGAATAATCCCAGCCCTGCTGTGGGATAGAGGTCATCTGCTATGATTCTAGCTCCCTCTTGATGGTTCCTAGTAAAAGCACCTCTCTCTGTGTCTCTCAGCTCTATGTAAATTAGCAGATTCCTGCCCTTGCAAATCTCTTAAATATCTTAGCTTCTCTTGTTTGTCTGGTCTGTTCTTCAAAACGTGTTTAACCAATTCCCTGTACTAAATCCCTCCCCACTTTTTCTCTTCCTATTTGAAGAACTAGGCCCTAGTTCTAGGGCAATGTCTGCTTTAATGAGCAAATCTTAACTAATACATAGATTCAATCCTGGTAAGTTGTGAAATTTTATTTTTAATAAGTTATGTACTTTAGGATAAATACACAATGCTCTTAAGGTAAAAACCACTAAATAGAAGAAAAATGAGCATCTTAAAATAGAGGTAATCTTAGTGTATTTTTACTCTTTATGTTTGTAGAATAAATGACTTTGAACTATTCTATTCAACAACAACAACAAAATTACGATGGTTTCATATTGGGGGTCTAAATAGAAGTTATAATAACTAAGATTTCCCAGAAGTCATTTCTGAATCCCTTAGGGGGTCTTTCAGTGAAAGTCTATTGCAATATTACCATTATAAAGAAAAAAGAGAGGTTAAGCACATAAAAAATGAAACTTGTTTATATATTTCCATAAAAAGTATTCTGAAATTAGCATATTCCTTTCATTAACTTTGCAATGGCAAAATATTTTAATGTTTTCATTGTTATTTGTTTGAGAAGTCAATCTAAGATGAAAATTGGGGCTAATTACATCTCTTTAACAAAGGGAAAAATTCACATAGACATTTAGAATAATGATGAAATTTTGTTTCTAGTAGATGGAATAGTTTGGGATAAATTTTCTAATTATATAATATTTATTTTGGCTATAAAAACTAAAATGAAAGGAAATCTTACATAAGGCTGAGTAATTTTTTTACTGACAATCTATTTTCTTTTTTTATTATATGGTGTTTATTTCCCATTACATTTCTGACCATTTTCATATTTTTAGAGTCCTATTGTATATAATATATATATTATATATAATATACATATATATACATCCTATCTAATAAGAGAGTAATATGCAAATTGACCATACCCCCACTACACCCACAGGCCACTCTCACCAGCCAATCAGGAACAAATATGCAAATAAACCCAACCAAGATGGCTGCTGACCATAGAGAGCAGGAGAGAGGCTTGAATTTCCCTGGCCATGGAAAAAGCCAAACTTTCCACTGCCCTAGCTGGCACAGGCCTCTACTCAATGCTACAAAGTTTCAATTATGGTGGCAGCTATAGAGCTGGAGAGAGCAGGAAGCTTGAGTTGCACCCAGAGATGGAGGAAGCCAAGCTTCCCACCTGCCCTGGCCAGCCCAGCCCTCCATTTAAGGCTACAAAGTTTCAATTATAGAAGGTAAATAAATCCAATAGAAATGGCTGTCACCATGGAGTGAGCACAAGCTTTGGCTCTGCTCCAGGCTACAAAGTTTCAATTATAGAAGAAAAGTAAATTCCAGACAACAGGGCCTCTACTTGGGTCATCAGGGGGCATGGCCAGCCTGAAAACCACCATAGGTCCCTCCCCCAGGCCGCCCCAGGCCCCAAGAGAACCCCCATCCTGATCAGGGACACCCTTCATAGAAAACCAGCTGGCCCCAACCATGCACCAGGCCTCTATCCTATCTAATAAAATAGTAATATGCAAATTGAGCATCAATCCAACACAAAAGAGGGCTTCCCCCATGTGGACACAAGATGGCCAGCAGGGGAGGACAGTTGGGAGGTACCAGGCCTGCAAGGGAGGGCAGTTGTGGGTTATCAGGCCAGCAGTGAAGGGCAGCAGTATCTTGGAATATTCTCTATACACAAATAATCATCCAGATAAAATTAATATGGTCTTTATGGATGATTTTTCATTTTTAAATCTGTTACTATGCATGTTGTCAATTTCTGACATGGCTATATATTTTTGTTGTTGTTTTTAACCTTCTCATTCCCAGTAGTTACTGCTCTATTTTTTAATTGACACTTGCCAAGTATCAGAAAAAAAGTATAACTTTTGAAATGATTCTAAAATATTATGAACATTTTTTTCTTTATACTTATTCCAAACCTCTAGTTCCAATTCCCTTAGATTATTTTCCCTCCTATACTTAACATTCAAAATTGCTAAATTTATGTATCTTTGTATTATTATCTGAATGGTAGCCGGTGAAAGCTGGTCAGTGAGTGAAATAATCTCTGTTCATATCTTAGGTCTTTCTTGCAGAAATTATTAAAAATGTTATCTCTTCCTTGGAATGAGGTTATAACACTAGATAAAAATTATGTCTTTTTAACCTTTGGATAGCTATGATTCTATACAACATTATTAGAAATATAATTGTTATAAACAGTTACTAAAAAAGACATTTTTATAGAGAAAATTAAGTCAATTAATATCAAGTTCATTAAAAACAAGATTCAGTAGAGCAAGGTGATGGAGATCATGGACTCTGGTACAAGATTAACTGGCTTCAAATTATCATTCTACTACAGCCTTACGTTAGAGTTTGAGAAATATTCTTAACCTCAGTTACCTTATCTGTATAATGGGGATAAATAAGTAGTTCATTTCAAAGTGTGTGTGTGTGTGTGTGTGTGTGTGTAAGAGAGAGAGACAGAGAGAAAAAGAGAGAGAGAGAGAGAGAGAGAGAGAGAGAGAGAGAGAGAGAGAGATAATTAACTAAATTAAATACAGGGTATACCCTCAAAATGCATGTATACTTTAATAGCTGATAGCTCAATTTTAAAAATGAAATGTATTTTAATATACAATGCCTTTATAATTGTTCAAAGTGCTTGTATAAATTTTTTTGGGGGACACCCTATATATAGTACTTAGAAATGTAACTTACACAAGTATGTGCTGAATAAATTAAAGTATGAAATCATTATTCCAATTACTCAATTACTAGAGGCCCAGTGCACAAAATTCGTGCATGGGGAGAGGTCCCTCAGCCCAGCCTGCACCCTCTGCAAATTGGGACCTCTCAGGGAGTGTCTGATTGCCTGATCCTAGATCAGGCCTAAACTGGTAATCAGACATCCCTCTCGCAATCCTAGATCACTGGTTCCTAATTGCTCACCTGCCTGTTTGCCTGGTCACCCCTAACTGCCCCCTGCAATGCTGGCCTAATCACTTCTTAATGCCTCCCTTGATGGCCTGGTTGCCTCCAACTGCCCTCCCAGTTTCCCTGGTCACCCCCAACTCCCTCCCCTACAAGCCTGGTAGCCCATCATTGCCTCCCTCACTGGTCTGGTCACTCCACTCAGCCTGCTTGCTCAGTCTTTTGGTTGTCCATCACTAACTCCCTGCTAGCCTCATTACCCCATGCAGCCTACTTGTTTAGTTGTTTGGTTGTCCCTTGCTAACCCGCCTGCTGGCCTGGTTACCCCCCTCAGCCTGCTTGTTCAGTCATTTGGTCACCCCTTGCTCACCCTCCTGCCAGCCTTGTTGTAGGCAATCATCTTGTGAGGGCATGATGGTCAATTTACATATTACCTCTTTATTATATAAGACTATAAATTTGTGGTCTATTATTTATAAAAGAGTTTACAAATGGCCATGTACAAATGGAAATAAAAATATTATTATACTTCAATTTCAAGTTTCTCCTAAAAGAGAGTGTTCCATTTCAATGTTTGTCTAAAAGAGAGCATGATAGAGTATATTATGTATATATGTATATAAATATATACACATATATATTTATAGTGATAATATGGAATATATCAGTTTTCAAAGTTATCAAAGTTATAAATATTATACTAATTTATCAAAAAGGAGAAAAGAGAGTGATGACTTCTTATCACATCATTCAATCAAAGAAAACCTTACAGAATAAAAATCTAAAGAGAAGCTTGAAAAATGAATGGGTTCCCATAATTAATGAGGGTAAGGTACTTTGAATAACGGAAAAAGCATGGGATAAAAGGAAAGCAAGGCATATCAGAGGGCACAGCTGATATCAGGAGTGCATAGAGCTGGGGAGTGGCTATCGGGAGATGTTCTGTAACACCAGTTATAAAATCTAGCTCACAATAATTCAACACAGTAATGGCAGAAATGCACAAAAAAGGCAATTTAAACTTTGAAAACTAAGTTCAGTGCTAGGAAATGTCAGAGGCAGGAAATATTGTGATAGCGATGAATTAATTTTTCGTGCCCTAGCTTGTGGGCTCAGTGGTTAGAGCATCAGCCAGTACACGAAGGGTCATGGATTTGATTCTGGTCAGGGGAAGGTAATGGGTTGAAGGTTCCTTCACTGACCCCTGTTGAGCTGGAGTGTAGGCAACCAATCGATGTGTCTCTATTTCTCTCTCTCTCTCCTTCCCTTCGTCCCTTCCACTCTATCTAAAACAAGTAGTGAAAAAATATCATGAGGTAAAGATTAAATTATTTTATTTATTTTTTTATATTGAGATATTTTATGCATTGCTTCTTAACCTAAATATATAGTGATTTAAATTACTTAATAATAAATTTTTCCCTAAATAGCCAGATGACGAGAAGAACATTTCTGTTAGTAGTTGAAGGCTGTGAAAACTGTTACCATTATGACCCAAGAAGAGCTGCACCTCCTGGTATTTGTGCCCCATTTAGTTCCACCCATATTAACTCTGGTTTCCTATGTGACTGGTGTTGGCCTCTGGGACATGACAATAGCAACCTAGATATAAATAAAGGTGTAACACGTGCCTACACATAAGGGCTTGATTTCTTGCAACACTCACTTTTGAAGGCAGCTACTATGGACTAAATAAATGTAAACCACTGTCTTAGAAGGACTACAGAAGACTGAAGGATGTTCTAGCCTTTGAGATCTCCTTGCCAAAATACCAAACATGCAAGAAAAGCCATTTTGGATATTCCAGTATTGACTACTGGGTACAGTTGCATCAACCTTTCAGCTGAGTTCCTGTCAAATCACAGATGCATGGGAAATATACATGATTCTTGTTTTAGTCAGTAAGTTCTGGGTTGGTGTATTACACAGTCATAGATAATAGAAAAATGGCAGAAAAATATAACTTCTGAACATACAGCAATTAGAGAGGTGCACAATCTATTAAGGTCTCAGAAGATCTGAACCATAAAACATAAGAGAAGCCCAAGAAAGTACACTTACCCTGTACTGAAATATTTGTATAAAACTATTTAAAATTAACTCACCCAATTAAAATAAACATTAAAATTATTTAATTTATTTTTAATAAGTTAATGAAAATGTTGAGCACAATGCTTTATTTTCTTTTTTCCTATATATCCACAAAAAAAGAGATAGTATTATAAAAGTTATTTCATGCATTTCTACAAAATGGAAATTTAGAAGGAAATGTGACAGATAAAGGAGAGTTAAGGAAGAAGCTTCTTCTTGGAGGGGCACTCTGGAATAGAATAGAGCAGATCTGTCTTGAAGAGCCCTGATGGGCTTCCAGACCCAGAGGCCATGCATGTCAGATATAAGGAAGGAGACTGAAAACAAAATAACAAAAATATGTTTGTTTCATAAATTATTTCACTTTCCAACTTCATTTGCTATTAATTATAGACAGACTTCTACCCAAGTCCTCAACATGAACAGATTCAGAAAGTTTTCTCAGTAAACACATTTAATTAAATTTCTTGAAAGACTGGAGCAGCTAAAGAAAATGTTGGCATCTGTCAATCCAGCATTTAAGGCTCCCACAGCTTGAGGATCACGACATAAACCCTGCGGTCTGTGCCTTACAGAATATACCTAGACAAGAAGACAATAGAGGCTAAAGGATTGCTCACACTCTGCTTCCTGAGTCATATAGCAGGGTTGCCTCTATTGAGAGACAAATTGTCTTTTTCTAATTTGCTCAAAGGCAACTTATAATCTAACTAGAGGCCCAGTACATGAAATTTGTGCATGGGAGGATGTGTCCCTCAAACCAGCCTGCACCCTTTCCAATCTGGGACTCCTTGAGGGATGCCTGACTGTCCATTTAGGCCCAATCCTGGTAGTAAAGGGCCTACACAGGCAATTGGACATCCCTTTCACAATCTAGGACTGCTGGCTCCCAACTGCTCATCTGCCTGCCTTCCTGAATGCCTCTAATCACTTCTGCCTGCTAGCCTGATCACCCCTAACTATACCCTTGCCAGCCTGATTGATGCGTAACTACTCCCCTGCCAGTCTGTTTGCCCCTAAATGCCCTCTACTGTAGACATGGTCACCCCTAACTGCTCTCTCCTGCAGGCCTGGTCACCCCTAACTGGCCTCCCCTGCAGGCTTGGTCCCTTGCAATGGCTCTCTTCTGCAGGCACAGTCACCCCCAACTTCCCTCCTCTGCTGGCCTGGTCACCCCCAACTTCCCTTCTCTGCTGGCCTTGTCACCCCTAACTTCACTCCCCTGTGGGCTTTATTGCTCCCAACTTCCCTCCCTTGCAGGCCTGGTCCCTCCCAACTGCCCTCTGCTGATGGCCATTTTGTGACAGTCATCTTGTGTCCATATTAGGGCAGTCATCTTTGACCACATGGGGGCAGCCATCTTGTGTGTTGGAGTAACAGTAAATTTGCATATTATTCTTTTATTAGATAGAATTAGACAGGATAGAGGCCTGTACACAGGTGGCAGCTGGCTGATTTGTCTTAAAGGGTGTTCTGGGTCAGGGTGGGTGTTCCCATGGGGCATGGAGTGGCATGCATGAGGAGCCCCTGGTGGTTTGCATGCTGGCCATGCTCCCTCGCAACCCAAGAGGAGGTCTTGGTATCTGGGATTTAGTTATCTTTTATAATTGAAACTTTGTAGCCTTGAGCAGAGCCAAAGATCCTGCTTGGTCTGTGGCCACAGCCATTTTTGTTGGGATTTATTTATCTTCTAAAATTGAAACATTGTAGCCTTGAGTGAAGGCCTGGACCTGCCATGGTGTGCAGAAACCTTGGCTTCCTCCATTATCAGGGAAACCCAAGCCTCCTGCTCTTTCCTGTGGCTGCAGCCATCTTGGTTGGGTTAATTTGCATACTCACTTATGATTGGCTGGTGGGCATGGCTTGTGGGTGCAGTGGAGGTATGGTCAATTTGCATATTACTCTTTTATTTTATAGGATGGTATTTGTTGTGAATAATAATTGATTTATCTTTAAGTAAATCATACCCATTGGATGGACATTACAATCAACAATTTTATTATCTTGTTCCTAAATTTGAAATTATAGACAGCCATAATTAGAAATTTCGAAGAAAACATAGAATGTTTAAAAAGATAAAAAATTAAAATCATTGTTTAATATAGATATTTAAAAACATTTGCAAATATTACATTCAAAATATAAGAAACTACTATGATCAAAGAGTAACAGACCAAGAAGTGCTGTTTGAAATTAAATATACTAAATATCAAAAACACTATGATTTCAAGATAGTTGAAAACAGGTGAAATTATTGGCTTTGCAGTTTTCTACAGTTCACCATTTTTCTACAACTATCATGTATTTATTTTATAATCATAATTTTAATGGCCACAACTTTCTGATATAAGGAACATTGTAAGAGTTAAAGATTTCCTGTATCTCTCATATATAATAAAACCTAGGTGGTGTCATTCCTTCACTTGACACCCTAGTGCGACATAGTCACAAGATGACCATCACAAGATGGCCATGTGCACAGCAGAGGCAGGGCCTATTGTCCACTCTGTGCAGTGTAGCCTGGGGATCCCACAGCTCTACATAGTGAGGAGGAGGCCAGTTCTGGCATATCCACTGCCTCATGTGGAGTAAGTGGGATCCGTTGGAGGAGGCAGGTTATGGCAAGAGAGGGCAGTTGCAGGTTATGAGGCCAGCAGGGGAGGGCAGTTGGGCGCCATCAGGTCAGGAGGGGATGGCAGTTGTGGGTGATCAGGCTGGCAGGGGAGGGTGGTTTGGGGTGATCAGGCCAGCAGGGACGCAGTTAGGTATTGATCAGGCCAGCAGGGGAATGGTTAGGGGATGATCTGGCCGACAAGCAGAAGCAGTTAGGGGCAATCAGGCAGGCAGGCAGGCGAACTATTAGGAGCCAGCAGTCCTGGATTGTGAGAGGGAAGTTCCACTGCCAGGATCAGGCCTAACCCAGCAGCCAGACACCGCTGAGGAGTTCCAGGTTTGAGAAGGTGCAGGCCTGGTTGAATTTTGTGTACTGGGCCTTATGATAGTTCTGTCATTCTAGTTGTTTGACAACTGGAATGACAGAACTATCAGAATTACAGGAGCAACCGGTTATTATGACATGTACTGTGGTGGCCAATTGGGCTCAATCAGGGTCCTAAATGCCCCTCCCCAACCTCCCATGAACCCTCCCCTTACTGGCCCTGTTCCCAATCAGTACTCCCCCAACCAGGGGCAGGCCCCCAATGAGGACCCAGGCAGGCCCACCTCCCATGTTCCCTTTCTCCCACCAGCTGGCTCTAATTGGCCCCCATTGAGGAGGGCTGGCTGGACCTACTCACACATAAATTTGTGCACCAGGTCTCTTGTGTGTGTATATTTGTAGGCAGGTATGTTTCTTTGTGTAGATCTGAGTTAAGAGTTAGTGTTTTAGTAAATGAATATTATATTCAGTGCTCTTAGATATATAAGTGGAAATGTTAAATAGCGTGTTACCTGTATTGCATTACTTTTTACAGTATATTTCTGTGTTAGAGGTAAAAACATCAAATTTATCTATTTACAGATGACAAGTGAAGGCATGGAATTGTACGATTTTAGAAAAAAATATGAATTGAGAGGATATCATTAGATTCTAAAATACATTCTACAAAATCTAAACATACAGTATAGAATAGTTGCCAAATATTCAAAGTTTCACATAAAATCAGAGCTTTTATGTAAAAACAAATATAATCTTTAGAATAAGAATATTATCTTTATATACTAAATAAAGTTTTTGAGTGAAAAAAATCTTAAATATTTAGAAATATACACAAGATATGATTTTTATATATTGCCACTAAGATATAATGACTTCGTAAAAGTTAAAATTTATTTTGAAGACTATTACATAATCATGGCTTTTTATCTACAGGCTTAACATCTAAGTGCTTATTAAAACTAAAATAGTGCTTTACTTGGTGCCATTGTTTGTAATATGTATTTTTCCTAGCCACTATTTTAAATAAATTACAATGCTGTTTAAGGTAGACTTCAGAACAATGTGTTATATGGTTGAGTATCTGAGCACTAACTTAATTCTAGAACACAGATGTTTGCAGTAACTCGGGGACTCTTTGTCAGAGCTGATGTACACTGAAGCTCTTGTTTTCAGGAATTAAAGGAGAAATGCATATGTTTATACAAAGAAGCATTGTAATGGATAAAAAAGATAGAGTTCAACCTGGCCAGTGTAGCTCAGTGGTTGGACATGGACCCACCAACCAAGAGGTCCCTGGTTTAGTTCCCAGTCAGTGCACATACTGGGTTTTTAGCCCAATCCCTAGTAGGGGCTGTGCAGGAGGGTGCCAATCATTATTTCTCTCTCATTGATGTTTATTTCTCTCTATCTCTCTCCCTTTCTATCTCTCAAAAAACAAATAAAAACATTTAAAAAGTGACAGAGTTCATGGAAGCACAACATAATCTATATTTTTTTTTTCTCAAAAGTTTTGGCTATTCTCTGAAAGAAGAAATTGTCCAATATTATTTTTCAGACATTTAAAAGAAAACACTCAAAAATAATTAATAAAAGTTAAATACTTTTTTTTCTTTTTTTATGGATTTTGCTACAGATTTTTCTTGAAATACAAAAGATACAAGAATTTATAATTCCTGAAGATTAAATCAGTGCTATTCTAAGAATTTGACATGGCACTCATATTTCTCCTAAGAGGAAAACGCCTATAGGACTTTGGGAAACATTTATGCTCCAGTAACCTGTTCACTACTTCTCACTCAGGATCCCCAAAATGTTTATTCTTCATTTGTTCTTTTCCTGTGCTACTTATGAACATTATTCAAGTTTTAACTCTTGCAAATTGCAACATGTATTAGGCACTATAATTTATACATACGTATTTGATTCTTCTACTTGATCATAAGCAGTTTAAAAACAAATTTCATCTTGTTCCTAGAATCTAACAGAAAAAATGATAATAAAAAGATACTGAAGAAATTTTGACTATATAAATAAATGAATTAGAATGAATTAAAAATGGAGTTGTTGAATCTTGTGATGATAATTGATTTTCCTTAATGTGCAAAATGGCAGAGATGTTCCAAATTATATCTTTCCCACTACTTCACCTTAAGCCAGAGGGAGGAACTGGAAGAGAGGACAATGAAATATCAAATAAATTAAAAGTGACTTCTCACAATCCAAGACTGCTGGCTCCAAACTGCTAGCCTTCCTGCCTCCCTGATTGTACCCAAATGCTTCTGCCTGCCAGCCTGATCACCTCCTAACCACTACCCTGACAGCATAATTGATGGTCAAGCTGCATATTAGTCTTTCATTAGATAGGATAGAGGCCTGGTGCATGGGTGGAGGCTTGCTGGTTTGCCCTGAAGGGTGTCCCAGATCAGGGTGGGGGGTTCCCTTGGGGCATGGGGTGACAACCTGGGCGAGGAGCCTGTGGTGGTTTGCAGGCCTCCCATGCTCCCCAGCGATCCAAATGGAGGTCCTGGGATCTGGGATTAATTTATGTTCTACAATTAAAACTTTGTAGCCTGGAGTGGAGCCACGCCTTCTGCTCGCTCCATGGCGACAGCCAGTTCTGTTTAAATTCTATAATTGAAACTTTGTAGCCTAGAGTGGAGCTTGGCTTCCTCCATTGCCCCGGCAACCCTGGCCTCTGCTCTCTCCAGCTCAGTGGCTGCTGCCATTTCTGTTGGAATATCTAATAAAAGAGAAGTATGCAGATTGACTATCACTCTATCACACAAGAAGACTGCCCCCATGTGGTCAAAGATCCTGTCCCCATGTGGACACAAGATGACCACCACAAGATGGCCAGCAGGGGAGGGTCATTGGGAGGTTCCAGGCCCTGCAAGGGAGGGCATTTGTGGGTGATCAGGCCAGCAGGGGAGGGCAATTGGGAGGGAGCAGACCTGTAAGGGAGGGCAGTTGGGGGCAATCAAGCCTGCAGGGGAGGGCAGTTAGGGGTGACCATGCTGGCAGAGTAGGGAATTTGGGAGCAAACATGCTGGCAGAGGAGCAGTTAGACATCAATTAGGCTGGCAGGGTAGTGGTTAGGGGGTGATCAGGCTGGCAGGCAGAAGTGGTTAGGGGCAATCAGGGAGGGAGGCAGGTGAGCAGTTTGGAGCCAGCAGTCCTGGATTGTGAGAATGATGTCCGATTGCCCATTTAGGCCCGATCCTATTAGGATCGGGCCTAAACGCGCAGTCAGACATCCCTCAAGGGGTCTCAGATTGGAGAGGGTGCAGGCTTGGCTAAGGAACATCCCCTGCCCCTGGTGCATGAATTCTGTTCACCGGGCCTCTAGTATCTTCTATAATTGGAAATTTGTGTCATTGAGTGGAGGCCTAGGCTAACAATGGCAGGAGGAAAGTTTGGCTGCCTCCATTGCCGGGTAAACCCAAGCCTCCTGCCTGCTCTTAGTGACTGCAGCCAATTTGGTTGGTGTTTATTTGCATAATTTGTTCCTGATTGGCTGGTGGGCAAGGCTGTGGCATGACTGATTAGAGGTACGGTCAATTTGTATATTAGTCTTTTATTAAGATAGTATCATGAGCTAAATATAAATTAAATAAGATCTAGAAATACTACTGCATCTAATGCAGTAGATATTGTGGTATTCTGCCCCCAAATCCCTGCTTTGGGGTATAGGTACTAATTTCCCCATCAGCCTGAAGTATTTGCCTACTGATAACTCATAACTGAACCTTTCTTTGGAAAGGACCCTCAACCAAAGGCACTGACTATATGCAATGAATAGTTGACATGGGGTTAGATCCTGATTATTCTTTGTCTCAAATAAAAACATCGTTGGAGACCCTCAGCTTAAGAGCTTCCTATGAGATTAACAGAAGTTGGTATTGTGTCTGTGAAGAAGTCCAACTTTTTCTTTACTCCAAGATGCTTTCCTCTCCTATTTGTCGTTTTTGAAAATAATCCCTAGTAAACAACTACTCAAGATATCTACATCTCAGGGCCATGATGGCAAACCCATGACACACTTGTCAGCATTGACACGTATAGCCACTTTCGATGACACACAGCCGCCTGTGGTCTCATACAGAGAAGTATGGGACGGCATGCCGAGAAGGACATTTCATTCTCGACTGTAGTGTAGCGTAGACGCTGTACCAGAGGTCTGTAGGCCAAACAACAGAACTCCAGCACAGAGCATCTAGTTCTGGGACTTCCAGTTAGGGGACCTTTGACCTTACTTCTGGCCGGTGGAGTAGGAAGCAGCAGAATGCCTCAGGGGGCGTATCTCTGTGGGCACTGTGATCGCCATTACCAGCAACCACATAACCACAGCAACCATCATCCAATCTACTGTTCTGGGGTGTCATGGATTTCTAATTGACCATCATCACTGAAATAAATGAGAGGGAGGCTGGGAGAGGCGTTATGGGTGCCCTTTCCCGCAATTAGCAGCCATCTTAATTTATATAAGGAACGTCATTTTGCAGCATAGTGCAGACTCCTTTTCATCACTATTACTGTTGTGCATCCTCAGTAACCCTTATTTCTGCCTATTAACCCTGCCCTTTCTTAAAAGACAGTTACATGTGCCATCTTGTTAGGCTAGTTAACTCCTAATTGCCTGCAGGACTAACAGGCTATCTATAATTCTATCTTCTGTCACTGCTCCCCTGATGGAAAACCCCAAAAATAAAAAAAACAAGGTTAAATGAAGGCAGTAGTAGTAGCAGTAGCCAACCCTTTTAAGAGACATGGACTGAGATGTATGGCATCATAGAAAAAAAATGGCAGATCATTTTACGTTCTATGTACTGAAATGGTAGTAAGCAGAATGTAGAATATAAATAGACATTTTGAAACTAATCATATCCAGCTCTTGAAAAAAAGTGAGGATGAAAGGAAGGAATACATTTTCAGGCAGCTACACTTTTATAAGAGCCAATCTAATTCCATCCTTAAATTTAAAAAGGGCTCTACAAATTTAACATCTGCAAGTTGGAGCATTGCTCACTCCATAGCTCAGTATGGAAAAGCACTCAGTGAGGGAGAGATTATTAAAGAAACTCTCCTAAGATGTGCACCAGTTCTTTTTCATGATATAGAGAATAAAGATGCAATTATTAAGAGAATATCTGAGTTACCGCTCAGTAGAAATATCATAAAAAGACTGAATAATGAGACTGAACACAAGCCTACAACATCAATTAAAGAGAGACATAAGTAATTGTAAATATTTTTCCATCTCTTGATGAAACTACTGATATCACATCACATGCTCAGTTGGCCATTATTGGTCGATATTCTGATGGTCTCACAATGAGAGAAGAGTTGATAAAGTTAGTATCTGTGCCAACAAGTACCTCAGGAAGCAAAATGTGTAATGTTGTTATACAAACATTCCATGACCTAAGCATTGATATCTCTAAAGTTATGTCAGTGACGACAGATGGGGCACCAAACATGGTGGGGAAAAAAAGTAGAATTTGTCAAATTGTTTATGGAAGCTATTGGCCATCGATTGTGCCTTTTCATTGTATTATCCATCAGGAGGTTTGATGTGCCAAGGCAGGGTTCACCAACTTAAATGACTTAATATCAATTGTTATAAAAATAGTTAATTTAATAGCCGCTTGCCTCCTTCACAAGCGAGAATTTTCTACACTTTTACTGGAGGTTGATTCCACCTATAGTGGACTGCTGATGTACAATAATGTAAGATTGCTGAGCCCAGGCAAAGTTCTTGAGCACTTTGAAGAAATTAAGGTATTTCTTGAGGATAAGGACCTGGGAAACTTTTCTCAGCTCAATGATGATAAGTGGGTCAACACCCTGATATTTTTTACAGATCTCTCTGTTAATATTAATGAACTGAACTTAAAGTTATAAGGTTTTGGCAAAAGTATTGACCTTATGTTTGGATACATAAAAGCTTTTGAAAGTAAACTTAAAATTTTCCAGTGAGATGTAGAAACTAAAACTTATAAGTATTTTCCTCAAGTAACAGTATTTTGAGAAGGCCAATGCAGCTGTATAAAATAAAATGGAACTCTTGCATATAAAGTACCAGCATGTTTTAAACTTGTAACTTGACCAGTTCAGTGATAGATTTAATCAATTTAGAAGCCTAGAACAAACCATAAAAATAATTAAGTATCCTGCTCTAGTAGTCTAGAGTTATTTGAAATTACATGGTTTCCAATGGATGAAAATTGATGATTTGGAGATGCAACTTGCAGAATTTCGAGACAGCATCTGGGCTCAGGTGTTTGTCAACTTGAGGTCAAAGCTTGAGAATCTGGAAAGGTGTCGCTTGGAGAATCAAGAGTAGTGCCACTAGAAACAGGAAATTTGGAGTGCCTGGGACCGATTACCAGATACTTTTAGCACCCTGAAAAATATAGCAATGGCTTTACTCACAATTTTTCCCTCTGTGTACTTTAGTGAGACCTTATTCTCAGCCTTAAATAATATCAAAACCAACAAAAGAAACAGATTGACAGATGAAGTTAGTAGCGCTTGCTTGGGCTTAAAGTGTACAAAATATCAACCTTCAATTCAAGGTTTAGCCAATGAGATTCAGTACCAAAAAAGTCACTAATAGGCAGATTAGTTAAAGAATTGCCCCTCCCCCTCACTTAACTTAGTTCACAGCACCCCACACAAGTTAAATAATATCAGGACCAACAAAAGAAACTGACAGATGAACAAAGAAGTCACTAAGCAGGTAAGTTAAATGATTAGTTTTTGGTTTATTAAATAGTTATATATTACAATTATACATTTTTGTTATTTAAACTATAAATATCGCGGAATTATGTGTTTTTTTTTTCTCGAAGTGACACACCACCTGAGTTATGCTCGGTTTTTTGGCAAACTTTGTCAGACCAAGCTCAAAAAGGTTGCCCATCACTGTCTCACAAGTTGCTTCCTGGAACCCAACCTAAACACCCAACTAAAACTTAATAATTACAATGATTTTCATTATTAACTTAGATTTTCCTTATGTAATTAAGGATTTCTTTATCCCAATTGAAAGGCATGGTTTTAAACATTTAAATAAAATTTTCACAATTATCTTCTAAGACCTTATACATTTATTTATGTATTTATGTATTTATTTAAGATAGATAAAGAGAAAAGGAGAGAGAGAAACATTGATGTGAGAATGAAACATTCCTTGGTTTCCTCCTGTATAATCCCTACTGGGGATAGAGCTCAAAACCTCAGCATGTGCCTGGAATCAAACTGGCAATCTTTCGTTGCACAGGATGATATTTATACAACTGAGCTATGCCATCCAGGGCTAAGAGCTTATTTTTGAATAAACAATCCTGCATATATTTAATATTTTTATAAGTAGTCTTTGGCTTATAAGTAATAGAAATCTGGCTTGAAATAATCTTTAAATTTGAAATGTATTAGAAAGAATTAGAAAAGTAATTAGAATTAGAAAGAATTAGAAAAAAATATCATAGAGTGAAAACTCAGGATAGCAGTTATGAGGAGTTAAAAATTACCGTTTTTTTCTCCCAATTTTTACCAATTCTTTCTTTGAGATTGCTTGATCTACCACACGTTATTTTTTTTTCTTCAAACTATGTGGAAGACATAGTTGCCAATAGTTTCCATACAAAAATTTTATAGTCAATTCACTCAAGGAGAGAGGTGAATTTTCTTTTTCGATTCCCTTTCCAAATACTGAAAGGGGCTCTCATTTTCACTTAGAAATCAGAATCTTTCCCCGGGAGAGCATTCAGCTGTGGTCAAGTTTAAGAGGTATATTTTATTTGCATGAAAACGTTAATAATTTTGGTCATGTGCAGATCGTCCGCCATTGTGAATTTCTCTTTGACAACTAGGTAAATCAAATTCAACATAAAACTAGTATAAGCAAACCATCAATCACTAAAAATGCAAATAGCGATATGCAGTGAAGCAAGAATACATTCCCATTGTACCAGAATAAAATCACTCTGTCTTGCAAATCTCAAACATGAAAGTGGCTCATGTATGAGATAATTGAGACAGTGTAGACACGAATAATGCTCAATACCAATCCCATTTAGTATAGTGAAATAGCATAATGTGTTTTTCCTCCAGATCTTGACAAAGTATTTGGTAGAGCATTAGCATTTAACTACTTTTTGTACAATTCCACCAAGTAAACTTGTTCTCCATATATACTTACTATAATAGACTGAAAACTCATATGTTCAATTTCTTGGTAGAAAAATTTATTTACAAAGAAATAAATAAGTTTCAATGGGAAAATAAAATATTATAGTAATAATTATAAAGAACATAACTATTGATCTACTCTCCGTGTCATTAATATGAATATTTAGATGTACTTTGGTGGTAATTTATATATTTCTAAATAGTATTTAAATACGATATACAGATCTATTCACCCATAATGAAAGATGAAGTTTTCATTCACATGTTTTTTTCCCACTCTTTTCTATTTCATCTCCTTCAAATAAACACACACACACACACCCACCCACCCACACACACACACACACCAAACACTGCATTATTGATGTAAACTGACAACATGGCCATTACAAGGAATTTTAGTGGGAAACCAACATCAAAATGAGATTTCTAACCCATTCCAAATATGAAAAAACATTTATCTGTATGTCATTCCTATATTTTTAAAGAGATGCATTGTGAGAGATAAAAAGAAAAGATATAAATATGCTGATAGAAAAATGATGTTAAATACCATGCTACTTAACACTTTTTAATTTTTTTAAAAAAGAAAAATTAAACATGATTTAAAAATTGCTGAACTGAAGATGACTATAAGTTAATCTGAAAGAATAGATATTACTTCCAAAGACATATCTTTAAGTTAAAGAAAATAGTAATGAAAAATAGTATGGATTCATTATTTTTCCACTGATACATTGTAAAATTAGAAGCAACTAAAAATTTTAAATGAAAAGTTGTTTACTTAGAGCTTTTCCATTTATTCCAACCCTCTTCAAACCACTTCTCAATTTTATATTTAAATACTTATAACTTTGTTAACGTAAAAACAAAATAAAATAAAAAAACAACAACATTGAAATTTGTAAAGAATTTTTTTGAGTTTATTTGAGCCAAACTGTCGACATATGCTGGGAAGCAGAACTTCAATTAATTGAGATAATGCTCTGGAGGATGGTGGGTTACATCTGTATTTATACATTGCAATCAAAGGAAAGGGAGGTAGGTGAGTTACATGAAATCCATTAGTGATAAACTAAAGAGGTGGGAGAAAGCAAACCCCTGGAATTGGATAAAAAGTAAAATGATAGACACATACTTAGGTGAGTGCAGGAACAATTAATATGACAATGAAGGAATTTGTGGTATCTGTACTGGCCCCCAGCACACTTGGTTGTGCCCAAGGGGTCCAGTAAGAAAGGGAAGTTAGAAATTACCCAGACATTTCAAGGGTATGTTATTAGAGATACAAAGAGACAGATAGGCTCAGTTAAGGTAAAGGTTGACCTTATCAGTGAAGATACTGGCCTAGGACTTAACTGCCCACCATAACTGTGTTTAGTTAAAGTTTAATTTCAGACCGTTCTTTCTGGTTATTTTCGGTCTCTGAATTTGCAAGACTGCCATGCAGGCCTCCCCTGAGCTTATCATGTGGCCCCTTTTGTCCACAACTTTTATGTTGTAGTCTATAACCATAGTACAAAAGTGTAGTGTTGACTTTATATTAAAGAGAGTATCATTCATAGGTCATTTTCAAAGTTGTTTGCTCAATTAATTTTCATTTAAATTTATATCTACATTTCTTGATTTTAGTGCTTGGTCTTTTCATTTTAGAATTACAAACATATGCCATTTTTTGTGTTCATTTATGTTTCACAATATTAGTTGCCATATGTTTGAATGTAATTTTGGCTGGTTGAGTACTGTCAAACTATATTTTCTTCAATTTCAGAATTTAGAAAAAACTGATCATAGTCTTTTCACATTGAATGTTACTGCAGTAAAGTCTAAACACAATTCACTATTTTCTCATCTTATATTCTGCTTAGTGGTCTAGACAGTTCCTGTATTTGAGATTTAGTAAATTATTTCGATGCTAATTATTCTGTATCAACGTTTCATAGAATGTAGAATAAACTTTCTTATCTTAACTATTTAATTAATCCATTCACTCATCTAACAAATATTTATTATAGTAATCAATTCAGTAAATATACTTGTTACAGAATGGGAATGTACAAGTCACATACCACAGTAGACAGAAGAGACAAGATTTCTACATTCATTTGCTTGCAATATTTTTAAAGAGATATATAATTTTCATTAGTAGTAAGTACTATGAAGGAAAATCAAGTAAAATATATTATCCTATATAATAAAAGCTTAATAAGCTAAGTGTCAGACCATTCAGTTGTTTGTTTGTTCAATCAGTCGCTATGATGCACACTGACCACCAAGGGCAGACACTCCAACTGATAGGTTAGTATGCTACTGGGGTCCAGTAGATTGGGACTGGTCAAGACAGGCTAGACATGCTCTGAAGCCTTTTCTTGGTCCCTCCCTGGCCCCAATCATGCACCAGTGGGGTTTCTCAACCTAGTCTCCACCCTCTCACAATCTGGAAACCCTCATGGGATGTCGGGGAGCCCATTTTGGCCCAATTCCTACAGGCTAGGCCAAGTGATCCCACCAGTGCACAAATCCATGTAGTAGGCCTGTAGTCATATGTAAGGAGAAATAAAGTCCCTTCTAAAAAGTTGACATTTGTACAGGAATAAAATTAAGTGAAGAAATAAACCATAAAAAGAATAATATGTGCCCTGGCTGGTGTGACTCAGTTGGTTGGGGCTTGGCCCCCTACATTGAAAGGTTGAGGGTTCAATTTTTTATCAGGGTGGTCCAAAGCATGTGGAAGTCAACTAGTCTATGCTTCATTCTCACATCAATGTTTCTCTCTATCTCCCTCTCTTCCTCTCTCTCTAAAAGTACATAAAATCATGTCCTCCTGTGAAGATTTTACAGAAAGAAGAAGATGGTTTTGTGCTAGGAGAAGATGGTTCCAAGAAAATGAAACAGCAAATATAGTGCCTCATGACAGAAATTTGTTTGGTGTGCATATCAATCATTATATACCAGTGGATTACATGAATAGGAGTATATTTCTTATTCATAATGCTATACATGCATCATAGGTTAGGCATATCTCTGCTCAATGCTCTTTTGATTCTAGAACTTAGGCTAAGTTAGCAGCTTCTTGTGGAGCATCATGGGTTAACATGGTAGAGAAAAAGATAGAGTTGAGCATAAAGCACTTGTTGGCTCTTAAATTTTAGAATGATAAACATTGGTTCTGTTAACATTTCTGATGGAACTTAGAGTATGCTACAAATTTCTTCATTAGGAGGGGCACAAAGTAACTTAATTTATGCAGATGACAGTGAGGAGGCCAGAGTGTACTAGCAGGAGAGTGGCATTTATAGACTTGTAATTACTGGTAAGAGGTTTGGATATTAGAGTATAAGAGGCATATGGAGTGTTTTGAGTATAAGGTGAAAAAGGTTACTCCTTAGTTGTTGTATTGAAATGTAATCGAGGAAAGACCTTTATACAAGAAGAAAAGCCAGCGAGGAAACTGTTGTGATGGTCTAGGAGGGAGATGATGGGGATTGGTCTAGGCTGTGCAGTGGAGAAATTGACTCAGAATATAGTTCAGAGGTTTAATAGCTGGGCTTGCTGGGGGATATATTTGGGTGATCAGGATAGAAAATGCATAAATCTTATAATTCTATCTAAGTTACTGGGTGGTATTATTTACTCTGATAATAATATCCAGGGGAAACTGAAGTAAGGGGTTTGGGAGGAGGTAACTGAGATATCAGTAATTTCTCTAGAAATCATATATTAAGTGATAATATTAGAGAGTATGTTATAACAGAGGGAGTAGTTTTGAGTTCTCCAATATTTAAAAGTAAAGAAAAAAAGCTACCAGCAAAGGAGAATAAAATAGCTCCACAGGGGTAGAAATTAATTAAGAGGAATTTGGTTTCCTGGAATTTAGGTGAAAAAATATGTACATACAATGAAATTATTTTCTCATGTCACCTTGTGTCAGTAAAAGTTTCATTGAGGTTAACATAAACACTTAAGTCAGCTTAAACAATAAATTTAATAGTAAAATAGGTACATGCAAATTATAGGACAGAAATGCACAAAATGATCATAGCACTGAAAGTTCACTGGAGAAAGGGGAGTGAAAGAAGAACTGACTACTAAAAGCAACTGAAGAAATAGGAAGCATATACTCTCTTTCACCCTCTCAGCCCATGCACAGGTCATCTGCAGTTAGCGGACAGGTCTGACATAAGCAGATGGCTCTTGACCTCAAGCACTTGTACCTCTCTTTGCCTGAGGCTTTCCTTAGCCATGAGAACTTGTTCCACCTGGTCTATGGCAGGGCATCATGTAAGAGTGTTAACAGATCAGGAGATAGGACAATTAGTGAGAGAAGAAAAGGTGGAAAAATACCTCAACTATACTGGGTTGAACTGAGTATTCTACAGTCTCTCAGAAGATTCCTGAATGATTCAGCCTGTGACCTGTGGTTGGAATCCATCCACCAACACACTTTTTATGTCCCCTTTCCTTCCTTCCCTTCCTTCCTTCCTTCCTTCCTTCCTTCCTTCCTTCCTTCCTTCCTTCCTTTCTTCCATTTCACTTCCTCACTCTCAAATGAAGGTGAGAATGATTCAATAGAAAAAAATCTGTTAATAAAATTAGTTCTAGTAATATAAGAAATTATATGACAATTAGGTTTATATATTTTGAACAAATAAAATTAAACATTCTTGATAGCTCTGTAAGAAAGGACTAGTTCCCTCTTTATTCATCAGCAAACTTTAGAACCATATGGATGTTGTCCCTTTTACATCATTATTATTACTCCAGTCCTCATGGAATAGTTATTTCTTTATGAAATTTAAAGTAATCTCTAGCTTTAATAGCATGCCTATCCTTATTTCAAAATTTCTAATCAATATTGGGACATACAGACTTCTTTGGATTTGAATACCACACCTGAAAAATTACATCAATTTGTTTGGAATACAATGTTGCATATATATATATATATATATATATATATATATATATATAATTTCACAAAATACTCAATAAATTTTGCCAAAACATAACAGTATTTGCTCTTCTATTTCCTTACTCAAAATATCTAAAACAAGTTTGGACTTTAATCCTTTAAATTATTTAAATCATTACATGAATACATAACTTGCTATTTAATTTTTTAAATCACTCAATTCTTATAACTACAGATTTAGAAAAAATAGTTGAATATGACTAAAATTGTTTTTTTATGTCCATTTGACAAAGTTGACAGCAAATTAAAATTCCACATTTATATATATATATATATATATATATATATGTCTCAGATTTGTCATTTGCTTATATTACTAATTTATTATTGGTATTTAAAGGAATTTTAATTATTTCTAAATTGGTTTCAATGATTATTTCTCCAGTGTGTAAGCATATTGCACAACAATAGCAAACAGGAAATCTTAGCAGAAGAGATCAAAGAAAACCTTTTGCTATGTAGAAATATGTGTGTGTGTGTGTTCCGGAGGGGAAACGGAGCAGGAGGAAGGCTTATTTAAGAGAAGGAAAAATGAGTCATGCAAATTAAGTAAACAGTTATTCCTATGTGCTAAAAATCAGAGAAAACAGTTTATTAGCATGATACTTTCTAAGTGTTTTAAGACAACATATTTGTCTTAAATATGTTTGTAAATATATAACTGCATTTTAAAAATTTCTTTAGTATTTTATAAAATGCTTCTCTTAAATATGTGTGTTCACAAATGACTTTACTATGCAGTATTTACTTAAAATAATATTTGTTTAAAAGAGTTCATTCATTGGTAAGTTTCACATCAATGATAATTATATTTCATCTGTTTTAATTATGAAACTTAATTAACCACTAAATTAGCTATACACAAACCATGAATTCCCATCCAATATTTTCATCATCCATTCTTTTACTATTTGCTTGTGCTCCTTAATTTCCAACCTTATCACAATGCCCTTTTATCACAATCCCCCCAAACATTCTCTAGGCTACTATGCTTGTCTCACTTCTATCTCTCATTCTCTACTCTTTCCTGATTTAAAACCCTTGAACGTATGCTAATTGAAACACTCTCTTCTTTCTACCTGCTTTACCGAGCCAATGCCTATTCATACTTTGGGTTGCTGTTTACATATTTCTTAAGAGAAACTCCTTCTGATCACCACTAAACTTGGAGCTCTTTCTTATGCTCTCTCAGATTAAGTTTGGCTTCAGAACAATTGTCAAATTTTAAATAAACTTAATGTATTTTGTGTTTAATGTCTGCAATTTTAGAGTATTATTATGTCTATCTTAGTGACAGATGAAGAACTAGTGCTAGCACATAGTAGAAAATGAATACTTGTTCAAGACAGAAGGAATTAATTGGGATATAGAAAGAGAAAGTAGAGGGAGAATATGGCAGTAAAGACCATGAGTATGAGAATGTCTGCAAATGTTATATGAAAGAAAAACATAAGATTTACAATGTGAAAATACAAGTCAGGAATTGCTTCATTATTTGAGATTTTTACAAGTTCTATATACTGAAATATCATGATTATTAAGCTGTCTATTTTGAATGCAAAATTATATCATTGTAATCTTTAATCATTAGCAATACACTAGACCCTAGAAATCCTATATAATAAAAGGCTAATATGCAAATTGACTGAATGGTGGAGTGACCAGTCATTATGATGTGTACTGACCACCAGGGGGCAGATGCTCAACACAGGAGCTATTGCCTGGTGATCAGTGTGCTCCCACAATGGGAGGACCACCCAGCCAGAAGCTGGGCTCACGGCTGGCCAGCCCAGCTATAGTGGCAGGAGACTCTCCTGCCTCTACAGCAGCACTAAGGTTGTCCGACTGTCAGCTTAGCCCTGCTCTCCACAAAATTTGTGCAAAGGGACTGACCCTCACAGCTCCGGCTGCCTCATGGCCCAGTAGTTCCACCCCCTCCCCCCTCCCACTGGTTGTTACAGAAGGTCATTCCACCATTTGGTTTAATTAGCATATTAGCTCTTTATAACATAGGGACTAGAGGCCAGGTGAATGCACTGGGAGGAGGGTGTTGAGGAGGGGTCCCTCAGCCTGGCCTTCCCTGTCTCACACTGTGGGACTCCTCAGAGGATGTCCTAATGACAGCTGCAAGAGGCAACCAGGCTTATCAGAGGAAGGTGTTGCCCCCATCCCATTACCTCACTGCTGCTGCTTCCTTTGGCCTCCCTCTGTGGGAAGCGATTGGGCCGATCAGGGGAATATACTGCCCGCATCAACCTGCTGCTGTTGCCACTGCCAGCCTCTTCAGCTGCCAGCCTTCCTCGGACAATCGGGAGCTTCCATCTCCCTCAGGCTAGAGAAAGTCAGCTAGGCATCTAGCCACCTCATCCTCTCCGCACATGTGTCTCCATACCTCAGGCTTTTGTAGCTTCTCTGTTTCTCTTTCTTTCTAGTTGTAGAATTTCCACTCAGCCAGTTTTTCTGTGGTTCTCGATGATGTCCGTTTTGTCTTTTAGTTGTACTTTTGAAATTGTTGTCCAAGGCAGCAGATTAGGTGTTTACTTATGTCACCATCTTATTTTCTCTGAGATAAATTAATATTTTAATATTCACTGTGATTCATTAAAAATACATTTAATGGAAGCATTTATTACTGCCTTGATATACTTATTAAGATGTATTAATATATATTCTTACTTTTCAGTTTGATTAAATACATATTAAATATTAATTTCACTTGCTTCTAATTCATGAAACTTTTATGTGAACACAAATATAACTGATTTAATCATGTATTTTTGGGATAATTTCAATGGTAACATGGGGAATATAGAATTAATACATATAAACTATCTTCATAACTTCAAAGAATATCATCTACATAAAAGTAAAATACCTGTTTCTTTCATGCCTGTACACTGAAATATATTATTTACATGTGGGGTCTCAATACTATAATATATCTACTGTATTAGTTTTCAGAAATAATTTTTTGTGGGGGTGGTAATGTTTTAAGCAGAAATAGTAAGACTTTTTGATGTTTAAAGAAGGTGGAATTGTTTTTTCTGCAGTAGTAAAACCTTATTTGATTGCCTATTCTGTTTCACAATAATAATTACTATGACTCTGAAACAATCCTGGCATTTTGTTAGTAACAGAATGAATAAAAGCATGTCATTTTTTCTGTTTATTGTAAAATGCTAGTACTTGAAAATTGTTGATGAGGGACTTTAAAGCTCAGAGGCTTTCTAATGGGAAAAATATAAGCTAGCTCTTCAGCAGTGTTTCAGAAATGACCTTAGACAGCAGGGATCAATATTATTAACTACCTCAATGATAGTTATCCAAAGGAAAATATATATGTAACTATAACTAGAACTACATAAAACCATTTTGTATATCATATCTCAGAAAATATAACTATTTTCAAGTGGTTCTATGTTTCATATATGTTCAAAGTTTATAAGTAAGATTACCAGAGCTATTTTTAAGTGAATTTGAGGTGACAGTTATCTTAGATGGAGCTTTTTAGGAAAAGCCAATTACTATCAAACACTCCATAATTGGGTTCAGTGTATTCTACAAACTCTCTTGGTGATCCTGATAGGTAGAAAACTGACACTCTGTCTTAAATATATATATATATATATATATATATATATATATATATATATATATATATACTTTGTTTATATTATCTAGCATGTTGTTTCATACATAGTAAGCAGATAGTGACTATGCATTATTAATGCCAATGACTATAATTTCCATTCTGTCATATCCTGATCTACATTGCCTGATGAGAGAATGTGGTCAAATTGGTCCTGTTTACCAATATATGGTTTCAAAATATGAATTTGGCTCTCAAATTTTACTAACCCTTCTGAATGTGACTATTCAGACAATAAGTATCCAAAGTTAAAGAAATATGGTTACTGACATATGTGGAAGTATTCCATTGTGGTCCAGTATAGGACATCTCATCAAGTCTTGCCAGGTCATGATGAAGGGTACATGTCCATCAACTTTTGGTAACTGAGTCTATGGAGTAGATCTTGAACTTCTTCCTTAAGAGCTACTTGAATCAGGATACTTGAATAAATTGTCCTGAGAGAACAAATCCTGCTTTTAGATGCCAGGACCAGACTATGTGAGAAAAAGAGTGGAGGGTTTGCTCCTTTCTTTAAATAATAATTTATTATCTCTTAAACTGGGCCTCAAAGAGTGTTCTGGATGTGGCGAATTAATTTTGCAAGTCCTTCATCTCTGGAAAAGAAATGAGAGTGAGCTATGAGCCCTGCCGAGGGAGAAGAGCCAGTGAAAAATCTAATCACAGGGAAAGAAGCACTGATCTTACATTTTAGTTCTGCTTAATTGTAGTATTGGCTGCTTTGGAGATAGTGTCAGAAATAAAAATTACAGATATAAAGCTCAAATCCTACCTCTTCAACTTAATAAAATTCACTTTTAAAATAATTTTATAAAATAGCTGTTAATCTCATTTTTATTCACAAATTGACTGCAATATTAATCATATTTTAGAAATTTTATAAAATAAATTAGAGACCTGGTGCATAAAAAATCAACCACTGGAAGAGGTGTCCCTCAGCCTGGCCTGCCCCCTCTCACAGCAATCAGAGGAAGGCGATGCCCCCATCACACCCCTGCTGCTGCGACTGCCAGTAGCACAGGCCTTGGCTGGCCCTGGTTACCTGAGCCTTGGGTGGCCCTGGGTGACTGGATAGCTGCCATCCAAGGCTTGTCTGCACCCTGGGCCAGCCCTGGACAGATAGGTGGCTGAGGGGACTGGGGCACTCCAGAGACCCGCCTGGGGATGGGTCTAATCATGCTGCGTGCCTGCAGCCTCAGCAGGGCTGAGAGTACTGGGCGCCACCATCTTATGTCTGTGGGTGCCACCATCTTTGTGAGGGCATGATGGTCAATTAGCATATTTCTTCTTTATTAGATAGAATAGGTTTCAATAAGAGATCCATAAATTGTTTATGTGAATTAACAATACAAGGGTGCCACAATCAGATATGTTTGAGACAAACTGCCTTTACTTCAGTATTTATCTGTTACTTTAATATGCATTGTAAGTCTCCAGAGGAGACGTGGCAAAGTTATTACTCAAAAACATTTATGTATAGAGCTTATTTTCTAAAAAGCTATTATTGTATGAATAATCTGTTGACAAACTTTTGGGCAAGATTGGCTTGAATATCATAAGTAAAATGACTAAGGAACATTGTCATAAACATTTTTGTACTATGTGATTTCTGAACAATGTATCTTTATGTTATGTTATTGTGGTTGAAATGGTAACATTTGTGTGGGATTAAAATGGTAACATTTGTGTGGGACATAAAAATTATGTGAAAAATATTCCAGAAAAAAAAAGAGTTTTGAGGTCCAGAGCTCCATCAGAAAACAGGAGTGAGTTGAGACAAATAGGGATAAAACATCTCTTAATCGGAGCCTTGATAAAACTTCAGGAGGGAAACAAAGAACATGTCTCTTTATCAATCAAAAACATAGAAATAGAGTCTTTAGGAAGGGCTGGGTTAAAGTTAGGCTAAAAATAAGCAAAGAGGAAGGAAGAGAACAAAGTAGGGTCTGAGATTGGGACAGGAAGGTAATTCCTGGAATATAGGCACCGGCATATTCCCTTAGAAATTATTCAATTGAGAATTAACAAAATATTTCAGAACCCTCTCTGAAAAGTCTCAGTAATTTTTTTTTAAATCTTGAATTGAATAGTCTAGACTCTTACTCTATTTATGCATATTACTAGAGGCCCAGTGCATGAAGATTCATGTAAGAATGGGCCTTCCTTCCTCTGGCTGCTGGCACTGACTTTGCTCTGGCCAGAGCTGACTTTTCTATCAGGCCTGGAGTTGTCTTTCCACCTTTCCATGCTGCCCAGAGGTCCCAAGGAGCTGGGGCAGTGCAGAATGCCTACTTCATCGCCATGGGAATGACAAAAGCATCCTGTCCTCTCCCTCCAGCTACTTGGCGTCTGCATATGCAAATTAACCCACCATCTTTGTTGAGTTAATTTGCATACTCCCTCCTGAATGGCTGGAGGACATTGTAAAGGTATGGTCAATTTGCATCTTACTCTTTTATTAGTGTAGATTATTATTGAGCAATTCTCATACAGTAAAATAATAGGTAGTCTAGAGAGAATACAATGGTGTGAATGTAAGATCAAAGACCAAAGAGAATACCACTCAACTTTTCAAGCAGTAGCAGTTGTGGAAATAAAAATAACACTAATGATAATAAAAAACATATGAATATAAATATGATAAATATATAATAATACTGAGTGCTCCCTTCATCAAAATTCTGAAATTGTTTCTTCCTGGTATTTTTAAGTCTATTTTTACTAGGGAACAGTTAACATCTTTGCTTCCTTATTTATAATATTCCATATACTAGTTATGAAGATCAGTATAATTTATTAGAACTTGCTAGTTTCTAGTGTTTTTTTCTTCCAACTTATTACCAGAATAATAGCATTTAATGACAAAAGTCTCAAATATTAACACTAAAAAAGTAATCACAGGAATGTTAACTCTTATTGTAACCAAAATCTAGGTTAAGGAAATAGCTCATTTAGATCTAGCTTTAAAAACTGCTTCCCATTGTTGTATGGCCCCATTTGCACCCTATTCTACTACTACGTGCTGCCAAGTGATTTCACAATCCATTTCCCACTCCACTCTATGTAACGTCAAAGAGCGTAATTTCAAATGTGTTACTACTAGAGTGTTTTGATGAATAAAAATGTATTCTAAAGAGAATAAAAAGAAAACCTGTAATCCACTTTAAGGAAATTCTGCCAAATACTATTTTAAATGTTAGCATTTCTCATCCAGAAACCAATGTAAACTAAATTATATATATAACTTCATTCATGTTCCATTTAATAAAGTATCTTAATTCCACATGACAAGATATCCTGAGTTGCCATTTAATTCTGCAGTAAAACACAGTATGGTGCAAAGGCACAATGCAATACTGTTGCAGTGCACTATTTTATATGGGTTCTCTAAAAGTCTATCAGATAAATGCCACTGCTAATTGTGCAGTTTGACCTTAGGGGTCAGACACTGGAGGGACCTGATGTGATAAGCCATGCACATTCCAAGATTAATCATAGAAAATGCTAAAGTATATTTGATTTCCTAGAGAGGAAGGAGAAAGATCTATTTCTAGTGGATTAATGGCGGCAACCTAAAGTATTATAAAGTCAATTGTGTGAATATTGTTAGCTCAATATACACAATATCTTTATATCAGGATGATTGTTAGAAGAAAGGGAAATTGATATTTTCTATAAGGTTTTTCAGTGCAATAATGTGGATAGAGGGGCTGGAATTTCCCACAGCAAATATTGAGGTTATATTCTCATGGTCTCTTCAGCTCAACATGCTACCAGACAGTAACTGCACTCAGAGTGTGTCTGCCTTTAGTGTGTGGGTTTTTGACTTAATGCAAGAGAAAAATTCACAAAAGAATTCCAAGTGATTTTGTTTATTAAAGCTGGGGACAGTTGTTGTGGGGTGACTTCCACGACCAGTTGCAAATGACCATGGAGGCAATTAAGTAGGTAATAAGCAGGCAAGGATTTATTGAAAACTGGCCAGGACGGTCGCGGGGGCACCATGCAAACACCCACGGCCGCTGCCCTGAGTGCAGACAGGCCTTTTAAAGGGGTCTGAACCATGAATGTTATTGCCCTGTGTTTGGCGAACAGCCCTCAAGGCCGCATCTGGGGAAGGGGTGCCAATAGACTATGAATGACTCTATTGCTCGTTCTTTATCTTCTAACTATGTTTTCTGCTAGACATGCGAAAGTGGTCCTATCTTTGTAAAAACAGGTGGTGTAGCTACATAATTGGCAAACCGTTACTCCTCTGGTTCTAGTCTTCAAGGTCACAAGCTGGAAACTAAAGCAATAATTCCTTTGTTTTAAGCAAGCAGGGGTGAACAGTGGCCAAAGTTTCAAACAGCAGTTTTACTCTAGTAAATGTTCTTATGACCTTATTTCACAGTGAAACAAAGAAAGGACTTAGGAGAGAAGAAGCAACAGGAGAGAGCTCTGCTCTGGCTCCCTAGAAATGTCATAGGAAAGATGTAAGCCAAAGCAGGGCTACTGAGAGCTCACTGGGAAGTGAAGCAAGGCAGGGCTGCTGTGAGCTTACAATAAAGTCGACAAAAAGAAGGCCTTGGAGACAGGTTCAGGGGATAACCCCAGATGAGCAGCTGTTGCCTGCTGCTCCCCTGATTGCAAGTCTCTTGGGACCCTTAGAGTTTAGGAGGAAGGAAAAAGTTCATGTTGGAGAAGGGACGTAAGTGAGTCCATGCTAGTATCCTTTTGATCTCCTTCTGTGGGGGAGAATCTTAGGAGAGATTTTCAGCAGAATATTCATCAGCTCCCCAAGTGCATTTTAAACATGCTGGTGCATCAATGAGCATTTGGGGGAATTTGGGATTATTAAAGCCTTTGGTGGGCTTTATTGTTTTAGTTTTTTCTTGGGTCTACCTGGCTCTACTTTTTTTTTGTTATTTGTTTCTGTGACTTCATCCATTTGGCTGGTCCAAATGACATTAATTGGGTTTCCCGTTTTCTATCTCCTGACCAGGGTGATTTAAGTGTTCTCTGTTTAGGGGGGAGAAATATAAACCATTTTCTCTGAAGTGTGCTTTGGTTAGGGAAGATAAGGTCTAGTGATTCATTAGTTCATTGTAAGTTGTTCAAATTGTTTGTCCTTGCTTAATGATCTTATCTCAGTTTCCCCATGTCACTTGCCCAGGAATTTTCCTAGCGTCTTACAATCCTGCCCCCAAAACACTGCCGTTTTACCCACTACTTGTTGAGATAAGTGTGGCTTTGCAAAAGAGGTATTTCAAAGTGTTTTATTTCTCAATGTAGTCTTTTAGGACAGCCCATTGCTCTCTCTTCAATCTCACTTCACTTTACTTGCTTCCTTGAGAATGAGACCTCACTAATGAGACTCTTCTTTAACTGCAATGCATTTAAAGCAGTCCCATCAGTCATGTGGTAAGAAGGAGTTCAAGGCCATGTCCTGACTCAGAATTAAAGTGTGGGTAGGAGACAAATCTCTGTGCATTTTCTTCCTCTGATAGAATTTGTTTCTGAAGTACCATTAGTTCTTCCATTTTAATCATCTTGGCTCTTTATATCTACCTTCAGCAATATTTTCAAATAAAGATGTACTTGTAATGAGACTCATTGATGATGTTCCTTGTTATATTTTTTTCCATAGACATCTCTACAGTATATTATATGGGCATGAGAACAGAACTACAGGATACAGATTCACTTACCCAATTCCACTGTGGACCTTTATTAAATTTGTTTCAGTAGTTGTAGGTCTTGTTACATGAAGTAGCTTCCACAAATAACCAAAAACAATGCTGGTGATAGTTTTTAATTCATTGCATCTCAGCTCTAAATCCACTTATCATTGCAAAGAGTTATCTAATCCCTTTAAATTGTTTTTCTTTGTCCACAGGCACTGTGTGAAGCTTTGTTGGTAGATAATGATGGCGATAAACACAGGCAGAGAGCCCTTCATTCATTAGTGGTATTGATATTTTTCACAGGCTCCTGTAACACATTAGGCTTCATCAGGGTTCATTCCTGCAGTGTGGACAGTTTCCTAGTAGTGCATGGCTCAGCAGCACAGGCAACTTCCCCAGCACCTGGCTTTTGCACTGAGGGAGGAGTTTCTCCAGCACCCTGCTCCTTCAGCACCCAGCCTCTATAGTACAGGGCAGCGTGCTGCATCCAGAGACCAGTAGTGTCCCTCATATCCCCACTTCAGCACTTTCTTGGTGGAGTGCCTTTGATGTGACATGACCTGTGGCTACCTGGAGAACAAATTTCAAGTAAGTTTTACTGGTGCAACAATAAAGCTACTTCTCTGACATCAAGTGAGGAATGGCTATTCATTTGCCAACAAGGAATCTCTTCTACCTTAGGAGCTCTATCTTAACTCAAAGGGCACAACTACTCATTATTTATGCTATGTTTATATTATTTATAATTCTCATTATTAGTTCCTAGGCACAATGGCTAATTTTGCATGCCAACTTGGCTATTCCATATTGACCAGCTGTTTGGTCTAACACTGCTCTAGGTGTAGCTGTAAAAGTTTTTTTAATGTTTTTATTGATTTCAGAAAGGAAGGGAGAGGGAGAGAGAGAAAGAAACATCAATGATGAGGGGGAATCACTGATCAGCTGCCTCCTGCACACCCACTACAGGAGATTGAGCCCACAGCCTGGGCATGTGTCCTTGATCAGAATCGAACCTGGGACCCTTCAGACCATAAACCGAAGCTCTATCTACTGAACTAAACTGGCTAGGGCTGAAAGTATTTTTTAATATAATTAACACACTGAGTTTACTTGAAGTAAAGCAGACTGTTCTTCAGAGTGTGGGTGGGCCTCATTAAATCAGTTGAAGAGTTTAAAAGGAGAAAACTTAAGTTTCCTGAAGAGTACGAAATTCCAAGTTTTCAGTCTTCGGACTGAAAACTGAAACATCAACTCTTACCTGCACCTCCAGCCTGTCAGCCACCCCTACAGACTTGATAGCTGGCCGTCCTCATATTCTGAGGTGCCAGTTCTTTAAAGCAATCTTCCATGTCTTTCTTCCTATTGTCTACTTATTTTGTTTCTCTGGAGAACTCCTCTGCTTAATATTCACTAACTTATTCTTCCTTAATTAAATCTCTTGTTAGAGATAATTTCTTTTATTAAACTTTCACTCATATGTGGGACATAAAACTGAAACTTATGAATACAAACAGCAGTGTGATGGTTGCCAGAGGGAGGAGGCCAGGTCTAATATGAAGTGAGAGGAGAATATTTGATTTTGGGTGGTGGGCACATGATGCTATATACAGATTTTAAAATCCACACATGAACTCTATATGTTCATGTTGACCAATGTCACCCCCAAAACTTTTCTAAGTACTCTACATATATTAAACAATTATTTTCAACAACCTTATGCTTAATATTCTGCAGATCTTATTAGCCGATAAGTGAGCAAAATAGGCCCAAGAAGATGAAACAGCATGCCCATACCAACCATGACTGCTACCATCAAATTCTAGCAGTCTAACTGCAAAAAAGACCACGTCCATTTGCATGCTTTTCCCAGTTTGCTGTTTAGCATGATTCCTCACAGGCATCCATCTCCGCTCTCCCACTTATTCACCATGCTCTAACCACATTGGTATTTTAAAGTTTCAACAATGGATCAAACTCCTTTTCCTTCTTAGGTCTTCCCACTTGCTGTCTCATTTTCCTGGTATGTTCTTCCTCCCACTGTCAACATGATTCCTTTTATTCATCCTTCAGGACTAAATTTAAAGGTCGCTGTTCTAGAAAACTGCAGGATCATTGCCCAATCTAAAAAGATGCTATATATTACTCTCCCATAGGACCTGAATTTCTTTGACATGTTACACATATAATTAAAAATATATTTTTCTCCATTTGATTAATTATTTTTTCTTAAGTAAAATACAAATACCCAAGAGTTCCCAGTGCCAAACAGTAAATAGTTTATGGATGACTGAACAAGTAAGATGTGGAGGCCGATCTCTTGATAGGAGTTGAAGGAATTCCATCTGGAAGCTTCTGTTATTTTTAAGTACAGGATATCTTTCTCAGTGAGGAATGGAAAAGAGTTGGATGTGTGAGAAACATAAAAAGAAAATTTAATACACTGTTGCATAAGGTGAAGAATGAATATGTGGTGTTAGCAATCTCTCCCAGAATATACTTGAATTTTATTTTAAGTGCCACCCATTTTTGGTGGTATGAGGAAAAAAAAACACACACACACACATACAGAGGAGAACAAGATGTAAAATATCTGAGTTTATCATTATTTGGGGTTTTGGCTCATGGTTAAAGTGAAAAGACATAGGCCAAAAAGCAATCCTGAACTAAGGATAATTAGAATGATTATATGTTAGGGGTGGATGGAATGCAGATTTTAAGACAAGATAAGGTAATGCTTCAGTCATGTCATAAAGGAGTTGTAATTGGAATCTGCACAAACAAGCACAAAAGAGAAATTTTGTTGTGAGAGAGGGATATTTGAGCTCATGATATCAGGGGAGCTGTATTAGAGGTAGATGGCTGAGATGTAATTTGATGGTCACTGGAGATGATGAACTGAGCAGTCAGAATGTGTGGATGAGTGGTCCATGTTGAGGTTGAAACCTCCCAAGATTAATAGAGAAGTTGAAGTGGTGGTAAAAATTGTGAGGTCAAAGAATTTATTCATAATTTGATGGAACAGTGACTTCAATGTAGCATGAGGGAACAATTAAGTCATGAATCTCAGCTCTGAATCATGAGGATAAAAATAAAATGTACTGATCCTATTTCTATAGAGCTATCTGACAAATAGCCTTTGAGATACATATAATTTTATTTATGACAAATACATGAAGGAATTATCTGAAAGATGTCAAGGATATAAGCAGTGAGATTAACTATAGGATAAGAGTTTTGGTGAGCAGATTGGTAGAGCTGGGGAGAAAAGGAATGAAATATGGATTAGGTTAGTATCATGAAAGGTATATAACCATGTAGATAAAAATAGAGCAGAAAATGCTTAACAATTCATGGAAAGGATACCCCTTTCACTTTGTTAATATATTTAGGAAAACAGAAGTGAGATACAGGATGAATTTTATGTTGACATTTTACTGTAGGACTATAAGCAACTTAGTCTAAGGTAATATAGGTTTAATATAGAATGTAAAGAAGTTGTGGTAGTTGTGATGCTGCTGCTTTTCTTCTTAAACAAATACTGGGTGCTGCCATGTTTATATATGGATGGGTCTGTACTTGTGGAAGGGAGCAAAAGTCAAATGGTTCTAAATGCATCAGATTGGTACTCAATGTAGGACATGGCTACACCTTACCATGTTTAGAAGTGAGACTCTGCTGAGACTGGTTTGGCTCAGTGGATAGAGCGTTGGACTGGGGACTGAAGGGTCCTGGGGTTCGATTCCGGCAAGGCATGTACCTTGGCTGCAGGCACAAGAGGTAGCTGATCAAAGTCTCTCTGACTTTCTATCCCTCTCCCTTCCTCTCTAAAAAATCAATAAAATATATTTAAAAAAATAAGTGAGACTCTCCCTTTGCCTTTTATCATTATCTGCCCAGTCATTTGATGCAAATAACACAGGACAATAATTCTTTTATCTTCTTGAGAGAGATTTGAGTATTACCAACAACATGTCCTATATAATAAGAGGCCAGCGGTGTCACAGCTGAAACAACCAGAGACCAGACCATCACAGCCCCTCATGGGCTTTCCCCATCCCCAAGCAAGTGATTAGAAACAATCAGGCAGGCAGAGTGGTTAGGGAAGATCAGGTAGGCAGGCAAGTGATTAGGGGCAATCAAGTACACAGGTCAGCAATTAGGGGAAATCAGGTAGGCTGATAGCCCTTCGATGGGCTGGCTTCACCCCCAAGCAAGTGGTTAGGGGTGAGCAGGCAGGCAGGCAGAGTGGTTAGGGATGATCAGGTAGATGGCCGCTTGCAGGGCTGGTCCTGCTCCCCCAGCAAGCAGTTAGGGGGGATCAGGTAGACAAGCAAGTGGTTAGTTGTGATCAAGTAGGCAGGTGAATAATTAGGGGTAATCAGGTAGGTGGACGGCCCCTCACAGGGCTGGCTCCACTGCCAGCAAAGAAAGAGGGAGGCCCAGATCAGCCAAGCCATCGCAGCCTAGCCTGTCACCTGCAGAGGAAGTCCACTGGTAGCATGGGGGTGACAGGCAGGCTGCACAGATGGCAAGAAGTAGCAGTGGTGGGGGTGGGGCCAGCTGCCTGTAGCTGGGGGAAGGAAAGCCCCAATAGACCCTGATCTCAGGCCAGGCCTAGGGACCCTAACTGAGAGGTCCTGAATTTTGAGAGGGTGCAGGACGGGATGAGGGACCTCCCCAAGTATATGAATTTTTGTGCACTGTTCCTCTAGTTAAGTATAATATGGTAGTATTGGATGTGTTTTACATTATTAGTTACTATTCTGAAATCTCAGAGGCAGAAATTTAAAAACATAAACCAATTATATACCTATTATTAATGATCTAATCTCTTTTTCTATATATGTATCTTTATATCTATCTATGTAAGGAGTAAAACAGACATTATATTAATATTTACATATGAAGGAAATTTCAGTATAATTCACTTATGGTAAAACTAATTTAAAAATTTGGTGCCCCAAATCAAATAATCTATCTAAGCATATTTTCAGAAATCTATACCACATAAATAAATAAAATAGAGATTTTATTTGTTTTTAATTTGGGGTAGGGGGAATCTAGAGCTATGAGAATAAATAAGACCATTTATTTTTCTGGACATAGGGAAGCAGCCACTGAATGTTGAAAGATACATGCTGGAAAATGAATATTTAAATTATATGCAATGTATTTAAATCAACTAGCTCTAGACTGTAAGGACTAATAGTGGAAGTTTCTCAAAGCAAGTTGAAAAATATCTTTAATTTTCAACCATCCTTCTAACTTCTAGTTACTTTCATATTCTTGTTCAATTTGTGAAACAGTGATTCCAAGTACCAGAACCATAAAAAAACAAAGGCATTACATAATCTTTCAACTTGCAATATTTTTTTAAAAAATTGGTGTTTTCTAGATCATTATTTGAAAACTGCATTACTAGCACTATAACTTCAGAACAACTTATAATCATGTTCATTATTAGTAATTAACTTTAGATATATGCCACATGAATGATAGAGTAAGAACATTTGATTAACACTGGTTATAATATGTAAGGTCTTTTGCAAATTTATATACAGTTGTCCCTCCTTAAGATATAAATTGTGCACCATCAATGTGAAGATTTGTGATGAAATCTTACACCATCCCACTTCATCCTATCTGGGATTTGAATAATCCCTTAAACAGTATATAAACACTGTATAAATTGTCCATCCTTTAGTCACCTAGTAGCTGCTTTGTTCTCCAGATCAACATCAAAGAATTACAATACCATGATTATGTTCAATAAATCTTATAGTAGCTAAGGCTATGTCACAATGCCTATATCACCCACTTAATTTCCTTTCATAAAGTAGGCATTGTATTATCTTACATCATCACAAGAGGAGTGAGTACAGTACAGTAAGATATTTTGAGAGACCACATACGCATAACTTTTAAAAAATATATATTTTATTGATTTTTCACAGAGAGGAAGGGAGAGGGATAGAAAGTTAGAAACATCGATGAGAGAGAACCATCGATCAGCTGCCTCCTGCACACCACCTACTGGGGATGAGCCCACAACCAGGGTATATTCCCTTGACAGGAATCAAACCTGGGATCTTTCAGTCAGCAGGCCAACACTCTATCCACTGAGGCGAACTGGTTTCGGCTTGTGTAACTTTTATTACAATACATTGTAATCTTTTTTATTTTATTATTTTTTATTTTTGTTAATCTCTCACTGTGCCTGATTTATAAAGTAAACTTTATCATAGCTATGTACATAGGGAAGAAAACCTGGTATATGTAGGGTCAGTACTATCCACAGTTTTAGGCGGTCACTGGGGTTCTTAGAAGGTATTCCATGTATAAAAGAGGGGGGTGCTGTAATCTTGAAATACTTCCTAAGCAAGAAATGATAACATCTACCTCAAAACACGATTGAGTGCATTGAAATAAGAAAATGTAAGTGAAAACAGAATGCAAGTTTTCTTTAGTAGTAAACTTATCAAATCTTGCTAGTAATAACACAAGTATTGGGAATGCATATGATTGACAGCAAGATTATCCCACAGGTACAAATCTTACTTCAAAGTGAAAAAGGAAATAAAGCAAAGATATTTATTTCATTTATATCAACATTTCAGAAGAAAATTTTCAATGGCCTGTAAAGAATATCAAACAAACTGTTTCTAATTACATGGCAATTAAATTAAATGAAAGACTTCTAGCTTCATTTAAGGTAAAAAAGCAAACAACAACAACAACAAAACACACACACACACACACACACACACAAAACTTTACTCACAACCACATGACAAAAAATTATGCCAGATAATTTAAAAATCCACAAATTTCTTGAACTGCCCAGATAGCTGAGGACTCAGAATTCTGATTTAATTTTATCTTATCAAAAAACTAGGATTGCTGCAGTGAATAGAGCGTCAGCCTGTGGACTGAAAAGTCCCAGGTTCTATTTCAGTCAAGGGTATGTACCCTGGTTGCTGGCTCATCCCCAGTTGGGGGTGTGCAGGAGGCAGCTTATCAATGTTTTTCTTTCATGGATATTTCTGTCTAACTTTCTCCCTTCCTCTCTGTAAAAAAAAATTAATAAAACATATTTAAAAAAAACTAGGATTGTAAGACAGTTCTGAAGAATAAAGTTGGAGATTTACACTACAAAACTTAAAGACCTACTATAAAGCTCCAGTAATAGGAATTGTGGTTTTAGCTAAAGGACAGATGCATAGATCAGTGGAATTGAACAGAGAAGTCTGAAATTAACAATAAGGAAATGAATAATCTCATTTCTAAATGGGCAAACTATCAGAATAGAGTCTTCACACATGACACTCATTGGAGAAATAAAAATAAAAGCACCAATAAAATGGTGAGATACCATTTCATGTAGATTAAACAGCTCAAATCAAAGTAAGTTGATAACACAAGTTTTAAGGATGCAGAGCAACTAGAACTTTCATACAATCCAAACTAAAATAGACACTTAGGTAACATTAAACAAACATGTCATATGAACTGGCATCTCATTCACAGAAATTTACCCAAAGAAAATGAAAAGATATATTTTTCAAATGCTCATTTGCAAATGTTTATAGAGGTTTTGTTCATAATTGTCCTAGATGAGTAAAAACCCAAATGTTCCTTATTAAAGAAAGATAAACTGTGGTACATTCATATAAAGAAATATACTCAGAAATTTAAAAAGCAGTAATCTATTATTTTGAACAACAACATGAATTTAATTTAATCTTGCTAAGTGTAAAAAGCCAAATTTAACAAGTTACATACTGTATGGTTCTGTTTATATGACATTCTGTGAAGTCAAAATGATAGGTATCTGCAGTTTCTAAGGCTGGGGATGGGATGAACAATTGAGGATAAGGTGGTACACGGAATTTTGAAGTTGATAGGACCATTGTATACTTTTATTATGCTAGTAATCACAAACGGTATGCTTGTCAGTATTCACAGAATTATACACTAAAAATGGGTGAATTTTGCTGCTCTAATTTTGAAAAGTGTGCTCTAATTTTGAAAATAAAATATTTAGAAATAAAATGTTCTATGTAAGTAGTGGGTACCCTACATGAAATATTTTGTTTATTTGTAAAGCAATTAAAAGTTGATCTGCCTGCCCCAATTGGTATGGTTTGGTAATCAAAGCATCATCCCAGACATGAAGGGACATGGGGTCCATTCCCAGTCAGAGCACAAACTCAGATTTCAGGTTTAATACCCTGGTCAGAGCAAGATTTGTAAGGCAAGCAATTGATGTTTCTCACATCTATCTATCTATCTATCTATCTATCTATCTATCTATCTATCTATCATCTATCATCATCATCTATCCATTCATCTATCTAATCTCCTTCTCCTTTTCCCTCTAGAATCAATGAAAAAAAGCATACACTTGAATGAGAATATCCTATATAATAAAATAGAAACATGCAAATTTGACTGTACCTTTGCTTCTGATTGGCTATGCTACCAGCCAATCAGGAATGGGGGCGGGGTCAAGTGCCTCAAGCGCTGGGCCCTGGGGGTGGAGATGAAAAGGCAGTGGCAGTGAGCGCCCAGCCCCTGGGCTCTGTGAGCAGAAGTGGTGGCAAGCGCCCAGCCCCCGGGGCCTGGTGGTCGCAGGCAGCCAGGGCTGAGCTGAGCGGGGCAATGGCTGGGTGCCCAAGGCCTCCCCAGAGGCTTTAGACCTTGGGAAGGCTGTGGGTGAGCCATCAGTTGGACATCTCCTGAGGGCTCCCAGTATGTGAGAGAGGGCAGGTTGGGTTGAGGGACCTCCCACCCCCAGCGCAAAAAATTTCATGCACTGGGCCCTTAGTATACTATAAAAGGGCAATATGCTAATTAGACTGGGAGACCCTCTGGAGACCTTCTGGATATCCTCCCAGACAAAGCCATGGTGTTGAGGCCAAGGCAGAGGCAGTTAGGGATGATAAGGCCAGGGAGGGAGGTAAGTTGGGAGTGATCAAGCTGGCTGGGGGGCAGTTGGGTATAAGCAGGGTGTCAGGGGCGTCTAGTTGGGGATGAGCAGGCCTGCAGGGGAAGCCAGTTGGAGGCAAGCAGGCCAGCAGAGGGATGCATTTTGGGCCGAGTAGGCTGGCAGGTAGAGTGGTTAGAGACAGTCAGACAGTCAAGCAGGTGCGCAGTTAGGAGCCAGCAATCCCAGATTGTGAGAGGGATGTCCCAGATTGGAGAGGGTGCAGGCTGGGCTCAGGGACACATCTCCCCCACTGTGCACAGATTTTGTGCACTGGGCCACTATTTAAAAAATAAAAGCACACAACTGAATCTGCCTGAAAGTAATAAAAACATAAAATATGTATAATATACTATTTTATACAATAAAAACTACAACCAAGTTATAACTTTGTTTTTGAAAAAAAAAAGACAATTGTATTTAGTTAGACATACAATATGAGATCACCTAACTTAAGTCTGTTTAAAAAGTTTATTTAGCTCTACTTCTAAATATGAGTTATTCATGGATACAGAATCAGTTCTAGTTGTCAAAATAAAGAAGGAGGTAGAAGCAGAAACAGACAAGAAGAAAAAAAAAAACAAAGAGAGAAGAAATGGAATAAGCAAATTTTCAGGATGTGAATAATAGAAACTGGACAAAAGATCTGGTTAAAAGAAAGCAAATCTAAACACTGCCATATTTCTAAAAGTAGTAAACCCAAAACAATTACAAAAAAGGAAGGTGGTGTTTTTTGCTGTCGTCTGAATTTCTACAAAGACTGTGCAGAACATATACAAAAAGAGGCATTTATACCATATTACTTGGGTCCAAATTTTGGATACAATTCTATACATTTAAATTTCTATGATATTCACTGATAAGCATTCCAGAATTTTTTAGATAAAATAAGAAAATGTTACTGACCATAATGTACAGTAGTTTTATCTTTTTGATAGAAAAGGACTCCCCAAAGCTACCTATGTCTAATAAGTGGATGGATAAAAATCCTTTTGCCTAGTTTAGAGAAGCAGCAAGCACATTCTTGAATATTCTGCAAAAGATTCCACCTTTTTCTGTTTTATCTTTTAAGAGTTAGAAACTTATAAGAAACAAAAATCTTTTTGCTTTATTTCCCCCTATTTTGGAGCAATAAAACCACCCACCATACATTTATTAACATTTGTACTGTGTTCTCTTAAAAAATAATAAAGAGAATCTGCCTTAATTCATTTTTAGTGAATACGTGGTAAGTACTGGCTCCTTTCTGTTTACTAACAAGCTGCATGGACTCTTGCTACATTACTTCTAAAATACATTGAGATCATCTTCTCCTATCATTTCATTTGGAGATATAGAGAAATGATATTAAGAAAATATTGGGGGGGGGGAGGAAACATATGTACTACTATTTGTAATACTTTAAACAATAAAAAGTAATAAATAATATTTTGCCATTTTTTGTTTTTACTTTTTAAAATATATTTATTTCAGAGAGGCAATGAGAAGAAGAGAGAAATAAAAACATCAATAATGAGAGAGAATCATTAATAACCTCCCTCCTCTTTCTATACATGTTAAAGTTTAAGGAATTTGATTTTTATAGAATTAAATTATGTTCTGGATATACATTTAAATTCATAGCTGTACTCAAAGTAGATTTGCCTAGATACTGTATTTGCTAACCTTTTCTGTCTTGGAACTATAAAATGTGTTTCTGTACCAATAATTTCCTATCATGTAGTTTCTTGATATCTATTTTGGGAAAGCTATTTAATTTCTCCAAGTTTTAAATTTTCTATCTGCACTCTGATCATTATTATATCTACTACATACAAAATTATTATGAAGATATATTAATTTGATGAAATAAATATATAAAGTTCTTAACATAATGGCAAGAAGATATTTAATACCTAATGCATTTTATCTGTTATGATTATATATTAACTAGAAGCCCAGTGCATGAAATTCTTGCATAAAGTGGGGGTTCCCTCATCCCCAACCTGAAGCCTCTCCAACTGGGGATCCCTTGGGGGATGTCCAACTGCCAGTTTAGGGCCTGTGGGATCAGTCCTAAATCAGCAGTTAGACATCCCTCCCACAATCTGGGACCGCTGGCTCCTGATTGCTCACCTAACTGCCTGGTTGCTTCTAACTGCCTCTGCCTGCTTGTCTATTCACCCCTAACTCTTTCCCTGCTGATCTAGTTGATCCTAATTCCCCTCCCCTGCTGGCCTGAACTCTCCCCCAATGACCCTCCTCTGCCAACCTGATCTTGCCCACAACTGCCCTCCTCTGCTTACCAATTTGATTCTGATTGGTCAGTTTTTATGCCAGTCAGCATCAAAAGCTCCTCCTCCTAGGCAGCCATTGGCACCCACAATACCCAGATTGATTCTGATTGGTCAATTTCTTGCTAGTTAGCATCAAAAGATCTGCCTCCTACGCAGCCATTGGCTCACCAAAGCACCCACATTTAGTTCTGGTTGGTTGGGGGTCTATGTCAGTCAGCATCAGAAGCTCAGCCTCCTAAGCAGCCATTGGTGCTTCACAGCATCCACATTTGATTCTGATTGGTCGGTTCCTATGCCAGTCAATGTTTCTGGGCCTATCAATGGGGCCTGATCAGAAAGGCAGGACTGAGCAACAGCCTGGGTGGAGGCCTGGAGAGAAATAGAAGTGTGGTTTGCTGGCCAGACTAGGAGAAAAAGAGAGAGGCAAGTATTGATCAAAAGCTGCCACAGTGGCAACAGATCACTCCCTGCTTCTCTCTTCAGGTCTCTCTGGCCCTGATTCACAGCTCACTCAGCAATTAGTGCTGGGGCACCTGTGCCTTCAGCTGAAGCAGTCAGGGATGGGTTGCCATGGCTGCAGGACTGACTTCCAGTTGGTTGAGCCTCGATAGATACTGGTCCTTATGACCCAGGGTTTTTATATATTAGGTCTAGAAGCCTGGTGCAAAAAATTCGTGCAATGGGGGGTGTCCCTCAGCCCAGCCTGTGCCCTCTCCAATCTGGCACCTCTCGTGGGTCCTTGGTAGGATGGGGACTAAACAGGCAGTTGGACATCCCTCTCACAATCCAGGACTCCTGGTTCCCAACTGCTCACCTGCCTGCCTTCCTGATTGCACCTAACCACTTCTGCCTACAAGTCTGATCACCACTTAACCACTCCACTGCCAGCCTGATTGATGTCTAACTGCTCCCTTGCCAGCCTGTTTGCCCCCAACTTTCCTCCCTTGTAGGCCTGATCTTTCCCAACTGCCCTCCTCTTCTGGCCATCTTGTAGTGGCCATCTTGTGTCCACATGGGTGCAGGATCTTTGACCACATGGAAGAAGCCATATTGTTTGTTGGAGTGATTGTCAACCTGCATATTATTCTTTTATTAGATAGGATAGAGGCCTGGTGCATGGATGAGGCCCAGCTGGTTTGCCTGAAGGGTGTCCTGGATCAGGTGGGGGTTCCCTTGGGGCATGGGTCAGCCTGGGCGAAGAGCCTGTGGTGGTTTGCAGACTGGCCATGCCCCCTGGCAACCGAAGCAAAGGACCCTGTATCTGGGATTTATTTATCTTCTACAATTGAAACTTTGTAGCCTTGAGTGGGGTCAAGCCTTCTTCTCCCTCTGTGGCAGCAATCATTTCTGTTGGGATTTATTTATCTCCTATAATTGAAACTTTGTAGCCTTAAGCGGAGTCCTGGGCTGGCTAAGGTGTGCAGAAAGCTTGGCTTCCTCCATTGTCTGGGAAACCCAAGCCTCCCTGCTCTCTCCATGACTGCAGCTATCTTGGTTGGGATTAATTTATATATTTGCTCCTGATTGGCTAGTATGCATGGTTAGTAGGTGTGGCTTTGGGTGTGCCAGAATGATGGTTAATTTGCATATTACTTTTTTATTAAATAGGATTACTTCTAGCATTAAAATTTTCAACAGATTTATTCTTTTGAATTATAGTATAAAGATATGGCATTCATTGCCTCCAGGTATGTAAGTTAAAGTGGTAACCTATTGGTAACCTTTTAGTCATTAGCTCAAATTATCTAGCAAGTTTTAATGCTAGCATAGTGCCTAATATGCAACAAGCCCCGTTTCATGTGTATGCGTAAATGAATAAGTTTTTGAAATATTTCTCCTAACAACTAAGTCTCATGTAATTTCTAAAAATAATTATTTTATGTAGCAAACTGTTTTTGTGGTAAATCCTAAGCAAAATGATCTGTTGCAGTCATTAAGAATAAAGACATTGTATTAAAATTATTTCTATTATAACACTGTAATAGGTTTTTTTTAGACATCACATTGGATAATTGTTCATCTTGAAAAGAATTCCAAAGCAGTTGATTTTTTTTCCCCAAAAAACAACATGTGCTTCAGGAAAATATACTATACTTATGTGTATGTATCTGTGTGTGTGTGTGTGTTTACATGCTCATGTGTTCTATTTTCATGATATTTTTGTGAACTGGCTTAAATATTATTTTTAGCAATTTGTTGGAAATTACTAAAGATCACCTTTATCATGTTATTTAAATGTTAATTTGGGGATTTCACAATGAATATTTGCTTGGCCAACTGTTCAGCCTCCTTTTTATTGTTTTTTTTTAATGTTGTTTGGCATATGTCCATGCTCAGTGCTTTAGTTGCATGTACTTATGCTAATGTTTCCATGTCATAGAATTGCATCTTCACTTCTTTTAAATAAAGCATACCTGAATTTCTAAAAATCTATTAGGTTTTAGATAATTTGTTTGCAATTGCAACTGCCATCTTAATCTTGGTTTTATTTGTTTGATCTTGAAATGAACAAAACAAGCAAAATTTATGGGACTAAAATTTAGAACATTTATCTTTCATTCTCTTAGTTCTTTTTTTTATAGCCAATGTAATTATATAATTATTAAAATTCATGCAAAAAGCAACATTTTTATTTTGTGTTTTATTCAGAAATATTTAATTTCTGGAATAGATATTGTTAATTAAAACAAAAACACTAATCTTTTTTTAGTATTATGACCTTTTAAAAAGGATGTGAGATAAAACTGTGATAGAGGTAATCTTTCTAATCATCCACACTGACTGTCCATCCAGGAACTAATAAAATAGAATATTAAATTAAAAACCAATGTTAAGGTATAAGAAAAGTATAAATTACATTTATGTGACTGTAACACATTCTGTTTTAAAGATTATGTAGTCAGAATATTCTTATTCCCTGCCTTTAATCCTGTCCTACAGGAAAGTAAACAGACAAAAGATGTAAATGCTATTGCTGCCATCTCTATTTACTGCACAGCATTTACTCATGTTGCCCTAAGGGATTTATATAAATCAGGCATGATTGTGCTATGTTAGTCTTATAATTAGTACTTTCTAATTCTATTCACAAGAGTCAACCACCTACTCCTGTTAGTTAGTCACATCTGGTCTATAAAACAATAAATGTACATGAGGTAAATGACAGTAGTTTCCAAACAGGGATTAATCATTAAGTGGGGCGGGGGAAAGACATTTGCCATGTATTGTTCACAACAAACAACAGAGAAAAGCATTAATGTGGCTGTAATTTTTAATTCCAAACGAATTTCTTCAGAATTTAGCCTATTTTAATGCCCAAATGTCATTAAGTGTTTCCATATCTTTCTGTTAAAGAATGGTGTTGTTATTAAACTATAAACTGATAACATTTTTTTTGTGCTAAAAATACAATTAAGATAACATTTGAGGTACAAAGAGGCAATTGGTGATTTAAAACTACCGTTTTGTTATGCTATGAAAAATAGAACTTCTGTGCTGGATTTTAACTGAAAAGTTTAATGACAGATTGTCTATAGTGCCATATGCCAATAGTTACCTAAAGAAAAAAAATGACTATTGTGGGTCACTTTAATCTTTGTGAGGAGAGAAGCCAGTATAGTAGCCTCGGCAGATAATCCTTGTGTCAATATCAGCAAATGAAACAAATGGAGGACTCTTCATCAGCTTAACTATTACTCATGAGTAACACTGAGGGCATAAGAAACAATCGGTATTAAAGCAGCTACACAATTGTTAACCTACTGACTTGTAAAATTAAAGTGGTAAAAGATAGGAGCCTGAATACACACTATAATTGAAAGGCAAAGTAAGTCCCCCTGCAACAATGGTGATATCTTCAGACCAAAATGGAAAAGTTACACTTTAGCAAATATCAGAGGTTGGGTTATTTTCAATTCTATTATTATCAGGCTCAATCATTTTGTTTTTCTTCACTGCTCTTTATTCCTCTTCACAGCCTCCTTATTTTCTGACTAGAGGCCTGATGCATGAAAATGTGTGCAAGTGTAGGATTTCCTTCCTCCAGCTGCCAGCACCGGCTTCCCTCTGGCACCCAGGACCTGGGCTGCTTCCCTTCTTTGGGTGCCTGTAGGCACCAGGACTTGGGCTGGCTTTCTTTGGGCTGCCCAAGAATCTGGGCTGCCCAAGAATCTGGGCCCTGGGCTGGCTTCCCTCTTAGTCCTGGCTTCATCAGGAAAGATGTCTGGAATGACGTCCAGAAGACGTCTGGTCTAATTAGCACATTACCCTTTTATTATTATAGATTCTTTATTATTCTCAGTTTTGTCCCCCACCCAAGTTTCTACATTTCAAGTAATATCAGTGGGAGGTTTATAAGATGTGCTACTATATTACATCTGTCTTATGGGTAAAAATCAAGGATATGTTAGTAAATCTTGAACTTCAAGTGAATAATATATATGTTGAGCATAGGCTGGACACAAAGGAAGTAAATAAAATTCCAAACCACATTACTGTAAAATTCTAATCTGCTTTAAAAATACCTATCTTTTTAAATCAAGACATTCTTTCTCTAAAAGGGTTTTTATGTGAAAACTAGAGGACCAGTGCATGAATTCATGCATGGGTGGGGTCCAGCTGGGTCTGTCAGGAGATGGCGGGAGGTTAGCCAGCTGGCCCATCCCAATTGGGGCCCAATCAGGGCCTGGATGGTGAGGGGAGAGGGGTCACAGGTGATTGGCCAGTGGGCCTCACCCTCAATTGCAGTGGGGGAACAAGAGGGGCCAGCTCTGGCTGGCGAGAGGGGTTAATGTGGGTCCATTCGGGGCAGGGCCAGTGGGGGGGGAGGGTCCACAGGTAGTTGGCCAGCCAGCCCTGCCCCTAATTGGGGTGGGGCAAGTGATCTGGTATGGGGCCGGGCTGGAAGAGGGGTTGCAGGGTGGTGGGGGCTCATGGGGGCAGGATTGGCCAGGGATAGGGGCTTCAGAAGGTTTGCCAGCCATCCCCAACCCCTAATGGGGTGGGGTGGGTTGTTGGGAAAGGGGTCAGCCTGGGGGAAGGGCTCAGGGTGGGGGTTTAGCAGGCCACCCAGTCCTATAGGGTGGGAGAGGCTGATCAGGGATGGAGCCAGCTGGGGGAAGGGGCCAGGGGAGGTTGGTTGACCTGCTCCACTCCCCAATCTGGTGTTTTGCTGGACGAAGTAGGCGTCATAGTGACCACTGGTCATTACAGTGTTTCAGTCACTGGCCTTTTATATGTAGAGATACTTTATAAGCCTATACAAATATAAAAAGTAATATAAGTGCATTGTTTTATATTTAATATTATTAATATACTCCCTATTGCCAGCTAAATGTGTTTTTCTTCCTTTTAATCATGCTCCATTTTAACCTTTTTCCAAACTATAATTTCAGCCCGTTTGCAAAGAAGAGCAATGAAAGATAGTGTGTGTCATGTTTTCAGTTATCTTTGCAACTATTCAAAACAAAGGGAAAAAAATGCAAACTCAGAACATAATGAGCATTATAGTGAACCCTGGGCTTGAATGCACAAGTGAAACACTTAATGAGCTTTGTGTTTTTGAATAAGGTATTTAATCTTCAATTTCATTGTAAAATACAGATACCTAAATCAAACCACTAATATGCAAATTACACATGATTATTTTTAAACTATTTCAGAGACTTAATAGGAACCATGTAAATTCTAATCAAATATAAACCAATCAATAATATTTATATTTCATAAATCAATACAGACCTGTAGCTATCCAACCCATTGTTGTTACATTAGACTGGAAAACTTTTCATTATATTATTGGACAGAAGTATCCAATAATTTCAAGTGTATTTGCCAAGCACCAAACTGCATTTGTTTTCAAAGTGGGTTAGAGACTGTAGCTTTTTCAATATTGTGAAACACACACACACACACACAATAAGTTTTGAAGAAAAGTATTACAGTATATTTATTGTATAAGAGAATAGTTAAAAAGTATAATATAGGTAATTTCAAGCTGGTTATGAATGGAATCTAGAAATGTTTATATTGACAAATGAAAAATATATAGTATTTGCATTTTTAAAATAATATGAAATTGCTTTTCTTAATACTACCATCTGCTAGCTTAAAACATGTTTCTTATTTTTATCTAGTGTCACTTAGTTTCATAATAAATGATTAATTTTCAAGAAAAAATATTTTATTCTATAATATACTCAGATTATCTTTTTGAATTTCTGAAACAAACTCAGATAATTTATGGGATGAGAATTGAGTGCGAGTGTTAAACTTTTTAAAATCTAAATATTCTCCTATATCTTAAAAGGCTAATATGCAAATAGACCAAATGGCAGAACAGCTAGCACAACCAAACCAACGAACAACTGTTCATTATGACATGTGTTAACCACCAGGGAGCATGTGTGGAACACAGCGGTGTGCGTTGGCTGCAGTGGGATGGTGGAGCAGAGCACCACCAGTTGCTGTCATCAGGATGAGCCTTTTGTGGTTACTGAAAATTCTTTGCTCCCATGTGCTACAGTCCCACCAAGCTCTCACACCTGCTGCTGTCACTGGCCACACTCACACCCACTGCCAGCGCCAGCCCCATTCACACCTGCAGCTGGCACCAGATCTGCTGCTCGCACCTGCTGCTGGTGCTCAGCACCGGACCTGCACACTTAGTGCTATCAGTATTTGCGAGTGGAGGCTGTAGGTCCTGATTGCCCCCAAGGGCTTTTTCACCTCACCCTACTCCTGAGGGGTGATCAGAGCAGCAGCCACAACTCACAACCCCTGCTTATGCCAGCCTCAATTGCTGTGCACCATTAGTGGGGCTGGTGTCATCAGCGTGTGGGAGCAGTGGTGGTGGAAGCAGGACTGCCGGCAGACAGGGGACCAGGGTCTTGGTGAGAGGGGCTGGGAAGGGGCTCCTTTGCCTACTGAAGCCTCACAGCCCACAGTTCCTTTCAAGGTGCAAAAATTCCTGCAGTGGGCCCCTAGTTGAAAATAAAACAGGGAAAAAAGTAAATTACATAGAAATACTCAAAATAATAAGCATCTGTTCTTAAGCCTAAGAAAGAATGGCAGTTATATGTTACTAGAGGCCCGGTGTGTAAAATTTGTGCATGTTGGAGGGGTGGGGTCCCTCAGCCAGGACTACACCTTCTCCAATCTGGGACCCCTTGGGGATGTCCGACTGCCAGTAAATATAGCATAGATGACTAAGAGCTTATAATCTGCTAAATATAATTATTGAGAGGTACTGTTTTGAGGTATTATTACAAATTCCCACACATTATCCTTTGTTTTCTCTTTTTCCTCTCTCCAAGATAAGCTGGTTCTGCCTTTATTGTTAATGGAGAAAGATTCAACAGAACATTCTACATGGTGGCTACCTGGGTGTAGACATAGGTGAACATTTATTGAGATTTCTGTATTTTACCTGGACATTTGGCTCTTGTGCTTACAAAAACATAAGCAGTGGCTTCTCACCCACAGGTTAGATCATTCAGGGACACTTACAATTTACTGTTGGCTGGATACTCTCCAAATCAGCAAAATCAGAATCTATGGAAATTTAACAGAATTGGAACACTAATTTCTGAAGGGGTACACTTGTTGTTTGGAATATTTCACACACACACACTCACACACACACACACACACACACACACACACACACAATCCTCAAATAATTCTCATGAATAGCTATCAGGGAATTTAGAGTCCTTGTAAGGGGAAAGAAGAATTCATGCACAATAAATAGACAATTGTGTTGCCAGAAACAGCAGGAAATTTGGGCCTTCCCTCATGCTATTCAGCAGCCTAAAAAGCCTCGTGCTGCCCACCTCAACTCCCTGGGCTCCCAACAGTACTTGATTTTGCTGGCAGGGCCTGTGGCTGCCTGCCCCTCCTCCCCGAGCCCCCTGATGAAACAGAACTTTGCTTGTGGGGCCTGGCCCTGCCCATCCCACCTCCCTGGTCCCTCTGATGGACCTGGACCCACCAGGCAGGGACTGATGCTGTCTTCCCCACTTCCCTGGGCCCCCAATGAACCAGGACCCTGTGGTTGGGGTCTAGCACTGCCCACTCTGCCTTCTCAGGAACTCAATTGACCAGAAATTGGGGGCTGGTGCTGCCCACCCTGCCTGCATGTGCAAATTTATCTGCTATCTTGGTTGGGTTAATTTGCATATCACCCTGATTGGCTGGTGGTGTATCAAAGGTCCCATCAATTTACATATTTGTCTATTATTAGGTACAAGAGGCCCAGTGCATGAAATTCATGCATGGAGGGGGTGTCTCTTAGCCCAGCCTGCACCCTCTTCAATCTGGGACCCCTCAATGGATGTACGACTGCCCCTTTAAGCCTGATTCTGGTGGGATCGGGCGTAAAGGGGCAGTTGGACATCCTTTTCACAATCCAGGACTGTTGGCTCCAAACTGCTCACCTGCCTACCTCCTTGATTGCCCCTAACCACTTCTGCCTGCCAGCCTGATCACCTCCTAACCACTACCCTGCCTGCCTAATTGATGTCTAACTGCTCCCCTGCCAGCCTGTTTGCTCCCAAATTCCCTACTCTGCCAGCCTGGTCACCCCTAACTGCCCTCCCTTGCTGGCCTGATCACCCACAACTGCCCTCCATTGCAGGCCTGGAACCTCCCAACAGCCCTGGCCTGCAGGCCATCTTGTGGTGGCCATCTTGTGTCCACATGGGGGCAGGATCTTTGACCACATGGGGCAGCCATATTGTGTGTTGGAGTGATGGTCAATCTGCAAATTAATCTTTTATTAGATAGGATGATGTGCTGGAAAAAGTTGTATCAATCTATACTAATAAAAGGGTGATATGCTAATTAGACTGGGATACTTTCTGGACATTCTTCCGGACAAAGCCATGATGGCGATGCCAAGGCAAAGGTGGTTAGGGGCGATCAGGGCAGGAGGAAAGGGCAGTTGGAGGTGATCAGGCTGCTGGGGGGACAGTTGGGAGTGAGCAGGCCAGCAGTGAGGGGAAGTTGGGGGTGATCAGGCCAACAGGGGGAGAATTTAGTGGCAAGAAGGCTGGCAGGGGGGAAAGTTGGGGGTGAGCAGCCTGGGAGAGGGGCAGTTGGGGGCAAGCAAGTAGGCAGGGGGACCGTAGGAGGTGATCCAGCTGGTGGGGGACAGTTGGAGGCAAACAGGCTGAGAGGGGGATAGTTGGTGTGTTCAGGCCAATGGCTGGGGGCAGTTGGGGCCAAGCAGGTAGGTGTGGGGCAGTTGGGAGCAAGCAGGCTGGCAGATGGACTGGCTAGGGGTGATCAGGCAGGCAGGTGTACAGCTAGTTGCCAACAGTCTCGGATTGCAAGAGGGATGTCTGACTGCTGGTGTAGGCCCAATCTTAACAGGATCCCCATTAGTATAAGTTTAAAGATCCTCAAAACTTATATAGTCCTGGTACACTGAGGAGCTGATTATATATCGCAATCACTGATGCAGCATTCCCCACAGATAGTCATTGAACATCTGATTTGTACTTAGCATTCATGGGAAAACTTGCTGATTTCATATATTTCTTATCTTGCCCTAATGGAGCAGCTCTCTAGCCAAAGAAAACAGATAATAGACATATTATGATTGGTTAATAAAGATCTATGAAAAGTACAAAAAACAGTATTTTGAAGAATTTTCCCACCCAATAAATAAAATTACTTATTTTTCTAATTTCTTGGGGTTTATAATATTGAATTTAGCTGCAAAGATATAGCACACAGATAAGTTAGTCATTCAATTTCAGATGCTAATCTGAAAAAATGAACACCCTAAGTAATTCCATAGAGTGTATATAAATCTAAATACATGTGTACACACACACATACACATGTTCATAAAATATTCATTTTATTATGAAGTTATGAATATCTTTTTTTCTTTGTACTTTACCCTGGTTTCAATTTATGGAGTAAATACTACATTTTAGCAAATTAAATAAATTCTATTAAAACTCCAAGTTTTCCTTATAATATTTAGCAAGTGTTTCTCAAAATCTCCTATGAAAGGAGTGTTGTGAATATTATTAGCATTTATGTTGGTACTGAGGCAGAATATCATGGATTATGCCACATGTAAAAACTTGCCAGGATTTAAGAGTGATGTGCAGATGCACTTGGCCTGGTCAGTGAAAGAGTAGAGGCTGAGGAGACAGCAGAATGTTATTTCTCACTTTTTGCTTTTCTGTTTGACTAAGTAAATGGCTTTCTGTCATCTTTTTAATTGAACTTTTCTGTATAACATTACTTTTCTTAAGAAGGAGATTTTACCTAAAATAAGTAGAGGAGTGACAGAATGAAGAAGAAATGAACATACTTAATCAACAAATACCACAGAACAAAGGAGTTATACAATCTTTATTATATTAACTAGTGGCCCGGTGCCCAAAATTTGTGCACAGGGGGTGAGGTGGAGGAGGGTGTGTCCCTTAGCCTGGCCTGCATCCTCTCTAATCTGGGACCCCTATAGGATCAGGCCTAAACAGGCAGTTGGATAGCCCCCTCGCAATCCGGGACTACTGTCTCCTAACTGCTCACCTGCCTGCCTGCTTGATCTCCCCTAACCACTCTGCATACTGGCTTGCTTGCCCCCAACTGCACCTTCCTGCCAGGATGATCACCCCCAACTGCCCCTCCCTTGGTCCTGCCACCATGGCTTTGTCCAAAAGAACATCTGGAACATCTCATGGTCTAATTAGCATGTTACCTTTTTATTAATATAGATAGGATATGACATACTGCCATAACTATAACATATCTACCAGTATTACCTATGAGAATACGTACTTCATGAGATAGGAAGGCATCTAATATATTACAGTGTATATGTTGTAAGTAGTAGGAAATACAGTATTTGTAAGAATAATATACACCCTGTGACTTCCCTTCCTGATCTGGGAATGGTTCCCAGGTCTTTGAACATTTCCTGGCCCCTAATGTATTTTTTTTTTGTCATTCAGTGTAACTTTATTTACTGTTTATTGCACATGATTTGAGGTCTTAAATTTCTAACCACCAAATATTCAAAGGACTATTTTTTCCATGAATTTCAACATTAACACTAGTGAATTCATGTATTCACGTATTTTTATTGTAAACATCTGAATTATTCACATTGTCATAGATCCTGAACTCAAAGCGTGGACCATGCACAGGCTGGCTGCAGGCCAGGAAGCCACTCTGCAAGCAAACTGATACCCTGTATAAGGAGAAAAGTCATAGGATAACATTTAATGTCTGACTTTAATTCATATAGTATCGGGGACTCAACTACTTAGTTGGTGATGGGGTTGGTTACTGGGAGGATTATTCCTGAAATAATTAAGGAAAGGGGAGCTCAATCTTTCTTCTTGGTTGTTTGAAGATGCTGGGTGGTTAGTAAACAAAATATGTAAAAGGGAAAAGGCCCTCCCGGTGTACAAAGCCTTGTGCTCACAGCTCTGGGGGCGTTCACTCAAGAACCCCAGTCCACACCCCCTGCCTCGGAGCGCATGCTCTCTCCTGGCCTCTGTCTCTGCTGCTCGCATCCAGGCCAGGCTCACCCAGCGTCTCCCAGAAAGCACACGGTGCTGTGCTGCCCAAGAGAAGGCCTTCCTGCCACCAATCTTTTGGCTAACCTGGTGCCATTAAACATTTTTTTTAATTGTGCTGATATACACAAAACATAAAAACAGTCACGAACCATTGTGAAGCGTACAGCTTAGCAGTGTGGAGTACACTGACATTGCTGTGCAACCACCTCTACCCTCCATCTCAGTAACTTTAATTTTGCAAAACAGAAACTGTCCCCACTGAACACAAACTCCCAACCCCCCCCCCCAGCCTGGCACCCACCCTCCTGCCCTCCCTTGGCATCCCCATGCAGCCTATGAACTTAGGACCTGAAGTGCCTCATGGCATGAAGTCACGTGGTTTTTGTGTTTTGGACCGCCTGGCACAGTGCCCTCCAGGGCCGTCCCTGCTGCAGCGGGTCAGAAGCTCTTTGGAGGCTGAGTTTGTGTATCACGTGTCTATACCTTCACCCTCTGGCTCAGGGACTGTTGTGAGTAAGGCCCCGGGCTCAAGGTACAGAGCCAGCACCTCTTCTAATTCTGATCCCTGTGTCCCCACTCACCCTCTGAGGCCATGGGCGCCCACACACCTCCCACCGGTGTGCGTGCACATACCTCCTCTATCTGCATGGGGATGCCAGGCGGGGAGTGGAACCAGTACTTCATCAGGCCTCAGAACCTCAGGATCAGGAAGATCCAGGTGCCCGCCAGCCCAACCAGCAACAGGAAGGTGGCCACAGGAATCGCCTTTTCCAGAAGCAGGTGTAGGCAGGCCTCCCCGCTGCAATCACAACCCGGGGGCCCTCCATTGCTGCCTGGCCCTGCCCTTGGCCCACCCAGGCCTACAGCCATCCCTGAAATGGTGGGACTGCATTGTGAAAGCAACTGGAGGCCTGCCATTGCTGCCTAGCCCTGCCCTCTGCCCTGCCCCCCACTCCTGATTGGCTGGTACCATAGTGAAGGTATGGTCAAATTTGCATTTCTCTCTTTTATTAGATAGGATTAGGGGCCTAGTGCATGAACTCGTGTACTTTAAAAGGAACTGTGGGCTGCAAGGCACAGGGGAGGATCTTGGCCTGTCCTCTGCACCCCCAACTGGCCCCTCCTGCCACAGCCCTGTTCCTGCCCCCACTGCTCCCACCCACTGTGGCTCTGTTCCCACTTGCACCTGCTGATTGCATGGAGCAATTGGGACCAGTGCCAGCAGCAGGTGCGAGTGGATTTGGAACCATCAGTGGGTGCAAGAGGTGACTGCCAGCCCTGATTGCCCCTCAGGATCTGAGGAACGGTCAGAGCTGGCAGCTGCCACTCACACCTGCTGACGGTGCCCAGCAATCAGGGCCAGTGCCAGGTGTTGGCAGTGGCATATCCATCTCCAGCAGTGGGTGTGAGTGTGGCTGGCACTAGCAGCAGATGCAAGAACTGGACAAGAATGCAGTGCATGCAGCAAAGAATTTTCAGTAACTACCAGAGGCTCACTGATGTCAGCGACCAGTGCCCTGCCTTGGTCTGGTACGCCCACTCACCTGCTCCACCATCCTGCTGCATCCAATGCCTACCATGTTCCATGCTCTGCTGCTTGCTACTGACACCACCATGTTCTACATGCACCCCCTGGTGGTCAGGACACTTCATAGCAACTGGTTATTTGGTTGTTCGGTTGTTTTGCCATTTGGTGTGTACACACACACACACACACACACACACACACACACTAGTGGCCCGGTGCATGAAATTTGTGCATGAGGTGGGTTGTCCCTTAGCTTGGCCTGTACCCTCTCACAATCCAGGAATGCTGGCTCCTAACCACTTGCCTGTCCGCCTGCCTGACCACCCCTAACTACCCCCCCTTGCCAGCCTGATTGCCGTAACTGCCTTGCCATCCCACTGAACTGATCACTCCCAACTGTTTCCCCTGCCAGCCTGCTCCCCTGAACTTCCCACCTCTGCTGTACTGATCATCTCTAATCACCTCTGCTTTGGCCCTGCCACCATGGCTTTGTCCAGAAGGATGTCCGGAAGGGTTCCCAGTCTAATTAGCATATTATCCTTTTATTAGTATAGATAGATGACTGATGATAACATAAATAAATAATACTTTGGCAATCATGTATATTTATTTTTAGAATATATTTTTTAAATGTGTTTTTATTAATTTCAGAGAGAGGAAGGATGCGAGAGAGATAGAAATATCGATGATGAGAGAGAATCATTGATTGGTTCCCCCTTACATTCACTCTACTAGAAATGGAGCCCACAATCCAAGTATGTGCCCTGACTTGGAATCAAATTCTGACCTCTTAGTCCATGGGTTGATGCTTAACTACTGAGCAACACTGGCTGGAGCATTTTTTTAGAATTTTAATAAATGAAGAAGAGTAATAGGAAGATAATGATCAATTTAAATTGTGTTTCCTTGTTTAATTAAATGATTTTGGGGTGCTGACAGTGAGTCCCATTTCTCCACATTTTCAGGTATTTGTCTGATTTATAGCTTCCAATAAAATCATTGTCATATCCAGAATCCAGAGTCAATTAATTTATGAATAAGTACTGTGTGTTGCCAAGTCTATTCTTTCTTGTTGGCAAGTCTCCATGTGGTCTGATTGAGAGTCATCAGGTAGCTTTCCACACTCCAAATGATCCATCTTTGTAGCTGCCAAAGAGTCTGATATTCTATTAGTGGAGATTATTTCCTATGAAATAAAGTATTTAAAAGGAAGAAAGCAAATATAAAACTGTTGTCCTCATTTAATACATTAATAAAATATATCAGGAACATTCCAAGTGGCAGATTGCCAAGAGCAAGAAGTGACTTGGGGAATGAGATTCATAGTAGATACACTCTGAGAGAGGCCATGTGGAGAGATCCAGCAGAGCTTCTGTGTTACACTGAGATGCAGGGGATAGGATGGAACCACACTGTATAACTGAGCATAACGGAAAGGGAAGGCAGCTTTGTAGACGGAAAATAAACTTTATTATATCTGACAGTAACAGAGTGCTTAGTCTGAAAAATGGTGACTAGGAGTGGGCATTTAGTAGAAATAGAATGCAAAGGGCAGTATGATGGAAAATAGTCAACTACCTGGGGATCCCACAAAATAAATCTATAATGAATATGAGTAGGCTATATTGAAACAAATGCAGGTTAATATACAAAAAGTGGCCTGTGAGTTGGAGCTTATCAGCCCCACTATCATATACCATATCTTCATTTCCCCCACAATCCCACACACAGAGCTACTTGGTTTGTGATTCTTTCCTCCTTGATTTCCATGTGATGAAATCATGGTCATGGGAAACAGGATATTAAAGCTGCCCATCTCTAGAGGAGAAAATAAGAGCATCAATTCATGCATTTCTCATTTTGGGTTATGGAGAAGAAGTTGAGACAGAATTTAGAAAGCAAGATGTTCGTCAGAGATCAGTACCGCAAAGGGCGGAGAGTAGGAAGATTGAGTAGAGCAAGAAATGAAAGGGCATTACAGTACCAGCAAACCCTCAGAGAATTTGGTAAGGGCTCTGGAACAAGCATTGCCTGGGGGATTATCTCCATTAGGCTGACAGGGATGTGGCCTTTATGCCAGGGGTCAGTGAACTTTGGCCAGCCTGCCATGCCACCTGTCAGCCTGTGAGCTAAGCATGTTTTCTGTTTGTTTGTTTCTTACATTTTTAAATGGTTGAGAAAAATCTAAAGAAGGATAATATTTTGTTAAATATGTAAGTCTTTATAGCTGTTTAAAAGTTTAAAAAATTCTAGTTCAAAATATTACATCATGTTAATCATTAGCTTAAGTGCAGGCTTTCTCATTCTGTTAACCTCCAAATAAAATAGAAACAGTTAATGTGAGCAGCAGCAATTTCTAAACTGGATGTAGCAAGTTTTCTGCATTTAAATAGTAAAAGTGAATTTTTTATCTCTAACACTTGCAACTTAATGTAGTAATAGATTTATTAATTGTTAAAAATACATTATAAAAGCAAAATAAAAATTATATGAAATTTTTATTTCAATGTCCACAAATGCAGCTTTATTTGAACACAGCCACTGTCATCCATTATGTATTACCTTTGCATGCTTTTGAGTGACAACAATAAAGCTCAGTAGTTTTGACAGTTGCTCTATAGCTTGTGTAGCCTCAAACATTTACTTTCTGTTCCTTTTCAGTAAATGCTTGCAAACTCCTCCATTGTTTCTTGGTCTTCCTTAGTTAACAGGTGTGGACTACTCTTGGACAGTCGGCTCTCTGCTGCTGAGGCCAAATCTTCTCAGACAGCCACACACTGGCCTCTCACCTCACTCCAGAGCTGGGCAGTGAACTTTTCCTTTAAAAGGTTAGTGGCACATTCCTAAGTCTACCACAATGCTACTTTAGGCAGATCACATCCTCAAAGAAACTGTTCAAACTAGAAATTGTCAAATTTTAAATAAAATCTTTTTTTTTGCAGTTGTTCCAGCATATTATATGAGCACAGATATTAGGAGACTAGGAAAACACATATAACAGTTTATTTATCTTCCATCAAAAATGTTTGGACCTTACTGGCTAGGATTAACATCTCAAAGATATATAAAAAAATCAGTTCTGCAATTATATTCTTCTCCGAGAACTTTATTGAGTGTAAATGCAGTTTTAATAAGAAAAAGTTACAGTTTTCATTATTCATGGATTTTTAGCAAATACATATAGGATTCTTCATCAACTGTTTAATAATTACACATGATCATGTTGAATGGAAGAGAGCACTATAGGACCTTTCGAGTAACAAATTGTCCTCTTTTCTGTAAGAATCATCCTTGTGAATTTTTCCTGAGCTCCAAAAAATGTCCAACTGTTTCAGTTCTCCCTCACTGATCATTTCCTTACTTTCATGGGTTCTATTCTGAAGCTTTTTATTGTAATAGATTCTGCTTTTGTCAGTATTTTCTCTGAGAAATCAGACTCAGTACTGTCTTCCCCCACCTGCCTTATTTGGCCTCTGTTTTTGTTGTTGTTGTTGTCCAATTACAATACTTTTCATCAGTTCTTACAAAACAAATTAGCACAAAAGATAGTTTTCACTGTGCCCTTAACAGTGAATAATGTGTATGGACATCTGATAAGCACTATCCATTTTAAGAATATCTGCGTTAAAGTCCCCATTAGCCCATCTGCCAAGTAAAACACATCCAACTTAAAGGAACAGTTTGGCTTTCAAGTTCTAAAATCTATAATTTTTATTATAAACCTCATGATAATTATAGGTATATTTTTCTTTGTACACTTTTACTGATATCTAGTAGCCCATCCCAAGATACCGTGTGCAGTAGGCTTCCCGCGGGTTCCGTGGAAGCCGGTGGGAACCACAGCGCATTGCCTGCCAGGAGCTGTGCTGCTTCCATAGGAGGCGGAAATGAGCTGCTGGCGCCCACAGGAGCCTGGAGGGAGCCACGCCACTTCTGCTGGAGGCTGGAGGGGGCTGCACTGCTTCAGTGGGAGGCGGGCCTGCCATCTCCTCTCCTGGCCTGCGCTGGGCCCAGAGGTTGCGGGCTGGCCCTCCTGTCCCTGTGGGTGTCTGCTCTGGCGGGGCCTGGCCTGAGCCAAGGCACTGCAAGGAAGCAAGCATTCTGCCAGGCCGTGCACACAGCCTGCTCCGAGTGGCCGCCCCGCCTGGACTGGGGGACTCTGGCTGGCCACCTCCATCTTATGGCTTTGGGCCCCACTATCTTTGTGATGGAGTGATGGTTAATTTGCACGTTACCCTTTTTTAAAAAAAAAAAATTTTATTGATTTTTTGCAGAGCAGAAGAGAGAGGGATAGAAAGTCAGAAACTTCGATGAGAGAGAGACATTGATCAGCTGCCTCTTGCACACCCCCTACTGGGGATATGCCCGCAGCCAAAGTACATGCCCTTGACGGGAATGGAACCCGAGACCCTTCAGTCTGCAGTCCTAAGCTCTATCCACTGAGCCAGAGCCAAACCGGTCTCGGCAAAAGATTCTTTTTTAAAAATATATATATTTTTTATTTATTTTTATTTATTTATTTTTTTGAGTTTAAATGCATTTTATTTTTAGACAACCTACATGACACGTTTCTTTCTTAAAAACAATGCCTCCTCTCCAAATGAATCAAGGTAAAAATAAATGAAGAGTTACAGAGAGGAAGAGAGAGGGATAGAAAGTCAGAAACATCGATGAGAGAGAAACATCAATCAGCTGCCTCTTGCACACCCCCTACTGGGGATGTGCCCGCAGCCAAGGTCCATGCCCTTGACCGGAATCAAACCCAGGACCTTTCAGTCCAAAGGCCAATGCTCTACCACTGAGCCAAACTGGTTTTGGCTGCACATTACCCTTTTTTAGATAAGATGTGTTTTTATCACTGGAGTACCAAGGCAACAGTCACACTATCTTAATCACCACTGTATACCTGGAAAATGGCAGGTATTAAATAAATATGTGCTGAGTTAAAAATAAACTAGATCCGTAAACTTGAGAGTAATTTGCTTATTACTGATGTTTGAAGCCTTGGAGTATTCTATGAAATGATCTAAGAAAGATGTTAACAATATAAGCCGGGATAAAAGAATATCAACCAAGAAGAACAAGACAGAGGAACCGCCAGAGCAGAAAGGAGATTTGAAGACATTATGTATCACAGAAGTGCAAGTGTTTAAAGAAGTAAATGTTTATTCTGAATGTTACAGAGACTTAAAATCATCTGGGAATTAATATACTCCTGAAAAATGTAATGATGTGAATGTCATTGGCATTTTCAAAGGCAAGGAAATGGTTGCAGAATTGACTATGCTTTCAAGGTGTGTGGTTATAAAAGAGAGGAGTTAGGTAAGATAGCTACTTGAGGGAGATGACCTGTTCAGAGCCACTTCTACCATTTCCATGTACCTATTCATTTGACCTATTAAAATTTGTGTTTCCCACTTTCCAGCTAGCACATTTGAGCAGGTTGGCAACATCTGACTTCAAGTGCACAAAACCTGGTTATGACTCACAGGGACACCTATTTCCACTTTTAGGTTGGAAATCTTAATAAACTATGTTATCCTTTAACATTCTCTAAAAATAAAAAAATATTAGATAAATGATAAACCTTTCACTTATTACTAGTTAGGTCTGAATTTATACTGTCCTAAGAAAGTCTTATTGTAAAATAAATATACACATAGTATTTTATTGCAGTGCATCATTCAAAAACATTTATTTCCTACGCTCTAAGACAGTGACTTTTCAATCGGTCTCACCCAGAAACATGCACACCTGACTATGTAATCAAGGTCACTGGCTTATTTACTTTTAGATTGTTAATTTTTTTAAAAAAATGACAGTAGCCAACATAACAATAGCTGTCTGGTGTGAATGAATGAAAAGTATTTCTATTGTTGTGTCAGATTGACAAAAAATATAACATATATATTGTTGTACTGTGGAATTTTAGTGATTAGTTGATGTGTGCCATAATATGAAAATGGGTGGAAATCACTGCTGTAGTATATAGAATTAACTTATATTTCATTTTAATTAAACATACAAAAATATCAGAAATTTAGTTATTTATTACAAGAAAAATGTATTGCTTTGATGGTAGTAATATCTTTTCAGAAAGGAAGGCTAAAATCATTCAATTGCTTCAGATAAGCCTTGGAAAGGAAACTTTATGTGACAGGCATGCACACACACTCACAGTCTCTACAGAAATATTAAGAGTTAAAATGACTTGTAAATCAGACAGCACTGAATTAGAGAGCCCCAAGGTTCTCTAGTATAGATTTGTGTGTTTTTTTTTGTTTTTGTTTTTTGTGGGTTTTTTTGCGAGGACAGTATGCTTCCTTAGATTCTGAGAGGATAAGAAAAAAAATATCTCTGGAGTTTTAAAGTATGTTCTCATTGCTATATGTAATAATTCTTTTCTTATACTCCACTGGATGTTTGTTATCCACAGCTTGACTATGTAAATTCATGTCTAAACTGGGCATTTTGACAAGAAAAATAAGTTATATTGATTATTATAACAGGAAAGCAGGGGTAAACTTGAACTTTTTGGGCAATCGCCTTATATTAATTTAACCTCTCAAATTTGTGGTTTAATAATTTGGAAAACACAGATAGAATTTTGAATTTTGAATTTTGTTGATAATTAAATCTAACAATTTATGTAAATAACTTTAGGCATAGTAAAAATTCTCTATATTTGTATATCTATTTCTATATATGTATATATTTGTATAAAAACTATATTATAGTTTGCTATTATTATTTTATTATTTAAGTTTAAATAGTAAGAGGGCACTTATTTATCTTACTCAGCATTGATACTCTGTAATACTATTCCTAAGTTATTGGCATTTTTATATGACTTTAATTTTAAATTCTTCCTAACTCTTCCTATGAAACACAAACTGGTCAATTTTTCAAACAAGCATTCTCAAAAATTGGTAGCCATAAAAAGGGCACATAGTGACAATAACAAGAAGAAAGAAATGGAATATGGAAAAAAAAAAACACCTGAAAATGTCTTGAGAGAATGTTTGTTTATTACCCATTGCACAAACTACTAATTTTATATGAGATACTTGAGAAAGTAGGTGTCCATGCCACATGTGTGAAAGATGCTTGCTACAGTCTGAATGTTTGTGTTACCTCAAATTCATATGTTGAAAACCTACTACCCAAAGTGATGTTAGGTAGGAGGTGGGGCCTTTGGGAGTTTGCGTAGCTTCCTCATAAAGAAGATCCAGAGAGCTACCTCACCCTGTCAGCCATGTGAGGATATGATGAGAAATATGTAACCTAGAAGTGGGTCCTCACCTAATCTTGGTGGCACCCTGATCTCCCACTTTCCAGCTCCAGATCTGTGAGAAATAAATATGTTACTTATAAGGCCCCACTCTAGGAATTGGGGATGTCTGACCTGTGGGCCTGATAAAGGGTATGAAACCATCTGATCTGACCCTGCTAAAGCATTAGGAGAGAGTTAATTAAATGTCTGACCCAATACAGGAGGCTAACTTTTAAGTTGATAGTTTTTTATGACCTGCGGATGATTTTATAAATATCTAAATGGCCCTTAGCCGAAAGAAGGTTCCCCAACCAATGTTACAAATGCAAAAATAAAGAAGACACTCTTTCCAGATAATAATCCAGGACATGATTTTCCCACAGGTTTCTTGGAATGACAACAGGTTACATGACAAAGGAGCTCCATTGTTAAGTACATTTGGAAAAGTTTAAACAAATGTAATGAGGCTAAAGTTTATTTTTCTTTGCTCTACTTTTCTTCTATTATTGTCTCAGAAATTTTAATGTTTAATGTATGTTATAAATTTCCAGAGAGAAATAGAGCACGCATGTTTTTTTTTTCTTCTCTAACATAGTTGACTGTAGAGTCCATTTAAATAGTGTGTTCAATTAATGATTTGCTGGGACTCATAGGCATACAGGCATTGGTGAAACTCCAAGGGGGCTCAGGATATCTGGATGACTTAGAGCCTATTGTCTTCTTGGATTTTGTAGATAGAGAAAGTCTAGCATCTTCAATTTCTTATTCTGAAATTTATTACGATATTCTGTTTTAGCCTAACTAGTTTGGCTCAGTGGATAAAGCGTAGGCCTGTGCACTAAAAGATCCCAGGTTAGATTCCAGTCAAGGGCAGGTACCTTGTGGGCACATCCCCAGTGGGAGATATGCAGGAGGCAGGTGATCAATGTTTCTCTCCCATTGATGTTTCTAACTCTCTCTCCCTCTCCCTTTCTCTCTGTAAAAATAAAAATATATATATATTTTTAAAAATATATTCTGTTTTAGCCTTTCTTACTTTTAAATTATAGCTGAAAACATTCAATTGCTATTTTTTTCTTAATTATATCTACACACTAAAAAGAGCACTCAACATATTGGCTATATTATGACAGTTTCTGAATAAAGTAGAAATATATGGTATTTTATTCTGCAGGCTTGCAAGTCAGCATTGGTCCAACCCTCAGAAAAGGGGATGACCAAATGAAGACTCACAGGACTATTTGTTTATGTCTTAGATTTGTATTGATTGTCATATTCTCCTTTGCTCTCTCTCATTCTTAAAGAAGGGAAAAGTTGGACCGGATGAGGTTATGTGTTAGGACTCTACAATATCTCTCATCTTGCTTTGCAAAGTTTCTTCAGTATTAAAAGAAAAAGGAACCTGTCTTCACTGGTAATCATTCAGTATATGAAGACTTCCTTCCCCGGTGTGGAATCTATTCAAGTTTCTAAAATTTCCATTTTGAGCAATGTTAGTTTCTGCCTATGCCAGGATTATTTTCTTTATAAGAAGTCTAGCATTCCACATAGAGTTCTGCATGGGCGGCAAAAAGGAATCAAATTCTGCCAAGGTAAAATGTCTGTGATCATGGCTTTGCACAGATGACTTCAATTGTCAGTTATTCTGCAAAAATGTTCAAATCTTTCTTTATGCTCCAGTGTTGTTTCAGTATCCCATGCCTGATTCCTTGATGTACCTGGTCTTCCTATCTCTTAACTTTCTCTCCTCAGAATCAACCTCTACATTGCAGCAACATTTTAAGTGAAGACCTGAACTTTAACCCTTCCACTTCATTAGGATAGCTATTTATCTGTAAAGCCAACTATTTATTCAAGTTCTGCTTGCGTCCCAAATTTCACCCAAGCTTTTTGTTTTCTCTGCTATGATAAAACTCTTACTTCAAATCCAGCTCAGAAACTTTTGTGTTCTTTTACTCATTATTCAGTCAAAAATTTGGGAGTCACATTATTTACATTCCAAATTTATTTATTCAATGACTGTCCATCAAATACTCTTTTTGTGTGCCATAAACATCTAAAGGGAATAGAAATATATTTTGAAAAATGGGAGAGAAAATCCCCTGGTTTATAAAGTTTAATTTCTACTGGGGATAAAAGATAATACAATAAGTAAAATATATAAGAAGTATATGATACATTAGAGGCACAAGAGCATACTAGAAAGTATATAAAGGTTGGTTTAATTTTTCAAAAGTCAGTTGGGATAGGCATCCTGAGAAGCTAATGTTTCAGAGAATGCTAGCAGAGAGGAGAGTGCCGCTAAATATGGCTCTTTAGGGGAAGGCCTTCAAGGTCTTTCAGGTGGAAGAAGGCCTGGAATGTGTGAAGAACAACAGGAAGATCAGTAAAGATTGGTTTTGCCAGATCAGAATAAACAAGGTAACTGGTCGTAAGAAAAATACAAGAAATAAACAAGAGCCAGATGATATAGCAATATGTGAGCCATCCAAGAACGTTGGTTTTTATTCTGAATAAGATAGTGAAATACATCCAAGGAGATGATGCACTGGAGTATAGCAGCAGTGAGAAGCTTTTCCCTGTATATGTATTCTTCCATTTCATAGCCCAACTGTGTTGGATATGCATTAGCTGAAGTCTTCCTTTTTTCCAGATTGGGTTCCTTGAAGCAAGAGATAGATTCAATACTTGACACATAGTAGGGATTCCATAAAGCATTACCTGAATTACTCTGTCAGTCAACACATTTCTAATAAGGGCAATGTAATTAAAGATTTAGTTACCAAAAGACCAAGTAAAACTCTTAATTAGACACCTAAAAAAATTAGATGAGGACAAAGTGAAACATTCTATTAGGTTTCATTTTATCTGCAGCATATTTCCCCAGATAACATACTCCACTGGGATTAATCATGCAATTCCAAATAGTTCACACTGAATTAAATGCCTTTAAAATATTTTGATATGAAAACCAAAAAGTATTTTGGATTCTAAATTATTCTAACCTCACAGATAAGTCTAAAACATGTTATCTTGTATTATGACCTGCACACATAAAATTACTATTTTAGAAATAGGGGAGTATTCAGTTAAGCTAATTTATTTTTCACATACCCTTTATAACTACAGCATATGAGTCTATTGCTTGACAGCACAAAGAACATTTATTTATAACTGAAAATTTTTCATTTTTTAGGTTTTAATTTAGAAATAAGGAAAAAAATCTTTTCTCCTTCAGGATTGGAAATAATGAAGTGTTTAATATAACATTTAGTCAATTCTGAAGACATGTTTTAATAATTTTTAACTCACTGACAAAGATGTCTGTGATACCCAACATTTGCACCTGAGTTTCTCTTGGTTAAATCATATATTCAGACATGGAGTTAATAGCAAAAGAATGTATGTTATGTGCTCATTGATTCTATCAAATTTACAGCCAACATAGGAGAATGAGAATGGTTAATCACACTGAATGTGCAGCAGTAAACAAAACTAACCAAATTCTCTGGCTTCATAGAATTTATCTCCTAGTGAAGGTAATAAAGACTAAAATTAAAGAGATTTCCGTTAATTATATATTAGGTTATTTTGCTAGTGTGTTGTTAATTAGGGAATTTGAGTAAATGTGTAATTAGGAGTTGTACCCTCCCACAGGTGTTGTTAGAGAGGAATAACTTGGACTTGTAAAATGGCTCAGCATTTTTTTTTTAGTTTGGTTCACCTAAAAAGTCCAAAGCAAAGTCTTATTATGTGCACTAATCTCTTAGAAGACATACTAGTAATTCTTGTAAGCAGCAATGAAAGAATATCAGAGTGAATTGAGGAAGGAAAGACCAAACATGGGATGTACTGCTTCACAGGCGATATTGTGATATCAAGGAGAATTGATTTTTCCCTCTCATGAAGTAATTTCTAAGAGGCTGTTTCAATGACTGAAGTACGAACAGTTCCGAGGGAAGGAAGGGGCAGGATGGACCCAGAGGATTCCCTATCCTATTTAACTGGCCAAAGTTTTAGCACAAGTTTGTTCATAACTTAATGTTCAAAGAAAATCCCAGATCTGGAACCAAGAAGATAAGAGAATGAGGGTGAGGAAAAGTTTTGTTAAATATGTCTGCATGAGCATTGTGGGAACTATGTAAAACTAGTCCCCAGAATGACTACATCAAGAGACAGATGAATTTGGGAAAGTCTGCATTGGTGCTTAACAGGGGTGTGAGACAAGCCTTTAGTTCTACTTGAACTAGAGCAGAAAAGGGTTTTACTGATTTGATGTATTTGAGTTTCCTGTAAGTTTGCTAAACCAAGAAAATGTAAAACCATTGATCCTTCTCAAGCCTCAGATTATTTGTAAATGAAGAAATTTAGGTATGGAAAAATAATGTAACTTGCCATCAGCTAATTTAATGAAGGTCAGTATTGAGTTTTTCTCAGGAGTATATTGTTTAGTGTTTACTGACATTTCCTTCAGAAGATCCTTATTGCTTGCATAGATTGCTTGTCTCTACTAAAATCCAGAGATAATAGAGGGGAAAATAGAGTGTTCATACATATTTGATGCCTGAAAAGTATGTGAAGTCTAGGATGCCATTTGATTCATATGATTTATAGCATAGTCACTGGGCATGCCAATGTTAGTTGTAATTATATTTTCTAGATTAGTCACATAGTTTCTCTGAAGGTCATTCTCTTTATCTTTGAAAGTATATGATACCCTGGGCAAAAGGCCTGTATGCAGATTCCATTAATTAAACAAACTGTGGAAATTATTTGGAATGTGCTATTCAAATATTAAGTTTTGAGGATTACTTAGCTGAATAATATTTCATATAATGAATTATGATTTTTTTATTTTTCAAACTGAGACAAAATATTTAAACAAAATAAGTGAGATCAGACATTGCTGTCTTTATTAAAATTTGATTTGGCAAAATGGAATAAAGTCCAATAAAATTTCAGAAATATTTGAAAATATCCTTTATGTTTCAGATTTTAATGTTTCAATTACAATTTAGTTATAAGGCTTTATGTTTTGGTAATCTTTCTAGAACTCTTGGGCAGAATTAAGTATTATTAAAGTTAACTCATAAAGTTTAATGTATAACTAAACAAACAAACAAATAAAACAATCTAATAAATTGAACCAAATGTTAAAATTAAGGTATTTTTCAAGTTTAAACTAAATCTTAGATTATCTTGAGATTCAGGCCATTTCTAGTGGATTTTTAAGTCACCTATATACTATGCTTTATTTAAAAAATGTGTAATGAAAATATTTATTCATAAATTATTTGAAGATTGTTTAACCTGAAAGTAAATATTATACTGGTAATCTTAAAAGAGACCCATTTTCCCATGTTAATTGTATCCCAGATATAATTATTATTCAAAAGATGCTCAACACTTATCTACTTTTTTATTACCCAGTTTAGTGCCTAAATTACTTTTTGTCATATAACATGCATATATAAAGTGGTTTTACCATCCTGACAACAGATGGGAAAAACAAATATAAACTTGAATATTAATACATAAATAAAAATTAGAAAATACAAAAACATGACCAAACATTTTAAAGATGAAAACAGAAATTATCTTCCAAGTTTTTGGAAGCCATTATTATTCTGAAAGAATCCATGAAACTGAAAAATGGAAGACTGTCTCACAAAGAATCACAATTTAATTGCTGTCGTTCTTGCATGATGCTGCTTTGATTACTTACCATCTGAGCCACTCTCTCCTCATTTGTGAGTTTAAATGCATCAGTAAATGTGAGAAAGTTTCATAAACTGAAACATACTATGCAAATTTTAGAAGTAACTTTAGTAAAATTCACAGTGCCAGCATATAGAGGTACACTTGTGTTATGATCAAAAGGAGAAATGTTTCAAAACAAGAATCTAAAAGAAAACTTCATACAAAAAACAATAAAGACTATCAAAAGGAGAAAAAAATAACTATTAAATGAATATAATCTTATGGCATTTGCTATAAATAACAGTGGATTTTCTTGATAAATTTTTAAACAGTATCTTGATGTCTTACTCCCTCACCCTCCAGCTTCCCACATAGGTTGGACAGTCTGTTCAATGCTTCTGTGACTCTGGTACTATTTTTGTTTATGTAGTTCATTATATTTCACAAATGAGTGAGATCATGTGATATTTATCTTTCTTTGACTGGCTTATTTCACTTAGCATAATGCTCTCCAGTTTCATCCATGCTGTTGCAAATGGTAAGAATTCCTTCTATTTTATAGCAGTGTAGTATTCCATTGTGCAGATGTACCACAGTTTTCTAATCCACTTTTCTGTTAATGGGGATTTAGGTTGTTTCCAAATCTTAGCTATTGTAAATTGTGCTGCTATGAACATAGGGGTGCATATATCCTTTCTGATTGGTGTTTCTGTTTCCTTGGTATATATTTCTAGAAGTGAGATTCTTGGGTCAAATGAAAGTTCTATTTTTAATTTTTTGAGGAAACACCATACTGTTCTCTACAGTTGCTGCACCAGTCTGCATTCCTACCAGCGGTGCAAGAGAGTTTCTTTTTCTCAGCATCCTCACCAGCACTTGTCCTTTCTTGATTTGTTGAAAATAGCCACTATGACAGGTATGAAATGGTACCTCATTATCATTTAGATTTGCATCTTTCTGAAGATTAGTGACTTTGAGCCTGTTTGCATATTCCTCTTGGCTTTCTGAATGTCCTCTTTGGAAAAGTGTCTATTTAGGTCCTTTGCTCATTTTTTGATTGAATTGTGTATCTTCCTTTTGTTAAGTTGAATGAGTTCCCTATAACTTTTGGAGATTAAACCCTTCTCTGAGATAACATTGGAAAATATGTTCTCCCATGCAGTGGGCTTTCTTGTTTTGTTGATGTTTTCTTTTGCTTTCCAGAACTTTTTATTTTGATGTAGAGAAATATGTGGCTTTTTTATACACCAATAATTAAATCACAGAAAGAGAAACTAAAAAAGAAATAACCCCATTTACAACTGCAACAAAAAAAAATTAAGATACCTAGGAATAAAGTTAACCAATGAAGTAAAAGACTTGCACTTAAAAAATTACAGGATGCTGTAAAAAGAGATAGAGGAAAACATAAACAAATGGAAGAACATTATGGTACTGTGTTCATGGACTGGTAGAATCAACATCATTAAAATGTCCATACTACCCAAAACAATGTATAGATTCAATGCAATCCTTATTAATATACCAACAGCATACTTTAAAGAGCTAGAACAAACTCTCCAAAAATTTATCTAAAATTAAAAAGATCCTGGGTAGCTGCAGCAATATTGAGAAAGAAGAACAAAGTTGGAGGAAACACTATAACAGATATTAAGTTATACTACAAAGTCACTGTTCTCAAACTGCCTGGTATTGGCACAAGAACAGATATATAGACCAGTGGAACAGGGCAGAGAATCCAGAGATTGACCCAAAGCCATTATGCTCAATTAATATTTGACAAAGGAGGCAAGAGCATACAATGGGATCAAGACAGACTCTTCAATAAGTGGTGTTGGGAAAAATGGACAGATACATGCAAAAAATGGAACTAGACCACCAACTTACACCATACACAAAAATAAATTCAAAATGGCTAAATGTCTTAAATGTAAGATGGGAAACCATAAAAATCATAGAAGATATGGGAAGCAAAGTAGCAGACATTTGTCATAGCAATATATTTACTGCTACAAGCTCCTAGAGCAATGGAAACTAAGGAGAAAATAAACAAATCGGACTACATCCCTTCTGCCTTTTTATATGTTTTATCCCTAGACAAGCCACAGGTGTTTGTCATCTTTCAATAAACTAGAGATGCAAGAATAAAATTATATGAAATCTAAATTTTTAACTAATGCAACAGATTCAAAAGTATAAAATCTTGTTGGTAGGATAATGTATGAATAGTGCTAGTGGCTCTGGTTGGTGTGGCTCGGTTGGTTGAATGTCATCCTATGTACCTAGAGGTCACATGTTCTATTTCTCTGTCAGGCCACATGCTTAGGTTGTGAGCTTGATCCCAAGTAGTGGTGTGCAGGGGGCAGCTGATATATCTCTCATCAATGTTTTTCTCTCTATCTCTCCCTTTATCTCTCTCTGTAAAATCAATAAAAACATATTTTTTTAAGAAAAAAGAACTACCAGTACAGTAAATGTCACAAAAACTGTATTTTGGCAATTTTGAAAAAAGTTGTAGTGGATTTAAAGCCTAATATACCTTTGAAGCATTTTCATTTATTTACCTACACATTATTAATTAAACAATGAACATTTATTGAACACCCAATACCTGAAAAATGTTGTAGAAATAAAGGTAATTATGATCAGGGCTTCTGCCCGATGGAATTTCTAGTCTAGTACCTAGAATAGAAAAAATAGAACCGTGACACAACATTGGAAGATAAGTTCTATAAGAGACTTGTCATATGAGTTAATTTACCAAAATAAAAATTCATTAAACATTTTTATAAATAACTCATAAATTTGTATTATATGTAAACTTTTTATAATTGTGTTAAATATGTATATAAATAATGTTCATAAGTATATTGGCTGTCAAGATTAGTTATTAATGATCATGCTATCTTGCTACCTGAGAAAGTTTAATGAGTAATTGTACAGATGGATGTGGTAATGTTAAGAATCTTTGGGAAGAGTGAATTGATGTCAAAGAAAATAAATTAAAGAGGCATAAAAATGAATTATTCTCATTCTTGTTTCTTTTCCAGGTACATGCCCTTCAACAGGAATCAAGCTTTTTGTGTATGGGCCCACACTCCAACCACTGAATTACATGGGCCAGAGCAGCCAAGATGGATGTGTGTGTGTGTGTGTGTGTGTGTGTGTGTGTGTCCCCAGTAAGGGGTGTTCAGGAGGCAGCTGACCCATGTTCCTAACTTTCTGTCCCTCTCCATTCCTCTCTGTAAAATATCAATAATATATATATATATATATATATATATATATATTTAAATATATAGTGTGTAGGACTATTTTTCATCACCAAGTGTACATATCTATCTCTAACTCTTTATCATACTTACTATTTTGAGTGATGGACTATCACTTCATATGGTTTTTCATACTCCCTTTCATGTTTTCTCATGGGATTTGCTTTTTGGTTATTTCCTCTGTCTCATAAATGAAAAGTCATCTAGCTGTTTTTGTTTGTTTGTTTGTTTGTTTGTTTTTTGTTGTTGTTGTAAAGGGTCAGATGGTAAATATTTTAGAATTGTTAGCCACAGGATTTCTATTACAGCTATTCAGACGTGCCACAGGCTATATGTAAATTAATTAGTTTGGCTGAATTACAATAGAAGTTTATTTCCAAAAATTGATGGAAGCTAAATGTGGCCCATGGTAATAGCTTTTTGATGAACCTTAAATGATAAGCTTCTCTTTTTATTGAGTTATTTTTAACTGCACCCAGATATCAATATTACCCATCATAAAGAGCAATTTTCACACAAAACAAGACAAATCTGTTAAATAAATAACTTCCCATCAATCATGAAAAATATAGCTTCATAAACACCTTGAAGGTAAATTCTAACTTAGAATTTTTTGGTCTGAAATAATAGCAAAGAGAGGAATTGCCTTTGCCATCTTCTCTCATTTCTCACTCACTCCCTGTTTTCTTGAAGGACAAAGGTTCTCTGTCACTCATGCCCAGTGGAATATGGTTTGCTCACAAAAGGAACAAACTTGGAAAATGAAACTCCTGCAATTTCTGGAGCAGGTCTGGGACCATATGACTAAAGAAATTCAGAGAGCTAGTTACACAGAGCATGGTGAAAAGGGGTGATAGGAGGACACATCACCCTTTGCTACATGGTTTTCTTATACTGGAGGGAAAGGAAAGGGCCACATTGGGGTCTGCAGAAGCACAAAGTCCAGTTCAGGGATCCCTCTTGCTGAGGTCCAGATACACTGATGAGTTCAGGAGAAAGACTGTGTCTCAATTATAAAAAGTTAATTAATTTTGTTTTCTGTTATGGGTTTATTTTTTAAATATATGTATATATATATATATTTTTATTGATATTTTACAGAGAGGAATGGAGAGGGACAGAAAGTTAGGAACATGGATCAGCTGCCTCCTGCACACCCCTTACTGGGGATGTGCCCGCAACAAAGGTACATACCCTTGACTGAAATTGAACCTGGGACCTTTGAGTCTGCAGGCTGACCTCTATCCACTGAGCCAAACCAGTTTTGGCCTGTTATGGGTTTAATTGTGACCCACCAAATTCTCTTATGTCAAAGTCCTAAGCTCTAGTATCACAGAATACTAGCCTCTATTTAAAATAAGATCGCTGCAGATATAATTAGTTAAGATGAGGTAATAATGGAGTACGGACTCCCATAAAATATAATTGGTATCCTTATAAGAGGGGAAATTTGGACATAAATATGCACACAGGGTAAAATCATATGAAAATGAAGGCAGAGTTTGGGATAATGCTTCTAAAGAACAGATTTGCTATCAGATTGGTATGTAGAGTATGATGAAAAGAAAAGCATCAAGAGGGAATCCAAGGATTAGAGCCAAAGGAACAGGTAAGTGGACATGGGAAGATCACAAGAAACATAGGTCTGTGAATATAATTTAAAATTTTAATTTTGGGCAATGTTTGAGTAAAACATCTATCAGACAACTAAGTAGAGGTATTTAGTAAATAGTTAGATGACCAGAGAGAAATTAAAATTTGGAGTTCTCAGCATATAAACTGTTCTGGCAAAACACATGTGTGCATTGTAGTTGCATCTGGGCAGGGTATATGTCTGTTTGATTACCTCTCCCTAATATCATTTAGCACAATGATAGACATAGCACAAAAAGAACACAAATATTTTGCAAAAAATAAAAGGAACAAAGAAAGGAAGGACTAAAGTAAGAAAGGAAAGAAGGAAGGAAGTGGGTAAATATGAGCAAGTTAGTAATTCTATGTGATTTAGAAACATTTATGTAGCATTATCCATTGTTTTTTTTAGCATTTAATATATATTCTTATACCTCTGAAAGCAATGAAAATTTTAATGACTGTTAATGCTTCATTAATTGAATTACTGCATAAACAACTATCGCAGAGACTGAGATAGAGTTGGATTAAGTAATTCATCATAAGTGGCCAGTTTAAAAGCCTAAATATATCTACAAACTTTATAAAATTTTACATCATTTTGAATTATATAAATATTACATGTTATTATGGCTATACACATTAATTACTTAACTAATTAATTAATTACTCTTGTTCATTTGAGAAATGTTTTGTAAAGTCCCTAAGGTGGGAGTATATAGGCACGTTAAAGTGGAAAGGAAGACACTTAGAAATGAAAGAGTACTAAGAGGTGTGTTCAGAGAGGTGACAGGATTGGTGGAGAGAAGGTTGATCAAAGAGGGTCTTATAACTATTCAAGTGGCTATACTTGACAAATCATTAGAACATATTTGTATTGGAAGAACCTTAATGATAGCCTAATCCAACTTTTTTACTTTATAAAGTAATTGAGACCAGAAATTTTAAGACGCATGCTCAAAGTGATATGGATAATTTGCTTGATCACTGGAACCTATCTGACAGAACCACGTACTCTCTGCCATACCAGTCAGTAGTTCTCATATGCACTATGCATTAGAAACATCTATAGGGCATGTTACAACAGAATTTTCAGCTCCACCTCAAGCATTTATAATTCATTAAGTTTTGATTTGGACCTTGAGAATTTGCATTTCAAATAAGTTTCCAGATTATGCAACCACTGATGGTCTGGAAACTACACACTCAGAACCATTGTTTTAGACTCATAGTATAGATGCTAGGGGCCTGGTGCATGAAATTCATGCACTGGGGGTGGATGGTCCCTTAGCCTAACCTGCCCCCTCTCACATACTGGAAGCCCTCAGGGATATCCTAATGATGGCTCACCCCCAGCCCAAGGCCAAAAGCCTCTGGCTGAAGCTTTGTCCTTGGGCAGGGGATCTTGGCCAGGGGACCTCAGCCAGTGATCACCATGGGGCTGATCACTGGCTGGCTCCACCTGGCGTTGGCCTGCCCAAGGGCTTTTTCTGGCCTTGGGAACAGAGCGAGATCACCCTGCAACAGGGCTGATCTGGCTGGCTGGCTGGCTCCACCCCTGGCCCTCCCGGCCCCACCCAAGGTCGGGAAAAGCCTCTTGACAAGAGGCTTTTCCCGGCCTTGGGAACCCAGGGAACCTGGTGAGATCACCCTGCCATGCTGCCATGGGGCCAATCTTGCTGGCTGGCTGGCCCCATGCTTTATCAGTCTTGGGAATCCAGCGAGATTGCCCTGCCCGGGGGCCGATCTGGCTGGCTGGCTGGCTCCAGCCTCTTGGCGAGGCTTTTTCTGGCCTCGGGCAGCAGCCACGTTGGTTGGGTGTTAATTTGGATAGCTTGCTCCTGATTGGCTGATGGGCGTGGCTGTGGCTTACTCAGAGGTATGGTTAATTTGCATATTGCTCTTTTATTAGATAGGATACCAAGTAAGCAGTATAAAAATTATATATTTTGCCAAACCCGTTTGGCTCAGTAGATAGAGCGTCGGCCTGTGGACTGAAAGGTCCCAGGTTTGATTCCAGTCAAGGGCATGTACCTTGGCTGCGGGCATGTCCCCAGTTGGAGGTGTGCAAGAGGCAGCTGATCGATGTTCCTCTCCCATCGATGTTTCTGACTTTCTATCCCTCTCCCTTCCTCTCTGTGAAAAATCAATAAAATATATTTTAAAAAATTACGTATTTTGATTCCTTACCAAATTGCATTTATTCATATGTTCATGGAAATGCTAACCTCCTGCATGTGCTATATCAATGTGATATATCTTCCTTTATGATTTTTTTGAATTTGCAGCATTTGTTCTTATTTTTCTATCTATTATCTATCCTTTCATTATCTTAACTGCCTGTCTCCAGTTTATTTTCAGAAGATTTTTTTGAATTATAACTGGCATCAGAGAATTAGAAACAAAATGAAATGACTACATGATTTATGGGATATATGGTATTGGGCCCCAGATGTGTTTATTATCCTCTGAGTCAGTCATGATTTTTTAAAAAATCTCTTGAAAATACATCAGAATGAGAATATCCAACTAATGTTTTCTACAGTAGAGTACATAACACTCTTACCCCTCAAGATTTAAGAATGTTCAGTCCTGTATAGATTTTTATCATTATGCAAAGCCACAGGAGCCAAACATCAATAGACAGGATAGAAAAAAAATTCCTAAAAATTGCACCAGTATCAAGAGAAAAAGCAATTTTAAACCAATCTGACAAAATTGTTTTCTCATGCTCTCAGGCAGCTTCCAATTTTCGTAGACACACTGGAGAACTATTTTAGCTTTCTTCCACATTGGCATTTAGAATTTCAGAGCAATATGATAATCTGAGTAAATTAAATTTAGAAATTATTTGTCTAACAGATATACAATAAATAATTAAGTCCTATTATTTATACTTTTAAACAGTTTTTAGAATCTGTAACTTTTTCTTCCTATACAACCCTGCTGCCTTTTTTATTTTTTTCCTTGAATATTCTACATATCTCTTTTATGCCTTCCATTAGTACTTCAGAAGTCCAATGTAAATAATGTTATTTTAAAAAAAATTAAAGATGCTGACTATCTAAGTATTTAATTGAAATTCTTCACCAGCTCTCTTTGTTGGTTAGAAATTAAAGACCTCAAATCATGTGCAATACACAGTAAATAAAGTTACACTGAATGACAAAAAAACAAAACAAAACACATTAGGGCCCAGGGAATGTTCAAAGACCTAGGAACCATTCCCAGGATCAGAAAGGGAAGTCACAGGGTGTATATTATTGCTACAAATACTGTATTTCCTACTACTTACAACATATACACTGTAATATATTAGATGCCTTCCTATCTCATGAACTACATATTCTCATAGGTAATACTGGTAGATATGTTATAGTTATGGCAGTATGTCATATCCTATCTATATTAATAAAAAGGTAATATGCTAATTAGACCATGAGATGTTCCAGATGTTCTTTTGGACAAAGCCATGGTGGCAGGACCAAGGGAGGGGCAGTTACAGGTGATCAGGCCAGGAGGGGAGGATAGTTGGGGGTGATCAGCCTGGCAGGAAGGTGCAGTTGGGGGCAAGCAGGCCATCAGGCATAGTGGTTAGGGGAGATCAAGCAGGCAGGCAGGTGAGCAGTTAAGGGCCAGTAGTCCCAGATTTCGAGGGGGTTGTCTGACTGTCAGTTTAGGCCCGATCCTACAGGGGTCCCAGATTAGAGAGGATGCAGGCCATGCTAAGGGACACATTGCCCTCCACCCCAAGTTTTTATTGTAAACATCTGAATTATTCACATTGTCATAGATCCTGAATTCATAAGTATAGACCATACACAGGTTGGCAGCAAGCCAGGAAGCCACTCTGCAAGCAAACTGATACTCTGCATAAGGAGAAAAGTCATAGCATAACACTTATTTATTTATTTTTATTTTTAATATTTTAAAGTCTTTTTTTAATATTTTAATCTTTATTGTTTAGTTTATTAATTACATTGTTCCCCCCTATAGCTCCCCTGCACCCGGTACCCATCCCACCTTCCGCCCTCACCTCCGCGCCCCCACTGTTCTCTCCCATAGGTGCATGATTTTTGTCCAGTGTCTTACTGCACCTCTCACACCCCCTTTCTACCCAAGAATTGTAGGTCCGTTCCCTCTCTATGTCCATGATTCTGTAATATTCACCAGTTTATTCTGTTCATCAGATTTTTAATTCACTTGATTTTTATATTCATTTGTTGATAGATGTGTATTTGTTGTTCATAATTTTTACTTTTACCTTTTTCTTCTTCCTCTTCTTAAAGAATACCTTTCAGCATTTCATATAATATTGGTTTAGTGGTGATAAACTCCTTTAGCTGTTTCTTATCTGCAAAGCACTTTATCTGACCTTCAATTCTGAATGATAGCTTTGCTGGATAGAGTAATCTTGGTTGTAGATTCTTGCTGTTCATCACTTTGAATATTTCTTGCCACTCCCGTCTAGCCTGCATCGTTTCTGTTGAGAAATCCACTGAAAGTCGTATGGGTGTTTCCTTATAGGTAACCATCTGTTTCTCTCTTGCTGCTTTTAATATTCTCTCTTTGTCTTTTGCACTTGGCATTTAAATTATGATGTGTTTTGGTGTGGTCCTCTTTGAATTCCTATAGTTTGGGGTTCTGTATGCTTTTTGGACTCCTAAGTCAATTTCTTTCACCAGGTGTGGGAAGTTTTCGGTCACTATTTCTTCAAATACATTTTCATTATCTTGATCTCTCACTTTTTCTGGCACCCTTATAATTCGGATGTTGGTATGCTTGAGGTTGTCCCAGAGGCCCCTTACAATATCTTCAATATTTTGTATTCTTTTGGCTTCTTGCTTTTCCAACTGAGTGGATTTTGCCTCTTTGTATTTCAAATCTTTGACTTGGTTCTTACGGTCCTCCAGACTGCTTTTAGGTCTTTATATAATGTTTTTTATTTCTGTCAGTGTATGCTTAATTTCTAGTTGGTCCTTTTTCATATCCTTGAGGGTCTTGTTCATATTCTCATAGGTCTCGTTCATTTCCTCATAGATCTTGTTCATTTCCTTGTAGGTCTCATTAAGTTCATCAGCTTTTCTAGGAGCCTCTTGAAAAACCTTATAACCAAGGTTTTGAACTCAATGTCCAGTCACTTTTTTCCTCCATTTCTTTCACATCAGATTTCTTTCCATCTCTCCGCATGGTGGCTGCTTTTCTGAGTTAGTCAATTAGCTTTGTGTGGTAGATATCCTCTAAGGGACAGTGGCTCAGCCTCCCCAGTTACCTGAGGTGGATACTCTTGCTGCAGCCCTTTATGGGTTGCACAGTCTTGTTGAAGTTAAGCCTAGATTATTGTTGTTAGCACTAGGAGGGTTTGACCTCCAGGCCAATTGACTGTGAGGGTCAGCTATGTTCAGGTTGGATGGGTGTAGTCTCTGGGCTGAGCAGGCAGCCTTAATTTTTGTCAGCTCCACCATATGCAGCACCTGGGTGTCTGTGCCAGGTGGTAATGGCTGCACATAACTCTGAGAGAAAGCTGCTGCTGAGCTCTACCCACTGCCGGACAACTTAGCCTCTCCCCAGATGAGTCTGCACTCCCAAAGTCTCACCCAGGGTTGTAAAACAATGCAGTCCGCTGGTTTCCCGAACAAGAGAGCAAGTCACGAGTCCTCTCGGCATGCTCGCGCGCCTCTGCTGTTCCCAAGTTTATGCGCCCTCTCCACAAGCTTGCCCTCTATGCAAGCTTGCAGACCTTTGCAGTGCCTGAGTTTCAGCAGCAAGATAGGTGTTTACCTATGCTGCCATCTTGGTTTCTTCATCAGGAGAAAAGTCATAGCATAACATTTAATGTCCCATTTTAATTCATATACTATTGGGGACTCAACTGCTTGGTTGTTGATTATTGGGAGGATTATTGCTTTAATAATTAAGGAAAGGGGGGACTCAATCTTTCTTTTTGGTTGCTTGCTCCTCCCCAGCACCTTCATTTCTTTGGGCAGCTTCTCCTTCTCCTTCACCTCCTTCCTCCTTTGCATCCTCAAATTCTTTCTTGGCACCTTCTTCCTCTTCTTCTCCTGCCTCTTCCTCAGCCTCTTCCTTCTCCTCTTCTTCAGCTTTTCCTTCAGAAGGGGTTTCATCCACAGTTTTCTTGGCTTTTGCAGCCTCGATGGTCTCCTCCACCTCAACCTGCTCCTCCTGGACTTGGCAGGGGTATTAAGAAGGGAAGGAACGAGCATACATCAAGTAGGAGCTAGTCTGTAAACCACCAAAGGCAGATCACCAAAGACCTGGGAACTCTGGGAGTAGCCTCCAGCTATGGTTTCTATGCTGGTAAAACTGAGCAGGGTCTCCTCACCTTCCAAGAGTTTCCTGTAAGCTGGAATGTCAATGTCCAAAGGCATCTTCACATTGAGAAATTCCTGGTATTCTTTTAAATATTGTGCCATTTCACTCTTTGTAGTTCTCAACTAATTTTCTAACTCGTTGATCATGTCCTGCATAGCACTGACATCAGAGCTCTGCTTATCCTCCAGCTCTCACAATTGTTTTCCCAGTGCTTCATTCATGCCCTGGCATGTTTCCATCTCCAGAGTCTTGGCCTTGAGCAGTCACTGGCCCACACTGTATAGGTGTTCTTGGCAGAACTCTGGGTCAGCATGGTGAAGCGGCTCTTGTACCATTCTTCGACATTCTGCATGGTCTTGGCAGCCAGCTTCTTGTAGTGGGTGCAGATGTCCCTGAGCATAGCAGAAAGGTCAGACTTGGAGAACATGTCCATCTCCATGGAGATCTGAGCATATCGGATCTGCACCTGCAGCTTGGTGATCTCCTTGTCATGCACCTTCTTCAGAAAGGCGATTTTGTCCATCAGGCTATAGATGCACTTTTCCACCTCAGAGCCTGCAAGAGCCACCTCATCTGTATGTTTGCTCACCTCCATCAGCCAGCCCTCTGCATCCTTATGACTCAGCACCTCTTCCAGGTAGCATGCCTACAGGTTGTTCCCAGCCAATTCAGAGCCCAGATGCTTTCTAACTGCCCACTTCCCTCTCCTCTCCAGGGACAGGGCATGTGGGGTGGGAGCAGGCATCCCATTTTCATTAAAATGTTCAACCCAGGCCTGCTCAATCAGTGTCCCCAGGTGGCCCAGGGGCAGACAGTGATCCCGAAGACCTGGGCCACCCCTGCCTATGGACCCCCTAGCCACTTCAGGTGCTGTCCATGCTGCCTGCTAGATCCTGATGGCCACCTGGAACCTTCAGACAGCTTCAGGAGCTGCTTGCTGGAACTGCCCGGTCCTGATCACTGCCTGGACCCCACGGGCAGCGTTAGGCGCTGCTTGCTGGAACTGCCCAGTTCCAATGCTACCTGGATTTCACGGGGGGGCATCAGGCACTGTCCATGACATCTGCCCAGATCCCTGATAGCTGCCAGGACCCTGTGGGCAATGTCAGGAGCTGCCTGTTGGAACTGCTCTGTCTGATGGCTGCTGAACACTGCGAGCAGTGTCAGATACTGTCCATGCCACTTTCCTGGTCCCGATCAATGCCTGGACCCCATGGGCAGCATTAGGCACTGTCTATACCGCCTGACCAATCCCAATCAATGCCTGGACTCCACAGGCAACATCAGGCGCTGTCCCCCGGGCCTTCCTGGTCCTGATGCCACCTGAAGCCCACAGGACACATCAGGCATTGTCTATGCTGCCTTCCCCATACTGATTGCCGCATGGACTTGGCAGACGACATCAGGAGATACCTGCTGGAACAGCACAGTATCTATCGCTGCCTGGAGGATATAGCAGGCAGCATCAGGCATCATCTATGCCACCGGCTTGGTCCCAATCACCATGGACAGGCTCAGGTGCTGCCTCCCAGGCCTCCCAGGTCCTGATCGCAGCCTGGACCCCGCAGGCAGCTTCATGCGCTGCCTGCCAAGCCTGCCCAGTCCCTAAGGCCGCCTTGACTACACAGGGTCAGCAGGTGCTGCCCACCAGGTCTTCCAGGCCTATGGTGGCCTGGACCCTGCAGGCTACATCAGGTGCTGCCTGTCCTGCCAGCATGTGCAAATTTACCCATGCTGGGCACCATGTCATCGCCCTGCAATTGGCTTGTGGGTGTGGTGTATTGTGTGTAGCAAAGGTATGGTCAATTTGCATATTACTCTTTTATTAGATAGGGTAGGGTAATATGCAAATTATTTGGGATGCCGTCACAGTAACAACTGATTAGCAGGCAGTGTGAGCAGCAGGCATGGTGGTTTGGGGTCTTCCAGTGTCGGGATCAGGGATGAGGCTGTGGTGAAGAGGTTCACAGGCATGCAGATAGGCCCCTCTGCCATGGGCTTGGCCCAGCTAGGGGTCTGCAGGTCTGCAGGCCTCTACGGTGGCCCAGCCCAGGGATCCTCAGGCCTCCCCTGGTTTAGGCCTACCTTTTTGGGGCAATCCATCGAGGAGCCCCATATTGATGAGCAGGGCCAACCTATTTTGGGCAATGAATCACTGAGCTCCCACACTGTGACACGGCACAGGCCAGTTTGGGGGACCCCCCCTTGCCCTGAGTGCACAAATTTGGTGCACTGGGTCACTAATCCTATATAATAAAAGAGTAATATGTAAATTGCAACGTACCTTCGCTACACCCTCAAGCCACATGCACCAGCCACACTCACCAGCCAATCAGGAACAGATTATGCAAATAAACCTCAACCAAGATAGCTGCCATCACTGAGAGCAGGAGGAAGGCTTGGGTTTCTCCAGCAACAGAGGAAGCCAAGCTTTCCGCCTGCCATTGCTGGCCTAGGCCCCCACTCAATGCTACAAAGTTTCAATTATAAAAGATACAGAAATGGTGGTGACCACTGAGCTGGAGAGAACAGAGGCTTGGGTTTCCCTGGCAATGGAGGAAGCCAAGCTGTCCACCTGCTGTTGCCAGCCTAGGCCTCCATTTTAGGCTACAAAGTTTCAAACAGAAATGGCTGCCTCAACACAGTGAGCAGAAGGCTTGGCTCCACTCGAGGCTGCAAAGTTTCAATTGTAAACATAAATGAATCACAGATCCCAGGGCTTCCACTTGGGTCTCTAGGGGCATGGCCAGCCTGCAAACCTCCACAGGCCCCTCACGCAGGCCACCCCTTGCCCCAAGGGAACCCCCAACTTAATCTGGGACACTCTTCAGGGCAAACCAGGTGGCCTCTACCCATGCACCAGGCCTCTAGCCTATCTAATAAAAAAGTAATTAGCAGATTGACCATCACTCTAACACACAAGAGGGCTGCCTCCATGTGGTCAAAGATCCTGCCCCCATGTGACACAAGATGGCCAGCAGGGGAAGGCAGTTTGGAGGGTCCAGGCCTGCAAGGGAGGGCAGTTGGGGGTGATTAAGCCTGCAGAGGACAGTTAGGGGTGACTAGGCCAGCAGAGGAGGGAAGGTGGGGGCAAACAGGCTGGCAGGGGAGCAGTAAGACATCAATTAGGCTGGCAGGGTAGTGGTTAGTGGGTGATCAGGCTGGCAGGCAGAAGCAGTTAGGGGTAATTAAGGAGGCAGGCAGGTGAGCAGTTTGGAGCCAGCAGTCCTGGATTGTGAAAAGGATGTCTAACTGCCCATTTAGGCCCAATCCCGGTAGGGGTCCTTTGAAGGGTCCCTGATTGGAGAGAGTGTAGGCTGGGCTAAGGGACATCTCCTGCCCCCCATGCATGAATTTCATGCACCGTGGCTCTAATATCAGATAAAGTCCAAAGTCATCAGGTATTGGGCTTTAGATCTACCTATTCAGTGGCAGTCTTGCCTCTTCCTCCTTATTCAACCAATCAGAATTAGTTCTGTATTCTTGGATATACCAAACACTGCTGAATACTCTACGCCCTTCGTAGAGTTGTTTACTCTCCCTGGAGCACCCTTCCTTCTGACTGTTTACCTTTCACTTGATAGAGGCACCCTAGTAAAAGGCATCTTGTGTCACATCCTATAGATCAACATAATCACAATGTCAACTCTAGAGATGTAGCAAAATAGATCTCAAAACTTTGACTTAAGGATTGCTGTGATCATTAAGAGCATTCTGACTCTGTATACAAAATAGAAGGTTTTAATATTTTTAGTGGTCATGAAATTACTATAATTATGTAGATAGAAATACATAAATAATAGGGTGGGGTTCACGGAGAAACCATTGATATTCAAGAGGTCATTTCAAAGAAACGTTACATATTTTCCATATTTAGTCCATTTTAATACAATTAAAATTAGATTGCAAATTATCTCTTTATAAAACCTTTTATTTGTGAACATTCAACAACTTTTTGTGATGAGAAAAACAAAACAAAAACCAAAATGCCCAAACCATAAAAACATCTTTTATATGAAATTTGCTTTCATTCAGCTTCTTAAAGAATGTGTATTGCGATTTTATAGAGAATGACTCCCAATGAACTGCATTATGATACTGGTTCCTGAGTGCAGAATATCTTTTAGCTTAGGTAATATTCACTTCCTAGAAAGACTTACTATTACTTATATTGGTTCATATTATTTTTCTAATGTTCAGTATTTTAATAACAGTTATACTGCACCCCAACCTGCCTTTTAAATCTAGGCTGAAACTTCCCACTTTTGCTTGTAGTATCTGAAATTAGCTTTTTCAATTTTTAAATTTTGTGTCTGAATTATTCATTTTCCAAAATTCACAGACCTTCCTTTCTTCTGATATTTACATCAATAGTGCAAGAGCTTTAATGTGTGTGTTCCACAATAAATCAAGAAAACTGTTAGTATTTCTGTGTGCTGTATACTCAGATAGATTTTGATTATACTTCTCAAATCAAAGTCATAAACAGGCCTTAATGGAAAAATTCAGGTGATTAAGCCTTGTCAAATATTTAGCCAATAGGATGTTGATTAACTGAATGCTTTTAAAAAGTTTTTCTAAACCAAAGATTGAAATTTGATTTTGCTGTGATAAGTCTAAATCATACAAAATTCAACATGGATACTGTATCATCAATTTGAGCAATATTTAGTAGAAGATATTTTGCATATCATTTTGAAAATAGATGAGAGTGGAAATATGCTGCCTGTCTTTGCATTTGTTGCTAGTCAGCATTTCCTGAGTAAACTCATTAGTCAACAGAGCCAAATAACAACAGTACAATGATTGAAATTTCTTTTGAGAGCCAATTTTTAAAAACTTAAACTTCTTCTAATGCCACTTCTTCAAAATAAACTCACCCAGCCCATGATATTTTGTGGAAGAGCCACACTCAAGGGGCCAAAGAGCCACATGTGGCTCGTAAGCCACAGTTTTCCAACCACTGCACTAAGAGATGTATCAAAATGTCTAGCAAAATGTGCATCTATAGCTTTAGTTAAATATAAATGGATAATTTAGTGAGATATATAGAGTTTAAATATTATTTTTTAGTTTTTAAATAGAATTGCATTTTATTTTTCCACTGTACTTTTGTTGTTTGTATTTTTGTACTCTCTGTTAAAATCTCTTTTAATATATGAGTCTGGAACTCAGGAAAAGGTAATACATATGAAATAGAAGATAAAGCTAAAGATACAATCCATATATTTATGTATAGGACAAGACAGAATAAGGAATTATTATAAACAGATTTTTTGACAGATCAAATATGAATAATAGTTAAAAGTACAGGAGTAAATATTATGTGTGTATAATAAGATCAGAAAACCAAAAAATTTTCTCTGGTAAACACTAACACATTAGGATAGACCATGAAAAAAATAGGACCATTCAAAGGTGACTAAGATCAAAATCAACCGGAGAAGATGGACAATAACCAAGCAGACATGTTGTCAATGAAGGAAGGTCAAAGGACAGCTTCAAGCAGAATGGAAGTGTTGGAGCACACTAGGTCAAGTTAGATATAAAGTATTCACTTTAATAGTAGAGCATTGGATAACAAATTGACAATTTCAGTGGATCTTTGTCTATAGAATATTGCTAATAAGAGGTGTGAGAGAGTGAATCTGAGAATGTTTGAATTTCAGAAAATAGACTCTTCATTCAAAATGTGTGAGATAAAGCTAAAATCTAGTTATATGTAAAGGGAAGCAGGGGAGGTTTTTCTTTGTTTTTAAAGATCAAGAAATATGCTTGTTTATAATCTGAAGGAAACTTGAAGCTCTAATATATATACCAGATAATTCTTCTTTAATTTCAAAATTAGAGATTAGGCATTTCCCATGGAATTAAGTGTTTTGCAAAAAGATGCTTTTAATAAAAAGAGTTTTAAAATGTCATCATATTAATGCATCATAAGTTACAATTAGCTTAAAATTAGAATACTTGTAAGAGAAGAAGTGAAGTGAAAGAATGAAAATTAAAGATATTTGAAATATTAGCCATTTTAAGGTCAATATGTTATATAATTCTAGAATCAATGTCTTATATCATAGCTTAGTGAGTTTAGAATAGTTTCATATGGAGTTTTGCTAAATGGTTTCAGAATTTAGAATAATTTTCTACAGGTTCACATTATTTTTTTAAGTTTAATGAAATTTATTATCATGCAAATGCTTTTAGAAAAGTCAAATTAAATTTGCCTCTTGTTCTGCCAAGAAATTTCAATATAGTAGCTTTAGACTCCTATTTCTCATCTATAATATAGTTGTCAGAGAAGGCAGAAAATTCATCATTTAGAAAACAAATTATACATGGAGTCCCAGGCAGATGAGAAGATGATGCTATATAGTTTATGTTTGAGAAGTCCTTCCTGCTTACATAGGTCATGTCTGAAAATGAATCCCCATTGCCTATCTCTTCCAAATCTTGTTTAACAAGGTTCAATACAAACCATCTTATGCCTGTTTCATTAGCTGGAGTCAACATTTATCACTCTATTATCTGACCTGCTATCTTTAGCATATGGCATCACATATTTCGATATTTGGTATTTTTCTCTATTTTTAGATTATTACATTTGCCTGCATCATATCACTACACTGAAGTTCCCTTGCTAAAACTGGCAAGTCCTCATCATTATTCATGGCATGAAATTTTTTGTTCATATTAAATTTTTTCTTTATTTTTTTATTTTTCAAATGTTAACAGAAAAAAATATCCCTACAGTAATCCATTAAATATTTAATTAATAAACTATAAATTACTCTTTATAAGTTAAAAAAGAATCAAGTGTTGATTAAGAATTTAATATTTAAACCTTCAATTACAAACAGAGATTGAGAGAGAAAATGAAAAAGAGAGAGAGAGCAGGACAGAAGGAGAAGAGGAGGGAGGCTGAGGGAGGGTGGGAGATAATAGGAGAATGGCAGGTGCTTATTTCTTATTTTGGTAAAATCTTCTCTATTACAAGTCTCTCTGATCATCATCACATGATTTGCTTTGTATGCTACTCCTTGTCATGCCTAAATATGCCAGCATGTTATTAAGAATGCTAAACATTAAATCACTTTAACACTTTTTCTTAATAGGTTAGTAACTGGTAATATTATTTTGTAATAAGGAATATTTGGTCTCATTTTTTTCTATCATCCATTATATTAGTCATAGTCATTATTGGTTCTTTTTGACAGTTTACATTATTTTTTTCTAGGACTCAGGTCCTCTCTACTTAGAAAAAAAATCTAGTGTGATCACAGTTTTATTTTGGACAAAACCTGTTTTTTTGGGGGGAGGGTTTGTTTGTTTGTTTTTAAGTAATGGAGCCTCATTTACAACCTTTTGTTTGCTTACTATAATAGAAGTAAGGTAACATAGGTTTGGTAAAATAATATATGAACATATCTGTATTATAAAACATTGAAATTAGTATGTAGCCATCAAAAGCAAGCTTAGGAAACCATTTATATGATGGAAATCTATTATCCTCTTTTATGACATAATAAAAAGAGCTATAAATAGTATATTAATTACATTCCATATTTGTAAATGAAATGTAGATGAAAAAATCTAGAAAAAAACAAAGTTCCCTTTGGAAGTGTTTTTTATTTTCTAAAGTTTTCAATGTATAAGCACAACTTTTATATTTCAAACATTTTTAAAAAGATATAGACAATTAGTCCTAACCAATTTGGCTCAGTGGCTACAGAATTGGACTGCAGACTGAAGAATCTCAAGTTCAGTTACAATCAAGGGCATGTACCTTGGTTTTGGACACATTCCCAGTAGGGGGTGTGCAGGAAGCAGCTGATCAAAGTTTCTCTCTCATTGATGTTTTTGACACTCTCTCTCCCTCTCCCTTCCTCTCTGTAAAAAAAAATTCAATAAAATATATTAAAGAAAAGATATAGAAAATGAAATAAAAACAAAATAATTGAAAGGTTAAGAATCATTTGACTTTGGAAATAACAGTACTTACTGTCTCTGGATCTTACCATCTATGTTGATTTAAGTATAGAATAGAAGAGTGAACTCTCAGAGATGAAGGCTGAAATGCATGTGCAGATGGTGCAACCTCCGGAGAAATGTGTTTCCTCAAGCATCCTGTGATAGCTGACAAGATAGTGCCAACCAACTATTTTGGACTAAAATCCATATATTACTTTCCAATGATGATGTCGTAAATACACTTATTCTCACTTATCCTGCCACTAAGTAAGCTTGTGTAAACCATGGAAATATGATGCACATTTGCACATATACGCACACACACAGAGATGCCCGTGACTTAACAACAAATGTGGCCCTAGTTTCAGGGCACCATAAGGAGTTGTGAAATGTTACTTGTGATTTGATGAAGCAAAGACTGCATTAGGTATCCCATAAAGCATGACTGGTTCATCCATGTGTGGACTGATCTTAATTTGATCCTGTATTTTACTTTTCCCTGAATGTCTGAAAATCAGATTGTGAAAAATTCTCCTGAGAATTAAAATTCAATGTAGAAAATGATACAATAAATAAAGCTCCATGCAACCCGGGGGCAATTTTGATTATCTATAGTACTCTTGCTAATGATTTCAAGATTTAAGACTCAAAACATGAAAAGGAGTTTTTAGAAAGAGCCTTTTGCTTTGATATTCCCTTTCCATGCCAGGTGTATAAAGGCTCAATTTACTGATGGTCAGGAATTCATGATATATGGATTTACTTCATGTATTAGTCTCTATTTGGCAGTGGCACTTGCTAGAATAGTCTTCTAAGCCTAAAGTTTTTTTTTTTTTCTCTTTCTAGACTGGACACCTAAAATGTGTATTTACTGAGAGCTTTACAGTCAATTAACCTGATAAATATTTTGGAAAATCTTTGTTTAAGATGAGATTATTTCAGCAATGTGATATATATCTATAGTAAAATAATTAATATTTTCATAAATTTTTATACATTTTATTTTGTATTTAGTAAGATTCTGGTCTATTCTGATGAGGTTCTGAAATGTTATCTTTCTTTATAAAAGACTTTTCCAGAAATAAAATGCCTTTATTAAATAATCCTATCTAATAAAGAGGGAATATGCTAGTTGATCATCACACCATCACAAAGATGGTGGCACCCACAGCCAATAAGGAGAGAATATGCTAATTAACTATCATGCCCTCAAATATGGTGGTGCCCAAAGCCACAAGATGGCAGCGCCCAGTTCTCTCAGTCATAGCAAGACAACAAGTGTGCAGCACAGCCAGGTATGCCCCCAGGCTGCTCCACACATCTGTCTCTATAGTCCCCTAGTCCCCTCAGATCCCCAGCTGCAGGGCTGTTCGAGGCATAGGCAAGCCTTGGATGTCAGCTGCTCAGCTGACGCCCGAGGTACAGGCAAGTCTCAGAAAGCAGCTGCCAAGCTGCCTAGGGCCACCTGAGTCTCAGGTAACCAAGATCAGCTGAGGCTTTTGCTGATGGCAGTAGCAGCAGCAGAGGTGTGATAGGGTTATTACCTTCTTCTGATTGCAGGGTTTTCTTCCACCCCTGAGTGTTCCCAGACTGTGAGCAAGGGCAGGCTGGGCTGAGGGACCACCCCTCCAGTGCATGAAATTTCATGCACTCGACCTCTGATGTATTATATTTAGCCTGCCAAGCATTTTTTTTTGCAATAACATAGGCTTTTATGTACAATGACAATATCTAGTTTGGGAATAAGTAATTGCCTGATCTTATATTATTACATATTATCCTCCTAAAAGTTTATCTTTCTGATATGTTTAAGATATTTAAAAAATGAAAAATAGACTAGATAATAGGATTATCACATGAAATGGGTGTTTTTTTTTATTAGAAAGCTCTATCCACATGTTACAAAATATTGATAGCACACTCATTCCCCAAATTGATATACTGAGCACTTAATGGTTTATATACCAAGTAGGCCCTTTATTTATATTACTAGAGGCATGGTGCATTAAAATTCATGCAATGGAGGGGGATCCCTGAGCCTGGCCTGCCTGCTCTCACAATTGGGGAATCCTCAAGGTAGGAGGTAACCCAAAATCAAGGTAAGGCAATGCCCCATCACGCCTCTGCTGCTACCACTGTCAGCAGCTCAAGCCTTAGCCAGCCCTGGTTACCTGCACCTTGGGTGGCCCTAGGAGGTGGTCAGCCACCATCTGAAGCTTGCCTGTGCCTCAGGCCAGCCTTAGGCAGCTGAGGGGTTGAAGAGACTCGGGGACTCTGGAGCCAAGCGCATGGACTGGCTGGGTCCACCTGGGGGCAAGCCAAACTGTTCAAGTGTCCACCATCCTGGCAGGACTGAGGGGACTGGATGTCACCATCTTCTGGCTATAGATGTTGCCATCTTTGAGGGCATGACAGTCAATTAGCATATTCTCTCCTTATTGGATGTGGGTGCCACCATATTTGTGATTATGTGAGGGTCAATTAGCATATTATCTTTTTATTAGATAGGATTTCTGTTAATACAACTCTACTAAGGGATGTAGGTTTTCTTTATTATTTATGGTTTCATCTAGTATTTATTATTTAAGAGTTTTATAAGAGTTATTGACCTTAAATTTCAACAAAGTAGTATTTTATAGATAAGAAAAGAAAGAATTAAACAATTTAAAAAAATTTTAAGTCACTCTTTTACTAGTAATATGTGGTAAAGATGCAAGTCAAGACAAATTTTTATTCATTTTTTTCTGAAAAGATTTTTTAAATGAATTTTCTTCTTCAATATTATTTACCAACATTCTAGTAGAATGTATGGACTTATGATGAAAAGACAATGCTCTGTTAATATTTATGTTGACATAATACCTATAAAACTATCTTAAACACAGTAAGTCTTTAGTGGAAGCTAATTAAATCTAAATTAACATTATGAGTCAGAAGCTTAAGATGATTAATCACTTCCAGACATACTGAGCATTAGATCACATAATAGATATTCATAATTTGTTCTATTGCAAATAGTCATTTTATTGAGCAGTCACAGTCTGAATGTGAGGGTATGTGTGTGTGATTAACTTGGATGAATTCAAATTTAATTTCACACATTCACATGTAAACACTCTGAACTTCTAATTGTCCTTTGACAACATTCAGCACATCTTTCCCCATGACCACAATTTTCTGTAAAAGGAACATGTGCTTTCTAGTTCAGCACAATCCCAACTACTTCTTGTGTCCCAGAACCAGCTTGTATTGCTTTCTGGTGCCATACATACATGTATTGGTGATATCTTGTTGTGCAGTTTCATAGAACCCGGCATTTTTTAAGCTAACACAATTCAGCAGAGATTTAAAAAATGACGTCCACAATCATGCTGTGTCAACGTCATGCTGTGACATTTAATATTTGTATCTAAGTAATACAATTTTATTGTATACTTGACTTGACATTATTAAAATATACTAGGAAATTAATATTAATGCTGATATTTGTAACAGGATACTGAGCACAGGTTCCACAGAGCTAGGGGAAAATATGATGCCAGTAAAAAGTTACTTAAAATATTAAATAAAGTATGACTAAGCTTTTACATGTGATGAAAGAAACAGCTGATAGATCTGTAGTACGGAAGGGTTTTCTTCACGAGTAAAACACTCAGGATGGCAGTGGGACGCCAAAAGGAGAATTACTGCATGGTCACTAATAACAACAGTTACTCTACCCTCTCCTAAACCACAGAGTATACCAACTAGCTACAATATATTTTGGTGATGATGAGCTTTTGTATTTTCAGACTCCTGGTTAACACCATTTCTTAAGCTTAAAGATTCCCTTTTGCTTTTTGAGTAAAGATAAACTTGTTTCTAAAACAGAAAGTTAGCATTGAATACACTTATCTCAACTTCCAAATGAAAGTCTCTAAAACGGTTTTTGTTTTCCAGTAAATTTTACTGTTTAAAGATTCTAGACAGAGAAGATTATTTAAATGTTAACCTATATATAAAGTTTGACTGACAATTTAATAACTGAAATGTTCTGAAATTTCAAATCTTGAAAAAAGATTAGAGGGGATTAGTAAAGATTTCTTTTTTCCTTTGCACTATCATCAGCTAGATAAAACACTGAGATATTGTGCATGCAAAAAAACCAAGAAAGCTTAATATGAAAGATAGGAATGTTTATGAGACTCTGTAAAGCAGCTATATAGGTAAGTAGTTATTTAGGTTTGTTATTCAGCATGCATTGCAGATTTCAGATTCAAGTTTTTTTTAAATATGTTTTTATTGATTTTGAGAGAGAAAGGATGAGAGAGGGAGAGAGAGAAACACTGATTAGAGATTGGCTGTCTCCAGCATTGTGCCTACTAGAGACTGAGCTGGCAACAGGGACATGTGCTTTGATTGGAATGGGAATTGAACCTGTTACATCTTGGTTTGTAATCAATGCTCAACCATTCAGCCACATCGGTCAAGTACAGGTTCAGTTTGAAACAATGTTATCTTCTTTAGTGTAGATCTATCTTCATTATATTTTTAGTGATGATGAAATGCTATAAGAACTAATCTATCTGAATGTAAAACTCTCAAATTTGCTGCTCAGGTAGCAATGAAATTTAATCAAGTCTTCCACTGTTCTAAAAAAAGTCACATATTTAAGTATTGTACATTTTTTCATTCATTTGGGACAAATCTTACTGTGGTTAAAAAAAACTATTAATGCACCTGTCAAGTAATTTCAGCTTCTGGGTTTCATTTGTTCCATTAATAAATAGGAATAAAAACACATTCTTGGTCTAAAGCTCAGTGCTGTGTTCACAGAGCTGGCAAGATCCCTTGGAAGTATAGGCTTATCCAAACTGTGTTTTCAGTAATCCAGAAATGTATCCAGTTTCAAGAATATGATTTTACTAGGGGCCGGGTGCATGAAATTTGTGCACTGGGGGTGGGAGGTCACTCAGCCCAACCTGCCCCCTCTCACATACTGGGAGCTCTCAGGGGATGTCCTAATGATGGCTCACCCCCGCCTTGTCCAAGGCCAAAGGCCTCTGGTAGAAGCTTTCAGTCTTGGACAGGGCACCTCGGCCAGGGGACCCCAGCTACCTGTTGCCCTGGGATACAGCTGATCTCTGGTTGTCCCCGACCCCACCCCAGGCCCGGCCCAAGCCCATCCTAAGGCTGGGGGGTGGGGTGGTGGTGGGGAAACCCAATCCTTCCCTCTGCCAAACCCGCCTGTGCCACCATTCCCTCCCTCAGCCAAGCCAGCCTGCACTGCCTGTTCCCTCCTTCTGCGTGGTCCCAGCTGGGGGAACCGATGCTGTGCTTGCAGCGCCGGCCAGGCCGAGTCTCTCAGTGGCCCCAGCCATCTTGGTTGTGGTTCATTTGCTCCTGCTTGGCTTGTGGGTGTGGCTTGTGGGCACAGCTTGTGGGCATAGCAGAGGTATGGTCAATTTGCATGTTACTCTTTTATTAGATAGGATTCTGACCATAGCAATGGCTGTACATACAATTAAAATCACAGTATGAGCAGGTCTAAAAAAATTGTATTTTGCTTTTAATCAGTAACAATCTTTGTCTTTTTATATTAGTATTCAGCCTACTGAGCTCCAGCAATGACCATTATGCAGATTCCAGGTCTTCCTTGCAATATCTGTTCACTCCATTTTGTACCAGTTAAAAGCATATTAAATGCACTGCATAAAAAATAGTATGTGTGGGAAAAAGCAGTTCATAAGAGATAACTAAAAGTAATATATAAATAAAATTCCTTAACTTCTGAAATTCGGATTGAATCATTTAAGACCCTAGGATAGTATAGACAACTATTATTCCCATGCCTAACATATTCTAAGATATTGCATCTTTTGTTGCTGTTAATGCTACCCTAGTGTGTGTATATATATATTTTTTTCATTGATTTTTAGAGTGTGAAAGGGAGGGAAGAAAGAAGGAGGAAAAAGAAACAGTGATGGGTTGCCTCCCACATGCAACCACTGAGGCAGGGGACTGAACCTTCAACCCAGGTATGTGCTCTTGACTGGGAATCAAACTCACAACCCTTCAGTGTACAGGCAAAAGCTCCACCACTGAGCAACATCATCAAGGACTAGCATATTACATCTTAAATTAACTTATCATAAGCTTTTAAAATACTTTGAAAAGGTCCACAAGGAGGATAATGTTTGACTTACCCTATATACACTGCCTAGCATAAAGAATGGTCAAAGTAATCTGTAGCCTGAAAATGATTTTGGAAGGAAATAAAGAGAAGTTTCCTTCAAAAATTGTAAAGATTGTAATTGAAAGTCAATATATTTGGCATCTTAAGGAAAAAATGGTCAAAGTAATTGTTTAAAGCAGATATTACCACAATAGGAAGATGAAAACAATCCACTTAACAGGGAAAAAATTAATTTTCAAAGTCACAGCCATTCTTATAAAAAAGAGCAACAGAAGAGCATTTTATCTGAATTACCCTTTGTCCATCTACTATTCATATGGAGTATCAATATGAATTTTATTTGTATAAATTCACAATCTTCTATACTAAAAATAGACAAATATGTACATTGGCTGCAACTCCATGACACCCTCAGCCAATCAGGAGTGAATATGTAAATTAATCTGACAAAGATGGCATGTCTGTGGGCAGCATGCAAGCACACAGGTGCTGAGCAGCCAAGGTGATGTGGTGGGTGTTCCTGGGACCCTGCCTGCTTCAAGCCTGTGGCCACCATGCATGGCTGGGGCCCCGGGAAGCCACTGAAGTGTCCAGTCCTGTCAACCCTGCCTGGGGTCACCTGGAGTTCACAGTCCTCTTGGTTCCTCCAGCCAATGAACCGAAAGTGAAAACCAAGAGTGTGGGGAGCACCAAGAAATCTAGGAATCATAGTTCTGGTGGCAGATGCATTGTGGGATCTCCTAGACACTAGAGAAAGTGAGGCTGGAGCAAGTTATTGTTGCAAGTGGGGGTGGAGGGAAAGCAAAGGTGAGAGACATAAGTAAAGTCACAGTGTCATTGAAAAATTAAAGGGAAGATATCCTGCAACTTCTAAGGATTCTCCACCAATGGAGCAAATTAAAAAAAAAAAAAAAGATAGGCCTCTATTATTCTGAGCACCAAACCAAACTGGGTTGGTTGAGGTCTCAGACAATTCCCTCATATGATTTCAAAGAAAGACAGAAACTCCTGGGTTGGAGAGGGTTCCCCTGAGGGTTCCCAGATTGGAGAGGATGCAGGTCAGGCTGAGGGACCCATCCTCCATACTCGAATCTTTGTGCACTGGGACCCTACTATAATAATAAGAAACATATGATTTTAAGTGCACAATGTGTCATGAATATGTTTTATTATGATAATTTTGAAGCTGAGAAAATTGAAGCTGTATTCCGCTGAAAATTGGAAACTAGAATACAAACCCAGTTGTATCTAATTTCACAGTTCATGTCCTCTACATCAATTCAACAAAGAATAATCCACTGTTAGAGGGAATTTCTTTCTAAACATAAACATTTCAAAATGTAAAAGTTAAAAAATGAGATGGTATAGTGCAATATACATGTGCATGTATATGAATATATAATATATATGTACACATATATTAACACAAACAAACAAAAGTAGAATTCTAATTTGAATTTTGTAATATTTTAATTTTTTTCAAAATATATATTTTTTTATCATGAAATTTTAAATTATCATTTAAAACATGTTATTGTATCATTTTCACCACAGAAACCTAATGATTTCTGCAAAGAAAAAGTTCCTTTAACTTTGGGGTAACATGAGTGTTTTTTTCTATATATGCCAGATTTTTAAAAAAAATTCTTCATTGTTGGAAGCATTGCATATGTTCCTTCCCCCATTGTCCTCTCCCAGCCTGCTGCCTGCTCCCAGCCCTCACCTTCAACACTCCCTGATATTGTCTGTGTTCATTGGTTATGCTAATATCCACACAAGTTCTTTGGTGATCTCTTATCTCAGCTCTCCCCTTTCCCCTTCCAATGCTCAACCTCCCCTGCCTTCCCTCTTAGGTTTGACAGACTCTTCAATGATTCTGTGTCTCTGGATTTGTTTTTGTTCAACAGTTTATATTCTCCTTTATATTCCACAAATAAGTAAGACCATGAGATATTTATCTTTGTCCAACTGGCTTATTTTTCTTAGCATAATGCTCTCCATGTTGATTTATGCTGTTGCCATTCGTAAGAGTTCTTTCTTTTTTATAGCAGTATAGTATTCCATTGTGCAGATATACCACTTTTTTTAATTCATTCATCTGCAGACTAGAAATAAGCACTCCTCCCCTCTCGAAGCTGTCAATCTATTCTGTGTCCATGCACCTGTCTCTGTTTTGTTCATTACTTGATTTTGTTCATTATATTCCATCTACAAGTAAAGTCATATGGTATCTGTCTTTCTTTGACTGACTTATTTCATGTTGACAATAATTTCCAGATCCACCCATGCTGTTACAAAGGGTAATATTAATTAATTAGTTAGTTAATTAATTAATTTAGAGAATAATAGTAGTTCATCTGTATAAATCTACCACAGCTTTTTTATCCATTTGTCTACTGAGGGGCTAGCCTTGGTAATTGTAAATAACGCTGCAGTGAATGCAGGAGTGCCTATATTCTTTTTAATTAGTGTATTAGTTGGGATTAAGTGGTATCTACTGGTTATATTTTCCATTCCCATGATTATAATAAATGTGGAGCACATTTTCACATGTTTATAAGCTATTTTGATGTCTTTTTTGATATTAAGTATCTTTCCAATATTGTGGAGTCATCTGCATGTCTTAAATTTAAGAAACTTCAACTCTAGTTTCCTTACTTGTCTGAGCTATACTTTTTTCATATCTAGCCTGCTGTCAGCTGTACAAGACTAATCTTTGCCAAAATTTTCTATGTGGGAAAGACAACAAAATCTTAGTTAATAACTTTTGGTTATGTTTTATATTTAATATCACCATTTACGGTTTTATATTGTCTCTTTAAACCAAAGAGTTACTATTATTATTTTTTTCTGTATTTTTCATGCTATTACCATGTATTTAAGTAAATATTTAAGTATTATAAACTATTCATAATTTCTTGCTTAAAAAATTTACTTCTGTTCCAGCTGGCATGGCTCAGTGGTTGAGATTCAATTTGTGAACGAGGAGGTGAGATTCGATTTCTGGTCAGGGCAAATACCTGGGTTGTGGGGAGTGCAGGAGGCAGGCAATCAGTGATTCTCTCTGATATATCTCATTGATATTTCTAACATCTTTCTTCCTCTTCCTCTCTGAAATCAACTATATATATATATATATATATATATATATATATATATATATATATATATTTAAAATATGATTCTCTCAAGTTTTTGAGTCTGTTAAGCCTTCCTCTGAATTATACTCACTGAACTTGCCTTTGCAGTTACAGAAGATTTGCAGTGTATTTTAAAAATTGTGCTTTGTTTAAACTTTTAAAGAACCTAATCATTACTGTAATTTGTGCTAAGTCAACTAAATAGCTTTAAGATTAAAGATAGCAGTGGTGTGAAATAATTTTTTTAAGAACTGTTGGTTTAGATATTTGTAAATAAGAAAATAATAATTTAAAGTTTTTAATATGACAAAGTCAACATTTATCAACTTTTGAATAATTTATAATTAATAGTATTTATAATTTATTGAGACTATTAATTGTTCATGCCATGGTAAATGTTTAGGTAGGACAGTCTTGTTCTGATGTTATTTTTATTTATTTTTTTTTTAAATATATTTTATTGATTTTTTACAGAGCGGAAGGGAGAGGGATAGAAAGTCAGAAACATCGATGAGAGAGAGACATCGATCAGCTGCCTCTTGCACGCCCCCTACTGGGGATGTGCCCGCAGCCAAGGTACATGCCCTTGCCGGAATCGAACCCGGGACCCTTCAGTCCACAGTCCGACGCTCTATCCACTGAGCCAAACCGGTCTCGGCTGTTCTGATGTTATTTATTAAAAATTAGAAAATACAATGTGCACACAGAATACTTGGGTAAAACAATGGGTTTTATTTAAAAGCAGTACATATATTTGTAAAATTATATTCATGCTCATAATATGTAAATTATTATCATTACTCTAGTTCTCAAAAATATACCAGGTTATATCAGAGAATTGTTTATCCTTATATACTTTCTATACTGTGTCCTAAGAGATAATCTACTTTATAAGATTTTACTTCCTTTTCCACTTAGTTGTTTCCTCTAAGGAGTATTTTGATTATTTTTTAATATAAAGTTTTTGCGTTTTATAAAATATCTAAAAAATTGTTTTCTAATTGAAAAAATGTCTAGAAAGCCATAAGATATGTGTATTTTTTTTATTGTGAAGATGCTGGTTCAAAAGCACAAATAAACTAAAATTTGCTTATATATTTTAAAAGATGAACAAATATCATTGTAGCTCCAATTTTATCGCTATTTTATTATATCTTGTTCTTTACTATTTCATTGTATTAGTGACCATGTAAAAAGGCTATTAGGGCAAACAAATTTAATGAAAACTATGTAATGAGCTTTGTAAATTGTCTGGTAGGTCTTTTTCTCAATATATTGTATGATACATAGGTTTATAGGAGTTGAGTTTCTTATGAGACCCCTTTAGCTATCAAATCTACCTCCTAATTTTAGTGTTTTCTCTTTTTCAAGGAATAGAAAAACTTGATTTATTGACTAGATTCCAGGTTGCTGGGTAGAAGTACTGGGCTTTAAAAAGTTCAAATATTTTATGGTGGTTTATTATGCTTCCTTCTGCTTTGGTGAATTAGCAAGCAGCTTGTTGTATGGAGTTTTGAAAAAACCCACTAAGAGAATTATACAGTAGCTCAAAGTGGTAAGGTAAATACATCCTTCTTTTGCGATTAAGTATAATTCCTTGAGAAAAACTTTTGTTTTGCTATTGGACATTGATTGAAACTGATTATTAACAATGGGATACCAAATAACCAGGATCATTGAATTGATTGTTATTAACTGGATCTTTTATAACTCACAAAGTCATAATTTTCAATGAAAACAGCAGTGGTCATTCTTAAAGAAGTTGCATATTTGATATGAGACCTGAATAGTTATGAAAACTCAAGTAAATTGTATAACAAGTTTTTCATATTTCTACAGTAACCATTTATGTTTCATTGCCATTTCTCCCTCAATTAATACTTATATCTCATGGGATGTTTGCTAGTATTAGTTAGCAAAGGGAAAAATGGCATATTAGCTTCCATTTGCTTAGTGGTATAAAGCAATTAAAATTTGTTATCTTACAGCTCCGGGGTTCAGAAGTTCCAAATGGTTATTATTGGCCTAGAAATCAAGGTGTTCAGCAGGGCTCACTCCTTCTGGAGGAAAAGGCAAGAATGTGTTTCTATGCCTTTTCCAGGTGCCAGAGAGCTCTTAAATTTCTTAGCTCCCAACCCCTCGCTCCATCTTTAAAGCCAGAAGAACAATATAGTGTCTTCTAATCTCTTTGACCTTCTGGACTCACTTTTTCTCTTAACAGGACTGTTATTATTACATTGAGCCAACTTAGACAATCTAAGATAATTTATTTAACTCAAGGTCAGCTGATTAGTCAACACAATTCTATCTTCCAGTTTAAGCCTCCCGTGCCATATAACACAATAAAATATTCCAAAGTTCCAGATATTAGCATGTGGATATCTTTGGTGGCCATTGTTTTGCCCAACATAGATGGATTTGCTCAATCTTCTGGTACCAGTCAGAAGTAGATTGTCAAAATAATATAGTGATTTTCAGGTATGGTCCTTAAATGTAATGGTAAAGAGTATCTTCCCAGTAAGAATTTAAAGCAATATATTTTGTTGTCACTTAGTATAAATATATAAAGGGCCAGATAGATATATAGTATATATTTGTGGACAGTGGTTAATAATTTTGCCAAATGGTTATGGATTTAAATATTATAAAATTAAAGAATTAGTAACAAATTAATCAGAAGAAGAGATATGTTGATGAATATTTCAAAAGTGGCAGAGAATAACAATTTTGTGTGTAGATTAAATTATAAATTATTGTATCTATACAAAATATGCCATCAATATGCAATTTTATTTTTACAAACAAAATATATGAAATAGTAGCACACAAAGTATCAGGCAGTGAAAAATAGTCATTCTAGAGAGAAAGAAAACCTAAAGTTCTACTACTACTCCATCCTACAACATAGAAGAAATATCATGGTCAAGATGCAGGTAGAGCTTTCTGGATTTCCTATGTTGTGGAGACAGAGCTGGGAGCCCAATATATCAAATGAACAAATAACTTGTAAGGCATAGCAAACCAAGAGAGTTACCCAGAGTTTTACATAGAGATCCATAGAGAGTCCCACTTAAATATTCAGTTGCGTACTAATAAAGGAATACATATGACAAATAATCAAGGCTGGGAAAAATATCAAATCCCGAAAAAACTAGAGGATTCAGTGTCTGATCCAATATAATCAACCTGATTTCAGTTTATTTTGTTCATTAGAGAAAGCTCATGTAATAATTGTCTTTCTCTGGCTGGCTTATTTCACTTAACATAATAATCTCCAGGTCCATTCATGCCATCACAGAAGGCAGAATTTCCTTATTTTTTATGACCATATAGTATTTCATTGTGTAAATGTACCAAAGAATTTTTAAAATTAATCTACTGATGTGCACTTAGGACGTTTCCAGACCTTGGCTCCTGTAAATAAGACTTGAATGGAAATAGGGATGTATATATTCTTTCATATTGGTATTTCAAAAATTTTAGGCTATATTCCCAGAAGTGGGTTTCCTGGGTTAAAAGGCCTTTGCATTTTACAATTTTTAAGGAAACCCCATACTGTTTTCCACAGTGGCTGCACCAGTCTGCATTCCCACTAGCAGTGCACTGAAGTGCCCTTGTTTTCACATCCTCACAAGCACTTGTTGTTTATTAATTTATTGATGGTAGTCATTCTGGCAGGTATAAGGTGATATTATGTTTTGTGGCTTTTATTATTTTCAATTAGATTTTTACATACAGGAAGAGAGAGAGAGAGAGAGAGAGAGAGAGAGAGAGAGAGAGAGAGAGAGAGAGAGATTGCTAGGAATATCACATACAAGATACCCAATCATAGGCACATCCACCAAACACAGTTATAATAAGTGTTTATTTTGAGTTTAGAGTAAATGAAATTTTAAATGGGAAAGCCATCTTAATTTGTATGATAAGCATTATCATGTGTGGTAATTATGCCTGATGCATAATGTCCATGCAACATGTAGTTTTCCAATTACCACAGAAACCCAATATGCCTCATCTCAATGTGATTTTTTATTCTACTGACCAGCACCCTGTAGAATTCATGAAGATGTGCATCAGCATCAGTCATTTATGGAGGCACCAGGCTGTAGTCAGGCAGCAGGAGAAAATGCATCGTCCTCTGAATATTTCACCTGTGTCTCCTCACCATCCAAGCTTCCCCATCATGGTGAGGATCTAAACTTGGTTAAGAGCTGCAGCTCAGTTGCTCAGCCCAGTATCTACTGACTTCACTTTCACATCAAAAACAGGAAAGGGATTCAGGGCAAACAGACTAATACTAAGGCTCTGTAGGGACAGGTAGAGAGTATGCCTTCAACACAGGGCAAGGTGGCTCAGCACACATTTCCAACATAACAGCACTGGGACAGCTGTGGCTGAAGTAGTGGACAGTGCTGATATGTGTTTGAAAACTTACTCAGAACCTGCCCCTCAGGTGAGGACACGCTGATATCCTCTTCACACACTCACACATCTGTACTCCTTCATACCAGGTAACCCTCCATTTATCCTTTTAACTTTTTTTCTCTCAAATACACAGGCCTGCATTCCACACCTGTCTTCCCTTTCTCTAGTAGCATTATCTAGGTACACTCTTACCTTGATTTTTTCACTCTCACCAATTACACACTAAATATATAAATAATTTACATGCAATCACACAGATAATGTTTTAAATTCCTCCTCTAGGGCAAACACTTGAAAACTCATCTGCCTTAAAAGAAATGAACTTTGATCTCTTATATTTATAATCCATAAGCCATTTCAGCCACCAAGACTTTTATCATTCCCTGTTACCAATATAAAAATACTCATAGGATATGTCCCAGAACATACATATACCTACACACAAAGATACATACAATGCCAACTCCTCATAATTATACCATGTAAAGATCTCAAACACAGCATGCCACACACATTGTTACACCATGTAAACACCTCAAGTGAGACATTCCATCACACAGAGCATTCTGAAATATCACACATAGACGTACTTTCACTCTACATGTTCCCATATTGCATGCCATCTTACCTCCCTCAGCCCTCACACACACATTCTAATTTTCTAATTTTTGAAGCTTTTTTTCCTAGGATTCCATCAATTAAGACAATATGTTTCCTTTCTTGGGAAACGTAATATGCATGTGTCCACCTCAGCATGGAAATGGAAGATCATGTCTTGGAACAGGAGGTTTGTATGGTGATGCCTGTTAGTGGCCCATGTAATTACCATTCTTTTTAATTGTATAAATGTAATCTCATGATGAAAACTACCTTCAAAGGGAATTGATAACTCTAATGTAATTGTATGTCCAAGTAGAAAGGACATAAAAGTCTCTGTTTCATTGAAAAATAACCCTTTTTATGCACCCTCAGTCACCCATGACACATATTGACACAATGCTTATTTATGTGCATTAGTATTTTCATTGGAACCATTTTATACTTCCATGAAGAGAGAGCTGTGTGTGTTCACTAAACATGTCACATAGCAGAATCTCATTGTTTGTTTAATGAGATACACAGATAATAAGCATGGACCACATCTGAATTATTTTTATTTAATTGCTCAGGTAAGTTGAATTTAAGGGAGGATACTTTATAGCACAGACACAAGGCAATGGTCCTAACTCAAGGCTAGAAAGCATGGAAGGCCTTTCCTTCAGACACTTTATCCTCCATCTCTTCTAAAGGCAGGCTAACTGGTGCTGGGAAGGAAGGACCATTGAATAGTACACAAAGTTGGTGGGGATGTAGAAAGAACCCAGAATTGAGCTAAGTGATCCTGCCCATTAATCAACACAAGGCTTCTCAATGCAAAAATTTAAACATTTCTGCATCATCTTCAATGTGATCATCAGAGGAAGTAATGCATTCCAAGGGAAAATACTGAAAACGATTAGAGCGTGTGCAAGGTGTTCAGTGGAGAACAGTGTTTTATTTGAGGAAATATTATGAAAGGATTCAAATGGATGGCTTTTGATCAGAGAAAAATGGAAGAGTCAGACAAGGACATGTTATGTTATAGTGAAGTATTAATAACTTAAAACAACACAAGTGGTAGGATACTCAAGACTGAACTTGATGTGGATTACAGAGATACCGAGTTGAAGATCACATCAGATCCATATCTTTTCATAGGCAATGTTTTACATTCACAACCATCCCTTATCAATTGCACTGTACTCACTCTCTCCACCCTTCATTGCCTTATAGTCTTCCATATGCATCTATATTCTCCTTGGTCTCTTGTCTTTACCAAACAAGGAGTTATAATTTATCTGAGTCCTAATACACTAGATGAGCATTTGCTTTTAAATTTCATTAAACTGAAGTGCACAATATATACTTTTTGTCTGATTACTTTCTCTCATCGTTATATTTGTGTGATTTATTCACATTGCATGTGATGCTCGTTTGCTCATTCTATATACCGTTGCATGAATATAATTTCTTTATTGATTATTCCTTTATGAGCATTTAGGTTGCTATGAGTCTGTGATTACTTCAAAAGCTGATGTTCTGAACATTCTATTACATATTTTTTTTCAATATGGACACATTTGTGACTGTTGAATGCTTAAGAGTTATTCTGCTAAGCCAGATTTTCCATATTCATTTTTAGTTCCTTCATAACTCAATTTTTCACACTTTATATTCTAATGTATTCACATATTACTGCACAGATTATTTAAACACACTTCTCCTCATCCTCTGCCATCTTTTTTAAAGGCCAGGTATTCTTTCTTTTACACATCTTGATTTTCACATCCTCACATTCTTTAATCATGTCCTTGAATTTTGCATACACTAATTCTACCAATCTCACAGAGAATATTATCAGTAATAACATACCATACCTAAACTACATGACATATTAAAGATACAGAAAAAATCCATAATGATAGGAAACACAATCTACATACATAAACATGTAAGGAACTAACACAGAGTCACAGACTATACATACTACCTCATTCACACAAAACTCATCTCATATTCAGATTTGCAAAGTACAAATCACACATTATTCAATCTTAACCCAGTTTTGACCAACAAATTAACGTAAACACCAAGAACGTTACAGTAACTATATCATACTGCTAAAAATGGAAATAATATATTCACTATACACATAAGATACGATGATAATTTTAAACAGTTAAATAATGAACATTGAGCTTTGTTAACAATTAAAAAGGAATGGTGATATAACAATAAGCAGTTAATTTCTTTAAAAATAAAAATTTATCTTTTTAAACTTCGTTATTTATTACTCAATATAGATATCAATAAAAATAGATACAAATGTATGCAGAATGTTTCTTAAAACTTGTAGCATGTATTCCCTATTGGTACAAATTTTGATTAGAAAATAGAGTTGATATCCATCTTGTAGTTCCTGCATACTGTCATTCTTGTGTTGTTCTAACATTTTGATAATCCATGTAGATCACTAAAAAAAATCACATACAAAACACACACTCACATTGATATCCACCAAACTCACCATTTAATGTGTCTACTTATAGTTTGGAATAAATGGAATTTTAAATGGAAAATGTACTTAATTTCTGTGAGAGTAATGTCATGTGAAGTGATAATGCCTGACATATAATCTCCACCCCGACATGTAGTTTTTGAATTGACACAGAGCCCTAAAATGCCTCATGACCATGATTTTTGTTATTCCATTGCCCAGGAGCCTACAGCATTCAATAGTATACTCCTCGGCCCGAGTCCCATGTGGAGGCCCCAGGCTGTAGTCAGGCAGTAGGAGAAACTGCACCTTTCTCTGAATATTTCATCTGTGTTTCTCACCATCCAAGCTTCCCTCTTCTAATAAGGATGATAACGAATAAACAAAAATGGGACTTGGGTTTGGACAAGAGATGCAGCTCAGCTGCTCAGCCTATTCTCCACTTAGTTTTCTTTTTTTCTCAAAACCAGGACAGTGCATCAGGGCAGATGCCTGGTACTAAGGCTTCTGCAGAGGGACCAGTAGGGAGTGTGCCTTCCAAGACAGGGCAAATATCTCTACACAAATTTTCAATATAGCAGCAGAGGGACAGCTGCGTTTGGGGTAGTGGGCAAGACTGACATGTGTATGGGAGTTAACTCAGAACCTTCTCCTCAATGAGCACAAACTCGGTTCTTCACACGCTTATATATATGTGCTCCTTCATATAAGCTATCGCCCTATTTCTCTTTCTTTTTGCTTGTTCTCTCAAATACACAGACCTTTATTCCTTATTTCAGAAAGCATTACCTAGATACACCCTTACCTTCATTCCTTCACACAATCATTTTCAGATTCACCCATTTACACACTAATTCCATAAATAGTTCACATCCCCATTATATAGATAACCTGTTTAGGTCAAACACAAAAAGATGTCAATGTCCTGAAGGAAATTAATTTTCTTCTGCTTTGTCTCTAACCATATGGCGAGTCAGCTGCCAGCACTTGAGACCTTCATGAGCTGAACATTCTGAGAGCTCATACACACCTCCTCTAACATTCTCAGACTCTCAATCTCATAGTAATACATGGTACGACTCTTACACTGCTCACATGTGCTATCATAACACATAACAAACATACACACAGTTAATATCGCCTTTTAGCAACATCAAAAAACATCGCCTTTTAGCAACATCAAAAAACAGTTCCCAGATATGCCCCAGAATATACATACAACTCCAAAAGTACATACATATAATGCTACATCCTCATTCCCACATAGTTATACCATATAAATACCTCAGATAAAGCACATTACAACCAGAATTCTGAAATATCACATACAGATGTACTTTACTTCACCTCCTCACGTAGATCATGGCCATTATAACTCCTACAGCAGTCACACACCCATTCTGATTTTTGTAATGTTTGAAATTTTCTTTCCTAGGAATCAAAGAGAGACCTGTACCTGACGACTTGGTACAAACAGAGACTTCCTCTGACTATTCAGATACCTCCAATTCTTCACATGCAGCTAGTAACGAGGAGCCTGGGCTCATGAAAATTTATTATATGCGTGTACAAATGAGGAGGGGTGTGGCTGTCTTGTGCCATTCAGAGGAAGGCTGGGAGTCTCCCTCAAAAAGGATCAAAATGGAAGAAATGACCTATACAGCGGAGGTCCATAAAAATGTCTCCCGCTCTCAAATGTCTTGGAAGAATGCCCTAAATGACCCTGAGCCCAGCGTAGAGAGTCCAGCCCAAGAGAAAAGGGAGAAGGTTGGCCGTCAGGCAGAAGCTCCCACCCCGGTGGTGTATCACAGGATCCCGTTGTGGAGGCCCCTGGACAGCGGGTTCAGGTGCCTGGCCTGCTGCCGCGTCTTTTCTAGCCTGGAGGTCCTTCGGCAGCATGTGGAGCATGGGGTCGAGGTGGGCTTCAGCTGCCATGTGTTTCATCGAGCCATGGCTCGTCTGAAGGACAAAATGCTTAAGAGGAAAAACAGGAAATTAATCAAGGCAAGGTTAAGTTGCCAGGAGGAAAAGCATTTTGACTAAATAGACTGTTTTTCAGCCCCTAAAAGATAGGAAGTGAAGCAGGTTAGACTCCCCTGAGGAGGAATCACTCCCTGCAACAGACACAGTATCCAACCTTTTTTCCATTTCTAGCACCGCCATCTCTGAGACCACACCACCAATCTGAGCAGACAGCCCCGTTTAATATTAAGACTGAGGGACCAGAAGGCAGAACACACCATCCCAGATACTGCCTTACCCTCTCTCCTACTTTATTTATTATACCCATACATAGAGCAGCCATAAATTCATGCTTGATGCAAAAGAGTGTAGTCAGTAATGACTTAATAGTACAGATCCTAATACCCCTCCTTATAGCACCAAATTCCAGATTTCCATGAAATTGGTCTTTTTAAACAATTTTTCATATTTTTCTAAATCCATTTATTTAAATGAAGACACACCTCTTTCCAACATCTCCCTATTTGGCTTGAAGACAGATACTATTCAGATAAAATAAGGTACTTCACCGATGGAACAAAATGCAACTATAATCCACCCATTATCTTCTACTGTGGACACACAGATGCCTAGTCACTTCTTACACATACATATTCATGGGGGAAGGATGGAGCACAAAATGAATAGTTTCAAAATCTTCTTAAATGTATGATATGCAAGTGTCCAAAGTGTCATAGTGAATATTTAAGCTTAATAACTTTAGAAGGGTAAAAGCTACCAACCTGTGAAAACAATTTGCATGTTTAATTATTTGCATGTTTTTACACTTATTTAACTTCACTCATTTTCAAAGATCATTTTTAATGTTTGTGCTCTGGCATCTGCAGAGGCTCATACACAAACAAAAATAAAATTTAAAAAGTTATTTAAGACTCACAAAACTATATAAGAGAAGGGTCATCAAAATAGTCCCCCTTTTACATAAAAAATTTAATATTTTTTAGTGTTTATCCTTCTGAATTTATTAAAGCTTAAAACTGCACTACGACACTTTGTATAGCTGCATATACACATATTATCTTGAAACTATTCAAGTCTCCATCCTTCCCCATGAAAATGCATGTATAAGAATTGTATATGCACCTGTTTGTCCACAAGTTCAAAGAAGCTAAAAGATTGTAGTTCCTGTTGGTTTCATCTGACTAGTATTTTTTTTCTTCTTCTTTTGAAAAGAGGATCTATTTTCTGGCCAAATATGTGGGTATATCATTACTTCTCTACCTGCCTTTCATCAATGGACCTAGATATAAACATCCATTCTTGAACAATCTGTACTGATAAATTGGAAAATTAAAACAGAAGACACAGAGATTGAGGGGTGGTGGTGGTGTGGTGGTGAGTTATCCTTTGTCTGCAACTCCAACTCCAATTTAGACTTCCTTCAATTCATCTCTTTTGAAAGACCCGGCTGTTTTAATTGTGACTTTAAGTCACTAAGCCTTCGTATTAAGTCTTCAGTAAGTTCTTGATCTTTTTCCTCAATTAGCCTAATCCCTTTATTGTTGTTTGTAACCTAATGTTCCTTAATTGATGCAAACTATAGCTTCAACGTGCTCATTTTTCCATTTTAATATTTCAAATTATATAACTGAAAAAGTAACAAAGTATATTCCACTGTTTTTATACTGAAACAGCAAGGGACATACAAACAAAAAGTAAAATTTAAAAAATTATTTAAAATTCACAAAGCTATACAGGAGACGGGCCATCAAAATAGTTCCCCTTTTACATAAAAATGTTCATAGTTTATAGTAGTCAGTATATATAGTTGATTAATTAGGAAGTCCTTCAAGTAGATACAGTATCAAATCTTTTTATCTACCACTAGCTTCTCTAAACCATACCAGCAATATGAGCAGACAGCCCCTTTTTATACCACCTACCACTTTCCTGAGGGAGAAAAAGGCAGAAGAGGAAGAAGGAAGATATTGCCTTATACACTATCCACCTTTATTATAACCCCCATATATATCGTGCAAGAATATATATTTGCTGCAAAAGAGCATAAAACTATAATTTTGATAATACACGTTGTAATTTCCATGAAAGTGGTCTTTGTTAATATAACGTGTATTGGAGTATAACATGTAATTGCAAATTAACATTTATCTGTTCCACTGGGGATTTTGTTAAATGGGAAAAGTAAATAAAATTTCTTATATGCTACCAATTCCATTTTGGACATTTACTATTTATTCTTATTTTCTATGTCATGGCTAATAATTCTAATATCTACATCTATTAAGTTGTGTTTTCCCCATTTGTCTAAAAAATGCATGTGCTAGTATATATCCTTTTAAGATTCAAAATCCTCCCTCTGTTTGTTTTCTTTTCTTCCTCATTACAGTATACTTACTATTAAGCATACTGTAAAATATCTTTTTTAAAAAGTCTAGCACTTTCTACAGTGGCTGCTACAGAGTGATTGCGGCATCTAAATTTACGTTTTGTGTAATAAGGATTGATTTTAATTTTCTACAGCTCAAAAACTGAGTTCCCTGTCAAATATTTTCCCATATTACTATGCTGTGCCTTTGTTTTAAATTCTTGGTAATTTTTATATTGTACTAGAAGCGAAATTACATAGCCCTATCCACCTACCTGCCTTACTGTGCTCACAGTCCTGCCCACCTTCACATGCCCTGCCCACCCACCCACTGCCCCACGGCCCCGACACCACAGGACCCCAGAGCTGCTCCTGCTGCGGGTGCCATGAGACCCATCAATGCACCTCCTCGTGACTAGCTGTTTGGTTGTGGCATTATGGCATTACATCCACGGGCTTTATATATATATATATATATATATATATATATATATATATATATATATTCATAGAACAGTATGTTTTGAAGGTTTTACAGATTGAATAACTTAGAAACATTGTCTTATTTTTTTATTCTTAAAATTGAAAATTCAAAGAACTCATCAATGCTCAAACAAAAATAGTTATTTTAAAACATTGTTATTGATTTGAATAAGAAGAGGGATAGAGAGATAGAAACCTCAATGATGAGAGAGAATCATGGATCTGCTTCCTACTGCATTCCCCTTACTAAGGATCTAGTCTGCCACCAGGGCATGTGCCTGGACCGGGAATCACACTGTAACCCCCTGATTCATAGGTCCACGTCCAAACACTGAGCCACCCTTGCCAGGCAGAAATGATTTTTTTGGTACTTTTTATTGAATTTATTGCATTGGCATTGTTAATAAAATGATACATGTTTCAAGTGTTCTATAACTCAATAAAACATCATCTGCATAATGTATCACCTGGACTAAAGTCACTTTTGTCACCATTTATCCCATCTTTGCCCACTTCCATCTCTCCATTAAGTATTCACTTAATTTCATGCAGCCCTGCAAGTCCTCAGCTGTCAGTTTGTTATATGCAGCTCTGCTTCTGTTTCCATTATTTGTTCACTAGATTCCACATATGAGTGAAATCATATGGCATTTATCTTTCTCTAAAGGACTTATTTCATGTAGTATGTAATCATTTCCATTCATGTTGCAAAAGGTAATATTTTCTTCCTTTGTACACCTGAGTGGTATTCCATGGTGTACCACAGGTTTTTTTATTCACTCATCTGCTGATGGGCAATGAGGCTGTTTCCAAATCTTAGCTATTGTAAAATGTGCTTCTGAACATAGGGGTGCATATATATACTTTCTGATTGTTGTTTCAAATTTCTATGTATATATTCATAGAAGTGAGATTACTAGGTCAAATGGGTGTTCCATTTTTAATTTTTTGAGGAAATTCCATAGTGCTTTATACAGTGGCTGCACCAGTCTACATTCTCACCACCAGTGCACATGGGTACTTTTCTTCACATCCTTGCTAACACTTGTCATTTGTTGATTTATTGATGATAGCCATTCTGACAGGTGTGAAATGATATCTCAGTCATTTTAATTTGCATCTCTCAGTGATTTTGAGCATTTTTTCTTTGTCTCATGTCATTCTCTATGTCCACTTTATATAAGTGTCTATAAGGTCCTTTGCCCATTTTTTGATTGGGTTGTTCATCTTCCTTTTGTTAAGCTGTCTGATTTCCCTATAAATTTTGGAGATTCAACTCTTATCAGATTCACATCTGCAAATACGTCCTTCCATGCAATACACTTTTTTGTTTTTTGATGGTGTCTTTTCCTATGAAGAAGTTTTTTATTTTTATGTAGTCCCATTTATTTATTTTCTCCTTCGTTTCCATTGTCCTAGGAGATATGTCAGTAAACATATTGCTATGAGCTATAAATATTTTGTTGCCTATGCATTCTTCTAAGATTTTTATGGTTTTCCATCTTACATTTAAGTCTTTTATATATTTTGATTTATTGTATATTGTGTAATTTGTTGGTTCAGTTTCATTTTTTTTTTTTTGGTAAATATCTGTTCAATTTCCCCAATACCATTTATTGAAGAGATTGTCTTGACTTCATTGTATGATCTTGCATGCTTCATCAAATATCAATTGAGCATACTACTGTGGGTCTATTGCCAGATTCTCTGTCCTGTTTCATTGGTGTGTATGTCTGTTCTTGCACAATACCTGGAAGTTTTGAGAACAGTGCCTTTGTAATATCACTTTATGCCTGGTCTTGTCATCCCTTTTACTCTGTTCTTTTGTCTCAAGATTACTGCAGCTATTCTGATTTTTTTATTCTATACTAGTGGCCCAGTGCATCAATTCATGCATAGTTGGGGTCCCGAGGGTTGGAGGTGGGGGCTGGGATGGATTGGCAATTGGCCCTCCTGGCAGGCAGTGGAACACACTCCAGATCCATCCTGCTGATATTAGCACTGGGGGATGGGAGCTATCTGGTGGCTGCTTTTATATCCTTTCTTTCTTGTGGAGCATCTAGGGAGGGGAAGTGGCTGCCATTCCTGAGGCTGACTTCCAGGAGGCCAGCAGTGATGTTGGGATCTTGCCAGAGGCGCTGGTCCATTGGTGCTTGGCCCATTCTCTAGAGATTGGACCTGCAGGACTGCTGAGGGAGTGAGTGGCTACCACCAGGCTGGTGGGCCACTGAGAAGGGTCGGTCAGCTGAGTCGTGCTCCCGCTGTGGGAGCACACTGAGCATCATTTCTGCATTGAACCTTGGCCCTCTGGTGATTAGTGTGCATCACAGTGACTGGTCAACTGGTCATTTCAGTTATTTCAGTCATCCATTCCTAATGGTTGTTTAGGCTTTTATATATATATATACTAGTAGCCCCGCACATGAACCTGTGTGCCAGTATTTCACCAGTAGCTTGTTGTCCCCCTCCAGTAGCTCTCCACTTAATACATCGCCCACTTGTAGCTCCCTCCTACCCCCCTATCTCCCCTCATAGCTTGGTGCTCTGTCCCCCTCCTGTAGCTCTCCGCTGCCCTTTTGTAGCTTGCTGCCCCAACCTCCTGCTGATCAGTGATCCAGTCCTTACACAGTCCATTGTTTCGCTTCGCAGCATAATGATCATTTGTATTACATCTGTAGGATACATTTATGAAGAGTTTGCTATGGTCTGTGAAATATGCTGTTGGTATTTTAATGGGGATTGCATTGAATATATAGATTGTTTAGAGTAGTATGGACATTTTGATGATGATTCTTCCATTTGTTTATATCTTTCTCTATCTCTTTTTTCAATGTCCTATAGTTTTCTGAGTATGGGTCTTTTACCTCCTTATTTAAGTTTATTGCTAGGTATCTTAAATTTTTTTGTTGCAATGGTGAATGGGATTTTTATTTTTTGTTTATCTTTCTGTGAATTCATTGTTGGTGTTTAAAAATGTCATATATTTCTTGGTGTTAATTTTGTATCCTGCTACATTGCAAATACATTTATTAAATCAATTAGTTTTTTGATGGAGACTTTAGGGTTTTCTATGTACAACATTATGTCATCTGTGAATAATGACAGTTTAACTTCTTATTCAATTTAGATGTCTTTTATTTCTTCTTCTTTTCTAATCACTATGGCTAGTCCTTCTAGTACTATGTTGAAAGGAGTGGTGAAAGTGTGCATCTCTGTTTTGTTCCTGTTCTCAGGGGAAATGGTTTTAGTTTTTGCCAAATGTGATGATGTTGGCTATAGATTTGTCATATAAGGCCTTTATTTTGCTGAAGTATGAGTCCTCAATTTCCACTCTGCTAAGAGTTTTAGTCAAGAAAGGGTGTTGGACTTTGTCAAATGTTTTGTTTTGTTTTCTGCACCAATGATATGCTTATGTTATTTTTTTTAGTCAATTTGTTTTTGTAATGTACCGTGTTAATTGATTTGCAGATATTGTATCATTCTTGCATCCCTGGAATAAACCCCACTTTGTCATGGTATATTATCTTTCTAATGTAATGCTAGCTCCAATTTGCTAGAATTTTGTTAAATATTTTAACACCTATGTTCATCAGGAATATTGGCCTGTAATTCTATTTCTTGACACTATCTTTACCTGGTTTTGGGATTAGGATAATGCTGTATCCAAATAGAGAGCTTAGAAGATTTTGGAATAGTCTGAGAAGGATAGGTTTTAGTTCTTCTTTGAATGTTTGGTGAAACTCCCTTGTGAAGTCATGTGGCCCAGGGCTTTTGTTTGCTGGAAGTTTTTTGATTACTCTTTCAATTTCATTAGTATTTATTGGTCTATTCAGGTTTTTTATTCTTCCTGATTGAGTTTTGAAAGTTTTTACTTTTCTGGGAATATGTCCATTTTATCAAGGTTGTCCAGTGTTAGAGTTGTTTGTATTATTTTTTTACAATCTTTTATTTGTCTGTGAGTCAGCTGTTACTTCACTTCTTTCATTTCTGATTTTGTTTTTTTAAGGTCCTTTCTCTTTGCCTCTTGATGAACTTGGCTAAATATTCATCAATCCTGTTTATCCTTTCAAAGAAGCTGGTTTTATTGATTTTTTGGTATTGGTTTAAGTTGTAGAGTTAGATAACTTATTACCAGTTATTTTTGTGGTGTGTGTGTGTGTGTGTGTGTGTGTGTGTTTTTAAAGTAGGCTTGTAATGCTATGAACTTCCCTCTAAGGTACTGCTTTCACATAGATTTTAGATTGTTGTGTTTTCATTGTCATTTGTTTCCAAGATTGTTTATTTCTTCTTTGATCTCTTTGATAACTCAATCATTGTTTATTGTTTTTGTTATAGTTTATTTCTAATTTTATGCCATTGTGACATGAGAAGATGCTTGGTATGTTTTCAATCTTCTTGAAATTGAAGAGACTTTGGCTGTTTCTCAATATGTAGTCTATCTTTGAAAATGCCCCATTTCCACTTGAGAAGAATGTATATTCTGTAACTTTGGGGTGAAATGCTCTGAAGATGTCAATTAAGTCCTTCTGATCTAGTAAATCATCTAGGATTGCTGTTTCTTTGCTGTTTTTTTGTTTAGAGGATTTATCTAGTACTGTCAATGATGTATTAAAGTCCCATACTATGATTGTATTGGTAACTATCTCTCCCTTGATATCTTCCAGAAGTGTTTTTTATGTATTTGTGTGCTCTTGCATTGGGTACATTTATGTTTACCAAAGTTATATAATCTTGTTGCATCAATCCCTTTAGTATTACAATGTGGCCTTTCTTATATCTTTTCTGGTCTTCACTTTGAGGTCTATTTTGTCAGATATAAGTATTGCTACATTGCTACCTCAGCTTTTTTTTTTTTTTCATTTGCCTGAAAAATATTTTCCCCACCTTCACTTTCAGTCTGTGTGAGTCCCTTGTTCTGAGGTGGGTTTCTTGTATACAGCATATGTATGGGTCATGTTTTCTTACCTATTAAGCCACTGAATGTCTTTTGATTGGCACATTTAATCCATGTATGTTATTATTGATAGGTAGTTATTTGTAGCTATTTTATTCTTCATGCCTGTGTTCCTTCTTCCCTTTATGTGTCTTCTTTTTACAATAGTCCCTTTGGCAATTTTTGCATTGCTGGCTTGATAGTGATAAACTCCATTAGGCTTTTTTTGTCTGGAAAGTTTCTTATTGCCCCTTCAATTTTCAATGATAGCCTTCCTGGATAGAGTATTTTTGGATTTATTCCCTTGCTTTGCATCATTTCGTATACTTCATTCCATTCTCTTATGGCCTGATATGTTTCTGTTCAGAAATCACTTAATTTAGTGGATGATCTCTTGTAGGTAACTTTCTGTTTCTCTCTTGCAGCCCTTAAGATTATCTCTTTGTCATTAACATTTGCCATTGTAATTAAGACATGCTTTGGTATGGGTCTTTTGGATTCATCTTGTTTAAGACTCAGCTATTATGTGACTTTTTTCTTCCCCAAATCAGGGAAGTTTTCTGTCATTATTTCCTCAAATAGGTTTTCTAATCCTCTTCTTGCCCTTCTAGTGCTTCTATTATATAGATGTTGCTTTATTTCATGTTATCCCAAAGCTACCTTAATCTCTCCCCTTGCTTTCTATTTTTTCTCAGATTGCTGTTCAGATTGGGTGTTTCCATTTTTAAATCAACTCCTCTAACTCACTGATTTAGTCCTTTGCTTCTTCTAGTGTACTGTTGAAATGTTTTATTGTGTTCTTTATTGTTGCTGTATAATTTTTCATTTACTCTTGAATGTTGCATATGTTGTTGATTTTCTCATCTAGCCAGTTTAGGAACTATATGACCCTTATTCTGAATTCTTTTTCTAACATATTGATTGCCTCCATTTTATTTATTTCCTTTTCTAGTGATTCTTCCTTTTCTAGGGTTGTTTTTTTCTTTCTCCATATTTGCTGTATCTTTCTGGCTCTGGGCTCCTGCATGGGTCCAAAGGGTTGAAGCCTTTAGCAGTCCAATGATTCAGGACTTGATAACCGGGGGGGTGGGCTGAGTCTTCTTTCAGGTTTACACCTTTATTGTCTCTGCTCTGAGTTGTACTCTCTTTTCTCAAGGTTCCGGTCCCTTAGTTGTCCCTTTTTCATGGTTGTCATGGGTGTGTGTATAGTTCCTCTGATTTACAACTCCCTGTGAAGGGCCAGAGCCTTCTGGTATGCAAGTCACTGTGTGGCCCCTGCACTCAAGGCAGGAATGTACCCTAGGTCCCTCTGGCAGTGCACTTGCAGTTTGGTCCTGTGAACTGTGGCTGGGCACACCAGGTTGTACCAGTAGCTCTGTTCTGAGTCAGGGGGTAGGGCATATGCCGGCTGATAGCATTGTCTGTGCTGGGGGTAGGGCTTGCACTGGTCAAAGGCTCTGCCTCTGTCAGTGTTGGGGACATAGCACACACTGACCAAAGGCTCTGTTTGTGCTGGTGGTGGGGTATGGGCTGGGTGAGGGCTCTGTTCTGGGTCTAGGGATGGAACAGGGTAGGGTTTAGGGTACCCCTGGCTTACACTCACAGTGTGGGGACCTGAAGTGTGGGAACCTTGGATGCTGGGTTTAGGCTCTGGTAAGGAGGCACAGCTTGGGAGATCTGTCTGCCGTGCACTCACTGCAGACTTCCAGGACCTGCATTGTGATACCAGGCTGATCACTGCCGGGCACAATGGTGGTTCCATGAGAGTTATAGTGGCCAAGTGGCTCCCTGCACTGGTCTAGGAATGGCATCTGACGTTGGTCTAAATGTAGGTGTGACAGCCCTCCTGGCCTTCATTTCTACAAGGTGGTGTGGGTTCTGAGAAAAAGCTAAACTGGCCTGGGGCCCTATCAGCCCCCACCCTCCTCTAGGAGAGTCCAATCTGCCAGATCCTGGGACTCCTGAATTATCCATCTGTCCCTCATTCACCCACATACACACTACATATGTCCACACACATCACTCTAACTCTTTTAGTCTGTCACACATTCTCCCTCCCTGCTGTCCTGTTGGCTGCCATGTTCTGAGAGTCTGTTTTTAAGTTTTTTAAATTATTTTAATGGTTGCATTTTAATGTTGTAATTAAGCTCTGGCTATAATTAATTACTTTCTTTTAATTATGGAAAACATCCTTACATGATAGGTTCATCTGTCCTAAAGTCTATTTCATGTTTTAGAAATAAATATATATTTATACTTCAGGAAACAATAAAAAATGGCTTATCTCAAAATGCTACAAAGCACTTTTACATGATGACTGCCTTGTTATTTTATTGAACAATGTTTCTATTTTTGTTTAGTTTTCCCAATAAACTTTAATAGTGTTATATGGGTAAGTGAACATATTAAAAGGAACATTCAACTTTTCTAGAAACCAAATTTTTTTTGTTAGGCTAAATATGGAAATAAACATACTCTTTTTCATTGATTGATTTTAGAGAGAGGAAGAGAGAGAGAGAGAGATTTGTTGTCTCACTTATTTATGCATTAACTGTTTGATTCTTTTCTTTATCTTTCTATATATCTATAGTTTTATTGATTGCAGAGAGGAAGGGAGATAAAACATCAATGACGAGACAATCATTGATTGACTGCCCCCTTCATGTCACCTACTGGAGATGCAGCCTGCAATTTAGGCATGTGTCCTGAATAGAATCAAACCTTGACCTCCCAGTTCATAGGTCCGCACTCAAACACTGAGCCACGCCAGCAGGCCCGTTGGTTTTTTCATGTATGTGCCCTGACCAGGGATCAAGTCCACAACCCTGTCATATGGAGATGATGCTTTAACCAATGGAACTATCCAGACAGGCCTGGAAATTAATATACTCAATAGTCCCTTTAGTTTCATCACCAGACCTAAGGGGTTAGCAGCTACAGAATGTACACAAATAACCTTGGTAACTGGCCATGTAGAGGAGGTAAAAAAGACAGCTTTCCATGGTATTGATGCATTGAAGGCAGAATTAGTGCCATTTTGGTGTTTATTTACCCAGTGTTTTGCATTTAGCAAATATTCAATAAATACTGATGAACCAACTGAACAAAGAAATGGAAGAAATCACAGCTTTTTGTTTCTCCATAGATGGACTATACCACAGATTAGATTTCATAGATTTTAAAAACAACATTCTCCAGCATTTTGTTTTGTGTTCTGTGTGGAAATGACATAGAAAATGACATATAAAATGTGGTCTCAAAATCTTACATAGAGCGATATGACATAAATACTTGCAAACTTCAGATCTGGCCATTGTGGCTTAGTGATTGTGTGCTAACCTATGAACCAGGAGGCCACCATTTGATTCCAGGTACAGGAGTACTCAGGTTGCAGGCTTTATCCCCAGTGGTGTGTGTGCTGAAGGAAGATGATCAATGATTTTCTCTCATCATCTAGGTTTCTATCTCTCTCTCCCCCACCCTTCCTCTCTAAAATCAACAAAAATATATTTAAAACAAAATACTTGCAATCTTCTATAGTCCTCCCATCCTTTTTAAAATTATCTATTTAGAAATTATGAAAAGTAATTGTAGAAATATTACTTGGAGCGTACAGTTTATGCCAAATTTGAAACTGTCCTTGATATGAAAACTCATAAGTCTGAGTGATCAGTTCAAATTGGATTGACAATAGAAGCTTTTAAAGAATCAGTAATGTATTACTAGTTTGAGGAATAGATATAGTGAGTCTAGACTCTAGACTCTAAAGGAAGAAAACAGGGAATTCCATCTGTTTAATGGAATAGTAATCAAAAGTATCATGTTAGTGAATCAGTTCTCTTTTGTGATCTTTAATAAATCAGTTCAGGGAATGGAGTACTCATTGATAAAGCTAAAGATAAGGATAGAAACAAATTAGGTTGAACCTTAAAATAAAGATTATGAAATAGTAAGTTCTTATATTTGATTTTGCTTTGAAAACAATATATGTTGAAATTCTATTATAGTTACCAGACATTGTGCCCAAATTTATTTTTGTTGTTGTTGTTTTTTAATTTAATTATATTTCTTTAATTCTCACCTGAGGCTATGTTCCTTTTTAATTTAAATTCTTTATTGTTGAAAGTAGTACATATTGTGTTGCCTTGTTCCTTCTTCCTTTCTTGCTATTTTCTTAAATAGTTTATGCTCAATTTTCTTTCAAAAGTAGGCCCAGTAGCAGAGTATTAGCATTGTATCTTTAAGAATAAAAAGAATATTATAGAAAAGAGTTGGAATCTATAAGAAATATGTTACACAGAGGTGAAAATCGGCCCTGCCAAAATACATATAATTCAGAACAGAAGCTCAGCATATGTGATACAGCAATATCAGTAATGCTAAGGTCATAGAAAAAAAATCAAAGGTAAGGAAAATAAGAAAAGTATTTCATTTAAAGATTATGTTAATTTTCAATTTGGAGAACAAAATGATCATTTGAAACAAAGTAATTATGAGCCTATTAGTTTTTCATGCATTGTTTTAACTATCAGTAATAACCTGACAGAAAAGAAAAAGGAAAATTAATGTTAACAATTACATGTCAACAACGGACTAAATGTCTAGGGTATTTAACTTTTAAATAACTAGCTAATAAAATCCAGTCACCTTGGACAAATTCATTAATAGTCTCAGCTATCCCAAAAGAAAATGTCATATACAGCAATTAGTTTTCATGTCCTTTCCCTTAAACAGTAGTAATACAAAAAAGGCCATAGAACATTTTTCTCATTGCTCCTTCTTTATGAGCATATGTCTAAAATTTACTTGTATATAAAAAAATGATGTAAAATATTTTCCAAAATTTATGTTTTTTTTATTTTTACTAAAATAGGTCTTAGAAAATTCCAGTTGTCATTAATCTTTCAAAAAATCCTAGCAAATTGTTGTTACAATTTATATGGTCATCATAAAATAATGTATATGATGTCAGTCAATGTGGAAATCCACAATGAATCAAGTGATTGATTTAAATTCTGTTTAAAATTTGTATTGATGAAATTAAGATGTAGGCTTAAATTTTTGACATCTGAATTGCCACATCTTTCTCTCATATTCCTCGTTCAAGGTTAGTCTACTATGGCATCAAACCTCAGCGTCACTCACCTGTTATTCTAACTCTTGTACTAATTCTTGTTTTCCATTAACATGTGCTTGTTTACAAGTTATTCATTCTACTGGATTAGATCTTTCCTTCTACAGTTTCATAGTATTTGGATTAAACTTCTCTACATTCTCAAACTGTTGTCTTATATTGTGTTCAAATATTGTACCACATTCTCTATGTTAGGATTGCTTGTGTAAGATCTTATGTCTATACTTATATTGTAAAACCTGCTTAGGATAAAAAACAAACAAACAAAAAACAACATAGCTTTTCTTTTTTAAAAATTTCCAATTATTTATATAAAAATGGCAAATAAATAAATCATTTATTTATTTTTTTCCTTTTAAGTTTAATCTATTAATGTCTTTGGTATTACTAAGAGTAGAATTGCTTCAGTATATTGCAAAAGGCACAATTTGTAACTTCTTTATGTATGCATATTTTTGTTAAAATGGCTCTCCCATTTATCAAAAATATAAGCTACATGAGGTCAGAGGCCATGTTATCTTTTCACCCTTGCTTAACTTTTCACCTTAAATGTCATAAAATATATTTTCTTCTTGGTGCAGAACCTTATAATTAGTTATTAAATTTAGTTAAAAATAAGTATATATTTTTAAAAAGCAGAGACAGACTCAAGTTTCTGAGGGAGTGAAGAGATCAGAAATAACAAGATGATTATAGCCAGTGTTGTAATAGAGATTCCAGGGCCAAGCACAACACATTTTCTGGCACATAGTCCATCATTAACTGTGTAATCGAAGGAAAGAAAGAAGGGCAGAAGGATGGTAGAAAGGAAGAGAGTAAAGCAGAGAGGGGAGAACTTTTCTTATCTTGACATTCACAAACCACAGAAAGTTAAATTTACCAACTATGTCATTCTTCATATATTGATTTCATAGAGGAAGGGAGAGAGAAAGAGAGACAGAACAATCACTGATGAGAGAGAATCATTGAATGGCTGTCTCCTGCATGTTCTCCCAATGAGGACTGAGCCCAAAACCAAGGCATGTGACCTGAACCGGAATTGAATCCTGACCATCTGGTTCATAGATTGAGGCTCAACCACTGAAATCCACTGGCCGGGCTCAATGATATCATTCTTGCATGTGATTTTGCCTCAGAAATATGATATCCTATCTAATATAATAGTAATATACAAATTGACCACACTTCCCCTACACCAACAAGCCATGCCCACCAGCCATGCCCACCAGCCATGCCCACCAGCCACACCCACCAACCAGTCAGGAGCAAATATGCAAATAAACCCCAACCAAGATGGCTGCGGCCACTGAGAGCAGGAGGGAGGCTTGGGTTTCCCAAGCAATGGAGGAAGCCAAGTTTTCCACCTGCCCTTGCCTGCCCAGGCCACCGCTCAATGCTACAAAGTTTCAATTATAGAATACCAACAGAAATGGCAGCATCCACAGAGGTGGAAAAAGCAAAGGCTAGGGTTGCCCTGGCGATGGAGGAAGCCAAGCTTCTGCAGCTCTGGCTGGCCATGACCTCCACTCTAGGCTACAAAATTTCAATTATTGAAGGTAAATAAACTCAAACAGAAATGGCTGTCACCACAGCGCAAGCAGAAGGCTTGGCTCGGTTCCAGGCTACAAAGTTTCGAATGTAGAGCATAAATAAATCCCAGATACCAGGGCCTCCTCTTGGGTCACTGGGGGGCATGGCTGTTCCTGCAAACCACCACAGGCCCCTCACCCAGGCTGCTCCATGCTTCAACAGAACCCCACCCAGATCCAGGAGAACCTTCAGGGAAAACCAGGTGGCCCCACCCCTGCACCAGGCCTCTATCCTATCTAATAAAAGAGTATCATGCAAATTGACCATCACTCCAACATATAAGAGGGCTGCTCCCATGTGGTTAAAGATCCTGCTCCCATATGAACAAAAGATGGCCACCACAGGATGGTCAGCAGGGGAGGGCAGTTGGAAGGGACCAGTCCTGTAAGGGAGGGAAGTTGGGGGAGATCAAGCCTGCAGGGGAGGACAGTTAAGGGTGACCAGGCCGGCAGAGGAGGGAAGTTGGGGGCATACAGGCTGGCAGGGGAACAGTTATACATCAATCAAGCTGACAGGGGAATGGTTAGGGGCAATCAGGAAGGCAGGCAGGCAGGCAGGCAAGCAGTTAGGAGCCAGCAGTCTTGAATTGTGAGAAGGATGTCTGACTGGCAGTCAGCTATCCCTCAAGGGATCCCAGACTGGAGAGGGTGCAAGATTGGCTGAGGGACAACGCCCCCCTCTGTGCATGATTTTCATGCACCAGGCCTCTAGTTTACACATAAACATTAAAGTTTGCATAACATTTAAGAAATTGTAAATTTACTAGCTTGACTATCCTAAACCTACAATCTCCAAGCCAACTAAATCTTTCTCAGTATTAAAATTAATGTTTTCTTTTATTCCACAGACAATAACATCTTTATTTAAAATTATTTCAAGGTAATTTTAATCTCTAATAAACTTCAAAACATATCCTTTATTGGTATAGCAAGTTAATTTTGTAAGCATGCATTCTCACAGCATTGTACCTGGCCTTGCTCAAGGTAATAAAAATTCAAAGAAAGGAAGACAAAAGTACCCATTCTCAAGAATCTCATGTCTATTTAGGTTCCTATTAAGTGGTTGTTATTGCACATTTTTTCTCCTTTCTCTTCTTCCTTTTTTTATTCCCCACTTCTCTCTCTTACTTCTCACCCATCTCTTTCTCCTGCTTTCTCATGGGCTTGGGACAATATAATTGCTGATAATGTGAGAATTAGATACCTCTATCAAATATTAGTAGTTTCAGCCTCATAGTCTTATTTGCAGCAAAAATCTGTAGCTGTAGCAGATTGCAAATTATTCTACTCAAATATTTAAAGCATTAGTTATCTAAAAGTTTTCAAGTGCTATAGGTCCTAAAATATTAACATGTTTAGATTACAAGTGACCAAAGAGAGGCCCTGTTTATTGTCATCTTAAAAGGATCTCAGCGAAAGCTCAAGGGTATATATACATGTATATCCCCATCTTCTTGTTGTGCTCAGATTTATATGCAAAGCTCCTATTAGCATTAATGGAAGTTATACATATACATAAATGATTATTTTTTATATTTACTCAGGGCTACCTCTTTCCAATGCTTTCTATCATAACTAAGGTTCAATAAAGGCTTTTAAGCTGTGTTTCCACAGCCAAAGGAATTTGGAATATTTACTAAATCCAAAGCTTTCAGAAATATTCATCACAAGCTACAATCATCCAAGTCAGTATATATGTTTTAATTCTCTAATTTATGTCACGGGTTTTTTTGGGGGGGGCTATTTTTCTTCTTTCAACTCCTATTTAATTTGCATATATATATATATATATATATGATTTCAAATGTAAATGAAATATTTTTGTTTGCATATTCATGAAAAAAAACTGTATAAGTTTTCATTTCCCTAAATATTTGAGATGCCCTTGCTATTTACTATTCCTTGTAGTTAATACAAGGAAGAGCCGCATTATGTATGATCTGAATGTTTGTGATCTTCCCAATTCACATGTTGAATCCCATCTGCCAAAATGATACTATTAGGAAGTGAATTTTTAGGAGGTGCTTCAGTTATGATTGTGGAACCTTGATAAGTGGGATTAATGCCATGCAAGGAGGCTCCAGAGAGTTCTCTAGGCCGTTCCACCATGTGAGAGCCAGATGATTCCACAACCTGGAAAAGGTGTCTCACCAGAACAGACTATGTTGGCACCCTGATCTCCAACTTCCAAAATGCTTAGCTGTGAGAAATAACTTGTTCATAACACTTGTCCAAGGGCCAGCAGTGTTTTGTCATAGAATCTAAATGGATTGACAAGTCCTTGGACACCACCTGGAAGCTATAAGTTGTGCTCTTTGAAGTAGTGACCTGGGTCTTCTAATGTTGGGAGTCAAAACCAGAGTTTAAAGTAGTTGCCACCCAAGCAGCTGGACTAATAGAGCCCTGAGAAATCTTGCCCCTATGCTTCATTTGAGCACTATAAATGAATAAAAATAGTATATTCTCAAGTTGACATAGAGCATAAATCTTACAATTTTTGTGCCCATAAAAGAGTCAAATATATACAGGGGGAATTAAAATATATAGTAAATAGTTGAACCAGAGTATATTTTTATGAGAATCACTTAAATTGTTCATCCTAGTGTCCTTGGAATTAAAGGAAATTGGTATACTTTAGTTGTTTTGAGTTCCTGTTTTTTATCTGCTGCTGTCTTTGCTTTGTAAATGCACAGGAACTCTTCATTGATCTCTTTTTCCTCTTTGGTCAGTGTTACTTAGAGCAGAGGAGGTGCTGAGAAGACTTGACTGAGAAGTAGTAGACATGATGTAATTGTTGCAATGCTCTTTCTCATATCTGTTCCTATAGTGTTACCCACACTGCCCACTATTTGAAGTCTCTGACATGCATCACTAATTAGAAAATCCAGAGTAGAATTGAGAAAAAAAATAAACACTGCAATATTCCCTCTTAGTTTTATGAGTCCTACAATATATGAATTCACGTCACAATAGTTTTTCAAGTATATGTCCATTCTAAAGTCTTATGTAGGCATTGAATGTTTGATGTAATGTGAGACTAAGAAATAATATACCTTACAATGTTTGTTATCAAAGTTAAAACAAAATATTTTATAAAATATTTTTAAAACTGAGAGAGTGATTATGAGATAGTAATTTGAATGAAAATCTTTTATAACCATAAAAATGTCATTTATGATATCTTAATTTAACATGCAATGTAGGTTTTTATTCTCTATGAGCAAATATATATGAGAACTGTCATAGTTTATCACCAGTACTTGTTTTCCAAAACTTAATTTTGCATATTAATAATAACTTACACACAAGATATTGAACTTCTAATATTTCAGGTACTGTTTTAAGAGCATTAAAATATATTGAATTGTTTAACATTCACAAAAGCTTAATGATTAGGTACTATTTTCATCTCCATCCCCCTTTTTCTGTTTTGGAAATGTAAGCACAGAGATATTGAGTGATTTCCCCCATTCAAATCACACAGCAGACTTAGAATGAATACCAAATATAATAACTCTAAAGTTATTGCTTTTACTAGGTCAGCAACATTCACTATTCATCTATCACAGAAAAAATTTAAGAACAGTATTAAAAAGACTGGTACAGCAATAGTAGGAAGTGCTGAATTTAATATACAAAAGACCAAAAAGAAACTTTATGAAATGTATACCCATCACCAATTATAATTTATTCAAAGAGACTTCACATCATTTCAGAAGAAAATCTATATTTTCTTCACATGTACCTGATTTTGTGCACCAATATAATTTACAGAAGGGCAAATGATTTTGAAGCCTTTGATATAAGGAAGACAGTCTGGTAGTCAGTCTAATTGATATGCTTTGCTTTGTTGAAGCATCAGCCCAATGCTCCAAGTAATTTTCTGACTATTATATTTCATAGGAAAAAAAAATTAAGGTTCTCAGAGGTTAATCAAGGGCGTTTCAAGGTAATTCACCAGTTACCATGGTATTGAGTTTCAAATCTAGGTCATTCTAACTCCATAAAGTCAGTTTAGAAGTTCTACCATGATCAGAGGTAGACTGGAAGGTCTTATAGCTCTGTCTCTAAACTCACTTCTTACCACACTAGTCAATTTATGATAAAATAAGAGTTCTATCTTTTATCTAATAAAATTGTATTTCTTTTTATGAAACTTCTACTTGATGATAGACTTTAATTGTCACTTTCTCTGTTAGAATGTGAGCTGTAAAAGGATAATAACTTTTTGTTTTTGTTGTTTAAGGAAAAGGTACATGAATAGCAACTAAAGAAACTTGTATTAAGGCAAGAAATACATCAGTGATTATTTTAAGATAGAAACTACCAAAGAAAGCTTAATACATGGTTGCAACTTCAAGGGCAACTTTAGTGTTCTAGTTGATGTCTTCTTGGAAAAGCTTTTTAAGTTTTCTTTAAAAATATTTTAATGTTTTACATTAAAATGATTGCATTACCACTAATCAATTACATTTCATGCAATAGAATAAGTAAAGACATTAGGTATAGGGATGGCAAGTATTAAATTTCCAGAAAGATAATGATATGCTTTGCATTTTTACTTTGCATCTCATAGAAACAATAATAATCTATACTAATAAAAACCCAGATGGCCCTTGTGTCATCACAAGATGGCCACCCCCACATCATTCCAAGATGATGGTCCTACATCATCACAAGATAGCCACCACCCAATGACTGCCACAAGATGGTCAGCAGGGGAGGGCAGTTGTGGGTGATCAGTGCTGCAGGGAGGGCAGTTGAGGGTGATTGGGCCTGAAGTGGAGAGCAGTTGAGGGCAACTAGGGTGTCCGGAGAGGGCATTTGGGGGAAAACAGGCCAGCAGGGGAGGGCAGTTGTGGTGATTAGGCCAGTTAGGCATCAATCAGGCTGGCAGGGGAGTGGTTAGGGTGTGATCAGGCTGACAGGCAGAAGCAGTTAGGGGCAATCAGGAAGGCAGGCAGGCAAGCAGTTGGGAGTCAACAGTCCTGGATTATGAGTGGGAAGTCCAACTGCCTATTTAGGCCTGATCCCTTGAGGGGTCCCAGATTGGAGAAGGTGCAGGCTGGGCTGAAGGACCCCCCCCCTCCTTGGGTATGAATTTCATGCACCAGGCCTCTAATGATTATATGTATGCTTGTTTTTTCTAGATCCTAAGGCAACCACAGAAAGACTAGCCTGATGATTCAGGTATATTTAAGATGCTGCCAGATACGTCAATTTGTGACAATGCGCTGTTGATGGGGCTTTTGAGGAACTCAATTAATTTTGATCCTCCAATTGCTGTTAACCTACTGGATTTTATAGGTATGTGGTTGCAAGGCAGTTTATTTTCAATAAAATAAAGTTTCCATAAAACTGTAGGCGAAGAGAATAGAAAGAGTTCACCATAAAACATCACAAACTTTGCTGTTTTTAAATCTAATTTGCAATTTCCTGATAACATATGACATGAGAATCTTTTCAAATACACATTTGCCAACTGTATATCTTTTCTGGAAAGATGTCTGTTCAAATCTGTGCCCCATTTTTAATTATATTGTTTGTTTTCTAATTATTGAGTTTTAAGATGACTTTGTATATTTTGGTTAACACTCTTTTATGAAATTTATTTTGCAAATATTTTCTCAAATTCTATAGCTTTTCTTTTCTATCTCTCAGTGGTGCTTTTCAAAGGGTAGAATGTTTTAGTTTTAATGAAATTAAATTTACCAATTTTTCTTTTAAAAACTGGTATTGTTTCAAAAACAACATTGCCAAATGAAACATCACCTAGATTCCACTATCTTTTAGACATTTTATAGTTTTACATTTTTATTTAGGTTTGTGATCCATTTTAAATTATTTTCATGTGTGACAGATATAAGAGCTTTGAGTAGGTTATTACTATTATTATTTTGGCCAGAGATGCTTTTAAACAATTCAAATATCATTATAAACATCATTTATCACTTTTTAATTTTCACACACACACACACACACACACACACACACACACACACATCATTGTTAGATTACATAATATCTCATAAGTACTTCTGCCAAACCTCTATCTTTGCATTCCATTCCTATGGGGCCTTGTTTAGTTCTTATAAAGGTACATATTCCTGAGTACTATAGGTCCTTTGCCCCACATGATAAATATTTTTCAATGTCTACCTTTTTGGTTATATAAATCTTATGTAAGGTAGCAGAAAAATTATTTGTCATGGAAACATTTTATCAGATTTTTGTTTGTGCCTGTCTAATTTATTCAAATATTCAAGTGCTTCTCATAAACCCTCCTGGCCCTCTCTCCATATATTACCTAAAAAAAAAAAATAATATGCAAATTGACCATACCTTCACTATACCCACAAGCCATGCCCACAAGCCAATCAGAGTGAGTATGCAAATTAACCCACCCAATATGGCAGTTAATTTGCATATATATGCAGAAGACAGTGTAGAAAAAAGCCAAGCACTGCAGAAGAGAACAAAGCTGTGGAGAAGCAAGCAAGTGGGGTGGGGGAGAAGGGAGGGAGCAAGGCAGCAGAGACTGGAGAGAGGCAATGGAAATGGGAGCGAGGCAGGGCAGATAGGAGTGAGAAAGGCAGCAGAGATAGGAGAGAGCGAGGTAATGGAGAAGCAAGCGAGGTAGCAGAGAAGAGAGGGAGCTTTGCTCAAGCCGTCAGGATGCTCTATTTTTGTAGGAATCTTCCTGCAACAGGTCTCTAGTATAGACACACACACACACACACACACACACACACACACACACCCTGAGTGGCCAGATTATTATGATCACTCCATCAGTACTTCATTGGACCACCTTTTGCCTTCAATACTGCAGCAATTTTTCTTGGCATTGACTCCATGAGATGTTGAAAGGTGATGTGAGGGATATGACACCATGCCTGATGAATAACAATGTCCAGTTCTATGAGATTTGATGGTTGTGGAACCAGCTACCTGATGGCTCTTTTAACTTTGTCCCACAGATGCTCAATTGGATTGAGATCTGGTGCTGGTGGGGGCTACCTAAGCAAGGTAAAGTCTCCCTCATGTTCTTGAAACCACTCCTGCACAATACGAGCACCATGGCATGACACATTGTTTTGTTGCAAGAAGCCATCTCCATTGGGGTAAGCCATCAACATGTTTAGAATGAACTTGATATCAATGATACTTCGGTATGTTGTTGTGCTATTCAGACATTGTTCTACACAAATTAGAGGGCCCTAATCATGCCAGGGATACATGACCCAAACCATAACACCATCTGCATGATGCAACTGGAAATGTGATTCATTAGACATCATGACTTTTTTTCCACTGCTCGACTGTCCAATCCTTGTGTTCCTGTGTGAATTGGAGACATTTTATATTGGTAACTGCAGACAGTAAAGGTGTTTGAACTGGCCTTTGGCTTCCATATCCCATATGATGCAGTGTATGGCTAATTTGCCTACAAATATCAGGTAGTCATAATAATCTGACCACTCAGTGTGTGTGTGTGTGTGTGTGTGTGTGTGTGTGTGTGTGTGTGTATTGTAACCAGTTATAATGTGACATTTATTTATATGGTTTGTCCATTAATTTCCCTTGCTCCCACTAGAAGATAAGAAGCCTGAGTCCATAAATTTTGTTTGTGGTTTAGTGTTTCATTTTATTGCTTGTACCATTATATTGTTTCAGTGTAAGGTATGTAATATTTTGTTAAAAATGTTGTTTTTATTAAAAAATTAATAGCTGAGAAGGCCCTTGGTTCCCTTCTGTAGTCAGTGTAAATGTCTTTTTCTTATGAAGGTATTCTATTATCTTTCAAAGTAAATGTAATTTCTAATGTACACTCTCTTAAGTGCAATTAACTTTCTTCAAGACATGTAACACATCAAAGACAGTTATCTGTAGTTTGTGTTGTAGTTTAATGTCTATTGAGGCCAATGTGCACCTTGGTCGAATTTAGTAATCAAAGTTCCATTAGAACAGGACCAAATAGATGCAGTGATCCAGAATAACTGGCTATAATTGCTTAGCACAATGCCCAGTACATACAGGACAGTAGATATACATACATACATATAAATCAGTGTGTGTATGTGTGTACACACACACACACACACACACACACACACACATATAATAAAAAAGTAATATGCAAATTGATAAATATATATATATAATAAAAAGTAATATGCAAATTGACTATCACTCCAACACACAAGATGGCTGCTTCCATGTGTTGAAAGATGGCTGCCCCCATCGGGACACAAGATTGCTGCCACAAGATGGCCAGCAGGGGAGGGCAGTAGAGAGAGACCAGGCTAGCAGAGAAGGGAAGTTAGGGGCGACCAGGCCTGCAAGGGAGGGCAATTAAGGGCAATCAGGCTGTCAGGGAAGAGGTTAGGCAGGGTAATTAAGGGCAATCAGGCTGTCAGGGGAGTGGTTAGGGGGTGATTAGGCTGGCAGGCAGAAGCTGTTACGGGCAATTAGGAAGGCAGGCAGGCGAGCAGTTGGGAGCTAGCAGTCCTGGATTTTGAGAGGAATGTCTGACTGCCTGTGTAGGCCCAGTAGGATTGGGCCTAATTGGCCAGTCAGACATCCCTTGAGAGGTCCCATATTGTAGAGGCTGTTGGCTGGGCTAAGAGACATGCAACCTGTGCATGAATTTCGTGCACCAGGCCTCTAGTATGTGTGTGTGTGTGTGTGTGTGTGTGTGTGTGTGTGTGTGTGTGTGGCTGGAATGTGTAGAAAAATATAAAAGAGTAAAGGAAGAAATAAGGATCAAGGAAAGGTCAGAAACATACATTAATTCATCAGAACCAAATTTAATTATCTCTTTATCTAATACTAGCTGCATGTCCTTAGGCAATTTTCCTAATATATTTGATCTTGTCTTCAAAATATTATTAACAATTAACTTATTTATTTAATGTCAGATATCAGGTGTTAGATTCCTCTTATCTCTTTTTACTTGCAATACTTATTTTAAGAAATCTTCTGCATACTCTATTTTCATCAACAACTTTTTTCTTCCATTTTACAAGATACATCTCAAAACATTATTATACTGCTGATTTCCAAATTGAACTACTAACCACATCATATTCTATATTAACTCTTCTATTTAAAGCAAATGATCATATTACTAGTAGATGCATAATATAGCAGAGTGAAATATGGTTCAATTTTTGTCAAGGGCAGGAAAGGAGAAAGAAAGAGCCTTGGCAAATTTGCACCCTCCACAGAAGCACAGTTTTATTGTTGTTGTTTTTTGGGAGGAGGGGGTTACATCCTGGCATTATGGACAGATGTGATAAAATAATAAATGCACAGACACTAATGCCAATAAGGGACATGACATACAAGAGTTATCTTACTATTTTAATTAGGCTTTTTAATCAAATCCAATTTCAGGGTATTGGAACTGTGTCCTCATGGTTCCAAATATACATTTATCCCTGTCTTTAATTCTGGTAAACCTTTGAACTCTAAATACTTTCCCCACTACTCTCTCTCTCTCTCTGTGTCTCTCTGTGTCTCTCTCTGTCTATCTCTCTGTCTCTGTCTCTTTGTCTCTCTGTCTCTCTCTTTTTCACACACACACACACACACACACACACACACTCCTTTTCCAAAAGCATGAATCCATGTTATATTTTAAAATATATTTTATTAATCTTTTACAGAGAATGAAGAGGGATACAGATTTAGAAGCATCGATGAGAAATATCAATCAGCTGCCTCCTGCACACTCCCTATTTGGGATGTGCCCCCAACCAAGGGTCCCAGAACAGAACCTGGGACCCTTGAGTCTGCAGGCCTACATGAATTCATGCAGGGCAGCATGAATCCACTTTAGATAATCTCAACAACCCAATAAAAAGTTAAATACAGTAGTTTAGAGATTTTTCTAAAGGATAAGATTATCATAGTGAATTAGTATGAGGAATAGACAAGAAACAGAACAAGTAGGGAATTAGTTGAAATAAGAGACAGGCTTAGAAAAGCTCTGCACCTGCCTGGTTATCTTAAAACTGTAGTGATATCTAGATGGAGCTATCAACTTCAGTCTCCACTGCATCCTTTTCTGAATTGCTACATAGAAACCATTTTTCAACTATAGGGAGTTTCACGCTTTCTATTTTTCACTTGGGTGAAAATTCACTACTCCAAAACAGCAATGCACAGGTTCTAAAACTATTTCTGGTCCATATGATTGTGAATGTATCCATGAATCACACATGCCCCCTAGTATATGCATATTATTTTACTAGAAACATTTAAATATAGGTAAATCAGAAGCAGAAATACAAGGAATTCTAATTAGAAATATGGGTCACTATCTGTCACACAGAGTAACATATTTAACTATTGAGTTCAATCTGATAGAGCAACTTTATAATTTAGAATTGCCTTACACTCTTATGGGAGAGAGTTTTGTAGGTAAGAGCTGTTGTGTGGGTAATTGCTGTAGTTGAGGAAACAGTAATAAAAATGTCACCATCATGCTAAACTTGATAAAAAGAAATGAGTGAATTATCTTAGTTTTCAGATGAAGTAAGCATTTGAGGATACCATAGCATCACATTATTATAATATTTTTATTAGTAGTAGCAATTAAGAATAAGTCATGCTCTTTGTAATAATGAATGAATGTGAGAAAATTACTACTGAGTCTGAATACTTGACTAAAATATTTAAATAGTTACAAAGAATTTGATTCAAGAGGATTACTTAATAAGTGATTCTTTAATTTTGAATGTATATTCTTCAATCCATTTAAACATAGCTTTAAAATATTGTATCAATATGGAAAATATGTAATAACTAGATTTTTTAAAATTTTACTATTTAGTAGGGTCACAACACTATTAAATATTTCCAGGTTATTCATTCAAGTATAATTTATGTTCAAAATGAGCAGATAACTCATCTAGAGGCAGACGTTTCTATAGTACAGAAACTCCATGTTTCTGATTTGACATCTGTATTCTTTTATTGATTATTGTAAGAGTTATACAGCTGCCATAGTCATCAAACCTCAACTCAGGTTTAAGATTATATAAATGAATACAGATAAAAATGTTATAAAATGTGTACAGATAGAAAAGAGAAAATCAAACTTTATGTCACTTATTAAAGTATAAAGTAAAAAAAATAACTGATGTTGTAACTTTTACAGTCACAGTGAAGGAATAAAAATGAGTGAAGTGATACTGAGAAACAATGGCCTTGCAAAGCCTTGTACTTATACTCTAAAAGAATAAATAATGCAAAATTTCTAGGGGCAAATAGTAGTAACTGAGAGACTAAAGGTATCTGAAACAGAACAAATTCTAAGGTACTAATCTCTACTTCACCTTTAAAAAACACACAAATTTATTAATTAAATATAAACTTTAAGGATTTGAATTTTATTTATTTGGTCATAATACATGGTTTCATTTAATTTAAATTTACCCCTAAGAATATTTTATAAAAATTCCTCTGACTGTTAAATAGCTAACACATAAATAACTTCTTTAGTAAACAAATGTAAATACACAAGGAAAAAGAAAGGTATTAAGTACTTTTCAAAATAAATAGTGAAAGGATACAACATTTAATATATCAGCAGACTAATTTTCAGAATTAAAGTCTACTGAAAATAGTGCATTTACCAGAGGGACAGAGTTAGGAAGTAAAATAGTGAGTAATGAGACCAAATGATCTTGTCTAAGGTAGAATGGCACTAAACATTGCATTTCTTACTGTTCATTGTAGATTGAATATCAATTAAGATAGAACAAAAAGTGTTATATTAGCTTGTAAAATGTGATTCTGTTCAGATAAGTAAAAGGAAGAGCACCCACCTTTTCTTTTCAAATATAATATATAATTTCAAAGAGATATCATGATGCATACACTTCACAGAGTCAACTGAAAGTTTAACACAGTAATGTAATCTGAAAGAAGATTGGATTAGCAGCCTTTTAAAATAATTGCCTTTATTCTTGATCAGTATGACTCAATTGGTTGAGCATTGTCCTACAAACAGAAAGATTGTCAGTTTGACTTCCACTCAAGGCACATCAGCCAGGTTGCAGGCTCCATCCCCATTAGGGGATTTGCAGGAGGCAGTTTTGCTCTCATATCAATAGTTCTTTCTCCCTCTCTCTTCTTTTCTCTCTAAAAATTAATTTGTTAAAATGAAATTGGTGTAAATGAATTAAAAATAAACATCACAACAGTAATTGATTATAATTACACAATTATGTTTAAATCACTGTACTAAATTATTTATATGCATTATCTAACTTAATTCTCAAGCACACTTTGTGTTGTATTGTACTTTGAGGTCTTTCTTTTCATTGTCACTGTTTTTCATATGAGAAATCTGTTAGAAAATTTGAGTAAATGACCTGATGTTCACAATATTTGAACCTAAATCGCACGAATCCAAAGGCATTTCATATTTTTTAAATAGCATATACTGTTTTATAAAAATTTAAGACTTATATAAATGTTTAATAGAGTATCTTATACCTTAAAATTCTGCTTTTCAGAAACAATGAAAACTAATAGTTTGTTTTAACAATCCAGTAATTTAATATGCTACCTATCTTCCCCTCAACAAAGTCAGCACTCTGTTTTATGTGTCAGTGTACCAGAATGTTCTATTATAGTCAATTTTAATTATCCTATATAATAAAAGCCCAGTGACCGAATGGTGGAACAACCAAAAAGACTGGTTGACCAGTTGCTATGATATACACTGACCACCAGAGGACAGGTGTTCAATGCAGGAGCTGCCCCCTGGTGGTCAGTGCACTGCCGCAGTGGGAGTGCCACTCAGCTGCCTGGGATGAGCAGCTTCTCCTGGGAGCAGTCACTCAGAAGACAGATCCACAGCTGCTCGGGTGACCTGAATGTGTGTTTGCTCCCACAGCAGATTTATCCCCACAGGCCACGCCCCCCACCAGTGCACAAATCTTGTGCACTGGGCCTTTAGTATTACTATATTTGTAGAATGCAGTTTTTTTAAGATTAAAAAAATACTTATTTTGAAATATAAGGTCTCAGAGATTTTACTAAAATAGACTTTGTTTTTCAATATTTGTCTTTTTTCTTTCCTGGCTTTCAATTTCCTTAGTTCTATATTTTAAACTTATAGCATGTACTGTGATTTTGTGCTTGTTCAGTTTAATTTTATCATTTGGTAATTTTTTTTATCTCTTTATCAGATAAGTTGTATAATTGAAAATGTCTTCATATTTCTTAAGTTAATTAAATTCCCCCCATTCAATTCTATATATTTAACTTAATGTATTCTGGAAATGAATATTAGCATAGGAAAGACAAGTTTGGAATGATACTATACCTTTACTAAAGTCCTGGTGCAAGAATTCATACACCAGTGGGGTCCCTCATCCTGGCCTACGGAATTGGAGAAAAACCAGCTCTCTGACATCCCCTGAGGGATCTCAGGTTGTGAGAGGGGTCAGGCCAGGCTGAGAAACTCCACTGGTGTACAATCAGGGCCAGGGAGGGATGTGGGAGGTTGGCTAGCTGGGGAGGGCCTGTGGGAGGGCTCTAAGGCATGTCCAGTCCATTTCACTCAGTCCTGATAGGCCAGATCCCAGCAGCACGCTAACTTACCAGTTTGAGTCTTTGCTCCCTGGTGGTCAGTGTATGTCATAGCGAGTGGTTGAATGGCCTGAGCATATCATTAGCATATTATTCTTTGATTGATTGAATGGATGACCAGACACTTAGCATGTTGAGCTTTTATTATGTAGGATACCTTGTAGGTATCTAGATACTTTTATTAGTTTTTATTATAATTGAAATTTGTTAATTTTATCAATATATTTTGAATATAAATCAATCTTTATGAAATATGTTGGTGCAATAAATATTTAATTTGATAATTTTATTCAATATAGTTCAGTTTTTTCATTGTTTTCTATTTAAGGATCACCTATTATATGCATGTTGAAGTTTTTTGGCCATCTTTATGTTATCTCATGCGATGCAGTTTAGCATAAAAGTTAAAAATATATACTCAGATGAAAGCCAGATTAGGTTTTTGTGACAGCTCCATAATTTTATTGCTGTGACCATAGGTTAATTTAGTTAATATATTTGTGCTCAGTTGATGCACTGAGATTATCTACTGTAAGGGGAAATGATAGGATGATTTTCCTCAGAAGATTTTTTGATGATTAAATAAGTTAATATACGTAAAGTGTTTAGAACATAGCCAAGAATATAGTCATTAGTATGTACATTTTTAGTTATTATTACCACTCTGGTTAACCATTGATTTTCTCTGTAATGACTTTTATTCTCTCATAATTTTGTATTTTATTTATTTCTCCAAATATTTTCTAACCAATTATTGATATGTGATGTTTTTATTATTGTTTTTAATTTGTTGAGATATACCAGAACAATGAGCATTTTCTTCCTTTTGTTTTATAGCTTTTATTTCAACTCTTGTTACTTCTTCTGGTTAGGCTACTTGTAAAAACAGTTATTTTTTCATTAATTTATTTTAGATTGTTAAAAAATATTTTTATGTTTTCAATCTGAAACTAACAATTTACCAATAATATTGAATTATTGTCTCCTTTAAATGCTACTTTAATATTGTGAATGTCTTCTTATAGCTACAAACTTATTCAAATTTGAATTAGGCATTTAAATTTGTATTTTTATTTGTGCAGTTCTAGACTAGTGATGAGTAGAGATCACTGATTCATCACCTGCTCTGCTGTTGAAAGAAAACAGATAACTTTCACAAAAGTTTTGTGCGGCTCACTTTTATGCCTTTTAATTCACAAAATTTTTGTTTAGGTAATTAGGGATTTCTTTAGTAAATCTCAAGTGACTCAAGATAGCAGCCTAGAAAAAAAAGGAGATTTTTATCTTTTATTTTTCTCTATGTATTATTTTTTTTATAATCTCTCTTTTAGCAATCTTTAGATTTTGGGATGAGTATCACTCCTGGTTTCATTATGTCTTCAACTTAACTTTCTGATGAGAAACAAGACATTAAAGGAAAACTAAATCACAACATATAAACCTAGTCATCATAGTTTTATAAAGAATTTTCTAAATATTTTTTTTTCAAAAAGACCCTCTGGACCCTCATATCATAAGTTCTCTAATTCTAATATTCTGCTTAACACTGAAAAATAACTTCAAGCAGGATAATAATTCTTTCAATCAATACAAATGCATATTTTACTATGTAGCTTCTTTTTTATCATTGTCAAGGATTTTAAGTATAGGAGTTGTGTAAACATGCCTTGAATCCATCATATTTTATGAGTTGCTTAAAACATTGTGTTTTATTAAAAAAAATACCAGAAAGCAAGATTTTCAAATATGTAAATAGTATAGGGAATAAAAAACTAAAAGCACTCATTAAAGATATAAACCTACAAATATTTACATAACATTTCAATTGAATCATGCCCTATTATAAATCAAACTAGAGTTCTAGTGCACAAAATTCATGCACAGGGACAGGGGTGTCCCTCAATCCAGCCAGCACCTTCTCCAATCTGGGACTCCTTGAGGTACAACTGCCAGTTTAGGCCCAATTTCTGTGAGGACCCCTTGGGGGATGTCTGAATGGCACTTTAGGCTCAACCCCTGTGTGGGATCGAACCTAAACCAGCTGTCGGACATCCGTCTCACAATCTGGGACCACTGGCTTCTAACTGCTCACCAGTCTGCCTGCCTGATTGCCTCTAACTGCTTCTCCCTGCTAGTCTGATCGCCCCCTAACTGCTCCCCTGCCAGCCTGATTGATGTTTTACTGCTCCCCTGTCATCCTGATCACCCCCAACTGACAACCATCTTTGTGGTGGCCATCTTGCAGTAGCATCTTATGGTGGCATCTTGTAACAATGACATCACACACGAGGGCTTGAGGGCCACCTAGACTTTTATTAGTATTGATATAGATTGAATAAAGGTATAGATGTGTGTGTGGGGGGGTGGGCAATGTACTTATATTCACTCCATGTCTCAGCCTCTGGTAGCAAGACATGTAAAAATTTTATTGGCCAATATGGTTCCGTGTTTGAGCATAAACTCATGAACCAAGAAGTCACTGATTAGATTCCTGCTTGATTATGATTGATCCCCAGTGGGAAGTATGCAGGAGGAAGCCAATCTGTGTTTCTCTCTCATCATTGATGTTTCTATCCTTCTCTTCTCCCTTCCTTTTTCTGAAACCAATAAAAACAGGTTTTTAAAAATATTTATTGGCCATAGAGATATGGACTTAAGTATGTGTAATTTTTATAGTAATTGTATTAGCCAGAATTCTCCAGAAAAAAATGCCACATATAGACATTTCCAAGGTGAGCAATCACAGGATGCAGACACAAGTCTGAGTAGCATAAAGCTCCCAAAGGCTCTTGGACTGTGAGAGGGCAAAGCCAGGCTAAAGGACACCATATACCCTGCACCCTGAGTGCAAGAATTTTGGGCACCAGGCCTCTAATTGTGGTAATAAGAGATTAATGTATGGTTCATATCCAAGGAGTCTGGCTCCTGAGTCTGTATTGTTAATTACTTCACTCTACTGCTTCTACAACATCACCAGGTATCCCTGCAACATTATTGCTAACTGTTTATATTATACTAGAGGTCTGGTGCATGAAATTCATGCACGGGGGGTGTCCCTCAGCCCAGACTGCATCTTCACCAATCTGGGTTGTCTGGCTGCCCATTTAGATTGGGCCTAAATGGGCAGTAGGACATCCCTGTCACAATCCAGGACTGCTGGCTCCCAACTGCTTGCCTGCCTGCCTTCCTGATTGGCCCTAACTGCTTCTGCCTGCCAGCCTGATCACACCCTAATCACTCCCCTGCCATCCAGATTGATGTCTAACTATTTTCATGCCAGCTTGTTTGCCCCCAACATCCCTCTTTTGCTGACCTGGTCAACCCTGACTGCCTTCCTCTGCAGGCTTGACCAGCCCCAACTGCCCTCCCTTGCAGGCCTAGTCCCCCCTAATTGCCCTATTGCCCTTTCCTGCATGCCTGGTCCCTCCCACCACCCTCCCCTGCAGTCCTGGTCATGCATAATTGTCTTTTCTTGCAGGCCTTGTCCCCCACAACTGCTCTTCCCTGCAGGCCTGGGTCCCTCCCCCCCCCCCCCCGACCCAACTGTCTTTTTCTGCAGGCCTGGTCATCCTCAACTTCCCTCTTCTGCTGGTCTGGTTACCTCTAAGTGAGCTCCCCTGCAGGCTTGACCACCCCAAACTGACCTTCCTTATAGGCCTGGTCCCTCTCAACTGCCCTCCCCTGCTGGCCAACTTATGGTGTCTATTTTGTGTCTATATGGGGCAGTCATATTTGATTACATTGGGGCAGCCCTCTTGAATGTTGGAGTGATGGTTAATCTGCATATTACTCTTTTATTAAATAGGATAGAGACCTGGTGCATGGGTGGGGGCCACCTGGTTTGCCCTGAAGGATGTCCTGAATCAGGGTGGAGGTTCCCTTGGGGTAGGGGCGGCCTCAGTGAGGGTGCTGTGATGGTTTGCAGGCCGGCCACACCTCAGGCAACTCAAAAGGAGGGCCTGTGATCTGGGATTTATTAATTTTCTACAATTGAAACTTTATAGCCTGGAGTGGAGCCAAGCCTTCTGTTCGATCAGTAGCAGTAGCCATTTCTGTTGGGATTTATTTATCTTTTATAATTGAAACTTTGTAGCCTGAAGTGGAGGCCTAGGCTGGTAAGGAAGGCAGAAAGCTTGGCTTCCTCCATTGCTGGGGAAATCCAAGCCTCCCTCCTGCTCTGAGTGGCTGCTGCCATCTTGGTTGGATTTATTTGCATCTTCACTCCTGATTGGCTATGGACGTGGCTTGTGGGCTTGGCTTGTGGGTATAGCAGAGGTATGGTCAATTTTCATATTATTCTTTTATTAGTATATTACAAAGCATGTTTTAAATAGCATAAGATAAAAATAAGCAAAAATCAAGATGCCTATATAACGAAACATACGTGCTTACACATACACAACAGGGAAGTGAAAATTATTACCTCAGAGAGAAAATGTCATACACACTGTGAAATTGGTAAAAATTTATAAAGTACAATATCACCAAATGATAGCAAGGATGTTGTAAAGTCAGAATATTTATACACTTTAGACAAAGTTTTAAAATATTATAAATCTTGTAAAAATCTAATTTGGCCTTTCTCTAAAATTATATGTGCCTTTGACATCTGACATCACAATCTCACCCCTCATTATTTGGCCTAAGGAAACTCTTCCATTTGTAGGAATTACTTTCCAATTTTCTCCATAAGATTTCCAATTTAATAAAATTCAGGAGGCTTCCAGAGATACTCCTTTCTGGAGTCTAGAGGACCAGTTGTGGTTTGCTTCCCAGCATGACAGGAACACTGCTACTAGCTTTGCTATTTCCTAATGCAATATTTGGGCATTTGGCTTACTCTGTGTCAGAGAGGCTTCTGGACCCTCATATCATGAGATATCCTCTAAGTCTAATATTCTGCTTAACACTGACAAAAATGCTGGCTTTCTCAACTCTGCTCATGTTCTTTTAAAAATGTTCTTTTTTAACTTATACATACATATGACATCCTATCTACAATAACAAAACCAGTATGTTTGGGGGAAATGGGTGATTTAAAAAAATGCTTGGAAGAGAATATCTAATAATTCCAAGCAACATGCTTATTAATGAAACCACTTTATAGAATATTTAAGTAACTTTTGTGTGGGAAATTTTGTGCATTTCCAGTAACCCTATGTTCTTTTACATTGTTAGTATGAATTAGATGAGAAAATTAAAATGAAGAATGAAAGGGATGGATTTTTACACATAACACAAAGGGAATTAAATGTCATACTTATTGGATTTTATTTTTTATCTACTCAAGAAAAAAGTGGTGACAGTAGAAGAGAATGAAAGAGCACATAATTTGAGATCAGAAGATCAGCCTTCAGTTTCTGCTTTTATGGTTAGGGCATTTCTGAGCTGAAGCCGTAAAATGTTATTATAGAAACCAATTAGATGTGGTGCACATATAAGTTAAAGATATTTAAAAATTAGAAGAACTGTACAGTTATATAAAAAAATGTTCACCAAGTGAGAATATGATTTATACTATGAATGAGCATTTTCTTTTTGTTCAACATTTTATATCTTGTTTTCCTGGGTATAGACTAATAGTAAGACAAAGCTTTAATATATGTATTTTTTAGTTAATGAAAACTTAAAAGTTTGAACAAGGGACATAGAACAGAATTGATTTAATTATGGCATGTGATATACGTAATTAAGAAGTTCAATCTTTCATTACCTGCTTTAAAATATTAAAAATACACAAAAAAGTGATGGATGATAGAAGGAAAGATAGATATGTAATAACATAACCATGCAAACTTCTAGGTAGTGGGGGTGAAAAATACTTATTTCAAACTAGATACTCAGTGCATGAAATTTGTGCATGGGGGAGTGTGTCCCTCAGCCCAGCCTGCACCTTCTCCAATCTGGGACGCCTTGAGAATTGTCCGACTGCCATGTAGGCCCCATTCCACTGGATATCCCTTTCACAATCCAGTACTACTGGCTCCCAACTGCTCGCCTGCCTGCCAGGCTGATTCCCTCTAATTGCTTCTGCCTGCCAGCCTGATCATCCCTTAACCACTCCCTGGCCAGCCTTATTGACACCTAACTGCTCTCCTGCCAACCCGATTGCCCCTAACTGCACTCTCCTGCCTACCTGGTCACCCCTAACTTCATTCCCCTGCAGGCCCTGTCAACTCTAACTTCCCTCCCCTGCTGGCCTGGGTCCCTCACAATTGCCCTTCCCTGCAGATCTGGTCACCCCCAAATGTCCTCCCCTGCAGGCCATCTTGTTACAGGCATCTTGTGTCCACATGGCTGTGGCCATCTTTGACCAGATGAGGGTGGCAATCTTGTGTGTTGGAATGATGGTCAATTTGCATATTATCTCTTTATTATATAGAATTATGTAGCTTTGAAAATGTCATAAAATGTTTTTGGGGAAACAATAAGTAGGACTTAGGAGGGCTGAGATTGCCTTTGTTCTGACTGAGATCCCAAAAGAGAAGAGTTGGAAGAGCAGGCAGTGGGGAGGAGTCTTGACATGGGGGATCTTACTTTTAGGGAGTAGGAAAAAGTAATAAAAATTATGTATGTCTCTTACATTCTTGATTAGCTGGAAAAGATCATAGATATTTTAAACCCTCCTTTGGTGTACACTATGTAGAGAAGTTTTGAACAGTTTAAGTTTATAACTAGGCCTCAGGAACATAAAGGAATATAGAGTGATTCTTTGACATAGAACTTTTGACTTAATTTAAGGTTTTACAGTAATCAATTAATCCATGTTTCTTATATTTTAAAAATAATTTGCCTATTTAAAAGATGCACAGATTTTATGTTTTCACTTATTGCCCACTAAATCATTCTTGCAAATCACAACTGGGCATTTTGCCTATCCTATCTAATAAAAGAGTAATATGCAAACTGACCATACATCCAATCAAGTCATGCCCACAGCCACACCCACCAGCCAATCAGGAGCAAATTATGCAAATTAACCCCAACCAAGATGGCTGCCACCACTGAGAGAAGGAGGGAGGTTTGGGTTTCCCTGGCAATGGAGGAAGCCAAACTTTCCTCCTGCTGTTGCTGGCCTAGGCATCCACTCAATGCTACAAAGTTTCAATTATACAAGATACATAATCCCAACAGAAATGGTGGCAGCCATAGAGCTAGAGAGAGAAGAGGCTAGAGTTGCCAGGGTGATAGAGGAAGCAAAACTTCTGCAGCCCTAGCCTAGGCCTTCACTCTAGGCTACAAAGTTTGGAACAGAAAGGGCTATCGCCACAGAGCGAGCAGAAGGCTTGGCTCTACTCTAGGCTACAAAATTTCAATTGTAGAACATAAATTAATCCCAGATTCCAGGGCCTCCCCTTGGGTCGCTGGGGGTGTGGCTGGCCTGCAAACCACCATAGGCTCTTCGCCCAGGCCGCCCCACACCCCAAGGGAACCCCCACCCTGATCTGGGACACCCTTTAGGGCAAACCAGCCAGTCCCCACCCATGCACTGGGCCTCTAACCTATCTAATAAAAGAGTAATACATAGATTGACCATCACTCCAATACACAAGAAGGCTGCCCCCATGTCATCAAAGATCCTGCCCCCATGTGGATACAAGATGGCCACCAAAGATGGCCAGCAGGGGAGGATAGTGGGAGGTCCTAGGCCAGCAAGGGAGGGCAGTTGTGGGCCATCAGGCCAGCAGGGGAGGGCAGTTGGGAGGGAACATGCCTGCAAGGGAGGGCAGTTTGTAGTGATCAAACCTGCAGGGGAGGGCAATTAGGGGTGACAAGCCTGGCAGAGGAGGGAAGTTGGGGGCAAATAGGCTGGCAGGGGAGCAGTTAGACATCAATCAGGCTGGCAGGGGAGTGGTTAGGGGGTGATCAGGCTGGCAGACAGAAGTGGTTAGGGGCAATCAAGAAGGCAGGTAGGTGAGCAGTTGGGAATCAGCAGTCCTAGATTGTCAGAAGGATGTCTGACTGCCCGTTTAGGCCTGATCCCAATGGGCAGTCAGACATCCTTCAAGGGATCCCAGATTGGTGAGGGTACAGGCTGGGCTTAGAGACAACTCCCCCAACCCCATACATTAATTTCGTGCACTGGGCCTCTAGTAACATATATTAAACTAGAATGTTCATTTACATTTTCTCTAAAATCATAGGTACAGTTACATATCCTGAAAGTAAAAAGGAATGGTAATAAAAAGGGAAAAACTTGGAAAATAATCTGAATAAACAGAAGAAAGGATAAGAGAAAGATAGGAAAAGAAAAAAGGAAGGAAGGGAAGGAGAAAGAAAAAAGAGGACAGAGGGAGAGAAGGAGGAAAGAGATAATAAATAAAATAAAATAAAATAAATGTTAGATTCTTCATAGAATGAATTGAGATGGGAAACTTCAATAATGTTTATGTGGATGAATAATTTAATGATTTAGTGGGTAAATATTATTTCATTTAAGGCTCTAATTTTTTATTGAGGATATTTATCTTTTCTTAGCTTTTTCTTTAACCACACATTTTCCCTTAATTTTTTTTAAACATTGATTTGTATACATCAGGAAAAACTTAACTATTCTACAGTGGTGGGTTAAGGTGATTTTTGTCTATTTCTGGCTGTTGAACATTGACTCATGGCACTTGATATCTCTTTTTTGTTGCCTTATATCCTGAGTTCTAAAGTATCCATAACTATTGTGACTATTCCCTTGTCAAACTCAGGGCTTGGCAAGAGAATAGTCTCAAACCTTGGTAGTTTGACTAGGCCCACTTCCATCATAATAGTTTGGATTCTCTAAAACACCTGAGGCTTGTGCTTCTCAACCTATCCCTAGTTTCGGCTTTTGTTATAAAATCACCTCACTCATCCCCAACACAACACTATTGCAAGTGCATAGGTTTTTAATTCTCAGTGGCCTTCTACATATAAGTGTGATATCATCCCTAGGCCACACGGAGACATGAGTACCTGACAAATATACTCCATTCTTCATGAAACACTGTGATTTTGTTTCTTGCAGAATCTGAAATAAGAAAGATACATGTCCATCTGTTTTTAGTTTTCCACCGTACCTGACGTTCTCATCCTCTCACGTTCCATTTTCACTTTTTAGATTTCTTTTTAAATCCAAAACTTTCTACTCCCTCATAAGCAAGGAAACCTTTATTTCTAAGAAGAATCTAATGATCTCCATAGAGTGATGGAAAATCAATATTGGTTTTATTGTTTGTTTGTTTTCTAAAATAGGAAGTCTACAAATCATAAAAAGTAATTAAAGAAAATATATACAGAAATGTTGCAAAAATATTAAAACCACTGCTGTTATTTATATTCTATGCCATGATTTATAAAACAATTTATAGACAGTTTTAAAAAACTATTACATGCCAATCATCTTTTTTCATATTATGTAAAAAGCATATCTTATATAATAAAGAGGTAATATGCAAATTAACTGTCATGCCATCACAAGATGGCTGTGCCTCTGCAGAGGCAGGGTTCCCATAACAAGTGATCAGCAGGCACCTGAAGCTGTAGGAAGCCAGGCTGAGGTGGGGGACCTGAGGCTGTGTCACCCCACCTGGCGTATGCTGGGGACCTGAAGCTGTACGCCCCACCCAGTGGGGCTTGATGGGGAACCTGAGGTTGTACCCTCCACCTGGTGGGGCTTGACAGGGTTGGGATGAGCCTGGTCTGGATCTTGCCCAATGGGTGTGGGGCCAGTTGAGTCTGGGTCTTCTGTGATTTTGAGCTGCAAGCGGGTGGGTGGAGACTTGACTCTGGATCACACGACATGCCTCAGACTCTGACAGGAGGAAGATTTTCATATTCATTTTACTAATTTTATTTCATCTCTAACACTTCTATTATAGAGAAAGGGCAAATAGCAATATTAAAATATTTCCTCTAATTAATTCCCTTTTAATGAACACAAATTTTGTGCACTGGGCCACTAGTAGAAAATAAAATATGTCAATATAAATTTTCAATAACATATGTATTAATTTAAAATTTCAATACATCAATATACTAATAATATGGTGCTGACAAAATCTGATGTCAAACCTATGAATTCTAGTATATGGATCTAGTCATTGTTTTTTAATCAATGGATATGCTATATTTTTCATTTAAATATCAACTTACTAAAATTGCTTAATTGTTCAGTCTATTAAAAATTCCCTTCTTAGTGATAAGAAAAATTGGCATATGTCTTATGCAAAAGTCATGTACCAAAATTTTCTAATCATCTTTATTCCTGAAGACCAAAACTGAAAATGACTCAAATGTAGATGAGTAAAAAAAAATGATATACTAGTATGCCAGATTGATAAATACCGTAGTTATAATCTTTAGAGAAAGGAAAAAAAAAACTAAACATGAAATATGTTCTGTTAGATTCCATCAAAAACAGATAAGGCTAATTTATGGTTATAGAAAATAGAATGTGTATTTTGTTTCTGATGTGCCAAGGAAGGGCATTAACAAAACACTTATGATTGCTGGAGGTGTTCTATATCTTGATAGGTAGCAGTTATAGGAGTAGGTACATATGAAAATCCATCAAAGTAAATTCTTACAGATTAGGTTCTACAGCATCAGTTCTCAACCTGTGGGTCACGATACACATGTTATGGACCACTAGCAGGTTCGCCTAAGACCATCATAAAACACAGTTATTAATATTATGATTCATTAACAGTAGCAAAATTACAGTTATGAAGTAGCAACAAAAATAATTTTATGGTTGGGGGTCACCACAACATGAGGAACTGCATTAAAGGGTCTTGGCATTACAAATGTTGAGAACCACTGTATTAAATGATACCTAAATAGGCCAAATGACAACATATTTTCAGACAGAAATGAAGTGGTGAAATGGAGGTGGGAATGAAAATCCTATATAATAAGAGGCTAATATGCAAATCAACCAGACAGCAGTAGGACCAGTCGCTATTATGTGCTCTGACCACCAACAGGCAAGTGCTCAATGCAGGAGCTGCCCCCTGATGGTCAATGCACTCCCACAGCACCCCCTTGTGGTCAGTGCACTCCCACAGGATGAGCACTGCTCAGTCAGAAACCCTAAGCTGGGCTCACAACGGATGAACACAACGGGGTGGCAGAAGCCTCTCCTGCCTCAATGGCAGCACTAAAGAGGTCTATCTGCCTTGGGAAGAGGGCCTAACACAGTAGTCAGACATCCCTCAAGGGTTCTCAGACTGCAAGAGGGCATAGGCTGGGCACCCCCTCTGAGTGCACAGATTTTGTGCACGGGGTCTCTAGTAGATGATAAGATGAAATCTCTGCTGTTTGCCCATTTGTAATTAATTAGTCACATTGAATCTAGGACACATATCTAGAGCTAAAGATATTTTATCTAATAAAAAAGTAATATACAGATTGACTATCACTCCAACACAAAAGATGGCTTCCCTCTGTGGTCAAAGATCCTGCCCCCATGTGGACACAAGAAGGCCACCACAAGATGGTAAGCAGGGGAGGGGAGTTGGGAGGGACCAGGCCTGCAAGGGAGGGCAGTTAGACTGACCAGGCTGGCAGAGGAGGGAAGTTGGGGGTGACCGGGCCTGCAGGGAGCAGTTAGACATTATCAGGCTGACAGGAAAGTGGTTAGGGGGTGATCAGGCTGGCAGGCAGAAGCAGTTAGGGGCAATCACGAAGGCAGGCAGGAGAGCAGTTGGAAGCCAGCAGTCCTGGATTGTGAGAGGCATGTTCAACTGCCTGTTTAGGGCCGATTCTACTAGGATCAGGCCTAAACAGGGAGTAGGACATTCCTCGAGGGGTCCCAGATTGGAAAGGGTGCAGGCTGGGCTGAGGTATATCCCTCCACCCCCCGTGCATGAATTTCATGCACTGGACCTCTAGTAGTGAAATAATAGAAGAGCAGCTCAAAAGATCATCTGAGGAACAACTATATTTGAGGTATCCTTTTAAGTATAATATATGTTTACACAGATACATTATGTGAATTGTACATATATAGGAATGCATGACATGTTGGGGAAAAATAGTAATTTTTAACATACATAATGAATAGCAAAGTGGAGTCTATATAGGTCATAAGCATATTATAAAATAATAAGAATTCCATGTTAGGTTGTTGGAAAAATTAGGTTTATATATAGTTTTTAAATTAAGTAACAGATTTTATTATCATTTTCCTTTCACTGTTGAATTTATTCTGAGGATATTTCAAATATAGTAAAACATTAATAGCAGTAACAATGATGCATGTAGAAAGATGCAAAAATAATTTTTAAGTTCATAAGAATATACATAATTGGCTCACTTAGAAAGGCAGAAAACAACTGTCTTCTTTCTAAAATATATATGTTTATTTTTCACCCAGATCAATGAACAGTCTCTCGAGAGGTCTAGTGAAATGTATTGACTGATGCTATAGGTTGAATGTCTTTTCTTTTCCAGCAAAATTCATATTTTGAAACTTAACCTCTGGTGTAATGATACTTAGAGGTGGAGACTTTGGGATGATGTGGTCATGAGAGTAGAGCCATCATAAATGGGATTAGTACCTTTATGAAAAAGACCACAAAACACTCACTATTTCCCTGTAACACATACCTGAGGATTTAACAGAAGAGGACCATCTATGAATCATGTACCCTCACCAGACACCCAAACTTTGGGGCCTTGATCTTGGACTTCCTAGCCTCTAGAACTGTGAATCATATGTTTTTCTTATTTAAGCCACTCAATCTTATGTTATTTTTGTTATAGCAGCCTGAATAAACTAAGACAATTGCAATAATAACCGTCTAGACTTTCCTTTAGACCCTATTGTTTAGATGCTCCAATTTCCAGACAAATCTTATTCAACAAGATTATGGGGCCAAAGACCGCAATGTTCATTCATACACAGGTAGAATGAATGTAGATTTATAGTTGTGAATATGCAAAGCAGAGTATTCCTTGTGTTATTATTTATTCATCAAGATTGTATTATTTTATATATTAAAAACTATAAACCTACTTTGCTCCACTCTGTATTAAGGCAGTACTCTGCTTTCCTCTAGAGTCCCATTTTAGCACATCATGACTCAGTAGCTTAGACTCAGATCTCTGCTCTCTCTGTTCTGTCGTTTTCACTCTTGCCCTAGTCTCTACCCTACTATCATGATGCCTTCTCTTCAATCTCACCTCCCACCCACACTACAACAAACATATGCACGCGCATTTTCACAAGAGGTGGTAACATTAATTTGCTATTGGCTCAAAATATCTAAAAAATAGAGTTTAGCATTAAAAGATAAATGTAACATCTTTTCTTTAGAATTAACATTTTGTTTATTGAAAAATCGTCATTTCTTTCCTCCAAGTTAGAACTACTCTTAAAATAATGGCTTATTGTAGAAATGCTGTAGACACTCAGCAGCTCAGCATTAGAAGAATGAATAGTGATGCTTCAAGTCAACTGTTATTGTGCAATTCCTAATGAGCATTTCTCAGTCTGATCTGAAAGCAATTACAGAGACTCATTTTCCTTCTTGCAAAGACTGAAAAGATATTGCAAAACATCTTAAAAATTAGTGATTTAAAATGTATTATTTACAGGGAGATAGGTTAATACTAAGAAAAAGAGGCATGATTATTTGAAGATAATGACAATGTTCTTTTTTTTTTTAAGATATTTTATTGATTTTTTACAGAGCGGAAGGGAGAGGGATAGAAAGTCAGAAACATCGATGAGAGAGACATCGATCAGCTGCCTCCTGCACGCCCCCCATCCGGGATGTGCCCGCAGCCAAGGTACATGCCCTTGCCGGAATCGAACCAGGACCCTTCAGTCCGCAGTCCGACGCTCTATCCACTGAGCCAAACCGGTCTCAGCGACAATGTTCTTATTATTTCTGAATGTTACCTTATTCAAAGTTGTAACACCTCCTTACGTGAATCTAAGTTTTGTGAGCCGTAGGGCCCTCTATGAGAAGATAAAATTATAAATACAAAATTAGGCAAATAGCCTTGGAAGGGCTAATACAAGTAAGAGAGATTGAAGATTAATTATTATTAGATTTGGGGCCAATTTATTCCTAAATGTGGGCAACTCAGTTCTGACTACACACACAATAGTGCTAAAGTTGTCTTAGATTTTCGTTGCTGAAAAACAATTTTGAGGAAGCCTACAAAATAATAATACACCAGAGTTTGTTAATATAGGTCTTCTAATTACTAATACTTTGAATCTAATATTTCTAATGTAAAATGGTGTTTACATATATCAGTGTTCTTACCCTTAATTTCTTTTTACTTAAAGAAATACTTTTATTGCATATTTAAATAAACACTGTATATTTCCTTTCAGATAACCTTTAATTTATTATTCTTAGTTGTGTATGAACTCTACTCATTATCATTTTTATTGAAAACTGTCTTAGATTTTGCTGCTTTCTTTTACCACAAACACATTCAATTTATTTGCCCAATTTTAAGACATATGACCTTTTGATCTTATATAAAAACAAGATTCTTAGAGTGATTATTTGGCTTCAGTCCACCAACAAGTCTTTGAGAAAAAAAATCTTCACTTGTAGTTGGTTTTAGGATTTTGTTTGCTAGATTGTTCATCTTATCTATGATTAAAATATCATCGGTCTTTGTATGAACATTACCTCAAAGCAACCTCAGGCAAAAGCTTTGTCTGAATTGCAACAAGTGAACTGAGTTTCTCTTCTTGTCTGTATTTCAGCAGTTAATTCAAATTTCTATGAAGACAGGTTTTAGACCACTTCCTTAGCTTTTTAGCTCTTTATTGACAAGCAGTCCCCTTTTGTTTTTTCTCAGGTATCCCCAGTTATTCAAGAGTCAAAAAGTTCTCACAGCTGGAAACAGAGGTAGTCACTCAATTACAAGCTACCAAAAAACTTTGATGAACCCATTGTCATCAATACTATTATATTTCCTTGGAAATAACAATAATAATTGTGTTCATAAATATAGCTATGTTGAGACTATTACTTGAAGGTTTTCAGATGATTTACATTACATTTGATTTACACATATTTAAAAATACATGAAAGTAGAGGCATGAAAATCTTAGTAAGAACTGAGACCACATATATGTCAAGTCTCCTGGCAGAATAACATATTTTTGCAAAGTTGGGTCTATATACTTTTAATAATGCAAAGTGACATAATTTTAAGATGCATGTGGTATTTTGTATTTTAAAAAATCCTGAACAATATCATTACCAATGCAAAAACAACATTTAAAAAAAAGGTTAAACAGCTTTCTTTGGCAAACTACACTCCAGTCATTTCAATTTAATTTAATGAAATTAAATTAATATAATTAATTATCTCACTGAATTAGATGATAGAGAGTCCATATAATGCAAATTATCAAGAAAATGACTATATTTTGAGGACATAACATATAAAACAAAACTAAAAAAAAAATTGAAGAATACTTTATAGAGGCTTAAAGTGTACATTTTTGTAATTATTTGCCACACAATATGTTAGAATGTTGAACAGGAGAGGGATTGCACAAAGATACCAATATAACAAAATATCTAAATATCTATCATTAAAAAATAAAGTTGTATCTGGTACTAAAACAGATTTTTGGATTCAGGCACATAGCTCACCAATTTTAATTTATATAATTTTATTTTAATTGAGACAAAATTGATATATAACATTGTGTGTGGTTAAGGTATGCGACATGATGATTTGATAGATTTATATATTGTAATATCATTACCATTGTAGTGCTAGCTAACAACTGCATCAGGTCTCATAATTATAATTTTATTTTTGTGGTGAGAATATTTGAGATCTAGTCTCAGCAAAATCAAAGTATATGGTACAGTATTGTTAAGTAAATCACAATGGTGTATATTTGATCCCCAGAACCTTCTTACCCTGTAACTACAAGTTTATACCCACTGATATACATCTCCCCAACTCTCCCACACCCAAGGCCCTCTTAACCACCGCTATACTCTGTTTCTATAAGGACAGATTTTATTTTTTTATTATTTTTTTTTAAATATATTTTTATTGATATAGGAGAGGAAAGAAGAGGGAGAGAGATAGAAACATCAATTATGAGAGATAATTGATTGGTTGCCTTCTGCATGCCCCCTACTGGGGATTGAGCCTGCAACACAGGCATGTGCACTTGACCAGAATTGAACCTGGGGCCCTTCAGTCCACAGGCCTATGCTCTTATGCACTGAGCCAAACCATCTAGAGCTGGATTTTTAGATTCCAAAGATAAATGATACCAAAAAGTCATAATTATGCAAAAATTGAATTTATTATTTTGTGATAATTATATAATATAAAATAAATTTAAGACAGTTTTTATTATTTGAACTCATTTTTACTGTGATTTATTTTTATTATTTTTCTTGCTTTTTTTGAAATGCGTAATTTCTCTAAACAAAAATAATGCATAGGATGTTGAAGAAAGTACAAATGGGTCATATTATTATGCCCAGATTTCATGATCCCCAAAGACTACCAGGGAGCCAAAACGGTTGCAATAGCATAGAACCTTTCCTTTATTCAATCCAGGGTTTGGCTCCCCAGCCTCTATCTGGCACAGCAGCGAGGCAAGAGAGCAAGCCCAGCAAGAACAATAGGTTATAAAGGGTTGGTCATTTGGGTGGTCCCAGGGAAGTGATGTGGGTTACAGAGATAGCCTTATTAGGTCAGGGTTTTTCAGCAGGGGTCTCACAGCACACAAGGATCAGGAAGCGACCAGTACTTTGGTTATGCCTTATTAGGACCTAAGCCACGTCATTGGTCCGCTCAGGCAGTGGTTGGGAGAGCCAGGACATTCCTGGCACCCCTGTGGCCACTCCCAGCAAGGTGGAAGGGGAATCAGGCTGACCAGCCCCACAAAATGGAGGACAGTCAGCCCTGCTTTGTCCTTCCAATATTACACAAGATTATAAGCTAGAGAACAGTCTAATGTCAGACTCCCAAACCTCATTCATCAAAGATATAAAGATTAGTTTGTGTATGAACAAAATTTAGACTTATTTTTTATTTGGAGCTCTGATAGAGTTACAATAGATCACCTAGGGCTAAAGATAAGAAAATTGCTTTGAATGACAGTGGATATCCATTCCAAAATCTGCTCAAATCAGAGTTATACTCATATGTCATTCAGGTACCCTGGAAAATATAATTCAAATCACTCTTCTCATGGTTTGGTCCCTAATTTTAACTTTAAATTCTGTACCAATATTTTTATCATTAGTGAAGAACAAAGATGTCAAATTTAACCATACATCTTGAAAAAAAGAATTATATTATTTAGAGTCTTTCATTACTCTGAAGACTGATTTTTTTACTAAGTTTATAAATGGGTGTATAAAACATAACTTTTGATCAATTTAAACTATTACTAATTTATTCTTGACCCTAGTTATGTGTATAAAAATGACAAAGAGAAGTCTGATTAAAGAGAGAAACGCCTTTTGCAGCTGACACAAATTGCCAGAGTAATGCTTCTTCCTATCAGGGGAAGCTAAGCCAATACTAGTCATATTCTATAACAGAGCACAGTGATTGCAATAAAGCTAGAAGCCTCACCCAGGATCCAATAATGTTTTCTTGGGGGAACTTTATTATCCACTGACCCTGCAAGAAATGGCCTAGAATACAAAGCAAGAATCCCATCAGGCTGTACTATGGTTTCTGACAATAATCTGTTAGCTCTGAGAAAAAACATACGCCTTTGGGCTAAATTGTGTGTGTGTGTTTTTCTCTTCTCTACACATTCTCTATTTCACAAATTTAGGTCAAATTTCAGTGGCAGTTTTCAAAGTATGTTTATTTTTAACCCAATAGACAATTTAAATTAATAATTAGATTCTACTTTGCCTTTTATAAAAGAAAGTGATATATTTTCCTTTCACAAATATTGTACAAAGATAGATACCAAAGTACATAAAGTAAAGTATTAACTAGTTTTGCCTCTTTAAAATAATTATTTTATTAGTTTTTTTTGAAAAAAAAATCATATACATTGTCACTGTAAATAAGATAGGAGCAGAAAAGCCAAGTATTAGGACTATCTGGGGAATCTGAATATTCGACCTCTAGACACTGGTATTGACCAAATTCCTCTTTTCTCCTAATAAGAAAGGAGATATTTATATTATTAATAATACTGCCCAATGAAGAGGCCAAGTAAAGAGAAAGTGTTGCTATAAAGATGGTGTTCTTCTCTATTTTTTTGGTAGTTTTTCTTTCGTTTGTTTGTTTGTTTGCTTGTTTTTTAATTCTTGCTAGCACTTAAGCTTTACCTAATCTTTTCTAACATAAAAATTATATATATATATAATTTATTATATATAATTACATAAATATTCATCCTAATGATCTAGTAAAGTGATTTATTAGTTCTCAGAAGAATGTCTCCATTTTAATGTAATAAAAAGAGGACAGTATTTAACAGAATAACAACATAAAATATAGAATTTCAGATTTTATCAACGGGGATAGATTTGGATGACAAATTTTCAGTTTCATGTAAAGTGTCCCATAAAGCCTCCTGTGTATATTGCCTCAGATTAGGGGTATCTGATAATGCAGTGAAGAACTGTGGCATGAGCTTTCTGAAATATTAGCCTATAGCTCAATCCCAACCAGCACACAGTCAGTGCATTGTGATTTTTGATTATTGAGAATAACTACAATAGCTAAGACTAACAGAAAAAATCATTTGAAATAATTACTTTTTAGGACATGGTTTAGATACTCTTTTTTAAAAATACATTTTATTGATTTTATTACAGAGAGGAAGCTAGAGGGATAGAGAGTTAGAAACATCAATGAGAGAGAAACATCAATCAGCTGCCTTCTGCCCACCTCCTACTGGGGATGTGCCCACACCAAGGCACATCCCTTGACTGGAATTGAACCTGGAACCTTCCAGTCCACAGGCCGATGCTCTATCCACTGAGCCAAACCAGTTAGGGCTAGATATTCTTTTTTTTTTCTTTATTGATTAAGGTATTACATATATGTCCTTATCCTTCCCCACTTGACTCATGCTCTCACCCCTCTGGTGTCTGTGTCCATTGGTTAGACACTCTTTTAATCTGCAAGCTACCTTTCCTTCCTAGATATCCTGGTCATTATTTTCATCTGAAACTATTTATAATGAAGTCAGCGGAGCACTGGTGAACTGAACGTTAGCTGGGGCTTGGCCCTTTTCTTTATCAGGAGCTATTTCATACCCAATTGTGACAATGCAAGATTTGCCTGTAATGCCCTTCTTCCTTTATAATCATGTTTGGTGTCCTCTCTTCACCATACTACTGTAACCCACCTTTTCACCCAAAAGGAACAGTCAGATAATAACAAATTTAATAACTGAATTCAATCTGATGATAATGTTTAAAAATTGTTAATTATATTATGACTTTTGAATACTGATTAATACTTCAATCCTACCATTGCATTTTTTTTTTCTGAAAATGTATTTAAGCAAGAGCCTTTTATTTATATTAATCTTCACCCAAGGATATTTTTTCTAGTGATTTTTAGGGAGAGTGGAAGGGAGGATGAGAGACAGAAGCATTCATGTGAAAGAAACACATGGATTGTTTGCCTCCTACAGGAGCCCCATCCAGGGCTAGGGATTGAGCCTTCAACTGTGGTATGTGCCCTTGACCAGAATCAACCCCTGGGCCGACATTCTATCAACTGAGCCAAATGGCTAGGACAAGAACATTTGCATATGTTACATCAGTCTTTTTGAACTCCAGTGTACATCGAGGCCTGACCATTTAGAGGGGCTTTAAAAATACTGAGACTCTGATCTGGTATATCTGGAGTAAGGTTTAGGAATATTTTCATGAAGCACTACCAGTATTGGAGACAGCTGATTAAATCACACCTTTAAACAGCAGCAGCTTAATTTGTATAAATTTCAGAGTTATATTGGGTGATATAAATGGAGTGATTGGATTCATTTACTACAATGGGATTTAGTAGGCTTTACTGCATGTTTTGGTAAATTCAGGACATTGTGCAAGTTGAAATTAATAATAGGTAAAATGATCAGTAAAGGATCAGCTCATATCTATGATGCTACCTGTCTGGCTAGTGATTCTACCTCCTATCAAAATCCAAGCATTCTCTATGGAGGGTGTTTTTTCCTCTTTCTCTCTCCTATGTCCAGCATGAAGAGAGACTGGGTTTAGTTTCTGAGTGGAGGAACTGAGGATGAAGAAAAATGAAGAATAAAAGAGAGACACAGAAGTAGAATTAAAAAGCTGGGGCCAGGTGGGCATCTATTCTCCCTCTCATGGAGTCAGCCACCTGCACTGAGCCCAAGAAACTGCGTTTTTTAAATTTATATTCTACAATAAAAGGGGTTTGTACAACATTAGGATCAAAGGAGTTTCAGTGAGCCCAGGCCCTATTCATTCACCTATTCCCAGGGCAAGTCTGCATTTACATATCAAGGCCCTCTCCCTGACACCTAAGGCAAAGTTAAGCCAAACTGATAACATTGGTGAATATGTTTTTCCAAGACCTGGTTTTTCCAGGTGCCTTGAATTCAGCCAGCACAAAGATTTAGAGAATGCTCAAAGTGTCTTGCCTGGGGCCGCCCCCCCACAATTCTCTCTCAGAAAGACACTCTGATTATATTACTGCAGAAAATTAAATTCCTCTAAACATCTTAATATGTGCTTTTTAAAAATGTTTTTGTTGATTTCAGAGAGAGGAAGAGAGAAGGAGGAAAGATAGAAAGATCAATGAGCTGCCTCTTGAATACCCCTATTGGGGATGTGCCTGAAAACTGGGCAGGGGCCCTGACCAGGTATTGAGCTATGACCTCCTGGTTAATGGGCCAATGCTCAACTGGCTGGGCTATGCTTTTGTTTTAAAGTAACATTTTAATATTAAAATATTAGATTCTCAGATGTAGTTTTATGAGAAAGCTTAGTGGTAAAATGTCTATAAAAAACTTTTAAATTGTGTTTCTATTATATTTCTTAGGTATACATTTTCTAATAATGCTGCATATTTGTGTGCTATTAAATTCATTTACAAAAGAGTTACATATATATTCACTAGAGATTAATAGGTGGTTAAAATATGTCCTGCTCTCTACCCTAATTCAAGTTCTTAAGAAAATTTTAGTTAATTAGACCACAGCAAGTTCGTATAGAGTAGATGTGTTTACTCTAATCAATGTACATGAAAAAAAAATAGAAAAGTCACTGATAGGTACCCCCCCAACTGGTGGGCGGAGTTATGATGTAATTGACATCTACCACAGAGACATTGAGCCACCAATCAAGCACATACCAGAGTGCTCTGTGTCCCACCCCTTCCCATTCCACCCTGGGCCCAACCCCTGCCTGTTCTGGCCCTTAAAGGGTGTCTCAGTGCGCCACGTGGCACCTTTTCTCCTGGACTGTTCTCCCAGGCAGTCTGGGAGGCTGTCCACCTGGGTCCCCTCTTTTCCCCTTCCCCTAGTTTCTCTGCCTTCACCCTGCACGTGAGCTCTTTCTCCCTTGGGAAGGGTCTCCTCAATAAAGTTTGTGTCTTGGTACCCTTCTCTGCCTCTCTCTCTCTCTCTGCTCCTTCTGTTTCATCTTTCAGTCACATTCCAAGTAACAGATGGCTCTTGAGTTATAGGCAAATGCAATAGTTTATGAAATGTTTAATTTAACATTCAGTGTACCTGCTCCTACAAAACCCAACCAATTCTTTGTTTGTTTTAATCTTGCTTCACAGTTGAGTATCTTTGTATTATTCTTTAAGGGTTCAGTTTGTTCTCACTGCTCATCTGTATCATGCTCAACTATTTTTTGTAACTAGAAAAAATCTCAAAACAGGTGTTTAAAAACGTTGCTATTTCCATTTGGCTCACAAAAGGAGAACAATAGAAACAGCCATTTCCCTCAGCTTTACCTCTGCACTAGTGAGAAAGTGCCATAACAGAGGCAATCACTCACAGAGATAGAAGCATTTATTCCCTCTATGGGAAAACTACAGGGCACTGGAAAGATGATTGGTTTGTGAGACTAGCATTAGGAAAAGGGAGTAATCACAATCCAGCTGTGATGAGGATAGGGAATAAAGAACAGGTGGATATACATATATGAATGTGTACGTAACATTAAAATATGTATGTTTAGATGACCACAGTTTCGCAGGGTAATTATGTCTTTTTTTTCCTTTTTGTATCAGTTAACAAAAAGGAAAAAAAGTCATAGACTCTTAGACTATACTAAGCAAAGTAAGTATGTACTTAAATATTTCAATTTTTAAAGGATAAACAATTGTATATATGAAAGCATACTAAACTGCATACAATCTCTATATGAGTCTTCAAATACCTGTAGGTAATGGTAAATAATCTTTTTTTTAACTCCTTTTCCATGTTTAGTCCTCATCAATTTTCTAAAACTGTGCTTATCAAGTACATCAATATCTTCATGCTTTTAAATCTAATTATTATTATTTATGATTATGATTAGTCTTCATCTTTACTGACTTCAATGTAGCACTTGACCCAGTTGATAAATCCAATCCTTTCACATTGTACACAGAATGGTATTATTGGCTTTCTTAATACATCACTGGTTAATCCAGATCAGTTTCTTCTGGGGATCTCTTCTCCTCTTTATGACATCTGATGGCATTCCATGGGTTCTTAGAGTTATCTGTAGAGTGATCCTTAGCTTTTTTTGAATCCCTACATTTAATTAATCAGGGAATCCTGTTGGCTCCACCTTCAAATATCTTCTGAATATGCTCTTTAGTGCTATGTCATTATTATCAACCTCTTCTATCTGAATTAATACAATAAACACAAAAAATAGTCAATATGCTTTGTTTTTGTCTCTTGTATCAGTTATGAATTGATTTGACAGAGAAACAGGAATTCAGTGCTTACAGGACCTCAAAGGAGAAAATCTATGTGATGGACTTAATTTTCCATTTTACAGTCATAGTCAGAATTGCTGCTGCCAAAGGTCAGAAGACTGGAGGAAATAACAGATAACAATAAAACTTCTTTGCAACCCTAAGATGGACGAAATAATGGGGAGTCTAAAGAATGTTACCATTTGCATCTGGGAAAATCATGTATCTGCTCACATTGTAAACAGATAAATGAAAAAGAAAATAGCTTTATCTCTTTCCATTTCTGACCATAAATTACAAGGTCACTCTACTTACACAATTTCTAGGTATGGTACCTTATTTTTCCAGTTGATTTTTATTCTACAGTTGCAATATTTATAGGATAATATTATTTTTAAAACACTAAAATTGCTTTTTCTGTAACATATATAATGTCTGATATATAGAAAGAGCTGGGTAATCATAAAACTTTATCATCTTTAAACTATAGTTCTATGAGAATAGTACAGTCAAAAAGGAAATTATCTTTAAACTCATAATCTAACCATTAATGAAAAATATTTACTACTTTGACATTACAAGGCAACATGGATTGTTAGAGCTACTTCAATTTTAGAAAGAGCCTATTCAGCTTAGATATCATTATAATTAAGCAATATTTATTTTATAGCAACTACAAATACTTGAATTGTATGAAATGTGCTGAGTTACATATTATTTTGGGTCTTAGAAAAAATAAATGTTAATTGTAACAAAGCAAACTCTCTATTGAAATTATAATAAAGAATGGTAATATTTGCAATATTTTATTCATTCATATTTTAAATTTTCTTTTCTTTTTTAAAAATCTTTGTAGTTGAAAGTATTACATATGTCCCCTTCCCCCCATTGACCTCTTCTAGCCCACTCTGCCCTCCACATAGGCCTTCAACACCCTATTATCTTTGACCATGGGTTACACATATATGCATACAAGTTATTTGGATGATCTTTCCTCCCTACCCACTCACTGCTGCTTTTGTCTCTGAGATTTCAGTCTGTTCCATGCTTCTATGTCTCATTCATATTTTAACTCCCTATAATTAAAAGTATTTGTAGAAGGACACCAAGATGGCGGCATAAACAAACACCTATTGTTCTGCCCCGCGCAACGATTTAAGAACTACAACATAACAGCAGAACAGACAGCACCCAGAATCGCCAGAAAGCTGGCTGAATGAAAACTCCACTAATAGGAGCAAAGGTGGGACGCAGACTCAGGACCAGCGGGAGCGCAGATTGAAACAGGTCAGGAGCCGCCCTGGTCGCGCGCGCGCGCGCGCGGGCTGGGGCTGGAGCAGGGACCGGCCGGATTTCTCCGACGGGGCCCAGATTTCCCGAGCCGGGCGAGGACCGAGATCCGGGGTACGAGAAGTCTCCCTACACAGATTCCCCAGAACCGGCGAGGTCCGAGGTCCGGGGGGCGCGGCAGAAGCTCCTAGTCCCAAGGGACAGCAAACCCGCGACTTGTCCCCTGGAAACTTGTCTCCTGGTTCCAGAAACCATCTATTTTACAGCCCTGGGCTAGACTTTTGGTGTGCAGGCACATTTGGGGAAAGGCAGAGTTGTCTGGCAAGGGGAAGAGACTAGCGGCTTTCTCTTGGAAGAGTCTGCAGCCATCCCCACCCAGCACAGACCCGAGCCCGCGAGCGTTGCATAGGACCCAGCAGCCGCCGCCCCGCCGCTGCTGCCGCCGCCGCCGAGGCGTAGCCCAGAGACTCCGCCCATCCAACCTGAGCACAGCTGAGCTTCACAGCCAATTGGCCTGGAGGTCAAACCCTCCTAGGGCTAACAACAAAAAGCGGGGTTTAAATTCAAAAACACTGAATACAACCCATAAAGGATTGCAGTAAGAGTACCCACCTCAAGTAACTGGGGAGACTGAGCCACTGTCCCTTTGAGGATAGCTACCACATAAAGCAGCCACCATGCAGAGACATGGAAAGAAATCAGGTGTGAAAGAAATGGAGGAGAAAAGACGACAAGACATAGAGTTCAAAACCACGGTTATAAGGCTTTTCAAGAGGCTCCTACAAAAGGCCGATCAACTTAATGAGAATTACCAGGAAATAATCAAGACCAACCAGCAAATGAATGAGAATTACAAGGAGATGAATGAGACCCTCAGGGAAATTAACAAGACCTCTGAGGATACGAACCAGACCCTCACAGATAAAAAAAAGGACCAACTAGAAATCAAGCATACACAGACTGAAATAAAAAATATTACACAAAGTCCTAAAAGCAGTTCAGAGGGCCACAAGAACCAAGTCAAAGATTTGAAATACAAAGAAGCAAAATCCACTCAGCTGGAAAAGCAAGAAACAAAAAGAATTCAGATAATTGAAGATAGTGTAAGGGCCCTCTGGGACAACCTCAAGCAAGCCAACATCCGAATTATTGGGGTCCCAGAAAAAGAGAGAGAGCAAGTTAATGAAAACCTACTTGAAGAAATAGTGACTGAAAACTTTCCCCACCTGGTGAAAGAAACTGACTTAAAAGCCCAAGAAGTACACAGAACTCCAAAATATAGGAATCTAAAGAGGACCACACCAAGACATATCATAATTAAAATGCCAAGAGCAAAAGATAAAGAGAGAATATTAAAAGCAGCAAGAGAAAAGCAGTTGGTTACCTACAGGGGAGCACCCATACGATTGTCAGCGGATTTCTCAACAGAAACGATGCAGGCCAGACGGGAGTGGCAAGAAATATTCAAAATAATGAAGAGCAAGAATCTACAACCAAGATTACTCTATCCAGCAAAGCTATCATTCAGAATTGAGGATCAGATAAAGTGCTTCGCAGATAAGAAAAAACTAAAGGAGTTCATCACCACCAAACCAGTATTATATGAAATGCTGAAAGATATTCTTTAAGATGAGGAAGAAGAAAAAGGTAAAAATATAAATTATGAACAACAAATACACATCTATCAACAAATGAACATAAAAATCAAGTGAACTGATAGGCTGATGAACAAGATAAACTGGTGAATATAACAGAAACATGGACATAGAGAGGGAATGGACTGACAATTCTTGGGGAGAAAAGGGTTGTTGGAAGTACAGCAAGAGATTGGACAAAAATCTTACAACAATGGGAGAGGACATTGGGGAGGGGGAGGTGAGGGTGGGATAGGTACAGGGTGGAGGGAAGATATAGGGGGATAAAAAAGGGGAAACAATGTAATTAATAAACTGAACAATAAAAAAGAAAATTAAAAAAAAAAAATAAAAAAAAAATAAAAGTATTTGTAGCTTAGTATATTTTCATATATACAATTGTCCTTAAAGATGGAAATAAATACATACATATAATGCTCTTATGAAAAATACAATTTAAATTATATTAAATAACTACTATAAATATCGATTTTTAAAATGTAACAATTCATAGATACATCTCTCATACACACTTAGTGATCTAACCCACTATGTGACTCTTACCATTTGCAACAGCTTGGATAGACCTAGAGAGTATTATGCTAAGCAAAATAAACTATTCAGAGAAAGACAAGTATCGCATGATCTCACTCATATCTGGAATCTAATTAATAAAATGAACTGATGAACAAATAGTCCTAGAGAGAAGCATGGCACAGACTTTTGAACTACAGAGAAAAGACAGGGAGGGTGGATGGGAAGTGTTCAACCAAAGAACTTGTATGCATAACACATGGACACAGACAATAGTTTGATGAGGGTCTGGGGTTGGGGGGGTAGGGCTAGAAGAGGTCAATGGGGGAAAAAAGAGACGTATGTAATATTTTCAACAACAAAGATTAAAAAATAAATTTAAAAAACCTTCCAAACTGTTTCTATTATAAGTACTTCATATATTAATTGTTCCTCAATTACAGAACATTCAGGTTTTTTCAGATATTTTCACTTTTGAAAAATTCTGTGACAAACACACACACACACACACATATATATATGAGTAGATAGTCAGGTAGGAGATATATAGATCAAATGAGATAAATGTTGATATAGATAATTTCTCAGCTCCTTATCTATGAAAGTGTATATAGATTTTAACTTATGTGAAATTTTTAATAGATTTTAATGTTCCTGTTTACACTGTAATTATTTCAATATGAATAATATTTTTCCAAGTCTGCCATACTATAATTGATTTGTTTTGCCTGAGATAATCAACAGCACTTTTATTCAAACTTTATTTCTAATAAGTAAAATACATTTATGAAATTATCTTCATATGAAAAAATATGCAAGAAAGTTAACCTATCATCCCTCTCCCCTTTAAATGTTGGGCATTTAATGAAATGAAATGCCTAGTTTGCATTACAATATCAGCACACGTAACCAAAATATAAGTGGATATTCAGCTAGTGGAGTCCTTAAATAATCTAATTTTCAAAAAAGCAAAATCAGCAAAGAAAATTTAGATTCAACTCATTTTAATCTTGAAACCATTTCTTGAGGAAATAAAAATCAGGGTGAAAACAATTTTAATTGATAAAAAAAAAGTATCTTTAAAACATTTTTCAAAATCTCACCATTTCTTATTTTTCTCTATATGGTGAAATTTCCTCCTCAGGTTTTAACAAGTATATAAAATCAACTGCTACGCAGTTCATAAATTTGTATATTTGTCTTTCATTCCACATCATTTTTCCTCAAGTGTTCCTGAGTAATTCTACCCTATTTTGAAGGAAATTCCCCTTTTTACTTCTTTTTCTTATTATTCCAATTAGCTGCACAAAACACCTAAGAACAAGTTGGAGGGAAGAGCAGATGCTAAGAACATTCAAAGGTTAATAATGGGTATCCGAGTTATACTGATCGTTAGAAGTTACACATTGAGCAATTTATCTCAGTCTCCTGCATTTTCCCCTGGTACTCAACTTTATTAAAATATGCCAGCCTCAGAAGTGATTCAGTTATTCTCTTCTATTCAAATATTTTGTAAGTTGACAGTTTTTAGGTGCATAAAAGCATTGAATCTTCTTATAAATAAAGAAAAAAAACATGATATACATGTTTCTATAATCTTATTAGTAATACAATCCTATCTAATAAAAGAGTAATATGCAAATTTAACATACCTCTGATCAAGCCACACCCACCAGCCATGCCCACCAGCCAATCAGAAGCAAATTATGCAAATAAACCCAAAAAAAGATGGCTGCCAGGATGAGAGCAGGAGGGAGGCTTGGATCTCCCTGGCAATGGAGGAAGCCAAGCTTTCCACTTGCCATTGTGGGGCTAGGCCTCCACTCAATGCTACAAAGTTTCAATTAGAGAAGATACATAATTCCAACAGAAACGGCGGCAGCCACAGAGCTGGAGGGAGAAGAGGTTAGGGTTGCCAGGACATTGGAGGAAGCCAAGCTTCTGTAGCCCTGGCCTAGGCCTTCACTCTAGGCTACAAAGTTTCAAACAGAAGTGGCAGTCACCACAGAGCAAGCACAATGCTTGGCTCCACTCCAGGCTACAAAGTTTCAATTGTAGAACATAAATTAATCCCAGATCCCAGAGCCTCCACTTGGGTCGCTGGGGGGCATGGCCGGCCTGCAAACCAACACAAGACCCTCGCCCAGGCCACTGGACACCCCAAGGAAACCCCCTCCCTGATCCAGGACACCCTTCAGGGCAAACCAGCTGGCCTCCACCCAGGCCTCTATCCTATCTATTAAAAGAGTAATAAGCAGATTGACCATCACTCCAACACACAAGAGGGCTACCCCCATGAGGTCAATGATCCTGCCCCCATGTTGACACAAGATGGCCACCACAAGATGACCAGTAGGGGAGGCTCATTGGGAGGTTCCAAGCCTGCAAGGAAGGGCAGTTGTGAGAGATCAAACCAGCAGGGGAGGGCAGTTGGGAGGGACCAGGCCTGCAAGGGATGGCAGTTGAGGCCAATTGGGGAAGGGAAGTTAAGGGTGACCAGACGAGCAGAGGAGGGAAGTTGAGGGCAAACAAGCTGGCAGGGGAGCAGTTAGACATTAATTAGGCTGTCAGGGTAGTGGTTAGGGGGGTGATCAGGCTAGCAGGCAGAAGCAGTTAGGGGCAATCAGGTAGCCAGCAGTCCTGGATTGTGAGAAGGATGTCCAACTGCCCGTTTAGGCCCGATCCTGGTAGGATCGGGCCTAAACGGGCAGTCCGACGTTCCTCTAGGGGTCCCAAATTGGAGAGGGTACAAGCTGAGCTGAAAGACATCCCCACCCCCTGTGCACGAATTTCATGCACCAGGCCTCTTGTATAGTATAATACATTATGATAGACTATTCATCAGATATTTAGAAATGGGTTAATGAGCACAATTAATTAATACTTCTTATGTTTCTATAGTAAAATATGAAAATTTAAAAACATAAATCTTATTTACTTATGAATACAGATATACAAATATTTCTTTAGGAGGAGGCCTTTTTAATGAGTTTTTTTTTCTCTTGCTTAATCCCTTCTCTATTTTCACCTAGCTCCACAATCCCCCTTACCTTCTGACAGCTTTAGTCTGGTCTCTATGCATGAATCTGTTTCAATTTTGTTTTGTTAGTTTACTTTGTTCATTACATTCTACATATGAGTGAAATCATATGGTACTTGTCAATTTCTGACTGGCTTATTTTGCTTTGCATAATACTCCCTAGGACCACCTGTGCTGTCACACAGGGTATAATTTCCTTTTTTTTTTTTTTTACAGCCAAGTAAATGTACCACTGCTTTTTTATCCACTCATGTACTGATTGGCACTTGAATTGCCTCCAAATGTTGGCTAGTGTAGATAACACTGCAATAAACACAGGTGTGCATGTATGCTTTCCAATTAGTGTTTTGGATTTCTTTGGATACATTCACAGAAGTGGAGGTGCTGAGTCTTAAGATAGTTCAATTTTTTTAATTTTTGAAGTAACTCCATACTGCTTTCCACAGTGGCTTTGGCAATCTTGTCCAACCATGCACAATAGTTCCCTTTTCTCCACATCCTGGCCAACACTTGTTTGTTGATGTATTGATGATAGCTCTTCTGGCAGGTATAAGGTTGTGGTTTTAATTTGCATTTATCTGATGATACCATCCTTTCATCTGTCTATCAGGCATCTGTATCTCCTCTTTGGAGGATGTCTATTTAGGTCTTTAGCCTATTTTTTTTTATTGTTTTGTTTGTTGGTTTTTGTGTGTATTGAGTTGTATAAGTTTTTTTAATAAACTTTGGATATAAACCCCTTATCAGATGTATCATTGGTGAATAGGTTCTCCCATTTTAGTGGCTATCTTTTCATTTTGTTGATGGTTTCCTTTGCTGTGCAAAAACTGTTTAGTTTGATGTAGTCTCATTTGTTGTTGTTGATGTTGTTGTTGTTGTGTTTTCTCTCCTGAAGTGATACATCAGAGAGGAGAAAAGTGCCACAAAGAATTGAGATTTTAGTGCCTGTTTTATTTTATTTTTTTCTAATTGAATGTATTGGGGTTACATTAGTTAATAGATGGACCTAGAGAGCATTATAGTAAGTGAAATAAGCCAGTAAGAAAAAGACAATTACAATAGGATTTCATTTATATGTGGAATATAATAAACAAACAAAATAAAAACTAACTCGGAGAACAGACTGACAGTTCTCAGAGGGGAGAGGGGTTGTGAGGCTGGATGGACAAGGTGAAGGGATTAAGAAAACACACACACACACACACACACACACACGCACAAAGCTCATAGACACAGAAAACAGTATAGTGATTACCACAGGGGAAGGAGGATGGGACAGGTATAGGAGGATATAGGAGGAATAAATGGTGATGGTGATGGAAGGATACTTGACTTGGGGTGGTGAACACACAATACAATATACACATAAAATTATATAGTTGAAATCCATATAATTTTATTAACTGAAGCCTTTTAACAGGTTTAATTATTTTCTCTCATAAATAGAAAGATGATTATTAATTAACCTGGAATCATTTATTCCAATAAATTGATTAATCTATCAATAGTTTGAGACTAATAATAACAAATGAATAAATTGAGAATTTGAAAAAAATTACTACAAACATATGTTATACAACCATATTAAATACTTTTTTAATTATTATCCTATATAATAAAAGCTTAGGTGGTGTCATGACCTCATGTGACATCATCACAAGATGGCCACCACAAGATGTCTTCCACAAGATGGCTGCCACAAGATGGTAGCCACAAGATGGCTGCAGGTGGCCACTCTGTGTGGTGAGGCCTGGGGGTGCAGTGCAGAGCAGGTGGGTCCCAGCAGAGGAGGCAGGTTGCAGCAGAGGAGGGAAGTTGTGGGAAATCAGGCCAGCAGGGGATGATCAGGTCAGCAGGGGAGCAGTTAGGTAGGCCAGCAGGAGAACAGTTAGGAGCCAGCAGTCCTGGACTGTGAGAGGGATGTCTGACTGCCCAATCAGGCCTAAATTAGCAGTCAGACATCCCCTGAGGGGTTCCAGATTGGAGAGGGTGCAGGTTGGGTTGAGGGACACCCATCCATTCACGGATTTTATGCACCAAGCCTCTAGTTTGATATAAAAGTTTTACCTGCTAAATATCTATATATAGTCCATATTTTATGTATATTACTAATTCTTTCTAAAAACATTAAAAATTTAAAAAATATATGAGTGGTGGGTCAACTATAAACTGAAATTAAATTTCAAAAATTTTCAAATTCTTAGACAACTGAGACCTAGCAAAACTGATATTATTCTCTAGAGTGTATGCTCAAAATAATTACATTATTAGATAAAACCAGGTATTTTTCATGTCATTAATTCATGTCATTAACTTCAAAATTTAATCATCCAACTAATTATTCAATTATTTAACATTGATTTTGGAACTTGTTTATTAATGAAATAATCTTACAAAAGTATGAATACTGGATGAAATAAAAAACAATTATATATATCAGGGTTTATAAAGGTGATTCTTTCATAGAAATTGAATAGCTTTATGCTTTTAAGTAATTCACTTTATTCTATATGGAAATCTACTTTTCCTGAATAAATTGTTGAAGGAGAATATAGTCAATAAGCCAAGGTCTTAGAAAATTGTACAAATACTTATTGAGCATCTGTCTTTAAAGCTTTCTGCTAGGTATATCACAGTCTTTTGAGAGAACACTGGATAAACAAAATCCTGAACTGAGAAGCTTTAAAAAGTATTACAAGGAAGTCCATAAAGCCTACATTTCATAACCTATTCACATACCTCACATAGGCACATCTCAGTTTTTTTATAGGAATGACAGAGAAGCACACATGTTTAAATAAAGACAATGTGTGTTTGTGATTTATTTTTTAATTTCTGCTACCCTTCCTGACTCTTTAAGGGAAGAAATCATTTTCCTTGACGCTCCTAGGATCCCTGGCTGGGCCTGAAAATCAAATGGACAAAGTTAGATTGACAAGAGAATAGCATACAAATTTAATTGATATTAATTTTAAGTAACGTGGGAGACTTAAAAAAAAAACCAAGGCCCCAAAAACAGTTAAAATATTTTTGGTGGAAAGAAACCAAGATGGTGGCATACATAACCACCTAAACTGCTGCCTCACACAACAACTTCAAAACTGCAACTAAAATACAAAACGGACATCATCCAGAATCACAGGTGGGCTGGCTGAGTAGAAATTCTACAACTAGAAGGAAAGAGAAAAGCACACTCAGACTCAGAGGAGGTGCAGAAGTAAAGGCAGAGGTGTGGAAGCATGCACTGGAGAGGGCTGGGAAATAAGTTCACAGCTGGCTTTTTCAAGTGGGAGGGAGAAAAAAGCTCTCAAGTTCTCCGAACTCCAGTTCTGGGTGAGACTCTGGGGACCCAGATTCATATGGGGAGAAACTGGATGGTCTAGCATTGGGCAGAACTCGAGGGCGTTTTTTTCTTGGAGGTGCTTGCAACGATTACCAAGGGACACTGAAACCTGGGGGCCTCTTAGGGCACGGTTGATGGTCAGCCAATGATGTTTGCTCTGCCCTGAAACTCCACCCCATCCAAGGTGTGCACAGAGGTTTTTACATATGAATGGCCTAGTACTTTGAAATATAAACCTACCTAACAAACTGAAGCTGAGACAGTGAGAACCAGAACAACCAAAAGAAGGCCCAAGGCCCCACAGCAGCTTGCATTGCTTCACAGTTGAACCTCATCTAGGCACCTCCACAATGCAAATAAAGAAGAGTAATCTGCAGATCTCTCCATAGCTCCTGCTGGGTAGCCTTAGGCAGAGGCTAAATTAGTACCTCTTTGGAGACCCTAGAGTCAGTGTACCCAGGAGTCAGAGTAGGACCATCTAGATTACAACTCCTCATATCCATAAAGGGCACACTCAGGGGTTAGACTCAGTGAGCACCAAAGCCCCACTGAAGCAAGTCTTGTCTCATAAGGGTGTCTCTAGCACAGAATTGCTCCTATAGCTGACAAAGCTGATTCTCACAGCCAATTGGGCTGGAGGTCAATTCCTCCAAGTGATACCAACAATCAAGGCTTAACTCCAAAAAAAAACTGTTCACACAGCCCACAAAGTGGTGCACCAAGAGTGTCCACCTCAGGTACCTGGAGAGGCTGAGCCACTGAGCCCTGTAGGACACCTTGCACACAAAGCCACTCTATCAACTCAGGGAAGCAGCCAAAATGTGGTCACAAATGAAAGAACTGGAGGAAAACAAACTACTGGATATAGAGTTCAAAACCATAGTTATAAGTTTTTTCAAGAATTTTGTAGAAAAGGCCAATAAATTTAGTGAGATCCTTGAGGATATGAAAAGAACCAACTAGAAATTAAGCATAAACTGACTGAAATAAAAAAATATATATATATATACAGAGAGACAACAGCAAACTAAAGAATCACAAGAATCAAGTCAAAGGACTGAAATACAAAGAAGCAAAAAAAAAAACAAAAAAAACCACACACACAAAACAAACAAACAAACATCCAACAGGAAAAGGAAAAAAAAAAGAATCTAAAAATATGAAGATACTCTAAGGATGCTCTGGGACAATTTTAAGCATATTAACATCCAAATTATGTGGGTGCCAGAAGAAGAGAGACAGCAAAATACTGAAAGCCTATTTGAATAAATAATGACAGAAAACTTCCCCCACCTGGTGAAAGAAATAGACTTACATGTCCAGGAAGTGCACAGAACCCCAAACAAAAGGAATATTCAAAGAGGACCACACAAGGCATGTCATAATTAAAATGCCAAGAGCAAAAGAAAAAAAGAGAATATTAAAATCAGCAAGAGAAAAACAGTTAATTACCTACAAGGAAGCACCTATACGATGGTCAGCTGATTTCTCAACAGAAACTATACAGGCCAGATGGGAGTGGCAAGAAATATTCAAAGTGAATTATTACCTTATCCAGCTAAGCTATCATTCAGACTTGAAGATCAGATAAAGAGCTTCACAGATAAGAAAAAGCTAAAGGACTCATCACTGCCAAACCAGTATTATATAAAATGCTGAAAGGTATTCCTTAAGAAGAGGAAGAAGCGAAAACTGGTTTGGCTCAGTGGATAGAGTGTCGACCTGTGGACTGAAAGGTCCTGGATTCAATTCCAGTCAAGGGTATGTACCTTGGCTGTGGACACATCCCCAGTAGGGAGTGTGCAAGAGGCAGCTGATGGATGTTTCTCTCTCATCAATGTTTCTGACTTTCTATCCCTCTCCCTTCCTCTCTGTAAAAAAATCAATAAAACATAAAAAAGAATATAACATTTTTTAAAAAAAGAAGAGGAAGAATAAGAAAATTGTAAAGATAAAAATTATGAATAACAAATACATATCTATCAACAAGTGAATCTAAAAATCAAGTGATAAAAAATCTGATGAACAGAATAAACTGGTGAATATAATAGTATCATAGTCATAGAAAGGACGTGGACTGACAATTCTCAGGGAGAAAGGATTGAGGGGATGTGGAAAGAGACTGAACAAAAATCATACACCAATAGATGAGGTCAGGGGAGAGAGGTAAGTGCAGAGGGTGAAGTGGAAACTGGGTGGAAGGGAAATATGGGGTGGGGGGGGGAGGGAAACAATTGTAATAATCTGAACAATAAAGATATATACAAAATAAAAAAATAAATTATTTTTGGTAAAATTATAAATTGGTGTAGCCACTATGGAAAATAATATGGAGCTTCATAAAAAATAATTTAAAAAAATAGAACTACAGAACTACCATGTCATCCAGCAATTTCACATGTGAGTGTTTATCTAAAAAATGGGAAACACTAATTTGAAGATATGTGTACCTCTTTATTCATTGCAGCATTATTTAAAACTAGAGGTCTGGTGCACAAAATTCATATACTTGGGGTTGGGGGAGTCCCTCAGCCCAGATTGCAAGAGGGTGAAGGCCAGGCTGAGGGACCACTCTTGCACAATTGGGGCTGGCGTGGGATGTGGAAGGTTAGACACCTGAGGAGGGACAGTGGCAGGGCTCCAGGGTGTGTCTGGCCTGTCTCGCTCAGTTCTTTTTGGTCAGACTCCAGTGGCAAGGTAACCTGCCAGTCGGAACATCTACCCCCTGGTGGTCAGTGCATGTCATAGTGACTGGTTGACCAGTCAACTGTCTGCCCCCTAGTGGTCAATGCATGGTATATTGAGCAGATAAGCATCTTAGGATATCATTAAGCATACTAGGGGCCTGGTGCATGAAATTCGTGCACTGGGGGTGGGTGGTCCTCAACCCAACCTGCCCTCTCTTACACACTGGGAGCCCTCAGGGGACTGATGGCTCACCCCAAGCCTGCCCAAGGATGAAAGCCTCTGGCCTAGGCTTTAGGCCTTGGACATCCCACCTTGCAATGGGGCCAATCGCTGGCTGGCTCCCTCCAAGCCCCAGCCTGCTGAAGGCCAGAAGGCCTCTGGCTGAGGCTTTCTGGCCTTGGGTAGCAGCCATCTTTGTTGGGGGTTAATTTGCATATCGCTCCTGATTGGCTGGTGGGCATGGCTGGTGGACATGGAATGTGGGGGTAGCAAAAGTACTGTCAATTTGCATATTACTCTTTCATTAGATAGGATTACACTTTGATGAGTTGAATGGATTACCAGACAACCAGATGACCAGACACTTAGCATATTAGGCTTTTATTATATAGGATAGCCAAGATATGAAAGTAACCTAAGTGTTTGTCCATGGATGAATGGATAAAGGAGGTGATGCATATGTAAAATAAAATATTAGTCAGCCGAAGAAAAAATAAGAATTAAATCTTGACATTTGAGATAATATGGATGTTCCTACAGGGTGTTCTGCTATGTAAAATAAGTTGGATAGAGAAAGAAATACTATATGATGTCACTTATTTGTGAAATCTAAAAAACAAAATACATGGGCAAGCAAAATGGAAAACAAACATATACAGAAAACAAATTAGTGGTCACCAGGTGGGAGAAGGATTAGGGAGATAGGTGACAAAGGTGAAAGGGATTAATAAGTACAAATTGTCTGTTACAAAAGTAGTCATGGGGATATAAAGTACAGCATATGGAATAAAGTCAATAATATTGTAATAAATATGTGTGGTGTCAGATGGGTACTATACCTATCGGGGTAATAATTTCATAATATATGTAAATGTGCAGTCACTATACCTGAAACTAATATGACTGGTAATTATGAAATAAATTAAGTTTAAAATAACCTAATATTTTTATACTAGGTATGACGAAGAATGGAGAATCACGGAGAAATATGATAGGACCAGTAGTATGAAATCAGTATAGTCAACTGGGGAAAACTTAGCAAGACCTGTTTGTTCCTATCATTTTTGGTGTCCTTCTATGTTCAGAAATAAGGAGGGCATCTCTCACATGAAGATATGATTTGCTTCAGGTGAGAGTGGCAGAGGGGAAGGTTATGGTGACCTTCATGCTTCTGCCATTTTCTAAAGATAGAGCTTAAAATATTCAATATGCCAAAGTGCCAGAATCCCATCTCCAGGTAATGATATGATTCCCGCAATGTAACCTAATTTATCCAATAACATTTGGTTACTTTTCATGAGAGATTCCACCCTAAGCCATTTATTGCATAATACAATTTAGAAAAGCATTGGAGGTGATGTGTGGTTGATGTGGTCATTGTGGTTAAGTGGTATTAAGAAGCAGTGTAAATAAAATCCAACCACCAAACCTTCATTGTGGGGTAAGGGAAGAGAGTTCATCTTTGGATGTTATGCCACCTGTCAGCATTGACTTTATTCATTGTAGCTTGAGTTACCCATTAAAACATCATTAAAATAAATTCTGTGAAAAAGCACACTCATCTTTCCCTCTGATTACAAAAATTGAAAACTGTATACCAATGCAGATTTTAAATATTTGTGTCATAATTGGACACAAGCTGTTCTGAACATCTGCTTGTTATCAAGAACAAGAATGACAAATCTCTTGCTCTAGATTTGTTTAATAGACAAATTCAGAAATTACACCCACAATATGCTGAGACTTTGAGCCAGACCCTCCTTTTTTTTTAGAAGGTGGTACAGAGATTAGCTAAGTGAAAAAAGATGCTGCCTCCAGCAGATATAGTTTCATTCCACAAAGTAAGACTACTTTGATTTTGAATGCTAATCCAAGGTTTAATATATTGAGTCATTAAAATCATGTTGACATCAATACCCAGATGCATAGCCACTCACTGTTCTTATCCTCTGCATCTATTAAAGTTGCTGTTATTGATAACAAACCCTTGCTCATTTTTAATCTATTTTTATATATTTAAAGTATTTATTTTCATTATTTTAACAATGTATCACTTTTTAATTAAATGCATGTTAATAAAAATATTTCTTTAAAAGTCTCAATTGAGTATTACAGATTTACCACTCTACCTAGAGCTGTTTGAGAACTTACTATGCATAATTTAAAAATATAAATTTATTAATTTCATTATTCAGCAAATTATTGAACATTTGTTTGCATGTGTAATACATGTTAAGCATGAAAATGTTCATGCTGAATGAAAAGATATAACTCTGAATCTATAGCAAAAAGAGAGAAATTAAATAAGACATTACTAAGGGAGGTTATAAATACAAATTGCTATGTATTATGATGAAAGGTATTCCTACATATTAAAACTTAAGCTTCAGTCCTATGAGAAAAGATAACAAAGATTACTTACTGAGACTTGGAGTTGATGAAAGGTTTTCCTACATATTAAAATTTAAGATGAGGTCTGAAAGATCTTGGCAAAGGGGAAAAAGGGGTGGGGGAGGTCTTAGGTAGTATAAGAGTTTTCCAGATGCAGAAAAGGATGTGAAATGGTTATGTGGTAGCTTTAGCTGGACATACTACAGTAACGTAAAACAGGCCCATTAGGGCTGCAGTACATGGTATCAAGAGTGACAGCTACATTAGAAGTTAGGGCATGGACATGGATTTTAGAGGGACACAGCTCAGTCTTATAATAGCCCCCAATCCTATCTCAATTATTAGAATCGGGAAGAAATCATTCTTGATCATAGTCAATATTGGCAGCAGAAAGAGTTTTCTCAGAGTTTCTAAATGAAAAGTAGGTCATGGGTTTCATTTAATCTTTCCTGTTTTACTCTTTCAAAAAATTCACGTATCAATTGAACATCTGTGCTTCATAAATTTATAAGAGGTCCCACATTTATAATTATTCAACATAGGGATAAAACCAAATAATATACTTCAATGCTATTCCTCCCTTTAGGATTCTCTAATTGTTCCACAGTTTTGCCAAGCTTAAAAATTGAAGTTTTGTTTGTTTGTTGTATCTCTAAGACCAACACAAAGGTTTAATCTAATGTCCACTTCATATATTCTCAATGGGATAACATATGCTATTTCTCATAAATGAGAATTAAATCACAACCATGAAATAGTAATGATAGGTCATGTCATATTCAACATAACAAACACAAACATAAATAAGAGTTTCAATAAAGTAAATGAAAAAATGATGTTGATTTCATAGCTTATAAGTGAAAAATAAGTTATTTGAATGATTTCAACTCCCTCTAGCCACAAGAAATATTTTCTATTATAAGATGAACTAGAGGCCTGGTGCACAAAATTCATGCACAGCGGGCAAGGAGTGTTCCTCAGCCCAGCCTAAAGCCTCTCCAATCTGGGATCCTTCAAGGGATGTCTGAATGCTAAACAGACAGTCAGACATCCTTCTCACAATCCAGGACTGCTGGCTCCAAACTGCTCACCTACCTGCTTCCCTGATTGCCCCTAACTGCTTCTGCCTGCCAGCCTAATCAACCCATAACCACTATCCTGCCAGCCTAATTGATGTGTAACTGCTCCCCTGCCAGCCTGTTTGCCTCCAACCTCCCTCCTCTGCCCTCCACTGCAGGCCTGGTTCCTCCTAAGTGCTTTCCCCTGCTGGGCTTATCACCCACAACTGCCCTCCCTTGGAAGCTTGCAACCTTCCAACGCCCCCCCCCCCCCCGCTGCCCATCTTGTGGTGGCTATCTAGTGTCCACATGGGGGCAGGATCTTTGACCACATGGGGGCAGCCCTCTTGTGTGCTGGAGTGATGGTCAATCTGCATATCACCCTTTTATTAGATAGGATAGAGGTCTAGTGCATGGGCGGTGGCCAAACTGGTTTGCCTGGAAGGGTGTCTTAGATCAGGGTGGGGGTTCCCTGGGGGCATGGAAGCCCTGGGCTAGGGGCCTGTGGTGGTTTTCAGGCCGGCCATGCCCCCGCCAGCCACCCAAGCAGAAGCCCTTGTATCTGGGTTTAATTTTTGTTCTACAATTGAAACTTTGTAGCCTGGAGTGGACCAAACCTTTTGCTGGCTCCATGGCTGGGATATAATTGAAACATTGTAGCCTTGAGTGGAGGCCTAAGCCAGCCAGAACTGCAGAAGCTTGGCTTACTCCATCGCCCAGGAAACCCTAGCCTCTGCTCTCTTCAGCTCCATGGCTGCCGCCATTTCTGTTGGGATTATGTATCTTTTATAATTGAAACTTTGTAGCAGTGAGTTGAGGCCTAGGCCTGCAACAGCAGGTGAAAGTTTAGATTCCTCAGTTGCCAGGGAAACCCAAGCCTCCCTCCTGCTCTCAGTGGCTGCAGCCATCTTGGTTGAGGTTTATTTACATATTTGCTCCTGAATGGCTGGTGGGCGTGGCTGTGGGCATGGCTTGATTGGAGGTAAGGGCAATTTGCTTATTACTCTTTTACTAGGTAGGATTTTATGATTTCTTTATCATAATTCTTTTCATGACAAGGGTTTCCTTACCTTATACAAACACACATACACACATGTGCCCACAAACACAACTTTATGTTAATCAAAATATTTCTTTAAATATTTTGATTCTATTGGTTTTAAGATTTTATCTAAGAGGCATAACTCTATTGTGTATATCCAGTTTGAAAAATCTTTTAAAATTCTGATTGGGAAGGAAGAGAGATAGAAGCATTGGCTAATTTAAATCCAAATTGTAATATATTTCTTACCTTAAAAATTTAGAAGAATTGGCCATCCCTTCAATGAGAAAATGAAGTCACATTTGAACAAAATCCAAATAAATAATGTGTCAGTTGTCATCCTACAACTCATTTTGTGCACTTCATGCAGAATTCACTCATGGCCCAATAGTGGGAAGAATGACCATATCACTTTGATGAATCTATGTCATTAGTATTCATACATCTACTGGGCCAGACTGTAGAATTCTTCAGTTCTACTAAATGGGGGAAGAGATGAAATATTATATTATTTGCTCAAGCAAGTTATATTGCATGGACTTAATTCTAGGCCCCGATTTTTCTTTCCTTAGAAGATAAATGCTTAACATACTATTATTTGTTACTATCACATATTCAAATATATCTTCTACACTAATAAAAGAGAAATACGTAAATTGACAATATTGCTGCAACACCCACCAACCAATCAGGAGGGAATATGCAAATTAGCAGCACAAACATGGTGGCAGCCAGAGTGAAGGCCTGGGTCCTAGGTGCTGGAGGAAAACTGGTACTGACAGCCAGGTGAAGGAAGGCCTATTGCACTAATTTTAATGCAACAGGTCTCTAGTGAAAAATAATGTTACTACTATAGTGATTTATTATTCCTTAAACTTAAAAGGTAATTTTCAAGAATGACCAGGATAGGTTTCAAAAAACCTCAAAACTGAAACATTTTATACGTATTTAATTTATATGTAGTCATATATGATGTTTAAATACCAGCATTATTAAGTTTAAGAAACCAATCCTATCTAATAAAAGAGTAGTATGCAAATTTGACCATACCTTCGCTACATCCACAAGCCATGCCCACAGCCACATCCATGAGCCAATCAGGCACATATTATTCAAATAAACCCCATCCAAGATGGCTGCAGCCACTGAGAGCAGGAGGAAGGCTTGGATTTCCCCAGCAATAGAGGAAGGCAAGCTTTCCGCCTGCAGTTGCCAGCCTAGGACTCCACTCAATGCTACAAAGTTTCAATTATAAAAGATACAGAAATGGCGGCAGCCACTGAACTGGAGAGAAAAAAGGCTTGGGTTTCTCTGGCAATGGAGGAAGCCAAGGTTTCCTCCTGCTGTTGCCGGCCTAGGCCTCCACTCTAAGCTACAAAGTTTCAAACAAAAATGGCTGTCACCACGGAGCAAGCAGAAGGCTTGGCTCCACTCCAGGCTACAAAATTTCAATTGTAGACATAAATTAATCCCAGATCCCAGGACCTCTGTGTGGGTTGCTGGGGGGCATGGCTAGCCTGTAAACCTCCACAGGCCCCTCGCCAAGGCCACCCCTCATCCCGAGGGAACCCCCACCCTGATCTGGGACACTCTTCAGGAAAAACCAGCTGGCCCCCACCCATACATTAGGCCTCTATCCTATCTAATAGAAGAGTAATTTGCAGATTGACCATCACACCAACACACAAGAGGGCTGCCTCCATATGGTCAAAGATCCTTCCCCCATGTGGACACAAGATGGCCACCACAAGATGGCCAGCAGGGGAGGGACATTGGGAGGTTCCAGGCCTTGCAAGTAGGGCAGTTGTGGGTGATTAAGCCAGCAGGAGAAAGAAGTTGGGAGGGACAAGTCCTGCAGTTGTGGGCGATACAGCCTGCAGAGGAGGGCAGTTCGAGTTCACCAAGCTGGCAGAGGAGGGAAGTTGGGGGCAAACAGGTTGGTAGCGTTGCAGTTATACATTAATTAGTCTGGTGGGTAGTGGTTAGGGGGTGCTCAGGCTGGCAGGCAGAAGTAGTTAGGGGCAATCAGGGAGGCAGGCAGGCAAGCAGTTTGGAGCCAGCAGTCCTGGATTGTGAGAAGGATGTCCGACTGCCTGTTCAGGCCTGATCATACTGGGATCGGGCCTAAACAGGCAGTTAGACATCCTTCGAAGGTTCCCAGATTGGAGAAAGTGCAGGCTGGGCTAAGGGACATTCCCTTACCCCCTTGCATGAATTTCGTGCACCAAGCCTCTAGTATTTAAATAATATTCTCAGAGCATCAAGATTTAAATGAATTAAACTAATAAAACTTTTTTTAATCAACCATAGTGAGAGTGTATTATTTATTTTAAAAATATTTAAAACCATAAATAAAAACTTAGTGATCATACTTACATATCCCTTCATGCTTAGGTGCAAAAATTTAAGCCAGGAGAAAACCGATGGAATCTAAAGTCACAGAAGTACTTGCCATAAAATTGTAGCTATAGCCTAATTTACCAAATTTAAGACTATTTCCAAGATTGAAGAACATAGTTTTTGAAGGAAATATATGATGGGACTTGGTTTTAAAGCAAAAAATAATTTAGTTTATATATTTTCATCAAATTATTTTTCTGTAAGTTGTGAAGACCATTAGAAAATTAATTAAATTTTAGCTAAAAATATTCATACAATATTTTCAGGAAAGCAGCTTTATCTTAAAGGCAAATTTAAAAGGCAATAAACAAAAGAATGATAAGAAATATGACCCTAAAGATAATATAGTTAGAAGAAAAAAATACTGAACTAGATATAGCAGCTAAGGTTAACACTGTTTTTTAATTACATTTTTAGGGAGAGAGGAATGGAGAGAGAGAGAGAGAGAGAGAGAGAGAGAGAGAGAGAGAGAGAGAGAGAGAGAGAGATATCTGGATTGCTTCCTGAACCCAACTAAGGATTGAACTCAAAACCTGGGTATTTGTTTTGACTGGGAATGGAACCAGTGATTTTTTTTTTATTGCAAGGGATGATGTTCCACCAACTGAGATAAAAGAACTAGAGGCCTGGTGCACGAATTCATGCATGGGTAGGGTCCCTAGGCCTGGCCAGCGATCTAAGCTCATAGGGTCCCTTGGCCTGGCCAGCGATCTAAGCTCATTTGGGGTGTCTTGCTTAGTCCCAATCAGGGTTGATTGGGATAGGCTGGAGAGGGGGAAGGGTATGTCCTGGGGAAGGTTGGCCAGGGGGAAAATCTGCAGGAAGCTGCCTGGCTAGGGGGAGGGGCTGGGAGGGTTGGCCCATCAGGGAGAGGGGTACAGGAGGTTGGCCAGCCAGGTGTGGGGCCACACAGAAGGTTGGCTGTGGGAGTGTACTGAGCACTGGGGGCACCTCTTACAGTAGCATATTCCCCCTGCTGGTCAGTGTGCATTTTAGCGACTGGTTGACCAGTTGTCGCAGTTGTTCTGGTCATTTAGTTGTAAGGGTAGCTTAGGCTTTTATATATATAGATATTTTTATTTGTATTTCTAAGTATATTTAACATTTACTAAAAATATGTTTCTGGTACAGTTCTAAATGCTTGACCTGCATAATATCAACCCATTCCACATAATGCTCTAAGGTATCATTTTGTCTCATTTATTGAAACATAAACTAAAAATTAGAAACTATAAGATTATTTAAATTGGTCAAGATTACATTCAGTCAGCTGTGGTTTTAGAGTTTGAAACCAAGACATCAGATTATCAGGTCCACTGTCATAACTACTGGTGTCTACTATAAATGAGAATGGTTTTCTGCTATCTGTCCTATATCCTAATAAAGACAATAAGAAAATGACAACACTTCATCCATCAACATAATAATACATTTATTTAAAATTATTAACATTCCCAAGTAAACATTATTTTAAAGTGATAAAAAGTTTGGTTAGGACATATGCTTGTAAACTCTTTAATTTTAAATACAACTACGTACATACCAAAATTATGTTTAAAAATATATGAAGTTTTGTTGTCATATATTATGAATCATTTCTTAAAACATTATACATTTTTTCAGGAGATAAAAGAAACAATAATAATAAAAAAAAGATAAAACAAAACTGTAAACAACTTGTACTCCTGGAGAACCCTCATTAATATTACTGTCAAATATTAAAACATATTATACAAGTTCCACTCAATGCTACAAAGTTTCAATTATAGAAGATACTTAATCCCAACAGAAATGGTGGCAGCCACAGAGCTGGAGGGAAAAGATGCTAGGGTTTCTGGGGTGATGGAGGAGAGCAAACTTCTGCAGCCCTAGCCTAGGCCTCCACTCTAGGCTACAAAATTTCAAATATAAATGGCTGTCGCCACGCAGCAAACAGAATGCTTGTCTCTGGTCCAGGCTACAAAGTTTCAATTGTAGAACAAAAATTAATCCCAGATCCCAGGCCTCCGCTTGGGTCGCTGGGGGCAATAGCCGGCCTGCAACCCACCACAGGCCCCTCACCCAGGCTGCCCCATGCCCCAAGTAAACCTCCACCTTGATCCAAGACACCCTTGAGGGCAAACCAGCTGGTCCCCACCCATGCACCAGGCTTCTATCTTATCTAATAAAAGAGTAATAAGTAGATTGACCATCACTCCAACACACAAGAGGGCTTGTGGTCAAAGATCCTGCCCCATGTGGACACAAGATGGCCACCACAAGATGGCCAGCATGGGAGGGCTGTTGGGAGGTTGCACGCCTGCAAGGGAGGGCAGTTGTGGGCCATCAGTTCAGCAGGGGAGAGCAGTTGGGAGGGACCAGGCCTGCAAGGGAGGGCTTTTGGGAGCAATCAAGCCTGCAGGGAAGGGCAGTTAGGGGTGACCAGGCTGGCAGAGGAGGGAAGTTGCAGGCAAACAGGCTGGCAGGAGAGGAGTTACACATCAATTAGGCTGGCAGGGTAGTGGTTAGGGGTTGATCAGGCTGGCAGGCAGAAGCAGTTAGGAGCAATCAGGGAGGCAGGCAGGTGAGCATTTTGGAGCCAGCAGTCCTGGATTGTGAGGATGTCCAACTGCCCATTTAGGCCTGAGCCTACCAGGATTAGGCCTAAACAGGCAGTCAGACATCCATGCCTCGAAGTTTCCCAGATTGGAGAGGGTGCTGACTGGGCTGAGCACCAACCCTCCACACCCCCTTGCATGAATTTCATGCATTGTGCCTCTAGTATGTATATCCTATCTAATAAAAGAGTAACATGCAAATGTGACCGTACCTTGGCTCCTGACTGGCTATGCTATCAGCCAGTTGGAGCAAGGGGTGGGGTGCAGAGGCGTGAGATAAAGTGGTGAAGTCATCAAGCGCCAGGCCGGGGTGCAGAGACCAAGCAAAGGCAGCGAAGGCGGCCAGAACTCACCACAGCTGAGTCAACTGAGGCCCCGGGCGCTGAGAACAGCAGCGGGAGCGGTGGCAGTGGGGACGGCAGCGGCGCCTGCGAAAACTCACCTTGGCGGCGGTGGCTGCAAGAACTCACCGCAGCTGTGTCTAATGAGGCCCCAGGCATTGCAAATATTACGTGTAGCTTCAGCTGTTTGCCAGCGAAAATGGAAGGCAACCACCAGAGGGAAGGCCCCCGAGTCCCAGCTTCAGCATCCCAGCTGAAACTGACAACAGGGAGGCGGAAGTCCCACCCCCACAGAATCTGTCCAAATCAGCCGTTGGTCACACTGCTGTAAGGCCTGTCATTCTCCTCTATCTCAGACCTTGGCAATAGAGAGGTGGGGCTATGTCCAAAGAAAAACTGTTGAAGTTTGCTCAACTCTGTATTTTGGATACAGCCAAAGCTACATGTAAAAGATTAGCAATCCCAGCAAACCAGGCCTGCTCAGAAAGACTCATAATCAACAACCACATGCATGAAATAAATGAATAACAAAATCGTACAAGATGCTACGTGAGGTAGAAAAGGAAGCCCAATCTGAAGCAGCAGCAAAAGGTATAGCTCCCACGGAAGTAACTATGGCAATTAAGTATGATCATAATAGTGACCCAGGTAGATATAATTCTCCCCGTGTAACCGAGGTTGCTGTCATATTCAGAAACAAAGTTGGAGAACCTCCTTTTGAAAGGGACTTGCTCATTCATTGTAAACCAGATCCCAATAATCCAAATGGCACTAAAGTGAAACGAATCAGTATTCTGTTTCCCACATTAGATGCAATGACATATCCTATTCTTTTTCCACATGGTGAAAAATGTTGGGGAACAGATATTGCATTAAGACTCAGAGACAACAGTGTACTAAACAATAATACTTGACAAAATGTAAGAACACGAGTCACCCAAATGTAGTATTATGGATTTCATCTCTCTGTGAGTGACACATTCAATCCTATTTTAAATGCAGGAAAGTTAACTCAACAGTTTATTATGGATTCGTATTAAAAAGTGGAGGCCAATCGGATAAATTTTATTAAAGCAAACCAATCTAAGTTGAGAGTTGAAAAATATAGCGGTTTGATGGATTATCTCAAATCTAGATCTGAAAATGACAATGTACCCATTGGTAAAATGGCCCTGGGGCTGCAGCATCTCGTTTCTCAGTTCATGCCCTCTCTCCAGGTGGCTGGGGAGAATATATATGGTAAAGTTTTTTACGCCATGGCAGTCAGAGTAGTGGGACTTGGCCAGGCAGGCACATAGAGGGGCTGGGGCCCTTTCTGGCCCTGGGGTTAGGCAGCATGCCCTGTGGTCCTAGGTGCCTGTGGATGCTTGTGCCTGCAGTTGGCCTGAGTGAAGTTGGCCCAGGTCCTGGGTGCCTATAGCTGGCCAGAGGGAGGGAAGCCTGGGTCCCACGTGTGGGGCAAGGCAGACACAGTTAGGAGCAATCAGGCCAGGAGGGGAGAACTTAGGGATGATCAGGCAGGTAGGCAAAGATGGTTAGGGGTCACACATCCCCGAAGGCGTCCCTGATTGGAGCAGGTGCAAGCTGGGCTCAGGGAAACCCCCTCTGTGCACGAATTTCGTGCACCGGGCCACTTGTGTATATATATATAATCTAATAAAAAGGGAATATGCCAATTGACCATCACTCCATCACAAAAGATGGCTGCACGCACAAGTTCTCATAAGGAGCCTTAACAAGCAATCAGCAGAGACCTGAGGCTACACCCTCCCCCATCCAGCAGGGCTTGACAGTGTACCTCAAGGTGCACTTACAATCCTGGTGCTGAGCTAGGGACCTTAGGCTGCTCCCCACCAGGCCAGGGGCCCTCAGGCTGCACCCACCACCAGGTGGGGCTTGACAGGGCACTTGAGGCTGTGCTCCTCACCCCAGCATCAGGCTAAGGGACCTCAGACCTCAGCCCCCACTTGTGAGGCTTGATGGAAGACCTCAGGCTGCACCCCCCATACAAGAACTGTGCCAGGGTACCTGAGGTTGCACCTCCCTGCCTGGCTGTGCTTGACAGGGGACCTCATGCCATGCCACCTATCAAGTGGGCATTGACAGGGGACTTCAAGGTGCACCCCCATTCTAGGTTGGGGGAACTCAGGCCATGCCCTCACCAGGCAGGGTTTGACAGGGGACCATCCTGGTGCCGGACCAGGGGACCTGAATCTGTGCCCCCCTGCCTGGTGGGGCTTGATAGGGGACCTCAGGCTATGCCTACCACCCAGAGGGGCTTGACAGGGGATCTAAGGCCATGTCCCACACTGGTGGGGCTTGATAGAGATCCTCAAGGCATGTCCCCCACCCTGTTCTGGGCTAGGGGAACTCAGGAAACAACCCCAACCTGGTGCTTGGCCAGAGGACCTGAGGATACATCCCCCGCCTGGCAGGGCTTGACAAGGGTGGGACTGGTGGTGTCTGGATCTAGCCCAATGGAAGGGGGCTGGCCATATCTGGGTCTCACATGATTTTGAGGTCCATGTGGATGGCAGGGACTTGACTCTGGTTCCTGTGGTGTGCCCCAGACTCTGTGACAGCAGAAAGGTTTTCATATACATTTTACTAATTTTCTTTCATCTCTGACACTTCTATTATAAAGAAAGGGAAAATAGCAATATTACATTATTTCCTCTAATTAATCTCCTTTCAATATGCACAAAATTCATGCATTGAGGGGAGGGGAAGTGTCCTTCAGCCCAGACAGTACCCTCTTCAATTTGAGACCCCTTGAGGGATATCTGACTGCCTGTTTAGGCCCAATCTGGTAGGTTCCCCTGGTAGGTTCTCCTACCATGATTGGGCCTATATGGGCAGTCGGTCATCCCTCTTACAATCCAAGACTCCTGACTCAAAACTGCTTGCCTACCTGCCTTCCTGATTGCCCCTAACCACTTCTGCCTATCAGCCTGATCAAGCCCTAACCACTCTCCTGCCAGCCTGATTGATGCCTAATTGCTCCCCTGCCAGCCTGTTTGTCCCTAACTGCCCTCCCCTGTAGGCCTGGGAACCATCCCCCTACTGCCCTTTCCTTCAGGCCCAGTCACTCCCAACTTCCTTCCTGTTCCATCCTGGTCACTCCTAACTGCCCTCCCCTGAAGGCTTGATTGCCCAAGACTGCCCTCCCTTGCTGGCCTGGTCCCTCCCAATTGCCCTCCCCCAAGCTGGCCATTTTGTGGTGGCCATCTTGTGTCCACATGGAATCAGGATCTTTGAACACATAGGGGCAGACCTCTTGTGTGTTGGAGTGATGGTTAGTTTGCATGTTACTCTTTTGTTAGATAGGATAGAGGACTGGGGCATGGGTGGGGGCCAGTTGTTTTGCGCTGAAGGGTGTCCCGGATCAGAGTGGAGGTTTCCTTGGGGTGTGGGGTGGCCTGGGTGAGGAGCCTGTGGTGGTTTGCAGGCTGGCCATGCCCTCTGGTGACCAAGAGGAGGCCTTGATATCTGGGATTTATTTTTCTTCTACATTTGAAATTTTGTAGTGTGGAGCAGATCCAAGTCTTCTGCTCGCTTAATGGAGGTAGCCATTTCTGTTGGAATTTATTTACCTTCTGTAATTGAAACTTTGTAGCCTTAAGCAGAGGCCTGGGCCATCCAGGGCAGGTGGAAAGCTTGGTTTCTTCCATCTCTTGGTGCAACTCAAGCCTCCTGCTCTCTCTAGCTCTGTCATTGTCTTCTGTAATTGAAACTTTGTAGCGTTGAGTGGAGGCCTGAGCCAGCAAGGGCAGACGGAAAGCTTGACTTCCTCCATTGCCAGGGAAACCCAAGCCTCCTTCCTGTTCTCTGTGGCCTACAGCCATCTTGGTTGGGTTTGTTTGCATATTTGCTCCTGATTGGCTCGTGGGCGTGGCTGTTGGATGTAACAGAGGTATGATCAATTCCATATTACTCTTTTATTAGATAGGGTGTGTGTGTGTGTGTGTGTGTGTGTGTGTGTATGTGTGTGTGTGTGGCCAGATTATTATGCATTCAGAGACCATAATAACATAATAATCTGGCCACTGATTATATATAAAAGCCTAAGAGACCAGAATGACTGGAACGACTAGTTGCTATCACATGCACTGATCACCAAGAGGCAGACACTCAATGCTCAATACAGGAACTTCTCACTGGTGATCAGTGTGCTTTCACAACTAACTGCCCCCAGCAGGCCAAACTCCCACTGTCTCTCTCCTCTCTGGCCAGCCAGCCTCCCATGGTCCCTCCCATTGGTTGGCAGGCCCCAATTGCCTGATTGGGGCTGGTCACTGGGCTGGGATGGGGAACAGAGGATAGGTGGTGGTGAACGCAGCCTCTTCCCCAAGGAGGCTGAGGGCTGGCTCCGTCCTTGGGGCAGGTGGCCAACCTCCCATGTTCTGTTTCTCCTCATGGCTGGCAGGCCCCAATAGGCCTGTCACCCACCCACCTCAGTAGTGGCATGGCAGTGAGGGAAGGAAGAGGGGGGAAAGTTGGGGAACCACATGGTGGTGGGGTGCTGTCGATGATGGTGTTGATGTCTGGCACATGTTCCTTCCTGTCCTGGCCTGGCCACTGTTGCCTCCTCTCCAGTCCAGTCCTAATTGGCCTGACCCTGATCAGCCCTGATTGCTGGACAGGCCTAGGGACTCTACCTGTGTACAAAATTTATGCAACAGGCCTCTAGTGTGCTAGTGTGTGTGTGTGTGTGTGTGGTATGTGTGTGTGTGTGTGTGTGTATATATATATATATATATATATATATATATATATATATGCACATGTATGTTTATTTTCTCTCTCTCTCCTTTCCCTTCTCTTTTTTTCATTGTCACAAGTGTAAACATTCCTTCCTCCAAGAAGCTAGAATGAGAGAATGATAATGGTGACTCTATGGGGAATTGATCCTGTATAAGGCAAGGCCACCATTTACACAGGGATTTAGATCACGGGGGAATCTCTCTTTTATATATATATAAAAGAGAGAGAGAGAGAGAGAGAGAGAGAGAGAGAGAGAGAGAGAGAGAGAGAGAGAGAGGGAGAGAGAGAGAGAGATTTCAGAGAGGAAGGGTGAGTGAGAGAGAGATAGAAAGATCATTGGTGATAGAGAATCAATGATTGGCCTCCTCCTGTACACCCTACAATGGGGATCATGACCACAACTCAGGCATATGTTCTCAAACCGTGATATTCAACCACTGCACTGAGCCACGCTGTAACATCTATACTTTTGTTACTATTTTGCAGAAGACTGCTGCATAACAAAGCTTTGCTAATGGGAGTGTCTTCTGAAGCTTCTTGAAGATATATTTATCAACTAGGTTAGCACATGATAAATTTCTTCAACAATGTTCTCAGCCTTTGAATGCTTTCCTTTTCATTATACAGCTGAGATTCTGGAATGTCCATTTTATTTAATGTAGTACACCACTGGGTCCTGATTTCTTGCCAAATAGCTGAGCTATCTGTTAGAATCTCTCCCAGAATCTGTGGGAAATGTACCCACACTAATGGACATGGCTTAATTTAAAGTCGTATTTCTTTCTGCTTACTCAAACACCTTTAAAATATATTGTGGTACATAGTTATTGGGTTACTCTCTATATAAATTAGCAGGATTTTATAATTACACTAGAGGCCCAGTGCACAAAATCTATGAACATGTATGGTCCCTAGGTCTGGCCGGTGATCAGGGTTGATCAGGGCCTTCGAGCTGTCAGCTGTGGCCTTTTTTCCCTGGCTGCCAGCTGCCGGGTGCTGTCCCTTGGTGATCAGCACATGTCATAGTAAGTGATCAAACTCCCAGTTGGTAGAACTTCCGAAAGGACACATTTCATATTAGCAATATATATATATTGTTCTTAGGTGAGCTTTTACCTTCTGCATAAAATTTTCTACCTGTACCCTCAGAGAATACTTATCTGAATCTAATTATTTGTCTGAAAGAAACAAGAAATGGCAGAGATTAGCTATCAGAAATTTGGAATCAACTTGCTAACACAAAACATAGAAATGTAAAACAACAAAATAACAGTAAAAAAACAAACAAAACTACATTGTATAAGGTCTCACACATGGTAGAATAAATTTTTCCAGGTAGGAAATTAGGGAACGTGGCTAGTAAGTAAAACATTGAAAGAAGTAGAGAAAGAATTGACTTGGTTTCAAACTCCAATAATGATTTTCAGAACTGGCCTCCCGAGGAAGCTACTCTGAATTTGAAGTCAGGAATAAACTATACCCTCATAACTACAATCCATGATTTAGAAATCAAAATTTGTTGCTACTACTGTATCTATCTTTTGATACCCAGAGAGGTGGGGACCAGACACTGGAATGCAGTTGCAGATAATCTTCATGTTAACAAAATTTTTCTTATAAGATGGAAAAACAGAAGAGCCCAAAAGAGCAAGTAGATGGCTTCTTCTGTTCATCAACCTGCACCTTTTGAATTCCATGCAAATGCATTTAATAGGTAGAAACTTATTTATTCTTTGGAAAAGAATGACTGAATTACCCAGAATATATACCACACTATACAAAAAAACTCAAAACATAGGATCAGACTGTGTTCCTGTGTTATGGGAAGATAATTAGGAAACATGATTTTATTGTGTATATAAGTATGTTTCAAATATTACAATGTAATATGGTATTAAAATGCAGGTTCATTTACTGTAGATACAGAGTTGTGTAAAAAAAGCTTTTAGTTGTAGTACAAATAACTAATATAATAATTAATAAATAGTAATACAAGAATAAACTGGTGTAGCATACTACAACTGTAAAGCCATTTTTATCTAACCCTTTATTTCACATAAATAGAAATAATTTGGACATGAATGTGAGGATATTGTGATAACATCCCTCTGATGTATGTCAATGATTTTATCCCTATGTCTCTGATGAGAAGACAGATGGGTGAGTGTTGTGATTTCACCTGCCAGTATATTATGTAAGTTGTGATTAAGCTTTAATATAGTTACGAGAAGGAACTTACCTACCTTTTTATTATAGAAAAGGCAACTGGAAATGCAGTTATTAACCTGGGCACAAATTTGCTATAATGTATAAATATTTATGATGTCTAAAAACTCTTCCATATTTAGGCATCATATTGGATTGGTGACCTCTCTATTTTAATGAAAAAGGGCTGAACTTTTATACTTAATTATGTAAATTGTCTCATATGTAGTGGAATTTGAGTAGCTATAATTGGACCTGTAGAAAAAAAATGTTCCCTGTCTACTGTACTACATTTTTTTTTTGAGGTTCTATTCATTAGAATTGCCTCCTAAGGCTTTTCTTAGCTGGGTTGAAATAGTTAGAGGTATTAATTTACTGACTTTTTTTCTATAAAACCTATTGCTATTTAAGAGATTTCAGGATATCAAGGAACTGAAATTAATTATAGGAGAAATGAAAGCTCAGAATTCTGGGCTTGTGTGGGTATGAGAAGAGTGCTTTAGAAGAAAACTGTCTCCATCATAGTAGGATATTATGGAAGGAATTGTGTTTCTTCAATACTCATGTTTAAGCACTAACCTTCAGTACTTTAAAATGTGACTGTATTTGGAAATAGGGTCTTTAAAGAGATAAATAAGTTAACATGAGGTCTTAAGATGGGTCCTAAGCCAATATGACTCCTCTTTATCACAGGAACAAATTATGACACAGACATACAGAGGAAGCACTATGTAAAGGCATAAAGGAGAGATGCTCATCTATAAAGTCACAGAGAAAAACTCCAGAAGCAATTTGCAGTCATCTTGATCTCAGTCTTCACCCTTACAAATCGTGAGAAAACATACTTGTTATTTAAGCTGCCCAATCTGTGGTACTTTTTAAAGGCAAGTTTAATAAGCAAATGCATATGACTTTGAGACATGTACTTTGATCGGGCATAGGAGGGGCTAGAACGTTGAGCATATTTTTCTTAAGTTATTAACTGGATGAGGCTGAAAAAATCAAAGATGTTTCCTTAAGCAAAATTAAAGCTGTATTCTTATTCTAGATGCATTTGCTCAGGTGATATATTTAATATATGACAATATAACTGGTATTCCCTTAAGAGTTCATGCAACATAACTATATCATATCTCAGATAATTTCAACTCTATTGTGATTGTTGTTTCTCTTAAAAAGGCCTAAGGCCTAGATTTAGCAATCAACCAACACACACACACACACACACACACACACACACAGAGAGAGAGAGAGAGAGAGAGAGAGAGAGAGAGAGAGAGAGAGAGAGAGAGAGAGAGAGAGAGGTATCATGTGCTCATGATCTTTTCAAGGTTCTATATTTAATTTTGTGTTTGTAATTTTATGTTAATTTCTGGAATTATAACTAATCTTCATTCACAAAGTAGAATTTCTCACTGTGGGGTGTTTTATTTCAATTAAAGATGACTTGTAGATACTCCTTCCCTAGGTTTTTCTAGTGGTTGGCCTCTTGACAGCAAGAACCATATTTCAGTCATTGTTCTCTCAGAGACCATCCAAACACCTGACATATGCCAATATTCTAAAGATATTTTTAGGGAAAGAGAGAAATACAACACAATTAAAACACAAACAAATAATTTATAAGGTGTTATGAATTATTTGCTTGTTTGTTTGATGTTTGTTTGTTTTTGTTAATCCTCACCCCGGGATATTTTCCCATTGATTTTTAGAGAGAGTGGGAGGGAGGGAGAGAGACACAGAAAGAGAAACATTGATGTGAGAGTGACACATAGATTGGTTGCCTCCCACATGTGCCCTGATCAGAGCCAGGGATAAGACCTGCAACTAAGGTACATACCTTTCACCAGAACTGAACCCAGGAGCCTTCAGTCCATGGGTTGATGCTCTTCTGCTGAGGCAATCCAGCTAGGGCATTATGGATTTTAGAATCTAAACAAAGAGAAGAATCCCAACAATGCAATAGCACAAATTAAAGGAAGATTTAAATGTACTATTTGGACAAGCTCTCATTATGATTGAAGATAATATAGTCTCACTCATGACCCTGAGGTTTTAAATGTTTTATTTATATTAATTAGAAAACATATATATTGCCTGCCGTGTGTGGCTCAGTGGTTGAGCATCAATCTAGAAACCAAGATGTTTGATTCCCACTCAGGGCCGATTCCTCAGGTGCGGAGGCTCGATCCCCAGTAAGGAGTGTGCAGGAGGCAGCTGATGAATTATATTTCTCTCTCATTCATGTTTCTATCTCTCTATCCTTCTCCCTCCCACTCTTTCTCTAAAATCAGTAAAAACATATTTATAAGAAAACAAGAAAAGGAAAAGCAACATACTGAATCTGTTTTATTCAATTACTAGTATCTCATATTTAAATTAGCCAAATTTCATTGAAATACATGTTAAAATTATTTTTTATGTTTTTTTCTAATATGATAGAATGCTTCTTCAGGCAACAGTTAAAGATATATATTACCTTCACTGATACCTGCTACTGTGTGAGCTCTGTTTGATTTTGTCATCAGTTGAGTGAGCATTAAAGAGACGTAGATCTAAATTCAAAAGATCATTAATGGGAACCCAAACCTGGCTTACCATGTGAGAGTCATAAAACTTGTGTGAAAACGATAGCTATATCCCTTATGGTTCAACTTTGAGAAGACAACCAAATAGGTCAGTTTTGGTTGAGTTCATATTTCCTGAAGCATAATAAAGAGTAGGCATGGAAATAGCTATCATCTGCCAAGAGTGACTAAAAAAAGGCATGTAAAAACCTTTATACTGTTAAAGCTTGCATAGCCTGGTCTCTCTAACTAAGCCCCTAAATAGATAAATACTCCCCAAAGCTTGATTTTTATGATCCTATCAAGTATGGCATGTTTTGGAGAGGTTAAAAAACTGTACCATTTATTTATGAGCATATAGAAACAAGAAACAGAATGGAAAATACTCATTCATTAAAAATATTATCGGAGTATGCTGATTTTTTTAACTTTAATTTTTTTTATTTCTTTATTGATTACAGTGCTACATATGTGTCTTTATTCCCCCATTACCCTCCCACCTCTCCTCATGCCCTCACCCCCCTGTTGTCTGTGTCCATTGGTTAGGCTTATATGCATGCATATAAGTCCTTTGGTTGATCTCTCCTCTTGCTAATTTTTTCTTCATTCTGCTGTGCTTGATACACAGGGCTAATGAGATAGAGATGGCCATTGGCTCTTTCACTTATTTTACCAATCATTTCTGTGATTCAGAAGTCATGGTATAAAATACTGGGGTCATATGTCATTGTATATATTTTTTTGCCTTTATTGATTAAGGTATTACATATGCGTTCTTATCTCCCATTGCCCCCCAACATCTTGCTCTTGGCCTCATCCCCATGGTATCTGCGTCCATTAGTTATGCTTATATGCATACATACAAGTCCTTTGGTTGATCTCTCCCCTTTCCTCCCACCCTCCCCTGATTTTCCTCTGAGGTTTGACAGTCTGATCCATGTTTCTCTGTCTCTGGATCTGTTTTTTGTTCATCAGTTTATGTTGTTCATTATATTCCATAAATGAGTGAGATTAAGTGATATGTATTTTTCTTTGACTGACTTATTTCACTTAGCATAATGCTCTCCAGGTCCATTCATGCTGTTTCAAATGGTAGGAGTTCTCTCCTTTTTACTGCATCATAGTCTTCCATTGTGTAGATATACCACAGTTTTCTAATCTGCTCATCTGCTGATGGGAACTTAGGATGTTTCCAAATCTTAGCTATGGTTAATTGTGCTGCTATGAACATAGGGGTGCATATATCCTTTCTTAATGGTGTTTCTAGTTTCTTGGGATATATTCCTAGATATGGGATCACTAGATCCCATTGTATCTTCTATGCCTGTATGTAAGCCTTCAAAAGAACCTGAATTGGATAATCTATAATGAATTATTTATTTTATTTATTTTTAAATGAGGGTTCTCCCACCAAAAAGGAATTTCATTAAAAAATTTGGAGGTAGCAGGCAATGTGGCTATCCAGTTAATTCCTATCCCAAATCTTAAGGTTGAATTTGGCTTTTGCAAATATAAAAGAAAAGTAGATACTGACATATAAATACAAAAACATTACTATTATCTTTCTTCCAGTTATTTTGCTTTTTCATATTTGGAATATTTTTCTATGATATTCAATGGGGAACCTTTTTAGAGGATCATAAAATTTTCTCCAGATATCAAAGTTTTGTATTAGAGGTAGCATAAAGGGCATGAGTTTTCAGAATAAGAGAGAGTAGTAAATTGTTGCATCTACTTGAATTCTACATACTAGCCAGCGTTGACTATTATATAGTCACAAAATGGTGATTACCTAAAGAATGAGAATGTGAAGTATACTCAAGGTGTTAGGCATCGTGAAAGCAAAATATATGAGAGAACATTTGAGGGTGTTTCCATACGAGTATGCAGATTCTAAATTCTGGGCTGGAAACACAGGAGGAGAAAATGTCAACATACGTAAGAAACAAACAATGGAGGTCAATTAAGTAAGCAGATAGTGATGCCTAAAAATTAAGTTTACATTATACTGAAGCTACATTACCAAGAAGATAATATTCTTATGAAATACAAAAATATAGGCTAAAAATTCATTCACTTTGATAAATGAAAATGCCTACTTATTTAATTTTAAACTATTTACCTATATTAAGAGAAATAAAACATTCTTAACTGAATTAAGCAGTTCCAAGTATGTTGCCATAATATACAGATAAATTTATAAATTTTCTAAATTACTAAAGTTAGAGGATTTCTTTAAAAAAATAAAATAAACTATGTAGTTTACAAAAGACAGGATAGTTTGAAAAAATAGTTGGAATTTAATGACAATTTAAATAAAATTTTGAAGAGTGTTCAACCATTTTTATGAAAGATCAATTATATCACATAATGTTAAGCAATGCTTTTGTTAAATCAGATGATGTTAATTAATGTCTATTAATATTACTTTAAGGGGATTTGAGGGTTAATGATAAAACCATATAATATATATATGTCAGTTAAATTATCGCCTCTGCTAATTTATTTGTGCAATCTAGTTATTTGGATGTTATTATTGACAGAGTATTGTTTTTCCTCTTATTTTCTTATGAAGCTAGAGGGACTATCACAAACAAAACAAAGTTAGAATATATTAATTCAGTCTTTTATTCTTGTATGTTTTGCTCTTCATGATTCTTTTACATTTACTATTCAATTTCACCTAACTGGTAAATCTAATCCTTAAATTTACTCTATAAATCCTAGAAAAGAAAAAGAGGAGGTAATAGCCATCTCAGCTTATAGATTAAACTGATATAACTGATTTTATTTTAACAAATTATATATTTTATATAAATAATCCCCATACCAGGGAACACTCTGATAAGATTATAGAGCATCCCTTGAATTTATACCAGAAACACACAATTGCTGAGATTACCTGGGTAAATTTTAGTTGATTGTCTGGACCTGTAAACCTGAAATAATTTGAAACCAAATTTTTATATGCTAGGATTTAGATCCTATATTTATTTATTTATTTATTTATTTATTTATTTATTTATTTATCATCTTTATTGTTCAGTTTATTAATTACATTGTTTCACCTTTTATCCCCCTATAGCTCCCCTCCACCCTGTACCTATCCCACCCTCCACCCTCACCTCCCCCTCCCCACTGTCCTCTCCCATTGTTGCAAGATTTTTGTCCAGTCTCTTGCTGCACTTCCCACAACCCTTTTCTCCCCAAGAATTGTCAGTCCATTCCCTCTCTATGTCCATGCCTCTGTTATATTCACCAGTTTATCCTGTTCATCAGCCTATCAATTCACTTGATTTTTATGTTCATTTGTTGATAGATATGTATTTGTTGTTCATAATTTATATTTTTACCTTTTTCTTCTTCCTCTTCTTAAAGAATATCTTTCAGCATTTCATATAATGTAGGTTTGGTGGTAATGAACTCCTTTAGCTTTTTCTTATCTGCGAAGCACTTTATCTGATCTTCAATTCTGAATGATAGCTTTGCTGATAGAGTAATCTTGGTTGTAGATTCTTGCTATTCATTATTTTGAATATTTCTTGCCACTCACGTCTGGCCTGCATAGTTTCTGTTGAGAAATTCGCTTACAATCGTATGGGTGCTCCCTTATAGGTAACCAACTGTTTCTCTCTTGTTGCTTTTATTATTCTCTCTTTGTCTTTTGCTCTTGGCATTTTAATTATGATGTGCCTTGGTGTGGTCCTCTTAGGGTTCCTATATTTTGGGGTTCGGTGTGCTTCTTGGACTCCTAAGTCAATTTCTTTCACCAGGTGTGGGAAGTTTTCAGTCACTATTTCTTCAAATAGGTTTTCATTGTCTTGATCTCTCTCTTTTCCTGGCACCCCTATAATTCGGATGTTGGTATGCTCGAGGTTGTCCCAGAAGCCCCTTACACTATCTTCAATTTTTTGGATTCTTTTGGTTTCTTGCTTTTTCAGCTGAGTGGAATTTACCTCTTTGTATTTCAAATCTTTAACTTGGTTCTTGGGGTGCTCCAGAGCATTTTTAGGTCTTTGTGTAATATTTTTTATTTCAGTCAGTGTATGCTTAATTTCTGGTTGGTCCTTTTTCATATCCTTGAGAGTCTCCTTTATATCCTTGAGGGTCTCCTTCATTTCCACATTGGTCTTGATCATTTCCTTGCAGGTATCTAGTTCATATCCTTGAGGGTCTCATTCATTTCCTTGTAGGACTCATTCATTTCCTTTGCGTCTCACTTATTTCCTTATAGGCCTTGACCTTTTGTTGGAGCCTCCTGAGAAGCCCTATAACCGTGGTTTTGAATTCCATGTCCAGTCGTTTTTTTTCCTCCATTTCTTTCACATCTGATTTCTTTCCATGTCTCTGCATGGTGGCTGCTTCCCTGAGTTGGTCAATTAGCTTTGTGTGGTAGACTTCCTACTAGAGACAGTGGCTCAGCCTCCCCATTTACCTGAGGTGGATATGGGTTGCACAGTATTGCTGAAGTTAAGCTCAGGTAAATCGTTGTTAGCACTTGGAGGGTTGACCTCCAGTCCAATTGTCTGTGAAGCTCAGCTGTGCTCAGGTTGGATGGGCGGAGTCTCCTGGCCAAGAAGACAGTGTTAGCTCCGCCCTATGGGGCCCCAGGGACTCTATGCTGGGGGCAATGGCCGCCAGCACCTCTGAGAGAGACCCGCTGCCGAGCTTCACCGGCTTCCGGGGAATTCAGACTCTCCCAAAATGAGTCTGCATGCGCAATGTCTCACCCAGGGCCGTAAAACAATACAGAGTGACGGTTTTCTGAATGAGAGAGCTAGTCGCAGAGCGCTCTCTGTGCAGTCACGCAGCCGAGCTGTTGGCGCACAAGCTGCCTTCTCCACAAGCCAGCAGACCCGGCAGCACCTGAGCTTCGGCGTGCCCTCCCACTGTCCAGTTTTCACCCCGTATGATAGTGGGTTCTCTGAACTTCGCCCAGAGCTGGAGAATCAGTCCAGTGGGACGTCTTTGTCTCCCCTGTTCGAGAAAACTGACCGGTTTTCAGCCTCCCGCCCTCTCCGTGGCTTGCGCTCCAAACCTCTCTCCTCGCGAATCTTTCAACGCTGTTTGCTGCCACTCCTCCGAGTCAGTGTCTTATTTTCACTTTTATTTGTGGAATTTTCACTCGCTGTGCTTTCTGGTGATTCTGGGAGGTGTTAGTTCTTTTGTTAAGTTGTAGTATTAAAATTGCTGTGTATGATGGCAAGATAGGTGTTTTATCTATGCCACCATCTTGGTTCTCTAAAATTGCTGCTAGATCCTAATATTTAGATATCAGGATATGATTTGGGAGACATGAACATTCCTAGCAAGTCAGAATATAGAACTACAAAAAAAAAAAACACAACAACACACAAACATACACTAAGTTGGTAAAAAAATAAAATAAAATAAAGTTAGATTTTTATGTTGGTTCAATAAAAAATAATCTTCATACTTGGTTACTTAAAGCAATAAAGGTTAGTTATGACTCACAAAGTAATATTAATGCAAGTGGATCATGTGTGATGGTGGAGGCGTTAGTGGACATTATTTGCTGTGGTTACAAAGGGATTCAGGCTGGTAAAGGCTGCATCTCCACACATCCTTCCATGATTGTTATGGCATAAAAGAGTATAGCCAGAGGGTCTCTCTTCTGCAATTGAATGCTTCAACGAGGAAGTAATTTACATCATTTTTCACCTATAATATATTGATCAGAACTAGATACACCTAACTTCAATATCCAGGTGTAACTGAAAGGGAGGGAAGCCATATATCAGTGAGCATTTACAATGTATGCCACAGATATAAAGATAGACTTTTAAAAATATATAAAGGCGCATCTTTTGAAATGAAATGTGGATGGTCCAAAGTAAGATAATGAATGCAGGCTCTCAGAAGTGAAAGAGGACTTGGCATTTATTGGAGCCAATATCCCATCATTGGAGAAATTTCTTCTCAAACATTCTCCATGAATTTTTCTTGAATATTTCCAATAATAACGTACCAACTATTTATCCTGGTAGCTGTTATTCTACTGATACCACTATTATTGAAGATCATTTATGTTGCCACAGGCTTAAATCTATGGAACCAAAACTCTCACTTTTCAACCCTGCTCTGCATTCTAAGCATAATGCAACATTACAACTAGATTTGACAAAAATCCAAACACCAGCTGAAGTGGTATTTAATGAACATCAGACTAAAGAATTATTCCTTGATCACTAGATGAAACACCTCCTGCAAAGGTGTTTCCTCTTAGGACATATTATCTTACTTTTGTCCCACATCAGATGCTCTGCAATTGCCACATTGTTGTTAATCTTACAGAGAAACTTTTAGTTTGTAAATACAATTTATCTTACACCTATATACTCTTTAAAAAAGCAATTCTGAAACCAATCAGGTACCACATCACAGCAAGTAGGATGGTTAATTAAAAAGGCAAAAAAGAAAGTAACATGATAAAATTGGAATCATTGTGCATTATTAAAGAGATTGGAAAATGATGCAGACTCTGTGGAAAATAGTACTTTGGTTTCTGAAAACATAAACATAAAACAGAGAATTGCATATGATCCATTAATTCTACCTCTGGACCTATACCTAAATTTATTGAAAGTGTGGACTTGAACAGATATTTTTGCATCCATGTTTATAGGAGTAAATTGACAATAACCAAAAGGTGGAAACAATTCAAATGTGCATACACAAATAAATAGGTAAACAAGATTTGGTATATATATATATATATATATATATATATATATATCCTATCTAATAAAACGATGTGCAAATTTGACCGTATCTTCGCTACGTCCAGCAGCCACGCCCACCAGCCACGCCCACCAGACAATCAGGAGTGTGGGGCGTGGCTGAGGTGGCCTGGGCCAGGGGCAGCGTGTTGGAGGTGGCTGGGGCCTCCACTCAATGCTACAAAGTTTCAATTATAAAAGATGCATAAATGGCAGCAGCCACAGAGCTGGAGAGAAAAAAGGCTTGGGTTTCCCTGGCAATGGAGAAAGCCAAGATTTCCACCTGCTGTTGCTGGCCTAGGCCTCCACTCTAGGCTACAAAGTTTCAAACAGAAATGGCTGTCACCACAGAGCAAGCAAAAGTCTTGGCTCCGCTCCAGGCTACAAAGTTTCAATTGTAGACATAAATTAATCCAAGATCCCAGGGTCTCCACTTGGGTAACTGGGGGTTATGGCCAGCCTGCAAACCACCACAGGCCCCTCACCCAGGCTTCCCTTTGCCCCAAGGGAACCCCCACCCTGATCCAGGACACTCATCAGGGCAAACCAGCTGGCCCCCACCCATGAACCAGGCCTCTATCTTATCTAACAAAAGAATAATATGCAGATTGACCATCACACCAACACAGAAGAGGGCTGCCCCCATGTGATCAAAGATCCTGCCCCCATGTGGACACAAGATGGCCAGCAGGGGAGGGAACCTTGGGATGGACCAGGCCTGCAGAGGAGGACAGTTAGAGGTGATCAGGCCGGCAGAGGAGGGAAGTAGGGGCAAACAGTTTGGCTGGGGAGTAGTTAGACATCAATTAGGCTGGAAGGGTAGTGGTTAGTGGGTGATCAGGCTGGCAGGTAGAAATGGTTAAGGGCAATCAGGGAGGCAGACAGGTGAGCAGTTTGGAGCCAGCAGTCCTAGATTGTGAGAAGGATGCCCGACTGCTTGTTTAGGCCTGGGATCGGGCCTAAATGGGCAGTCGGATATCCCTCGAGGGGTCCCAGATTTAAGAGGGTGCAGGCTGTACTAAGGTTCATCCCCCACCCCCCATGCACAAATTTTGTGCACCGGGCCCCTAGTATAATATAAATTCACTTATATGATATATCTACTAGAGGCCCTATGCACAATATTTGTACACAGGTTGGGGGGTGTCCTTCAGCCAACCTGCACCCTCTTCAATCTGGGACCCCTCAAGGATATCTGACTGCCCATTTAGGCCTGAGGAATGGGGCCTAAACCAGCAGTCAGAAATCTCTCACAATTGAGGACTGCTGGTTCCCAACTGCTTGCCTGCTGGCCTTCCTGATTGCCCCTAACTGCTTCTGAATGCCGGCCAGATCATCCCCTAACCACTCCCTGCCAGCCTGATTGATGTCTAACTGCTCACCTGCCAGCCTGTTTGTCTCTAACTTCCCTCCTTTGCTGGCCTGCTCACTCCTAGCTGCCCTCCCCTGTAGGCTTGATCATCCCTAATTGCCCTCCCTTGCAGGCTTGGTCCCTCCCAACTGTCCTTCCCTTGTAGGCATGTTTCCACCAACTTCTCTCTCCTGGAGGCTTGTGTCCCACCCACCTGTCCTTACCTGCAGGCTCTGTCAACCCCAAGTTCTCTCCTCTGCTGTCCTGGTAACCCACAACTGCCCTCCATTGCAGGCTTGGTCTCTCTCAACAGCCCTCCCCTGCTGGCCATCTTGTGGTGGCTATCTTCTGTCCACATGGGGGAAGGATCTTTGATCACATGGGGGCAGCCCTCTTGTGTGTTGTACTGATGGTTAATCTGCATATTACTCTTTTATTAGATAAGCTAGAGGCCTGGTGCATGGGTGGGGGCCAACTGGTTTACCCTTAAGAATGTCCTGGATCAGGGTGGGGGTTCCCTTGGGGCATGGAGTGGCCTGGGCGAGAGGCCTGTGGTGGTTTGCAGGCTGGCCACACTCCCCAACTACCCAAGCAGAGGCACTGGAATCTGAGATTAATTTATATTCTACAATTGAAACTTTGTAGCCTGGAGCAGAGCCAAGCCTTTTGCTCGCTTCATGATGAAAGTCATTTCTGTTTGGGTTTATTTAAATTCTATAATTGCAACTTTGTAGCCTAGCGTGGAGGCCTAGGCGCTAGGGCTTCAGAAGCTTGCTTCATCCGTCACCGGGGCAACCCTAGCCTCTCCTCTCTCCAGCTCTGTGGCTGCCACCATTTCTTTTGTTATTATGTATCTTCTATAATTGAAACTTCGTAGCATTGAGTGGAGGCATAGGCCAGCAAGGGTAGGTGGAAAGCTTGGCTTCCTCCATTGCTGGGGAAACTCAAGCCTCCCTCCTGCTCTCAGTGGCCACAGCCATCTTGGTTGGGGCTTATTTGCTCCTGATTGGCTGGTGGACATGGCTTGTGGGTGTGGCTTGGTTGGAGGTATGGTCAATTTGCATTTTACTCTTTTATTAGACAGGATAATCATCAAATTTATAAAACCAAATAGAGGAATGTTAGTTACCAAGTACTGTAGTGTGTGGAGAATAGGAAGTTACTATTTGATGGGCATGCTGTTTTGTATTTGAGAAGATAAAATTCTATAGATGATGGTGGGGATGGTTGCACAATAATTTGAATGTACTTAATGTCACTAAACTATATACTTAAAATGCTAAAAAGGGTAAAGATATGTCATATTTATTTTACCACAATAAAAAATGCAAGGCTGTTTCATACAGAAATATTTTAAGGCCTTACAAAACCTTTCAGTATGAAAAATTCTTTCAGTACTTAAAATGAGTAATTTTCCCAAGAGACATAATCAAACATGTTTCATTGGTATGTGCAAAATAGACAAGTAATTAGAAGTCAAAAGAAATGTCAGCATAAAAATAATATCTGATCAAATAAATGATGTGTAACTCCAAGGACACTTTAGTATGATTTGGAGTATGAAAGGCATCACCTATTGCCGCACTGCTCATAGTATGCAAATGTCTGTTTATATAGGGTCTGCTTAAATTGTGCATGCTTTCCTAAATTAATAACACATGAATAAAGCGACAACAAGGATGAGTTTTCCTTATTATATTCTTCACTTAGAATTGATGGGTCTCACAATCTTTTAAATAAGACCCTACTTGAACTTAATACCAACTGAAAATGTTGTACACAATACTAATATTTTACCAAATAACTCAGTTCCAATCCCCAGAACATTCGTCATTTCCTCTCTTGACTCAAATGATCTGTTGTTATTGATCTTCTTTCTCTGAAAAAATATCCTTCATTGGTATTTTATTGCTTCAAAAGATAGAAATCCAAAAAATGAGGCAACCTGCAATCATCAGTCCATGCAGAGGACTGATGTCTCATGTGTCTCAAATTTATCCTCATCTCTGGTTTTTAGGTTCATAGTCCAGTTGGCTGGTACTATTGGAACTACAGGTGATACAAGTTTGATTATTGTCTCTATTCCAAAATCATGTGAGTAAGAAAGAGCCACAGGTTGAAGTGATGCTGCAATAAAAGGAAAGCCTCAAATCTCCAAAAGCAGATATACATAAATGTCAAATGGTAGTTTGAAGAGAATTAAGTAAGCAGAATTTGGAATGAAGACAGCTGAACAAAAATGAAGGGGGAAGCAATCAAGGGCAGATGGCCTTTTGAATTCCCAATAAAGAGTAAATTTAGGACAGCAATTACAGACTCTGCTAAGGATTATTAGGTAAGATATGTTTGGAATTAAGGGTTGTTTCACTTTTTAAAATTAAATATTTATTGTTGAAAGTATTATATATGTTCCCTCTTTCCCCTATTGAACCATTTAATTCCCCCCGCCCCCACCCCATACCTTCATCACCCTATTGTCTGTGTCCGTGGGTTATGCATATAAGCATACATAGGTGGATTCTAACAAAATGTTTTTTTAACTAGTTCATTTCCACTTTCAATCTTTTCACTTTCCACTTTTTTTATTCATATTTCCTCATTTTTTATCCTCTTTTCTATTATCTTTCTCTTGGGGACAGCATGGTTAGACCTGGAAATTAGTATGCTAAGCAAAATAAGCCAGTAAGAGAAAGACAAATATCATATGATCTCACTTATATGTAGAATATAATTAACAAAATAAACTGATGCAAAAAAAAAATAGGACCAGAGGCATGGATACATGGATCAGAGAAACAGATCTCAGAGGGGAGGGGGAATGACGGACTGGAAGAAATTAACCAAACAACATATATGCCCATGACCACAGATAACAATGTGATATATGGTGAAAGCTGGGGGGGGTGGCAAAAGAGGAAAATGTAATAGTGACAACAATAAAAGAGAGAACAGAGAGAGAAAAGAAAGAACAGAGAAAACAGAGACACAAAGTAAGAACAGAGAAAATGAAAAGAAAAATAAGAACAGAGAGGACAAAAAGAATGGAAAGAACAGACTAAAAACAAAACAAAACAAAAAAAACCCCTCTATTGTAATTTACTTGTTTTCATTCATCATCATCATTTTGCATCATTCCTCCCTTATCTTAATTTTGTATTAATTATTTCTCTACTTTCTACCAAGCCAATTCTATGACCCACTGACTATATTGTTATTATTATTTTATTCATCACCCATCTAGTCCCTGATGTCTACAGTAGCTCTTCTTAACATGGCTATTTCAATAACACTAACAACATTGAACTTAAAGATAATTCCTATATCAATCTTCTTTCATAAGTGTGTTTTCCAGTCTCACACAAGGAATAAGTAGTAGATTAACCTGACAGTTCCTTTTGTATATGTGCAATTTCACAATGGGGGTTCCGTGAAAAGTTAACTAATTCATTATTTTAAATATATATATATATATATATATATATATATATATATATATATATATTTATTTCAGAGAGGAAGGAAGAGGTAGAGAAAGACAGAAACATCAAGGCAGAGAGGGGCTCATTTATCAGCTGCCTCCCACAATCCCCACACTGAAGGGGGGGTGGGGGTCGGGGCCACAACCTAGTCATGTGTGCTCATCAGGAATCAAATCATGACCTTCTGGTTCATAGATCAATACTCAACCACTAAAACACACTGGCTGTGCCTATGAGAACTTAATTTAAATTAATTTATTATGTATTAGTTTTTGTTCATTTGTTTGTTTTTTATTGCTGCTATCACTAATTGCCATAAAGTCAACAACTTAATACCAATCTATCCTCTTATCGTTCTTTAAGTTTGATGTTGATTTTCTCTGGTTAAAATCTAGATATCAGCAGGCTGTATTTCTTCTAGAGGCTCCAGGGGAGAATACATATCCTTGCTCAATAGGTTGTTGACAGAAGTCAGTTTTTTGCAGTTGTGGAAATGAGGTTTCTATTTCCTCCTGGTTCCTAGCTTCTTGAGGTTATTCACATTCCTTTGCACACGGTCCCTTTCTCATTATTTTGTCGTTGTTGTTAATCCTCACTGGAGGATATTTTTTTCCATTGACCTTTTAGAGGGAATGGAAGGGAGCAAGTGAGACAGAGAGAGAAACGTCAATGTAAGGGAAACACATCAACTGGTTGCCTCCTTCAGGTGCCTGACTGGATCAGGGATGGAGCCTGCAACTGAAGTACATGCTCTTGACTTGAATCTAACCTGGACCTGTTCAGTCCACAGGCTAATGCTCTAACCACTTAGCAAACTGGCTAGGGCCCCTTCCTCGATCTTTGAAAGCCAGTAATGGTGGTTTGAGTGTCTTTCACACTGCAGATCTCTTTTGCCTCTTCTTTCTACTGTTGCTTCTATCAGACCTAATGTTCTACCTTAACTTTTTATCTGTATGATCCATGATAGTTTGGTAACTTTTCTTCAAATATTTCAGGTTTCTCTGCTCTGCTTATTTTATTATTATCAATTTTATTCATGAAAATATATGTAAGTATACCCAAAGACTAGCATTGTCATACACAGGAGAGTGATGCCTATGTCAGTTAGGGTCCCAGAAAATAGAAAAGAGATTTTAAGAGAAACTGGTGAAAACAACCATGATAGGGTGTATCAAGGTGTAACAATTAATAGGAACAGATTACAATACCAGGCCCGTTGAAGAAGGGATGAATGATAATGCTACTGGAGCCTTGGTTGAGCTGGAAACTATGAGGAGAGGCTGCTTAGTCTGAGTAATAGTTACATACAACCAGCTAGAACTTTGGTAACTATGAATTCTGGAAGCAGGAAAATAAATATCTCTAATGCTCTCTCCTCCAGCACTCTTATCTTGCCAAGTTCTTCCTCTATCCAGATCCAATAAAAAACTGGATATAAGGAAGCATATCAAGGTCAGATACTCTTCTACACAAAGCATAGATAGAATGTACAAAAGTAAGGGACCAGCCATGTATGAGGCTGGTAGACCAATAGTTTAGGACAGGGTTGGAAACTTTCCATAAATGTGCAGATAGTGAATATTTTAGTTAACTTTAGTACAAAATTGGCAACTTTTCTATAAATGCGTGGACAGTAAATATGAAGTCTCTGTTGCAACTGCTCAACTATGCCTCTGTAAGGAGAAAGCATTTCTTGATGATACTTAAATAAATAAGATACTTAAATAAATGAGTTCCAAAACTAATTTAATTATAAAATAGAAGGCTGGACAGTGTGGCCCATGGGCCATAGTTTGCTGGCCCCTGATTTATGGCACAGTCTTTGGAGTATTAAATCTTTGCTCTACAAATTCATAGCTCAGACTGCTTGTTAACATCAAAGATTTATTCGCTTCTACTCTAAGCTATACATGACAGTTTCCAACATCCCACATGCTAGGTAATATACTTCTGTGGCTAAGTCCTGGCCAATGAGGGGAATAAAATATATGTGTACAACTTCCAGTTTGTTTTCTTAAAGGGAAATGATGTATTCTCACTTCCCCTTTCCTCTTTTCTGCTGTTTAAATTTGGACTCAATAAATGTGGTGATGGTGATCCATCTTTAACCATGTAGATAAAAGCAACATCAGAGACGATAGGGTAGAACTATAGGGTATAAGCAGCTTGTATTGCTAGCACCTATTATAGCCAGTCTTCTAGCTTGTGGGTGGTTATTCTAATTTTATGAAAGTTACATAAAGGTGTATATTATTTAAGCCACATTTTTTTTTCAAGTATTGATTTAGCAGTTAAATCTTTATCATTTGAGTGGTCGCTAAGGCTTGCTTAGCTTTTTATTCGATGAGATTATTATTGCTATATAGAGTTGCTATGGAGCTTAAGTAACCTTGTCAAGTCAACTTGAACATAACAGGCTTCAGTGAAAAAAATATATTAAAATTATATTAAAAGTCAATTATTATATTAGGTAATGTGAGAAATACAAATTAAATACTGGAGACAATATAATTTAATTTGGAATATAATTCCATTATTTCATTCTTGTGCCCTAAGAATACTTCATTATACATTATTTAAAAGTTATGCAAGAGGGTATACAATTTTATATTAAAATAAAATTCCATATTTTACCAAATAGCCTTGCTTTTTTCATGATGGTGTTCTGAAAAACATGTTATAGAGGATATTTTTATGGAGCAAATTACACTCCAACAGAGAACTAATTGAACACTTAGTTTCTGCCAAAGACTGAAAATAAAATAAGTCATAAGTGCAAAATGCATATTCGTTTCTTAAAATATTGTCCAAGATCAGTAAAGGTATAAAACATCATAGGCAAATCAAAGCTTCCTAGTTATCAGAAATCTAATCCAGACTCTCAACCTCACAAGTAATACAAAAGATCTAGAGAGTTTGATGAGATTAATTTGGATGAGTTTGATGAAAGTTTATAAATTTCTGATTGGGTATCATCTTCTTTTTAGAGTAAGAGAACTTGCCCACAGGCTAGTGAGGACATTTTCTTCCCTGTTTTGGAGAGAATTTTGAAGCCAGCCATTCCTTGACATTTTCAAATAGCTTCTAAGTGCATATTACCAAAATCTATCAATATACAATATATGATATTAGTATTAGAATAGCTTTAAAATATAGTATTTAAATCAACTATAACTTCTTTAATCACTCCTCATAGCACATAAGATAAATCAAATTTCTTTGGTATTTTACCTAAGTATACTATGAACAATGCCTGAATCATCCCATTATCCCTTCTTTACCATACCCCTTAGTCAATTCTGATTATGCAAATATTTGCTGCTATCTACAGATTTTCCTATTTTTCATGCACCAAGCTTTTGGTAATACATATAACTTTAGCTAAAATGCCTTGGTTTCCCATTATTCTCCTGCTTTATTTCTATTACTCTTCAGGACTTTGTTCAATTGTCTTCCTCTGGTTCTGTTTTTAAGTAATATGTTAGGTGCCCTTGCATGTTTTACTATAGTATAACCCCACACTTTATAATAACTAATTTTTACTTTCCCTACTACTGATATTTATTTGGATGTTTTCAGGTAAATAATAGCTGTTCAATGTTCAAAGCTAAGTTATAATTTAGATTAGAGCCTAATTTTTTCACTTTAAATTTAAATCTACCTTTCACTCTATCACATTGTCTTGAGTCATGGGAAATAAATATAAATAGATATAATGGCTTCTCAATGGAATCTAAATAATTTTCATAAATATGAATCAATACTAACTATAATCAACAACAACTACACCTGTTTTATGCTTACATAGAAAGTTAGGTAGTTAGTCCATAGGTTCATGATGTAAATTTTTCATCCTATATTAAAAGGGTAATATGCAAATAGATCAAATGGCAGAACAACCAAACAACCAATGAAAGCATAATATGCTAATTATATGCTAAGGATGCTCAACTGCTTGATATGATGTGCACTAACCACCAGGGGGCAGATGCTCAGACTGGTATGTTAGCTTGCTTCTGGGATCTGGCTGATTAGGATGGAGTGAGATGGGCCAAGCATGCCCTGGAGCCCTCTCCTGGTCCCTCCCCAGCCCAATCTTGCACTGGTGAGATCCTTCAGCCTGGCCTGCACCCTTTTGCAATCCAGGACCTCTCAGAGGATGTCAGAGAGCCATTTTCAGCCTGATCCCACAGGCCACTCCTCATGGGAGGGTGCCAGACACAGGACTCATGGCTGGCGAGCATTACTGAAGGACTCAAGCCTCTCCTGATCCAGATCGATTGAATGCAAGTCTACAGCAGTCACAGTGGGGCCAGGATGAGTGGGAACGGCATGTAGGATCTGCAGGTGGCATTGGACTGGAGGTTTTGGCCCGATCCCTGCAGGCCATTCAGAGGGAACCCACCCATGCTCAAATTCATGCACCAAGCCTCTAGTATATAAATAAAAATGTTCTGTAATAAGTTAGGGCAGTGGTTGGAAAACTGTGGCTCAGGAGCCACATGTGGTTCTTTGGTCCCTTGAGTGTGGCTCTTCCACAAAATAATATGGCCTGGGTGAGTCTATTTTGAAGAAATGACATTAGAAGAAGTTTAAGTTTTAAAAAATTGGCTCCCAAAAGAAATTTCAATCATTGTACGGTTGGTATTTGGCTCTGTTGACTAATGAGTTTGCCAACCACTAAGTTAGGGCTATAATCATAGTAACTCCACATATGTAATACCTTAAACAATAAAAAAAGCAAGAAAGGTGAAAAGTGAGAGGCAACAAAGTCTATTTTACAATATACTTGCTCTGAGAAATGTGTAAATTATCATGGTAAATACAGTTGCACTATATTTTCAGTCAGTTAATTAATATGCAATTACTAAGGGTTTTTCCCTGGAGCCAGGGTCAGGTTTGGGATTGCAGCATATTTGTCAATATGGCTAGCACAGTATAAGTAAAGCAATTAGAAGGGGAATGATAGCCCTGATCTGTGTGGGTTAGTTGGTTGGATCATGCACCAAATGTTAGCAATTGGACTTCAGGTCAGGGCATATACCTGGGCTGCTGGCTCCATTGCTGGTGGGAGGCATGCAGGAGGCAGTGATTCATTGTTTCACTCTCACATGAATGTTTTTTTTCTCTCTCTCCCTCTTTCTTCCTTGTAAAAAAATCAATAAAATATCTTCTATAAAAAACAGGCAAATGTCAGTGTAATCCTCCCTTTATCTCTAGCCATTTCATAATTTCTATAACTTTAAACAATCAGTTAGATCCAGATTTTGTAAGAGCCATAAAAAGTACACAGTCATATCTTTAAACCCAGAAATGGTGGATTGTGTTTTTGCCCTGCCCAAAAGAAAATCCAGGAGACTTTTATTTGAATACTAACTTTAGGACACATTCCAGCTGATGACATTTAGTATCAGAGAAAATATCACACAGGGAAAGCAATTCATTTGAAATCACTGTGGTGATAAGATAGATGATATATTAAACTGCATTTAATCCCTATTTAGTGAGCTCCTAATACTACTTACTAGTACCTTGCCTGATGTAAAGATTAAGAGAGCAAGTAATGTAAGGCCCTGCTTCAGTGCACTTACAATACAAGTGTCAAAAGCATGATGCTCTAGCAGTAAACTGGAATAGGTTCTAGCTCAGGCTGCATATTCTATTATGTTCCATGTTTCAAGTGACCCACTAAAGCTATTCTATATTTAAAAATTTTCTATTGGTCATAAGGTGTCATCTACGTTGAGTACATTTGGTTCAGTTTAACAGATGTCATGGTCAATATTGAATGAACGAGAGAAAATATTCATATCTAAATAAGAGACTGGCTCCTCATTAAACTTGGCACATGAAAATCCAAAACTTAATCACATTTTTCTAGATTTGGTTAAAATTCACTCTGCAATTGAGTTAATATAATATATTAAAGTGGATATTGGGAAAGGTGATGGGAGACTGGATGTCTAGCTTATAGATGCTTTGACTCAGTAGGTAATTAAAAGAAGTGTATTTACTCTCTTTGAATTTCAGCTTCTTTACTTGCAAAATGAAAAGGGATTTGTTACATGAACTACCACTTCTGTTCTGTTTACAAAATCCTTTAACTTTGAGATTTCCCATAATATTTTATCTCTCAATGTTCTTTCTGTTAACAAATTGTTGAATTATTTGCAAACTTTGTTAATGTAACATAACTAGAGGCCCAGTGCACGGGTGGGGTCTGTCTGGCCTGGCCCTGATTAGTGCCAATCAGGACTGGTCAGGCCAGCTTGAAGGAGGAGCCATGGGCAATTGGCTGATGAGCTCCACCCCATGGGGTGAGGAGGCTGATTGGGTGTGGAGCTGGCTGTGGAAAGGGGTCATGGGCTGACCAGAGTAGTGGGGGCCGATCGGGAGTGGAGCCAGGCAGGTGGAGGAGCTTCAGGCAGTTGCCTGGCTGGCCCTGCCCTTGATCGGAGTGGGAAGGTGATCTGGGGTGGGGCAGGTGGGGCAGCAGGAGGTTGACCAGCCATCCCTGTACCCTGTTGGGGTGAGGGGACAATCAGGGGTGGGGCCAGCTGGGTGGAGGGGCTGGGGGCCAATCAGGGTAATGGAACCCCTTAAGGGTGGGGCCTGCCAAGGAAAAGGGCTGTAGGTGGGGAGGGGATAGGCTGCCTGGCTCCACCCTCTGATCATGCAGATTTGCTGGCTGAAATGGTCATCATAGAACCTGGTCCTTCTGGTCATTATGGCATTCCAGTATGGCTTTATATATATACACACACACACACACACACATATACATACACACAGACACACACACACACACACACACACACACACACACACATACATATACTAGAGGTCCAGTGCACGAAATTCATGCACGGGAGGCAGGGGATATCCCTCAGCCCAGCCTGTACCCTTTCCATTCTGGGACCCCTTGAGGGATGTCCGACTGCCCCTTTAGGCCCGATCTAGGTAGGATCAGGCCTAAACAGGCAGTCAGACATCCTTCTCACAATCCAGGACTGCTGGCTCAAAATTGCTCACCTGCCTGATTCCCTGCCAGTCTGTTTGCCCCCAACTTCCCTCCTCTGCCGGCCTGGTCACCCCTTAGTGCCCTCCCTGCAGGCTTGATCACCCCCGACTGCCCTTTCTTGCAGGCCTGGTCCCTCCCAACTGCCTTCCCCTGCTGGCCTAATAACCCACAACTGCCCTCCCTTGCAGGTCTGCAACCTGCCAACAGCCCTCCCCTGCTGGCCATCTTGTGGTGGCCATCTTGTGTCCACATGGGGGCAGGATCTTTGACCATATGGGGGTAGCCCTCTTGTGTGTTGGAATGATGGTCAATCTGTGAATTACTCTTTTATTAGATACAGTAGATGTCTGGTGCATGGGTTGGAGCCAGCTGGTTTGCCCTGAAGAGTGTACCGGATCAGGTTGGAGGTTCCCTTGGGGCATGAGGTAGCCTGGGAGAGGGGCCTGTGGTGGTTTGAAGGCCAGCCTTGCCCCCAAGTGATCCAAGCAGAGGCCCTTGGATCTGGAATTAATTTATGTTCTACAATTGAAACTTTGTAGCCTGGAGCAGAGCCAAGTCTTCTGCTCGCTCTGTGGTAACATTCATTTCTTTTTAGGTTTATTTAAATTCTATAATTGCAACTTTGTAGCCTAGAGTGGAGGCCTAGGTGCTAGGGCTGCAGAAGCCTGGATTCCTTCATTGCCCAGGCAACCCTAGCCTCTGCTCTCTCCAGCTCTGTGTCTGCCGTCATTTCTGTTGGGATATATCTTCTATAATTGAAACTTTGTAACATTGAGTGAAGGCCTAGGCCGGCAATAGCAGGCAGAAAGCTTGGCTTCCTCCATTTCCAGGGAAACCCAAGCCTCCCTTCTGTTCTCAGTGGCCATAGCCGTCTGAGGTTGGGGTTTATTTGCTCCTCATTGGCTAGTAGGTGTGGCTTGTGAGCGTGGCTTGATCAGAGGTACAATCAGTTTGCCTATTACTCTTTTATTAGATAGGATATTCTTTTCACGCTTATAAAATTTGAGAATATAGATGAGGCAGTCTGATGGTGCCCTTTCTACATCTCTCATTAAGTGAGATACGAAAATAGAGGCTGTTTCAATAGGGTGATAGAAATGCAGAAAATATATTTTTTAAAATAAATGATTGAATGTCTTAACTCACCAATAATACAATAAACAAGTAGAGGTCAGGGACCCTGGTTTTTACTTTCTTTTCTTCTTCATAGTAATGAGCACACCAACAGACATAATCAAATCTTGATAGAGTGTGAGGTATTTCATAACATTAAGAACTATTAAAGGTCACACTGACAAAAAACAGAGGCTAAACCCTTAATAAAATAAAATTCCTTCCTTTTTTTTTTTTAAAACTGACATCTTCTGCCTGTCTCTAATGTGCCAGAAGACTGATAAAATATAATTTGTCTTCATGCAATAGTTGGAAATACTTTCACCAGAACTTTCTATATATTTTAGTGCTTTTTTAAATATGAATGGATATTTATTAGGAATAGATAGTGTATCACAATTAAAAATCTGAATTGAAAAGATCAAAAAGATTAATAAGTAAAAATTGCTGGTTATAAACCTAATCACGGGGATGTAAAGTGCAGCATAAGAAATATAGTCAATAGTCTATATATATATATATAAAAGCCGAAGCGACCAACCAAATGACCAGAATGACTGGTCACTATGATGCACACTGACCACCAGGGGACACACATTCAGTGCAGGAACTGCTTCTTGGTGGTCAGTGTTCTCCCACAGTGGGAGCTCCGCTCTGCTGATCGAACCATCCTAGTGGCCCACCTGCCCAGTGGCAGCTGCTCACTCCCTCAGTAGTCCTATAGGTCCAATCTCCAGAGAACAAGCCAGATACCAATGGACCAGCACCATCATCATGATTTCTACAGCACCATCGGCCTCCTGGAAGTCAGCCTCAGGCACCATGGCCACTTCCCCTCCCTAGATGCTTTGCAAGGAAGAAATAATATATAAGCAGCCACCAGGTGACTCCCAACAACCAACACAAATAGCAGTGGGTCCCAGGTTGCAAGAGCATCCCACCGCCTACCTAGAGGGCCTGTCTCATCCTGATCAATCTCCTTGGGACTCCACTTGTGCACAAATTCGTGCATCAGGCCTCTGGTATTATAATAACTATGTGTGGTGTCAGGTGGGTACTAGAGTTATTGGGGTGATCCCTTCACAGGGAATATAAATTTTAATCACTATGTTGCAGGCATGAAACTAATATATTGTGTGTCAACTGTAATTGAAAAAATAAATTTTAAAAAATCTGAATTGATAAAAAAAATAACTAACCATAAAACCTCCCCCCAAAACCAGAATTGAATTAGTAATCTAAATTGACCTGGTCCTTTTGTGTCTGGCCAAATGAAGAACAGTATATATCTCCCTTGAAGAAAAGAAGGTAAAGTAATCTAATACAAGGACTAGGATACATTTCTCAAAGTGTGGTCCACAAACTACAGGCATTAGCCTTGCTTTGACAAGAAAAGGGATTAAGAATGAAGATTTTAGATTTCCATCCTGGACCTTAAAATTCTTATCAGAGGACTTGGCATATTCTGCAAGTTCCCTGGGTGACTCTGCTGCACCCTGAAGTTTCAGGACACCTGGCCTTAAATGCTTACAAGTTTAAATGCTTTCTCTAAGGTCCTAGAGAAAGTTAATTATCTGGGAATTTTGTTTTTTTTTAATTTTTTTAATGTATCTTTATTATTGAAAATATTACAGATGCCCACTTTGCTCCACCCCCCCAATATGTCTTAAAATAAGTTTTTAAAGAAGGAATATAAGTAACAAATCTAAGTCAAATCTTGCATTATCACTTGTGTTTGTAGGAACCTGAATGGTAGCGTTCATCTGGAACAGATGGTATCTTAACTTAAAAAATTTTAAATCTCATATAACCAAAAAATGCGATTGTTGCTTCATCTCAACAAGTATTTTTGGTCATGATGTCTAGAGAGTAAAACCTTAGCATGCAATTATTTTGGGGATGCAAGAAGCTAGTGTGGAGGTGGAAGCTGCATTCAGAACAGTAATATAATGCAGTAATAGAAGCAACCTAGAGTAAGGCTGTGGGTCATTATTTTCTTATGTGTACCTTATAGTCAATATAAGTTACAGAATTTAAAAAAATACTTATTTGCACAAAACTGTGGAGTTCAAGCTCAGTTTTCAGAAGAATATGTATCAAATTTGAAATTAAAGAATTTCAACATACACTGGGAAAGCATTGCACAGCTGTCAAATGCAGATTCGTTTAAATTCCAAGTGACCCCTTCGCTCCTGAACTTGCCAATCCACATGATGCCATGATTAAATTTTATAAAGACTTCAATTTAAATACTACATTAATGCAACATTAAGGTTGACATTTTAATCATTAATAATTCTAAGCCAAATAATTCAGAGTTACCTTTCACAGCCACTGTGGCTAAGGCAAATTTATACCTCACTGACTTTGCTAATAAATTCAGCTCCAAAATGGGACATATGCACACAAACCAAAACAGGTTTTAGTTCCAGGTAGCATCTAATTACCATGACTTTTAAAATATAGTACAAAGCAAAGGAATAATTTCACAAATATTAAGCTCATCTGATGAACATAGATAAATCCAAAAAAGCAGATTTATGGGGATCTGGTTTCATTTCTTAAATTTACCATATAATTAATAACATTTTCTTTATTTTATTATGGCAGAAGTACTTAGGCACAGTGACAGAGGTTAGCACCTCATGTTTTGCTTAATTTACATTAGACTGGGTAGGGTAGTAAGATACATGTTTTTATATAACAATAGAGATAGTTTATATATGTTAATCACTGTATTTTTAAAAGCACTAGCTATAGAATAGCGAGGCTACAATATGATTGATATCTTAGTTCTCTCCATTTGACAATGAACTAATTTTCAAGTTATTTAAAGCAAACTATTTTCAGTCATTTTATTGAATGTATAGGTTGTCTAACCATGAACTATTTTCTTCATAGCCCTACCTAAATAATCTGTTTTTCTTTGCATTCTTATTATTCTCTAAATCGGCCTATATTCTTTAGACTCATGCTATGTTATAGAGTAGCCACTAGCTACATGTGGCTATTTGAATGTAAATTAATGAAAATTAAATAATGATATAAGATACATCTCATGTGCCCAAAAGATACATGTGGCTAATAGCATATTTACAGGACAGAACACATTTATATCACTATAAAAAGTTCTATTGACAATGCTGTATTTAGATATTGCTGGTAGCTCCAAGGGGAAAAAAAACTGAATTGAATTAAATACTATATATATAGTATAGTATTGCTGGCAACTCCAAGGAAAAAGAAAGCTAGATTGAATTATATATATGTATATATATACCATTAATACTAATGTCAAGGTGATTTTCATAATTTTTGAGAGAAATGCTGGGAAAGTAAAACTAAGTCCTTGACAATATCATTGAGCCTTCTGAATCAAGAAACTCTGAAGCTATCCAACTTCTGTACTTTCCAGATAGATGACTCAATTCCTAATAATCAAGTTTGAATTTTGATTTTTTAAAAATTTAATTATTTGAGATGGCATTGGTTAATAAGATTATAGAAGTTTCAAATATATAGTTCTATGATACCTTATCTATATATTGCATTGTGTGTCCACCACCGAAGTCAAATCTCCTGCCATCATCATATATTTGACCTGCTTTACCCTTTACTTCCCTCTCATGATCCTTCCCTCTGGTAACCACCAAACTATTGTCTGTTTCTGTAAGCTTTTATTTTATATATATTTTTTATTTTATCTTACTTTTTTTGTTCATTTGTTGCTTTCAGTTTTATGATATTTTAAAATTACTTGTTACATTAGACATCTTAGTGGTGCAATCTACTTATAATTATTTAGTACCTAATTTTATTATCATTGTTCTAAGTAGTGATGAAAATTATAAATGTAAAATAGGCATGAATATAGCCTCAAAATTTTCCCTTCATCTGCAGAAGAAAGGCATATTACATAGATATTAAATCTATAAAATAGCCTATGAGTATATTTAAAATACATAGAGAAGAGAGGTCACTGAGGGCTAGAATGTTCATGAATATCTAAAAATAGAAGTTGGACTTGACTCAGCCTTGAAGGATGGCATGGGTTGGCTGAGAGCAGGAAACTCATTTTAATCTACTCTCAGCAGTTCTGAATAATAATAAAATGACCTGTGTTAGACTCCACTAACAAAATGCATTACTTCCACAACTCAGTACCAGTTCAAATTTCAAAAATATGAAACATATTATATTATTTTCACTTTCATATTAAATGTGAAATTTTCATTAAACATTAAAACAGAAAGAGAATAAAGGTTTAGAAAAAAAGAAAATATAACATTTAAAAAATATTTTATTTTGCTGTCATAATTCCTAGTGTAGGATGACAAGCATGCAATGTAATAACAGTAATAACACTAACAATAATACCGCTACTACTAAAAATATAATACAAACCTTTTTAAATAGTTCTCAGTGCATAATCAGTTTTTTAATAATGAAAACATCTTCAGGGAAGTATTACAGATAAGTAGACTAAGATTCAGAGTTTAGTAACTTGCCAAGGGACTACACCTCCAATACTAGTAAGTGATGGAGTCAGTTTTAACCTATAGTTGTCTGATCTTAAAAATAACATATTGAACTATAGTGCTATAAAATGCAGATATGTCATTCATTTTTTTTGAAGCTTAAAATGTACATATTAATGGAAAATAATTTTATTAGTAAAACTTCGAAATGTAAGCATTTAGAACTTTTCTTTCTATTAAACATATGCTTGAGCAAAGATGATTTTATCAGTACTTCTCAGAAATGTAATTTCAAAAATTTATATTTTGGATTCCTAAAAGCTTCCCTGGTACTTTTACCTATCTTTCTGTGGTAGACAGTCTAAATTAACAGCCTCAATGATCCTGGCCTGCTATCTTAGCTTCCCTAGCAACTTGCTTCTAATTAATATTATACCAAAGGTGATTAAATATCACTCCTAAGATTAGGTTATAAGAGTTGTCATTTCTGACTTGCTCACTCTTTTCTTTGTTGGCTTTGATGAAACAGCTGCAATTTATCAAGAAACAGAGTGGTTTCCAGTCAACAAGTCGCAAGATACTGGGGCCCTCAGTTCAACAATCTGCAAGGAAAGAAATATTGCCAACAACCACATCAATTTGAATGCAGATTCTTTGCCACTTGAATCTTCAAATGAGGTGCCAGCCCTAAGTGGTACTTTTATTGCAGTCTTGTGAAAGACATTGAAGCAGAAGATCCACTTGAGTCATGCCTAAATTCCTAACCCACAGAAACTGAGAGATCACATATGTGTGTGTTGCTTTAAGTCACTAAGTTTATGTTTATTCGTTATGTAATAATGGATAACTAATACCATCATCGTATTTTATTATTAGAAAATCCGGTGAGATAGTTCAAGAGATACTTTAATTTCTAATTAACTACGGAAAAAAATGAGTCAGAAAAGTTATATTAATTCTCCAAGATGTCAAAGAGAAGGATATGATTGAATTCAGAGTTATTTTTAATATTTTTTACTACTACTGTCAATTAAGCAAGGCTTTCACTATACTTAAATGTTTAGAAAATGAAAGGGTATATTTCATCTGTGGTGGAAAACATACTTCACTTGTCTGATCTAATAAAAGAGTAATATGCAAATTGACCATACCTCCGATCAAGCCACACCCATAGCCACGCCCACCAGCTAGTGAGGGGCAAATTATGCAAATAAACCCCAACCAAGATGGCTGCAGCCACTGAGAGCAGGAGGGAGGCTTGGGTTTCCCTGGAAAAAGAGGAAGCCAAGCTTTCTGCCTGTTGCTGCCAGCCTAGGCCTCCACTCAATGCTATAAAGTTTCAATTATAGAAGATACATAATCCCAACAGAAATGGCGGCAGCCACAGAGCTGGAGAGAGAAGCGGCTAGGGTTGTTCGGGCGATGGAGGAAGCCAAACTTCTGCAGCCCTAGCCTAGTAGACCTTCACTCTAACCTACAAAGTTGCAAAGAGAAATGGCTGTCACCATGGAGCTAGCAGAAGGCTTGGCTCCACTCCAGGTTACAAAGTTTCGATTGTAGAACATAAATTAATCCCAGATCCCAGGGCCTCCACTTGGGTCGCTGAGGGACGTGGCTGGCCTGAAAACCACCACAAGCCCCTCGCCCAGGCTGCCCCATGTCACAAGGGAACCCTCACCCTGATCTGGGACACTCTTTAGGGAAAACCAGCTGGCCCCGACCCATGCACCAGGCCTCTATCCTATCTAATAAAGAGTAATATGCAAATTGACCATCACTCCAACACACAAGAGGGCTGCCTCCATGTGGTCAAAGATCCTGCCCCAATGTGGCCACAAGATTGCCACCACAAGATGGTCAGCAGGGGAGGGCCATTGGGAGGTTCCAGGCCAGCAGGGGAGGGCAGTTGGGAAGGACCAGTTATGCAAGGAAGGGCAGTTGGGGACTATCAAGCTTGCAGGGGAGGGCAGTGAGGGGTGACAAGGCCAGCAGAGGAAGGAAGTTGGGGCCAAACAGGCTGGCAGCGGAGCAGTTAGATATCAATTAGGCTGGCAGGGTTGTGATTAGGGGGTGATCAAGCTGGCAGGCAGAAGCAGGGGCAATCAGGGAGGCAGGCAGGCAAGCAGTTTGGAGCCAGCATTCCTGAATTGTGAGAAGGATGTCCTATTGGGATTGGGCCTAAATGGGCAGTTGGACCTCCCTTGAGGGCATCCCAGATTGGAGAGGGTGCAGGCTGGGCTGAGGGACATCCCCCCCATCCCGTGCACGAATTTCATGCACTGGGCCTCTAGTATGATATGAAATATAAATACAAATGGTTTCATTTAAATATCTGATTCTGACTTTAAATTTTTTCATCATACTCATTTATTTCAATGTCCAATCTCAGTGTTCAGACATCCACATAAACACAGCTGCAGAATTTTAAAATGAGGTATCAGATATTCCTGACTGCTCTTATGCCTTTTTTTCCTACCTCAATACCTCAGTCAGCTAGCTATCTTATGTAATAACTGGGGGCTTGGTGCATGAAATTCGTGCACTGGGGGTGGGTGATGCCTCAGCCCAACCTGCCCCCTCACAAATATTGGGAGCCTTCAGGGGATGTCCTACTCACCCTTCACCCCTGGCCAAAGCTTTAGGCCTTGGGCACTCAGCTATTACACTGCAATGGCACTGATGGCTAGCTCTGCTCTAGCCGCCTCGGCCCCGCCCACCCAGCCCTGGCCTTATTAGTCCAGGACCCTGGCAATCACCCGGCCACCACCTAGCCCTGGGGACCCTGTGCTTGCCAGATGCCTCAGCCCCGCCCCCCAGCCCAGGCCTTAGCCCTGGTGGTGACCACCCAGCCCCAGGGCACCCTGCACTGGGCAGTTGCACATGCCGGACTCCTGTCCCGAGGCATCCCATCACATGCGCCGTGCTGGCCTCCCATCCCATGTGCCATGCACCAAGCCATCCTTCTGTCCTATGTACCATGCACCAAGCAGGGACAGCCTCCTGTCCTGTGTGCCGCCCCTCCTACCCCCCGCCAGCTTTGCACAAGCTGTGGGATGTCTGACTTCCCCTTTAGGCCTGAACCAGGATCGGGCCTAAATGAGCAGTTGGACATCCCGCATGTGAGAGGCCCTGCTCCCCACTGGCCTCCTGCACACCGTGGCCCTGCCCTCCCACCTTATTCCACTGGGCTCCACTCCCCACTCCTGATTGGCTGGTAGATAGTGAAGGTAGGGTCAAATTTGCATATTACTCTTTTATTAGATAGGATAGACAAACATGTAAAATGACAGTACCTCTGCTATGCCCACAGCCAATCAGAAGTGAGTATGGAAGTTAATCCAACAAAGATGGTGGGTTAATTTGCCTATGCAGGTGCTGAGTGGCTGGGAGGGGTGGAACGCCTGCTATGAGGGGGAGGAGGGGTGGTAGAGGGAGCTACAGGAGCAGTGCTCCACTCGGGAGCTAGGACTTGCAGGCTCCTGGGTAGCCAGGAGCGAAGTCTGAGGAAGGAAGGGCTATTCTTGCATGAATGTCATGCAAAGGGCCTCTAGTCCTCATTATAATGGATGCAAGCCCATTATTAAAAAAAAAAATCAGTTCATGAACTAAAATGGGTGACATATTTGTTTGGCTATAAATAGAAATCCAAGACTGATTATTTCAAGTATATTTTCTTTTAGGAAATAAGTGGTAGAGGGAGGAAAGATCTCTTTGCTAGTGAAGCAAAACTGGGCAATTCACACTATACACTGGTGACATAACCTTGCAATCTAGCTTTATCTGGTTTAGCCATTGATTAGATCAAGTGGCTAGATAGCTACCTGGATAGTTCACTGTTTGATAGTATTGGGGCATCATGCTATAACTTTGGTGGTCAAACAATGTATTAGATGCATTTTGGAAAACTCACTTTTCTTGTTGATAATTTATTAGTCTTGATGTTCAATATAGCACATGGTACTATATGCAAAGCATAATTGAGAAAAATATTGGCAATTATCTGATAAATACATTTTTTAGATTTTTAATTTTTGCAGATTAATTTGTATCCACTATAAATGGGGTGGTCAAAAGCTAGTGATTGAAATTTGAACTTGGAAATCATCCTTTCACTAGCCTCCTACTAGAATCTTGTGTTATCTGGTTCTGCCTGTAAAGGGGGAATATGTCTCTCGTGTATCCATCCTTAATTTTATAGAGGGAAGGAGCACAAGGCTCTTTGAATTTTTAGTGCAACCAGAAGCAACCTATAATTGTTGTCACTTTCTTGTTTGCTTTCCTAAGGTGCTTGCTCATTACTGCCCCTGCCCCTGTTTTTTTTTCCCAGTGAGTTTCCTGTACTGATCCTGACACTCATCCCTAGATACGGATGTTTAAGGATTGATTAAAACAGGTAAGGTCTTTCAATCATCTTCTTGGAGTGACTCTATCACTACCTGAGTGCCATGAAACAACTTATCACTATGTTTTAACTTTTTATTGAAAATGGAACTTAATGTGCTAAGTTGCTGAATAATATTTATTTCAGCAATATATAGCTTGTTATAGTAAAGACTCTGTCCAATTCATATAGGTTCTAGACAGTTTGTGAGGACAATCATTAATACCAGTTAATATGGATGCTCTGACTTCATATAACTTACCAGTGTAATTTGAGTAATAAATATGATTATTCAGATAGACAACAATACAATTAATACTCAGTTGTGTCCCTAAATAAAATCTTAATTTTAGCAAAGAAATAAATGATTTTTCTTCTTCATATACTGTATACTAGTATGAACTTGTGTTTTCAGTCTGAATATGATAAAATAATATATTTATATAGTTTGTTTTTATTTGTTTGTTTAAGAATAGCTGAGTTAAATGGGAGCTTCATTTTTAATTTTTTTTGAGGAAACTCCATAATGTCTTACACAGTATCTGCACCAATCTGCATTCACAGCAGCAGTTCATGAGGGTTCCTTTTGCATGAGTGGATTAAAAAACTGTGGCACATCTACACAATGGAATAGTATGCTACTACTAGTATAAACAAGAAGGAACTTTTACTATTTACAATAGCATGGCTAGACCTGGAGAGCATTATGCTAAGCAAATAAGCCTGTCAGAGAAAGATAAATACCACAGGATCTCACTCATATGTGGGATATAATGAACATATACTGATGAGCAAAAATAGATCCAGAGACAAAGAAACACCAAACAGACAGTCCAACCTCAGAAGGAAGGGTCAGGGGGAGGGTAAGAGATCAACCAAAGGACTTGAATCATACATATTGGCATAACCAATGAACACGGACACTGAGGTGGTGGGGGCATTTACTGGGAGGTGCGGGTGGCCAAGGAGCAGTTGATGGGGAAAAGAAACATATATAATACTTTAAACAATAAAAAAAGAAGACGATAAAGAGCTGAATAATTATGGTACCTTTTATCTCCCATTAATACCTGTTCAGTGCTCTAGTGTGGCTTTTGAAATGCATTCACTAGATTGTACTTTCTTAAGGTCAACATTATATCAAACTATCTCAGTATTTTATATTTGAACATAAAAGGGAGAAAAGCAGTATAATAGTAGGATTTTTCATAAAATTCAGTAATATAAATGAAAAGGAAGTGAATTGTCACAATTATTTTTAGCAATATTCCATTGGAAAGTAATAAAATAATAAAGTGGCCATTTCTGGAAAGGCAAATAGAGTTGTAGTTTTGAACTGATTCTATGACATAAAATAACATTGTAAAGTTTATATCAGTGTACTAAAATACAAAGTTATAGCTACAAAAAATATAATGATGGAGCAAATTTGCAAATTTTGATTAGAGCAATAAATCTAAAGTCACAAACTCCATTATTAATCTTTTTTATTAATGAAACTAATCAAACAATTTTAAAATGCTGGGTTCATCTATGAGCTATTTTGCATTGATATTCATATATAGTTCATGTTAATGTACACTGAGTAGCTAGATTATTATGATCTCTGAATGCATAATAATCTGGCCACTCAGTGTATACCCTATGTAATAAAAGGCTAATATGTAAATTGTCCCCTTCACCAGAAGTTTGACCAGCAGGCAAGCCAGCCAACCGCCCATGTCCCCTCCCCTGGCCAGGCTGGCCAGACTCATCCATGCACAAATTCATGTACCAGGCCTCTAATACACACACACACACACACACACACACACACACACACACACACACTGAGTGGCCAGATTATTAGGCATTCAGAGATTGTAATAATCTGATATATATATATATATATATATATATATATATATGGTTAATTTTATAACACTTTACAGAGATGATTTCATTGGCTAAGTCCCATTTAATATGTTCAATCAATTTAATTAACTATTTGTCCCATAAATCTCCTCTGGACATGGAGCTATTGATTTCCTTTTTCTCATCATTGTAAATTATATTTGTTCTCTGTTAAGGACCTGTTAAATAAGTAGCATAAATTTCATTTTCAAAAATTTTTGGATTTGTTAAGGTTAAAATATATCGCAATGCATCTCAATTTGTTAGTGTGATGATAGTCATTTTGCTAAACAATTTTTTAATTCAGTAATTTTATATTTTCTGGGATGGAGTTAATCACGATTATACTCCTATTCTGAGTACCTATTAATGTTTAGGAATTTAGTGCACAGTGAGGTTACTGGCTCCAATCTATGCAAGCAGAGAGTGTATGATAATTAAATAAAATGTGCAGACAGGTTTCTCATATATAATTTTGACAATAATATCTTAGACTAATAATTTAATTATAATGGAACACTAAAAGCATTGAAAAAGCATATAACATAATTATAATTTTACTTTGTTACCACTTAAAATTATGTTCTTTTCTTCCTCTGTGGCTTATTAACAGTTGACAAAATCTTTTGGGATTAAATACCATAAAATAATAAAAGCATTTCCAGAATATAACAGCATTTGGGATGAATTGGCCTGATTTAACCTCCTTCTAGTCCTAATGGGATAACTGAGGTAGTAAAAAAAGGAAAAAAAAGTGAAATTTTTTTTTTGCAGGAAAGTTATTTCCTCATGTAACGTTTGACTAAGTAAAAATGTTTTTTTTACCCTCATTTCCCCGTTATTTCAGTTTGTATTTTGGCATCATTTCAAGAGGAATAGAGCCATGAATCCAGGCTAGAGTTTTTCTAGTGAACAAAACTGAGCTGGACCAAAGCCTGTTCATTGTGAAGCTTATAAATATCCCTTCACTTCCCACATAGTTGAATTGTTTTCAAGTAGTTTGGCAAGAGTTCTATATTACATGTATTAATTCCATATATGTATTTCTAAATATGTCTAGAGCAGAAAAGACATCATCACGAAAAGTTGTTGGATTTAAGAAATAAGAAGGGCCCTAGCTGGTTTGGCTCTGTGGATAGAGTGTCGGCCTGGGACTGAAGGGTCTTAGGGTCAAGGGCATGTACCTTGGTTGCAGGCACATCCCCAGTGGGGGGTTTGCGAATGGTGGCTAATCGATGTTTCTCTCTCATCGATGTTTCTGACTCCCTATCCCTCACCCTTCCTCTCTGTAAAAAATCAATAAAATATATTAAAAATAAAAAAGAAATAAGAAGGAATAAGGCTTCTTATGTAACAATCTCCTATATATCATAGCTTTTGGACTTCACAAAGAGGCATTATTGGAAAAGTGCTAGGTCTTAAAACAACTTCATTATGTGACCAAGAGTTGTTCAATTTTTCCCTTTAAGTGAAGTGAAGGGAGGTTGATAGAATCTAAAATAAGGTTCTCACCCTGACTGATTTAGTGTGACTTGAAGGCTGCCATAGATTTGTTCAGTGAACCTTGATGGATGTTTCCAATCATTGTTTTTTTCTAGCTGTATCAAGGCCAAGGTCCACCAGATGTCAGTACAATATAAATAATCCAGATTCTTTTACTTAAAACCAAATACAGAAGACAAAAAATTGTCATAAAACAAATCCATTTCTTTGAATTATAAAAGATTTGCCTATACCAGATAGGATAGATTAAAAAATTGGTCAATATAACCTGCAATATGGTTTTTATAATTATTGTTCTCTAATAGTGCTCTGTTTTATTAATGTAAGATGATGAAGCTGATTTTTCATTTCTCCTTCCTATTTGATTATCATTCAGTTGTACTAGTAATTTGTCAGATGACTTTTTTATTATTATTTGTTAAATAATAGTTTTATGTATTTACATTTCCACTTTGTATTTTTCTCTTGATTATTTGTTCCTGTCTAGAAAAAAGCCAAATTATGATAATCGTGTATTCCTTGACATGTTTCTTAAATTTATCACAGTTAAACTGTATATCATTGTGTTTAACTCTTGTTGGCAATGAGTTCAACTCTTGGACATTTACATATTTAAAAATATTTTTCCCAGATATTTTGAAATTATAATTTTAGGTGATAAGAAAGTTGTTAGTTCACACAAACACACACACACACACACACACACACACACACACACACACACTATTAAATAAAAAAGATATTCAGTAAGAATGAGAGAAAAAATGCATAACAAAGCCCATTTTTACCTCCTTTTACTTATGGCTTCTTTGTGTGGAAGGCTGTAAGGAGGGTTTGGTCCTACTGCTCAGCATCAAAGGAACTCCCCTTTCTGATTTGATTTCTTTCTTTCCAGTGGATGTCACTCAACACAACGTCTGCTTCACCTTCCGAATGAAGATATCTATGTCTTATATACCTAATGTGACTACTGCAAAAATATATATAGTGACAAAATATGAGAACCAGACAAGGTCATTCATCCCTCTAGCTTACAACTCTTCATGATAAGATTTTGGTTTTAGTTGTATTACAAAAGGAATTGAGATTTTTTTCATTTCTTTTTTCTAATTTTGTTAGTTTAGAGGAAGGCAGTGACATTTTGCACATTGATTTTGTATCCTGCAACTTGACTGTATTTGTTTATTGTTTCAAATTGTTTTTTGGTGGAGTCTTTAGGGTTTTTTCTTGGTTTTATTTTTTTCAATTGCAACCCTCAAAATAAAATACTTAGGAATAAATTTAACAAATAATGTGAAATACCTATATACCAAAAATTACAAAGCATTATTAAAAGAGATTGAAAAGCACAACAAAATAGGAAAAAATATACTGTGTTCATGGACTGGAAGAATTAGTATAGTTAAAATAGCCATATTACCCAAAGTAATATACAGACTTAATACAATCCCCATCAAAAATCCCAATGGAATTAAAAAAATAAAATGAAAAATCATCACATTTATATGGAACCACAAAGACCCTAAATAGCCAAAGCAATCCTGAGAAAAAAAGAATGAAGCTGGAGGTACCTTACTTCAAATTATACTACAGAACTATGATAATCCAAACAGCATGGTATTAGCAGAGAGACAGATACACAGATGAGTGGAACAGAATAGAGAGCCCAGCTATAAAATCACATGTGTATGGACAGATAATTTTCAACAAAGGAGCCAGAAATACAGATAAAGATAATCTTTTCAATAGGAAAAGCTGGAAAGACACATGCAAATTGAATGAAATTGAATTACAGTTTTGTCCCCATGTACAAAAAAATAATTCAAAATGGATCAAAGATCTAAATATAAGATTTTGCTAACTTGAGAATTATGTCGTAGGCAGGATCTTCAGCTACTACTTCATCCATGCTCTTTCAACAAAAGCCACTGCTTCATTTCTTTAAGGAAATGGTTTTTGTCTAATATTTAGATAACTAGAGGCCTGGTGTGTGAAATTCATGCACTGAGGGTGCGTGTCCCTCAGCCCAACTTGTACTCCTCCAATCTGAGACCCCTTAGGGGATGTTTGACTGCCAGTTTAGGCCAGGGATTGGGCCCATAGGGATTGGGCCTAAACTTGCAGTCAGACATCCCTCTCACAATCCAAGACTGCCAGCCTGATCACCCCCTAACCACTCCCCTGACTGCCTGATGAACACCTAACTGCCCCTCTGCTGGCCCAATTGCCTTCAACTGCCCTACCTTGCAGGCCTAGTCACCCTCAACTGCCCTCCCCTGAAAGCCTGGTCCACCCAAACTGCCCTCCCTCCCCTACTGGCCTGGTAGTCCCTAACTGCCCTCCCCTGCTAGCCTGGTCATCCCCAACCAACCTCCCTCCCTCCCCTGCAGACCTGATTGCCCCCAACTACCCTCACCTGCTGATCATCTTGTGGTGGCCATCTTCGACCACCTGGGGGCACCCATTTTTGACTACATGAGGGCAGCCATCTTTGACCACCTGGTGTTGGCCATCTTGTGCAAGGACATGACGGTCAATTTGTATAGTACCTCTTTATTATATGGGCTTGTTTTCTTCAGGCCTTTCAGTATATTTTCATATTTCTTTTAACATCAAATATCTGTTTATTCTTTTGTTTAAAGAAATACAGTGCCTGTTTTTTTTTCTTTGTGTGTGTGTGTGTGTATGTGTGTGTGTGTGTGTGTGTGTGTGTGTGTGTGTGTGTGTGCTATAGTTTGTGCATTTCAAAAGTTTATGATCTAATCAAAGGGACCAGTCACATGAAGAAAGAAGTAAAAGAACATCCTGGAGCTGTTGGGATATAATTCCTTATGGGAAATAGTAAACTTATAGAACATAAGTGGATCAGATCTACCTAAGAAGACCAGTTAAGTTGGGCCAATCCCAAGAAAACTTGAAGCTCAGGCTCCTGAGAAATGGCAATCTGGAGCTTATCAGTAAAGTTAGCCAAACCAACCAAAGTGCTGCCAAATATGAAGAATAGTCTCAAAGTTCTAAAGAAAATGTTAGTAAATAAAAGGTATTAATCTGCAGGGAAAATAATAAATATGTTGTTTTTAAAACACATCACATTTGTTTAAAAGAGAAAAATTATGTAATTTTTAAAATAAATTTTCACAATACATTTGACATTATTCGATACTTATGATTTCAAAAATAATACCAAATAAAAGTTGGTGGGAATTTTCCTAACTTAAAGAAAGACAAAAACAAACAAATTTCCACAGAAGAGCTTCAAACCCTTCCTCAAAGGTCAAAGGAAATAAAAGGATATCTGGAATATTATGATGCCAGTTTCAAATCTGTACTAGAGATTTATTTCGATACGATTTTGACAGAAAGTATTCCGTTTAGTCTTCTTCCCACCCCCACCTGCTCTGTCACTTCTCCACCTTCAACACTTGCTCAATGGGTCACCATCATCTGGTTTCTTAACTCCATAGGCTGCACTGCTTTTCCCAGGATTAGGTTTTTCCTGCTGTGACAGGAGTTCATTCCTAGGATTAAATTGCCTGGATCAATGGAAGCTCTAGCTCCCTCTACTATGTTGGGATTCTTATGAAATATTAGAATGAGGGTAGAAAATCTGGCTTCCCCCAAGGCCTCCTGTAAACATCTGGTAACACAGCAGTTTAGAAGAGTTAGTGCCCTGTGGGTCATCATGATAAACACTTGGAGATGGCAGATAAATGCTGCTCCCTTCTTCTGTGGAGAGAGTGCTCTAAGACCTGGCACTTACCTATAGTTTCTCATAATTAAATTATAATTTAACTTAATTTCACTTTTGCCATCACCATTTATCCCCTCCACCCCCTCCTGCCACAGGAATCTGATGTTTTCTTTGTTTGTTTGTTGTTTGAATATTGTTAATAGCTAGGGTACATCCTCTTGTAATTAATTTCTTGGAAGGAAATAATTTTTTCTTTCACTTTCAGGATTGCATTTTCCTTAAATAATCCAGCAGCCTAAATTTTTTGCTTTTATCTCTGCTTTTTAGAAAAGTGTAATTAACAAATTTCTTGAAAATGTAATAGAATAGGGAAAAATTAAAGGGAAATGATTAAAAAATTGAAATCATACAGCCATTTAATTTTGATAAAACTGTCTATATAAATAACCTAAAGATCTGCAGATTACGTATAACATTTGAATAGAAGAGTTTAGCGATGACTTTCAGATATAAATGCAACATATCAAATAGTTGTTAGTAATAAAGTGAATACATTTTGATATATAGATTAGAATATTCTATGGCATTGAAAATGATTAAACTGCTCCCTTAAGTATCTATAGATCTCAAAATCCAAAATTGTCTGAAAAAAAATTGAGTTTTAGAAAAAAAATCTTGAAGTATGTTTCCATTTGAATAATTTTCAAAAAGCCAAAAATATAGAGAACTATTAACTTATCTAAATGAGTGAGTGTGTGTGTATGTGTGTTTGTGTGTGTGTGAGTGTGTGTGTTTGGTAATACAATGGCGAAAAGCAAGGAAAAGGTCATTACAAAATTGAGGCCAGTGTTACTTTTTGGGGCATGAGGGAAATGGATAGGATGAAGACAGTTTACAATGGAGTTTCCAAGAATATAATAACATTCTCTTAAAGTAAGTAGTAAGTGCAAAGAAGTCCATTCTATTCTCATCTTAACACTATTCCATCTAAACCCTCCACACCAAAATCAAATGGATTTCAAAATATGATTTTGTCTGAAAAAACTTCCATGTACAGTTATTATGTATAATATATTCCACATTAAAATAGTCACTCTCTTCAGAATTTCTTTTTTAAAAATCTAAATTATACCAAACTATTTTCTAGCTATACAGTTAAATTTTGAATAAGAAGGAGGAAATGGTAGTTCAGAAATCTATTTCAGTAAGCTTTAAAGGTAAAATCTGTTGCTAAGGTAGTGTTAGAAAGCACCAAGCAAAAAATAACAGAGCAATTTCATCTCCAGGTGCATTTGGCTCTGATAAGCCAGCCTGGAGAGTTGAGCGCTTTATTGAACTTTCCTTCCTGCCGCCCCCTCTTCAGTGAAAACGTGTTTTAATTTAAAATACTAACTTGATAACTTTTAGAGCACAACTCATACCTGTGGCTCTCTTGACAGAGAAAAATATGCAAAATATTATTTTCATGAACTTTCATTTGAATACATCAAAGCCCCTGCAGTGTGAGGACCTTTGAAAGAATAAAAAAGTAGATAATATATGCTTGGGTGGGCAAACATAGGATTTGAAACTGGCAGTACCTCAGGGTAGATTTATTATTGGGGAAGGTTCCCCTCTGACATTTTAAACAGATGATACCTTTCTTCCATCTCTTATAAGATTTGCTGATTACTAGATATCTTCTGTGTGGAAGATGAAGATTTCAATAACCTGAATATGGTATAGCAAAGAATTCAAAGCCTACCACATCTACTAAAATGTCTGATCACATAAAGTAGAAAGTTTTAGGACCTGTGTTAGTGAAGTAGGTAGTGCTTCAGTCTCATAAAGAAGAAAACTGCCCCAATGGAAAGAAAGCGAGAACATGGGTAGTAATGAAAAATACATAAGTACACATTGCAAATTGAGGATGTCTAAAACAATTCAAAAGTTTTATTGTAGCCTTGTCTTAAATGTAGAGCCCAAGTATTTACAATGTCCGATTTTCTTATTGTACCACAACTCCTTTCAGATCTCTTTGATATTACTTGCTTTTGCAAATTGGTATACATTTCCAAATATTAAGGCAAACCTTTCTCATCTAAATCAAGTGTATTTACCGCTATGATTTTCTTTGGAAAAAAATTAGATATCTCCTGAAAATTTAAATCACAGAATGGAAGTTTTACATTGAGGAAATAATGGCCAACTATGTGTACTAATTATATCTGATGCCCTAGCCAGTTTTACTTAGTGGGTAGAGCATTGGCCTGTGGACTGAAGCGTATGGTGTTCAATTTTGATCAAGGGCACATGCCCAGGTTGCTGGCTTGATCCTCAGTATGGGGAGTGCAGCAGTCAGCTCATCAATGATTCTCTCTCATCCTTGATGTTTCTATCTTTCCCTCACCCTTCCTCTCTAAAATCAATAAAAACATACGTTTGAAAAAAAATGTATCTTAGTTAACGAAATGAGAATAGAGAAGGGAACTAATAGAGAAGGGAACTGAAGGGGAAAATTAATAACAAGCACAGGTATGCTGAATAGCTGAATGACTCCTTAGGGAAAACATACATATACTGACACACATAAATAAATAATAAAGCAAACAAATAGACAACAACAGCTTCAGTTAGAGTGCTATACTAGAAGCACTCTGAACTGTTAAAAGCTCCACTCTGCCCTTTACTCAGCAGGAACACATAATCACAGCAGCTAAAATTACAGACAGAAGGAGTGAAATAGTTCAGGTCTTGGGAGCTGAATATTAACAGCAGCTCTGACCTTTAAATGTCTAGTGACTGAATGAGCAGTAGTTCATCCAAGTACAATTGGTTTAAAAAGATTAGTTATCAGTCTTTTAAAAATATTATAGGTATCTGAATTGAGTGATCATTTCCAATTACGAAAGAAAAAGTCAAAATTTACCTGTATCCACCTGCTTGTTAGGCATCTTGTAAAGGGTTTGGTTGGGTTAGAAATAGTATATGGAAAGGGTTAAGCTATTTACAGGGAAAACACACACACATCTCTAATAATAAACGGGTAATATGCTAATTAGACCAAACATCTTCCAGCAGTCCATCCGGACAAAGCCACAGCGGCTGCGAAGGCCGAGGGCTGGCAGCACAGGAGAGGTGCAGCCATGAGAGTGGGAGCAGAGGTGGTGGAGGTGCCAGTGCAGGTGCTGTCGCTGCGACCACCACCACCACCACCCTTTTTACAGAGGCCGCCGGGACAGGCCTCAGTGCAGGCCGGTCCAGTGCCATGGCCCCTTCCTCAGAGGCAGCGGGAGAAGGGGCTGTGCATTCTGGGTCCCAATGTTGCCTCTTCTGCAGAAGCAGCCACAGAGTCAGTGGCACGAGTGGCACGGGCAGTCCCAGTGCCATGCCTCTGCAGATGCTGGAAAGGGAGTGACCTGCTGTGCCTCAACCTCCCATAGCCCCCCCCCCTTCAGCCAGCTTGGCCCCACATTGGTGGGGGGCAGGGCCAGCACTAAGAAGCAAGGGCCAGGGGGCTGCAGTGGCAACAGCAGCAGCAGCGGGCTGATGAGAGCAGTGCCTTCCCATGATTGGCCTGGTCGCCTCTGGCAGAGGGAGGCCAGATTGTGGCTTAGGCCCACTCCCCCTAAACTGCCAGTAGGACATCCCCTGAGGGTTCCCGGATTATGAGGGGGGCAGGCTGGGCTGAGGGACTCCTCTCCCCACCCCCCACAGTGCATGAATTATCATGCACCGGACATCTAGTTTATTCATATTTTACAATTACCATTTCCAAGCCTCTTTAACAACTTTTAAAAAGAAAAACAGTGGCCAAAACCAGTTTGGCTCAGTGGATAGAGCATCAGACTTCAGACTGAAAGGTCCCAGGTTGGATTCCGGGTACATTCCAAAGGCATGTACCTTGGCTGCAGGCACATCCCCAGCAAGGGGGGGGGGGGCGGGAGGCAGCTGATTGATGTTTCTCTCTCATCAATGTTTCTGACTTTCTATCCCTCTCCCTTCCTCTCTGTGAAAAAATCAATAAAATATATTTTTAAAAAATAAAAATAAAAAAGAAAAAGAAAAAGAAAAAAAAACAGTGGAATGAAACAAATACAGTATTTACATCAGGAGAAGTCCATCATACTGACTGAACAAGCACTATCAAGCTCTTGCTTCCTTTTCAGAGTAAATGTCTACATGAAACAATCCCTATAGGCAGACACCTGACATCAAAGGACTGCAAAGGAGAATGAGCTGGAGTTATCAGGCCTGGAATAACTGAGGCTGATGTATTTATGTGAATAAGTGTTATCAAGATAGAAGAGAATGAAACCTGAAGTCAATTTCTGCTATATAATGTACGTTATACATGTTGAATACAAGAAAAGTTATACAATAGGAATATTAACAAGTAGAGGCCCGGTGCATGAAATTTGTGCATGGGGGTGCAGGGAGTGTCCCTCAGCTCAGCCTGCACCCTATCCAGTCTGGGAACCCTTGAGGGATGTCTGACTGCCCGTTTAGGCCAGATCCTGATAGGATCAGGCTTAAACGGGCAGTCAGACATCTTTTTCACAATCCAGAACTGCTAGCTCCAAACTGCTTGCCTGCCTGCTTCCCTGATTGCCCCTAACCACTTCTGCCTGCCAGCCTGAGCAACCCCTAACTACTATCCTGCCAGCCTAATTGATGTCTAACTGGCCCCTGTCAGCTTGTCTGCCCCCAACTTCCCTCCTCTGTTGGCCTGGTCACCCCTAACTGCCCTCTCCTGCAGGCTTGATCACCCACAACTGCTCACCCTTGCCAGCCTGGAACCTCCCACTGTCCTCCCCTGCTGGCCATCTTGTGGTGGCCATTTTGTGTCCACATGGGGGCAGGATCTTTGACCACATGGGGGCAACTCTCTTGTGTGTTAGAGTGAAGGTTAATTTGCATATTACTCTTTTATTAGAAAGGATAGAGGCTTGGTGCATGGGTGAGGACTGGCTGGTTTGTTCTGAAGGGTGTCCCGGATCAGGGTGGGGGTTCCCTTAGGGTGTGGGACGGTCTGAGTGAGGGGCGTATGGTAGTTTGCAGGCCGGCCATGGCCCCCAGTGACCCAAGTGGAGGCCATGGGATATGGGATTAATTTATGTTCTATAATTGAAACTTTGTAGCCTGGAGCAGAGCCAAGCCTTCTGCTCACTCTGTGGCGACAGTTATTTCTGTTTGAAACTTTGTAGCCTAGAGTGAAGGCCTAGACTAAGGCTGCAGAAGGTTGGCTTCCTCCATTGCCCTGGCAACCCTAGTCTCTGCTCTTTCCAGCTCCGTGGCTTCCACCATTTCTGTTGGGATTATGTATCTTCTATAATTGAAACTTTAGCATTGAGGGGAGTCCTAGGCTGGCAATGGTAGGCGGAAAGCTTGGGTTGCTGGAGAAACCCAAGCCTTCCTCCTGCTCTCAGTGGCTGCAGCCATCTTGGTTGGGGTTTATTTGCATAATTTCCTCCTGATTGGCTGGTGGGCATGGCTTGATTCGAGGTATGGTCAATTTGCATATTACTGTTTTCTTGGATAGGATGAGGAGCCTGGCCATCTGCCAGCACCAAAATTGTGTAAGTGAAGGGTTCCTAATTCTCCACAGGTGACAAGTTGTTGAAATGTAGAAACAAAATCAAAGGGGAGACATAGTCTTTGGGGTTACTCTTGCTAATGTTCCTTTTAACCAGAAACTCACACAGATTTTGAGGCATCCTATATAATAAAGAGCTAATATGCAAATAGTTATCATGCCCGCACATCATCAAGCCTTAAGGGCTCAGACATTCAACACTGGGGAGAGAGGAATAGGGACCAGCCAGGCACAAATGAGCTTTCAAAAGTGGAATGGGGACCAGCCAGGCTGCAGCCCAGGAGAGGGACAAGCCACCTGTCCCATGGACCTGGGTACCTGCGGCTGCAGCTGAAGTGAAGCCACACACTCATAGTTCCCTGTGGCTGTGGCCAGCCTGGGAAAAGCCAGCCCAGATTCTGGATGCCTGCAGCTGGCCAGAGGAGAGAATCCTGGGTCCCGAGTGTATGGTGAGGCAGAGGTGGTTAGGGGCAATCAGGCCAGCAGGGCAGCAGTTAGGGTTGATCAGCCCAGTAAGGAAGCAGTTAGGGGAAATAAGGCAGGCAGGCAGAGCTGGTTAGGGGTGATCAGGCAGGCAGAGGGTTTATGGGTGACCAATCAGGCAGGCAGGTGAGTGGTTAGGTGCCAATAGTCCTGGATTGTGAGAGGCAGTTGGACATCCCCTGAGGGCTTCCCGGATTGGAAAGGGTGCAGGCTGAGCTGAGGAACCCCTCCCTGTGCCTGAATTTTGTGCACCGGGCCTCTAATAATCCTATATAATAAAGAGGTGATATGCAAATTGACCATCACTCCAACACACAGATGGCCACCCCCAGTGGCCAAAGATGGCCACCACAAGATGGCCAGCAGGGGAGGACAGTTGGGAGGGACAAGGCCTGCAATGGAGAGCAGTAGGGGGGGGGACCAGTCCATCAGGGGAGGGCTGTTAGCGGCAGTTGGGTCAGCCAGGAAGGGCAGTTGGGCGTGACCAGGCTAGCAAGGGAGGGTAGTTGGGGGCAACCAGGCCAGCAGGGGAGGACAGTTAGGGGCGACCAGGCTGGCAGGAGAGGGCCAGCAAGAGATGGCAGTTGGAGTTGACCAAGCCTGCACAGGAGGACAGTTAAGGTCGACCAGCCTGGCAGGGAAGGGAAGTTAGGGGTGACCAAGCCAGCATGAGAGGGCAATTAGGGGAAATCAGGATGTCAGTGGAGCAGTTAGGCATTGATTAGGCTGGCAGAGGAATCGTTAGGAGTGATCAGGTTGGCAGGCAGAAGCAGATAAGGACAATCAGGCAGGCAGGTGAACAATTGGGAGCCAGCAATCCTAGATTGTGAGAGGGATATCCCAAGTTAGAGAGAGTGCAGGTTGGGCTGAGGGACAGCTCCCCCACCCTGTGCATGAATTTTGTGCACAGGGCCTCTAATATATAATAATACAAATGAGACATAGTAAATCTATAAAGAATGAATGTCTCTTTTGATATGTCAATTTTTGTGTTTTTTTCCCTAAATTTGGTTAATAAAGGACCTTTTATAATAGCTCTTAGTTAATTACATTTATAGAATGCTTGATAAACATTATTATCTTTGTTTGTTTTCTTTTTATTAATTAAGGGCCAATATTTTGATTATCTGATAGCCATTCTAGGCAATTCAAAGATAGTTTGAGATATAAAGGATGTATTAGTGACTTTGAGCTAGAGAAAGAAAAGAGCCTGTCCTGTGTCCTCATAGTTCAGAAGCCCTTGGGGGATGTCTGACTTATGGCTTAGGCCCACCCCGTGGGAACAAGCCTAAGCCAGCAGTTGGACATCCTTAGTGATGCTTCAAAGGTGGGAGAGGCTCCCGCCATCCCTGCTGCACTCGCCAGCCATGAGCTTGATTATGGCTGAGTGGAGCTCCCCCTGTGGGAGCACACTGACCACCAGGGGGAAGCTCCTGCATTGAGTGTCTGCTCCCTGGAAGTGAGTGCACATCACAGTGATGGGTCATTCCACTGTTAAGTCAATTTGCATATTAGCCTTTTATTATATAGTATTTCACCAAAGAAACTTGAGTAATGTCATTTCTCGACCAATACCGGAAATCTTGTCTCTATAGGTCTGAGGTAAAGCCAAGAAATCTTAAAATCTACACATACTCAGTATGATTCTGATGTTGAAACACTAACAACAGGAAAAACCAAGATGTTGGCATAGGTAAACACCTAAACTGCTGCCTTGCACAACAATTTCAAAATTACAATTAAAAAATAAAACAGACATCATCCAGAACCACAGGGAGGCTGGATGAGTGGAAATTCTACAACTAGAAGGAAAGAGAAAAGCACAATGAGACTTAGAGGAGTTGCAGAAGGCAGAGGTATGGGGGCGTGCACGTGGAGAAGGATGGCAACAGAGTATGTGGCTGGCTTTCTCAATCGGTAGGGAGACAAAAGCTCCAACTGCTCTTAATTCAAGTTCCAGGTGATACTCTGGGACCTGTACTTATTTGGGGAGAAACTGGACTGTCAGGAAAGAGAAAAACACACTGAGACAGAGGAACTGCGGAAGGCAGAGTTATGTAGGTATGTGCACAGAGAGGGCTGGCAACTGAGTATGCGGCTGGCTTTCTCAATCAGGGAGGAAACAAAAGATCCCAACTGCTCTGAACTCAAGTTCAGGGCAAGACTATGGGGACCCAGACATATTTAGGGAGAAATAGGGCTGTCTGGCAGTAGGCAAAACTTGAGGGCTGCTCTCTCTCAGAGGTGCTTGCAGCAATTACCATGGTACACTGAGACACAGGAGTCTCTTAGAGCAGGAATGATGGGAAGTCATTTCTATCTGCTCTTCCATAAGAATCCGACCCATCCAACTGAGGCCTTAGCAAGTCTTTTCTCATAAGGGTGTCTCCAGGACAGAAGTGCTTCCAGTGTAGACACAGCTGATCCTCACAGCCCCTTAGCCTGGAGGTCAATTCTTCCCAGTGATACCAATAATATTCAAGGCTTAACTACAACATACTGTGCACATAGCCCAAAAAGGGGTGCACCAAAGTGTGTCCATCTCAGGTAACTGGGGAGGCTGAGCCACTGGGTCCTATAGGACATCTAGCACACAAAGCCACTCTGTCAACTCAGGGAAGCAGCTGAAATATAGAGACATAGAAACAAGTCACAAATGAAAGAAATGGAGGAAAGCAAACTACTGGATATATAGTTCAAAACCATGGTTATAAGGTTTTTTTAAATGACTTTCTAGAAAAGGCCAATAAATTTAGTGAGACACTCAAGGATATGAAAAACAACTAGAAATTAAGCATACACTGACTGAAATAAAAAAAAAACAATATACAGAGATCCATACAAGATTAGCAGATTGCAAGAATCAAGTCAAAGATTTGAAATATAAAGAAACAAAAAAACACCCAAACTGGAAAAGCAAAATGCAAAAGAATCCAAAAATATGAAAATAATGTAAGGAGCCTCTGGGACAACTTTAAGCATACCAACATCTGAATTATGGGGTGCCAGAAGAAGAGAGAGTGCAAGATACTGAAAACCTATTTGAAGAAATAATGACAGAAAACTTCTTCCACCTGGTGAAAGAAATAGACTTACAAGTTTTGAATAATTTAATGAATTGCTACACTGTAGGTATTTATTATGCAAGGCAGTTTAAAATCAAACCAGATGTCATGGCTTTCATGCTGGGATTTCTGTCCATTTTACTGACAGTTTATCACTGTGGTGTTAGTATAGCTGACTTTCCACATATATGTCCTTTAGAATCCCTTCTGTACTTAGAAGGGTTGTACTCTTGGTTTAAGGTGCATTATTGCCATTAAAATGTTTGATAGGTTTTTTTATTGTTTAAAGGACTACATATGTCTTTTTTCCCTAATTGACTCCTCTCTCCACTACTCCCTCCTCCCAGTAAAATCCCCCACTATTCCAGTGTCCATGTCCATTGGTTATGTTAATATGCATGCACACAAGTCTTTTGGTTAATCTCTAAATCCCCCCTTCCCTGCCTTCTCTCTGAAGTTTGACTGTCTAATGTTTCTTAGTCTCTGGATAATTTTTTTCTTTATTAAGGTATTACATATGTGTCCTTATCTCCCCATTTCCTCCTCCATACCCCCAGTCATTCACTTACCACCCGCCCCCCGCCCGGGTCTCTATCCATTGGTTAGGCTTATATGAATGCATACAAGTCCTTTGGTTGCTCTCTCCCCCTACTCCTACAATCCCTTAACTTCCCTCTGAAGTTTAATGGGCTGATCAATGATTCTCTGGATCTGTTTTGGTTCATTAGTTTATGTTGTTTATTATATCCCACATATGAGTGATATGTGATATTTATCTTTCTCCACCTGGCTTATTTGGCTTAGCATATTACTCTCCAGGTCCACCCATGCTGTTGCAAATTATAAAAGTTCCTTCTTTTTAAAGTAGTGTAGTATTCTATTGTGTAGATGTACCACTGTTTTTCAATCCACTCATCTACTGATGGCCTCTTAGGTTGTTTCCAAATCTTAGCTATTGTAAATTGTGCTGCTATAAATATAGGGGTGCATATATCCTTTATAATTAGTGTTTCTGGTTTCTTGGTATATATTTTCGGAAGTGGGATTACTGGGTTAAATGTGAGTTTCTTTTTTAATTTTTTGAAGAATACCAATGCTGTTTTCCACTAGTCTGCATCCCTCTAGCAGTGCATGAGGGTTCCCTTTTCTCCGCATCCTCACCAGCACTTCTCCTTTGTTAATTTGTTGCAGTTAGCCATTCTGACAGCTGTCAGATGGTACCTCATTGTTTTAATTTGGATATCTCAGTTGATTAGTGACTTTGAGCATGTTTTCATATGTTTCTCTGCATTCTGCATGTTCTCTTTCTAAAAGTGCCAATTTAGGACCTTTGCCCATATTTTCATTGGATTGCTTATCTTCCTTCTGTAAAATTGTATGAGTTCACTGTAAATTTTGGAGATTAAATGCTTAACTGAGATCACATTGTCAAATACATTCTGGCATGCAGTGGGCTTTCTTGTTTTTTTGTTAATTTTTTTTTTTTTTGCTGTGCAGAAGATTTTTATTTTGATGTTTATTTTCTTCTTAGTTCCCATTGCCCAAGGAGCTGTATGGGTAAATATATTGCTATGACATATGTCTGATATTTTGCTGCCTATGGAGTCTTCTAAGAGTTTTATGATTTTCCAGCTTACATGTAAGTCCTTTAATCATTTTGAGTTTATTTTTGTATATAGTGTAATTTGTTGATTTGGTTTCATTTTTTTTGCATGTATCTGACCAATTTTCTCAATACCATTTATTGAAGAGACTGTCTTGACTCCATTGTATGCTCTTGTCTCCTTTGTCAAATATTGATTGAGAATAATGGCTTGGGTATATTTCTGGGTTCTCTGTTGTGTTTCATTGGTCTATATGTCTGTTCGTGTTCCAGTACCAGGGAATTTTGAGAACAGTGGCTTTGTAATATAGCTTGATATCTGACCCCTCCAACTTTGTTTTTCTCTCTCAGGATTGCTGTGGCTATTCAAAGTATTTTTTTTTATCCCAGATGAATTTTTGGAGATATTTTCTAGGTTTGTGAAATATGCTATTGGTATTTTAATGAGTATTGCATTGAATTTATAAGTTGCTTTGGGTAGTATGGCCATCTTAATAATGTTGATTCTACCAATCCATGAACATGGTATGTCCTTCAATTTGTTTATGCTTTCCTCTCTCTCTTCTTTCAATGTCCTGTAGTTTTCTGAGTTCAGTTCTTTTACCTCCTTAGTTAAGTTTATTCCTAGGTATCTTATTTACTTATTTTTTGGTGCAATGGGATTTTTGTGTTTTTTTTGTTTGTTTGTTTGTTTTATTTTCTTTCTCTTTCTGTGAGTTCATTTTTGGTGTATAAAAACGCCATAGATTTCTGGGTGTTAATTTTGAATTCTGCTATATTGCCAAATTCATTTATTAAGTCTAGTACAGTGGTCAGCAAACTCAGTTAACAGAGTCAAATATCAACAGTACAACAATTAAAATTTATTTTGAGAGCCAAATTTTTTAAACTTAAACTTCTTCTAAAGCCACTTCTTCAAAATAGACTCACCCAGGCTGTGGTATTTTGTGGAAGAGCCACAATCAAGGGGCCAAAGAGCTGCATGTGGCTTGCAAGCTGCAGTTTGCCAACCATGGGACTAGTAGTTTCTTTAGGGTTCTCTACGGTATCATGTCAACTGTGAATGAGAGTTTTATTTCTTTTATTCCAATTTGGATGCCTTATATTACTTCTTCTTGTCTGATCACTATGGTTATCAAACTTATTAGAACAATTATACTTTCCATTTGTTTTCAGCCCCAGAAATAGATTTGAATGAAAACTCCTAGGATAGAAGTCACTCTCCATATTTCACATCACTAATGATGGGGAAAATGTAGCTGAAGACTGATATAAAATACTACTATCCTCAGCCTGATCAGCATGACTCAGTGGTTGAGCATTGACCTATGAACCAAAAGGTCATGGTTTAACTTCAGGTCAGGGCACATGCCATGTTGCAGGCTCAATACTCAGTGAGGAGTGTGCAATAGGCAGCTGATCAATGCTTTTCTCTCATCATTGATGTTTTTATCTTTCTCACCTTCTCCCTTCCTCTCTGAAATCAATCAAACGTACTAGTATCTGCCCTCACTGGTTTTGCCCAGTGGATAGAGCATTCCTACAAATGGAAGGATCCTGGGTTGGATTCCAGTCAAGAGCGCATGCCCAGTTTGTGGGCTTGATCCCCAGTGGGGAGTGTGCGGGAGGCAGCTGATCAATGATTTTCTCTTATCATTGATGTTTCTCTATCACTTTCTCTCTCCCTTCCTCTCTGAAATCAATAAAAATATATTTAAAAAAACAGTACTAGTATCAAAGGCATAAAAGAATCCCTGCTTTTAAAAACTAGCAGCTGAGTCTGGTTTCCTTCTTTCTTTATTTTTATTTGTCAACTATTTAAAATGCTTTAACCACAGGTTTATGGCACAGTTTCTTTTTCATACTTTAAATATGCTAAGGAAAACCATATTAGAAATGTTATATTTCAATTTCAAGCTACAACATTTCTTTTATCTTTTGTTTTTCATTTCTGTATTAAGTATAATTATGGAAAGTAAGATTTTTATTTATTCAAAATAGCATGTTTAGAGAAGAATTCTTATTTGAAACAGTCTCCAATCCTTTTTTGTTCCCTCTCACTTAACATTTGTTATTCTCAAGAAAAAAAATTTTATATATTATAATTTAGAGTAGATTACTTCCTACAAATTTATCCTATTTAAAAAAAGAAACATGCTAATTTGACCATACCTTTGCTCCTGATTGGCTATGCTACCAGCCAATCAGGAGTAGGGGTGGGGCCAAGTGGCATGAGCACTGGCCAAAGGGGTAGAGATGAAACTGCAGTGATGGCGAGCGCCCAGCCCCCAGGGCAGGGTGGTCACAGGCAGCCGGGGCTGAGCTGAGTAGGGCAATGGCTGGGTGCCCAAGCCTTTAGCCCTTGGTAGGCTGGGGGTGAGCCATCAGTTGGACATCCCCTGAGGGCTCCCAGTATGTGAGAGGGGGCAGGTTGGGTTGAGGGACCACCCACCCCCAGTGCACAAATTTCATGCACCGGCCCCCTAGTATTCTATAAATGTAATTACAAAAAAACTGAGGCTAAAACACAAATTAAAAGTGTATGTAGAAATGCGAATTACAATAATATCTAATATATATTTGCATTCATTATGCAAGGCATTTTTTCTAAGTACGTCCCAAATAGTAGTTACTTTAACCTTCACAAAACCTGTATAAGTTAGATGTAATTAGGTATTTTAAATGGTAAAACCAATGCACAAATAATATAGTCACTTGTCCTGAAGTTATTCATTTTACAGAGAAGATAGATTCCTGAACTACAATGTTAGATAGAATACAAATAGAAATTTTCTAATACCCCTTTTTTGTTTTAATCAATAAAAAACAACATACATGTTTATATATGTTGGTGCTTACTTATTAATTCCCAAAGAAGGAACATACAGAAGATCTAAGTAGAAGGTCTATGCATCATTTTCCAAAATGCTAAATTAATATTTCCATAATAGGTTATTGAGTAAATGTGCACTCTGGGATACTATTCTTCATCCTGGATTGCTAGCACTCAATGGCTCTTTGAAATACTGGGACATTTGAGAACTAAAGAATAAACTGTCTGCATTAAGTGATTCTTTAAACATATATAATACCCCTAACAAGGGACAATTCTCAAAACACCAACTTGAATGTAAATTACATCAGATCCATGAGCATAGCACTTATGTGGCTGTAATAACTGATATTAGGTAATTACAATTGTGAGAAACAAAATGTGTGTCTTCACCCTATGAGGATAACTTTATTCACTCTATTATCACATCAAGTGTGAGAAGAAGAGAGCTGAGACATTCCACAGGTAGAATATCTGGGAGGCCTGGCCCATACATAAGGTGACCTGACTTTGTCTAAGCTTGCCACAGTTCTCAGAAGCAGAGGGAATAAAACTAAAGAAAGGATGAAAATAAAGTTCTAGACCAGAGCCATGTAGATGGTCCAGGATTATCTTTTAGATTTACAGAAAGTAGTCAACAAAAAGAAAGTAAAGAAGCAAAGATGAGACTTAGTGACCATAAATGGCCATATAAACATGAGGATGCTTGTCAGAGCGGGGATATGGATCAAGAAAAAATCCTTGAACTAATTTGAGAAGATGTTTTAATTGATTTCTGTTACCATTAGTTGAGTATACCTAGAATCTATTATAAAGCAGAAGATTGAAAAGATTGGGGTGACAGATAGATTAATAGAAGCCCTATTACACTTATTTCATTTATAAATCTTTATGTGTAATGAAAGTGAAGTAAGTTATTATCTCCTCACTTATCTTTCTTGTGTGTATGGTGGCATCATGACTTGCTCTAAAAATATATGATTTCATTACCTGAAGGCCTAAGTCAAAGATGGAAAATTATTTAGTTAAAGAATATTTACTAAGCACTTACTCTGTGCAGCACTGTTTTAGGACTCTGGTGATAGAACAGTTATTCAAGGTGACAAAAATCCATTCTCCTAAAGACATTACATCATTCCTAGCCTGTTTGGATCAGGGAATAGAGCATTGGCCTGTGGACTGAAGGATCCCAGGTTTGATTTCAGTGGAGGGCACGTACTTTGATTGCTCCTGAAGTGAAGCATGCAAAAGGCAACCAATTGATGTGTCTCACATTGATGTTTCTCTTCCCCTATCTCTGTCTCCTGCTCTATACCACTCTCTCTAAAAATCAATGGAAAAATATCCTTGGGTGAGTATTAATGACAACAAAAAACCTTATATTAGTTTTGGTGGAAGTGAGTACTTGAAGACTTGTGCTAGAAAGAATCCTCAAGTACCATAACTCTCCAAAGGAGATGAGCCATGATTGCTTAACAATATCAGACACTCACAGAAAGCATACTAGTGTGTCAGCATTTCTGTGTGTGTATGATATGTATGTTTTGCCGGGAGGTGGGCCTGACCTAGGGCTAACAATTAACATTTGCTTATTGACATAAAGAATAAAATGTTGTGAATATTCTCCTCCCATTTGTCTCTACTTCCAAATATGTTATATTTATCCCAACTTCCAAAGCTGAAGCAAGGGAAGTATTTTCCCCTAAAATATTATAAATCACTAATTTGTAAAGGCTAATTTTAAAAGGCTAAACATAGACTGACAAATTTTGACATACAGAGATATTTGGAGCTATTAGTTCACTCACTAGCAAATGCAGAGAGCTAATTGTATGTTCTAATCCAGCTCCTCCCAATCTATATCATCTCACTCCAATTTATCCCAAAATGTATACAAATGTGGTCTCTTTTCTATCCTGATTATATTTACCTAGATGATAATAATAGCAGCCAATACTAAATAAATACTTAAATACTCAGCACTTATCCAAAAGGCTTTATCTGAATTAACCCACTTAAGTTTTAAAATGATTCAATGGGATATATAATTGCCACATTTTATAGACAAAGAAACTGAGGTACAGATAGGTTGAGTAACTTTCCCAGGTTTGCACAGTTATCAAGCATGGGAGCCAGGATTTGAATCTAGGAAGGCTCTCTTCTGATCTCAGAGTCTGTGGCCTAAACACTATAAGCACGTGCTGCCTTTTTTATTTTAACTATCTTTGTTTATTTTACTTTAGTTTGAAATTTCTTTCTCTTTCCTGATATGAGGAAGATAAGTAGAAGGAATATAAAGAAAAATATAGCAGTGAAATAATTTACTTTATTCAACAAATATTTATTTTGTATCTACTATGTTGTGCTTGGGACATTTTTGGTACTTGGGATACAGTTGAGGGAAGGTGGGAGGTTGGCAAGACAGCAAACCCAACACTACATTCTTGTTTATAAAAGATATAATTCCAGGAAACAAAACAAAAAAAGAGAAAATTGTATTTTTCAGATAATTAAAGTGTTCTGTATTAAAAAACAACAACACTAAAGTAATTGATTATAATGTGATCAGAGAAATCCTTTCTGAGCAGTGTGAAGTGAGGAAGCAGGACACGAATATAACTGCAGGGTGTCTTGAGAGAGGGATGAAAAGATATTCAGGCTCTAAGGATTAAAAAGGAGGGTACTTTGCAAAGACTAGACAGGCTAAGTTGATAGAACCTTATGTCAAAGGAATAGCCAGAAGATACAAAAACATTGATGCTTGTTGGGCATGATAAAACTCTGAGGGTTATTCACACATCAACCTAAGTAAAACAAAAAGACTTCTACTATGAAGAGGTAGAACTTAAAAAAATTGCTGGTGTGAAAGGCCATAGCCATGAGTGAGTTGAAGGTGGAAAGGTTTTACTCAGAGACTGCAGTTGGGGCTTAAATTGCCAGGTCCCCTTGTGATTTTGAAATTCAGTCTCGTTGCCAGAGAATGAGAGCTTCAGTAAAGGAGTCTCTTTGGGTTTATCACAGCCCATGGGGCATGTGTTTGAAAGACAGAGAAGTAGACATGTTAAATTTGTACATATCTGTCTTACGAGTATAAATAAGAGCCAACTTTGTTAAAATATCCATTGCTTTTCTTGGTCTTCATACCCTTCTTTTTTCATAGGCAGCACTGTCCTAATTATCTGAACATATTGGTAAAATTTTGGACATAATTGTAAATTGTGAGGAATGTGCAGGCAAAAAAAAAAAAAAGCCACACAAAAAACCCCCAACAAAAACACACACCTCTAGTTTACTGTGATCGATGGATGCCAAAGACAACTAGAAAGCAGTTATCTTTCAAAGTGGTTATAGATAAAATTACAATAAAAAGTTTGGAAAACTGTCAGCATTTTTTCTTGTATACATTGGCATTCTGGGGGAAGTATTCATAAGAAATTATTTTTAAAAATGCTATTGGGTTCCTGCCTCAGTTTTATCCTGCTCTAGTAAGTGTTTTTGCAATGACAAATCAGAAAATTAAAACATATAATCCTAATCTCTGGTCAGGAAAAAGAATCTTTAATATCACATAACAGAGCTCAGTGCACTACTGAATTTGAATTATAAAAAAATATCAACTCCTTGAATTTTTATTCAGAAACAATTGAAAACACTATTCATTGTTAAAGAGACATTAGCTAGTTCAAAGGTATTAGCAACTTTCTGTTTCAGCAGAATATTTCCTGAGTGTTAGAACTAGGGTGGTTTACTAGCAACCTAGGAGCTATTACAATGCCATTGTTCATGCTGTTTAGGAAGATATCACATTAGAAGTTTTTTTATAAACTTTTTTTTCCCAGAGATTTTTAGTGATGTGATCAAACAAAAAATGTGGTATAGATGAACAACTTCCAAAATCTTTGAGATAAAATCTTGACTCCAGATCCTATTTTCTCTCTACACACATCTAAAGCCAGAGAACAAAGGTTGCAGTGAATTACAAACTAATCTTTGCTTACCAATAGATGAAGCATAAAATCTGACTGCATATATAGCTCCACAAATACAAATATGCAATCAGATCTAAAGTTAGAAATCATTTGTAACAATAGTAAAATATTTCTCTTTGTTGGATGGATTCAGTCACCAAAACAAAGCTATAAAGAGTCTCTAAAATTTGTAATTCATAAGCTCTTCATTGCTGAGCCTTATGTGAGTTGCATGATTTTTGTTGGTATCTTTCATTTCTTTTTCTTCATAAAAGGCAGCCATAAAAGAGACTTTTGCCAAAGGTAATGCCATGAAAGGAAAGGAAAAAAGTCAATATAACCTTCATGTAGACCAATGTGGTGTTAAGTTCTTTTACTTTATCACAGGTATGATCTGATAAAACAATTCTCAAATAAAGCAGAAAACCCCCATGCACATATAACCGTGGAAAGTACATTATGAAGTGGAACAGAAGCAAACACCTTTCTTACTCCAGGTGATTATTAGTTTATGCCCAAAGGTATAAAACCAATCTTAGCAAGTGAAACTGTAGATATTTCTTACAGGATTGAGGACATTCTCCCACTATGTATGTAAAATCTGTCCTATGATTAAACATTTGAAGTTAGTGTTAAGAAGTATGAAACATACACTTTACTAAAACATTTATTTATTATTTCTCTAAAAATGGAAAAGTTACCTGCCTATCACATCAGATAGATTAAGCTGAATATGCTTCCTCAAAGGCCTTGTGAAGGGCACTGCAAAAAAAAAAAACCAAATACCATCATAAGCCACTGGTGCTAGATCTGTGATCCAGAGACAGGGAAACATAGATCAGACCGTCAAAACTCAGAGGGAAGATAGGGGAGGTGGAGATAGGGGGTGAGATCAACCAAAGGACTTGTATGCATGTGTGCAAGCCTAACCAATGGACACAGACAATAGGGAGGTGAGAGCATGAGTGGGGTGGTAGGAGGCCAATGGGGCGAAAATGATACATATGTAATATCTTAATCAATAAAGAAATTTTTAAAAAATAAGGCACTGGTGCTGAGAAGCTTTGGCTATATGAAGTTGATTTTCATTATTTGCTTAGTTGTGGTCTATAAAGTTTTGAGGATTACCTGCATTAGTGAATATTGAACCATTGCCTCTAGGGAATATATAGGGGTAGTTCATTTACTTGGTCACAATATTTTGCTCAACTGATCAATACAAAACCTTGTTTTATGTGCTCTTCTGTTTAAAAACATTGTATCTTACTAATAAAATCCTAGGTGGTCCTCACCCTGTCACAAGATGGCTGCATGCACAGTGGAGGAGGAGCCTGATGGCTGCTCACGTGGCTTCAGATGGGTTTCCCACAGCCGCACACCGTCCATGGAGGCGAGACCCCCGGCTCTGGACTATTTCTTTGGGGCCATTCACCGAGGAGCCCCAGTTGAGTGGGCGGGGCCTACCTTTTTGGGGTGATTGATCAAAGGCCTTCTGCACTGTGAGAGGGCACAGGCCAGATTGGGGGACCACCCTCAAGTGCACGAATTTCATGCCTCTAGTTTTAATATGTTTTTGATAAACTAACATTGAATTCATAGCCAATAACACTACAGCTTATGCCTGAAAGAATCTTATCTCACATGAGTGATTTCTCTGTAAGTCATATTACAGCTTTCTTGAGCTTCAGGAAACTAGACAACACTTCAGTAGTATGCTTGAAAGGCACTATAGGCAGTGAAATGACTAGAAAAATGCACTAAAATAAATGAAATGTAGCGCTAAATAGACAACAGAAAGGATATAGTAGTGTGAGAGCTGACACAAGGGACACAGAGCTTTGCCTTATTTTGCCTCAGACTTTCAAGGGCAACAAAATTTTTTTGCCATTCTATATATGTGTATGACTTCAAATGACTTTAAAAGAACCATGAGCATTTTTGATGTTAGAAATAAATTTTAGAGAGTGGGACAATTCAAAAATATGGAATTCAGAAATTATGAGAATAAACCGTATTCCAACTGATTAGTTTATTAGAAAATAAGTTTGTAAAATTTATTCACAAGGTCTAGCATTACTTTATTATTATAAAACCAATACCAATTTCAAATTAACTTGTGATATAAATTAAATTACTTATATTATATAAAGTAACCCAAATTTGACTTTATTGACTTTACTTTAGCATATCCATTTAAATATGCATATTATGTAAATTGTAATCTTGGGCTAGTTGTTGAATAATTAAAATCACTCTTATTAGTCCAACAGAATAAAATAAATAATTGTACCATGTCCACATGTCATCTATAAAGAACTTTTTTTTCTCACTTGAGGATATATTTCTATTGATCTTTAGAAAGAGAGGAAGGAAAATAGAAAGAGAAATATTGATGTGAAAGAGAAACATTGATCTATTGCCTCCAGGATCTGCCCCAACCTGGGACCTAACATGAAATCTAGGTATGTGCCCTCACTGGGAATTAAACCCAAAATCTTTTTGGTGTGCCGAATGATGCTATAACCAACTGAACCACCTGGCCAGGGCTATAAAAATATTTTAAATGAAGACAAGAACTTATGATACACACTTATGTAAGTATATTTTTAAAAATAATTTAAAAAGTGATATTTCTCTGACAGGTTTGAGATGGTACCACATTGTCATTCTGATTTGCATTTTTTGGATAATTAGTGATTTTGAGCATGTTTTCATATGTCCCTTGGCCTTCCTTCTGTTTTCTTTTGAAAAGTGTCTATTTAGGTCTTTTGCCCATTTTTTTGATTGGGTTGTTTATCTTTTTTTTTTTTATTAAATTGCATGAGTTCCCTATAAATGTTGGAGATTAAACCCTTATTGGTGATTACATTGGCATATATGTTCTCCCATGCAGTGGGATTTCTTGTTGTTTGGTTGATGGTTTGTTTTGCTGTGCAAAAGCTTTTTGTTTTTATATAGTCCCATTTGTTTATTTTCTCTTTAGTTTCCATTGCTCTAGGAGCAGTATCAGTGAAGAAATTGCTTTGGCATATGTCTGAGATTTTGCTGCCTATGGATTCCTCTAGTATTTTTATGGTTTCCCATCTTATGTTTAAGTCATTGATCCATTTCGAGTTTATTTTTGTGTATGATGTAAGTTGGTGGTCTAGTTTCATTTTTTAATGTATCTATCTAATTTTCCCGATACCATTTATTGAAGAGACTCTCTTGAATCCATTGTATGTTCATGCTTCCTTTGTCAAATATTAATTGGGCATAGTGGTTTGGGTCGTTTTCTAGATTTTCTATTATATTCCATTGATCTATAGTCTGTTCTTGTTCCAGTACCAGGCTGTTTTGAAAACAGTGGCTTTGTGGTACAGCTTGATATCTGGTATTGAGATTACATGTACTTTGTTCTTCTTTCTCAGGATTGCTGCAGCTAATCTTTTTTTTTTATTCCAGATGAATTTCTGGAAAGATCATTCTAGGTATGTGAAATTTGCCATCCCTATTTTAATGGGAAGAGCATTGAATTTATAGATTGCTTTAGATTGTATGGACATAATAATGTTAATTTCACCATTCCATGAACATGGTATGTTCTTCTATCTGTTTATGTCTTCGTCTATCTCTTTTTTTCAGCATTCTGTAGTTTTTCAAACAGGTCTTTTACCTCCTTAGTTAAGGTTTTATTCCTAGGTATCTTAATTTTTTGGTGCAATGGTAAAAGGGATTGCTTTTTAGTCTCTCTTCCTATAAGTTCACTGTTGGTGTATAGAAATGCCACAGATTTCTTGGCATTAATTTTATGTCCTGCTACATTACAAAATTCATTTATTAAGTCTAATACTATTTGCTGGAGTATTTAGTGTTTTCTCTGCACAGTATCATGTCATCTGTGAATAAGGACAGAATGGCTATCATCCACAAATCAATAAATGACAATTGCTGGTGAAGATGTGGAGAAAAAGGAACCCTCATGCACTACTGTTGGGAATGCTGACTGGTGCAGCCGCTGTGGAGAACAGTATAGAGTTTCCTCAAAAAACTAAAAATGGATCCAGTGATCCATTTAACCCAGTAATCCTACTTCTAGGACTATATACCAAGAAACTAGAAATGCCAATCAGAAAGGATATATGCACCCCTATGTTCATAGTAGCACAATTAACCATAGCTAAGATTTGGAAACAGCCTAGGTGCCCATCAGCAGATGAATGGATTAAAAAACTGTGGTACATCTGCACAATGGAATACTAAGCTCCAGTAAAAAAGAAGGAATTCTTAGCTTTCGCAACAGGATGGATGGACCTTGAGAGCATTATGCTAAGTGAAATAAGCCAGTCAGAGAAAGATAAATATCACATCAATTCACACATTTGCAGAATATAATGAACAACATAAACTGATGAACAAAAACAGATCCAGAGACAGAGAAGCATCAATCAGACCATCAAACCTCAGAGGGAAACTTGGGAGTAAAGTGGGAGATCAACCAAAGGACTTGTATGCACGCATATAAACCTAACCATTGGACATAGACAACAGGGGGCTGAGGGCGTGAGTGGGGAGGTCGGGGAGGTAATGGGGGAATATGGACACATATGTAACATATTATTCAATAAAGAAAAAAAATTAACTGAAACTTTAAGAAAATATAACCTGTGAGGAGTACCTATTCAAGGAGCCAGGGCTTATGGAAGTTCTACTCTATGTAATTGTGAGAATCCTACAGAACTCTGTTTATAATATATCCCTATGGTTCTAAAAAAATAAAGTTATTTTTCTCAACAAACTTTCTGAATCAGATTCTCCTCTATTTGTTATGAAATGGTGAGGGAGTATAGAATGATCTGAACTATAATTTGTTTCTATATATAATTAGTTATATATGTAAAACTTGGGTTTAAGTAGTTGGGATCAATGGGTGGGAGAGACCTTAGATCTATTGGCCTCATTTTTTTATTATTTTTGCCAAAACTGCCCTAAATAAAATGGTGTGCTTATAGTTAGTTTATTTTTCTCAGTTTTTCATAAAGTGATAATAAAAATATCTTTAGAAAATGTTTCTATTTTTAAATTATATATATGTATATATTCTAAAAAAATAATGTACTTTCCCATTTAAACATAACTTCAAGATAAAACCCTACCTTTTCTTCAACCAGATTTCCACCTCAAAAATAACAAAATTTTGAATAATTTATGAATTATCAGAAATTATGAGAGAAAGAGTATGTGTTCATTTTTAAAGGAAGTGAGCACCAAAAGGTTTTCTTTAGCCAGAACCATGTGATAAATGAAAAACTATGATCTAATTTTAAGTAAACTTTCAAAAATAGATTGCAATGTGTATCATAGCCAGAGAAAATGTCATTTGGTGGGATATCCTTAAGTACATATTTAAGTCATGAAAGAGAAACAGCTTTTGTCAACTAAATAAAGCAGTCTCCACTACCTCATGCATTCACTTACCACAAAGGAACAAAGAGAAAGTGAGCAAATTAATAGAACTAATTATACTCTCAATTGGGAATTCAAGGTCACAGATAGAACTCTACCCTACTTTAAATGGGAGCAGCCAGCTGCCTTTCTACTGAGATTGGCTAATGTTGACAAGGTATCTTAATTTGGTATGGCCCTCTAGAGTTTGTTGGACAAAAACCAAAAACAAACAAACAAAAAAACACTGCATCGATCCTATCAGGATATTTAGTTCTAAATATGATATGTACGTTTGCTTAGGGCAGAAAGAAGACACATTATAAAAATAAGCCATTTGGCAAAAATCAATTCTAGGTGTTATAAATAATAAGATTATATCTCAACCTAAATTTGATTTTGATAAGTGATATCATTCTGACATTAATCTCAATTTGCATTAAGCAGTAAATTATATTTTTAAACATCATTCCATTATCATTTATATCAATGTCAGCAATAACTATCTAGGGCTATATGAAGAAACCATCTAAAAATATTTACTTTCTTGATTAAAACCTTCCTGTTCATAAGAAATGACAAGCTAGCTGTCAAGGTGAGCTAAAAATGGAAAGCTCAGGATACATAAAGTATATGTAGTTTTGATGTTTTATATAAAAGAGGACTTTCTATTTCCAAAACACTTTTTGAAATACTATAACAGCTTCAATTTCACCTTTGGGAATTCATCAGGGTCTTAAGAGGTTGTTGATTTCTAAGAAATATTTATTAAACTATGAAGAATCTTAACATAATATCTGAAAACACGGGAAGATAACAAGCTAAGACTGTCATTCTATGAGAGTGATATAAAGCATAGGTGCCTGGAGGGAATGGAGTGACAAAAGAGTCTCCCTTAAAGACTGTATGGACTTTTAATCTTTGCCTGGAGCTGCCTCAGAAGTCTATGAATATTATTTTTTTTAATATGGCACATGTACATGGAAGGGAATTGACTTGATCACAGGAACAACATTAAATAAGGGTATTCTAGGAAGGAAGGAGAAAAAAATCCATGTGATTTTTAAAAATTTCTTTATTGATTAAGTCATTACATATGTGTCCTTATTCCCCCATTAACCATGTGAATTTTAGAATTAAATTTTAAGACCAAAACAAAATTTCAAAAATATTTTGTTTAAATTATATCCATGTATTTTTATCTTCTCAATTTCTTTTTAATGTCTCAGGGAATTTTTCTTCTCTACTGATATCTTAGGCTAAAACCATAAAACAATTAGTCAGTAGGGTAGAAATGACCACAAAACTTCTCTTGGACTTAAAAGATCCTATAGCTTCTTTTTCCCATATCACTAAAAGCAGAAAAGTGCATTACTTAAAAAAAAAAGTCAAATCTCTCTCTAAAAATTTCTTTACTCCTCTTTACTCAAGGCAATTATGGCTTTATCTATAATGAGAACAAGTGTATATTTAAGTAGAGAAGATATTGCTTGTCATCTTATTTGTTTGTCATAAATCATCAGTAAGAGTGATTGAAAACACACAATAGGTCTCTATGAGTTCAAATGTTTTGCCTAGTGTCACTTATTTCCTAAGTTAAATATATCTAGGATAAAAAAAAAATCAAGGTTTCTGCCTTTAGGACCTATTCCTTTTCTTCTGATTGAACCACTGCCTTACATGATCTCATCCAGATATTCTTAAAGCACTTGAGACTTATCATATTTACTGGTTCTTCCTTCAGCCACAAGCTATCAGTATTCCAATTTCTTTTTTTCCCAAGTGGTGAATCAATCATTATAAAGTAAGAACCAATAGTAAAAAGAGAGATTCAAATTCCTCTCATCTTCACTGCATTCATACACTGGTTGATGAATACCCACCTGAGTAATAAGAAAAGGTTATAAGAAATAAAGGACAATTTCAATAAACAAAAAATCTCAACAACAGGAATAAAAATTTATGGTTGAGGATTCACTCAAGGAAAATACTAGTTTATTTCTAAAGATGTTTAATCTACGGAAAAATCCTTATTCAATTTAGCTGATGATTTAAATTCCATTCAATCAATTGAATAACAGGAAGTTGGTCAGTCACTGAAGATGAGATCAGAACACCCATCCAGGACAGCTTAGCTAAAAATATTTACAGCGAACTTGGATTTAGACTTGGTCCCTATGTGATTCATGACCCTGGTTACTTGCAGTGAATTCTGCCAAACATCCCCACCTCAGTTCTGCACTTAGCCAAAAATTACTCTTTTAAGTACCTGAATCATTTGACAAATCTCTAACTGTTTAATTGCTTCTTCTTTTTCTCAATTATAAATTTTGTTAGAACCTACAACAGAAATGAAAGAGAAAGAAAACACTGCAGGTCAATGAAATTTGGAGATCAATGAGCTTATTATTGATTCCCTCTGTTGAAGAAAGCTATCCACACAGGTTAAATTTAGGATTGATTGTAAGCTGATGAACTCATACAAGGGAAGGAAAACTCCAGCATTCAAATGGTATTACTTAGTGCTATGATCTTTCTTATTGTTGAAGATTAATGTGTGTGCATATGCATACATACACTCACACACCTGAATAATCTATATCTATCTATATCTATATCTATATCTATATCTATATCTATATCTATATCTATATCTACAGCTATAGCTATATCTATATCTATCTATCCATCCTATCTAATAAAAGAGTAATATTCAAATTGACCATACCTCTGCTATACCCACAAGTAATGCCCACAAGCCACACCCACCAGCCAAACAGGAACAAATATGCAAATAAACCCCAACCAAGATGGCTGCAGCCACTGAGAGCAAGAGGGAGGCTTGGGTTTCCCCGGCAATGGAGGAAGCCAAGCTTTCCACCTGTCCTTGCCAGCCTAGGCCTCCACTCAATACTACAAAGTTTCAATTATAGAAGATACATAAATCCCAACAAAAATGACAGCAGCCATAGAGCTGGAGAGAGCAGAGGCTAGGGTTGCCTGGGCAATGAAGGAAGCCAAGCTTCTGCAGCCCTGGCCAGCCTAGGCCTCCGCGCTAGGTTATTAAGTTTCGATTGTAGAAGATAAATAAATTCCAGATATCTGGGCCTCTGGTTGGGTCACTGGGGCATGGCTGGCCTGAAAACCACCACAGGCCCCTCACCTAGGTTGCCCCATTCCCCAAGGGAAAATCCTTCCTGATCCAGGACACCCTTCAGGGCAAACCAGTTGTCCCCCACCCATGCACCAAGCTTCTAACATATCTAATAAAAGATATGCAGATTTACCATCATTCCAACACAAAAGATGGCTGCCCCCATGTGGTCAAAGATCCAGTCCCCATGTGGACACAAAATGGCTATTATAAGATGGCCAGCAGGGAAGGGTAGTTGGGAGGGACCAGGCCTTCAGGGAAGGACTGTTGAGGGTGACCCAGGCCTGCAGGGGAGGGCAGTTAGGGGTGAACAGGATGGCAGAGGAGCAATTAGGCATCAATCAGGCTGGCAAGGGAGTGGTTAGGGGGTAATCAGGCTGGCAAGAAAAAGCGATTAGGGGCAATTAGGAAGTCAGACAGGTGAGCAGTCCAGAGCCAGCAGTCCTGGATTGTGAGAGGAATGTCTGACTGCCCACTTAGGCCTGATCCTTGTGGGATCCCGGTGGGCTCAGGCTTAAACGGGCAGTTGGACATCCCTTGAGGGGTCCCGGATTGGAGAGTGTGTAGGCTGGGCTAAGGGACACCCGCATGCATGAATTTTGTGCACTGGGCCTCTAGTCTACATATAAAAGGCTAAGTGGCTAAGTGAAAAGTTGATTGGCCAGTAGGTATGACACCCATTGGCCACCAGGAGCTAGATTCTCAATGCCCACAAAAACCGCTGAGCAACATTAACTTTGTAGACTGCCCTCTTGCACTCAGGGACCCCTCAAGGGATGTTGGAGAGCCTGTTTCAGTTCCAATCCCTGCAGGCCAGGCTAAGAGACCCCACCTGCTGGAAGGACCCCAATAACTCTGTAGGTGCCCTTTGAGCCAGGCACTGCCCCAGGTGCAATCAGCCAGGAAGGGACTGGGGGAGGTTGGCTCAAGGGCATGTAGGGCCCCTCTCACCCTGTTCCACCACTCTGGCCATCTTCTAATTAATTTCCTTTCAATGTGCATGAATTCATGCACCAGGCCTCTAGTTATGACTATAAACAGCTTGCACCATAATTATATCTTATTCCTTGAAAATTATATAACAAAACATTAAGTTTATATTAGAAGCTCCTGCCTCCATTTAGTTTGTCTTTGCTATTTCCAGACTTACCTCCAAGATATCACTTTTTATTGTTTGTTTAAGTTTAATCTACCTCAAATATGGAAATTCGGAAAGTCTAGTTTTGAGTGATATAAAAGGAAAATCAAATGAACAACAAAATAATTCAGGATCTATTAATATCAGGTTTTTTAAGTGGTTTTTTTTTTGTTGTTGTTGTTGTTTATAAGGTGGATTCTTTCACTAAATGTTAAACTTTCTCTGTGGCAAATTGTATTATTTTTTAATCTCTCATTCTATAGATTCACTCTAAAACTGCACTGGGCACAAATTAAACACTGAAAAAAATATTTCACAAAAACAAAACAACAAAAAACAGTCAAAAAATTCGTAGGTATTATAGTGATGCCTTTTGTTTTCTCTTAGTTTAAATTAGAACTCTGAAAATTGAAACTGTATACTTTTAAAGTGTTGAACTGATGATAAAGCTGAGCATGATACTACCATAGAAAAATATTCTTACTTTCTCCCTGTTGTGGTGTATGTTTAAACATGACTATGCTATTTAGGATAGTAACTGCTCCAGATGAACCACTGAGGAAGAAATCTTTCTGACAAAAGCATGCACTTTAATGTTGGTAAAGATAGATCCTAGTGAGCTATTTAGTATGCACTGAAAAAGTATCAAGATGCAGTTAGAGAACAAAAAATTCTCAATGTCAGTGGAGCCCTGACTGCTTTTCTGCAGTGTGAATCAGAAAGCCTGAAGGTCTCCACAATGTCATCAGAGAGCAAGAACCAACCAAGTGAATGTGTATTTTCTAAGAGGTGTTCTGCTTTGGATATGATACCAAAACCTGCCAATATTTCCAGTTCTGGTCTATTTTTTTAAAGGTCAGCAAATGCTCCTGAACATATACTGATGAAGAATATGTGGGTTGACATTTTAAAATTCAGGCAGAATAGCTGTGCTATCATCTTAAATGATACCCAGTGTCTATAGGGCTTATTTTAAATGCCATTGGAATTATATTTCTCAGTGCCCTATGAGTCAGAATCAAGAAAATAAGCCACCAAAAATGTTATGCTAAACTAGTTCATGACAGAAGATTCCTTACAGATAGGAACGAATCTATGTGATGGGAAAGCAAATTATATTTAATCCCAGAGGTCTGTGATCTATTATAGCATTCCTCTGACCTCTTTTGTTGGCACAGATGGCCAATGTGACCCTTCTATTGTCAAACACTCCCTGTTTCATTATCAGAGTGAAGATGGTACTAAAAATTCAGTAATATTCCCTGATACTTACTCAGTATTTTTACAAAAGTATTTATATACGCATTTTAAACTGGCATCAACTCCAGCAGCTTAACATACTTTATTGTTCTCATTTTACAGAGAAGAAAAATAAGATTCAGCCTAGCTTGTATGGCTCAGTGTTTAGGTGTTAACCTATGAACCGGGAGGTCATGGTTTGATTCTGGTCCGGGCACGTGCCCAGAGTTGCAGTCTCAATCCCCAGTGTGGGGCATCAAGGAGGCAGCCAATCAATCATTCTCTCTCATCATGATATTTCTCTCTCTCTATCCCTCTTCCTTCTTCTCTAAAATCAATAAAATTATATTTACAAAAGGGAAAAGAAGATTCAGATGAATTAAAGAATTTTACCAAGATAACTAGTGACTTATAACTGCAAACCCACACCATAATTCACGCTAGGAATTTCTTCAGTATCTGTTTTTTATTTGTTCATCTAAGAAAAGAACAATATACACCTCCAAAACGAGAGACCGAAGGATGTGCAAATTCCTTTCTTCTTGGGCATCCTTATGAATGAACGTTTAAAGAAATTCAAGTTGTGTTACAAAGTCACCAAAAAGGCATAGCATTAAAGAAATAAGCTATACCATATGTTTTTCACAAAAATTCTGAACTGCTTAGATCTTATAAGGAGAGCAGGAAGTTGTGACAGCACTTCCAACTCAACATCAAGCCCGGGCTAGTAGGAATTTTAACTGGGTGAGCAAATGTAATATTTGTGCACAAATTCTACACATTCTTCAAGTTCCTGCTGAAATTAAACATGTTAGAACAGCAAAAAACTGTTTTAAGAAACATATGCTGCATTTTTAGACCATGGTAAGTTTTGTAATGTATTAGAAAAGCGAATAAAATAGAAATAATTCTCTAGTCCATCTCAACCCTAACTGAGCTGCTTTTTGAAGACATAGATTTATTTTAAACATGAAATGTTCTCCACAGACTTTTATGGATGGGTATTTTGTTTAAGCTCCCTAAAATGAAAGAATGGGAGAGGAAATCAGATAATTGCATTTTTTCTGTTCTTATCTATTTCAATACCATATTTACTTTTCAAATTAGAGCACTCAATTTCTGATACCCTGGGTTTGCCATCACTCAAATATCCAGATCTTTGTTTACAATATATATATCATCAGCTTTTGTCCTGATCTTTATACTAAAGAGTTATTTGCCCCCATCTCAAATCCACTATGAAAATAGTGGTGGCATATACAGATATCAGAGTACTAAAGCAGTCAACCTGAAGACACAGTCTAAATGTGAAGGTCATTCAGAGCTGGGAAACTCCAGGATTCAAGGATGAGCCTTTGGACATAAAAAGTTGGCAGGTTGGTGATCAAAAATGTGGTAGATATTCACTTTCTCTTTACCTCTCGAAATTTTTTCTTGGAGGACAGAACAAAAGTCCTTTCTCCATCAGCTGTTGTAGGGACTGTCCTTTGCAATGCACATTCCTCTTCCAGTGCTTTGATTTTGTTCCTCTTCCTTTAATTTCAAATTCTCTGGATGTGAACCAAACTCCCTCCTCATTCTGAATGCACTTCTCTGAGGGTCCTTTTTTCCATTTTCTCCTTATGTAAAATTCCCGTCTCCCTACCACAGGTCACAGGAAGTGTAGGAGATTGAAAATCTACAGCATCATCTTTGGGGTTTTGCTTTTGGGGAATATTTTTCTGACAACTTATTGTTGAACTGGAGCAGACATTTTTTTTTTCTTTTCCTCAGGTCCAGATGTCTGGACACATTCAGTCCTTGCCTTTTGGGCCCTTGTCATCATCCTTGAGTCTCTGGTTGAGTTGTTCTTTTGAGTTGCCCATTTGAGGCTTCTCTCGGGGTCTGTGCACAGGTGAGGTGATTCGCTTTTTCCTTGGAGATTTCCTCAGAGAGAGTCTGCCTCCATCATCCAGGGGATCCTCAGGTGCAGATGTCTGGGAACATTCAGGCCTTGCCTTCCAGATCATTGCATATGTTAAAGGCAGAGGACCACACTCACAATAAAACCAGGCTGTAAAATATCTTACAGGCCAAATAACTTGGAGAATAAATGTGTCACTATCTTCCAGGAAAATAATTTATAATTCGAATATTACTCTAGTAACAAAATTAACTTTTCCAGAATTTGTAAAGACTTCTCATTAATGGATGTTATATTGAACTGCATTTAAATTATTTCTGAGTCTTTTTTAGTAGTAGCCTGTTCAGAACCTGGAATGCAAGGTCTCCACTTTGATTAATTTTAACTAGGTATGTTTACATAGTCACAAAAACAGTAATAACAGATTTCCAAGAATAATATTGAACCATGCACTATAGAGCAAATTATAATTTATAGTGCAAAGTGAGGAGAGTGGTCATATCTTATAGGTCTCTCTTCTCAATACTTAACCATGATTCTAATTTCCTGTTAGTGCCTACCCTCTCTAAAAAACACCAGCCTATGTCCTTGCATGCTCACTGCTCTAATTTTAGTTCTTAACATCAAGTTAGTAATGCCTGATTGATGGACGGTTGCAAAACTGAAATAAGGTAGAGTAAAGCAAAAGAAAAAACACAAGCAGCCTCCCCTACCAAGTTACCTGGCAAAGACTCACTGCCTTTCCACATTTCACACTACCTATCTCTCTTACTGACATGACCACCACAGCAGGACTGAATTTGTAATGCTGCCCTTGCCCTGTTCTTGCAATTCCCTTCCTCTGCCTTCTTTAAAAACGAAACAAAAATTAAAAAAATCCAAGTTTCTTAAAACCCCTAGCATGAATCAATTATGAAGGAAAAAATATATATTTGTTAATCCTCATCTAAGATATTTTCACATTGATTTTTTTTAGGAGGGATGGGGAGAGACAGAGGAAGAGAAACATAGATGTGTGAGAGATTGGTTGCCTCTGAGATCAAGCCTAGGACCCAGGTGCATGTCCTTAATCAGAATCCGCACAAGACCTTTTGTCCGTGGGCTAGTGCTCTATCCACTGAGCCAAACTGGCTAAGATGAAGAAAAATAATGTTTTCACTGATAATGTTTATACTTGTTTTGTGTGTGTGTGTGTTTTTTCAAATAAGGGGACTTCCTAAAAATAAATGGCCTCCAATGGTGTACTTAACAGAGAAATCTGTCATTTTGGATATCCATGTTTACCTTAATTACTCAATTACCCATGATTTGTATACCCAGAAATTTTAGTAACCCACTGTATATTATGGGGAAACTGACTGTCTATACTATACAAGAGAAAATATATGTGACCATATAGCAAATTTTGTTTGAACAAACAAAAAATATTGAAATTTGATTTTTCACAGTTAAAGTTCAGATTTCTAGATTCTTTGGGGGGAAAAGTATCAAAGAAACAGTGTATCTGTTAATACTAGTCTGAATTATAACATGGCAGCAATCTAATAGACATTTGTTTTAGACTTAATCTTTTGTATCTGAACTTTAATTTCTCTGCAATCCCATCTTACCTCCTCCACCTTACTTACTACCTGGTTCTTGCAGACATTTGATTATACTACTTCTACTCATTAATGAGACTATCAGATGTCAGGAGTTGACTATCAGGCTTAATTGGGTAGAAAAATATTTAAAATATAATTAATTAATTTTAATCCTCCTTTAATTATCCCTTAATAGAGAGAATAGATATTCATATTCCAATATATAAACATAAAGTCTTAGTAAACATGTCTTAGAAAAAAGAAAACAGTAAATATAAGATTTCCAAAGAATTCAGTTATATAGCTGAAAATTAGTACTCCAACAATCTGGCCTTCTTTTGGAAAGATGTTTTCACTAAATATTTATTGTTATTAGATATGACATTTTAAAATGTATTTGCTTTTTATTTGAAAATATATAAATCAGTAAAGTATTTATAAATTTCTATGTATGCTTTACTTGGCAATATACAGGGTGGACAAAACTGGGCTTACAGTTGTTCATATGAAAAATAATACAATAATTAATAAATAATAATACAAGAATAAACTATGTTCCATGTACTCACAACCATAAACCTACTTTTGTCCAGCCAAGCATTAATATATTATTGTCATAATTATTAAGATGCTCATAAGCGATTTAAGTTGAAGCAGTAATATCTTTAGTAATGTTCCTACACAGAGAGTACTTATATCTCACATAAATTAGAGATGATATATAGATAAATAGATAGATAGATAGATAGATAGATAGATAGATAGATGATATGTAGATGGATAAAAAGAGAGGAGATAGAAAGAAGAGAGGAGAAATACTACTTCATCCTTTGTTTACATGAATTGTGTAAGAAGCTTATAAAATATACTTGTTACATAAAGAAGTGAGTCAGAAGCTTTTTAAGTCTTGCTTATACAACTTTCAACTGATTATTTTACTGCTTCAAAAATTCAGGGGATACTAAATTTTCTTTTAATTACAATGCTTTACCACAAATAAAATGTAACTGCCAGGACTGATAAGCAAACCTTGAGCAACGGATGACTGGATTACTCTGACACACATTTCTGTGAAAGAGAGGCTGAGGGACTGCTTGGCTATAGGATCCAAATAGCCCTGCTCACCTACCTCTTTAGGCTTTTATTGTAACAACAGTTTGAACTAAAATTAATCTCTAGATACAATCAGCAGGATGAGTATATTGAGAAAGCACATGCTTCTACAATGTCAGGTCTAAAAGCTAAACATAGAGATTCTAGTAAAACACCTGGAGCTCAGACTTATTTGGAAAAGTTAAGGCAGGGGCTGCTGCCTTTGTCAATGTCCTCCTAGAGACTCTGTACCTTTTAAAGAATCCTCCTTACAGACTTTCCAACCACATTCCATGCTTTTCCATAGGTAACTATTTCAACTACTCTCTTGAGGTGAGACATTTCTAAAAATTAAGTTACGATAAATGAAAAAAATGGAAAATATGAAAGAAAAGAGATGGATTATGCATGCATGCCCAATTATTCCTTTCTTTCCCTCCAACACCTCTCTGTGACACCTGTCCCCAGTTCAGGACTGGATAAAATAACTGACTGAGGATAGATGAGACATCCTAAAGAGGCCTGGCATGAACATTTGAATAGATTTATAAACATTATTGAACCATAGGGACATCATTTTCCAATGTTCTGTCATTTTGTCACCTTTAGAGCCTGTGTTGGAAACATTTAAAAATTCAGAAAACAATGATGGGACAATAATTTGGATTAATCATATAGGAGGCAACACATCTTCTTGTGACAATTTTTAATAAATAGTGCGATCTGATTGTGTTCCTATTGTGTCTGAGTAATGCACTATCTATAAATTTGCCAAATTGAGTTTGACATTTGCTTTATTTGTCTGAGCTATATGCTCATAATAACTCCTTAGCATGTTTGAGCCAAAGTATTATCTTTCAGGGAAGTTTTCTAAAGCTAGCTATAGTCATTTGAAAAAAAAACAATTAAAAAAGCAAATTATATGTACTGATAAATCAAATTAAATATATAATGCAAAATTAATTTAGAAATGACAGGCATTCCCACAAAATTTTCAAAAATCCAACTCCCTTATACACTATATTAGGAGATTTAAAATAACAATGCGTTTTATCACTATCTTTGCAAATTCTGCTGTTTGGCTTGTGGCACATTCTTAGGATGCTGTAAAATCCTGTTATTCAATTTATGTTGCACAATTGCTAACATGTACAAAAATGGAGAAATGGAAGGTAAGTTCCACATAATGAATTGAAAGAAGAAACAGTGATCAAAAGTGGGATATTAACTTTAAATCTGCCTTCATACAAAGTTGTATAGAAAAGAACAAATAGCACTGGCTGGGTCACTCAGTTGGTTAGAGCATCATCCCGCTATACCAAACTTGTGGGATTGATCCCTGGTCAGAGTACATACAAGAATAAACCAATGAATGCATAAATGTGTGGGACAACAACTAAATCAATCTCTCTCTCTCTCTCTCTCTCTCTCTCTCTCTCTCTCTCTCTCTCTCTCACCTTTCTTTCTGTCTAAAACGAGTCTATTAAAAAAAAAAAAAGAACAGACATGCATTTAGCAGAATAGATAGTAGAGTGGCTGGAGTATGGTGGAGTATAATATGCATTATCAGATTTTTTCTTCATTTTTTATTGTTGATAATATTAGAAATGTCCCCAATTCTCCTTTTACCCCTCCACCCAGCCCTACGCCCCTTCCCTCTGGCTATCACCATACTATCATCTATGTCCATGGATTATGCATATGTTTTTTCATTAATCCCTTCACTTTCTTTCATTCAATCCCCCCTTCTTCCCTCAGAGAGCTGTCAGTTTATTCCATATATCCATGCTTCTATTTTGTTCGTTTATTTTGTTCATTATATTCTATATACAAGTGAGATCATATGGTATGTATCTTTCTTTGACTTGTTATTTCTCTTAGCATAAATTCTCCAGGTCCATTAATGCTGTCACTAAAGGTAAGATTTCCTTCTTTCTTATGATGACATAGTATCTATCCCACTGTGTAAATCCACCACAGCTTTTTTTAGCCACTCATTTACTGAGGAGCACTTGGGCTGTTTCCAGATCAAAGCCATTGTAACTAATGTTATAATAAATATAAGTGTGAAAAAAATATATATATATATTTTTCCAAATTGGTGCTTTGGGATTCTTAGGGTATGTTCCCAGAAGTAAGATCACTGGCTTGGCCCATCTCTTTATTCCTATGATGCTATCAGAATTCAGGCCATTATTACCTGAAATACTTTAATAACTTTTTAACCTATCTCCTTACCTCTAGTCACTTTTGACTCAGTTCACTTCTCATACACTGAAAAACTCAACAACCTGAAAGATCTGTATTTATGGCTCATCTCCGCTCAAACACTCTAAGGCTTGCTTCACTTTCCCACAATATTTTCCTACATCTTAGAATTGAAAGCCTTAAGATGAATCAAGTTGCTTAATATACTACAAGCCTACTTGTTTCTTGATATTACTTTCTAGGCAAGTGGAACTAATTGCTATTAAGTAATCACTTTTCCATTCATTGTTGGAATGGTTTTCTCTCAATCAAGACATGAAAATCCTACCTATCACTTAGGGCCTATTTTTAAATTGCCAGCTCACCTCTTAAAAGTCTCTAGTATTTATACCTTTTTTGAAAGAAAACTTATCCTTCTATAAAAAGAATGAGAATTATTCCTATAGATATATGATAAAAGTACTTACTTCTTTAAAATTCATTTAGTCAAGAAATATTTATCAAGTAACCATGAGAATGATTATTTACATAAACAAGTTTTACATGAAAAAAAAATCCCAAACCAAAAAAAAAAATTAGTTAAGTGAAGCATTTAGCAGAATAGATCCTATTTTATTAGGGACTCAGTCAAGAATATTTTCCTCTCATCTTCTTCCACTAGTGAGAGGCTCAAGATTGTTTTACCACTATATATTTGCATAGCATCCAATCTATTGTCATATACGTAATCAATGCTCAATAATTATTTGTTGAATTAGCAGGTGGATTTTTCTTTAAATGTTTCATAAGTTTTTAAAACTATCACATTAATCATAAAAGATTGCTTTATTATGGTTCATTTTATGAAAATGCCCATTTTCATAGATGTAGACTGGATACATCATAATGCACAACTGGGAAATATATTTTTTTCTAAGCTCAACGAACCATCTCAAATATTCTTGATTATTTATATTTTGTGATAAGAATAAAGAAAAAACTAAGTGTTTTATCTTTTCAAAAGAGAAAATATCAAAATGGAAAGAGTTACAAATACTTGATCATAAATACTGTCTTTTTTAGACTTAGCAATACAGTAGATCTTTTAGGTATACATTCCAATTAGCCTTACATATAACTATAAATAAATTACAGTCATTAACATAATTGCAAGGTAATATAAAATTTTTATCTTCAAAGTTATATACAATCAAATAATTAAGTCAATGAATAGAATAACTCTTATACAGAATACATATAACAAACCAATATAAATAGTATACCAATATAAAGAAATACATCATTTGAATGTATTATCCTATCTAATAAAATAGTAATATGCAAATTGATCATACCTATGATAAAACCACTCACAAAAGCCATACCACCAGACAATCAGGAGCAAAGAAACCCCAACCAAGATGGCTGCAGCCATGTGGACAGCCACTGAGAGCAGGAGGGAGGCTTGGGTTTTCCCGGCAATGGAGGAAGCCAAGTTTTCCGCCTGGCCTTGCCAACCTAGGCCACCACTCAATACTCAATTATAGAAGATACATAAATCTCCACAGAAATGGTGGCAACTACGGAGCTGGAGAAAGCAGAAGTTAGGGTTGCTTGGGTGATGGAGGAAGCCAAGCTTCTGCAGCCCTAGTGCCTAGGCCTCCACTCTAGGCTACAAAGTTTCAATTACAGAAAGTAAATGTCCAAACAGAAATGGCTGCTGCCATAGAGCTAGAGAGAGCAGAGGCTATGGCTGCCCAGGCAATGGAGGAAGCCAAGCTTCTACAGACCTAGTGCCTCGGCCTCCACTCTAGACTACAAAGTTTCAATGTTAGAATTTAAATAAACCCAAACAGAAATGGCTATCTCCATGGAGCAAGCAGAAGGCTTGGCTACACTCCAGGCTTCAAAGTTTCAATTATAGAACATAAATTAATCCCAGATCCCAGGGCCTCCGCTTGGGTTGCTGGGGGGCATGGCCAGCCTGCACATCACCATAGGCCCCTCTCCCAGGACACCCCATGCCCCAAGGAAACCCCCACCCGGATACAGGACACTCTTCAGGGAAAATCAGCCAGTGCTTACCCATGCACTTTATCCTATCTAATAAAAGAGTAATATTCAGACTGACCATCACTCCAACACACAAGAGGGCTGCCTCCATGTGGACAAAGATCCTGCCCCCATGTGGATATAAGAGATGGCCACCACAAGATGACCAGCAGGGGAGGGCCATTGAGAGGGACCAGGCCTGCAAGGGAGGGCAGTTGGGGGCTATAAAGCCTGCAGGGGAGGGCAATTAGGGTGACCAGGGCAGCAGAGGAGGGAAGTTGTGAGCAAAAAGGCTGGCAGGGGAACAATTAAACATCAATTAATTAGGCTGGCAGGGTAGTGGTTAGAGGTGATCAGGCTGGCAGGCAGAAGCGATTAGGGGCAATCAAGGAGGCAGGCAGGCTAGCAGTTTAGAGCCAGCAGTCCAGTATTGTGAGAGGGATGTTCAACTGCCCGTTTAGGCCCGATCCTGGATCGGGCCTAAAATGGCCGTCAGACATCCCTCAAAGGGTTCCAGATTAGAGAGGGTACAGGCTGGGCTGAGGGACACCTACCCGCCCCTCATGTACCAGGCCTGTAGTACATATAAAAAAGCCACTAAAATATCATATATATATATATATATATATATATATATAAAATTTGTATACATATATACATCATATATATGATATTTTAGTTATATATATATGTATATATATATAACTGAAACTGTAATATTGTACTCAATAGAAAAATATTAATAATTGAGTTAGTATTTATTACATACTTAAAAGAAGGGAGGGATCAAGGGTATTGTGGAGAGGGTACAATTGCTTTCCCCAATGCTTAACAGATACCTACTTGGGTTTATCATCTTCTAATCTATTTTGACAGTATTTTATAAAACATATGATGTGTTCAGTAATATTTAGGTGCTTTAAGTGATACATAAAATGTATTAAGATATCTCAGCTTCATGGAATTTATATATTAGCACAAATAGAGGAGATAATATTATACAGTATTTAATGCCTATGATAGGTTATTTGTATTGTATAACTAATTTATTTTAAAGATCATAAACCATTTTTGGAAGTAGTTCTGTGCATCTGACTAATTGAATAATTTAGAAGGTTTATAAATTATTACATATTCATTTTGTGTTTTTGATAATATGTTTGTCAAGTTTTTTGCTTATTTGTATAAAATTATCTATCCTATATCTTAAAGATGGTTTTTACAATTATAAATAAAATATTTTAAAAGTTAATAAATATGCCAAGAGTTATAACAGAAAAGTAGATAGCAGATAACAACAGAAGAATAGCTCTGGATGAATTACTCAGTTGGTTGGAGCATCGTTCCACACATGAAAAGGTGGTGGATTTGATTCCTGGTCAGGGCATATATCCAGGTTGGGGGTTTGATCCAGGATTTGGGTGTGTATAGGAGGCAACCAATAGATATTTCACTTTCATATTCCTTTCTCTTTCTCATTAATAATAATAATAATAATAATAATAATAATAATAATTGTTATTATTATTATTATTATTAAAGAATTAAAGAAAAAGAACAGGTGCTTAATAGAGGCAGAAAAGTGGAAGCTCTAAGAAAGTGTGAAAAGGAAATTCTAGGAATAATACACTGTAACAGAAATGAAGACTGCCCTTGATGGACTCAGTAGACTGCAAAAGTCAAAGAATCAGTGAGTTTAAAAACGGGAAAGTAGAATTATTCCAAATTAAAATGCAAAAAATAACAATTAACATGAATTTTTATACCATCTTTTCCAGAATATGGTAGACAAAAATCTCTTTCCAAATAATTTTATGATGTTAGTATTTTATGTATACAAAATCAGACAAAGACAACATTAGGATAAGAAGAAAAGAAGAAGGAGAAGGAGGAGAAGGAAAAATGCTAGACCAATAATTTTATGAAATTAGGCACAATATATAAACAACTAAAATGCAAAATATATAGAAATAAATTTACAGCATAACAAACAGAGGTATGCAAGACTGCTTCAAAATCTGAAAATAAATTAATGCAATCCATTATATCAATAACTACATCAACTGAAACAGAAAGACCATTTGACAAACTCCAACACATATTCATGATAAAAGTACTCAGAAAATTAGGAAGTAAGATAAACCTCCTTAACTTGATTTAAAAAAAAGCTACAGGAAACCTACCTCTGATAACATACTTAAAGATGAATGTCTAAATAATATCCTCTTTAAGTCAATGGGGCGAAATGGAGATATATGTAATACTTTAAATGATAAAGATTTTTTTCTTTTAAATTTTTAGGGGCCACTGGCTTGAATCCTCAGGGTGGACTGTGGAGACCCCAGCTGTTTACCTCTTAAAGGTTTCACACCTTCTTGAACTCTCTCTTAAAAGTTCTTTTCAACTTTCCCTTATGGTACATAAGCTCCCAGCAAACAAAAGCCCGGGGCCAGAAGGCTTCACTGGGGAGTTTTACCAAACTCAGAGAAGAACTTAAAACTATCCTCCTCAGACCATTCTTAAAAATTCAAGAGGAAGGAACATTCTATAGCTCATTCTATGAAGCCAGCATCACCCTAATACTAAAACCAGAAAAAGACAATACAATGAAACAGAATTATAGGCCAATATCCCTCATGAACATAGATGCCAAAATCGTCAACAAAATTCCAGCAAGTCGTATCCAGCAATACATCAGAAAGATCATACACCATGATCAAGTAGGATTTATCCCAGGGACCAAGGATGGTTCAATATATGCAAATCAATAAAGTGATATATTACATAAACAAATTGAGAGACAATAATCATATACTCATATCATTTGATGCAGAAAAAGCATTTGACAAAATCCAACATCCCTACTTGATCGGATAATTAGTGACTTTGAGCAGGTTTTCATATGTCTCTTAGCCTTCCTTCTTTCTTCCTTCGAAAAGTGTATATTTAGGGCTGTTGCCCATTTTTTGATTGGATTGTTTATCTTCCTTTGGTTAAGTTGTATGAGTTCCCTGTAAGTGTTGGCGATTAAACCCTTGTCTGTGATGACATTGGCAAATATGTTCTCCCATGCAGTGGTATTTCCTGTTGTTTTGTTGATGGCTTGTTTTGCTGTGCAAAAGCTTTTTATTTTGATGTTGTCCCATTTGTTTATTTTCTCATTAGTTTCCATTGCTCTAGGAGCATTATCATTGAAGACGTTCCTTTGGCATATGTCTAATATTTTTCTGCCGGTGGATTCCTTTAGTATTTTTATGGTTTCACTTCTGATGTTTAAGTCATTGACCCATTTTGAGTTTATTTTTGTGTATGGTGTAAGTTGATGGTCTAGTTTCATTTTTTTTTGCGTGTATCATCCAATTTTCCCAACACCATTTGTTGTAGAGACTATCCTGACTCCATTTTATGTTCATGCCTACTTTGTCAAATATTAATTGGGCATAGTGATTTGGGTAGATTTCTGGGTTCTCTATTCTATACAATTGATGTATATGTCTATTATTTTGCCAGTACTAGACTGTTTGGGAACAGTGGTTTTGTAATACAGCTTGAAATCTGGTGCTGAGATCCCACCTACTTTGTTCTTCTTTCTCAGGATTGTTGCAGCTATTCAGGGTCTTTTTTATTCCAGATGAATTTTTGGAAAATTCATTGTAGATCAGTGAAATATGCCATTGTATTTTAATGGGGATTGCATTGAATCTATAAATTGATTTGGGTAGTATGGACATTTTTATGATGTTGATTCTACTAATCCATGAACATGATATGTCCTTCCATCTGTTTATGTCTTCCTCTATCTCTTTTTTCAGTGTCCTGTAGTTTTTCGAATACAGGTCTTTTACCTCCTTAGTTAAGTTTATTTCTAGCTATCTTAATTTTTTGTGCAATGGTAATTGGGATTGCTTTTGTAGTCTCTCTTTCTATAAGTTCTATGGCATTTCTATTGGTGTGAAGAAATGCCATAGATTTCTAGGTATTAATTTTGTATCCTGCTATATTGCCAAATTCATTTATTAAGTCTAATAATTTTTTGATGTAGTCTTTAGGGTTTTCTATGTACGATATCATGTCATCTGCAAATAAGACAGTTTTACTTCTTTTCAATTTGGATGCCTTTTATTTCTTCTTCTTGTCTGATCGCAACGGCTAATACTTCCAGTACTATGTTGAACAGGAGTGGTGACAGGGGGCATGCCTGTCTTGTTCCTGTTCTTAGAGGAAATAGTTTTAGTTTTTGTCCATTGAATAAGTGTTGGCTAAGGATTTTTCATATATGGTTTTTATTACGTTGAGATATGATCTTTATATTCCCACCTTGTTGATTGTTTTGATCAAGAAGGGGTGTTGGATTTTGTCAAATGCTTTTTCTGCATCAAATGATATGAGTATGTGATTATTGTCTCTCAACTTATTTATGTAATATATCACTTTATTGATTTGAATATATTGAACCATCCTTGGTCCCTGGGATAAATCCTACTTGATCATGGTGTATGATCTTTCTGATTTATTGCTGGATATGACTTGCTGGAATTTTGTTGAGGATTTTGGCATCTATGTTCATGAGGGATATTGGCCTATAATTCTGTTTCATTGTATTGTCTTTTTCTGGTTTTAGTATTAGGGTGATGCTGGCTTCATAGAATGAGTTATAGAATGTTCCTTCCTCCTGAATTTTTAGGAATGGTCTGAGGAGGATAGTTTTAAGTTCTTCTTTGAGTTTGGTAAAACTCCCCAGTGAAGCCTTCTGGCACCAGGCTTTTGTTTGCTGGGAGCTTTTTGATGACTGCTTCAATTTCTTCCATAGTTATCAGGTTATTGACATTTTTAGAATCTTCCAGATTGAGTTTTGGAATCTTATATTTTTCTAGGAATATGTCCATTTCCTCTAGGTTGTCTAGTTTGTTTCAGTAGAGTTGTTCGTAATATTTTTTAACAATCCTTTGTATTTCTGTGGGGTCTGTTGTTACTTTGCCTCTCTCATTTCTGATTTTGTTTATTTGATTCCTCACTCTTTGCTTCTTGGTGAGCCTGTCTAGAGGTTCATCAATCTTGTTTGTCCTTTCAAAGAACCAGCTTTTGGTTTCATTGATCTTTTGTATTTTTTTTCTCTATGTCATTCATTTCTGCTCTAATCTTTATTATCTTCTTTCTTCTGCTCACTCTGGGCTTTTCTTGTTGCTCTCATTCTAATTCTTTGAATTGTAGAGTTAGATTATTTACTAACTTTTTTTTCCCTCCTGATTTTGAGGTAGGCTTGTAGAACTATAAACTTCCCTCTCAAGACTGCTTTCATTGTGTTCCATAGATTTTGGATTGTTGTGTTTTTGTTGTCATTAGTTTCCAAGATGCTTTTAATCTCTTCTTTGATCTCTTTGATGACCCAATCATTGCTTAATAGAATGCTTTCAGCTTCTAAGTGTTTGAGATTTTTGAATTGTTTGTATTGTAGTTTATATCTAATTTTATGGTATTGTGGACTGAGAAGATGCTTAGCATGATTTCAATCTTCTTGAATTTTGGGAGACTTTGCTTGAGACCCAATATGTGGTCTATTTTTGACTAAGTCTCATATGCACTTGAGAAGAACATATATTTCATGGCTTTTGGGTGAAATGTTCTGAAGATGAAAGTTAAGTCCATTTGTTCTAGTGAGTCATTTAGAATTGCTGTGTCTTTGCTGATTTTTTTGTCTAGATGATTTATCCAGTGATGTCAGTAGTGTATTAAAGTCCCCTAATATGATTGTATTGTCGATCTCTCCCTTGATATCTTCTAGGATTTTGTTATGTATTTGGGTGCTCCTGCACTGGGTGCATATACGTTTATCAGGGTTATATCCTCTTGTTGTATCGATCCCTTTAGTATTATAAAGTCGTCTTCCTTGTCTCTTGTTATGGCATTTACTTTGAGCTCTATTTTGTCAGATATAAGTATTGCTACCCCAGCCTTTATTTTTCATTTCCATTTGCCTGAAAATTATTTTTCCAACCCTTCACTTTCAATCTGTGTGTCTCTTGTTCTGAGGTGGGTCTCTTGTAGACAGCATATACATATATATGGGTTGTGTTTTTTTACCCATTCAGCCACTCGATGTCTTTTGGTTGGGGCATTTAGTCCATTTATGTTTAAAGTTATCACTGAAAGGTCGTTTGTAGTCATATCTATTTTTGTGACTGTGTTTCTTCTTACCTATTTATTTCTCCTGTTCACAATATTTCTTTTAGCATTTCTTGCATTGCTGGTTTGGTGGTGATAAACTTCCTTAGCCTTTTTTTTTGTCTGTGAAGCTCCTGATTTCCCCTTCATTTTTAATTGATAGTCTTACTGGATAGGGTATTCTTGGATTCAGTCCTTTGTTTTGCAACACTTCGTATACCTTCTTCCATTCCCTTCTAGATTGATATGTTTCTATTGAGAAATCATTTGATAATCTGACTCTCTGTCTCTCTCTTTCTGCCTTTAAGATTTTTTCTTTGTTGTTGATATTTGCCATTGAAATTATGGCAAGACATGGCATGTCTTGGTGTGGGTCTTTTTGGGTTGATCCTGCTGGGGACACTCTGTACTTGTATAACTTTTTTCTTCCCCATATCTGGAAAGTTTTCGGTCATTATTTCTTCAAATAGATTTTCTAACCCTTGCTGCTCTTCTTGTCCTTCCAGCAGCCCTATTATACATATGTTACTTCATTTCTTGTTGTCCAAAAGCTCCCTTAGGCTTTCCTCCTGCTTTTTAAATTTTTACTCCAATTGCTGTTCAGTATGAGCTTGTTTCTGTATCTGATCTTCTAACTCACTAATTCAGTCCTCTGCTTCTCTTAGTCTATTGTTGAAACTTTCCTTGGTATTTTTTATTGTAGCTATATCAGTTTTCATTTTTTCCTGATTCTTGGATAGGCTGTTGATTTTCTCATCCATCCAATGTATAAATTCCATGACCATTACTATAAATTCTTTTTCCGTCATGTTGCATGTTTCAATTTCACTAATTTCCTTTCTTGGCAACTCCTCATTTTCTTTCCTCTGGGTATTGTGTCATCTTCCATTTTAACTATCACCAGAAGTTCAAACTTTGAGTTGCGTGGACCTGGGCTGTGTGCCATAGGAACTTCACACCACCTGAGTGTCACTAAAGTGCTCCAACACTAGGGCGTCTGGCTGCCATGGGTTGGTGGGAACCAGGCTTGCCCAGAGTCAGTGTTCCCAGAGTTCTGCATGGCCTCCTGTGCACACCTAGAATCAAGGACCCTGCCTGCACCATGATATTGGCGTGTGCTAAAAATGGTGCCAGAAGTCAGAGTTTCCCTGTGTCTGCACCAAGAATTGAGTATCAGACTCTGTTGCCTCGTGCAGTTTCTCATTGAGAATCAAGGTCCCTGTGTGTGCATGCACCAAGAATTGGTCACTGGCTCTTAGTGTGAATGCACTGTGAGTCAGGGATCCCAGGCTCATAAGGTAGGAAATAGAGTCAAGTTAGTGTTGCTCAGTGCTGCCTCCTGCTGGGAGAATTTGGGTCCCAATCACCATGGCGGATCCCAATAGCTCTATGGTGTGACTGCACTGCAGAAAACTGACTTCCCTGTGTGCTTGCCCTATAACCAAGTCAGGTGTCACTGCTGGCCTGCCAGTTTGGTCACCTGATTGCGATTGCATTGCTGTGAGCAATCTTCAGTCCCTCAAATTCCCTTAGCAGAACTGAAGCCGCTGTCCTCGTTCTCAATTTCCCCTTAAGGGAGCTGAGGTACCTGAGTGCCTCTTAAGCTCAAATTCCCCTTGGGGTAACTGGGACCCCTGAGCATGTTTTCAAGCTCCAAGCTCAGATTCCCCATTTGGGAGCTTCAGCTGCAGTTGCATGGGCTCAGTTCCCTGTAGGGGCTAGGGGTGTTGTTGCTGAAGCGAGGGGTGGGTCTATTGGTTGCTATGGAGCTATCCACAATCCCTCCAGAGGGGGATAAGCTCTTTGACTCACAGAAATCTGCTGCTAGGAAGTCTGGATTCTTGTTATCTGTTGGTCTGAAGCTGTGGTTGCATTTCTCTTTCCCCAGCGGCTGGCTGCAGGGTAATGGTTTGCATTTGAGATGCGACTGCATGAGGGCAGTGTCCTAGTCTAAGCCAGCTCTGTTTTTCAAGATGGCGTGGTCTCCATGCCTGCACCAGTCAGCAGCCCAAGAATGTCCCCTTTGTTTGCGAGGCTCCGAGGTCTAAATTGCCTGGTTTGGTAGTCAAGAACTGCTTTTTCTTCTTCTTCCTTTTCTTAAAAAATACCCTTCAGCATCCTATATATCTTATGTTGACTGATGTCCATCTGAATATTTGATTGGAGACACAATAATTATGTTTCCTTTCTTGCCTTCAATATCTTCAAGAAAATGCCTCATTAAGAAGTTTCATACCTCAGGAATGAAGAATGTAAGCCCTGTGTCCTCATTGTCTTTTCATCCTCCTGTAGGTTTTTCTTCTGATCAAGTACATGGTTGACAGTGAGGAGGGAACAGCCTATAACTCCAAAGAATTAATTTTAATATCACTTTATGACAGAAGATAATTTTGCAACTTTGACAAAGTTGGGCTCCTACTTGACAACAGAAACTGGGAGATATAGGTGCTGCCTTCCTTGATGACTGTATTTCAAAAAAATGGTTCCCAGGTCTTTCCAGACAAAGCCACCGCAGCAGATAGCCTAGGCAGAGGCAGTTAGGGGCAATCAGGCAGGCAACAGACTGCTTAGGGGCTATCTGGCAGGCAGGGAGAGTGCTTAGGCAAATTGGAAGGCAGAGAATTTTTTTTAAAGTGAGAGTAAAGCAAAGATGTCTGTCTCACCAAACTTATCCCACAAAATAATGAAAATTATAGACACAAAATAAGGATGGATAAATAAAGAAAAGCCATAATAACAGAAAAGGAAAAAAATAAAACTTTCTATTTGCAGATGGCATGATTGACTACTTAGAAAAGTTATAAACAAAAATAATAACAAAACAAAAATTTCCTAGATATAATAAATTAGTTCATTTACATTGCTAAATATAAAAGGAGTACTGCACAATTACATTTTTGTATACTGATAATAAACATGCAGAAAGTTATGTTAATACCAAAATGTTATTTATAATCACTCCATAAAATAAATACTTAGATACCTACTCAGCAAAGCATGTACATTGTATCTATGAGTAAATTATAAGATATTAAAGAATAAAGCAAAAATACCTAAGTAAAAGGAGAATAAAATGTCCATGTATTAAAAGATTCAACATAGTAAAGATGAAATTTTTTCCCTAAATTGGTTACAGATTTAATGCAGTCCCAATCAAAATCCCACAAGATTGCTGTGTACATATACAAGCTTATTTTAGAATTTATATGGGAATGCATAAAATCTGTTAAATAGCTAAAACAAGAAAGAACAATGGAAACAATCAGACCACTTGATATTGAGCTTACTCTGTATTTGCAGCAATGAACAGTATGGTATTGGTGAAGGTTTAGTATGTAGAACAAAGTAAAATAATATAACAAGAAAATACCAATACAAATTTACTCCACTGGTTTTTATTATTTATTTATTTATTTATTTACTTACTTACTTACTTACTTACTTACAAATGAGCAAAAGTGATTCAATGAAGGAAGAAAGCCTTTTCAGGGAACTGTTCTGGGGGAATTGAACAAGCACGTGCAAATAAATAAATAAATAAATAAGTAAACTTCAACCCAAACCTTATATTTTATGCAAAAATTTATTAAAAATATATCACAGACTTCAATATAAAAAGTAAAGCTATAAAATTTTAGAAAGAAAAATACATACAAATATTTGATATCTCTGGCTAGGCCAAGAGTTATTAGACTTGATATAAAAAAACATAATCTATAAGGTAAAAATTAATGAATTATACATCATGAAGATTATGAACTTTTACACTATGAAAAGCCATAAGAAGAATATGAAAAGACTGAAAGAAATATTTGCAAACTGCATATCTGAAAAAACAAAAACAAAAACTAGTATCTAGAATATATAAAGAACTCTCAGCAGCCAACAGCTTAAAAAACTTCAAATAGAAAATGAACAGAAGTCAAGAACAGATACATCACTAAAGAGTTTATACAGATGGCAATTAAGCACATAAAAAGGTGTTCGACATCCATTAGCCATTTGGGAAATGCAAATTAAACCCACAGAGGATATAACCACACACCTTTCACAATGGCCAAATAAAAAGTAATGACAACACCAAATGCTACCCAGGATGCAGAGAAAATGGATTATTTATACACTATTGGTGGGAATATAAAATATTACAACATGTAAATGTTAAACTCTGAAAAAGAGTTTGGCAGTTTCTGATAAAACTGAACAAACAATTACCATATGATCCAAAAAGTGCACTGTTGGACATTTATTCCAGAAAAATAAAAACTCATGTTTACACCAAAATTTTACATAAATGTTTTTAGTAGCTTTAAATGTATTAACCAAAAACTGTAATCAGTTCAGATATACTTCCACAGTTAAATATTAAGAAAGAGTGGAATATTGTTGTATTAAACTCAGCAAACATAAGGAATGGTCTATTGATACATTCAAATTGGGTGAATCTGCAGGGAATTATATTGAGTGAGCACATCATTCACTAAGACACTAGCTTCACTAAGGTATTCAACTTCAGGACCTAGTTTAAATATGAATATTTTTTAAACCACTAACTGACAGCACATGCAGAAGAAAGCTATAGCATTTAATTTGGTTATATAATTAAAATATGAATTTATAATTAGTATAAAAGTTAATGTTAATACAAAGTTTAAGTCAAATGTTTTATAGAACCTTGCTATTCAAAATATATTACTAAGACCAGTTGTACCATCATTCATATCTGAGAACTTGCTATAAATGAAGAAACTCAGGCCTCAAACTAGATAATATCTTCATTTTCCAAGATCCCTGTTTAGATATTAAATTTTGAGGCTCATTGTTCTAGAGTAATGGAAAGCTATATGATGAATAATAGTGCAATATAAATTTAAAAAAAATTCACTATGCAGTGTTCTTCTCACTGTATGTAGGAGTTGAACTACTATATAAATGTTAAACCCTTATACATCACAGAACAAAATCAATAAATAAAAAGGTAAACTATTGAATGAGAGAAATATTGACAAATCATGTACCTTATAAGGGGTTTATATCCATAAAACACAAATTAGTCTGAGAGTTCCAAACTGGCAGAGGAGTAAGTGATAACTACACTGATACTCTCCCAAGACTAAACTATTAAAATACAGGAAAAAATAACACACAAACATACTGAATAATGAACTAAAGACTAAATGGAGAGAACCTTGATAACCAAGACTGAAAGTGGAGACTGCATAGAGACTGGTAGGAAGTGCAGAGGTGCTACAGGGCTGGCCAGGCTTCCACAGAGAACAGCTGAGGTTCTGGAGGGATATCTCAGCTGTCTTGGGTTTCCATTGAGAACACTGGGGTCTAAACCTCAAGCAGAGCTCCCCATCCCAGAACACCAGAACTGAGAAAGGTGCCCACATAATATCAGGTTGTGAAAATTAATGGGGGTTGTTGTCTGTCAAGGAGACACAGCTGGAAATGCAGAAAGACTCTTAAAAGAATAAAACACAAAATTCCATGTGCAGCCACTCACCATGGGCTCCAGTAGAAGGAGGGCAGAGTGGACTAGATTTGTGTGAGGAGAATCCAGTGTTGGGGGCTCTGGGGTTAGAACTTGGAAGACAGCCAACCTGGTTTCCTAGGATGAATCATTCCCTTCTATTTCAGAGTACATTTTTCTTGGGCAAACATTTATGATACAGGCAGCTTTTGCCTTGGGGGGAGGAAGCAATTGCCCCACCCTATGGGAAAACCTCTTCTCTCATCCTGTGAAGGCAACACCTTCTTGAGGTCTATAACCTGAAACAAATTTAAGACTGAGATTAAAAATCAGATTACAGGTAGAGGTGGATCTCTGGAGGCTTTGAGCCTGGCTGATTTTCTAGAGTTGGGGCTAGGAAAAGCAGGCATTGATATACATCCAGGTCTTTTCCTAAGGCACCCACCCCCAGCAGAGGGAGTCACAAGATTTGAAATGCTGATAGCTCCAAAGAGAATACTCAGACTAGTTACAAACTGTCTTAAATTACCCTAAAACAGACGCTGGGAGTCATGGCAAATATACCTAATACATAGACAAAAACAAAAACAGGCAGCTAAAATGGGGAGATTAAAACAAGGCCAAAAAAAAAAAAATTCTGCTAAAAAGGGATAAATTAAATGGAGATAAATTTATCAGATAGAGTTTAGAAAAGTGATTACCAGGACCCTCAACAGCATGAGAAATATATAGAAATGCTGAAAAATGACCATTCAGAAATGAAGAATAACATAGCACTAATAAAGATCACATTAGAAGGAATACACAGATGATTAGGGAAAGTGGAGGATCAAATGAGTGAGTTATAATACAAGGTAAAAAAAAAATCACTCAATCAGAGAACCAAAAAGTAGAAAAAGAATTAAAGAACAGGAAGACAGCTTAATGGAGCTATGAGAAAACAGAAAACTTAACAATAATCACATCATAGGAGTTTCAAAAGGTAAAAACAGTGAGCAAGGGGTAAAGAACATCATTGAAGAAATAATGGTAGAAAACTTACCTCATGTGGTAAAGGAAAAAGTCATACAAGTTCATGAGTCACAGAGAGTCCCATGCAAAAAGAACCCAAACAGGCCCACACCCAGACACATCACAATTAAAATGCCAAAAATCAAAGACAATGAAAGAATCTTAAAGGCAGCAAGAGAAAAACAAATTTTATCACCTACACAGGAGCTCCCATAAAACTGTCAGCTGATTTTGTATCAGAAACTTTTCAGGCCATAAAGGAAAGGCATGAAATAATAAAAAGCAAGGATATGAAATCAGGACTACTATATCCAGCAAGGCTAGCATTCAAAATAAATGGTGAAGTAAAGACTTTCCCAGACTAAAAAAAATAAATAAAAATTTGAAAGACTAAAGGAGTTTGTCATCATCAAATGGGTTTGCAAAAAGCTTAAGAGATTGCTGTTAATAATAAGAAATAAAAAAGTGGGAAAATATAGGCAACAATAGCAATTAGTAAGAACCTATCATTAGTAACATTAAATATAAATGGATTAAATATTTCAATAAAAAGACATAGGATTGCTGAATGGATACAAAAACATGACCAAATATATGCTATGTATAAGAGATACACCTTATAACAAAAGATTTATATTAGATGAGAGTAAAGGGATAGAAGAAAATACTCCATTCAAATTAAAATTTAAAACTGGTGTAGCAATACTCTTATTTGACATAATAGACTTCAAAATGAAGACCATAACAAGAGGTAGTAAAGGTCACCACATAATATTAAAAGAATTGATCCAACAAGAGCGTGTAACCCTGATAAACATATAGACATCCAATATTTGAGCTGCTGAATATATATAATTCTAGAGAACTTTAATGGAAAGATCATCAGCAATCATTACTCCACAGCAAAATGGTGGTGCCAACAGCCAATAAGAATGGGATATGCAAATTAATATGACAAAGATGGCAGCCGGCAACAATGCAGGCTTTCTGTCATGCCCCAGCTACTCAGGGCCTCTGGGCAGGACACAGGCACAGGCACAGAGCAGCCGGGGCAGAGCAGGATGACTGCTATGAGGGTGGCAGGGTGAGGGGTGGAAGGAGCTACAGGAGCACAGCAAGGCCAGAGCAAAGGTGGAAGGCAGCTCTGGCCAGAGTGAAGACCCAGGTCCCAGGTGCCAGAGGGAAGCTGGTGACGGCAGCCAGAGGAAGGAAGACCTGTTCCTGCAGGAATCTTCATGCATCGGGCCTCTAGTACATTCATATTAGAGCACTTTAACACCACGCTGACTTCACAGAATAGATTGCTCCAAAGTTGGAGTGATCACAATACCATATATATTGTTATACTTAAAAGCCATTGTAATAAAGCAGTCTGATACTGGCTCAAGAACAGGCATATAGATCAATGGAACAGAAGAAGACCCCAGAAATCTACTCCAGGCATTACACTCAATGAATACTTGACAAAGGAGGCAAGATCATGAAATGGAGTCAAGATAGTCTCTTCAATAAATGGTGTTGGGAAAATTGGACAGATACATGCAAAATAACAAAATTAGATCACCAACTTACACCATACAAATGATAAACTCAAAATGGACCCATAACTTAAATGTCAGGCATGAAACCCTAAAAATCCAATAAGAAACCATAAGCAGCAAAATCTCACACATCTCTCATAGAAATATGTTAGCCCATACATAGTCTAGGATAGGGGCAACAAAAGAGAATATTAAACAAAAATGGGACTACATCAAAATAAAAAGCTTCTGAACAAAAACAGAAACAAAAACACAAAACAAACAAAATCAACAAAATTAAAAGGGAGCCGCACTGTATGAAAGAACACGTTTGGCAATGATACATCTGATAAAGATTTACTATCTAGAATACATAAGAAGTTTATACAAATTAACAAAAGGACAGCAAACAATCCAATTAAAAATGCTCGGTTGACCTAAATAGACAAAAAGGACATATTAAAGGCCAATAAGCAAATGAAAAATACTCAATGTCACTAACCAAAAGAGAGATGAGAATTAAGGCCACAGTGATATATTATCTAACTTCTTTCAGAATGGCTACCATCAATAAATCAACAAATGACAAGTGCTGGTGAGGATGTGGACAAAAAAGAACCCTGGGATACTGTTGATGGAGACGTAGACTGCTGCATCCATTATGAAAAACAGTATAGAGTTTCCTCAAAATATCAAAAATGAAACTGCCATTTGACCCAGTGATCCCACTTCTAGGAATACATCCTAAGAAAACCAAAACACTCATCAAAAAGAATGCATACACTCCTATCACTATAGTGGCCCCATTTACAATGGCTAAGATGGAGAAACAGCCCAAATGCCCATCAGCAGATGAGTGAATAAAAAAACCTGTGGTACACCATGGAATACGACTCAGGTGTACAATGGAAAAAAATATTACCTTTTGCAATATGAATGGAAATGATTACATACTACATGAAATAAGTCCTTTAGAGAAAGATAAATGCCATATGATTTCACTCATATGTGGAATATAATGAACAAACAAAATGGAAACAGAAGCAGAGCTACATATAACAAACTGACAGCTGGGGAATTGCAGGCCTGGATGAAATGAGGTGAATACTTAATGGAGAGAAGGAAGCGGGCAAAGATGCGATAAATGGTGACAAAAGTGACTTTAGTGTAGGTGATACAATATGCAGATGATGTTTTATTGAGAGATACAACACTTGAAACCTATATCATTTTATTAACCAAAGTCAATGCAATAAATTCAATAAAAAGTACCAAAAAGTCATTTCTGCCTGGCAGGTGTGGCTCAGTGTTTGGACGTGGACCTATGAATCAGGGGGTTACAGAGTGATTCCTGGTCAGGGCACAAGCCCTGGTTGCAGACTAGATCCCTAGTAGGGAGGATACAGTAGGAAGCAGATCCATGATTCTATCTCATCATTGATGTTTATAACTCTCTATCCCACTACTTATTCCCTGAAATCAATAAACAATATATTTTAAATAACTAATTTTGTTTGAGTTCTTTGAATTTTCAATTTTAAGAATAAAATATAAGAAACTCTAAGTCATTCAATCTGTAAAACCTTCCAAACATACTATGCTATGAATAAGTAAAAAAAAATCTGTATTATAAAAGCCCGTGGATTTAATGCCATAATGCCACAAGGACCAAACAGCTGGTCACCAGGAGTTGCATTGATGGGTCTCATGGCACCTGCAGCAGGAGGAACTCTGGGGTCCTGTGGTGTCGGGGCCGTGGGGCAGTGGGTGGGTGAACAGGGCATGTGTGTGTGGGCAGGACTGTGAGCACAATAAAACTGGTAGGTGGGTAGGGCTGCATGATTTCACAACCTCGGCTTCTAGTACAATATAGAAATTACCAAGAATTTAAAGCAAAGGCACAGCATAGTAATATGGGAAAATGTTTGACAGGGAACTCAGTTTTTGAGCTGTAGAAAATTAAAAGCTACCCTTATTATACAAAATGTAATTTTAGATGCTCTAATCACTCTGTGGCAGCCACTGCAGAAAGTACTAGACTTTAAAAAATAAATATTTTACAGTATACTTAATAGTAAGTATACTGGAATGAGGAAGAAAATAAAAACAAGCATAGGGAGGATTTTGAATCTCAAAACGATATATACTAGCACATGCATTTTTTAGACAAATGGGGAAAACACAACTTAATAGATGTAGATATTAGAATTATTAGCCATGACATAGAAAATAAAAATAAATAGTAAATGGAATTGGTAACATATAAGAATTTTTATTTATTTTGCCCATTTAACAAAATTACCAGTGGAATAGATAAATATTAAGTTGCAATTACATGTTATACTCCAATACATGTTATATTAACAAAGACCACTTTCATAGAAAATAAAATCTGTATTATTAAAATTATAGTTTGTATGCACTTTTGCAGAAAGAATGTATTCTTGGACATTACATGTGGGGGATATAATAAAGCTGGATAGTGTATAAGGCAATATCTGGGATGGTGTGATCTGCTTTTTTCTCCCTCAGGAAAGTGATAGATGGTATAAAAAGGAGCTGTCTGCTCATATTACTGGTATAGTTTAGAGGAGATTGTGGTAGATAAAACTATTGGATACTATATCTACTTAAAGTACATCCTAATTAATCAAGTATAGAGATTGACTACCATAAACTATGAAAGGGTAACTATTTTGATGTTCCTTCACCTATATAGTTTTATGAAATTTAAATAATTTTTAAATTTTTATTTTTTGTTTGTCTATCCCTTGCTGTTTCAATATAAGATCAGTGAAATATACTGTGTTACTTTTTCAGTTATATAATGTGAAATATTAAAATGGAAGAATGAGCATGTTGAAGCTATAATTTGTGTCAATTAAGGAACATTAAGTTCCAAACAACAGTAAAGGGCTTAGGCTAATTGAGGAAAAAGATCAAGAAGTTATTGAAGAGTTAATATGAAGGTTTAGCAACTTAGAGTCACAATTAAAACAGCCTGGTCTTTCAAAAGAGAGGAGTTGAAGCAAGTCTAGAGTGGAATTGGAGTTGCAAACAAAGGATAACTCACCACCACCATCACCACCACCCCTCAATCTCTGTGTCTTCTGTTTTAATTTTCCAATTTATCAGTACAGATTGGTCAAAGATGGATGTTTACTCCGAGGTCCACTGATGAAAAGCAGTTAGAGAAGTAATGATATACCCACATATTTGGCCAGAAGATAGAGTCTCTTTTCAAAGGAAGAAGAAAAAAAATACTAGCCAGATGAAACCAACAGCAACTATAATCTCTTTCAGCTTTTTTGAACTTGTTGACAAACAGGTGCATATATACAATTCTTATACATGCATTTTCATGGGGAAGGATTGAGACTTGAATAGTTTCAAGACAATATGTGCATATACAGCTGTACAAAATATCATATTGCAGTTTTAAGCTTTAGTAAATTCAGAAGGATAAAAACTATAAACTATGAAAATTTTTATGTAAAAGGGGGACTATTTTGATGTCCCTTCTCCTATATAGTTTTGTGAGTTTTAAATAACTATTTACATTTTATTTTTGTTTGTATATGAGCCTCTGCAGATGCCAAAGACATAATAGTTAAAAATGATCTTTGAAAATGAGTGAAGTTAAATAAGTATAAAAACATGCAAATAATTAAACATGCAAATTGTTTTTCAAAGGTTGGTAGCTTTTACCCTTCTAAAGATATTAAGCTTAAATATTCACTATGACACTTTGGACACTTGTATATTATACATATCAGAAGATTTTGAAATTACTCATTTTGTAATCCATCCTTCCCTCATGAATATGTATGTGTAAGAAGTGAATATGCTCCTCTGTGTCCAAAGTAGAAGGTAATGGTGGATTATAGTTATTTTTTGTTCCATCTGTGAAGTATCTTATTTTTTTTCAATAATATCTGTCTTCAAGCCAAATAGAGAGATGTTGGAAAGAGGCATATCTTCATTTAAATAAATGGATTTAGAAAAATTGTTTAAAAAGATCAATTTCATGGAAATCTGAGATTCAGTGCTATACGGAGCGGTATTAAGATCTGTACTATTAAATCCTTAGTGTCTACACTCTTTTGCATCAAGCATGTTTTTATGGATGCTCCATGTGTGGGTATAATAAATAAAGCAGGAGAGAGGGTAAGGCAGTATCTGGGATGGTGTGGTCTGCCTTCTGGTCCCTCAGCCTTAATATTAAACGGGGCTGTCTGCTCAGATTGGTGGTGTGGTCTCAGAGATGGCGGTGCTAGAAATGGAAAAAAGGTTGGATACTGTGTCTGTTGAAGAGAATGAAGCCTCCTCAGGGGAGTCTAACCTGCTTCACTTCCTCTCTTTTAGGGGCTGAAAAACAGTCTATTTAGTCAAAATGCTTTTCCTCCTGGCAACTTAACTTTGCCTTGATTGATTTCCTGTTCTTCCTCTTAAGCTTTTTGTCCTTCAGACGAGCCATGGCTCGATGAAACACATGGCAGCTGAAGCCCACCTCGTCCCCATGCTCCACATGCTGCCGAAGGACCTCCAGGCTAGAAAAGACGCGGCAGCAGGCCAGGCACCTGAACCCGCTGTCCAGGGTCCTCCACAATGGGATCCTGTGATACACCACCGGGGTGGGAGCTTCTGCCTGACGGCCAACCTTCTCCCTTTTCTCTTGGGCTGGACTGTCTACGCCGAGCTCAGGGTCATTTAGGGCATTCTTCCAAGACATTTGAGAGAGGGAGACATTTTTATGGAACTCTGCTGTATAGGTCATTTCTTCCATTTTGATCCTTTTTGAGGGAGACTCCCAACCTTCCTCTGAATGGCACAAGACAGCCACACCCCTTCTCATTTGTACATGCATATAGTAAATTTTCATGAGCCCGGGCTCCTCATTACTATCTGCATGTGAAGAATTGGAGGTAAATGAATAGTCAGAGGAAGTCTTTGTTTGTACCAAGTCCTCGGGTACAGGTCTCTCCTTGATTCCTAGGAAAGAAAATTTCAAACATTACAAAAATTAGAATGGGTGTGTGACGGCTATAGTAGTTACAATGGCCATGATCTACATAAGCATGTGAAGTAAAGTACATCTATATGTATGTGATATTTCAGAATTCTGGCTGTAGTGTGTTTTATCTGAGGTATTTACATGATATAACTATGTGGGAATGAGGATGTAGGATCATATGTATGTACTTTGGGAGTTGTATGTATATTCTGAACATATCTGGGAAGTGTTTTTTAGTGTTGCTTAAAGGCGATGGCTATTGATTGTGTACATGCTTGTTATGTGTTATGATAGCACATGTGAGCAGTGTAAGAGTAATACCATGTATTACTATGATATTGAGAGTCTGAGAATGTTAGAGGATGTGTGTATGAGCTCTCAGAATGTTCAGCTCATGAGGGTCTCAAGGGCTGGTAGCTGACGTGCCATATGGTTAGAGACAAAGCGGAAGAAAATTAATTTCCTTCAGGACATGAACATCTTTTTGAGTTTTACCTAAACAGGTTATCTATGTAATGGGGATGTGAACTATTTATGGAATTAGTGTGTAAATGGGTGATTCTGAAAATGATGGTGTGAAGGAATTGCAGGTAAGGGTGTATCTAGGTAATGCTTTTAGAGATAGGGAATAAAGGCTTGGGGATTTGAGAGAACCAGTGAAAAGAAGGAGAAATGGGGCAATAACTTACATGAAGGAGTACAGATATATGAGTGTGTGAAGATCTGAGCTTGTGCTCACTGAGGAGAAGGTTCTGAGTTAACCACCATACACATGTCAGCCCGACCACTACCCCAACTACAGCTGTCCCCCTCTGCCGCTATATTGAAAATTTGTGCTGAGGGACTTTGCCCTGTCATGGAAAGCACACTCCCTACTGGTTCCTCTGCAGAACCTTTAGTACCAGTCATCTGCCCTGAAGCCCTCTCCTGGTTTTGAGAGAAAAGAGAACCAAGTAGAGAGTAGGCTGAGCAGCTGAGCTGCATCTCTTGACCAAACCCAAGTCCCATCTTTGTTTATTCCTTACCATCCTTTTTAGAAGAGGGAAGCTTGGATGGTGAGGAAACACAGGTGAAATATTCAGAGGAAGATGCAGTTTCTCCTACTGCCTGACTATAGCCTGGGGCCTCCACACCGGACACAAGCTGAGGAGTATCCTGTTGAATGTTGAATTCTCCTGGGCAATGAAATAGCAAAAAAACATGGACAAGAGGCATTTTAGGGGGCTGTGTCAATTCAAAAACTACATGTCAGGGTGGAGATTATATGTCAGGCATTATCACTTCACATGACATTACTCACACAGAAATTAAATACACTTTCTATTTAAAATTTCATGTATTCCACACTATAAGTGGTGAGTTTGGTTGATGTCAGTGTGAGTGGGTGGTTTATATGTGATTTTTTTAGTGATCTACATGGATTATCGAAAACTTAGAACCACACATGAAGGACAGTATGAAGGAACTACAAGATAGATATCAACTCTATTTTCTAATAAAAAATTGTACCAATAGGGGATACATGCTATAAGTTTTAAGAAACATTCTGCATACATATGTATGTATTTTCATTGATATCTATATTGAGTTATAAATAAAGAGCTGTAAAAAGATACATTTTTATTTTTTAAGAAATTAACTGCTCATTATTATATCACCATTCCTTTTTCATTGTTAACAAAGCTCAATGCCCATTATTTAACTGTTTAAAATTATCATCATGTCTGATGATTGTCTATAGTAAATATAGTATTTCAATTTTTAGCAGTATGATATAGTTAGTGTAAGGTGCTTGGTTTTTAAGTTCATAATTTGTTGGTCAAAACTGGGTTAAGATTGAATAATGTGTAATTGATTTGCTCTTTGCAAATCTGAATATGGGATGAGTTTTGTGTGAATGAGGTAGTATGTGTACTCTGTGTCTCTGTGTTAGTTCAACATATATGTATGTATATTTCTTTTCCTATTATTATGGATTTTTCTGTGTGTTTAATATGTCATGTGGTTTAGGTATGGTATGTTATTACTGAGAATATTGTCTGTGAGATTGGTGGAATTAGTGTATTTGTGAAATGAAAGGACATGATTAAAGAATGTGAGGATGTGAAAATCAAGATGTGTAAGAGAAAGAATACCTGGGCTTTGAAAAAGAAGGCAGAGGATGAGGAGAAGTGTGTTTAAATAATCTGTGAAGTAATATGAGAATACAAATGTTCATTTAGTGTGTTAGGAGTCAGAGAAATTATAACTCCTTGTTTGGTAAAGACAATAAGAGATCAAGGAGAATATAGAAGCACATGGAAGATGATAAGGTAATGAATGGTGGGGAGAGTGAGTACAAGGCAATTGATAGGGGATGACTGTGAATGTAAAACATTGCCTATGAAAAGATATGGATCTGATGTGATCTTCAACCCAGTATCTTGGTAATCCACATCAAGTTCAGTCTTGAGTATCCTACCACTTGTGTTATTTTAAGTTAACAATGCTTCATTGTGACATAACATGACCTTGTCTGACTCATGGGAACATACTCTCTCATTTTTCTCTGATAAAACTCTCATCCATTTAAGTCCTTTCCTAATATTTCCTCAAATAAAACACTGTTCTCCATTGATACCCTTGCACATGCTCTAAACCTTTTCAGTGTTTTCCCTTGGGATGCAATACTTCCTTTGATGATTACATTGAAGATGATGCGGAAGTGTTTGAATTTTTGCATTGAGCAGCCTTGTGTTGATTAATGGGCAGGACCACTTAGCTCAACTGGGTCCTCTCTACATCCCAACCAACTTTGTGTACTATTCAATGGTCCTTCCTTACCAGCACCAGTTAGCCTGCTTTTATAAGAGATGGAGGATACATTGTCAGAAGAAGAAGGCTTCCATGCTTTCCAGCCTTGAGTTAGCACCACTGCCTTGTGTCTGTGCTATAAAGTATCCTCTCTTAAATTCAACTTACCTGAGCAATTAAATAAAAATAATACAGCTGTGGTCCATGCTTGTTATCTGTGTCTCTCATTAAACAAACAATAAGAGTCTGCTATGTGACATGTTTAGTGAACACACACACCTCTCTCTTCATGGAAGTATAAAATGCATATAAATAAGCATTGTGCCACTATATGTCATGGGTGACTGGGGTTGCAGAAGAAAGGTTATTTTTAAATGAAACAGAGAATGCTATGTCCTTTCTACCTGGACGTACAACTATGTTTTAGTTATCAATTTCTCTTGAAAGTAGTTCTCATCATGAGATTACATTTATACAGTGACAAAAGAATGAAAATTACATACACCACTAACAAGGCATCACCATACAAACCACCTATGTTCCATTGTATGACCTTCTGTTTTCTTGCTGATGGGAACAAAGGCACCTTAACTTGCCAAGATAGGGAATATTTTATTGTAATTGATGGAATCCTAGGAAAGAAAGTTTTTTCAAACATTAAAGAAACTAGAATGTGTGTGTTAGGGCTATGGGCGGTAAGATGGTCATGCCATATGGAAGCATGTAGAGTGAAAGTACGTCTACCTGTGATATTTCAGAATTCTCGGTGTGCTGGAATTCCTCAATTCATGTGTTTACATGGTGTAACAATGTGTGTGCTTTGTTTGAGGAATTTATATGTTATAATTATGAGGAGTTAGCATTATATGTATCTTTGTGAGGAGGTATATGGATGTTCTGGGATATATTCCATGAGTGTTTTTTATATTGGTAAAATGGAATGGTAAAAGTTTTGGTTCTAAGTAATTTTGCAACCACATGTCAGCACTGTCCACTACTACAGCCACAGCTTTCCCAGTGCTGTTATGTTGGAAACGTGTACTAAGCGATCTTGCCCTATGTTGAAGGCATACTCCCTGCTTGTCCCTGTGCAGAAGCCTTAGTAGTAGTCTGTCTGCCCTGACTCCCTTTCCTGTTTTTGATGAGCAAGTGAAGTCAGTAGAAACTAAGCTGAGTAGCTTGGCTGCATCTTTTGAGCAAGCTCAGATCCTGCCTTTGTATATTCCTTAATATGCTCATCATGATGGGGAAACTTGGATGTAGGGAGACACAGGTGAAATATTCAGAAGAGGATGCATTTTCTGCTGCTGCCTGAGTATAGCCAAGGGCCTTCATAAATGACTTAAGCTGACGTGCATTCTTTAGAATGCTGAAGAGTCCTGGGCAATGGAATAAAAAACTACATTAAGATGAGGCATTTTGGAGTTCTGTTTTAACTGAAAACATTTAAAATTATATTTACTCCTAAACCCTAAATAAATACTTACTAAAACTATGTTTGGTGGATGTCACTGGAATTGGGTATTTTGTGTGTTATATTTCTATTGATGTGTATGGATTATCATATACTTGGTAGTATGCCTAAATGATGGTACTCATGAAATGAAATGTGGACCTCAACTCAATTTTCTTATGAAAAGACTGTACCATTATGAATTATTCTGCATGTATATCTATCTATTTGTATTGATATCTATGTTGAGATACATATATAGAGATATATAAAAAGATATTTTATTAATTAACTATGAATAGTTAATTTATTCAAAAATTAACTTTTTCTGTTTCATTGTTCCTGTTCTTGTGTCATCTACACTAATAAAAAAGAAAAATGTAAACCCCAGCCTCACCCCATAGCCTTGGGCAGCCTTGTGTCAACTAATGGGCAGAACTACTCAGCTTAACTTTGAGTCTGTCAAGATCTCAACTTCACTTTAAATCCCATTCAATCATCCACTCTTCACAGCACCAGTTGTCTTTAAAGAGATGCAGGGTACGTCATCTGAAGAAGAAGAAGTTGCCAATGCTTTCCATCTTGAGTTACTGAATGCCGCTGCCTTGTGTCTATGCTGCAGATTTGCTGAGAGATTAGAAATAATAGAGATGTGGTCCATGTTCATTATTTAAGTATTTTACCTGTCCATTAAACAAACAAAAAGCTTCAGCAAGCAAAAGAAACTATCAACAAAATAAAGAGAGAATGCACTGTATAGGAACTATATTTACCAATGTTACATCACATAAAGGGTTTATTTCCAAAATATAGAAATAAATTATAAAACAGGAGGAATAAAACCCAATGAAATTTGTCAAAAACCTGAAGAGACACATTTCCAAACAGGACATACAGATGGCCCATAGACATCTGAAAAAATGCTCAATGTAACTAATCATCAGAGAAACGCACAGAGAAGCCACAGTGAGCCCTGGTTGGTGTGGCTCAGTTGGTTGGGTATGATTCCCAGCCAGGGCATACACCCGGGTAGGGGGTTTGATTCCAAGTAGGGGAGCATGTAGCATGTTCCTCTCTCACAATAATCTCCCTCTCTCTCTCTCTCTCTCTCTCTCTCTCTCTCTCTCTCTCTCTCTCTTTCTCTTCCTCTATCTAAAAAAACTAATTAAAAAATAATAAAAGTCACAAAACATAATATCACCTTATACCTACCAGAATAATGACTACCATAAAAAAATCAAGAAACAATAAATGCTGGTGAGGATGTGAAAACAAGGGCACTTTAGGGCACTGCTAGTGGGAATGCAGACTGGTGCAGCCACTGTGGAAAACAGTATGGGGTTCCCTTAAAAATTGTAAAATGCAAGTGCCTTTTGACCCAGGAAACCCACTTCTGGGAATATAGCCTAAAAATATGGAAATACCAATATGAAAGATTATATACACCCCTATTGCCAGTAAAGTCTTATTTACGGGAGCCAAGATCTGGAAACATCCTAAGTGCACATCAGTAGATAAATTTTAAAAATTCTTTGGTACATTTACACAATGAAATACTATATGGTCATAAAAAAACAACAACAAGGAAACCCTGCCTTCTGTGACAGCATGAATGGACCCAGATATTATTATGCTAAGTGAACTAAACCAGTCAGAGAAAGACAAATTTTATATGAGCTTTCTTACATGTGGTATCTAATGAACAAAACGAACTGGAAAACAAAATAGAAACAGATATTTGGATACATGAAACAGTCTGACAGCTGTCAGAGGAGAGAAGGGCAAAAATGGGATGGCAGATAAAGGGATTAGTCAAAAGAATACATGAGTGACCCATAGACACAGACAACAGTGTTATGCTGGCCAGAGAGAAGGTGGAGTGAGTGTGAAGAGAAGGGGCTGAAGCATGGTGAAGTGGGTGGTGAAACATATGCCCCTTCCACGATGCCCTTCTTTTTCCTAATTTACTGGGATGTTGATATCTTGGGGGTTCTATTTGAAAGCTGCGTGTTAATGATAACAAAGTTTACATCAGCTCAGACCCATGAATTACCTCATGGAAGATATTTTCCCTAGTGGCCTGCATACTTATGCCAATTTGTCATATAAGCATGAAATAAATCCATTTGTTTATTAGTCACTGAAGACTAATCTATTCAAATGGAGTAGAGATATGTGTTTTTGGTGAGAGACAAAATAAAAATGGACCTAGTACATAATTAGTGGGCAGTTATGTCAGATTAATATCTATTTTTTCCTTGGATTATTTATGTTCTATGTGTGTGTAATATTCTGTATGTGTGTATATGTGAATAGGTTTGATTGTATTTTTCCATGTCTCATTGTTTATGTTCAATAACATCTATAATATGCACTATTGTTTTTTTGAAAGTGAAATGAATACAGCCTTTTCCAAAGATTCATTGAAGGATGCAGAAATCCCAAACAAGTTAGCAATATCAGTCCCTGCCCTAACCGGTTTTGCTCAGTGGTTAGAGCATCCACCTGCAGACTCAAGGGTCCCAGGTTCAATTCCAGTCAAGGGCATGTACCTTGGTGCAGGCATCTACCCAGTGGGGAGTGTGCAGGAGACAGCTGATCAATGTTTCTCTTTCATTGATGTTTCTAACTCTCTATCCATCTCCCTTCCTCTCTTTAAAAAATCATTAAAAATATGTATTTTTTGAAAAATAAATATCAGTCCTCCTTAAGAATGTGAGCTACCATTGGAACTTTGGGGTTGGCTCCATTCTGTCTTCCTCCCACCACTGAGCAAGGTTCTTCTTCATAGTGGTTAGTTATTTACTTGCAATCTCCATAGTAACCAAACTATTTAAATTTTCTTTTTTTTTCCCAGAAAGAGCCAAAATATCTCCTTAATTAATCCATTTTTAAAATGTGGTGTGTGTGGGTATGTGTGGGAGTGTTTGTGTGTCAGTGCATTCAATTACTTTCCTTACATTTCACATAGGATCCCCGCATTTACATCTTTATAGCCTAACAAAACAATTCATCTTTAACCCTGGGTAAATAAATTATTTCTGACATTATACTCTAATAATCCCGACACAACCAGTTCAAAGTTCTTTCCCCTTCCCTGCCCTCCTTCCTCTTTCTTATCCTCCTTCTCCTTCACCCTCCCCCTCCTATCTCTTCCTCTGTGTCTCCATCTCTCTCACACTCCACATCCCTGCCTTCATCTCTCCTCCTTTCCCTTCCTTCCTATCTGTCACTCTCTCCCCACCTATCTATCTATCTCTCCCACCCTTCCTAATTACAAGTAGGATTCTCTCTTTTTAGAAAACAATACCTGGTTATCCTACTCCCCAAGTATGTGCTTAACACATACCTCTTGAAATTCTTGCAGTTTTCATGAAATACTCACTTTCCAGATGTTTCTTTTTCTCCTTATGCTTCATGGTTCAGCTCTGTAAAGCGTCACTCATATCAAGGGACCTTTCTCCCCCAAACTCTACTCTCAGAATGTCAGTTGATGATGATAAACAATTAAATTGCAATGAGCACAATTAATATAAATAAAATACAATTAATAACAAGTCACTAGAGAGACTTCTCCTCTCAGCAATCACTGCTCTGTCCAGGGCCTAGGACACCACCAGGGCAGTTATGATGCAAGTCATCGCTATGGCTTCAGCAGTGTTCCATGACTTCTGCATGACATCAGTGCATTCCAGGCTCCAGCTAGTATTCATAGGACCACAGGATTGACACATCTATAGATCACAGTGATCATTTTATCCAATAGAAACTCTGTCATTAACTTGAATTTCTTTTAATTGTTTACTCCATATCAAAACTAAAGGAGAGGCAACTTGAATTAAGCAAAGGCAATTATTTTATGTGTCAAAGGTAATGGCATTACTAAATCTCCCCAATGGTGAGGCTAAGCAATACCTGAGAAAACTAGACTTAGAGCCATGCTTGTGCCACAGAAATAATATTGCTATTTATATACTATGGGTGGTACTATTTAAATAATGTACAAACATGATTATATGTGAGATGCATATTGGTGTATATGTGTGGATTTGAAAGCATCTCTTAATTCCTTCCAATTCCGACATTTATCGACTATCCCCCGCTATTAGGAACAACCTCATATATTTTTACGACAAGCCATTGTCACTTTTGCTACTCTTTTCCTCATCATTTCCCCAGAAGTGTGGGAAAAGAGGAAGCCTCTGGCCCCTGTCAAGAATTCTGTTCTTGTCAAGCCCAAAGGTCTCATACACTAGGCCTCTGTTAAGCCCCATGTCATATCTTCTGGAAACAGCTGACTCTGTACAGGAAGGGTTTGAACTCTATATAGTTGCTCCATTGTGCATCGCACCCACCACAGATTATGTTTCTTCCATTCAGAGCAATATGTATTTATTTCTAAACCTTAGCAGTTATATTACAACCAGGCCATTACTTAGGTTTCTTCAGTCTTCTTTACCCTCAGTAGGCTCTGCTTTTGTGGGTAAAGAACTCTTAACCCATCTAACCATTGGCAGCATTTTCCAATGCTTGAAATCACACTATTAGACTAATACATAAATTCAATTTTGTGCTCACAAATGTTCATAATAATGGTGTCAGTGTTTTTGGATCCCTAATGCTACTGCATTAGTTTCCACTCTTTTTGACCAACATGCAGTTTTGCCTTACTACTTTCAACTATGAATTTAAAGGCATAAAAAAGAGAATGTTTTGAACCTTAGATACAAATTAATTTGTATTACTGGTTTCACAACCCTGGCTGAGACTAAATCTAAAGTCAAGAATTTACAATTAATCAATGAAGAAATTTAAAAAAATTACAAGAGAAAAAAATCACTTCGGTGGCCAGTATGTTATGTACTCATTAGTGGCTAATTAATGTTATTGTCATCAGTTCCATTAATTTTTAATACACTAAAATTAAGAACTGAGTATTTCTCTATAATAAGTAACCAATAAAATTAGGATAATTTTCAAAATAGGGGTAAAATATAATGAAGAAGGAATAAAACTATGCTTTTGACTTGAGTCTCAAGATTTAATGTGAAATGTGGGGAAATCATGAAAAATTTGATTTATAGCAGACATGCTAAAAGCTTTATTTTCAAAACACAATATGAAGGTAATTTACCATTTGACACCTAAATATGAGTCAAATTCTGACCTCCCAGATAACACTAGTAGAGAATATAACAAATATTTGAGAGAAATGTAAGTTTTCTGAAATAAGGGGTAGTAGAGTAAAAGAGATATTAATTTGCCTCCCGTAGTAAAATATTAATTACTTAAAATAGTTTGTAATAGTTTGTCAAGCATTAAACTTACCTGCTTTAATTTTACCTTCTTGAGACTGAACATAAAGCCCACCATATTGACCAGCTTTATTTGAGAAACATAAACTGAGCATTTTACAAATTATCAGAATAATGTATTCCCAAACACCAATGAGAAAAATACACTAGCAAAAAGAAAATTAGCCACAAATAAAGCAGCACTGATTTTAAAACTAAATATATTATTCAAACCAAATTAATCTGCAATAGGTTCATTCCTCTGCAAAGGAAGACATTTGTGAAATAGTAAGAACCTTAGTTTTACAGATATTGGAATTTAAAAGAAATCAGATTGAATTGCATTGGTAACCTTCATTTTCATGATATTAACCTCAAAACCATATGTACAAATAGCCCATATTTTAGTCACACAAGCACAAAAAAATCTTTAAAAAATTAAACTTGATACATATTTATAGAATTTTACCTAGGATTTAAAGAATGTAAAAACTCATATATTTGTACATATAAAAAGGAACTTGTTTGTAATTTCATATTACAGAGCTTTGCTTATTTAATTACTTTTTTAAAACGTATTTCATTGATTTAAGAGAGAAGGAGACAGAAAGACATTGATTTGAGAGAGAAAAATCCATTGGCTGGCTCCTGCAATCTAGCCTGCAATCTAGACACTTGCCTTGGCTATGGATTGAACAAGCACAGTTCGGGTACATGCGGTGACATCCAACAAACTGAGACACATCCACCAGGGCATATATAGAGGTTTGTTTGTTTTTAAGTCTATTTAACTTTATGGTACAACTAAAGGATAACCAGAATTCAAAGAAACTATTAAGCCCTGGCAGGTTTTTCTCAGTGGGTGGAGCATTGACTCTTGGACCAAAGGGTCAGGTTCAGGGCATGCACTTTGATTTCAGGCTCAATACAGTAAGCATGTATGCCAGAGACAACCAATCACTATGCTTCTCTCAGATTGATGCTTCTTTCTTACTTCCACTCCACTATCTCTCTAAAAATAAAATAAAAATCAATGGAAAAAATATTCTCAAGTGAGGATTTTAAAAAAAATGAAACTGTTGCCCTGAGTTATTCTCGGTGGATAGAACATTTGCCTCAGACTGAAAAGTGCCAGGTTCAATTCCAGTCAAAGAAATGTACCTGGGTTGAAGGCACATCTCTAGTAGGAGTTGCACAGAAGACAGCTGATAGATGTTTGTAATTCTCTATCCCTCTCTCTTTCTGTTAAAAATCAATTTTATTATATACTAATATATATATATATATATATATATATATATATATATATATTGCATAAAAACATTAAATTTAAAGAAAAGAAAGAAACTGTTAAAAATATGGGAATATTTTGGTTTTTACTTTACTTACAAGGTAAATATTTAGCTGCCACACATTCATTACTGCTGACCGAAGACACACATTTTTTGAGACAGGGACAAAGGGTGTTATTTCTTGTGTCCCAGGAGCCAGAAGGATCATGATATTCATATTTGCTCAAATGTAGATATTACACTTGCTGAAGGTTTGCATTAGAGCTGAGTCAGCCTCTGAATCCCAGGTCCTTTTATTAGTCATAGCAGCAGTTCATTAGAGATGATAAAGCTCTTGGTACACACAATTGAGGGCCAAGCTCTCAATAAATCGTTTGCATCTATTATCTGATGAAATTTTAAAATAAGATAAAAAATAAGAGATAATGATATTTCCAGAGAAGATGATAGAACTTAAGCAGGTATGGCTTACTTACCTTGAGCACACAGACAAGGAATCCTAGATCCCTGGTTCTAGAGCTCAAAGTTGTATTCACGTTGCTAAAGCACTTTTTCCCTAATAAAGTTACTCCTAATTTGGGTACTCTGAGAGAAAATTGGTCAAACTTCTTCTGAAGAACCCTAAAAATGCAGAAAATGATCTCAAATTGGGATTGCATGGGATTGACAAATTTTGCTATTTTATTTAATTATAATGAGAATTATGTGTGAAGATGTATTATACATATTGCAATGAAAGAATATGTAATATGTACAAGCCTTTTGTATCGCAATAGTTCTTGGACCAGCAATATCACCAGGCAAGTTGCTAGCAAATTTCAGGCACCACCACCACCAAGGAATCACAAACTCTGAAAATGTATCCAGGAAAAATGTTTTAACAAGCCCTCCTGGTAATTGTGATATATGCTAAGAATGATTTCTGGGGAATATTTTAGCTGGCTTCCAAATCAGGGCAACAAAAAGCACTTAGAAATGGGGAGAGAATATATTATGAAAATGGGTTGAAACAATCTATAAAGAGTAGTTGCATGTGAAGCAATTTTTTTCATTGCATCCTAACATGCAATGAACCTAAAGCAGTCACATTTTTGTGAAAAAAAAATTAAAGTTATAAAGAGTGTATAATAAAATTTACAAAAGCATCCATTAAGGGGAGATAGTAGGGTAATATCATGTAAGGAAAATATCCTGTAAGTAAATTATATCTAGAAAAATTTTATTTTACAAAATTAATTTTCTTTTGCAATGCTAACAGCAAGACACCCATGAAAAACACACATGATGTCAAAATAAGACAAAGGAAAATTGTTTGGGCAAAAATAAAAAGGATCCCGAGTCAATTTTATAGAAAAAGATTCCTTTATTAACTTTTGATTGAGAATATATATATGTATATTTTCAGAAAACAACTCCAAGATGATGTGGATTTCTGCAACAGAGTGAAATTATTGGGTCTGCTCCAACCACGAATACAAGAGGAGATACAGTCCAGAGATGGAAGCCTTTGAAGACAGCTTGTTATGCTAACAATCAGCAGCTGTGCATTGCTACAGGCTTTCCAGGACCAAACCAGAGAGGTAAGGACCTGCATTGACACCATGTGTACACCATCCAGATATCATTTTTGACATGTACACATAAGGAACTGTTTGACATTGAAACTGGGACTCAGAACTGCTGGACATTGAAATTTGGACTTCAATATTTTTTGTTATTATATGTTTATTTATCGTCTGCAGAGGCAAGATTTTTTAAAGAAAAGAAACTGGAAAAAAATAGATAACAGGCAAATAAGCATTGAACAGGTTGTCAAACTAGAGCGGGAAGGCAGGGGAGGTTGGAGCGGGGGGGCTGTAAGAGAACAACAGAAGGACTTGCATGCATCCATATAAGCATAACCAACGGATACAAGACACTGGGGAGGGACAGGCGAGGGCATGTACTAGGGATAGGGGAGGCCAAAGGGAGGTCAATGGGGGATACAAAGGAGACATATGTACTACTATTTGTAATACTTTAAACAATAAATAAATTAATTATAAAAATAGTTGCTATTAGTTCTCTTCCAACTACTTAAAAATATTCTGATACCTACATATTTTCCTTCACTGGAGATTTGAAGACTTTTCTCATTTTTCTTCTAAAGAATTTAAACAGGTAAAGAAAATTTTTGAAAAGGTGAATTAAAAATTGTCTTTAAATTGAAACAAGCAATTCTCACTTACCCCACAGTGAGGACCAACAGTCAACAAATCCTGCTAATAGTCACAGACATTCTAATTGGCTTTTTATGCTTCACTCTAAAATTTTGTATGAGCCAAACTATAAATTAAAGTTAAATAATAAAGATATTCATTTTCAGGCATTCAAAACTTCAAAGACACTCCTTCTCAGAAAACTCTAAGAGGTTTTACTCCACTAAAATAAGGGAGTAGACCAAAAGAAGAAGAAGACCTGGGATCCATTGAGTAGACCTTCCAATAAGAGTAGATAAACTTTATTCCATAAGCATATTGGTACAGAAGACTTAGCAAGTAAATATTATGATTATTTCTCTAGGGGGGATGACTATAGCTGAAAATTCTCCAAGGAAAAATGGATTGATAGATTACCTAATATAATTTGAAACTGGCATTCAAAGAAGTTTTATATTACTGTTGAGTAAATGCACATCAAACTGGAAATGGGAGTGGGAGATAGCTCCAGACAGCAATTCTTCTTCTTTTCACAATTAAATATTTTCTGGGCACTTTTCTCAGTTCTGATACTCTGGGATGGCCATCCAAGCTTGGGTTTAGACCCAGTGTTCTCAGTGCGAACTGCCCACAGCTGAAATATCCCTCTGGAACTTCAGCTGCTGTCTACGGATCCCAGCCAGCTCTTTTGCACCTCTGCACTTCCTACCAGTCTCTATGAGGTCTCCACTCTCCATGCTTGGTCCACAGGGTTCTCTCCAGCTAGTCTTCAGTTGATTATTCAGGATAATTTTTCTATATTTCAGTTATAATTTCAGTTTCTGCCCTGAGAAAGTGTCAGTGTAGCTTTCACTTACTCCTCCACCATTTTGGAACTGGATGTTTGTCTGTTAAATTTGATTATGATTTTATGTTTCCAGAGTGTTTTGATTTCACAGTGAACTTTATGAATTTATAATTTATTGTTCCTAGATTTATACTAATAATTTTGTTTCTGTGTTCCTTGGCTAAAAGTCAGTATATCTATATCATTTTCAGGCTACCAGTTGTTAAAAGCTTCCTTTTAATTTTTATTTTTTAATTCTTTATTTTTGAAAAAAATATTTGCCTTTTGAAGCAAGTGGTGGTCTGGGGTATTGATCCAATTTTATTTTTTATTCTCAACATAGTTTTTTTTCAGTTTCCCTAATTTCATTTACTTAAATTTTTATCATTTATTTACTAATTGGAGATTACTAGTCAAGTCCCCATGTTTGGTTTAAATTTTTTATCATAGAATAAAGTTTATAATCATTTAAGTCTAATTCTAGGTTTCTCTTAGTCGACTGTAGCTTGCTTTCTTGATTTCTATTCTAATTTCTTTAAATGTTGTAGGCCTGTCTTGAATATAAAAGCTGTGTAGTAGACTTAAATACTTCATAAGATTTTATTCCTTCTACAGTTGTTGCCTCCCATCCCCTCCCCTCCAGGAGACTCTTAGCTCTACTTTTTCATGTGTACTTTAGAATCAATTATTTTTATAGAGAACAAAATTAAAACAAAAAAGATTTGTTTGATATTCAGATTGGATTACCTTGTATTTTTATCTTATAATTTAGAGAACTAATATTTTTATGACACTGTATTCATTAGCATATAGTATTTTCCCACTTGTTAAATCTACTTTTGATACTGTCTTAACATCATATACTGAAGGATTATATTTTTCTTGTCAGCCTTAGATTTAGACATTATTGTAAGTGGACTTTTCCTATTATATCTTCTAGTGGGTATATTTAAGGTTTAGATGTGAAGGCAATTGACTATTATATTTTAAAACTTAATGATAGCAATACCACATGTTCAGAAATAGTTGAGATTTTACTTCACTATTTTGAAATCTATAAAAAGTTTATCCTGTACTACCAGATATTTTTCCATGAAGAAATAATCAGGTACCTGGAATCATGTTGATCCACTTGGTCTAGCCTTTAAACTTTATTGGTGGGATCAAAGCTACATTTATTCTAGAGTTATATGGTTAAATTATTCCTTTTCCTCTATGTAGACAAGACAATTCTAGCAGTTTAATCAATGTCCACTGGTTTATGAGTTTTTCCTCCTGGCTATTAGGTTCAGGCATTTTTCATGCTAAGTGACCATGGCAACAGAGGGGAGAACTTATTCATGAACTCAACAGTAATCTCTTAGGATAACTGTACTTCTAAACAAAGCTGATTGGTTTAATGCACTGCTAAATGCCCATCCTCCTATGTACAGTGGAGACTAGCAATGCTGAAATAATTCTATTTTGCACTGGGGAAACTGTTCTTGTAACTGATATCAGGTTGATTATATTGGATCAGACGCTGTTTCCTCTAGTTTTTTCAGGGTTTGATATTTTTCCTAGCCTTGATTATTTGTCATATGTATTCCTTTATTATTACTCGACTGAATATTTACTATCTACAGAATATTTACTATCTATAGGTAAAACTGTGGGTAACTCTCTTGTTTTTGCTATGCCTCATAAGTTGTTTGTTCATTTGATATTTTGGGCTCCCAGCTCTGTCTCCACAATTTAGGAAATCCAGAGAATTCTACCTACACCTTGACCATGATATTTCCTCTATGTTGTAGGATGCAGCAGTAGTAGAACTTCAGGTTTTCTTTCTCTCTAGAATGACTATTTTTCACTGCCTGATGCTTTGTGTGCTACCATTTCACATATTTTGTTTGTAAAAATAAAATTGCAATTATTGATGGCATATTTTGTATAGATACAATAATTTATTATTTAATATATACACAAAAATTGTTATTCTCTGCCAGTTTTGAAAGATTCATCTATATATCTCTTCTTCTGATTAATTTGTTACTAATCCTTTAATTTTGTAATATTTAAATCCATGACCATTTGGCAAAATTATTAACCACTGTCCACAAATATATGCTATACATCTATCTGGCCCTTTATATGTTTATACTAAGTGACAACAAAATGTATTGCTTAAAATTCTTACTGGGAGTATAATCTTTACCATTATATTTAAGGACCATACCTGAAAATCACTATATTATTTTGGCAATCAACTTCTGACTGGTACCAGGAGATTGAACAAATCCATCTATGTTGGGCAAAACAATGGCCACCAAAGATATCCACATGCTAATATCTGGAACTTTGGAATATTTTATTATGTTATACTAGAGGCCCAGTGCATAAAATTCGTGCATGGGAGTGTGGGGGGGTCGGGGTCCCCTCAGCTCAGCCTGCACCTTCTTCATTCTGGGGCACCTCAGGGGATGGCCCAATCCCTAAACTGGCAGTCAGACATCCCTCTCATAATCTGGGACCACTGGCTCCTGACCACTCACCTATCTGCCTGCCTGCCCCCTAACCGCCTCTGCCTTAGCCTCCACTACTGTGGCTTTTTCCATGTGGGTGTGTGCATGAGCATGGACCTGAGTGACACACACTCACACCCATACCCACACAGAGTCTTTGGATGTCCGGAAGGATGTCCAGAAGATGCCTGGTCTAATTAGGATATTATCCTTTTATTAATATATATTAGTATAGATGGCAAGGGAGGCTTAAAGTGGGAGATAGAATTATATTGGCTAAGCAGCTGACCTTGAGGTAAATAAATTTTCTTATATTGTCTAAGTTGGCTCAATGTAATAACAACAGTCCTTTTAAGAGAAAAAGTGAGGCCAGAAGGTCAGAGATCAGAAGACACTATACTGTTCTTCTGGCTTTGAAGATGGAGCAAAGGGCTGGGAAATAAGAAATTTAAGAGCTCTCTAGCACCTGGAAAAGGCAAAGAAACACATTCTTGCCTGTTCCTCCAGAAGGAGTGAGCCCTGATGAACACCTTGATTTCTAGGCCAGTAATAACCATTTGGGACTTCTGAACTCCGGAGCTGTAAGATAACAAATTTTAATTGCTTTATACCACTAAGCAAATGGAAGCTAGTATGCCATTTTCCCCTTTGCTAACTGATCCTAGCAAACATCCCATGAGATATAAGAATTAATTGAGGGAGAAATGACAATGAAATGTAAATGGTTACTATAGAAATATGAAAAACTTGCTCATACAACTTACTTGAGTTTTCATAACTATTCAGATATCATATCAAATATACAACTTCTTTAAGAATGAGCACTGCTGTTTTCACTGAAAATTATGATTTTGTGGGTTATAAAAGATCCAGTTAATAAAAATCAACTCAAGGATCCTGGTTATTTGGTATCCCATTGTTAATAATCAGTTTCAATCAATGTCCAATAGCAAAACAAAAGTTTTTCTCAAGGAATTGTATATAATGACAGAAGAAGGATATATTTACCTCAGCACTTTGAGCTACTGTACTACAATTCTTTTAGTGGGACTTTTCAAAACTCCATAAAACAAGCTGCTTGCTAATTCACCAGAGCAGAAGAAGGAAGCATAATAAACCACCATAAAATATTTGGACTTTTTAAAGCCCAGTACTACTACCCAGTAACCTGAAATCTAGTCAATAAATCTAGTTTTTCTCATCCTTGAGAAAGAGAAAACACTAAAATTAGGTGTTAGATTTGACGGGTTAAAGGGTCTCATAAGAAACTGCACTCCTATATATTGTACAATATATTGAGAAAAAGACTTACCAGACAATTTACAAAGCTCGTTACATACTTTTCATTTAATTTGTTTACCATAATAACCTTTTTACATGGTCACTAATACAATGAAATAGTAACAAATAAGATATGATAAAACAGCAATAAATCGTAGCTACAATGATATTTATTAGTCTTTAAAAATATATAAGCAGCCGAAACCGGTTTGGCTCAGCGGATGGAGCGTCGGCCTGCGGACTGAAGGGTCCCAGGTTTGATTCCGGTCAAGGGCATGTACCGTGGTGGCGGGCACATCCCCAGTAGGGGGTGTGCAGGAGGCAGCTGATGGATGTCTCTCTCTCATCGATGTTTCTAGCTTTCTGTCCCTCTTCCTTCCTCTCTGTAAAAAAATCAATAAAATATTAAAAAAAATATCTAAGCAAATTTTAGTTCCTTTGTGCTTTTGAACCAGCATCTGCACAATAAAAAACAAAAATACACATATCTTATGGATTTCTAGACTTTTTTTCAATTATAAAACAAGATTTTAGATACTTTACAAAACGCAAAAAACTTTATATTAAAAAATAATCAAAGTACTCCTTAGAGGAAACAACTAAGTGGAAAAGGAAGTAAAATTGTATAAACTAGATAATCTCTTAGGACACAGTGTAGAGATTATATAAGAATAAATAATTATCTGATATAACCTGGTATATTTTTGAGAACTAGAGTAATGACAATAAATTACATATTATGAGCATGAGTATAATTTTACAAATATATGTACTGCTTTTAAATAAAACCCATTGTTTTACCCAAGTATTCTGTGTGTACATTGTATTTTCTAATTTTTAATGAATAACTTCAGAACAAGACTGCCCTTCTTAAACATTTACCATGGCAGGAACAATTAATGGTCTCAATAAATTATAAATACTATTAATTATAAATTATTCAAAAGTTGATAAATGTTGAATCTTTGTCATATTAAAAACTTTAAATTATTATTTTCTTATTTACAAATATCTAAACCAACAGTTCTTAAAAAAATTATTTCACACCACAGCGTTCTCTAATCTTGAAGCTATTTAGTTGACTTAGCACAAATTACAATAATGATTAGGTTCTTTAAAAGTTTAAACAAAGCACAATTTTTAAAATATGCTGCAAATCTTCTGTAACTGCAAAGGAAAGATCAGTGAGTATAATTCAGAGGAAGGCTAAACAGACTGCAAAACTTGAGAGAAGCATATTTTAAATATATATATTATTGATTTCAGAGAGGAAGGAAGAGGGAGAAAGATATAGAAATATCAATGATTAGAGAGAATCACTGATTGCCTGCCTCCTGCACTCCCCACAACCCAGGTGTGTGCCCTGACCAGAAATCGAATCTGACCTCCTTGTTCACAAATCGACTCTCAACCACTGAGCCATGCCAGCTGGGCCAGAAGCAAACTTTTTAAGCAAGAAATTATGAATAGTTTATAATAGTTAAATATTTAATTAAATACATGGTGATAGCATGAAAAGTACAGAAAAAAATAAAAATAGTAACTCTTTGGTTTAAAGAGAAAATATAAAACCGTAAATGGTGATAATAAATATAAAACATAACCAAAAGTTATTAACTAAGATTTTATTGTCTTTCCCACATAAGAGATTTTGGTAAAGATTAGTCTTGGCCAACAGCAGTCTAAATATGAAAAGATTATAGCTCAGAGAAGTAAGGAAACTAGAGTTGAAGTTTCTTAAATTTAAGACATGTAGATGACTCCACAATATTGGAGAGATACTTAATATAAAAAAGTACATCCAAAATAGCTTATAAACATGTGAAAACGTGCTCCACATTTATTATAATCATGGGAATGGAAATATAATGAGGAGATACGACTTAATCACAATTAATACACTAATTCAAAAGAATATAGGCACCCCTGCATTCACTACAGCATTACTTACAATAACCAAGGTTAGCCCCCCAGTAGACAAATGGATAAAAAAGCTGCAGTAGATTTATACAGATGAACTACTATTGCTCTCTAAATTAATTAATTAACTAATTAATTAATATTACCCTTTGTAACAGCATGGGTGGATCTGGAAATTATTGTCAACATGAAATAAGTCAGTCAGAGAAAGACAGATACCATATGATCTTACTTGTAGATGGAATATAGTGAACGAAATCAAGTAATGAACAAAACAGTGACAGGTGCATGGACACAGAATAGATTGACAGCTGCGAGAGGCGAGGGGTGCTTATTTCTAGTCTGCAGAGGCAAGATTTTTTAAAGAAAATAAACAGGGGAAATAAAAAATAAATAGAGGCAAGGAAGCATTGAACAGTCTATCAAACTACAGTGGGAAGACAGGGGAGGTTGTGGGTGGGGGGCTGGAGACTGCAAGAGATCAACCAAAGGACTTGTATGCATGAATAAAAGCTTAACCAGTGGATACAAGACATGGGGGGTGACGGCATGTACTATGGGTATGGGTAGGGGAGGCCAATGGGAGCAAAAAGGAGGCATAGGTACTACTATTTGTAATACTTTAAACAATAAAAATAATTTTAAAAAGAGAGAAAGAGAAAACACCAGGAATTAGGTGGTAGATTTGAAAGAATATAAAGGAGTCAAGCAAAAAAAGAATATATATATATCACATAGATACCAACAATAGTATGGTGATAGCCAGAGAGAAAGGGGGTTGGGGAATTAGGTAGAGATGGGCAAAGAATGGGAAAATGGGAACACGGTGAGACTTGGCTTGTGGAAATGGGTGCCCCTTGCAGTGTACAGATGATGCTTTATTGAACTCTATACTTGAAAACCATACAGTTTTGTAAACCAACGTCACCTTAGTAAAAACAAACAGATATTGGAGAAGTTCTGGGTCATCTGGAATGCTCATATATGGCTAGAAATGTAAATTTGTATGATCACTTTAGAAAATTTTGACACTGAAGTTGGACATAGACACACACTGTTCAGCAAATCCTTTCTTAGGGATATACTTGTATTAGTTTGCTCAGTAGGGCTACCAAAAACAAAGTATATACCAGAGACTATGGTCTCAATAAATTATAAATGCTATTCTATCTAATAAAAGAGTAATATGCAAATTTGACTGTACCTTCACTACACTACCAGCCAATCAGGAGTGGGGGGCAGGGCCAAGTGGTGGGGGGTGGGACCAAGGCCCATGCAAAGAGATGGACAGGGCCAAGGTGTGTGGGAGGTGCGGGGTGAGTGTGGTGGATGAGTATACAGACTGTTTTAGAAATGTAGGTAGGTGTGAAGCTCACAGAGAGAGCGGGTGACAACCAGAGCAGCAGACACAACTTCTGCATGCAGATCCAATGGGTGAGCTGGGCTGGCAAGTAGAGCGAGTTAGGTGGAGAGGGAAACTGACTATTGTATGTTCACAGTGTCCAAGCCTCAACCCGCTGAGGCTCCTAAAGGGTGGCTGTCAGCGCAGCAAGCGAGGCAGAAGTGGAGGCCTGGAGCATTGGGGAGCAAGCAACATTGGCACCGTGGCTATGGCCAAAGGGCGCTGGAGAGACCCCAAACTGCTTCTGCTGAGCTGCTTCTGCCTTTTGCCTTTTGTGAGCAGGAATCCCTCCAGTGGGGCTGGGCTGTCAGGAGAACCTCAGAGGGGAGGAGAGAGGGAGGAGGGAGGGAGGGAGAAGGGATGGAAAGATGGGGCAAAGGAAGGGGAGGAGCATGGCTGTGGGGCCAGCAGGGGAGCTGGGGGCACGGAAGGAAACTGCTGGAGCAACAACTTTGAGGGACCTCAGTAACTTTCAGTTTCAAGAGGGAAAGAGGGAACTGGAAATGTACATTTGCTGACCTTTGGCAGAAGCATGGGAAGAGGCACCTTAAGGATCCCTAGTCTATGGCAGAGCATCTCTGGGCATGGCAGGGAAGGTGGGAGAAGGGGAGCCAGAGAGCTGGGGAGGCGCTGTGTGTGTAGCAGGGCATTCCAAAGGGCAGCCTTCTAGGGGAGAGGCAGACAGGTGGCCCAAAGGTCCAGAAGGCAAGGGACCCCGACGCCCTCCTCCCGAGTCCCACCAATCTCTGCAGTCAAGGTAGGGCGCACCCTGCCGAGTGCTCTGAGTCCGGTGCCCATGCCCTCAGTGCCACGCAGTAACCGGGCTCTGGCCAGCTTGCCCCTTGGCCACTGTGAGTGTGGGGTGTCTCCAGGGCTAGGAGGTCTCCACTGGAGCTAAGGCCTGAGCTGGGGGAGCAGGGCCAAGGCGTCTTGGGCAGAGCCAGCCATCGACCCCATTGAGGGTGCAGGCTAGGCTGCACTGGGCCCCTAGTTAATTATAAAGTATTCAGACTAGGTTTAAATGACAGAAAAATTGTTTTTTCTCATAGTTATGTAGTATAGATATCCAAGGTTTCTAGTAGAGTTGATTTTTAGTAGTTTGTATATAGCTGATTTTTTCCCCCCTGAAATCCATGAGGAAGGATCTCAGCTTGGCTTGTAGATATCCATATTCTCCCTGAGTCTTCACTTTGTCTTCCCTATGTGTCTGCCAGTGTCCAAATTTTCTTTTTATAGAGACACTGTTATATTAAATTAGGACTCACCCATATGGTCTCATTTTCACATCATTATCTCTTTAAAGATTGTATTTTCAAATATGCATATTCTAAGGTTTTAAAGGGTAAAACTTATGCACATGAATTTCGGGGAGAGGAGAAATAATTCAGCCCATAAAAATACTTAAGAAAAAAATATATATACACATTTATTTTTCCATGTCCAAAATATAATTTACCCAAATGAGTATAACAAACAGAATGAGTAAGTAAATTTTGATATGTTCACACTATAGACTAGCAATGAGAATATATATATATATATATATATATATATATATATATATATATATAAATTTAAGAAACAGAAAGAGGCAAATATCAAAGAGTACAAGCCACATCATTTCATTTATGTAAAGAGCAGGAATAAGAAAAACTAACCTGTAAGGTTAGAACTTGGTATAAGATTTACTTTTGGTGGGGGAGGGAGAGCTTGTTAATGGAGGGAGCATAAGGGCACTTCTGAGGTGTTTGTAATATGCCCATGTTTTGTTGTTATTATCTGGGTATGTGCAGTTTGCATAATTACACTAGGGAGTTCATTTAAGATCCTGTGCATTACTGAACATAATTTATATTATAAGATTTTTTAAAAACAAACAAAATAAAACCACTGGCTGACTGAAACCACTATTGTTGTTTTTAATAACAAGACATACTATTTTGAAATATTTTAAGAGAGATTAGAGTCATCAACAAACATCCACAAACTGAAATCTTGATGAACTATTCTATTTTCCAGCTCTCACCCTTAATTATATTTATTATCTTTAACACAGATTTTTAATTCGCTGAATCCCTGATACCTCCCCCTTAAATTAATGATTTTTATAGTTACTGCTTTTGAAGTTCTCATTCAACTTTAGAATTCTATATTCTTATTAATTTAGGGAATTGAAGTGAAAATAATCTTTCAATATTTGACTAAAAATAGGATAAGTTTCTCTACACTGAAGATAATAATCTATTTCTTATTTTACTGTCATTGAAATGTTAAGTTTTTTATAGAAATAAGGTTAATTGCAGGATAATCTTTTTTGTTATTAATTTTGACAAACTTATTATATATTCTTCCAGATGAAATTTACTAATGTAAAAATAATTGAGATGACTAAGTTTTTCTAATTATCTTAAGTGAGGAATGTTCACTTTCTAATCATACTAAAACTCAGCAAATACTTTTCTAATGTATCTTTTTATGTGATAAAAATTATGAAACTATTACTAAAATAGATGAAAGACAAATATTAATTAAACATACTCAGAACTGTCCCTAAGGCCAGGTAAAAAGAAAAGCATGCTGTGAGTTGTGAAGAATTATTAGAGCAACTGAAAGAGGACTTGTGGTGATTTGAAGCCAATGGTTGACACAGGTAAAACAAATAAAAATAAATGGTTGTTTTGAAGAGGCAGAGAATTAGAATATTTACAATCAATAAAATCTCAAGGAAAATAAAATGAAAACCAGGCCAGTGTGCAAGCAAATATGAGAGTCCTCATGTGGACATATTGAGTAATTTCTGTATCTAACAAGAAATAGGAAATTATGACTCATGGGTTGATTCACATTAAAGTCAAAATCAAATGGCTTTATTGAGCATTTTGCTTTGTGCCCATGCAGTAATATTTTACACAGAAACCTGCTGTGAAAAAATAATACCTATGTCAGAAAACAAGAAAAAATAATAGAAGAACGATGCACTGAAAGTCTCTCTTAAGCCTGAGATTGCCACACTTTCTTTCCAGAAATATTCATAGAATAAAATTTATGTTGGAACCATCCAGATTATTGTGTTTGAAGACAAGTGGAGGAGAGAGGGTGAAATATATTGACTAGCTTTCCCATTCTAAATGCAAGCAGAGGTTAGTGTTTTATACTTCCTTTGAGTGGTCATGCAGTAACCTTTTCAAACTTTATGACAAACAGCCTCACAGTTGGGCAATAATGTTGCCATGTGAAAAATGCCAAAACACTTAAAACTCAAATCCTATTTCTCATATTTCAAATCCTGATTTTTTTCTTGCCTTTTAACTTTAGTTTACATTTTTCATGTTCACACAGTTTTTAAAAAAGAGGAAATATAAATTCTTATAATGGTTTAAACAACTATATACAAAATTAAGACATTTGAGATGAGAAGAAGGATTTACAGTCTGAGGGGATGTGCATATTTTAAGAATCTTTCTTTAATTTTATTCTTGAAGCACACCATTTTTCCTTGGAAAGATCATTTACACTTTCTTTTTTTTAAAAATGTATCTTTATTGTTGAAAGTATTACAGATGTCCCCTTTGTTTATTTTTCCCACTGACCTCTTCCACCCTGTACCATCCCCTCCCAGGCCTTCACCACACCATTATCTGTGTCCATGGGCTATGTATATATGCATATAAGTTCTCCAGTTAATCACACCCACCCCCACCTCCCCTCTGAAATCTGTCAATCTGTTCCACGCTTCTGTTTCTTATATAATATTATCACCATGCATTAGCTAAATGGTACTAATAACCATCATAAAAATTATAGGAAGAATAAATATTGAATGGTATAAAAGTTAGTGGAAAATGTTTTGTTTGAATAACTGTCATAAGATTAGGGAACTGTTTTAATGAGTTCAACTCAGATTAAAATTAATATTTTACATTCACTTGTGACATATTAAGATAGTAAACCTATTTAATATTTATTTTTAAGATCAATAAATGAATACATATCTTTTGTTAGTGATTGTTATTTTCTCTTATGGTTTGTAGCCAAGGTTATTAAAAATAGCTTTTACTATACGAGAAAAAAAGTCAGTCATACTCCATTCATTATTCCAGTGATCCATGTGCAGATTCCATTGTGCTAAAGAGGCTTACAGGAGCCAAATGTCCACTGGCCCATGCCCTTAGCCTGTTATAATGCTGACATGAATGGCTGTCTACAGCAGTGATTCACTATTTAATGCTGCAAGATATTACATTACCTTGGGTTCAAAAGCAAATGATTAGAATTTAGAAAGGCATGAAAACAGTTTTAAGAGACAATTAAAATGAATATTTTTACCTATATATGAGTTCCTGTGTCTCTTCATTTATTGCCAACAAACATTTGCTAAGCCCTTTATAAGTGCCCAGCCCCCTATTTTTCTGGTGCTTAGAGTCACTAGCAAATATATTAGACAAATATTCTTCTGTTTCAGTTTTACATACGAAAAAGAAGACACAAGTAAAATAAAATTATATACTACATTGACTGCTGGTAGATGTTACATTTTTTTAAAAGGTAGAAAAGATAAAGGGAACAGGGAGCACAAAGTGTTCCAGGGAAGAGGGGAAAGTTGCAATTTTAAACAAGGTAGTTGAGGCAGTCTCCGTGGCAATGTATCCTTGAGCAGACTTTATGTAGGCAAAGGAGTTACCAATGCAGGTACCTGAGAAGGAAATGTTCTGTAAGAGTTAACTGCCGATACAAAAGCCCTAAAATGTAAGCATGTCTGTTGTGTTGAAGGTAAATCAGGCAGTGCATCTGAGAAGAGGGACAGAAGGCACATGATGAGGTAGGTGTTTGGGGCCTTGTCTATGAAGAATCTAGTAAAGTATTGATAGTTAATTTTATGTGTCAATTTGACTGGGTGTTGAGGTACCCAGATATTTGGTTAACATTATTTCCAGATGAGACTAGTATTTGAATCAGTAGTGAGTAAAGCAGATTGCTCTCCCCAACATGAGTGGGCCTCATCTCATCTGACGAGGATCTGAATAGAAAGAAGGAAGAGAAGGGAGAATTCCTTCCCTCTGTCTTACTATTTGAGTGAGGACAACAGTCTTCTGCCCTCAGCCTGGAACCTAAATCATTGGCTCTGTTGTTTTCAGACCTCCAAACCTGGACCAGAACTTCACCATCAGCTTTCCTGGGTCACTAGCTAGCAGATGGCAGGTGATAGGAAAATGGCAGGTGATAGGATGTTTCAGCCTCCATAATCACAAGAGCCAATTCCTTATAATAAAATAAAGATATCTTTATAATATGTAATAAATATAACTTAAACTACACACACACACACACACACACACACACACACACACACACACACACACACACATTGGTTCTGTTTCTCTGAAGAACTCTAATACAAGCATTGCAAGGACTTTAACTTTTATTCTCAGAAAAATGGGAAAGCACTGCAGAGTTTTCAGCCATCAAAAATCATTGACTGGTTATATTTGGAGAAAATTTATAGAAAAGCAATATAACAGTTTTTACTAGATATGCCAGTAGCTTGGTATAAGGAGATACTAACAAAAATGATGAGAAGTTGTTGGTTTCTTGACATATCACAGATCAAAAAACTAGAACTTCCTTGTGAAATGGATATGAGCTGGGAAGAAAGGCAATAGTCAAGAATTACACCAAGTTTTTGACCTCAGTAATTGCAAGGATGCAATCACCATTATCTCAGACAGAGAAGACAGTGGTTGTAGCAAAACCACACTAACTAGCGTCTTTCAAATTTCCATGAGTTTTTCAGTGTAATATGATTCAGATTAAGAAAAAGGACCATGAATTATCACTAGACTTCCAAATAATGTCATAATACAAAGGCATGTACTTTTAATTTATTTCTACAGAAATAATTTTATTGCAAAGAAAATAAAAGAGAAAAAAACTAAAGGAAGATAAGTACATGAATACCATTTTAGTTTTCAGAATAAGCAGAAAATGACATAGTTTCGATCCTATCACAACAAGCAAAAGAAGAGATTTGTTTTGGAACAGAGGTTTTCACATTGCTTCGTAGAACCCCAGGTTTCTCACAGATCAGGGTTTGCCAGTGAGGAAATCAGGCAGGACATAATTTTACTTTTATTGTTTTTTTCCCCAAAAATGTATTAGCATTCTATAATTGAATGTATATAGCAAAAAAGATCATTGCTATATTTTTTGAACTTCCACAGAGGAAGTCCTCTGATTTTATTCCTCTATTAAAAATGTGAACTTATTTACTTTCTCTGATATTATTATAGGTTTTGAAATCAAAGTAAAGTGGGTATAAAGGGTTGGTAAGAATAAATGCATGCAAAGATATGAAATATTTATGATAATATATTTGACTACTTTTGTTATGATGCAAGATGTCCAAAATCCAGCAAAAACTATTTTTCTGTTCTTATAGATGAAATAACAATGTGTCAATATTATGAAATATGATTGTCATTGTATTGTTTTTAACTTGTGTCTAAAGTATTTGAAGTTAACACTTTCCAACTAAAAGCGTTGAATGTGTTTTTTTTTTCTAATTATACATGGTATTTGCTTCTTAGGAAACAACTACTATTACAGAAAATGTAAATAGATGCTTATAAAGTCCAATTGCATCACAGACATGAATTTTTCATTTCTACAATAAATGAGATGAATTTTATTTTTAAAAGGTAATCCCTCCCAAAGGAAACAATGCTAACATTGATTAAGAGTATTGTAAAATAAGATATAAATAAAATTATAACTAATTATTACAGTTTCAAATTACCTAAAGCTCATATTATTCACATGGTTTCTTTTGAAACAAAAGAAGGACCCACAATAAAGCAGCTCTATTAAATGCTATTTGTCTTTGTATATCCTATTCTGATGACTTTAGATTACTTCACTCAAATTAAATACTAAGTAATCACAAATCAATTAATAAAAGTGGCCTGTTAGGTCCCAGGTTCAATTCTGGTCAAGGGCATGTACCTTGGTTGTGGGCAAATCCCCAGTAGGGGTTGTTCAAGTGGCAGCTGATCGATGTTTCTCTCTCATTAATGTTTCTGACCTTCTATCTCCCTCGCTTCTTCTCTGTAAAAATTCAACCATATATATATATATATATATATATATATATATTAAATTGGCCTGTTGACTTAGAAGTGAGGCAAAAAAATAATTATTTAACTCCAACTAAATTTTAAATCAGATGCAATAACATAATTCTCTTTGGAATGCATTACTATAGCCTTAATACACATCTATACTAATATAGAACTAATATGCTAATGGTCAGGATGCCATAATGACTAATAACCAGGTCATTAGCATATTAGCTGGGGTGTTGCTCTGGAGATGTGGCGGAAGCGGGATGCCCCCCCGTGAGGGCAGGAGTGAAGCCCATAGCGCCCCCCTCACCAGTCCTTCACCACCCACCACTCCCAGTCTGGGTGCCCCGCAGCCCACTTGCCAGGGGAAGGAACATAGCGCAGCAGGCAGGAGGCTTCCATGCTCTCCTCTGGTGCCTTGACGGGGTGGAACAGCTGTGTTACTCTTGAGATAGGGGGAAGCAGGGAGGTGCCCAGAGAAGGCAGACCCAGCCCAAGGCAATTTGAGGGACTGACAGTGGGGCTTGAAGCAGCTAGAGAAGGCCAGAGGGTTTGTGCATTGGGCCAGGCACGCTATAGCTCTGCATGAACAGGTTTGGGTGTCAGGACAGGGTTGCAGGTGGGTGGGTGGTGTTGTGTGAATTGGTGCACTAGGCTTCTAGGTTTTTATATTAGAAACTAGAAGCCCGGTGCATGAAATTCTTGCATGGGGGGCAGGGAATGTCCCTCAGCCTAGCCTGCACCCTCTCCAATCTGGGACCCCTTGAGGGATGTCCCACCGCCCATTTAGGACCGATCCTACTGGGATCGAGCCTAAACAGGTAGTCAGACATCCTTCTCACAATCCAGGACTGCTGGCTCCAAACTGCTCACCTGCTTGCCTTCCTGATTGCCCCTAACCACTCTGCCTGCCAGCCTTATCACCCCCTAACCACTACCCTGCCAGCCTAATTGATGTCTAACTCCTTCTCTGCCAGCCTGGTTACCCCTAACTGCCTTCCCCTGCAGGCTTGATAGTCCCCAACTGCCCTTCCTTGCATGCCTGCTCCCTCCCAAATGCCCTCCCCTGCTGGCCATCTTATGGTGGCCATCTTGTGTCCACATGGGAGCAGGATCTTTGACCACATGGGGGCAGGCCTCTTGTGTGTTGAAGTGATAGTCAGAGGCCTGGTGGATGGGTGGGGGCCAGCAGGTTTGCCCTGAAGAGTGTCCCAGATCAGGGTCGGGGTTCCCTTGGGGAGTGGGGCAGCCTAGATGAGGAACCTGTGGTGGTTTGCAGGCCAGCCATGTCCCCCAGCAACTCAAATAAAGGCCCTGGGATCTGGGATTAATTTATGTTCTACAATTTAAACTTTGTAGCCTGGAATGGAGTCAAGCCTTCTGTTCACTCTGAGTTGAGAGTCATTTCTGTTTAAATTCTATAATTGAAACTTTGTAGCCTAGAGAGGAGTCCTAGGTGCTAGGGCTACAGAAGCTTGGCTTCCTCCATTTCCCAGGCAACCCTAGCCTCTGCTCTCTCCAGCTCCATGACTGCATGCTGCCATTTCTGTTGGGATATATCTTCTATAATTGAAACTTTGTAGCATTGATTGGAGGCCCAGGCTGCCAACAGCAGGAGGAAAGCTTGGCTTCCTCCGTTGCCTGGGAAACCCAAGCCTCCCTCCTGCTCTCAGTGGCCACAGCCATCTTGGTTGGGGTTTCTTTGCATAATTTGCTCCTGATTGGCTGATGGGTGTAGCCATGGGCATGGCCTGATAAGAGGTATGGTCAATTTGCATATTACTCTTTTATTAGATAGAATATCCTCTAATATAAACAAAATGAAATTACCATAATGTGTCAATAGTTGTATTTTTTTTAAATATATATTTTATTGATTTTTTACAGAGCAGAAGGGAGAGGGATAGAAAGTCAGAAACATCGATGAGAGAGAAACATCGATCAGCTGCCTCTTGCACACCCACTACTGGGAATGTGCCCGCAGCCAAGGTACATGCCCTTGACCGGAATCAAACCCAGGACCCTTCAGTCCACAGTCCGATGCTCTATCCACTGAGCCAAACAGGTCTCGGCAATAGTTGTATTTTATATTTTGGCTATTTTGACAGCAACAATAGTTATCTGCATAGTTCTTTATATTTTAATGAAAGTTTGTCTTCTGAAAATCCTCATCGTTCCAATATTTATCAGATACAAATCTGAACTTATTTAAATTTTATTCACATCATAAACTACAATTTCACATATCAGCAAAGTGTTTAAGGAAACTCTCTAGAAAATAACTTACTTAGTAATTAAGATCAAAGGTTTTCGCAATTATCTACACTAATAAAAGAAAGATGCAAATTGGCTTTACTTTTGTGATGTCCATCAGCCAATGAGGAGTGAGTATACAAAATAACCCAATAAATATGGTGAATTAATTTGCATATGTAGGTGCTGAGTGACTGGGATGTTTGCATCATTGCCATGGGAACAACGCAAATGTATAGCACCACCCCAGCAGCTCTGAGCCTCTGGGTATCATGGAAAGGTGGAAAGGTGACTCCAGTCCCAGTGAAGGCAGAGAGGTAGCTCCAGCCTGAGCGAATGTGGTGCTAGCAGCCAGGAGAAGGAAGGCCCATTCTTGCACAAATCTTCATGCATCCAGCCTCTAGTTTTCCATAAGCTCATTGTACAAGTTATTAAAAAATAACTGATCTCCTGTTCATTATAATTTCATATTATGAATTATAGCCATGTTGTTTTTTCAATAAATATTCATGTTAGTTGACATGCTAAGTTACAATCATGGGCCACTTAACAAAAATATTTCATTGTGGGAACATCATAGAGTGCATTTACATAAACCTATCTAGTATAGTCTACTACATGCCTCGGCTATATGGTATGACCTGTTATTTCTATACAACAAGCTTATTCAGCATGTTGCTGTACAAAATTACACAAGATTAGATGAAGCATAAGAGAAAATTATGCAGTCATACCATGTCAGATGTATGAGGCTGCTGCCAGTACGTACTATTTACAGCAAACTTTTTTATAAGTAAAAAGAGGATACTAAAATTTTGGTAAAAAGTAAACTATAGTAAATAATAAACCAGTAACAAAGTCATTGTTGTCATCAAGTACAACTGTCAGCACAGTAGGTTTGTGTATACTAGCATCACCACAAACACATGAGTAATGCGTTCCACTACAAACATGCATTGCAATTGTGACAGTCGACATCACTAGGCAAAAGGAATTTTTCTGCTCCATTGTAAACAGGCAGGAGCACAGTTGTGTATGTGGTTAGTTGTTGACTGAAACATCATTATGTGGTGCATGAATGTACTATGATTATTTCACCAATGATAATGCCTTGATGTTTTTTTTATTTGCCATACTGTAGCATTTTAAACTTTATAAAATTAATTTCAACAGTATAATCTATATCTATAAAAACCCAATGACTGTTACAGCAGAATGACCAGGATGACCAGAATGCACTGCAGCAGCCAACCATCCTAATCAGCGTGGTGCCAGCTGGCCAACAGCTTTGGTTGGCAGAAATGTGGGGCTCAGAGACCTTGAAGTTGCTTGGTCTTGGTCTCCAGCAGCTGCACGGGCAAACCTTTCCCAAGATCAAGGCACCAAGTCAGGGATGTGGTAGGGAGGCTTTCCTGGTGGAAAAGTACCTGGGCCATGCACAGCTTCTGGGTGTCTGGGCCATGCACAGCTTCTGGGTGTCTGGCCGTGGTTGAAACAGCAGCAGGAGGAAGTAGCTCAAACAAGCTAGGAGGTGCGAGGCCTGACCTGAGCTCTTACTCCACCTACTGGGCCTAGCAGCACCAGCAGGTGGACCATGATATGCAAGGAGGCACTGGGGCACAGACCAGAGGGAAAGCAAGCTAGAAAGGCAAGGCCCTGTGTCAGACACAGCCTTGAGGGCATGGGCATGGCTGGGGCTAGAAACCCGAGTGGAGTGGGAAGGGCTACAGTCTCATGCCTTTTGGTCCTTGGCCTTGAAATTCAGAGGTCAGACCTGCTTCAAGAGAGAGGACATGGTAGAAAGTGGCAAGGACATGGGGAATGTTGTGGCCATCTTTGGGAAACACAGCTGCCATGGTCTTCAGTATGAATGATAATCTTTGGTTTGGGTTCTACAGAAGAGGAAGCTGAGATTCAACAAAGGAAGCCTTCCGCAACACCTCACCCACTTCTCAGACCTGACCCTGTGCAGTATTGTTTTTATTGAAAGTAGAGGATCAAAAATGTTTTTAGATCTTTGCTACTTTAGACAGGAAAGAATTTAGCACAGGGAATTGGTGCTTGAGAAATCATCGGAAAACTGGAGGAATGCCCTCCAGCTCGTACAAAACAGGTCACTGGGCACTGCCTCTGCCACAACTCCCAGTGCGCAGCCTGAATTCTGCTGCAGAAAGTCTCCAAAGCTCTACAAAGATGATCACCAGCAGCAAAAAGCCCAAACTTTGGGAAGATGCCTCTGCCCCACTTCTGCCTTCAAAGTATTGTGCAAGTGCATCCAATCAGCAGAAACACATTCATATCTAGAAACCTAGCTGCAAAGGAATTTGGGCAATTTCAGACTTTCATTTAGGAGTGAGATCTTGCCAATGTACCTCATGTGCCTGGTATTGATAAAAATGGGGCTGGCTGGGGAAGCTTAGTAGTTGAACATTGATATATGAACCAGGAGGCCATGATATGATTCTGGTCAGGTTTCAGGCTTGATCCTTCTTAGTCGGGTGTGCAGGAGGCAGCTAATCAATGATTCTCATCATTGATGTTTCTATCTATCTCTCCCTCTCCCTTCCTCTGAAATCAATATTTTAAATGGGTTCATGCTGTGTATATATGTGTTATAACAAGTTTTTCACTTTATAGACCATTAATGTCTTTCTTGTTAAAACCATACTTATAGAACATTACTTATCATTCATTTTAATTGATCTCAGAAAGAAGAAGAGAAAGAAAGACAAAAATTGTCCCATTGTTTCCTGCACTCACTGGACTGGGTATTAAATTTGAAGCCTGGGCATGTGCCCTGACTGACAATTGGTCCACAACGTTCTGGTATACGGAACAATGCTATGCTAGTACTCTGACCCCAAATTCCAGCCTCCAGGACTGTGAGAAAAAAATACATTTCTGTTGTTTAAGCCACACAAATTTATGATATATTGTTATGGCTGTCTGAGCTGACAAATCTTATATAATAAAAGCCCAGTGACCAAATAGAAGAATAACTCAAATAACTGGAACAACCATGGCCTCTCACCCTGACCAGCCCCACCCCCTGATTGGCTCTGATCAACCCCCACTGGGGAAGGCCGACCTGGACCCTACCAGTGCACAAATTTGTTCACCAGGCTTCTAATTACATATAAAATATTTACCCAAGGTAAAAGATTATATCTAGCTGAAAAGAAGTCCTACTATTAGGGATTTAAAGAAGAAGCCATATCAAGACATGTAGATGGGGGGTAGATGCAGAATTGGCTTGTCCCACATTCATGTGTGGTGGTTTAAAATCAGAACTGAGCTGAAGACATTCCCCTGAGGAGCTAGGGGTCCCAACCCCATACCGGACATCCAGCCCAGAGTTCCAGTGCCAGTAAGTGACGTCCCCATAACTCTGGCAGTAAAAAACACTGAAGAGTTTTGCTGAATGACAAGAAGGCTGCTGGAGTTCCAGACAGTTCCTCTTGAAAGGCCAGTGCATGGACTTACTTGAAGTCATTCCTTCTGAGTTCCAAGGCTAGGGCAGCAGCTTGAAAGGAACCAGGGGCATACAGGGAAGAACTGAATTGTCTGGCATCAGGGGCATTGGAGGGGAATAGGAGGCAACATTATCCCAGACAAAAGTGCTGGCAGAGTCCATTGCTAGTTTTCTGAGGTGCTCTACCCTACAGAGAAGACAGGCAAGTGTCATATCTGAGACTCCACCAAGCAGGCTCACACTGTTTTTCCTCCCTTACTCATTCTGTAAGGCCCCACAATACCCAACTTGCAGTCCCATCCAAGCCATTTCCAGTAACTTTTCCATACAACTGGCTTCTGCATCGTGCTTCAGACTTTCTTAAAATCTCAAATAAGTAGTGCCTGGTTTCTGCCTACCCCATATATAAGTGCCACAGGCCTTGCATTAGTGGTAGCTCACCTTGCTTCATACTATAGTCTCTCCTAGACACCTTTAAACCAAAACAAGTAGTAGCCATCTATAGATCACTCTGTAGCATACCAGGTATCTCCAGGCAGGGCACAGCCAGCGGCTGACTTTGCACTCTTGAAAGACCCCAGAGCCAGTGCACCCAGTGGACAACTTCAGACCACACCAGATTATAGCCCTACCTCTTTTCATGGGGCAGGCTGGGTGAGTTCCAAAGCCTCATTGAAGCATGTCCTGCTTCATAGGGTGAACTCTTGCACAGCAGCTTCCTATCTATAGTTGCAGCCAGTCCTCGCAGCCAATTGGCCTGAGCATTATTCTTTTCCAGTGAAACCAACAGCAATCAAGGCTCAATTACAAAGGGACAGTGCACACAGCCTGCATAGGAGTGCACCTGTAGCACCCAGCTCCGGTGACTGGAGAGGCTTCATCACTGGGCTTTATAGGAAACCTACTGCACAAGGCCACTCTACCTAATCTGGAAGACAGAGCAACTCTACCTAATACATAGGAACAAACAACCAAAATGCAGAGACAAGGAAACAGTTCCTAAATGAATGAACAAGAGGTTTTCCAGAAAATAACTAAATTAATTTGAGGCAAACAAACTACCTCCTAGAGTTCAAAACAATGTGAATAGGGGTAATCAAGGAATTTAGTGAGAAAACCAAGGAATTTGGTGAGAACTTAAACAACATTAAATAGGACATAGAGATCATGAAAAATAACCAGTCAGAAATAAAGAATATACTAAGTGAAATGAACAATAATTTATAGAGAATCAACTGTGGAATAGATACCACTAAGAATCAAATCAGTGATTTCCAATATAAGGAAGCAAAAAACACCCAATCAGAATAGTGAAAAATAAAATAAAATATGAATATACTGTAAGAAGCTTTGGGAGAACTTCAAAACTATCAATATTTTTATTGTGGGGATGTCAAAAGAAGAAAAAGAGCAAGAAACTGAAAAACTATTTGGAAAAAAAAATGACAGAAAACCTTTCTAACCTGATGAAGGAAATAGACATACAAGCCCAGCAAGCACAGAGAGCCCCAAATAAGATGAACTCAAAGAGGCCTACACCAAGACACATCATAAGTAAAATGCAATAGGTAAAAGACAAAAAGAGAATCATAAAAGCAGCAAGGAAGTTCCTATAAATCTGTCAACTGATTTCACAAAATAAACTTTGCATTCCAGAAGGGAGAGGCAAGAAATATTATCGTGATGAAAAGAAAAGACTTAACCAAGATTATTCTACCCAGCAAAGTTATTATTTTAAATTGAAGAACAGATAAAGAGCTTCCAAGACAAGGAAAAACTAAAGGAATTTCTCACCATCAAACCAGTATTACCTGATATGTTAAAGGGTTTCCTTTAAAAAGGAGAAGAAAAAAACAAACAAACAAAAATCTTTAATGTGAACAATAAAATGGCAATAGCCCAGCTGGCATGGCTCAGTGGTTCAGTGTTAACCTATGAACCTAGAGGTCACAGTTTGATTCCTGATCAGGGCATATGCCTGGATTGTAATTGAGCATTGGAACTATAGATTAGAGGTAAAGTAAATAATAGAACATAACTTGATTTTGCAATTAACTCTTAGCACAACTAACATAGATTAGTACAACTGAGTCAAAATATTTTTTTTTGGTGAGCCTCAAAAATGTGTTTCCATGTGCTACAAAAGTGGGAATAGTGCTCACCTCTGTGTCTGAGTATATTGTTTTCTTAGTTTGTACTGAGAATTTTCCTGAATGGAATTAAAAATGCAGCATCTGGTATCTGGAAAGAGGAGTAGAAAGATAATCTTTCATAGTTTATATTTTTTCTTTAGTGATGTTGGGCTAGAGAAATTATTAGGTGATTCAGTATTTTATCTATAAGAAGTATACAAGCACCCACATTTCATAGTGAGTAAGAAACCAAAAAAAGCGTGCATTCTTTGGAGTTAAACAAAAATGTATTGTACTTCTATTTAGGTGCAGTTAAGAGTGAGTATGTTTAGTTTTCTAGGCCTCATCTGTAAATTGGTATGAAAATAAATTTATTATAGTATTATTGTGAGAATAAAATAACAGAAATGTATGCAAAGTACCTGGCAAGTAATAGGCACTTAATAAGCACACAATACTTAGCAAGGATTAAACATTCAATATATGTTAATTTCCTTCTTCTTCTGCAGGATTTAGTAAAAAAATATTTTAGTCTTCTAGGAAGAATGAGAAATAGAGTCTTTGATACTGAAAAGATCCAAGAATTAAAATTTCAAAATAAATAGAAATAAGACCTTTAAGAGAGTATCCTGGGTGGTTAGTGAAGTGTTTAGAAAACTGGGTAGCCTGGAAAATATGTTGATTCTAACATGAATAAGTTTTTTTTTCTATTTATCATGTGTGATGCCAAGCAAATGTTGCCATCATAAATATAAAGGACATTTTTACAATTTTATTAAAAAGATGTTAGAAAGAACAATAAACATTTGAAAGACTGACAGAAAAATTAAAGAACTAATTATGTTTTGTAGAGAGATACATGAATTTACATTTCTGAATAGAAACTTTTCTTCCATCAACATAGAACTGATAACTGGACAATTAGGGGGTGAGAAGAAAGAGAGGGACTCTAATAACTTCTACAAAAGCATCCTCAGTTATGGGAATAGGTTTGGATGAGGCAACATACATAGAGCATCAGCAGCTTTGGATCCTGGATGATGGACAAAAGCAACAGTAGGTTACTGGTACCCAAGGAGAGTGACTATACCTCCAGGACACATAAAATCAAGAAATGGAAGTTTTAATATTTGAAAACCCAATGTTTTATGTGGAACAAGGCTTTAGACCCATGAGATATTCATTGTCATTTCTGTGATTCACTTGGTTTTTCAAAGGAGTGACACTAGATAATGAATTCCCAGTGATGCTTAGGAATAAATTGATGACTAAAATACTTTAATACTTACCAGCCTAAATAGACAAAAGATCCTTTCTTATTTTTCTGAAAGCATCATGAACTTGGGGAGAGATCACCTTGGTTAGAATATTGGCAATCACATTACTTAATACTTTTGTTTCTTACTTACTGATTCTATAAATGTAAGTAATAAGACAGTTACATTTTAAAATAAATTATTATGTGTGAAACACATATTAATGCTCTTTAAAGTTAGTAGTCATTATCTTTATTATTATTATAATTATTGTTTATTATAATTATAATTCAATTGAGAAGAGCTTTTCATTTTAAATGATAACTCTGATCTTTTACCTTACATACTGTTCATTATCAGTAATTTCTAGTTGGCTGCTTTGCAGATTTCCTTTTCTCATAATGAAGGAAAATATATATTAAAGTATAATACAATTTAAATGAAAATATTTTATCTTTGCAATTCTTATATTATAATTATTGAAATAGTGATACGAAACTATCATTAAGGGTGATTAACTACAGATTATTCATAATTGAGTACATATTTCACTAACTGATTATCTTCCTAAAATATTAGTAATTTTGGCTTTGTTAATAAGAATCATTTGGGTCATTTGTGTGCAAATGATGCATTACTTATATGAAATATAACATCACAGCTATTTAACTCTCTAAAAATTATCTTTGTCCTAGATGAACATATAGACATACATAGACTCATGCAATTAATATCAATAAAATCCACACATATAATTTTATCTAGATAGCATTTTATTAATAAATTGTAGTTTGTTGTGTATGCTGCTTTGATGTGAAGTAAAATATTTCAAACACAGTTACTTTTTTCAGAATACAATAGTGAAAGATCACAGGAAACCTAACATAACTATTAGGATAATGGTACACACAAGAATTTTAATTGTGGGTTACTCAATCATAAATGTTCTTTAATAATAAAAATACTTTTAATTAGATTTAAATCTTTGAAATTTATAATTATTTTATATTTGCAATAGTTTTAGATTATCCTCCCACAATTTGTTCTATTATATTGACCATCAGTTAATGTAAATGTAAGAGGAGAGTTAAGTATTAACTTACTTAGTCTTTTCTTTTTATTAAAATGTTTCATATATATGGCACAATTTGACTGTCCTTAAATATGACACAGTTTATATTCTATCAGACACTCATTGTGTTTAATACTAACTCTCTATGAAGGTTCGTTTGTAGATATGTAATTTCTATAAAGTGAAAATAAAAAATAAGTTCTAGAATGCCATTTCTAGTTTGTATACCAGTCTGTCTTCTCTACTGAAAGAATCATATAGGTTGCACATGGTAGAAATTGGCTAAAATAAATTCAATGATAAGAATGATAAATGTTGTCATTGGATTTTCCTCTGATGTGACTTTAGGTTCTGATAAGGAATCCAAATCATAGTACTTAGAATATGTTTCCACCTATTCTATGAGAGATGGAAATGTTTGTCATTTTCATCCTGCTTTCATATCTCTTTCTTTGTTTTGTGAGTGTTTTTTAAATTGAATGTATTGGGGTGACATTGGTTAATGAAATTATGTAAAAGTATACAATTATATTCAAGGGTAAAATTCTATGATACATCATCTGTATATTGCATTTTGTGGCCACTATCCAAAGTCATATCTTCTTCCATCACCATATATTTGACCCCTTTGCCTTTACTAACCTCTCAGTACTTGTTTTCCCTCTGGTAACAACCATACTCTTGTCTGTGTCTATGAGTTTGTGTTTGTTTTTCTTTCTTAGAGGACATCCTTATGTTATTTTCAGTAAACTGTGAAAAGCCTTCCCAAAGAAGTTCCTGACACTACTTTCTGAACATTGCTGATAGAATGATAGATGCTCATTTGTCCCAAATCAGATTACTAATAGTCTATTTCCCATGAGAAGACTACACAGAGTGACTGCATTCAAATCCTGTTGGGCACATGAACCTAAAGAAAATGTACTAGGAGTGCCATGTGTTTGTCTTTACCATGTGCACAACCCTCCAAAAAGAGACCATGTGGCATTATAAGGAGTGAGCTTTGATTACAGAGATATTTACTTTCCCTGGTTTTGGTTCTTGGGGGAAATATTTTAAAATCATATTAACACTTTGAATCTCAATAATTCTCTCAAATTCTCCTTAATAATTATGGGACTATTGACATTTATTACTTATAACCAAATCAATCTTTTAAGTAACCTATATGCGTTTCTTATAACCAAATGATCTACATTAAAACACTGTACACATAATAAATACACATATTAGTGTGTATTAAATAGTTTTAGAGTTAGAAACAAAATGAGAAGGGGATATAATTTTTGATCAAGTAGAAAAGTAAAGAAACTAGAATTGACAATGGTTAAAATTTTCAGAAAAAATAAGTGAAAGTGCCTAATTCAAAATTTTAGCTTTTTCAAATATTCACTCAACTATAAGCCCATTAATGAACTTTCTACTAGGTATCAATAATTCTGCCTTGGTCATAATTATGTTGGTAGGATAATTTATTCAATTTTCTGAAAGATCAAACAATGAATAAATGATAAAGTCTTGGAGATTAGAATTCTGATGTTTTAAAATAATCATTTTGGTATATCCAAGTATAAAAGTCAATAAATCTATTGAATAAACTTCTCAGGTTTAAAAGACAATTTGGATTAAATATTCTGTATTCCTATTGGAAATTATTATTTGCACATATATTTATTTAGGAAAATGTGACAATGGATAAAAAATTTAAAATAGCTTTGACCGGCTTGACTCAGTGGATAGAGCATCAGCCTGAAGACTAAAGGGTCCCGGGTTTGATTCCAGCCATGGGCACATGCCTGGGTTGCGGGCTCAATCCCCAGTAGGGGGTATGCAGGTGGCAGCCGATCAATGATTCTCTTTCATCATTGATGTTCCTATCTTTCTCATTCTCCCTTCCTCCCTGAAATCAATAAAGAAATATATTTTTAAAAATTTAAGATAATATCTTAAAGAACTCAAAGATTTAAACATGATGTAGATAATAATGATAAAGACTGAGCAGAGGGTTAGATTTATGAATAATATCTGAGATGTGCAGTGTCTTGGCACCAAAGAAAGTATAATTAAAGAAATAGATAAAGTGCATGAAAACATCAGAAAACTGAAAAACACCTATTAAATTGAACGCATTAGCAAAACATGAAAAATGCTACAAAGAGATCAGTAAAGATAGTAGCAAAATGATTTGATAGGCGGAATATAAGTAGCATAAACATCTCTTTTAACAACATGGGGTAATGGAGAAAATAAGTTAAGATGGCAATTTTAAAAAAGAAACTGGGATTTTTTTTTATTGTTGACACTATTACAGATGTTTCATAATTTTCCCCTTTGCCTGTTTCCACCCAGCCCTCACTCGTCTCCCCTCTGACCATCGCTACACTGATGTCTGTGTCTAAGTAATAGAAATTCTGAGTGCTCAGGGAAATGTTTAAATGATAGAAAAATTTGTGTAGAGTAGCCAGAAAGAAGATAAAGAAGAAGGAACTGAGATCCGTAAAGTAACATGTCCAAAAGACAGTATATTATGTAATTTCAAGCCTAAGAGGAAAGAAAGGCATTAGATGAATGGAGACATTTTGACCCCTAGATTAGGATTACCAGAGTTAGCAAATGAAAATAAATAATTTCTAGCTAAATTTGAATTTTATATAAATAATGAATATTTTAATATAAATATGTCTAATATAATATCTGGGTCACACTTATACTAAAATTTTATTTGTTATTTACCTGAAATTCAAATTTAACCAGACATGCTGCATTTTTCTGTAAACTATAAATTGAATCCAAGTAAGACCCTTCTCAATCACTTTCCTGGACCTTGTGTTTAGAAAGCTTCTCCATACCCTCCTTTGGCCATGCTTAATAGCACAGAATTGGGATTCAAGGGAATATATCCATCTAGGGCCCATGCCCAATCCTTCTAAAACCCAAGACACTAGAATTCCTAGAAAACGTGGATGAAAAACTATTTATAAACTGCTTTGATCTCTTTCTCATATCCTTTCTTCCTAGAAGGGACAGCCCTGCCTGGGTGCCCAAGTACATACAGCCCCACACAAAAGGTATAGCCAAAGGGTAGTTCCTTGTGGAGATAGAGCGTCATGTCCACAGACATGATCTTCACATAAGAGATTGAGAAAGGTTGGTAAGGAAAGAGTGTGAGAAGCAAAAGTATATGGGTCAGCTTTTAGGACAATTTTTATTGCATTGTCAAATTTTCACAATAAATGCTGAGGAGTACAATAATTCTAAATTTAAATATGATCTCCTTGTTTTATTAAAGTTATATCTTACAATTACGATCAGAGGATATATTTTGCTTAACAGGTGTTTAGGTTGATTTTGTCTTTTTTTTTCTTAATTCTAGAAATGTAAGAAGTAAACTGAAACAATGTATCATTTCCATTGTAACCATGTAAAGGAGAAAGAGATGATCATGTGTCCTTAGAATTTTGTAGACATGGTGGCTTTTATTATATAGGATTCTGTTATATCATTGTCATATGTGTCCAGTATTCACTTGGTACTAAATATATATCCCCAAAATTGAAATACACACTGAATAATCATAAAGGCAGCATTTATCCATATACATTTCATTTTCAAAATTGAGCTATCAGCTGTTAACATGTGTACAAATTTTGGGGGCACCATATATTATATCCCTCCCAACTATTCCATGGTTATCTCAAATCCAAAATTGACTCATTACTTCCTGTTCCAAACTGATTTATATTTCCATAGGTTAGGCCTCAGTTTTATAAAAAAAAATTCACTGCCAAAAACATCCTATAATACAATGCCTTCTAGTCATTGAATGTTATTTTCTCTGTTTGTCTTACTAATAAACTCAAACAGTTTGGAAACTATTCTTCTTTGATGATTGGCGTATTCATCATTGCAGACATTCTAGACAGAGTAAGTTTTTTAATATTTTTAGTGATTCCTAAATAGACATTTTTAATCCTGCCGAATTACTCACAAATAATCTCTAATTAAACCAAACCAACTAAAAACAAAGATATAAATAAGCTTTTAGACTCAAGACATCCATTAAGACTAGGCTTAGGCTATGTTTTAATGCATATCTTCAAATATCTCAGTATGCCAATTTATTTTCTTATACTGGTTTCCACTTCTCTCCAAAGTCTAACAGATAGTTTAACTTAATATAGTTTCACCCTTGAGACTTTTGAAGCAGCCAACTTCACACTGTACAGTTTGGTGCCCAATCTCAGGTATATAATTTCAGCTAAGGGTCCTAGGACTCTAGATAGTAATCAGGCTCTATTTTTCTCCTTCTGATAGGAATGAATATTGGTTAGACAATGAATTAAAATTTACTTTCTTAAAACCTGTCCTTCCTATGAAATCTAACTTCTTTAAGTGATAGTGTGTATGTCTTAGGCAATTTCATTCTAGTAGTTATGATAATTGTAGACATGTTGTGACACTGAATAATTTTTAAATAAATGAGCAAAATGCATGTACTAACTTTTATTGATAATTATTCTGTCTGTGGTAATTCTTGTTCTATTCCTAATTTTACATTGGAAGCCAAGTTAAATGCCTACCTGCCTTGTCCTGTGCCAGCAAACTCGTCTTTCCAATGCGAGGGTTCTGACTTAAGACCTAAGGCATGTGTTAGTTATTGGCCACTCCATGTGCAGCACATCTTCAACCTCTCCTTACCGTTTAGCTCCCTGTTTTATCAAGATATATATATATATATATATATATATATATATATATATATATATATACATATATATATATATATATATATATAATTTTAAGCAGCATTGAATGTGTGGAATTTCTACATTATTTTCTGTTCACCATCATGACAGACATTTTTCATTTTCTCTTCTCACTGATAGTTGAGCTAGGTAGAAAATTATTACCTCAAAGCTACTTTTTAGAGAATAGTTAATATCTCTCTCTTCTTTTGACATTTGGTGTTGTTGCTGATAAACCCAATGTCAATTTTACCCTTACAAATCTGATTTTTCTCTTGATTTAGGTTGTTTTATTTTCTTTCTGTTTAAAAGTGTGTTTCTATTGATTTGAGAGAGAGAGAGAGAGAGAGAGAGAGAGAGAGAGAGAGAGAGAGAGATCAATGCAAGAGAAAAATATCAATGTGAGAAAGACACATGTATGGGAAGCTTCCCACACGCCCCCTACTAGAGATCAAGCCTGAAACCTGGGTATGTGCTCTGACCAGGAATTGACCGTGTGATCTGGTACATGGAGCAATGCTCAACCAACTGATCCACACCAGCCGGGGCTATTTTATTTTATTTTACTTTATTTTTTTACCTGCTGTTTCCTAGAACATTGTGATATATATAAGTGTAAACATTATTTTTATTTTTATTTTATTTCAATTCTATTTGGCCTTTATAGAGATTTTAAATCTGATGACTCATGCCTTTCTCTAATTCTGAGAAATGTCCAGTTATTATCTCTTTAAACAGTTTTCTACTATCATTTTACTTCACTAATTTTTAAATTATTTTTAATGATATGTTGATCTTAATGGATCTGAACTGTTTTTTTTTAACTTTTAGTTGATATTTTCCAACTCATCTCTTTGTGTTGTAGCATTCTGATAATTTCAAATAGAGTATTTTTTTATTTTACAAATTTGCTCTTAACTGAGTATTAAAGATTATACAACCCTAAAAAAACACACACTGATTTTAGGGTTAGAAGGCCTGGCTACAGAACCCAGACTAAACTACTTTAAAAATCTCTGTGTTTCAGTTTCTTCCTCTTTAAAAGTAATGTAAATTATAATACTTATTTTGTTGTATTATTCTTAATTCATATTTGTAAAGTATTTAATTTTATTCCTTTCCTTTTTCTACCTATATAACTAATCTAGACTTTTAACTTCTCAGATCTCTATTGTTTCAATTGTTTTCCATTACATATTTTAGGGGAAAAAAGGCAATTCCCTCATTCTAACCAGTGTGGATCAGTTGGTTGTACTGTTATTAAGCATATGAAAGGCAAATGATCAATATTTCTATCTCACATAAATGTTTTTTTTTCTTTATCTCCCTTCCTTTTTTTCTAAAATCAATAAAAATATCACTGGGAGGGGATTTTTTAAAGCAATATTCTCTAAAATTCTCCTTCATCTTATACTTCACCATCATATACACTGAGTGGACAGATTATTATGATCTCTGAATGCACATGTAATAATCTGACCACTCAGTATATATCTTATATAATAAAAGGCTAATATGCAAATTGTCCCCTTGACCAAGAGTTCGACCAGCAAGCAGGCTGGCCAACTGCCCATGTCCCCTCCCCTGGCCATGATGGCCGGACCCTACCCAAGCACATATTCATGCACCGGGCCTCCAATATATATATATATATATATATATATATATATATATATATATATACACACACACTGAGTTGCCAGATTAATCAGGTTAATATGTACTCAGAGATCATAATAATCTGGCCACTCAGTGTATATATTATTACTTTGCATATAATTCTTCCATATTATAGCTGAAAAAATCCAGAACTAACCCTAACAGTTATTTATTCATGATGAAGCCTCAATGTCTTAATCAGGTATAGGGGTCTCTTTATTATTTAGACTTATTATTACTAATTTATATTTTTCCTATTTATCTTCCCAAGCACTTCATTTAGATGAACGTGTTCATATATAGTACAATAAATATTTCATACACAATCTACTCTGAATTTTCTCTTGTTCATTAATTTAATAATTTCCTTATTTATGCAATCATTATTTATGATTTTATATTTTAACTAAAGGCTCAGTGCACAAATTTGTGCACATTGAAAGGAAATTAATTAGAATAAATATTTTAATATTACTATTTGCCCTTTCTCTATAATAGAAGTGTCAACCAAATTTATGATTGACAATGACAGATTGGAAACACACACCTGTGATTGGCACTTGCCAGAGCCTTATGTATAAACTTCCTAATTAAACTTGTTTTCTGATTTAGCTAAATTTTTTCAGCCCAGTGAATCACCTCAACTTCTCTTTCAGGTCATTGTTAGCAACACAGCAGTAAATATTATAAAAAGCGGATTTTTATTATAGATTATGCAGGTAGGACAAAGGGTAAAATATTTAACAGCAACAGTGTTTGACTATATTTTGCAAAATGAGAAAACCTAAATTCATTTTCAAGGCCTACCATTTCTTACTTTTTTTCAGTCAGGTCAAGTTTCTAAGCTTGCTAAATCTCTGTTTTCCAGCTAATGAAAAGAAAATAGGACTCCACTGAGTCTCCTATTTACCTACGCCAAGACTTCTATGAGGATCAATGAGATGAGGCATGGGAAAACACTTCAAAGACATTGGTTACAGTGTAAAATGTTTCCACTTGGCTATAAAGCAAGTTGTGTTCCTGGGCTGAAGAAACTCCAAAGAGGCTAGTTACTGGGGAGATTAAGCTGGGCAATGCTATGTGACATCATTACCCAGCACCCACAGCCACCGTTTTCTGGGCTGGGCTATGCTGTGGGCCGCATTTTGCACCATGGGGTCTTGGCAGCATTGGCTGCAATTTGGTGAGGTGTTGCTCTGGTGTGGTGGTGGCCCTGTGTCCCACTTGGGGAAAGCCTAGTGCTGCTTTGTGGGCACCAGATCCATGGTGCCATTTCTCTGTAAATGGCCAGTGCATGTCACAGCAGTTTCTGTGTTGAGCATCTGACCTGTGGTGGTCAGTGTGTGTCATAGCAACTGGTCAGACAGTCAGACACTTGATATATTAGGCTTTTAAATAGAGAGATTAAAGGTCTATGAATACAAAAAATGAACAAGTCATGGTTTCACTGTTCTTTGGAAGTCAGACATAAAACCATGTAAATAATTTAGTGCAAGTGAAATGTACCATAATAAACACTTTATAACTCTACCAATACTGTAAAACAAGTTTATACTTCTTTTTAATAATAAAATTTTTCATACTTACAAAAATTATGGGACAATAATATGACAAATACTCTTTTAACTACTATTTTGAATTAGCAAATATTAATTCTTTGTCAGATGTGTTTCAAATCTTATCATTTTGTACTCAAATGAGTTTGTGTCACTTGTCTAATTATTAGATATGGCCACCCTTATTATTCCCAATGAATGTCATTTAAAACATTTCCTTTTACATTTGTTACTGTAAAATAGGAAAGAGCCACTTCATAATTTAGCTAATTTCCTAGACTGCCATTGAACACAAGTAACAATGACATTTTTTGTGAAAGTTAGTAGAATTTGACATGAGTAATTCTTTAGGTTGGTTCTTAGTCATCCACACCACCAGAAACTTTTAAGATTAAATAACATCTTTGTATACTTCATCTTATAATATCTGCCACATTTATTGCCTACTAATTAAACCCTTTCAGAATGACTGACATAATCAATTTTTTTTCAGTATACAATCTGTTTCCCCTCTCCCAAAAAGTGTTCTGTCTCTAATAAGCCTCACATATGACCTAAATATTCAATAATAAAACCATATGTGCTTGAGGTTTAAAATAATTCAATATCAAATAGCTCTCTATTAGAGTATCACCATACTAGTATTTCCTCTAGTAAACTATAAAATAAAGATTAAGTCTGCATGCTCTACTTGTTTTTTTTTTGTTCAGGCTTCTTCATTAATATATTCATAACATTTTATTTATAACAATTAAAAAGTGGCTGTATAGCCGAGACCGGTTTGGCTCAGTGGATAGAGTGTCGGACTGCGGACTGAAAGGTCCCGGATTCGATTCCGGCAAGGGCATGTACCTTGGCTGCGGGCACATCCCCAGTAGGGGGTGTGCAAGAGGCAGCTGATCGATGTCTCTCTCTCATCAATGTTACTGACTTTCTATCCCTCTCTCTTTCGCTCTGTAAAAAATCAATAAAAATATTTTTTTAAAAAGTGGCTGTATAAAGGGGGGACAGGAGGAAATCTCCTCCTCACTCTACCAAGAATGACTCCAAACTTCTTAAATAAGTTTTACCCAAATTTTATGAAAATTAAAACAGTTAATCAATGGGTATCTACCTATGCCTCACTTAAATAGTGCTTTGAACAGTGTCCTCCAAAAATTCTTATCACCCACAAACTGATAATGTTATCTTATTTGAAAGTTGGGTCTTTGCAGATGTAATGAGTTCAGAATAGTCATATTGATTTAGGATGAGTCTTAATTGTAATGAGTATTGTCTTTATAATAGAAAGTTGATAGACCTCCATGCAGAATCAACACAGACCCACATATACACAGAGGGGAAAGGTCATATGTTGATGGAGGCAAGAAACTGGAGGGATGCAACTACAAACCACAGGATACCAGATACAGGATTGATTGGGGGAATCACGAGAAGCTAGGAAAAGGAGCAGAGGATATTCCCTAGATTCTTCACAGGGAACACATCTCTGCTGACACCTTGCTCTCAGATGTTTGCCACTAGACCTGTGAGGGAATACATTTCTGTTGTTTTAAACCACTTAATTTGTGGTAATATTTTATGGCAGCCAATCAAAACTAATCCATTGTGAAGGCAACTTGGACTTGGAGCCTGAGTCCATGCCCATATTTACCTGAAGTCTGATGTTTTATGCTAATCTATAATTAAGCCCTAACCCCCTTCCCACTTGTACCCTAGCCTTGCAAAACCTGTTTTTCTAAATACTTACCTTACATAATCTTCAGGGGTCATAAACCTTGCACAAATCCCATAAGAAATACCTGCTGATGCCAGCTGGGGCCATAGGTTATAATCTCAACCCCTTCCCCCCTTACAACCATCATTGGGGCTGCAAAAGCCCAAGAAAAAAATCATAAGTTCAGAGTCAAAGAGCTTAGTGCCCTTTATAAGAGAAAACCTTGCTGCGTTCGGGTCTCAGCTGTGGAAATAGATCCCCTAAACCAGCCAGCACCAGTGTTCTTGCAATAAAGTGCCTCTTCTGTATTTTACAAATTGCTGGTTGACTGTCCTTCTGTTGCTTGGGAATTTTTGCAACAACATGAGGTTAGCATAGTGATGATTATAAACCAAGATAAGAAAACATGAGAAAATTTTAAGACAGTCTCAGATAGAATCCTAAATTAAATTATATTTTCCAGTATTAACAAATTGAGTTAATTGTGCATTTTAAAAACTTCATGCCCAAATTGGAGTGAGTCAGAAAAGATATAAATAACTATTTATCACAAAAGCAGTTTAAGAGACACAAATAGCAATTTAATAAATGTTAAAATGGAGAAACCAAGATGGAGGAATAGGTAAACATCTAAACTGCTGCCTTGCAAAAACAATTTCAAAACTACAACTAAAAGACAAAATGGACACCATCCAGAACCACAGGAAAGCTGGATGAGTGGAAATTCTACAACTAGAAGGAAAGAGAAAAGCACATTGAGACTCAGAGGAGCTGCAAAAGCCTGAGGGACGGAAACATGTGCACATGATGAGGACAGGCAGCTGAGTGCATGGCTGGCTTTCTCAAACGGGAAGGAGACAGAAGCTCCAGACTGCTCTGAACTCCAGTTCCAAGTGAGATTCTGGGAACCCAGACTTATTCAGGGAGAATCTGGACTGTCTGGAGAAGAGAAAAGAACACTGAGACTCGGGGAAGCTGTGGAAGGCCGAGGTCTGGAGGTATGAGTGTGCAGAGAGTACTGACTGCTGAGCACATGGCTGGCTTTCTCAAGTGGAAGGGAGACAGAAGCCCCCAACTGCACTGAACTCTAGTTCTGGGTGAGACCCTGAGAACCCAGATTCTTTCGGGCAGAAACTGGACTGTCTGGCAGCAGGTGACACTTGAGGGTAGTTTTCTCTCATAAGCGCTTGCAGCGATTACTGAGGGACACTGAGACCCAGGGGCAGAGCTGATTGGAAGCCAAGGCTGTCTTCCCTGCCCTTAGACTCTGCCCCATCTAAGCTGAGCACAAAGACTTTTGAAATTTTGCAAGTTTTGTCTCATAAGGGGGTTTCCAGCACAGAAGTTGTCCTTGTGTAGACACAGCTAATCTTCACAGGCAATTGGCCTGGAGGTCAATTCCTCCCAGTGATACCAACAACAATCAAGACTTAACTACAACAAGGCTATGCACACAGTCCACAAAGGGGTGCACCAAGAGTGTCCACCTCAGGAAACTGGGGATGCTGAGCCACTAGGCCCTATATAGAGGACACCTAGCACAGAAAGCTACTCTACCAACTCAGGGAAGCAGTGAAAATATGGAGACAAAGAAACAGATCACAAATTAAAGAAATGAAGGAAAGCAAACTACTGGATATAGAGTACAAAACCACAGTTGTAAGGTTTTTCAAGAATTTTCTAGAGAAGGCCAATAAATTTAGTGAGACCTTTGAGGATATGTTTGATAGAAATTAAACATACATTAAGTTAAATAAAAAATATTATACTGAGACCTATCATCAGACTATAGGACTGCAAGAATCAAGTAAAAGATTTGAAATACACAGAACCAAACAACACTCAACTGGAAAAGCAAAAAGAAAAAAAAAAATAATCCAAAAATTTGAAGATAATGTAAGGAGCCTCTGGAACAACCTCAAGCATACCAACATCTGACTTATGAGGGTGCCAGAAGAAGAGAGAGAACAATATATTGAAAACCTATTTGAAGAAATAATGACCCACCTGGTGAAAGAAATAGACTTACAAATCCAGGAAGCACAGAGGACCCCAAACAAAAGAAATCCAAAGAGGACCACACCAAGACAAATCATAATTAAAATGCCAGAGCAAAAGACAAAGTGAGAATATTAAAAGCAGCAAATGAAAAAACATTTAGTTACTTACAAGAAAGCACCCAGACAATTGTCAGCTGATTTTTCAACAGAAACTATGCAGGCTAGACAGAGTGGCAAGAAATATTTAAAGTGATGAATAGCAAGAACCTACAACCAAGATTACCGTATCATTCAGAATTGAAGGTTAAATAAATAGCTTCCCAGATAAAAAAAGTGAAAAGCGTTCATCAACACCAAACCATTATTATATGAAATGCTGAAAGGTATTATTTAAGAAGAGGAGGAAGAAGAAAAAGGTACAAATAAAAATTATGAACAACAAATACATCTCTATCAACAAGTGAATCTAAAAATCAAGTCAACAAAAATCTGCTAAACAGAATAAACAGGTGAATATAATAGAATCAGGGACATAGAAAGGGAGTAGACTGACAATTCTCGGGGGTGAAGGGGAGTGAGTATGGGGGAAGAGACTGGACAAAAATGACACACCTATGAATGAGGACAGTGGGTGGCAGGAGGTAAGGGCAGAGGGTAGGGTGGGAACCAGGTGGAGGGGAGCTATGGGGAAAAAACAATTGTAATCTGATCAATAAAGATTTATTAAATTTTAAAAAAGAGACATTGAAAAAAATGTGAAAATGGAATTCTCAAAATTCAAACATTTATTGCTGATTTTATAAAGCAAATCCCTTAGCAAAATAAGGTTGGAAGAGAAATAGCTTAAATTCATAAATCATACCTACCCAAAACTCTTAAAAAACATAACTCTTAAAGTGAAGCAGTGAGGACACTGTGAATAATACCAAGAACAAACCAAGAATACTCTTACATTATTCTTATGTGGAAACTAGATGCTATGAACAATGCCAGGTGTCTACAATAATGTAACAGACCAATAGATTGGGAAGCATTTATTTACAAACAATGATTTATAAAGAAACAAACTGTCTCTCACCTTATACTCTCAGGTAATGTAAGTGAATTTATTTGTTTTTCTCATTAATACACTAAGCAAATTGTTGAATAAGAGTTTAAGGCACAAAAAGTATATGATTCATATAAATAAACTATGTAAATGTGATATTTTTAAAGGATAGGCCTTAAAATATAGCCAGGAACCAAACCTTTCAGAACTTCTTGGAATAAATTAATGTGTAATAATCTATGGATAATGTTAAAAAATATTATCCCATTGATATAAAGGGGAAACTAAATAATGAGCATATATTAAACACATGCAGAATAGAAGTTACAATATTATAAAATGTAATAGATCTTTGTAGCCATTGATAAAACATTCTAATTTTAGTTATGACCATCAATTCTTTTCATAGAAATCAATAAATTATTTTAAATGGAAGTGTAAAAGAATAATTCTAAAACAAGAGCAAGACAGAAAAACTGTCCCTACCATATTTCATCATATGTATAAAGCAATACAAATTAAAATACCATGATCACTAGTTCACAATTAGATATATAGTTGAATTGTACAAATGACAATAGGTAGAAGCAGGCATAAACACTTCTAGGAGCTGGATAAGTGATAAAAGTGGCAATAAAAAACATGCAAAAACCTATATTATTTCATGTATGATATTGAGCCAGTTCAGTTACTTTTTATCATATATATAATTCATACACACTTGTATTAAATACTGAATATATTTTTAAATAATCTATTACATAATTATATAGTAGAATATCTTTAGACTAAAAGAAAAATAATGCCGTAGACATGATTGAAAATGATTGATGAGTCTGACTATGTCAATATAGAAAACACATTTAAGGCCAACAATTTAAGAACCTGTGTGGGTACAATTATAAGACAAATGATAGAATATAAGTTATTTGTTACAAATTTCTAGAAATTAGGAGAAAAAGAGCAAACAAATATTTAATTGAAAAGGTCATGTTTTTAGTCAATACATATATGAAAATATGTTTAATCTGATTAATGATCAAAGGATTGAAAATTAAAATAAGTTATTTTGTGCATCCAACAAGAGTAGATAAAATTGAATTTCTCATAGCAATTATTTACAAAGATTTGAAGAAAATTAGAGCTTGTGTGCACTTCTAGTAGTGTTACATATTTTCAGAACTATTTTGGAAAACACTTTTGCTAAATTTAGAAAGAATTTAAAATATGCTTACCCAGCAATTCAGCTTCTAGGAAAACATTTTCATATGCACACAACAAACATGTATATATGTATTAATGTCAGAATCAAAATTCAAATATAAAACTAATTATGTATATTCATATGATAAAATATGAGTACGGCAGCCCCCCCGGCCCTTATCCATGGGGTTGTTTTCCATGGTTAGCATGGTCAATTGCAGGCTAATACATTAAATGGAAGATTCCTTCTCACTTCATCTAACCACATATGTATTGTATTACCTCCCATCATCATTAGGATGAGTACAGTATAAGTATTTTGATAGAAAGAGCTACATAACCTTTATTACAGTATATTAGTATAATCGTTCTATATTGTTTATTGTTTTTTATTTCTTAACGTGTCTAATTTATAAATTGAGCTTTATTATGATTTTATATATATGGTGACAAAAACAATATATATATGGAATTTGGTATTATCCATATTTTAGTAATTAACTGGGGGTCTTAGAATTATACTCCAGAGATAAAAAGGAGCTGCTATAGCCGAAACCGGTTTGGCTCACTGAATAGAGCATCGGCCTACGGACTGAAAGGTCCTAGGTTCAATTCCGGTCAAGGGCATGTACCTTGGTTGTAGGCAAATCCTCAGTAGGGGGTGTATAAGAGGCAGCTAATCAATGTTTCTCTTTCATCGATGTTTCTGACTTTCTATCCCTCTCCCTTCCTTTCTGTAAAAAAAAATCAATAAATATGTTTTTTTTAAAAAGAAGCTGCTATATATAAAAACAATGAATTTAATATGAATGGGTCTTCCAATAAGAAATGAGATTCATTAAAGGTTACTCTTCATTGGCACATGTATACACAGTGCGCATCCCTGCAGACTATTGTTTCAAAAGCTTAATAGACAAAATTAGGATATATCTTTATGCAGTCAAATATAGATAAACAAAGAGCCCCCTATTATATAACATATGTTAATTTACATTTTTATTTTTAATAATCTTAGGGAATGTTTTTATATAAATGTCAAACTACATAATATTTTTATTGAATAGTTTTTTAAATTAACTCAGGTACAAATATTTGCATGATATTGAATTTAGATTCACCATTTTGCTAACTGTAGTATAAAAGTAAAAACTGCTTTTTTAGTTATTCAGAATATATTTATTATCAATATTACTGGCTTTCAGTATATTTTAAAAAGTAGGATGTAATTAACATATTATATATATACTACCAGTAGAATAGTCATTATTTAGTCTTGGACTCTGGCAAAATATCAAGTTAATCAATTATTTATTTGAGCCACTAATCATGTAAAATTACAAGACCTGTGTTTTCATGATCCAAAATTTTTTAAAAAAATCTTTGTGAAATCTCGTTGTATTTTACCATTTTGGTTCCTAGTTTTTTCTCTGAAATTTCTCTGCAAGCAGAGAAAATGTTATCTTGCCATCTGTCCCTGTATTTTTTCTATAATGCCCTCTAAAAACACATCTGGAATATTTTTTTTTTGGTACAGGCACTGTAGTACTCTCTCACAATAATTCCACTAAGCCTTTTGTTAACCATATGATTTCTGCAATTTATCTATCTATCTATCTACCTATCTATCTATCTATCTATTTTTAAAAAATAATATTTCATTAATTTTTTACAGAGCGGAAGGGAGAGGGATAGAAAGTCAGAAACATCGATGAGAGAGAGACATTGATCAGCTGCCTCTTGCACGCCCCCCACCGGGGATGTGCCTGCAGCCAAGGTATATGCCCGTGCCAGAATCAAACCCGGGACCCTTCAGTCTGCAGTCCGATGCTCTATCCACTGAGCCAAACTGGTCTCAGCTCTGCAATGTATTTAAATCAAGCATGTCACATTCAAGCTTGTGATGCAAACATAGATTTGTTTCTTTGAACTGCACATTTTTTTATTCTATTCTAGTCTCAAACACCATTATCCTACATTCCAATGATAATACTTATAAAATTATACTCACCTCATTTTATTTTTTTAAAATATATTTTATTGACTTTTTACAGAGCAGAAGGGAGAGCGATAGCAAGTCAGAAACATCAATCAACTGCCTTTTGCACGCCCCCTACTGGGGATGTGCCCACAGCCAAGGTACATGCCCTTGACCAGGATCGAACCCGGGACCCTTCAGTCCACAGTCCGACGCTCTATCCACTGAGCCAAACCGATCTTGGCTATCCTCACCTCATTTTAAAATTCATACTTGCTTTTATCACTCACAAATAATATTCCTGTCTCCACTTTTATGTTTTATGTATTACCCCTAAAAATCATTGTGCTGCTTCTTCATCCATGTATTCATTAAATATTTTTGACCTGAGTATATCTAAATTTTTTCTCTAAATATGTTTTTAATCTTCACAATACATAATCCAGGCTTAACCAGGAGCTCACTTTTTTTGATGTCAGAATCTATAGAATCCAATCTTATTTATGATATTATCTGATGTGCCATTTATGTTTTTTTTCTCTTTCTCAAAACATTAACCAGAGAAGAGATGAACATTTCACAAGGGTTTCAAAGTCTTTTATACATCAACAGGACTTCAAAGCTTGGCTCAGCATTTGTTCCTAAACAAAGTAACATAATACTGGTTGTGTTCAATAAGTGTGATGAGCCCAAAGCTCTTCAGCCTTGTGTTTCTGATGTCTATGTTCCACATTACTGGCACATCTATCTTCCCAAAACAGAAGTCAGGTTATGCCGTTGCTTCTAAAGATATGCATGTAACTCAAAGTACTTCATGCATCTATTTCATTTTGCTCTCATTTTGTGCTTTAAGTTTTTCTTTACCAGTTTATCTACAACATTACGTATTTTTGCAACCATTATCTGTGCCTTACCCTAATTTCTGTCACTCATACTTAGAGCACACTAGTTACTTTTAAAGTTCTGTAGTCCTTAAATATTTAATCAGTCTTTCAAGATTTCAAGTATTGTTTTTTATTGTTTTGGGGATGTTTTCCTAAGTGCATTTCCAAAATACAACATAAGAAAGGAAATCAATGCTGTCCAATTATGTCTTAGTCATAGTCATAGTTAAATGATTCTATTTATATTAATTGTGTCACTAACAATAATTTTTCCATAGCACCTCTCTTTCTGTGACTGGGACAGAATATGAATAAAAAAATGAATAAATGAAATTTCTTTCCTTAGAAAAATTATGATACAAAATAATTAAAATGTGACTACAAAGATTTTATGGTTCATGTATATAAGTAGAGTATGACATAAACTTACAAGTAACAGGAGAAATAGGAAGTTTTACGATGTTAAAGTGTACTTAAGGAAGACCAGGAAATGTTTCATAAAGTAGTGTGTAAGTGGTATCATGATTAGGAACTGCCCAGGTGGTCCAACAGCAGCAGATATTCCATGCAGACCAAATAGCACATTCAATGGAATTAAAAAAGGAGACATTCGGGACTACTGATGTCTGAATTACTAGAACTAGACAGAAGGTTTGTAATAAGGGGAAATGGGGTTCTACAGATGATAAGGTGCCTAGCCATAAAAAAAACTAAAGATATTTAATATTACTTCAGGTGATGAATACCTATGAATATTTTCTAAGTGTGAACTGACATTATTAACTTTCTATTTTAGAAGATAACTCAAGGGGAGGTAAACATGATGGAATGAAGAGGCTGAATGTAGATTGCTCAACTATGTATTCATTAAATAATTTTTACTTTTACCAGAAAACAGTTCATTTGCTCAGAAGTTAAAATTCCAGTCTTTGACAAGGACGAAGAAACAATGCCTTTAGAGATTAAAGAGACAAATAAGAGGCACACAGAGATTTGGAATGACCATGAAATCTGTGGGTTCTGGGAAAAGGTTGGTGCCTGTGTCCTGTGTGCTGGCACAGATACAGGGTCCATAATTCTGTACCTTCCTAGGATTACCAAATAAAGAATAACAACAAGAGAGATGAAGATAAAAATAACATAAATGTGTGGCCATTTTTCCTGGTATTTTCCCCTACAATTAACCTTATTCTCCCAGTCTCAGATGGATCCAGATAGCTACAAACTTTTTGAGCACACAGCCAATCAAATAAGCTTAATATTCAGAATGGAGAAGTTGGTATTGTGAAGACAAACTAATCCAAGGGGGAAAAATATATTAATCTTTGAAAATTTGAAAATTTTTTCACTTTGTTTTAAAATTATTATTATTTTAAGGCTTTATTGTTGAAAGTATGACATATGTCCTCTTTTTTTCCCTGCTTGGCCTCTTCCTGGTCACCCCAACCCCCACCCCAGGACTTCACCACCCTATTGTCAGTGTTCATGAGTTATGCGTATACGCATACTAGAAGCCCAGTGCACAAAGTTTGTGCATTCGATCGCTGGGGTCCCTCATCCTGACCTGCACCCTCTTGCAGTCTGGGAGCCCTTGGTGGATATCTGACTGACAACCTTAGTAGTGCTGCAGAAGTGGGAGAGGCTCCCACCACTGCTGTTGCACTCACCAGCCATAAGCCTGGCTTCTGGCTGAGTGGTGATCCCCTGTGGGAGCACACTGACCTACCAGGGTATAGCTCCTGATTTGAGCATCTGCTCCCTGGTGGTGAGTGCCTGTCATAGCAACTGGTTTTTCTGCTTTGGGGGCAAAACTGGATCTCTGACACTCCCCGAGGTGTTCCAGATTGCGAGAGGGTGCAGGCCAGGCTGAGGAACCCCACTGGTACACAATCAAGGCTGGGGAGGGACATGGGAGGTTGGCCTTCTGGGGAGGGATTGTGGGAGGGCTCTATGGCATGTCTGGCTCATCTTGCTCAGTCTCGATTGGCCAGACCCCAGCAGCAAGCTAACCTACCAGTCAGAACCTCTACCCCCTGGTGGTCAGTGCACATCATAGCGAGAAGTTGAGTGGCCTTAACATATCATTAGCATATAACACTTTGATTGGTTGAATGGCCATCTGGATGACCAGACACTTAGCATATTAGGCTTGTATTATATAGGATAAGATGATTGGTTGATATCTTCTGACCCACCTACCCTCCCCTGCCTTCCCTCTGAAGTTCCATAGTCTGTTAATGCTTCTATGCCCCTGGGTCTATCTTTGTTCATAAGTTTATTTTGTTCATTAGATTCCACATGTGAGTGAAAAGTAGAAGATATGTGGGCCCCTTTATATCCAGTGGTTTTCAATCAGGAGTTGCAATCCCATCACTCTGAAGAAATTAGATAAATGCAATCTCAACTTTGAGTTGTCATTTGCAGGATAATGCTATTGGCATTTGGTTTGTTAAATAAGAAATGCAGTGTAAACTGACAAAATTAAAACTTGTCAAGGATCAGCTAAATATACCTGAACTGAGAAACACAACTGGAATCCAATACTCTTAAGGGCCCTTTAGACCTCTTTAAAGGCTAAACATTTTTTTTTATTTTCTTTACAAAATATTATGTTTGCAGCATCAAAATGTTTTCTCTGTTTTGTGGCATTTCACTTCTCTTCTTTGAAGTAAATGTGCTATTGGAAATATTAAAGACTATTTAAAAGTGGCTCTATTGTTTATCTAAAATTATGGTCAATCACATAAAATGATTCAGAAATTATGATTCTGAGACATGGAAGTTAATGTGAGCTGAATAGAGCATGAAATGTAATCTAAAAGAATGAAAAGGACAAACTCCCAAATGACTGTGATTAGGAAGGACTTTGTACAGTCATTTTTGGCAAGAATCAAAGCACTTGAAATTATTTGTGATCAATTCTGTTTCCAAATGCCTGACATAAAATTGTTTTGTATATGCATTATTAAACCTGTATTAAACATAAATAAGTTGTTTTGAAAATAACTATAATTTTAAAAATCCTCTTAAGAATTGATCTCTAATGAGTAGAGCCCATATAGTCAAATAACCTAAATTAAATTTTATTTCATTTTACTTCCGTTAAGCTTTCAGTGCATTTGAGCACTTGCTTCTTTTTTTAATCTTTATTGTTGAAAATATTACAAATATCCCTTTATTTCCCCCATTGCTTCTTTTTAATGTTTGTCTTTAAACTAATCTCTAATTTAGATGTTTTCTGAGACTAAAGAAGAGCCCTATGTTCTTCACACAAACTTTAAAAAAAATGGAAAAAAAAAATGAAACTGGACCACCAACTTACACCATTCACAAAAATAAATTTTAAATAGATAAAGGACTTAAATTTAAGACGGGAAACCATAAAAATCTTAGAAGAACCCATAGGCAGCAAAATATCAGACATATATCATAGGAATATTTTTATTTATTTATTTATTTATTTATTTATTAAATATATTTTATTGATTTTTTACAGAGCAGAAGGGAGAGGGCTAGATAGTCAGGAACATCAATGAGAGAGAAACATCGATCAGCTGCCTCTTGCACATCCCCTACTGGGGATGTGCCCGCAGCCAAGGTACATGCCCTTGACCGGAATCAAACCCGGGACTCTTCAGTCTGCAGTCCGACAGCTCTATCCACTGAGCCAAACCGGTCTACAGCTCCTAGGACAATGGAAACTAAGGGAAAAATAAATAAATGGAACTACATCAAAAAAAAAAAAGCTTCTGCAGCAAAAGAAATCATCAACAAAACAATAAGAAAGCTCACTGCATGGGAGAACATATTTGCCAATGTTATCTCAGATAACAGTTTAATCTCCAAAATTTATAGGGAACTCATATAACTTAACAAAAGTAAGATAAGTAATCCAATAAAAAAATGGGTAAAAGACCTAAATTGGCACTTTTGAAAAGAGAACATACAGAAGGCCAAGAAACATATGAAAACATGCTCAAAGTCACTAATCATCTGAGAGATGCAAATCTGAACAACAATGAGGTACCATCTCACATCTGTCAGAATGGCTGTCATCAACAAATCAACAAACAAGTGCTGGTGAGGATGCTGAGAAAAAGGAACCCTCATTCACTGCTGGTGGAAATGCAGACTGGTACAGCCACTGTGGAAAACAGTATGGAGTTTCCTCAAAAAAATTAAAATGCAACTTCTATTCGACCCAGTAATCCCATTTCTCGAAATTATTTCTAGAAATCAGAAACACCAATCAGAGAAGACATATGCACCCCTATGTATACAGCAGCACAATTTATTATAGCTAAGATTTGGAAACAGCCTACGTGCCCATTAGCAGATGAGTGGCTTAAAAAACTATAGTACATCTATATAATGGAATTCTACACTGCTGTATAAAAGAAGTGACTCTTACCATTTGCAACAGTGTGGAGAACTGGAGAGCATTATGCTAAGTGAAATTAAGTCAATCAGAGAAAGATACATATCACATGATCTCACTCATATGTGGAATATAATGAACAACATAAAACGATGAACTGAATGAAATAAATCCAGAGACATAGCAGCATCAAACAAACCATCCCACCTAAGGGGAAAAGGATAGGGGGCAGGAGTGTGTATGTGGAGAGAGGACAAACAAAGGACTTGTATGCATGTATATAAGCATAACCCATGAACACAGTCAGTAGGCAGGGTGAGGGCATGTGTGGGGGATGGAGGTGGGGAACAAGCGGAGAGAGGTGAATGGGGGAAAAAGGATTTATATGTAATACTTTTAACAATAAAAAAAATTAAAAATAGATTTTCTATTTTTGTGTTTCAGAATTCTATTAATATTGCCTTCATAACTAGAATTAAAGATAATTTTAGGTGATCTAAAATTAAAATGCCTACTAAACTTTAGGATTTGGGGAGAGAATTAATACATACCATATTTGGGAAGTCTGGAATTATTTTTTAATTTGAAAGATAATAGACAAGTGTGAAATATCTTTAGCATATTACTTCAAGAGAATAACACAGTCAAGAAAACACCTTTAAGTTTAATAAGAAAGTTTCACCTGTCAATAAATGAAAGCAATTATCAAAGGCATTAACTATAAAAGCAGAAAAATAATTAAAAGGCATAGAGATGAAAAATGTGGAAATAACTAAGAAAAAATACAAAGTTTAAAAATATCTTAAGTTAGAAATAAGTTATGTAAATACATAAAAATTTAGTTTTCTGGAAGAAAATAATAAATTTTCTATAATTTTGCAAATATATTTTCATTTTACTATGTAACTTTAAACTGCTATACTAAAAAATGAAAAAATAACTAAAAATTAAAAATTACTATTACAACTATATCACATAAATTATATATATTACTAGAGGCCTGGTGCATGAAATTCATGCACTGTGGCAGGGTCCTTAAGCCTGGCCTGCGCCCTCTCGCAGTCCAGGGCCCCTTGAGGGGATGTCTGCCTGCTGGCTTCTTTCTGTGGGAGTGCACTGACCACCCGGGGAAGCTCCTTATTGAGTGTCTGCCCCCTGGTGGTCAGTGCACATCATAGTGACCAGTCATTCTGCTGTTCAGTCAATTTGGATAGTAGGGTTTTATTATATAGGACTAGAGGCCTGGTGCACAAAATTCGTGCACTGGGGTGGGTAGTCCCTCACCCCAACCTGACCCCTCTCACATACTTGGAGCCCTCAGGGGATGTCCTACTGATGGCTCACCCCCAGACTGCCCAAGGCCGAAAGTCTCTGGCTGCCAACCTTGGGCAGGGGACCTCGGCCAGGGAACCCCAGCAAAACAATTCTGCAATCTGGCTGAGCACTGACTGGTTCTGCCCCCAGCCTGGCTGGCCTGACCGATACCAGAAAAATGGGCTCTTGGCGAGGCCTTTTTCCACGGCCTTGGGCACCCAGCAAAGATATCTCCCTGTGGTCCCATTGCTGGTTGGCTCCACCTCAGCCCCGGCCTGCCCTGGGCAGCAGCCATCTCGGTTGAGTGTCAATTTACATGTTACTCCTGATTGGCTTTGTGGGCATGGCCTGTGGGCGTGACCTGTGGGCAAGGCTTTTGGGTGTGGCAAAGTATGGTCAATTTGCATATCACTCTTTTATTAGATAGGATAATATAAAATATATATGACATATCATTGTATTTACCCAGTAGTAATTAAATAATTGGTAAATCCAAAATAATAAAGATTTGATAAAATTTACAAAGAAAAAAAATAATATAAAAAAATAAAACTCTTGTGCATTTTCTACTGCTTAGTAACTTCTTGATTTACTGTTAGGATATAAAGTTACAATTCACCTGATTCTGATAAATTAATTGGGTAAGATACATTTTGTTAGCCTCAAAAACAATTCTGTGAACAAAGCAAGCCCCACACTTATATGGCCACATCTTTTTTAGAAGTATATGAATTAAAGAAGTGCGGATAGTATCAATATTATTCATCAATATAATTTTCCTAAATGCAATATTATCAAGTGTCTCCAGTAAGTAATATCAGATATCTATATTTTATGCACATTCTTAGGACTAAATTCTTCTGTTGATCTATGTAATCCTTGGTGAATGCAAGCAGCAATGTGACTTTTCTACCCCAATGTTTACATTTTTTCAGTGTATTAAGCATCATAATTGAGGACTGTGTCAGACTCATTTTTACCTCTGTATCTATTCTGTATTGTTTTTTATTAAAAAATAAAAGAAAAAGATTATTCATGTAAATTTCTATGACAAGAAAATTAAAAAAAATAAAACAGCATAATTTTTATAAAAATAAACCCTGTTTAAGCAATGCAATCTGTAATAGAGCACAAAGCCTGAAAGCCTCAGGAGCAGTAACAGATTTAATCTAACAAGATGTGTTTATTTTGACTTTTAAAATTTAAACACCTCTGAGAAATATACTCCTCAGAAATACCATTGAAGCAGTAACTGATGGCCAAGCTCCACTGATGTGTTGAAACAACTCACCCATTCGAATGTTCTTAAACTTGCTTCTGCCACCATTCTCAGTTGAAATGTTTTGACTAGGTTTGTTTTTACTTATGTAAGAGATTTAGGATATTCTTATATAGTCAATTTTTACATCTTCATAATTGGAGATGTACCTTTCCTACCATATAATTTTAAAGGTATCTCCTTATTCCATAATCATAGAAAATTATTTTATATTTACTGTATAAGTCCACAGCCCTGGCACTGTCTTCTGGCTTCCAAAATCTGTTTTATATTTCTAGTATGATCACTGTAATCCAAAGTTCCTCATTACTTACCACCTTTGATATAGTTTGTTCATAACAGAATAATTAAAACCCTTTTGGGGATATCATTGATTATACACTGAGAACACTAGAGTTTATGTTAAAGAATTTTGTGTGGTTTGAGAAGGTCCTTAGGTTTAACAGGTGCATGCACATCCTTTAATTATATTAAATGTCTTTAGCTATTGCTCTGCCACAGAGCTTGAAAGGAGTTTTTTAATTTAGATAAGAGAATCCTCTGAGATTAGGGCTATTCAAAGACCATCTGCTGCTGTTTATTACCTGCCCCACAAGGGATAAGTACAGGAAAAGTTACCCAGTATTTGACATATAATTAAACAGGTTACAAAACAGTTTAGGTGATGTAAAATTTGAGTGGTGAGTTGAATTAGTTGCTGATTACTAGTGATGGTCAAGGAGAACACATATCAGTTGGCAATTAAACAGTAAAATGAAATACTGATAGTTTTCCACAAATAATTTGATAAGTGCTGATTATGATTATAGTGGCTTGATTTAGGGATGCGACACACAATTTAATGTCTAAATGTTTTAATTCTGTTTCCAAATAGAAATTAATAAAAAGAATAAAAAGAGTGGTGTGAGAAGAAGTTGAAAGGAGAATGTAATCCAAATCTCAATATGATGTGTGAAATTTAGATAAAAATGATTTGCCTTAAGGGGCATATTTGAAGAGTTGTTAATATTTTAATGTTATCAAATAGTATAACAAATATTAAGTATTTATTGAATCTTTATAGTATATCCAAAATAGATTGAAGTCACATTTGTTTTATGTTGCTCCTATATGGAACATGTAGATGGGGCACACATACCATGTTTTTTAAATTATGGATGATCTGAAGCTAAGCATGTAACTTATTTTCTACAGTTGTGATCTCAGTGGATCATTGTGCTATATTTTTTTCATAACATTCAACTTAAATCGTTTAAGGATCCAGGTTTTGAGTTCTTGAAAGAGATATACTCATTGCAGAGAGATGAGAACAATATCTTTGTGTTTGGTACTTTAATAATAAATAACTTTTACATGTTATTTTATGAAATCCTCACAAAATCTAGTAATACAGGAAAGTATTTATTTTCATTTTATAGAGGGAGAAATCAACACTAAGTATATGAGACTGGGGCTGAAAAGGAAATTAGCCAAGAATCAACATATGCATAACTCTCCATCAACAATAGCAGAATAGATATTTTTAAGCCCTTATGGAAATAGAGAATATGTTAGACTAAAACACAGGCCATAAGAAATTAAAAGTGGAGGGACCTGAACAGTATTATGCTAGGAGAAATAAGCTTGTAAAAAACAAGTGTCAAATGATCTCACTTATATGTGGAATCTAATGAACAAAATAAACTAATAAAAAATATCCAAAAACATTGAATCATGCAACAGATTGACATATTTCAGAGGGAAGCGGGTGGGTGGGAGGAGATTAGCCAATGAACTTGTATGCATATATGTATAAATCATGGACAGTTATATTTATATACATATGTGTGGGGAAGGCCTGTGAAGAGAACAGTAGGGGAATGGAGAGGGCCAATGTGGGGTGCAGTGTGGACAGATTTTCAACAATAAAGACAAATTATAAAAAAAGTAAAACAATAAAAATTTAAAAACTAAATTAAAATAACTGAAATGACACATAATTGAATACTTTAAATCTGAATATAATTGAATAAGACAAAATAATTAATAACAAAGACCACAAAGAATCTTTAAATGCCTGAAAATTAAAAAAAATACAGGTCAGAGTGCATGTCTCCTATAATTTACAATGAATTATAAAATATAGGAACTGAACATACCAAAATACATGAAATCCAACTAAATCAGTGCAGAGGGGGAAATACATCACACTAAACATTTACTTTTGAAAAGAGAAAAATATAATTTCAATAATCTAAGTTCCTACCTCAAGAAATTAAAAAAGAAAATAAACTCAAAACAAACAGAAAAAAGGATAAAACAAATATAAGAGCATAAACTAATTCCATTATATATCATTTCATTTACACAACATTCTTAAAATATTTAAAAGCAATTTAGGAAAAAAAACATTCAAACAAAATGCTGGTCAATTTAAAAACTATCAATGAAATTGGTGAAGCCAGAATGACAAAATTAAAACAGAGAAAAGAAGATACAGACCATCATTATTAGATATAAAACCAGATTTTACCACAGATTTTGAAGCCATCCTATATAATAAAGAGGTAATATGCAAATGACCATCACTCCAACACACAAGATGCCCCCCTAATGTGGTCAAAGATGGCCATCCCCATGTGGACACAAGGTGGCCACCACAAGATGGCTGGCAAGGGAGGGCAGTTAGGGGCGACCAGGCCTGCAGGGAAGGACAGTTAGGGGCAACCAGGCCTGCAGGGGAGGGCACTTAGAGGTGACCAGGCTGTAAAAGGAGGGCAGTAAGGGGTGACCAGGCTGGCAAGGAAGGGAAGTTAGAAGTGACTGAGCCAGCAGGGGAGGGCCATAGGGGGCAACCAGGCCTGCAGGGGAGGGCAGTTAGGGGTAATTGGGCCAGCAGGGGAACAGTTAGGCATTGATCAGGCTGGCAGGGAGTGGTTAGGGAGTGATCAGGCTGGCAGGCAGGCGAGGGCTTGGGAGCTAGCAGTCCTGGATTGTGAAAGCAATTTTCAGACATTTCTCGAGGTGTCCTAGATTGGAAAGGGTACAGGCTTGGCTGAGGAACACACCCCTGTGCTTGAATTTTGTGCACCAGGCTCTAGTTGAAAAATAATAAGATAATACTACAACTTTATCCTAATAAACATGAAAACTTAAAAGAAATAGACTGATTTCCCTAAAACTGCCCAAACTCAACCATGACAAAAGTCAACCTGAAAAGTTTTACAATCATTAAATATGTTTAATTTGTAATTAAAAATTTCTGAAAAACAAATATCAAAGCACATATGATTTCACTGAGCAATTCTGGCTAACATCTAAAGTAGAATTAAAATCAATTTCATACAAAATCCTAATATATATATATATATATATATATATATATATATATGGAAAGGAATACTTCTCAACACAGCAACTGTACAAAAATTGATTAGTATTACACTGACACCCAAACCAGACAAAAGTAGTAACAAAAAAGAAAACAATGTTATAAATTAATACATGAAATCCATCAACAAAGTATAGCTAATAAAATACAGCAAAGAATAAAAATAATTACATAACACTACAATTTATTCTGGGTATGCTAGAAGGGATCAACACATGGAAAATACATATTTCTTATGATTTGATGCAGAAAGAACATTTGACAAAATCCAACACACATTTAAAATAGAAAATCTCAAAAAATTAAAAAGAGAGGTTTACATACTTAATTTGATAAAAGTCATCTACAAAAAAGCTTGCAGGTGACATCCTTTTTAACGGTCCCACTAAAATGGGTAATAAGAAAGGATGTCTGGTATCATCTCTTTTATGTCACATAATACTGTGAGTTTTAACCAAAGCAATGAAGTAGGAAAATGAAATAAAATTCATATAGATTATAAAATAAAGAAATTTTATTTCAGATGACATGATTATATATGTAAAAATATATAAGGTACCTATCAAATAACTCTTAGAAATAGTAAGTGAATTCAGCAAATTGATAAGGTACAAGTTCATTGTTAGACTGAGTGAAAGGCTGATCTCAAAAGGTTACATTTTGTAGGATTCCATTTATATAACGTGTTAGTAGAATTATTAGGCAATCTATTTTTTTATAACTGCTCTGAAGAGATGGATGAAATTTTAGGCAAGCTTCATCGTTTACCTGGTCACTCTTATCCAGTTCAACGTTGGATATCTTTCAATATCTCAAAACATCTACAGTTCTAGTACGAATACATGCAGTCAAGTGTAATAATAAGAATTCTGAATTATGTTCTCCTGATACTGCTCTCCTGATTTTGTTTCTTCCTTTTTCTTTAACAAATATATTGGGATGATACCAGTTAACAAAATTATGTATGTTTCAGGTAGACAATTCTATTCATCTACTATACACAGTTTTGTGTGTTCATCACCACAAGTCAAATCTCTATCTTCTATAACATTTTTGAAATGACTAAATTAGAGACATGAAAAGGAGTTAGAATTGCCTGGGTGGGGTGATGAGGGCAGCAGTGGCTATAATGGATAGCAAGAAGAATGCTTGTAATCGAACTGTTCTTCATCTTGACTATGGTGGTGGTCATATAAATCTGCAAATGAGATAAAATTATTTAGAACTAAATACATCTCACGCCCACAAAAAAATAAGTGTATGTAAAATTGGTATAATATTGCCTAGCTGGTGTTGCTCAATCACTGAGTCTCAATCCATGAAACGGAAAGTCACTGTTCCATTCCTAGTCAGAACACATGCCTGTGTTGCAGACTCAAACCCCATTAAGGGGTATGGAGGAAGCAGTTGATCAAAAATTATTTTGCACTGATTTTTTATCTCATTCTCCCTCTTTAAAAGCAATAAAATCATATATTAAAAAAACCTAAATGTCCATCTGCACTAATAAAAGAGAAATATGCAAATTTATTATTCCTCTGCTATGCCACTAGTCAATCAGGAGTGAGTATGCAAATTAACCCAACAAAGATGGTGGCAACCACAAAGCTGGAGTGAGCAGGAGATTTGGTTTGCCCCCAGCAATGAAAAAAGACAAGTGTCCTGTCTGGCTTGGTCTCTGCTCAAGGAGGAGCTGGAGGAAAAATAAATAAAATAAGAGGGCCTGGGAGCCTGGGTCACCTGGGGCCATGGTTAGCCTGAAAATGACCCCCAGCCCCTTACCCAGGCTAGCCAGGCACCCCATGAAGTAAGAGATCCCCACTCTAAAGGGAATGTAGCCAGCCTGAAAATGGCCCTCAGCACCTCACCCAGGCTGGCCACATCCTCATGGAGTAAGAGTCCCTGCTGGGGTATGTAGCTAGCCTGCAAACAGCCATCAGCCCCTCATTCAGGCTGGCCAGGCACCCCAGCAGGACCTCCCATGCTGAAGGGGGTATGGACAGCTTGAAAAAAGCACTCCGTCACTCACCCAGGCTTACCAAACCCCTCCAATGGGGACTCTCACCCCATCGGGGTGTGGCCAGCCTGAAAACTACCACAGGCCCCTCACCCAGGCTTCCCCACACTTAAAGGAAACCCCCACCCTGATTCGGGACATCCTTCAGGTCAAACCAGCCCTCCGCCACCCATGCACCAGGCCTCTATCTATACTAATAAAAGGATAATATGCTAATTAGACTTCGAGACCTTTCAGGAGACCTTCTGGCCGTTCTCTGGACAAAGCCATGGTGGTGGGGCTCAGGTAGAGGTGGTTCGAGGCCAAGAGGAGAGGGCAGTTGTGGGTGATCAGACCAGGATGGGATGGCAATGGTGGATGATCAGACCTATGGTGGGGGCTACTGGGGGTAATCAGGACAGCCAGGGGGCCAGTTTGGAGTGAGCAGGCCAACAGGGACAGTTGGGGGTGAGCAGGTCACTGGGGAGAGAGCATGGGGGCAAGCAGGCCAGCAGGGAGGGGGAGTTTGGGGCAAGCAAGCTGACAGGTAGAGTGGTTAGGGGCAAACAGGCAGGCAGTCAGGCAGGTAAGCGATTAGAAACCCAGTAATCCCAGATTGTGAGAGGGATGTCCGACTGCCAGTTTAGGCCCATTCCCTGCAAACTGGCAGTAGGACATCCTTCAAGGGGTCCCAGATTAGAGAGGATGCTGAGTGGGCTGACAGACAACCCTCCCATACACTAATTTTAAAATATAAAAAAAAAAATTACAAAATGGGTATCATCTTTATAATGATGATGCACTGTACCAATGCTAATACCTTCTAAGATGTTGCAATTGTAGGATATCCTATATAATAAAAGAGAAACATGCAAATTTGACTGTACCTTTGCTATGATACCAGGCAATCAGGAGCAGGGGGTGGGGCCGAGGCTGAGGAGCGTGTGGGGCCGAGGCGGGAGGCAGGACAGAGGGACACACCACACGAGGCGGGGCTGAGGCACACATGGGGCAGGGGGCCATGGCTGAGGCACACACAGCAGCATCACCAGGGTGCAGGTGTCAGCAGTGGCAACATCACCAGGGTGTAGGCTGTGGCGACAGCGATAGTGGCAGCAGCATCTCTGCAGCACCAGGTACCCTGGCATCGGGACTGGGGACCTGAGGCCAGGCCAGGGGACCTAAGGCTGTGCCCTTTGCTCCTGCACTGGGTAAGGGGACCTGAGGCTGCACCCCCCGCCTGGAGGGGCTTGATGGGACACCTGAGGCTACATCCCCCACCTAAGCACTGGAGGACCTGAGGCCAAGCTGGAGGTCCTAAGGCTGTACCCTCTGCCCTGGTGTCAGGGCCAAGGGACATGAGGCTGGGCCAGGGGACCTGAGGCTGCACCCCCTGACCTGGTGCCTGGCTAGGAGACCTAAGGCTGTGCTGGGGGACCTGAGCCATGTTCCCTGCCAATAGGACTTGATGAGGGACCTGAGGCTGCACTCCTCACCCAGTGCTGGGTCGGGGCTCCTGAGGCTCTGCCCCCTGCCCTGTGGGGCTTCATGGGGTGGGGCTAGCCAAGTCTGGGTCTTGTGTGATTTCAAAGTGAACACAGGTGGGTGGAAACTTGACTCTGGGTCCCACGGAATGCCCCAGACTCTGACAGGAATGGAGATTTTCATATACATTTTATTATTTTTTTTTTCATCTCTGACATTTCTATTATAGAGAAAGAGAAAACAACAATATTAAAACATTTCCTCTAATTAGTTCCCTTTTAATGTGCATAAATTTTATGCACTGGGCCTCTAGTATACTAATAAAAGAGTAATATGCTAATTAGACCAGATAGACCAGACATCTTCCCGACATCCTTCCGGAAAAAGCCATGGTGGCAAGGGGCAGAGGCAGAGGCAGTTAAAGGTGACAAGGCTGGCACGGGGTGATCAGTTAGGGATAATCAGGCTGGCAGGGGGAGAGTGGTTAGGGGCAATCAGGCCAGCAGGCAGAGATTTTAGGAGCAATCAGGAAGGCAAGCAGAGTAGTTAGGGGTGATCAGGCAGGCACACACGTGAGTAGTTAGGAGCCAGCGGTCCAGAATTGGAGAAGGTGAGGCCAGGATAAGGGATGCCCCCCATGCATGAATTTTGTTCACTGGGCCTCTACTGGTTATATATAACTAGAGGCCCAGTGCACAAATTCATGCATGGGTGGGGTCTGGCCAGCCCTCCTTGATCAGGGTTAATTGGGCCAGGCTGGCCAGGAGGAGGGGACACAAGAGGTTGGCCAGCCAGCCCTGCTCCCTAGTCTAACTCCTGGTAGAGGGGACAATTTGCATATTATCCTTTTATTATATAGGATTACTTTGTATCACATATCACCAGTGCATGTGAATCTAAAATTACAACAAAATTAAAAGTTAATATATATAGGAAATGGTTTTATTAACTTTTGTATAGTTGGTAAAAGATAGAAGTAAAAATAAAAGCTGTATTTTGTTATTTCTATTTTGGGACTCTTTTTCCTTCACAATGGCAAAAGCTCAAAGTAAATGATGATCTAAAGTTAAAAACAATTCTTTTTATTCCTAGTTATATGCCTGAACTGATGTTATTTTTATGAATTTCTCTAAGTAATTAAAAATAAAAGCCATCAACAGCATGTGCAACCATAAAGGAGACAAATGTATAGAGGAGCTATAGGAGAAAAGTTGAGTTAGCAAGTATTCTATGCTATGTATAAATATCTTAGAACTAGAGGCCTGGTGCATGAAATTCATGCATGGGGGGGGTTGTCCTTCAGCCCAGCCTGCACCTTCTTCAATTGGACATCCCTCGCACAATCCAGGACTGCTGGCTCCCAACTGCTTTCCTGTCTGCCTTCCTGAATGCTCCTAACTGCTCTGCCTGCCAGCCTGATCATCCCCTAACCACTCCCATGACAGCCTAATTAAGGCCCAAATGCTGCCCTGCCAGCCTGATTGTCCCTAACTGCCCTCCCCTGTAGGCCTGGTCACCCCAACTGCCCTCCCCATAGGCCTGAGTCCTCCCTCAAAACTGCACTATCCTGCAGGCACAGTTGCCCCCAACTTCCCTCCTCTGCCAGCCTGGTGACCCCTAACTGCTCTCCCCTGCAGGCTTGATTGCCCTCAACTGCCCTCCCTAGCAGACCTGGTCCCTCTCAACTGCCCTCCCCTACTGGCCATCTTGTGGTGGCCATCTTGTGTCCACATTGGGGCATCCATCTTTAACCACATAGAGGCAACCATCTTGTGTGTTAGAGTGAGGCTCAATCTGCATATTACTCTTTTATTAGATAGGATGTGAACATATAAAATTGAATATCATATGCAGAGGTACTGTACTGACAAGCTACCTGTATTTTTTTTTCTTTTCAGGATGACATAAAAGTATAAATGTGTTTTGTTGTTGTTGTTAATCCTCACCTGAGAATATATTTTTCATTGATATTTATAGACAGTGAAGGGAGGGAGAAAGAGAGAGAGAGAAACATCAATGTGAGAGGCTGCCTCTTACATGTTCTCTGACTGGGGCTGGGATTGAACCAGGTACTTGCCCTCCATAAGGCATTGATCTGTGACCCTTTGGTTCCCAGGCTGATGCTCTAACCACTGAGTGACACAGACCAGGACAAAGTATAAATGTGTTTTTTTTAATTATTGATAATTATGCTTAATTTAAAAATGAGAAGAAAATTATCTGGTATCTGGGTATATTCATTTCTTATTGCTGCTGTAATAAATTATCACAGTGTATTCAACATTACAAAGTTATTATTTTACACTTCTAGTCATTGGAAATGGGTTTTACTGAATAAAATAAAGGCTTTGATAAGGCCTGTGTTCCTTCTAGAGGCTGCAGGGAAGAATCTGTCCCTTGCCTTTTCTAGTTTGTAATGGTTGTCTGTGTCCCTGGGATCATGGTCTCCTCCAGGAATGCCATTACTCCAACCTCTGCTCTTGTCATCATGTCTCATTTCATGACTCTGATACTCCTTTCTGCCTTTCTTTTATAAGGACCATTCTGGAAATCCCATAGAAATAATCCCGTTTTAAGATCCTTAATAATATAATGTATTCACAACTGCAAATGCCCTTGTCATTTAAAATAACATAGTCACAGGTTTTAGGGGACATCTTTTGGAAGCCATTATTGTGTGTACCACATGGTTTCAATAAAATCTCACATTTCAATGTAAAATGAAAGGCCAGCCTGGCCTGGTGGCTCAATTAGTTAGGTCATCATCCTGATAGACCAAGTTTTTGGGTTTGATACCTATTAGGGCACATTCAAAAACTAACCAACGAATGCATACAAGTGGAATAACACTTTCTCTCTCTCAAATTAACAAAAATAATAAAAGCATAATATGCAAATTTTCCCCTGGACGGGTAGTTTGACCAGGGTGAGGACAGCCGGGGGAAGGGAGGGAGTACCCAGCTGTCCACCACTAGCCACTAGGGACCTAGGGACCCTACCAGTGCATGAATTTTAGGCACTGGGCCTCTAGTGTGTGTGTATGCAATGGGCTTCTAGTGTGGTCGCTTAAGCGACTATTAGAACCAGATGACCAGATGACCTGCCAATAGCTATGATGTGTACTGACCACCAGAGGGCAGATGCTCAATGCATGAGCTTCCCCCTGGTGGTCAATGGACTCTTACAGCCAATGTCTCATAGCCAACCAACCTCCCACAGTCCCTCTCCCAAGCTGGCTAGCCCCAATCAGGTAAAATGCCCCTGATCAGCCCTAATTGCTGGTCAGCTTGAGGGACCCCACCCATGCTCAAATTCCTGCACCAGATCTCTAGTTAGAAAATAAAAATCCAGGTCACTGAGTTAACTCAATAAAATATTTTATGACTTAAAAGGCAATCTTCATAATATTGAACAGGTTTTGTTCCACTCCATACAGGGTCTCCACTATTGAGCATATGAATCTGAAATGACAGGCAATTCTTTCTCTAAGTAAAATAATAAAATGAAATAGAATTATGATAAGATTATTTATTTGAAAGTGGATATATTGATAAGAATTCTCATATGCTGGATAATCAGCAGGAATTTTTTTCATAATGTGAAGCATTTTATATTTATTTTTTCAGAAAATAAATGCAAGACTGTATTTTCTATCATAAATAAACATATGTAGACTAATATCCTTGCATAATACTTCATACAGAATAATTTCTCATTTAAATGCAATACTACTGCATAACATGTTTAATAATTGAATAATAAAATATTTCCAACCTGAATGATGAATGTGGTATCTACAGTCATTAAAATTCAAACTTTTATTAATGATTCATAATTCTAATGATAATTACTGAATTTACCCACTCCCTACTGCAAATAAAAGGAAACTGTGGATCTTCAATGACAAATTATCCTACCATATTCCTATACATCTAAAAACAACTGGTTGTTAACTCTCCTGTGATTATGTAGCTAATAATTAATGATTTATGAAATATGCTTTTTTCTCTTTTATTTCATTAATAATTAATAATGTGGACTGAAATAGCAAAAAGATAAAAAAATAATAAAAGAGTCTCTGATGTGCCAACTGTTCTGGTTTAAGACATTTGCATAACTAAAGGCTTGTTTTAGATGTAAAATGTATCTACTGATAAGGCTTCAGGACTGCAAGCCATTTGCTATTTCATTCTATCTCTTTAACCACTTTACTTAAAAAACTACAACATATTTGTTTAGTGAGGCTCACACTGTTATCAGCTTCTGTTTATAATTCTAATTGAATTCCGAGAATCTCCTGAAGGAAACTGGGTTTTGAACAGCATATACAAAAAATAAAACATTTTGATACCCTGTTCATGTATTAAATATTTTTAATAGAATAGTAGTGGTAAATGATTTGGTACTATTTAGAGTTTGGAGCCACACAGAGGCAAATTCATTTATAATTTTGTATAAAATGATGAGTAATTGCATAGGAAAATATTGGATATAAACAAGAGACCTAAAATGATAAACGATCATTTAAGTCAAAATGACATTCAGAGAAACACTTGTGAAGCCCTACAGAGTAGGGTGCATCCTCGGGTCCCCTGGCCCAGCACCAGAATGGGGGGTGTGGTCTGAGGTCCCCCATCAAGTCCCACCAGGTAGGAGACATGGCCTGAGATCCCCTGTCAAGCCCCGCTGAGTAGGGGTCATGACCTGAGGGTTCCCTTCAAGCCCCACTAGGCAGAAGAGCACATCCTCGGGTCTCCTGGCCCAGCACTAGGAGGGAGGCGCATCCTCAGGTCCCCCATCAATCCTCACTGGAACCGGGGGCGCAGGCTCAGGTCACCTGTGAAGCCCAGCCAAGCAGGAGAGGTACAGCCTTAGGTCCCCTGGCCTGGTGCTGGGGCAGAGGGTATAGTCTGAGGTCCCCCAGCCTGGTGCCAGGGTGGGGGTGCAGCTTGAGGTCCCATCTCAAGCCCTGCCAGGTGGGGGCACAGCCTGAGATCCCCTATCAAGCCCTGCCAGGTGGAGAGAACAGTGTGAGGTCCCCTAACACAGCACCAGGATGGGAAGCATACCTTGATATCCCCTGTCAAGCTCCACTGGGTAAAGGACATGGCCTCAGGTCCCCTAGCCTGGTTCTGGGGTGGGGATTGAGGCCTTAGGTCCCCAGTCAAGCCCCTCTGGATTGGGGGAGGGTGTAGGCCTAAATGGTGATAATGGGAGATTTGGCTTTGGGTGGTGAACATACAATGTGATATACAGCTGCTATGTCAGAGAATTGTACACTTGAAACCTATATAATTACATTAACTAATGTTACTTCAAGAATCTACTTTAAAAATTATAACTATTCCTAAATATTTTTGTATCATCTCCAGGAGTAGATATTTAAAATCACAAATATTGAAGGGGAAAAAATAAAAAGATTATAGCATGTAAAAAAAGAAAAAAGTAATAAGAGGAAGAGGAAGAGAAAGAAGAAAGAAAAAAATGCATAGTAAGCTTCCTTCCTTTTCCTAAGAAATGGAGCAAATCATTGTTTGTATTCTTTCTGCAATTTCAGCTTCTGTCATTTTAATTATAACGTAAAGTTCTTTTCGTCTGGAGGGCAGAACACAAGGTAAATGTGATGGCCATCACTGTCCTTTGAAAGACAAATGACACGAAAGTCAATCTATCCTAAAATATTTCCATGATCTAATTTCCAAAGTAACATAAATCTTACAGTGTGTTCAACCATTACAAGTAATTTTGAAACCTCACAAAAATAATAGTGGCATGTTTTGCATTATCCATTGGAGATAAAGGCCTGTACAGCATGACAATTAATACTCTGTTGTTGTATTTTAGTGAGCTATATAGATAAGCTGCATGATATGGAAAATGAGAGTACTGCAAAGAAAGCTTAACGTGTTTATTCATAATAGTTATTTAGGGCTGATTGATATGAGTTCATAATCTTTTCTATAATATTCCTTGAAATAGAGTAAAACTTGAATATTTCTTATATTTTTAGATGAGAATGGGAATTGGAACACATATCTCATTACTTCTAGTTCAAATATTTTGTTTTTTAGAAGTCTGGAGAGCATATAAGCTGTAGCTGGCATAAGACTTGAATTCCATATTTCCTGGTGCCAAGGAAGCCTTTAGCACCTCAGCCAGCAGACACCTGGGGAACTGTTGATGCAGAGTCCTTACACCCACCGTGCTGTGTGCAGCCTCACACTGACATGATGACCCAAAGTACAATTTTCTTATGATTGCTTTTTAAAAAACCACTACACAATTTGAATCCTTAAAAATCATAAATGATCACCCTGGAAGGTTTGGCTCATTGATTAGAGCATTCTTCCTGACTGAAGGGTCATGGATTCTATTCCCCATCAAGAGCACGTAATTGGGTTGCAAGTTCAATTCCCAACCCTGGTCAGAGAGCAAATGGGTAGCAACCAATCCATGTGTCTGTCTCATATCAATGTTCCCCACCCTCTCTTTCCCCTTCCCTCACACTCTCTCTAAAAATCAATGGAGAAAAATATCAATGAATGAGAGTTAACAACAACAAAACCATAAATGATCTATTAGGAGAGACTTTGTGGGAGAATGATAGAAGAAATAACATCATGCCTAGGAGTCTAATAGTCTTCTTTTGAAGTCAGTTACTAAAAGAATTTCTAAAATTATTTTGAGCAATGACATTACTATTAAAGTAAATGCTTGAAATTTGAAAGTGAATACTTCAAATGAGAACTTGGTGAGTTCTTTCCTGTTAATTTATAAGTATGTTGTTTTAAATGTATATTCCACATTTCACAAACCAATCACTTCTCAGCTTTCTGGGCATCTACACTAATAAAAGAGAAACATTCAAATTAACCATCACTACATCACACCCACTAGCCAGTCAGGCACGAGTATGCTAATTAACCCAATCAAGATGGAGGCCAACTATGAAGCTGGAGCAAGCAAGAGGCTTGGGTTGCTCCAACAATGGAGGAAGCCAAGCTTCCCGTCCCCCTGGCCAGTCTGGCCTCTGCTCAAGGCTACAAAGTTTCAATTATAGAAGATAATTAAATCCCAACAAAAATGGCAGCAGCCACTGAGCTAGAGAGAGCAGGAGGCTTGAGTTACCCCCAGCAATGGAGGAAGCCAAGCTTCCCGCCTGCCCTGGCTGGCCCTGCCTCCACTCAAGGCTAGAAAGTTTCAGTTACAGAAGATAAATATATCCTAGATACTTGCTTCCAGCCAGCCCTGGCCTCTTCACAAGGAGGCACTAAAAAAAATAAATAAATAAAAAGGAGGGGCTGGGACTTTGGGTTATCAGAGGGTGATTAGGATAGTATGGGATGGCAGGGATTGTTGGAGGTAAGCAGACCACCAAGAGGGCCAGTTGGAGGTGAGCAGACCATAAGTGAGGTTCAGTTGGAGGTGATCAGGACAGTGGAGGGGGTGCAGTTTGGAGTGAGCAGGCCATCAGGGGGGCTGTTGGGGGTGAGCAAGACAATGGGGACGGAAGATGAGGGCAAGAATGTCAGCAGGGGGGAGGCAGTGGGGTGAGCAGGCTAGCACAGGGGGCAGTTGGAGGTGATCTGGGTGGTAGAGGGCATTTGGGGGCGAGCAGGCTGGTGGCAGAGGGTAGTTGGGAGCAAGGAGGCCGGCAGGCAGAGTGGTTAGGGGCAATTAGGCAAGCAGGAAGGCAAGTGAGTGTCTGGAGCCAGCAGTCCCAGATTGTGAGAAGGATGTCTGACTGCCAGTTTAGGCCTGATCCCTGTAAACAGCCAGTTGGACATTCTTCATCCTTCGAGAGGTCCCAGATTGGAGAGAGAGTAGGTCAGGCTGAGGAACACACTCCCCCATGCATGAATTTTGTGCATCATCCCACTAGTGTTTTTTTATAATAGCACTCCTAAGAAACCAAAAGATTATTGACATTTGATGAAAAGTACAATGAAAACCTAGGGTATCAGAGAAAAAAAAATAAAGTAAATATTTATTTGATTACACTAAAGAATATGAAAATAAATTATCATTATAGGGAGAGTATTAGGATAAGAGCCTGTGGTCTATTACATCTGATAGATATCTATAATTGTACCCAAATGTTGTACATGTATATTGTATTTGATATGTTAATCACAATTTATTATAAGCATTTTATCATGTCTTTTAGTTTTTGTAATATTACATATTTTAATGGTTTAATTATACAACTCCAAACACTGCTATGTTAAACTGTAATATTTTCCTGACACATAATTTCTTAAAATAACAGAGTGTGAATACAAAATGCCTCTTAAGTATAAAAAGACAAAGCCAATGCTGATTGTATAAGAGGAAAACATTTTAAGTGAAATGCATAGCAAATATATACTACTGTGAGTCATAAAAGCCATGCAGAAAGAATATTTTTGAAAGACCTTATCATAGCTACCTATAAGTGAATGAAACAGTCAATTTATTCTTACAGCTGTATATCTTCATTTATCCATGTTCCGTGTTTGCTCTGTGAACATCTGGAATAAAAATGAGAAAGAATTTTAAAATAAAACAAACATTGGAGCAGAAATCAGAGAGCTTTTGAATAAAAAGAAAATACTTCCTTGGAAATTTAGTTTCAAGCAATCCTAGGGCATTCAGGCAGTTATGTTAACATGTCTCTTTAGATTTAGATGACATTTAACATAAATATTAATGACAATTTCATTAAAATTTTATTTCCTACACAAGTGGATTATTCTTTTATTCATTTCTGCAATTCAAAACTGCTGTTTTATGTTTAATATGCACAGCATCATTCAAAATTGCAATATGTGGCATATAGTTTATTACATGTATGATAAACAAACATTTTTCAAATAATAGATTCTTAAAAGCAGGGAGAAAGAACAAATCCACATTTGAATATCATGAGTGTCAATGCAGTATGTTCAGACAAGTCTAAAAGATACTGTCACAAGTAAAAGTTTCAGAACAGATGGGAGGTCAGATAACTTCTCAGGTAAGCATACCCAGGTCATATCTTTAGGAAAGTACTGCTCCTGATTTCATTCCTCATTACATTAATTAATGGACATTAATGTTCTATACTCCTCAAATTAATCATGTAGCAGAAAACCTCCTGATTGTATCAGTTTTAGTGTTCATACTTTAGTCAATATAATAGTCTTACTGTAAGTGATCCCTTTACAGAAAAAATACAAATACGATGGTTCCGAGCATTATGATATCATAGCACCTATAAATACAGCGGGAAGAGAAATACATCCTTTTAAATTGAAAGTTTATAGTTCTCTCCTGGATTTCTTCCAGCTGAAGACCAACATCTATAATTCTTCTTTGACAGATTAAATTGGAAACCCATGATTCCTACCAGGTATCGTAGTAAGGTCCAGATAGGCAAATACACATGAACTATCTGACCTAATTTTTATACCCTGGGGGAACTTCCAAATTATTTTTTGTAAAGGCAAGTGATACTAACAAGATAATAAGCCTGACCCAGTAATTTCACTGGTGATTACTGCCGTCCAAATACACAATATTATTATATTTGCTCATCCACACAAATGGAAATAAAACTTTGCCTTCAGGGTAAATATATAAAATATGGATGTCACTAGTAGATATTGTGTGTGTGTGTGTGTGTTGTGTGTTTTAGAAGCTACACTGTACTATATTACAGATGTCATTTCAAGCAAAATCACATGGTTTATACAGCCATTTTCTCCACATTTTAGTAGGCCCTAACTTTCTTTCAGTTCCTCTTTTCCCCATCTGATAATTTACTCTTTATGCTAACCATTTCTGGTTTTAAAATGTCACATTAATAACCTGATGATATCTTTAAAATGTCAAGCAGCTAAATATGATTTTTGCTGTATACCACATATCACTCTTTTGCATTATGAGTGCATAGTGGTTATTGACTAAGCATATGAAAGGCCATTTCCACATTAACCTGTTCCAGTTCATGAGTGATTCATGGATGGTCTGCTATTGTAAATATGCCATTATATTGCTCAGTTCCATTGGCAATAGGCAATATAAAACAGTTTCTGATACAAATCACTAGTTGATCTTAAGTTTTACTGAAGCAAGTCTTATTCCTAAAGGGAAAATACAGAAGGTTTATATCACTTTTAGAAATTTACAATTTAGGAAGCAGGTTCTGATTTTACAGGGATTAATTTGACAGTTATAAGATACAGATAGATTTGACTCCAGTTCACAGGATTAGGATGGACTTTAATATGGAGTGTGTGTTTGTATGTGTTTGTGTGTGTGTGTGCGAGAGAGAGAGAGAGAGAGAGAGAGAGAGAGAGAGAGGGACCTAGCTGCTTAATGTCTTACATATAGTCATATTAATCAAGTTTTTCTTGAACTCTGTGCATTTTTTATTTATAATTATTTTTAATTGTATTTTGTTAAAGAAATTAGAACTTTAAAAATAAGCAAGGATTTTTACAGTCTCTTGCTACAAGACTTTTCCCTCCGAGTTTTAATAAAAATGATGGTTAGACAAGGATTTTGTAAGAAAGAAAAATATACTGGCTTGTATTTAGAGTTATGATCAGTACGTTTATGCTTATGGTGATAAGTGAAAATATCAATTTCCCAAATACAGTTTTAGGAAAGATGCTAAAATATCAATAGAAGTTTGGGCTATTGGTATAAATAATCCATTTGCCTTTTGTATTAACCATTGATTCGATGTCAATCCCCTTTTCATTTACATAGTTACCTATATACTGCCACATCATTTTTCCCTCCTTAGCCCTCTAGATTGCCATTAACCAAAAGATTTCTGTATTTATGACTTGTAGAGGCAGCTAAAAATAAACTTTATATAAGTTATAAGTGTGAGAGAAGAGTATTACTTCTTAGCTCCAATAATAAAGAGTGGTCTTCACAGCAAAAAGAATGCAAGTAATAAGGGGATTCAAGTATTTTCCATCTTATTTTTCACAAGGGTGCTGATTTTAACATTGTTACATTTTCTTAAATTTTTATTTTATTTTATTTTATATTTTATTTTATTTTATATTTTATACTATATTTAGCACAGCTTTCAATGTTCCATCTCATTTCTTTTAAAGGGATAAAAATGTAGACATGCAGACACACAGGACTGGATTCACATTTTCTAAGAAAGATATTGTCACTTATTTATTGAGGTCCCTTTTGCTTGTAGGTACTTTATATACATTATTTCATAAAAAAATTATAGATGTTTTTCTCTCTCAATTTAACCTATAGTAATTGTATGACTCTTCATAGATGGATGTTTATATTCTAATCATTAATTATACTGTTTTTTAATGTATATCAAAGAAAGAGGAATAATATATCTTCACTCATCCTCAAGAATTTTCAAACCATAACCATATTTTCCTTTACTACTGCCATATTATTTAGAAGCAAATCTCAGACTTAGCATTTCATCTACAAGTAGTTTAGTATGCATATCTAAAAATGCTAAATATGGAGAAATCAAGATGGTGGCATAGGCAAACACTTAGGCTTTTGTCCCACACAACAATTTTGAGAATACAACTAAAGGACAAAAACGGACATTGTCCATAACCACGGGAAGGCTGGCTGAAAGTTAGTTCTGAAACTAGAGAGGCACAGAAGTGCATATGGATAATCAGAGCCTAAGTAACGTAGAAGACTCCTGTGTGCACAGAGCTAAAGGGGTGTCTGAACGCCTGGCAGGGGTGCTCTTGTGAAAAGGAGACAAAAGCTCCAGGCTGCGCTGAACCCAATTCAGTTTGCTTTCAAACCCGGGAGACCCAGGCCCTTTACATGAAAAATCTGGACTGTGGGCGGAATCCCAGAGGAAGAGCCAAAGGCAGAGCTCCAGAGTCGTGTACAAAAGTGTGTGCAGAGAGGATGAACTGGGCCCCTGGCAGTGTCTGGCAGGAGAAAGGAGATCCAGGCAGTGCTGTGAGGCAGAATCTTGGGGGAACAGCCAGAGGCAGAGCTCCGGGGTCACGCACATGGGTGCTCACGGTGAGGGAGATCTGTTGACTGTGTGGCTGGCATCTGGCGGAAGGGAGAAAGGAGTTCCAGCTGCATGGAACCAAGGTACAAGACAAAAATCTGAGATTCTGGATTCATTGGGGACTGAACAGTCTGGTGGTAGGCGAAACTCAAGGGCACCTTTCTCCAAGAGATGCTTGCAGCAATTACCCGCAGAGGCTAGGACCCAGTGACCTCATGGGGAGGGGCTGACTGGAAGCCAAGGCTGTCGGCTTTACACTAAAACTAAATCCCACCCCAAACTCCACCTCATCCAAGCTGAGCACAGAGATTTTAGCAAATTTGCAAGTCTTGGTGCATAAGGTTGTCTCCCAGCATAGACATAGCTGATCCTCACAGCCAGTTGGCCTGGAGGTCAATTTCTCCCAGTGATACCAACAACAATCAAGACTTATCTGCAAAAAGACTGTACACACAATCCACAAAGGGGTGTGCCAAGAGTGTGCACCTCAGGTAACAGGGGAGGCCAAGATACCTACCACACAAAGTTACCCTACCAACTCAGGGAAGCAGTGAAAATGCAGAGAGAAAGAAACATATCATAAATGAAAGAAATGGAGAAAAACAAAGGACTGGATATAGAGTTCAAAATCATGGTTATAAGGTTTCTTAAGAGGCTCCTAGAAAAGGCCGATAAATTTAGAGAGATCCTTGAGGATATGAATGAGACCCTCAAGGATATGAAAAATGACCAACTAGAAATTAAACATACACTGACTGAAATAAATAATATTTTATAGAAACCCAACACAGACTAGAAGAACTCAAGAATCAAGTCAAAGATTTGAAATACCAAGAGGCCAAAAACACTCAACTGGAAAAGAAAAAAAGAAAAAAAAATCCAAAAATTTGAGGATAGTGTAAGAAGCCTCTGGGACAACTTCAAGCATACCAACATCAGAATTATGGGGGTGCCAGAGGAAGATAGAGAGCAAGATACTGAAAACCTATTTGAAGAAATAATAACTGAAAACTTCCCCCACCTGGTGAAAGAAATAAACTTATAAGTCCAGGAAGCACACAGAACCCCAAACAAAAGGAATCCAAAGAGGACCACACCAAGACACATCATAGTTAAAATGCCAAGACCAAAATACAAAGATAGAATATTAAAATCAGCAAGAAAAAAACACTTAATTACCTATAAGGGAGCACCCATATGAATGTCAGCTGATTTCTTAACAGAAACTATGCAGGCCAGACGGGAGTGGCAAGAAATTTTCAAAGTGATGAATAGCAAGAACCTACAACCATGATTACTCTACCCCGCAGAGCTATCATTCAGAATTGAAGGTCAGATAAAGAGATTCACAGATAAAAAGAAGCTAAAGAAGTTCATCAACATCAAACTAGTATTATATGAAATGCTAAAAGGTATTCTTTAAGAAGAAGAAAAAGGAGAAAAAGGTGGCTGCTTCAAACTAGAGTATGGATGGAACTGGAGAGCATTATGCTAAGTGAAATAAGCCAGTCAAAGAAAGCTAAGTATCACATGATCTCACTCATTTATGGAATATAATGAACAACATAAACTGATGAACAAAAACAGATCCAGAGACAGAGAAGCATTGACTGTAAAACCTCAGAGGGATGGTAGGGGAGGGTGGGGGTAAGGGGAAGAGATCAACCTAAGGACTTGTATGCATGCATATAAGCCTAATCAATGGACACAGACACCAGGGCGGTGAGAGCATAAGTGGTGACAAGGGGTGGTGGGATTTAAAGGGGTAATGGGTGATGAGGACACATATGTAATACCTTAATCAATAAAGAAATTTAAAAAAATAAAAAATAAATAAAAGAAAAAAGTGCTAAATACGTCCCAATATTTTTAAACAAAATCATATCATTATAATAAATTAATTATAATAAATGTTATAATAAATTATTAAAATCAAATATTCAGTCATTGATATATCCCCAATTGTCTCATAAATCTCTAATTTTATAATTACTTTGATTCAGGATCCAAAGAGGTTGCATGTGTTATGATTAATAAGTGTATTTTTGTTTCTTTTAATCCACATATTCACCCTCTATTTTTTTTTGTAGAAATCAAATTGTTGAAGGAACCATATCACTTTTACTAGAGAACTTCCTATAGAGGTTATTTTGCTGAATGTTTCCATATGTTGTAGTTTAAATGTGTTCCCTTTCATTTATAATTCCTGTAAATTGGCAATAGATCAAAAGGTTTGAACAGATTTTGGTTTCAATTCTTTTTAAAGTGAATTGTAGGTGATATTGTGTTCTTCTACCAGAAGACACATAATACATGCATTACTCTCTTGTTTCTCTTAGCAGATGTTGATATCATTGCCCATTTGAATAGTTTATTGGAGTTTCAGAAAGGTAATATTTAATTTTGCTGTTTCTGTTTCATTGTTTTACCTGTATATTTCTAGAGGAGCATTATATTGTCTATTGTTAAGTTATAAAGCGGTACAATTTTTATAGGAAAACTATAATTAAATGCTTGATTCTTTCTCATTAATTACTAATTTTCAAAATAGCGAGTGGGTTTCTCACAGTCACTGATTAGAGCAAATTAGTTTTGTCCCATTATGACCTCACCAATTTAAACATATGCAACTAATCAACTGCAGTTATTTTATTTATTGATGCTAAAAATGTCCCATTGTCCAGCCAGCATAGCTCAGTGGTTGAACATTGACCTAGGAACCAGGAGGTCACAGTTCAATTTGCAGTCAGGGCACATGCCTGGGTCGCAGCTAAATCCCCAGTGTGGGGCCTGAAGGAGGCAGCTGATCAATGATTCTCTCTCATCATTTACCTCTCTCTCTCTCTCCCTCCATTCCTCTCTGACATCAATTATATATATATATATATATATATATATATATATATATATATATATATATATATATATAGTGTCCTATTTAGTTGGCTCCTGAGTCCTTTCGATATGACCAGAGTGAATTTTGACAATTCTTTATCACTTGAGTTGATAGCATGTTACAGGTTTATTTTATATATTTAATGTCCCAATGTTGGAATCAAACATTTTTCTACAAGTTCTAGTTCAGTCAAAAATATATGGTATTAATGACTTCAAATCTCCATTGCTTGTCCAAGGTAGAATTTTAGACTTATAGTAAAATAGTTTTTAAAAATCACATTGATATATGTTCACTAGTGAATTGATCTTCTTTTCCCCATGAAATTATAAAAATACAACAACAAATATTTTGTCTGTATTCCCAGTACTAACACCCAATCATTCCTGCCAGTTTTTGAAATTATTCCAAGTAATTTTCCCTTCCCTGTATTTAGTCCTCAAAAACCCTTAATTTTATTTTCAAAATGTTAATAATTCTACCCCTACCACATCATTTATTCTATCATGTTATCAACCTATTATTTGTATCACATTTATAGTTTTTGGCCTCCCCTTAACTAACCAGTATGTACAGAAAACTGCTTGCTATGTTAAAGAGTGGGGGCTTTTTTCTAATAGGAAATGGAAATGTTCCTGAGTGCTATCCAGCTTCTAGTGTAGCACTTAAAAATTCACTTCTTCCTTGCAGGCAGACTAGTCAGTCTAAAATTTAGATATGGCAAAAACTTCTCACCATAGGCCCCAGTTAATGACTCCTTATTCCAAAAGAATTGTACTCCAGTTCCTAGTATCCCTCTTTACACCATTCTTGATTCCTTGTGTCCTCAAAATGACAACTGTGCAGACACATTTTGCTCTACTTCAGGAACAAATAGAGACATGCTTTGCTATTTTATTCCAGAGATGTTCCTAAGTGATAAAATCTCCTCAGCCCATATGTCAGTGCAAACTGGAAGTGTGAGAGATCTTCGCTTAATGAGAGTGGAAGAGGGTAGAAATTTGGTCCAAATCCCTGCTATTTGAAAGGGCAATTATAAGGTGCATTTGTCACAAATCCTCAAAAGGTTTGAAGGAAAATTGATCCCTAGTTGTCCACTGTAATAGCCGCTGACAAGTCTCTGACTGTCTTCCCTTTTCATCCTATTACTTCTTTCCCATTACCCTCTATGAGCTTTATACCAACCTCCCCACTCTTTCTGTATGCTATACAGGCTGACTATATTAACATTTAGATTCTGATATGGAGACTGAATAGGTAAGTTAAGCTTTTGAGAGAACTGAAACTAAAGCAACAGTTTATCCACACAGGTACAATGTCAGTGGCTATTTCTTCCTCCTCTCTGATCATCCTGCTTTCCAAGGGGAGGTATCTATTGCTAGGCAAACCTTAAATTAATGGTCTATAAAAAGCATGTATAGCTGTTATTGAGGAATAAGCTCTTAATAAGGGAATATTGGTGATTACCTATTTAAACTTAAAAAAATTATGAGTGATAAGTGATAAAATCATGAAAAGAAAATGTTAAGTAAGATGACACAATTAGGTACAGAAGATTGGATCTACTGGACAAAATTATTTCTCTAATATTAAAATAGTTTTGACAAATAGATGAAATCAATAAATGGATCAAAGAAGTGATTAAATTATTAATAAATGAAAAAGAAAGAATAACACAGAATTCACCACTTCAAATCATCCAATCACTTTCCACTATCCTTAGCATATAATACCTAATCTCTACAGTACATTATCAGAGTATTTGCTTTATGCATTTTCCACCTACCTTCTCACACCATTTACTGCTTTGCTTCCCTCATTAGAATTATTCCATTAACACAACATCCCACTAACATCTTAGGAAATCTCTATATAGAAAAGGCTAATATGCTAAGTGTTTGACCATCCACTTAGCCACTTGCTATGATGTGCACTGACCACAATGGGGCATACACTCAACACAGAAGGTGCTGTGATGTGCACTAGCCATTTACAGAAAAACAGCACTGCAGACCTGGTGCCCACAAAGCAACTCTCGGCTTTGCCCAAGTGGGACACAGGCTCTGCCACCACTCCAGAGAGATACCCTACCAAATTGCAACCAATGCTGCCAAGACGCAATGGTACAAAGTGTGGCTCATGTCCTAGCCCAGCCTGGGTAATGATGTCATGTAGCAATACCCAGCTTCATCTCTCTCCCTAGTGACTAGCCTCCTTGGAGTTTCTTCAGCCCAGGAACACAACTTACTTTATAGCCAGGTGGAAACATTTTACACTTAAACCAAATGTCTGTGAAGCATTTTCCCATGCCTCATCTCATTTGATTCTCACAGTGGGTAGATAGGAGACTCAGTGGAATCCTATTTTCTTTTCATTATCCAGAAAATGGAGATTTAGAAAGTTTAGAAACTTGACTTGACTGAAAGAAGAAAGAAATTGTGGCCCTTGGAAATGACTTCAGGTATTTTCACTGTGCAGAATATAGTCAAACACTGCTACAGTTAAATATTTTACCCTTTGTTCTCCCTGAGTGATCTACATTAATAGTCTGCTTTGTATTGATATTTACTGTTGTGTTGCTGACAACTACCTGAAAGAGAATTTGAGGTGCTTCATTGGGCTGGAAAAAGTTATCTAAATTGGAAAGGAGGTCTAATCAAGCAAGTTTATTCTTTATCTATACAAGGCTAAGTTGACTTGTGCATAAGCAAATACATATAAAGCTCCTGCCGGTACCAATCACACGCATGTGTTTCCATCTGTCATTGTGGATCATGAATTTGGTTGACACTTCTATTATGGAGAAAGGGCGAATAGTGCTATTAAAATATTTCTTCTAGCCCTAACTGGTTTGGCTGTGTGGATAGAGCATCAGACTGCCGACTGAAGGGTCCCAGGTTCAATTCTGGTCAAGGACATGTACCTTGGTTGTGGAAACATCCCTGGTAGGTGTTGTGCAGAAGGCGGCTAATTGATATTTCTCTCTCATTGATGTTTCTAACTTTCTATCCTTCTCTTCTTCTCTGTAAAAAGTCAATAAAATATATTTTAAACAATATTTCTTCTAATTAATTCCCTTTCAATGTGCACAAATTCATACACAGGGCCACTGTTTTTTTTATAATGTTCTTCTGCTTGGCTGATATCTTACCTATTTTTTATTATTATTATAATTACTATTATTATTAAGAGAATGATAGAGAAAGATTTGATTTGTTGTTCCACTTATTTATGAATTGTTTGGTTCTTACATGTGCCCTAACCAGGGATCAAATCTGCAACCTTGGTGTATCAGGATGATACTCTAAGCAACTGAGCACCCAAGCCAGGGCCTCTCATCTTTCTTTACTTAGCTAACTTCTTCATAACTTTTAGCTTTTGAATCTTAATGGTCTTTCTTCTGGGAAGTCATTCCTGACCACACAGATCAGATTGCATTGAACTGAAGTACTTCACATAACTCAAGTAGTGAGGAGTCATTCACAAGAATTTACTGAGTGTTTAATTCATGCCTCGCACTGCTCTTGGTTAATGTCTATACAGCAATGTTTTAATTCAAATAGTTTATTTCTTATTAAGTATTTGATTAAGGTGTGTTTTCTGGCAAAACTCCAAGCTCTAGTAAACAAGATTATGTTTATCTTACTAGCACACTGAAGTTTCTCAATAGTTGCTGAGTTTTTGATGTCCATAAAATGTTTTGAAAATGTTGGCAAGCTTCAGAAGCATTTGTATTCTGGGAGCTCTTCTTTCTCTTGAGAGTTTATAAAGATACAAATACTTTAAAATATACATATCTAAACATACTTAAGCGGGTATCACATACAGGGCGAAACAAGTGTAAGCAAACAGCAAAATTCTTGAAGTGCATATTCAGTGTCCTCAAAGGGAAGGTATTTACATTTAACATATGGTCTTGTTAGTGAGTTATAGTTCTATTTGACTAAGATACTAGTCTCAGAGGAGTTAGGTCTGAGTGTATGCCTGTCTGTGGGAGATGGGGTCTGGGAGTCATGTTGCAATAATCTGATGCCTAATGCCACCTAATGCCCACACATGCCTCTCATTATTTTTTAATAATGGTCATTTTTTCATTCAGCATTTTTTATGTATGTAATTTCCCGTATGACAAAGCACCAAATTTATGTGGGGAAAAAACATTTCTTAGATGGCAAATGAAAGACATAGCTTACAGGAAACACAACTAGCTGAGAAGTAAATTATATTACTATTAAGCAAATCCAATAGTAGAATATTTTAACATTTTTTTTCTCAAGGCAATATTTTAATAAGATTAAATCTAGTTTTGATAACTTCTGAAATGTCATCTAAGGCATTGTTTAATTCAGTTACTGGTTTTCTTGATCCCACATATATTACAAGATAAAACAATATGTAATAAAATTTAAAAGGAAAGTAACCTTAGTCTGCTTCACTTTGTGTCCCTAGTCTATAAGGAAATATGTTAGGCTTATCAGAGTTTTACAGGCATTCTGGGAATTGGCCTATTTTGCAACACTGGGTCTGTCCTTACGTGAAGTGTGCTCTGGTGTATAGAAGAAGCTGCTGGATCACTCTCCTGAGTCCTGGAAGCAATTGGTGAGCCACCATTTGGTCACAAGCAATAACCTGACAAATGAAGTTTTCTCACTCATGCGCCACTTAGCTTGTGGGTGGAGAGCTTTAGAAGTCCCAGGACACCTCATACTTCTAAATAGTTCTGGATGGGCCACACTGATCTCATCACTGAGAAGCCACACTCCTCTGAGTTAGCTATTGCACTGCTCTTGCTTCATGGCCTCTGAACTATTAAATACTTGCATATGGCTGCCTTAACCATCTGTGCCAAAAAACTTTCACTGATGTAACAATCCACCTTGCCATCAGACTCTTCCTGAAGGGCATACACTTCCAAGGCATTTTATAATTGTGTTATGGGATTGCTTCAAAAGTTAATGTTTATAAATCATTAAACTTGACCAGTAAACTTTCTTTATCAAATAAAGAACAGAAACAGGTCCTGCAAGTAGATATCTAGCCTGAGTCTTTATTTTTATGCTAAAGGTAGACTTATTGTTTTGGTTATTTCTTAAATATCATTTAGAATTTCACCTTTTGGTGAACAGACATAGCTCCAACTAACTGAGGCACATTGGCCAACATGGAAAGATTTTGGTAACTTGTTTTTAACAAGACCACAGACTATAATGGCTTAAACAAGGCAAAGTAAAAGTGGAAAGGCAAGCATTTTGGAGCTGTTTTGGCTGCTCTGACATTTTTGCCATTCAAGGGTCAAATGTGCTATTCCATTTTCTGTCATCTTTTTACATTGAATGGGAGAAAGAACAGGTAGAAGATAAATACCTAATTAATTTATGAACAAATCCTAGAATCAGAAATAATTTTATATTACATATCAGATTGGCTAGAATTGATTTACATGACATAGCTAGAAAAGAAAAAGATAAAGAGATTCGAATTTAACTAAGAGGCCACTTGCCAGTCCAAGCTCTTTGACTGAGACAAGAATAGATATTGGCACACTTGGAATTTTCCTGATTCTATTTCCTTCCTTTCTTTATTTTTCATTGTTCTCTAAAAATATATTCTGATTTATATATTATAGTTTTCTCCTTTCTGTAGCGGTCATGGGCATAGAAAAATAATCAATATTGTGATTTTATTATCGTTCTACATATGTCATCTGTTATTAATGTGGACTTAAGTTACAGTATGCACACTGGAAATGTGTAGCCTTAACCACTTATAGAAATGTCTTATACACTTGAACATCTTATTCTAGTTTGCTTTTGACAGCAGAATTGGCACTGGTATAATGATAGGTATGTCATACTTATTAAAAGAAATGATGAAAATAAAGTCTGATGAGCTCCATTTCAATAAACCTGCATATTTATTTCTGCTCATCTATTTCTACCCAATAATTAAGGGAAAGAGGACAGTCTAACCTTGGTCAAATGACTACCACACTTTAAATTAACATTTAAAGAAATATGGTATTTACTATAAGCTCATAGCTTCAGAACCCTTTTCACATTATATATATACTAGTGGCCTGGTGCATGAAATTCATGCCCTAGGCAGGGGTGCAGGGGTGGGGGGTAGTGTCCCTCAGCCCAGCCTGCAAAGATGCCATCATCCTTTACCCTGGCCTCTAGCCAGAGGTTCCTCTCCTCCTTCCACACAGCCTCTGGGGAGATGCTTGTCCTGGGACCTTCTCAGGGCCCGGGCACATGACGCCCTGTCGGGTACTCAGGGGGCTTGGGCTTTCAGGTCTGGCTTCCCCGCCTGACATGGTTCCCATTTGCTGCCATGGGAGCAGTGCTTCAGGAGTCACCCCTTTGGACCATACTACTTGGGAGTTTTTGGGGAGGAGGGGTTTCAGTGGCAGTGATTTGATGCTTGCAATGTGCCCACGGGAAACCTCCCCCCGCCCCCCGGCCAACTCCTTTGTCTCTCTCCACTCCCAAGGGGCTGAACCCGCTGGCCAGGGGTGTGACACGGACACTGTGCTTGGTGGTGGTGGTGGGGCAAACGCAGATGCTGAGCTCTGGCCCCTTTGCCTTTCTCCTCGTGCGCACTGCACTTGACCCCCCCACCTGCTCCTGATTGGCTGGTAGCGAAAGGTATGCTCAAATTTGCATGTTTCTCTTTTATTATATAGGATATAATCTTGTATCCTGAAATACTTATTATTTCCTCTAGTATTTCCTCCCACATTATAATATATAGATCTTTATTGATATTACAAATAGTGTATAATAATTAACCCTCAGCTCTCTAAGAAAACTATATTACAGCTTTTTTTCTTTTATCAAATTTTCCTTTCTTTGCAAGTTTTTTATTTCACTGAAGAGTGGAATGTTCTCATTTGTCACCTTAAATTTTTAGTCCACTTATATGTACACGAGAGGCCTGGTGCACAAATACATGCACGGGTCAGGTCCCTAGGCCTGAACAGCAATTAAGGCTCATCAGTGTTGGGCTGATAGGTCCTGCCAGCCAGGGGAAGGAATTGGGGGAGGGACCAAATGATGACTGGGACCTGCTGGCCAGGGAGGGGAGTGGGGGAAGGAGGGATAAGGTCTTGGAGGTCTGCTGCCACCCACCCCCAGTTCCCCATCCAAGCCTGGGGGCAAAGGCCCAGGTGGGGTCAAATTAGGAGGCAACGGTCACCAGGTGGAGTGTGGAAGAAAAGGACACGCTGCTGGCATTGGTGTTCTGCATTGAGCATCTGCCCCCTGATGGTCAATGTGTGTCATAGCAACTGGTTGACTGGCCATTATGATTGTTCGCTCCACTTAAGCTTTATATATATATATATATATATATATATATATATATATATATATATATATATACACCCCTATCACCACTTATTTTACAATGAAATATTTTTTCTTACTTTGATGATAATCTTTCTACTTTGCTGTTAACTCAACTTTGTATTGCCTTAAGATTTCTCTCTTTAAAATCTACTATATGCCCTATAATCAATATTGGATTCTCTACTGGCTCATACTTAATGCCATATAAATGTATTTTCTTTTGGTGCTGCCATTTTGCATATTTTTAATTTTATTGCAAAAACCGGTTTGGCTCAGTGAATAGAGTGTCGGCCTGTGGACTGAAGGATCCCAGGTTTGATTCTGGTCAAGGGCATGTACCTTGGCAGCAGGCACATCCCCAGTAGGAGGTGTGCAAGAGGCAGCTGATTGATGTTTCTCTCTCCCTTTCTCTCTGTGAAAAATCAATAAAGTATATTTTAAAAAATAATAATTTTATTAACAATAGCAATATAATTGACATGCAATAAACTTTATATTTTTAAAATATTCAAGTCATGTTGTATCCACACATGCATTAAATCATGACCACATCAAAATTAGAAATATACACATCATTGTCACAATGTAAGTATATAACTAATTCTCTTGTGAACTCCTTTTCTTTGACACACCCTGTCCTCCTGTAACCATTTATTCACTTTTTTTCACTACATCTTATTTTTTGAGATTTTTATTGAAGTTTATGTTTGACATTTTAAAAATTAAATCACACAATATTAACCTTTTTTTATTGGGCTTCTTTAACTCATCATAATTAATTTAGATTCATCCAGGATTTTGTGTGCTTCATAGGCTTTTTAAAATGTTTTTAACAGGAATTGATATTGAATTATATGTTTTTTTAAGAGATGATAGCATGCTCTTATGTTTGAGTTCAGTGCCTTGATTCTCAAGTGTTAAGGCAACATATATTTCTCAGAAAAACACCATTTTGTCCAATTATTTTATTTTTGTATATCATTAAAATTTTTCTATAATTTTGATAAGTTTATTTGTGTCTATGTTTATTGCTGGATTGTTCTATAGATGCCTTTACTCATAATATATTTGTCTGGTTTGGTTTAATACCACTTCTGGCTTCATAGAATGAGTTGGAATGTGTTTCTTATTCAATTATCTGAAAGAATCATGCAGAATTTATATTATTTTTAAAAAATATTATTTAGAATTTTCTAGTAAATTCTTACAGGCCTGAATTTTTTGTGTGTGAGAAGGTTTTAAGAAAGAAAATTTTAATTTATTTAATAAGTATAAAGTTATTTAGACTATATATTTCTTCTTGGGCAAATTTGATAGTTTTTACTTTTTGAGGATTTTTTTCATTTATCCATTTTTCAATTGTATTCTTATAAAGTTTTTCATATTATTTTGCTATACTATTTCAAATATCTGTAGAATATGGGGCAATGTTACTTTTATCATCCTTTTTATTCTATAGTCGGTGACTTCATTCTTTTTTTCTGTTTGATCTGGCTGAACAATTGTCAATTTTACTGCTATTCATAATGAACTAGCTTTGATTTTCATTGTTTTTTTAATATTTTTAGCTCATTTCTATTTTATTGGTATTTGCTTCCTATTATTTTCTATCTTCTGCTTTTTGGCACTAATTATTTTCTAGTTTTTGAATATAGAATCTAAAGTCATTGCTCTTTTGTTTGCAGATTTAAAAGATGGAAGCCTCGGTAATTGATTTGAGAGATTTCATATTTTCTAATTCAGGCATTTAGTGCAACAATTTTCCCTTTAAATATTGATTCAGCAGCATACTATGCATTGCTCTGTGTCATGTGTTCATTGCCATTCAGTTTAAAATCACTTCTAGTTTTAATTTTATATTTCCACTAGAGGCCTGGTGCACCAAATTCATGCACGAGGGCTGGGGAGCAGTGTCCCTCAGCCCAGCCTGCACCCTCTCCAATCTGGGATCCCTCAAGGGATGACTGACTGCTCATTTAGGCCCGATGCTGCTAGGATCGGGCCTAATTGGGAAGTGAGACATCCTTCTCACAATCCAGGACTGCTGGCTCCAAACTGCTCGCCTGCCTGCCTCCCTGATGGCCCGTAAACACTTCTGCCTCCCAGCCTGATCACCCCCTAACCACTACTCTGCCAGCCTAATTAATGGCTAACTGCTCCCCTGCCAGCCTTTTTGCCCCCAACTCCCCTCCTCTGCCGGCCTGCTTACCCCTAACTGCCTTCCTCTGCAGGCTTGATAGTCCCCAACTGCCCTTTCTTGCAGGCCTGCTCCCTTTCAAATGCCCTCCCCTGCTGGCCTGATCACCCACAACTGCCCTCCCTTACAGACCTGGAATCTCCCAACGGCCCTCCCCTGCTGGCCATCTTATGATGGCCATCCTGTGTCCACATGGGAGCAGGATCTTTGACCACATGGGGACAGTCATCTTGTGTGTTGCAGTGATGGTCAATCTGCATATTACTCTTTCATTAGATTGGATAGAGGCCTGGTGCATGGATGGAGGCCAGTTGGTTTGCCATGAGGAGTGTTCTGGACGAGTGTGGGGGTTCCTTTGTGGCATGAAACAGCCTGGGCAATGGGCCTGTAATGGTTTGCAGGCTGGCCACAACCCCCAGCAACCCAAGCAGAGGCCCTGGGATCTGGGATTAATTAATGTTCTACAATTGAAACTTTGTAGCCTGGAGTAGAGCCAAGCCTTCTGCTGGCTCCATGGGACAGCCATTTCTGTTTGGGTTTATTTACCTTCTATAATTGAAACTTTGTAGCCTAGATTGGATGCCTGGGCCTAGGGCTGCAGAAGCTTTGCTTCCTCCATCGCCCGGGCAACTGTAGCCTGTGCCCTCTCCAGCTTTGTGGCGGCTGCCATTTCTTTTTGGATTATATATCTTCTATAATTGAAACTTTGTAGCATTGAGTGGAGGTCTAGCCTGGCAAGGGCAGGTTGAAAGCTTGGCTTCCTCCTTTGCAGGGGAAACCCAAGACTCCCTCCTGCTCTTAGTGGCTGCAGCCATCTTGGTTGGGGTTTATTTTCTCCTGATTGGCTTGTGGGCATGGCTTGTGGGCGTATCAGAGGTACAGTCAATTTGTATATTACTCTTTTATTAGATAGAATTGTCCCCTCCATTATTTATAAAAAATATTATTAGTTTGCAATTTTTGAGAGATATTCCATGTATTGTTTCATTAGATTTTTTATTTTATTTATTGAGTAAGGCATTTCATATATGTTCTTATGCCCCCATTTCCCACCCACCCCTCCACTCATGACCTCACTCCTCTGGTATCTGTGTTCATGGTTTGGCTTATTTGCATGCTCACAAGTACTTTGGTTGATTTTTCCCTCTTACCTCTATCCTCTCCTAATTGCCTCTGAGGTTTGCTGGTCTGATCAATGCTTCTCTGTCTCTGATTTTGTTCATCAGTTTATGTTTTTATTATATTCCAAAAATGAGTGAGATCATGTGACATTTATCTTTCTCTGATTGGCTTATTTCACTTAGCATAATGCTCTCCAGTTCCATTCATGCTGTTGCAAATGGTAAGAATTCCTTCTTGTTATTGGTTTTTAATTTAAATTCATTGTAGTCAAAGAATATACTTTGCATGATCAGAGTACTTAAAACATTTTTTTTTCTGACAAAGAGCACTTTTTTATTTGCACAGTACATCTACTGAAATCATTTGGTCTTTTTTTTCTTTTTTTTTCTTTACAATATAACTTAATATTTAATAGTAGTACATGTTTTCCTTCCCCCCCCAATATCCTCCTCCCAGCCTCCCTTACCCCCCAGCACATGTCCCCATCTGCCCCCCTCCCCGCGCCAGTGTCTTTCATTCATTGGTTATGGTCATATGTATGCATACAAGTCCTTCGGTTGATCTCCCCCAGCATCTGCCTCCTATCCACTCCAGCCTTCCCCCTGTAGCTTGACAGCCTGTTCAAGGCCACCCTGCCTCTATATCAATCACTTCCCCCTGTTTCTTTTCTTCAAAAATATCTTGCCTCTGCATACTAGAAACAAACGTATAAGAGCAAAAATAGTTTGAGTGTCAGTTTCAATGTCCAACTGTTCTGAGTCCCAGTTTCAATGTCAAATAGTTCTTCATGTGTACATGTCAGCAATGGTATCCAGATGGTGGACACATCGTGGCAATGCAAGATCCATCCTCTCTGGTATGGTCCTGGGCCAAGTGTACTGAACAAAAAGCTTTTCCTAAAACATTAACTAAAATATCTATTAGTAGTTCATCTCACTGCAAAATTGCCTAACATCCAAAGAACCTAAAGCAGTAATATTTGTGTGCAAAAATTAAAATTTAAAATTACCAAGACTTCGAGATAAAATTCCCCAAAGCCCCTATTAATCAAAAAAGGGGGGGGGGCAGTGGGGTAATATCATGTAAGGAAAAATATCCTATAAGTAAAATACATGTAGAAAATTCTTACTCCAGAAAAGAAAATTCCATTTGTAAAACCAACTGCAGGACACCCATGAAAAAACACACATGGTATCAAAATAAGCCAAAGGAAAATCATTTAGGCAAAAATTAAAAAGAATCCCAAATCTATTTTGCAGAGAGGATCCCTTTGTTAACTTTTGGTCGAGAATGTGTTTTTGTGTTTGCAGAGAACAACTCTAAGACCATGTGGGCTCCTGCGACAGTGAGGAACCGTCGGGTCTGTTCCAGCCACGAGGATGGTCCAGAGATGGCAGACGCTGACGACACCTTGCCATGCTAGCAGTGGGCAGCTGTGGGTGGCTGCAGGCGGCCCAGGACTTAAAACATTTTTAAGGCTACTTTTATGGCCCAGAAAATGAATCTTTTTTTTTCTTTTTTTCTTTTTTTTTTTTTTTTTTGTGGTAAATACTGCTACTGCATTGGTAAATACTACTGCATTTATGTAAGTGTTTTGTATTGTTAAGTGTTTTATAAATGTCAGATCAGTTAATAGTATTCTTTGAGTCTTATATATCTTTACTGATTTTCTCCTATATTTGTAAATTAGTTTTTGAATGCAGGGTACTAAAATTTCTGACAATAATTATAGATTTGCCTATTTTTGAAGTTCCAGTAGTTTTTGCTTCATATATTTTAAGTTAAATGTGTGAATGAGAGAGGAAATCTGCAGGAAATAACCTCATATGCTGATATGATTATAAATCCTTAACAGGGCAGGTAATGTTCAATATTCAAATCTTAGGCATATAACCTTTTTAGTAAGAAGTTTATTCTTGCCTTAAGCAAGCCCTGCTAATTATTTTGTGTATCTAGGTTTAACACACCTTTGAAATAGGCTTCACCACCATCAAGAGAGTACATAATCTTGTTAATCATCCTATAATGCAACCCCCACCTTTTTTATCTCATCCTCATGTAATATTCCTTACATTCCCTCCTTAATTTCAATTGCATAATAAAAACTTCGAAACTGTCATTTGTTGGAATATTTGAGATACTGATTCCTAGCAATTGTCATCAGTGTGACTAAAATAAATTCTTACAAACATTATCTACAGCTTTGAATATTTTTCCGTAGACAAAATATTTAGATGCATACTAGTAGATATTGAGAAATAACATCTTTCATGAACTTCTTTATAATTATAAGTGGATCCACTTTATGTCTGGTTATTTTTGTCCTCTATTTGAGATATATATTGCCTTTCTTTTTTTTTTTTGCCATAGGATACCTTTACCCATCTTTTTCCCCCACTTATTTGTGTTTTTACATTTAAAGTGATTTTCTTTTAGGCAGCTGGCATATGAAGGCTTCAACTGTTACATGAGAGGGGACCTGGCCCTGAGGGGTCTGCCTATAGCCAGCCAGTAGGTGTGGTTTCTTGACTTCCTTCAGGAAATATTTCACAATTGGAGTCCAGGTGGTTTTTAGAGGATGTTCATTAAAGCTGGGGACAGGAAAACAAAGGGCTTAGGATAGATGTCACAGGAGAGAGACTGGGTGGGGATGTGAACCCAAGCAGGGCTACTTTGGGAACTTGGAGGCAGGTTCAGGTCTGCGGAACAGCTACAGTTTCCCATTGCTACCTGATTGCAAGTCTCCTGGAGGCCCTCAGAGTTTAGTAGATGCAGGCCTGTGAGGAAGGAGATGGGGAAGAGGAAAGTTTGGGACTACTCCTGAGAGGAAAAACACACTCTTGGACTTTTCTTTTGAGTTGTTTTAAAGGCTGGATATTTAGGAAAGATTCTCAAGGGAGGATCTCTATAGAAAATTCATACCAATTGTATGCTGTATGTCAAACTGAGATTTATTCCCTTAACTTCATCTGTCTTTGGTGTGGTTGGCACAAATGGCACTAACTGGTTTTTGCTACCTATCTCCCAAAGTAGAGTGATTTAAACTATTTATCCTGGCTGGACTGGGGAGAAGTGAAAACCATTTACTCTTAAGTGTCCTTGTTTTAGGAGAACAGGATTTAGTAGGTGGGTACAAACTGTTTGATATTTAGATTTATTAAGTGGCTGCAAACTACTCATTTAACTATCTGTCTCTGTTTTCTTATTTCACTTGGATTGGTTTACTAGTTTGTCTCACAACTATTGAAACTATATATCCTAAATAATAAAGGGCTAATATGCAAATAGACCAAATGTTGGAACAACGGATTCCTGGATTCCTATGAGAGGGTATAGACCAGGCTGAGGGACTCCTCTTTTCTTGGCTCCAAGTTCACAAATTTTGTGCACATAGCCTGTATGTTACACACACACACACACACACACACACACACACACACACACACAGGGGCCCAGTGCACAAAATTCGTGCACTGGGGGTGGGTGATCCCTCAGCCCAACCTGCCCTCTCACACATATTGGGAGCCCTCTGGCAGAGGATTTAGGCCTTGGGCACCCAGCTATTGCCCTGCAATGGGGCAGATGGCTGGCTCCATCTCAGCCCCACCACCCCACCCCTCCCGCCAGGTCCTTAGGCACAGCCAGCTCGCCCACAGCTAGCAGAGGCCTCAGCACCACCTGACCAGGCCAGGGCTGCCTCAGCCACGCCCTCCAGGTCCAGGCTGTCTTGGCTACACCCCCTATAACTCAGGCCACTTCAGAACACTCCCCAGGCCCCCTCAGGCCTGGGCCACCCCAGGCATGCCCCCCAGGCCAGGATTGCCTTCAACATGCCCCCCAGGCCTGAGCCACATCGGCCATGCCCCACAGGCTTGGGCCACCTCGGACATTCCCCCTTGGCCCGGGCTGCCTTAGCCACATCCCCCAGATCCCCCCCAGACCTGGGCTGCCTCAGCCACGCCCTCACACTACTGATTGGTTGGTGTGCGGGACTGGTGCGCGTGGCTTGTGGGTGTAGCGAAGGTAAAGTCACATTTGCATGTTACTCTGGCTGGACTGGGGAGAAGTGAAAGGAGTGACAGAGAGATTGGGAACAAGGTCATTATTGGCTATGCTACGAGCCAATCAGGAGCCGGAGGCAGGGCCAAGCTGTGTGAGCGCCTGGCCCTGGGGGCAGAGACAAAGCTGCAGTGGCAGTGGCAGTGAGCTCCTGGTCCCCGGGCTCAGAGACGAGGTGGCAGGAGCGTGGCACTCCAGCCACATCAGAGAAGACTGAAGGCTCCGGCTGGAGTGAACCCTCCAGCCAGCCAAAGCAAAAATGGAAGACAACAGCCAGAGGGAAGGCCTGGGTCCCAGGTTCCAGAGGAAAACTGGTCCTGGCAGCCAGGGGAAGGAAAGCCTATTACATGAATCTTTATGCAACGGGTGTCTAATATATATAATCTCCTATTGGAGTTCTTTTCATTATCAGTTTTCTTTTTTTTTTCCTCTTCTTATTTCCTTCCCTTTCTCCCTCCCTCAATCCTTCCCTCCCTCCCTTCCTTCCTGTGCTTGCTTATTTTTTAGCAAATAAATAGTATTTTAAATATTGTTGAGCCTTTGGATTGTAATATCTTTCACCATAAATGATTCACAAAATATTTTTCCAAGGAACTACAGCAAGGGTAGATCACAGCGTTATACTAGGTTCTAAGCTAATTATAGATTTGGTTATAAATTTTGTTAAGTTTTGTCTGTTTTGGTTCCACAAAGGATTCTTCTCACTTGGCAGACCTTAATTGCAATTGATGTTTTGACACTACTTAGAGATTTCATTTCTGAACTTTCCACCATTTCTGCTGACCTTATTAACCACTTGATTATTACAGTTTAAATAATTGCTAAATGCCTCAAGGATAAAACCAGGCTCACTTCTCTATAATTCTTCTTTTTAGGAGACTTTGAACCTGAAGGCCTGGCTTTCATGAGAGGTCTAAAGTTTATGATTTATATTAAAATGTTATGTAAAACAGTGTTCTGTTAGTGGCATTGGGAGGTCACCTATCCCCTAGGATGCTTAAGCTTCTGAAAGAGGTGACTCAGAATCTAAGAAACTCAGCACACTTTAGATTCTACTTGTACTGTTAGAAATAATGACCTTGTTCCCATTCTCTCTGTCACTCCTTTTTCTGAACTTCAAATCCTATGTAATGAAGAGGTAATATGCAAATTTACAGTCACTCTAACACACAAGATGGCTGCCCCCATGTGGTCAAAAATGGCTGCCCTCATGTGAAGACAAGATGTCCACCACAAGATGGCTAGCAGGGGAGGGCAGTTGGGGGAGATGAGGCTGGCAAAGAAGGGAAGTTAACGGTGTCTGGGTCAGCAGGGGAGGGCAATTGGGGACAACCAGGCCAGTAGGGGAGAGCAGTTGGGGGGGACCCAGGCCTGCAGGGGAGGGCAGTTGGGGGCAACAAGGCCAACAGGGGTGGCCAGTTAGGAGTGACTGGGCCAGCAGTGAAGGGCAGTTATAGGGGAAAAAGGTTCTATAGGGGTGGCCAGTTAGGGGTGACTGGGCCAGCAGGGAAGGGCAGTTATGGGGGGAAAAGGTTCTACAAGGGAGGCCAGTTGGGGGTGACCAGGCCATCAGGAGAGAGCAGGTAGGGGTGATCAGGCCTTTAGGGGAAGGCTATTGGGAGTGACTAGGCCTGCAAGGGAAGGAAGTTGGAGGTGACTAAGCCAACCGGGGAGGGCAGTTAGGGGCAATTGGGCCAGCAGGGGTGGCCAGTTAAAGGCAACCAGGCTGGCAAGGGAGGGAAGTTAGAGGCGACTGGGCAAGCAGGAGAGCACAGTTAGGGTCAACCATGCCTGCAGGGGAAGGCTGCTAGGTGCAACCAGGCTGGAAGGGGGAGGCTGTTAGGGGCAACTGGTCTAGCAAGGGAGCAGTTAGTCATTGATCAGGCTGGCAGCAGAGTGGTTAGAAACAATCAGGCAGGCAGACAGGCGATTGGTTGGGAGCAAGTAGTCCTTGATTATGAGAGGGATGTCCGACTGCCCGTTTAGGCATGATCCCAGTGGAATTGGACCTGAACAGGCAGTCAAACATCCCTCAAAGGGTCCCAGATTAGATATGGTACAGCCTGGGCTGAAGGACACCACCCCTCATGAACAAATTCCATGCACTGGGCCTCTAGTGTTTGTATATTAGACATCCCACTTTTATCTGCTTATATCGCTATTGAATTTCTTTTATTTTTCAGCCATTTTAACATTCTTAATGCTTTCTTCTGAACTATTACATACTTAATTGTGTCTTTAAAGTCTCTGATTTCTTAAATGTATTCCTTTTTTCTATTTTATTTACTTGTTAAAGCTTTATTTGTAGACTTTCTATATCTTTCCTTATGAAATATACTAAAGGCTAGGAGCATGAAATCTGTGCATGGGGGAAAGGGGATGTCCCTCAGCCCAGCCTGCACCCTCTCCAATCTGGGACCCCTCAAGGGATGTCTGACTGCCTGTTTAGGCCTGATGCATGAAGGATTGGGCCTAAATGGGCACTCAGACATCCTTCTCATAATACAGGACTGCTGGCTCCAAACTGCTTGCCTGCCTAACTACCTGATTTCCCCTAAACACTTCTGTCTCCCAGCCTGACCAACACCCTAACCACTACCCTGCCAGCCTAATCGATGCCTAACTGCTCCCCTGCCAACTTGTTTGCTCCCAACTTCCCTCCTCTGCCAGCCTGGTCACCCCTAACTGCCCTCACCTGCAGGCTTGATCACCTCCAACTGCCCTCCCTTGCAGGCCTGGTCCCTCCAAACTGCCCTCCCTTGCAGGCCTGGAACCTCCCAATGGTCCTTCCCTGCTGGCCATCTTATGGTGTCCATCTTGTGTCCATATTGGAGCAGGATCTTTGACCACATGGGGGCAGCCCTCTTGTGTGTTGGAGTGATGGTCAATCAGTGTATTACTCTTTTATTAGATAGGATAGAGGCCTGGTGCATTGATAGGGGCCAGTTGGTTTGCCCTGAAGAGTGTCCCAGATCATGGTGGGGGTTCCCTTGGGGTGTGGAACGGCCTGGGCAAGGGGCCTGTGGTGGTTTGCAGGCCAGCCACACCTCCATCGACCCGAGTGGAGGCCCTGGGATCTGGGATTAATTTATGTTCTACAATTAAAACTTTGTAGCCTGGAGTGGAGCTAAGCCTTCTGCTTGTTCCATGGGGATGGCCATTTCTGTTTGGGTTTATTTAAATTCTATAAATAAAACTTTGTAGCCTAGAGTAGAGGCCTAGGCTGGCCAGAGCTTCAGAAGCTTGGCATCCTCCATCACTCCAGCAAACCTAGCCTCTGCTCTCTCCAGCTCCGTGTCTCCCACAATTTCTGTTGGGATATATCTTCTATAATTAAAACTTCATAGCATTGAGTGGAGGCCTAGGTTGGCAATGGCAGGTGGAAAGCTTGGCTTCCTCCATTGCTGGGAAAACACAAGACTCCCTCCTCCTTTCAGTGGCCACAGTAATCTTAGTTGGGGTTTATTTGTTCCAGATTGGCTTGTGGACATAGCTTGTGGGTGTATCAGAGGTATGGTCAATTTGCATAATACTCTTTTATTAATAGGATTGTTCTTTGCTATTATTCTAAGTTTTAAAAAATATTCTTAAACATAAAGTGAACTTTCCAAAACTGAAGATTCATGAAAATCACAATTTCAAAATGTCTATGAACTCAAAGATGGATAAATAAATACACTATACATAAACAAATAATGGCTAAACTGCTGAAAACCAACACAAAGAAAATATTAAAAGTAGCAACATCTCAGAAAGAAGGCCATGGTGGGTTGGTGGGTGAAAAGAGATCAACTAAGGAATTTGTATGTAGATGCTCTACTGAGAAAATGCTAACAGGGATATGTTCTGTGAGATGTAGTCAAATAGGATCACAATTAACAGTGTCTGTCCTGGAAGAAGTAAAGCCTAAATTTCAGAGCACACTGTAACAATAAATGGGAAGTTATAGGTTCATTACCGAGATCAGATTTTGATAATGACAACAGTAATAACTGAACAAATAAGATGGCCAAATGAAAAGGCTGACAAAAATCACATCTAAGATTATTTTTGTCAAATTTTACACTTAAAATATTTGCCTCTTCACAGAAAATACTTTTGGACTGTAATAAACAAGAAACATGATTTTCAATATCCTCTACCTTGGCCACCATTTAAAAGCTTCTATAGTGTTAATATAAAGTGTATATGATGCTTAAGATAATGATATATGATTCTAAATATAAAAGCAATTGAGATCAGAGAAGTTTATTTTTCAAATATGAATTCTTTAAGAAAATCTTGTTTTCAACTACATTTACCAAGTTTTAAGGTTGTATAACTTTTCCGTAAAATACTTTTGATGGTGAGATGCACAATTATAACATGAAATATGTATGTAATGTGGAGTAATGTGCCTGGATCATTAGTTACATAATGAGGCAGATACGCTTTAAATTAAACTCTATGATGTACAATTTATGACCACTAAAATTAAGCTTTAAATATCCAATTCTGTAAACAGTCATAAAATGCATTATATAAATAAGTGCCTATAAATCATTCCCTTGAACACTCCTCAAAGGGGAATGAAAGAAAGAGACTTGTTTTAACATTAATTTTATAATATAATTTTATTTTGGTTTTAAATAATGCAACAGTTGTGCATTTCCCTAAAAACACAGTAAACTATTGATGATAAATAAGAAGGCAGGGGAGATTTAACTCTTCATCTGCTGACTAACATACTATTCCTGGCATTATGGAATGAAAGCACAATAAATAAAAGAAACACACTTTTTAGTCCTAGATTTAGATATTGAAAAAAAGCATTATCTGCACACAGTGAAGGACATCTGCTGTTGATGCCTTTGGACAAGCTCATAGTCATTTCCAGGTGTGATTCAAGATGCTAACCACACAGGGTGCCATAGCTATTTACAGAAGCAATTTTCAGACTCCAGCATGAGTAACAATGATACAAAGTCAGCTTCAGTATAGAGGACTCTCTGGGACTAAAAATCGGAATGTTAGCAAGCCACCAGGTGGCTCTGCTGTAACTGACACAATAGGTCAGAACCTTTGCTGAAGTTTAGCCCATTTTTACATAGTTGGTCAATAATGCAGGGCCAGCAGAAAGATTGTACAGTGGGACACATTATGGCCTTTGCCTCTTCTATTTTCCCTTATTTTGAAAAAGGATGTTTATGGACAGCTTATTAAAAAATAAAACTGACCTGGCTCAATCAATTGATTGAGTGGCTCAATCAATTGGAGCATTGTCCCATACACCAAAAGGTTGTGGGTTCGATTCCCATCAGAACACATACCTAAGTTGCAGGTTTGTTTCTCAGTTGGGGTGCATTTATTCTTGTATATTTTTTCTATATAAAATTTAGTTTCAACTATTATCTTAAAAAATCATAATAAAAAGTTTACTGTGATCTACTTAAATTTATAAAGCAACTTATAAAGAACTCATATATCCTGACTAAGGAGGGTTGTGTTGCCATTTCTTCAAGTCTACTTCTATGATTGTAGGAGCAATTTAGTTGTTTTTATAGAACTTTCAAAAATATCTTATGTTTATTGTTAAGAATGTTACTTTAAAAAAAAAGTTTAACATAGTTAAAAGATAAAATGGCAATAACTTGTAAATATTAATAATCACTTTAAATATGAATGGCTTAATTGCTGCAATTAAAAGATATAGGTTAGCTGAATGTATAAGATAACAAGACCCATATAAATTCTATTTACAAGAGACCCACCTCAGTACAAATTATACATACAGAGGAAAAGAAAGGAGATAATAAAAGATATTTCATGCAAATTAGAAAAAAAAATAAATAAAAACAAAAACCCTGAGCAGCAATACTTACAGCTGACAAAACAGAATTTAAAACAAATACTATAGCCAGGCATGGTTCAGTGGTTGAGCATCAACCTATGAACCAGGAGGTCATGGTTCGATTCCCAGTCAGGGCACATGGCTGGGTTGCAAAGGGCAGCCAATAATCATTCTTTCTCATCATTGATGTTTCTAGCTCTCTCTCCCTCTCCCTTCCTTTCTGAAATCAATGGCAATATGTTAAAAAAAAGAAAAGAAGAAAAATATAAAGTATATAATCTGACTTTATAGTTAAAGGGAGTAGAAAAAGAACATCAAACAAAACTGAAAGTGAGTAAAGATCAGAGCAGAAATAAATGCGTCTAAAACAATATCAATCAGCCCTAACTGGTTTGGCTCAGTGGATAGAACATCGGCCTGCAGACTGAAGGGTCCCATGTTCTATTATGGTCAAGGGCATGTATGTACCTTGGTTGTGGGCCCATCCCCAGTAGGGCTTGTGGAGGAGGCAGCTGATCTGATCGATGTTTCTCTCCCATGGATGTTTCTAATTCTCTATCCCTCTCCCTTCCTCTCTGTAAAAAAAAAAAAAAAAACAATCAATAACATATTCTTTTAAAAAGATCAATCAAACTAAAAGCTTATTCTTAGACAAGATAAACAAAATCAACAATAGTTGAAATACAGTTATAAGGAAAAAAAGAAGAGAGAATCCACAAAATCAGAAATAAAAGGGGAGAAGTGACAACTGACTTCACAGAAGTACAAGGGATTTTAAGAAAATATTACAAATAACTACATGTCAACAAAGTGGACAATCTAGATGAAATGGATGAATTTCAAGAAAGATACTATCTTCTAAAGCTGATTAATGAAGAGTAAGGCAATTTGAATAGATAGTTTACAATCAGTGAAATTGAAGCAGTAATCAAAATCTCCTAACAAATATATTTTTGACCTGGATCACTTCACGGGAGAATTATACTAATCATTCAAAGAAGAGCTAACACCTATCATTCTCAAACTATTTCAAAAAAATTCAAGAGTAGGAAAAAAAGCCGAAACCACTTTGGCTCAGTGAATAGAGAGAGTATCAAGCTGAGGCTTGAAAGGTGCCAGGTTTGATTGCTGTCAAGGCATGTTCCTTGGTTGCAGGCACATCCCCAGTGGGTGGTGTGCAGGAGGCAGCTGATCAATCGAAGTTTCTCTCTCATCGATGTTTCTAACTTTCTATCCCTCTCCCTTCTTCTCTGTAAAAGAAGTGCCAGGGAGGCCCCAGGTCATTGGGCATCGCCAGGGGAGCATGGCCATCCAGAGTGGGGAAAAATCCCTTCTTTTAGGAAGAACACGGATAGTTTAAACGTGCATAGAGAAAACTGCAGCGGTACCGACATGGCTATGTCAGTTCCCCAAGCCGCCTGTCGGTGCTCCACCACAGATTCACTGTGGGGCATAGGCCCAGATATGGGCTAGGACCTGGCATTGGCATCGGACTCACCCCCGGGGTCTCCTCAGCGTCACAACTTCACGACGTCACCCTCGAGTGGCCATCGCTTCTGGTCTGTTGGCCCTGGTGACCAGGCACTGTGCATGTTCAGGATAGTTCCCTCTGTGTTTACCTTGAAAGAACACCATATATGATGGGTGCAATTGATTCCTTAAAGTTGAAATGGGGCAGCCTGAACTTGCTAATGACATGATCTTTTCTAGAAATTTTATCGCACAGTCTTCTCAGGCTCAGGAAACTAGCAGCCACTGGAGCGCCAGCTTGGCCATCCCACACAGCCAGATGCCACCAGGAAGCAAGGAAATGCCATATCCCCAGTGGAACCCGACACAAAACAGATCCCAATTCACATAGTGGAGCCGAAACAAGAAAACAGTGGCACCTGCCGAAACCGGTTTGGCTCAGTGGAGAGAGTGTCAGCCTGCGGACTGAAAGGTCCCAGGTTCGATTCTGGTCAAGGGCATGTGCACTGGCTGTGGGCACATCCCCAGTAGGGGGTGTGCAGGAGGCAGCTGATCAATGTTTCTCTCTCATCCATGTTTCTGACTTTCTATCCCTCTCCCTTCCTCTCTATAAAAAATCTATAAAATATATTTTTTTTAAAAAGAAAGAAAACAGTGGCACCTGTTGGACCTCAGCACCTGTTGTGTCCACAGGTCTGTATGCAAAGTTCCTGCACCCTGGCCATGGCCCAATGGCCAAAAAAGCTCTGTAAGCCTTGATTCTGCAGTTATGCATCTTAGCAAGTAGGCAGGTGCACAAAGGTGGAGTCAGAAATAGCAAGGTTAGGCTTTGTGTGTGCCTGTGCATTTATACACATAGTAGAGACCTGGTGCATGAAAATCCATGTACTGGAGGGGGATCCCTTAGCCCAGTCTGCACCCTCTCACAGTATGGGAGCCCTCGGTGTATGAGGTGACCCCTGGTGGTCAGGGGAAGGCGATGCCCCACACACCTCTGCTGCTGCCGCTGTCAGCAGCACAAGCCTTGGCCGACCCTGGTTACCTGAGCCTTAGGCAGCCACCATCTGAGGCCTGCCTGTGCCTTGGACTGGTCCTGCATGGATGGGCAGATGAGGGTAGTGGGGGATTCCAGAGGAAGGTGCGTGGAGTGTCCAGGCGCCTGCCACCTTAGTGAGGCTGAGGGGATTGAGTGCTGCCATCTTTGAGGGTGTGGCAATCAATTAGCATATTTCTTCTTTATTGGTTGTGGGCACTGCCATCTTTGAGGGCATAGCAGTCAATTAGCATATTCCCTCCTAACTGGCTATCGGCACCACCTTTTGTGAGGATGTGACAGTCAATTAGCATATTCTCTCTCATTATTAGATAGGCTACGCCCATTTCCCCCAGTCTTTTTCTGAGCTGTTTGAGAGCATGCTCTACACATGACATGATGCCCGGATACTCCCTTGTGTATTTCTCAAAAGCAAATACTCCTACATAACAATTTTCCACCCATCCATGTGAGGAAATCTCCATTCAAATGGTATTATGGTTCAATCCGCAGACCCCGTTTGAATTCTGACAACTGTGTCAACATTATTCCCCACTCTCTACCCAAGGATTCCATCTGCCTAGGATGGGTCCTCTGTCATTCCTGTCCCTGACAGTTTTTCAGTTTTAATTAAAAGTCATAAACTTTTGCCCTAATAAATAAATAAATAAATAAGGAAAGACCCACTGGTGCTGAGACGAGTTTGGCTGAGTGGATAGAGCATCGGACTGTGGACTGAAGGGTCCCGGGTTTGATTCTGGTCAAGGGCATGTACCTTGGTAGCGGGCACATCCCCAGTAGGGGGCATGCAAGAGGCAGCTGATCGATGTTTCTCTCTCATCGATGTTTCTGACTTTCTATCCTTCTCCCTTCCACTCTGTAAAATTCAATAAAATATATATTTTTTTAAAAAGACCCACTGGTGCTCTGAGTTAGGAGGCAACAGTCCCAGATTGTGAGAAGGTTCTCTGACTGCCAGTTTAAGTCAAATCTCAAAGAGACAGACATCCCCTGAGGATTCCCAGATTGGAGAGGGTACAGGCTGGGATGAAGGACATGACCCCTCATGCACAAATTTTGTGCACCAGGCCATTAAAATATATATAATATCAACCTGAGTGTGTGCCCTAAAATGAAATTATACCAGAGACCTCATGTTTCATGAGTCCATGCCCAATCACTGAACCACACCTTTTGCACTGTTGAGATACCCTATCTAATAAAAGAGTAATATGCACATTGACCATCATTCCAACACACAAGATGGATGACCCTATGTGGTCAAAGATCCTGTCCCCATGTGGACACAAAATGGCCAGCAGAAGATAGCCTGCAGGGAGGGGCAGTTAGGGGTGACCAGGCCTGCAGGGAAGGGCAGTTAGGCATTAATCAGGCTGGCGGGGTAGTGGATCCTATTGGGATCAGGCCTAAACAGGAAGTCAGACATCCCTCGAGGGGTCCCAGATTGGAGATGGTGCAGATTGGGCTGAGGGACACATACCCCCCATATGAATTTCATGCACAGGGCCTGTAGTATGTATATGTTATACAGTGATCACCACAGTAAGTCTAGTTAACTTCTTTCATTACACATAGTTACAAGTTGGGTTATTTTCTAGTAATGATAATTTTTATCAACTATTTTCTTAGCAATATTAAAATAAACAATACAGTATTGTTAAATAAATTCACCAGGATTAATTCATCTGATAATTTGAAGTTTGTATATTTTAATCACCTTCATTCATTTTACATACCCTCTTTCCTAAACTTTTTTAGTTTGATAAACTTTCACTGTATTGTATTTTGTCTGTATTTTCCAACTTATTTTTTGTTTTGTTTTTTGTGTTATTTTTGTTTGTTTTTTCATTGGTTCAAACACTTGTTTGAGTAGGTCGAATTTAGTTGAAATGTTATGTTTTCATTTTCTTCTGCTTTTTGGGTGGTTTTGAGAGGGAAGGCATTTCTTTTTTTTTTTTTTTTCTTGGGGGGAAGGCATTTCTATCAGCAGAAATATCTAGATTATATTTGCTTTTTTTTTCTTAAAGTAGTTTCTTATGGAATTCACTGTTTCATTTTCTAGGTATTTTTCTGGCATTCTCACAAGTTCAAGGTTATTATCTTTCTTATATTAGGTGTGGGGGGTGTCCCTCTCATAGTCCAGGCCTGTGCCTTCTCATAGTCCAGAAGCTCTCAAGGAATGTCCTAATGATGGCTTAGGCCTGCTCTCCTCTCCTAGAGGCAATCAGATTGTCCAATCAGGGGAAAGTGCCAGCCACATCACCCCATCATTGCTGCCACCTGCCTCCCTCTGCTGGAGGTAACTGAGTGGCCAATCAGGGGATGGTGCAGGCTGGAGCAGCCTTACATCTCCCATCACCCCTCTGCCACTGCTGGTTGCTGCCAACTCCCCTCCATTGCCAGTCCCTCCCTCTGCCCACTGACACATGCTTTGGCTGGCTTGGGACTGCCTGCTCATTGGCCCCTTCTCCTGCTGATCCAACAGTCAGTCTGCTGTTGGATCGATTTGTGTATTACACTTTTATTATATAGGATACCATGGAGATAGAAATCTGGTTGACATGTAGTTTTGTAAAAAAGCTTTATTTACAAAAATGATATTATATAGACTGTAAAATAAAGAGTGTAATAGTTCTTAATAACATTTTGATTTACAATCACAATCGTTTTTTATTATTTCTAGATATGTTTATATTTAATTGTTGAAGTGTTTCTGAAAAAGTAAAAAAATAAATAATCATCTTTGCATTGTCCTGCATACTATATATGCTGTATGATGAATTAGAACACAGTGTGTGTGTGTGTGTGTGTGTGTGTGTGTGTGTGTGTGTGTGTGTGTGTGTGTGTTGTGTTTGAGAGAGACAGAAAAGAGAGAAAGAGAGGCTCACAGACACATGGGTGGTGTGGGTGAGAAGGAGAGAGAAAAAGAAAGAGGATTGTATGATTTGTAGATTCTTTATATTGTCTAGTAAAAGCCTTTTGTGGTCCACAATCTCCCATTCTCTTTAATGGAATTTAGGAAGGAAACATCCTATAGTAAATGTCAAGGGCATGGTCTCTCTTCAGTTTATACAAAGCCATGGTGCTTCCACGCTGCTTTGGCAGGTGCTTTCTTTTCCATGAGGTGACAAGAAAACAGGAAGGTGTATACCCCTAAAGTCTCTGTAAGTCTGTGCACAGAAGCACACTACTTGATAATTACTGTGTGACAGTTTGATCATTATGGGGTTAACTCAACTCTACTGGTGCCAATCCACTTGAAAGTTATTCTCCTCTGTTTTACAATCAGGTGACTGGGAGTGCCATTCACTATCTGCCTGTATGTGACTATGTTTGGGTCGCAGACAACCCTGACTGGTTAGATGACTAGGTCCAGTTAATAAAGCCAATGTGTTTTTTGGGGGAGGAAGGAGGTGCTTGTGTCAAAATCAAAACTTCCAACAGCAGAATGTGATTGGAAATGATATTGTTAGCCTCAACAGAGCTGATAGGAACATTCCATGCTTCTATTTCCTTTAAAGAAAAATTTAAATAGATCTATAGTAATGATCAAACAGCCTTGATTTCTAATTGCAGAACATTTTTAAATATAGACTAGGCAGACATTAGTTGAAGAAGATTCATGCTGATCAGCATTAAAAACGTTTAACAAAATGGTTCTTCACATGTTGGACTTTGATTTATCTTCATAAACATCTTTGAGAAAACTTTGTTAAAATATATATACTATATATAGAGAGGGCCATGTTCAATATACTTCAATGAAAAGAAATGTTTAAGAACTTGGGCAGATGGAGTTTAAGAATGAAAGAGTTATTGCTAAGTACAACGAAATTTTATCTGCTATCTACTAGTACAGCAAACCATAAATAATCTTTAAGGCAATGTGTATTATTAAGTCACCACACCAACAGTTCCAAATGTATAGAATTTCTCACTTTTTAAAATTATTTACAAAAAGGTATATAAATTCATGAATATTTTTACCATAACTCCACATCAACTGTGGAAATATTTACTATTGAATAGATATGTTTGAAGTATTGGTGAGGTGCTTAAAGCCTTTCTAATATATTACAGATCCAAGTTTCTATTTACTTCTTATATTTCTTTTTATCCTGCTTTCTTAAATATACATAATGAATGTATGATTGGCCAAGTTCTGTCAAACAGAGGTGGATTTTTGTTTGTTTGTTTGTTTTTGTTTTTGTTTTCTTTTCCACAGAAGGGACAATCAAGAAATTCTGTTTATATTGGAATCAGGACACTCAGAAATAACACATACACACAGAAAGAAGTTTTCTCATGTCTATGAGAAGGTTAAATTTGGTTCCTCAGTCAGGGAGGCATTAAGCACAGAGCAACACCATGGGCAAAGCAAAAATAACTGTTATGTGGGGGCTGTAAGACTGGCAGTCAATTGCTATCTAGGGATCTCACTCTCTGCTAAGTTCCTTCTCACACTGTGTGGGAAATGGCAGGAAGAGATATTTTGGTTGAGATACCAAAGAAGACATACATTTCTCACAGTTAAAAGCAAATAAAAGCAATCTATTCTTTAAAATCCCATTTGAAAGTTCAAAGACAACTTCAACCTTCAGAATGTCCCATTAGAACTTTCCCAGCCACAATTGATGGTCAAAATCTCCCTGCACTTGAATGTTTTGAGAATAAAAGCACTAATATTATATATTATTGGCCTCTAGAAGTTGAAGGATATCTTTCTTTGCTGATGATGAAGATAAGAATTCTTTTATCATATGTGCCCCATCTCTTGTTATTCATATATTTGATTATAGAATGGTTGAATTGTATCTTAGAATGGTATTGGATGAAATTTTGCAGGACCATTATGTTCAAGCTTGATGCTGTTAGAGGACAAAATAGGAGCTATTAGTCCTTACATGTATTACAATAGTAGTAAACTGGGCCTTTCCTGGGAAAACCAGGATATATGATCATCTAAATCACAAGAAATGATTTAGATATATGGTATGTTAATTAAGACTAATTAAGTCTCAATAACATCTGTCAAGTCTGCCTAGAGAATCAGTTAAGAATCAATAAGAATTTTCTTAAAAAATAATTATAATTGGGTGGAGCGAAGCTGTGGGTTCAATGTTTTACTGTAAAATGAAGTTTTCTCCAGTAGCTGGCATTTAAGCTTGAATACAACAAGGTGTATAAATCTGTTTGAAAAATAGACTGTCAACTAGTACTTTAGTAATAAATCTATAGTGAAATCAGGACGTTTTAACTTCTAGTAATAATTGAACTCTTGTTTTCTTTTTTTTTTTCTTTTTTTTTTTTTTTTCCATTTGGAGAACCAAGATGGCAGCATAGGTAAAAGACCTATCTTGCCGTCATACACAGCAATTTTATTTTATTTTATTTTTTTAATTATTTTTTATTGATTTTTTGCAGTATAATAGTAGTACATGTTTTCCTTTCCCCCTCCCCCTTGTCCTCCCCCCAGCCTCCCCCACCCCCCAGCACATATCCCCAGCTTCCCCCCCCTCCCCGCCCCAGTGTCTTTCATTCATTGGTTATGTTCATATGCATGCATACAAGTCCTTCAGATGATCTCCCCCCGCATCTGCCTCCCATCCACCCAAGCCTCCCCCTGTAGCTTGACAGCCTGTTCAAGGCCATCCTGCCGCTATATCAATCACTCTTCCCTGTTTCTTTTCTTCAAAAATATCTTGCCTCTGCATACTAGAAATAAATGTATAAGAACAAAAAATGTTTCAGTCTCAGTTTCAATGTCCAACTTTTCTGAGTCCCAGTTTCAGTGTCAAATAATTTTTTATGTGTATAAGTCGGCAATGGTATCCAGATGGTGGACATATCGTGTCAATGCAAGATCCATCCTCTCTGGTTTGGTCCTTGTTTTCAATTTATAAGTTGAAAATTCAATTTTATGTATGTGGATATATTTATCTAAAAAATGAAGGGTTTCATATATCGCCTTTAAGATTCCTTTCTGAGGTCCACATTTTGATATTTCATCTAACTCTATTTTTCTGTATATATAAAAAAGATCTTATGAGACACAGGGAACTTACTGGGAAGGAACACAGGTAAAGTGAAAAAGTTAAGTTCAAAGCATTGTGGGATACTTTATATTTTTCTATTGCATCATATTCACTCTTTAATTCAGGAATATTGAACTATTTGAAATTCTCTACGCATCTTTTATACCTTCATGCAACCTGTTTCCTGTTTTAAGAATATTCTCAGCTTCTTATTCCCTTCAGCTTTAGCTACATCTAACTCTGATCATTCTTCAAATGGTAATCCTCTAATCTCAGTTTGAGCCCTTTCACTGCAGTATCATAGCACTCTGGGCATTTCTCCATCATGACAATTTTCACAAGCCTTTGTATTTGTTCATTCATTCTACTTCCACACTAAACTCTGAGCTACATGTCATTTCTACTGCTGCATCTTTAGCAACCAACCTACCCCTTCTCAAACAAAATGTGTTCAATAGACCATTAACTGAATTATGAAAAACAATGATTCCTCCTTGTAAAATAAATGAACATGTAACAGCAACAAAAATATTCCTATAGATGCCTCACTAATATATCTGTCACATATGTTATCATATAAAAGTCCAGGTGAAAATAAGTTAGGTTTGGATTGCACCTTATATTAATTTACAAAAAAAGTCTTTGGGATTTATGTCTTTGGAGCTGTTGCAAAGAAAACACTCCTTAAAGGCAAAAATATACTTATGATGACCAAGACACTGTGTTATATAGAATAACTTAGAAACTAAATTGACATGAATGGCTTCCAAGATGGGTCTACTGCACACTAAATTTTTCTCTATAGTGTTTTAGAGATGTTTCATATAATAAAAAACAATGTATTTCATTTCTTGCTATGTCTTCATAGCCTTTAAGTAAACATTCCATTTACTTTATCACTTTTTAAAATGCTCATACTTCCTCTCTAGTGTATATAGTTTCATATGCACATGTAAGCTAATTTTAAATAGGCTTAAAAGAAACATTCTTTAAACAATTTATAAACACACTAAAAATACTTCTCACAAAATCATAGGGAGTCAACATCTTCTTAGGAAATAATGCTCACAAATTTCAATAATTTTTAACCTCATCCTTCTCCTTACCATTGATCTTTAATCATTTCCCATAGTTGATGACTTGTGAATCAGTAATACTTCTCAAAACTATTTCTTGCTTCCCACTGCTTACAACTATGAATTACATATTGATTACATAATTATGTAATTACATATTTTCTAACTGATATCAAGTTTGACTTATTTAATAATTCTGAACACTATCAGATAAATTATCTTAAAATACTACTTTAGCTTCCTGAAATGATACTTAAAGGAGAATAACCTAATACCCACAAAATATAACCTTAATTCCATTATCTGGCCTTTTAAACACTTTCCAAAATCTGGCTCCAGCCTTATTGCAACTTTCACCCTACTGTGTCACATAAAGTCCCCTCTTGAGGAATCACTGACCTCAAATTGTGATTTGTCAGAATAGACTTTCCTTTTTCTTAACACTTACCATAAATCTTCTCATTATACCTGTTTAGCGCTCTAGATTTTATCTCTTCCTCTAAAATTGACGTTAATGTTCTGTCAGTATCCAAACTTAGATGCTTATCACTCATCTCCAATGGTCATTCATCAACAATTACTGCCATCATAATTGCTCCTACTAATTAAGTTTCTTCCAAAGTCATGAGGATCTGCTTCTTAAATTTAAACAGCTTTATACTCTTTGTTTGTTTGTTTAAGAGATGGTTGCTACATTTATGGGAAAGTGTGTTAATCAAAAAATAACAAATTAAAACAATAGTTGAAAAAACATTGTTTAACTATCAGATTACACTTGGTTTATTCTTAAAAGATTACTACATTGGCAAGGGAATGAGGAGTCAAGCATTTTTTTTATAAATCTTTATTGTTGAAAGTATTACATATGTCTCTTTTTGCCCACATTGCCCTCACCCCCACTTCAAGACTTCACTACCCTATTGTCTGTATATATGGGTTATGCATGTATGCATGCATATGAGCACATTGGTTGATCTCTCCTTTCCCACAACCTCCCCTTCCTTCCTTCTGAGGTTTGACAGTTTATTCAATATTTCTATGTCTCTTAGTGAATTTTTCTTCATCAGTTCATTTGTTCATTAGATTCCACAAATGAGTGAGATCATGTGATACTTATATTTCTCTAACTGATTTATTTCATTTAGCGTAATGCTCTCCAGATCCATCCATGCTATTGCAAATGGTAAGAGTTCCTTTTTTACATCAGTGTAATATTCTATTGTATATAACACAGTCTCATTGTATCATTGGCAAATATGTCCTCCTATGTGATGGATTCTCTTATTATTTTATTGATGGTTTCTTTTGCTATGCTGGGGCTATTTATTTTTATATAGTCCCATTTATTTATTTTCTTTTAATTTCCACTATCTTAGGAGATGCAGCTGTAATCATATTGGTATGAGAGATGTCTGAGATTTTGCTTCCAATGGTTTCCTCTAGGATTTTTATGGCTTCACATTTTACATTTAAATCTTGTACTGGCACAAGAACAGGCATATAGACCAATGGAACAGAAAAGATAACCATAAGATCATCCAAATCATCATGCTCAATTAATATTTGACAAAGAAGGCAAGAGCATACAATGGAATCAAGATAGTCTCTTCAATAAATGGTATTGGGAAAATTGGACAGATATTTATGAAAAAAATCAAACTAGACCACCAACTTACACTATATCCAAACATAAACTCAAAATGGATAAATCAGCTTTATACACTTAACATGAAAGTGTTTATAACTGTATTCACTTCAGGCACCTTGATGACTGAAAACGTATACAATAAGAACAAATAGGTATGGTCATTGCTTCAATATTAAATTATCTCTCTCAATGGTTAAGAAATCAGTACCCTATTCTCTAGGAAATCTTACCTTTTTTAAGTGCTAAATTTAATAAGTCTCCCTATAGAATAGTAAGACTCTTCTTATTACTTTTACTTTCAAGTGTATAAATTTTGACTCTTCTAGCAAATTAAGGAGTGTCTTGAGAATAAGGGTAAGCTAAAAGACAGTGAATAAATTTTTACTTACATCTCTGTAGTCTTCTACCTTCTTGTTCTTGGTTGTAAAAATCATTCTCTTCACAGTTAAATCCTAATATCCTACTTAATAAAAGAGGAATATGCAAATTGACCATACTTCTGATCAAGCCACGCCCACAAGCCATGCCCACCAGCCAATCAGGAGCAAATAAACCCCAACCAAGATAACTGTGCCAACTGAGAGCAGGAGGAAAGCTAAGGTTTCCCCAGCAATGGAGGAAGCCAAGCTTTCCACCTGCCATTGTTGGCCTAGGCCTCCACTCAATGCTACAAAGTTTCAATTATAGAAGATATATCCCAACAGAAATGGCAGGCATGGAGCTAGAGAAAGCAGAGGCTAGGGTTGCCCTGGTGATGGAGGAAGCCAAGCTTCTGTAGCTCTGGTCATCCTAGGCCTCCACTCCAGGATACAATGTTTCAATTATAGAAGGTAAATGTCCCAACAGAAATGACTGCCACCGTGGAGCAAGCAGAAGGCTTGGCTCCATTCCAGGCTACAAAGTTTCAATTGTAGAACATAAATTAATCCCAGATCCCAGGGTGTCCACTTGGGTGGCTAGGAGGTGTGGCTGGCCTGCAAACCACCACAAACCCCTCACCCAGGCCACCCCATGCCCCAAGGGAACCCCCACCCTAATCTGGGACACTCTTCAGGGCAAACCAGCTGACCCCCACCCATGCACCAGGGCCTCTATCCTATCTAATAAAAGAGTAATATGCAGATTGACCATTACTCCAACACACAAGAGGAATGCCCCCATGTGGTCAAAGATTCTGCCTCCATATGGACGCAAGATGTCTATCACAAGATGGCCAGCAGGGGAGGCCAATTGGGAGAGAAAAGCACCCAAAGGAATGCAGTTGGGGGTGATCAAGCCTGCAGGGGAGGGTAGTTAGGGGTGGCAGAGGAGGGTGTTGGGGGCAAACAGGCTGGCAGGGGAGCAGTTAGACATCAATCAGCTGGCAGGGAGTGGTTAGGGGGTGATCAGCCTGGCTGGCAGAAGCAGTTAGAGGCAATCAGGAAGGCAGGCAGGTGAGCAGTTTGGAGCCAGCAGTCCTGGATTATGAGAAGGATACCCGACTGCCTGTTTAGGTCTGATCCCGGTCAGACATCCCTCTAGGGGTCCCAGATTGGAGAGGGTACAGGCTGGGCTGAGGAATAACCCCCCCCCAAACCTGTGCACAGATTTTGTGCACCAGGTCTCTAGTTTTAATATATAAAGAGCCAGTGTCTCTAATATTCAAAACAACAGAATGGTTGAGCAAACGGCAGACTGTGTGTGCAGCAAGCTCAGGTGGGAGGGTGGGAACTGGTGAGTGGGCTGATCTGCTGACCACCTGGTCCTTACTGGATTCCAGATGTCACGGCAACCCAGCCTTTACTGCCGCCACCAAGGTATGTGCACTGCAATTGGTCATGGGGCCGCTCCATCTACCCATGATTGCCCCAAAGAGGGAGGCCCAGGCTACATTGCTGGCAGTGATAGACCAGGCCTCCTTCTGTGGGGTGATCAATTGCAGGGCTCCTGGACTACAAGAGGGCACAGGCCGACCTGAAAGACCGCCCCCCCCACTATGCAAAAATTTCATGCACCGGGCCTCTAGTTATTAATTTTAAAAAGTAAGAATTTGGTATAATGATAAATTAAGTGTTAAAAGATCAATGTTTGAATCTCATCCATACCATAAAATTAAATTGAGCACTCATATTCTCTGAGCTGAATATTATTTTTCATTTGAATAATGATTTATTCCTCATACCGTATTCACCTGTTAGTTTATATTATTATTAGAGGCCTGGTGCATGAAATTCATGCATGGGGGGTTCCTTCAGCCTGGCCAGAACCCTTTCCAATCCAGAACCCCTCAGTGGATGTCCGGCGGCCAGTTTAGGCCCAATACCTGAAGTCGAACATCCTTCTCGCAATCCGGGACCACTGGCTCCTAACTGCTCACCTGCCTGCCTGCCTGATTGTCCCTAACCCCTCTGCCTGCCTGCCTTATCACCCCTAATCACCATCTCCTGACAGCCTGATCACCCCTAACCACCTACCCTACTGGCCTGATCACCCATAACTGTCTCTGCCTCAGCCCCCGCCACTGTTGCTTTGTCCAGAAGGTGCACCAGATGACTGTAGGATTTCTGGTTGGCCACGGTATAATTAGCATATTAACCTTTTATTATTCCACAGATATTTGCTTTCTTTTCTGTTAAATACCTTTAGAGGACTACATTTCTGCTTGACCTTGCTATATGACATCATTACCCAGCACCCACAGCCACCGTTTCCAGGCAAGGCTGGGTTGTGGGCCCATTTTGCTAAATAGCAGTGTTGGCTAAGATTTGGTGGGGTATTGCTCTGGGGTGGTGGTGGGGCCTGTGCCCCACTTGGGGGAAGCTGTATTAGTTATTTTTAAATATGTTTTTATTAATTCCAGAGAGGAAGGGAGAGAGACATAGAAACATCAATGATGAGAAAGAATCATTGATTGGCTGGGGATCGAGCCCGCAATCTGAGCATATGCCCTGCCCAGAAATTGAACTGGTGACCTCTTGGTTCCTGAGTCAATGCTCAACCACTGAGCTACACTTGGCTGGGCCCAAGTGTTACTTTGTGGGTGCAAGGTCCGAGGTGCTGTTTCTCTGTAAATGGCAGTTCCTGCATTGAATGTCTGCCCCCTGGTGGTTAGTGAGCATCATAGTGATCGGTTAGATGGACACTTAGCATATTTAGCATTTTATCTATAACTATAGGCCCAGTGCATAAAAATTCATGCGCTGGAAAGGGGGGTCCCTCAGCCCAGCCTGCCCCCTCTTACAGTCTAGGCGCCCTCAGGGGTGGCAAGTAACCCAGCAATCAGAGGAAGGCAATGCCCCCATCACACCTCTGCTGCTGCCATTCCCGGCAGTGCAAGCCTTGGCCAGCTCTGGTTACCTGAGCCTCGAGCAGCTCTGGGCAGCCAATATGCAAGGCTTGTCTGCATCTTGGGCATCATCTGGGCAGCCACCATTAGAGGTTTGCCTAGGCCTCGGGCCAGTCCTGGGCAGCTGGGAGTTGAGAGAAGGTATGGCCACACCATGCACCTGCCACCCCCCAGGCTAGGCTGAAAGGACTATGGGGCTATGGCAGCAGCCACAAGAAGCAGCTGAACCCAGGGCTGGTCTGGCTATACCATGTGCCTGCCACCACCCCAGCAGGGCTGAAAGGACTGGGCAATTCAAATGGGGCTGAGAGAACTGGGCACCCCCATCTTTGTGATGGTATGGCAGTCAATTTGCATATTCCCTCTTTATTAAATAGGATAATAAAAGCATAATAATAAAAAATGCAGATAGTCCTAGGATCACGTCAGACGCAACTTTCCTGGGTATGTCACCACCTCCCATTTATTTATTTAAAAAATGGTTCTATCATTTCAATGTATGTACATACGTGCTTTATGTTTTTTATTTTTTATTTATTTACCACAAGTAAAGGTCAGGAATTATTATCTTTATTTATTTATTTTTTTACTGTTTCACTTCATTTCTGCTGTGTATATGCTCCATGTGAGTGATGTAGGTGCTTATATGGGTAGGTTCCAACTTTCGTCTAAAATTGCATTACATTGCAATTAGATTTGTAGGAACAAATCTCCAACATAACTTGAGGACTTACTGTATAATAATAAAAGTGGAATGACCATCGAGATGACCTTCCAGACAACCTTCTGGACAAAGCCAGATGCCACGGCTGTGAGGGCCAAGCCACAATACATGAATTTCGTGAATTGGGCCTCTAGTATATATAGATTGATTGATTGATTGATTGATTGATTGATTTATATTCAGAGTGGAAAGGAGGAGAGAGAGACATATCAATGATGAGAAAGAATAATTGATCAGCTGTCTCCTGCACACCCCACACTGAGGACTGAGCCCACAGCCCTGACCAGGAATCAAACCATGACCTCCTCATTAACACAGGTCAATGATCCACCACTGAGCAACACTTGCTGGGCTATTACGGATTTTGATTACATAGATACATACAGTTGTGAAGAATCAACAAATTGTGCAGCTTATTATAGTGCATTGTAACTCAATAAAAGAAAAACAATTTAATATTGCTAATTCCCCCTGAACTTGACCCAGACCTGAGTACACACTCAACATTTTCATTTGAAATTAATAGGAATCTGACATTTAATATACTCAAAACCAAACTTCTACTTGCTCCCACCCCTTAAGAAAATCATTTTTAAAAACGTATGCCTCATTCAGTAAATTACAGCTCCATTTTCTTAGTTCTTTAGGTTGAAATGTTAAAAAACAAACATTGATTTATATTTCTCACATACTGAATCCAACACATTGGACACCTCACTATCCCTCTGCAGATATTCTGGTCCAAGTCATAGTCAACTTTCCCTTATCATTTATAATGCTCCTAATTTCTACATTTGATGTTATGCTGTTTTATTTTCCTAATGCAGTAGCAAAACTATCTTTTCTAAAGTATGTCAAAGCATGCATTGTTTTTTGCATAAAACCATTCAATATCATCCATCTAAATGAAAGAGAGGGAAAGGAGTTTTTAACATATACTTTCAAAACCCTGCACAATATGTACTTTTATTTTCCTGAACTAATTTTCTCCTTACTTAGTTCAAATCACACTTATCTCCTTGCCTTTTCGAAATATAAAAGAAAGCTATCACTTACAGGTCTTTGCATGGGTATTCTTTCCTCAAATAGTCAGACTGCACATTCTAGGTTCTCAATTGCTATTTGCTAAAATGATGAATGAATGGAAATGCCTTTTGCATCCTATTGTTTTCCATTTAGTTTCATCTGTAAGCATCATCATCCCACAGGAATTAGTCAGGCATAAACATCAGCTCTGCAAGCTCTTGATGCTTGTTCAACCTAATTAGCATTACTTACAAAGGAAATGTAGAGCAGCCAGTGCAAGTGTAAAGAAAGCATTAATCAACCTGAGTGCAAAGCTGAAAAACAAGATAGTAACAGAACCTATTTCCCTACTTCTTTAATTATTCTGGCAGCCACAAACAAAACAGAATTTTGAGAGAGGATGGAGACACTAAAGAGAGCAAGGCCATGGTTCTGTCCCAGGGAAGTCATTCTTTCTCCCATTTTCTTCCAGGTTTCTGGCATCTCAGTCCTATCGGATTCCTCCAAACCCCACTCTGCATCTAAATAACTAGGTCTCAATCTTTATAAAGTGAACTTAATCACTCTAGAGGGGAACATGACAGCATTTTAAAAATTAAAAACGTGGCTTATATCAGTTAAATGGAAACAAATTGTTTTTCAGTACTTCAGCACAGAAATAATGGAATAGCCATGAGCCAAAAATAATAGAATAATGATAGCCAGAGTATCTGAACACATGTTAAGACTAATTCCCCCTATTTGACGTTATACTGTCTGGTTATCCCACTCATTAATTCAATTAATAATAGCAATAAAGTGTAATTTTTAACAAGGGTAAATTTATGATTTACATACAAATATAAAATGAACACTTGTCAAAGATTTTAGTCAATTCTTTAATTAACGAGCCAATATTCATTAAAACCAGTTAAAATGAGAGTTTAATTACAGAGATTTATATTCTCTATAGAACAAAATTCATTTACATCAGCATGAACTAGAATCATTTTCACTGTCTTCAACATTACTGTTTTCTACACTTTAACATCTATCTCCAGAGTTGATCAAACACTACTCTAAGATAAAGTTACACACCCCTATGGAATCTCATAATGACCAGTGAGTTTGCTAAATAATGCAAGCATGTCACTCAAAGCACAATAATTCAATTTTGCCCATTTCCAAGTCATTGGCATTTTCCCTGACATTAAAATTAAAATAGGAATTGCCTATTGCACTCTAATAACTTTTTAAAAAACTGAAAAGTCTTCTGAACAGTGAAATAGTTTCAATATCTTTATTATATAAAAACAACAATATGTACATGTTTTCTTTTCAAGTCTTTGATGTGTGACTAAAAAATTTACTCTCCACAGGACTGATTTAAAAAACACACACACACACACACACACACACACACACACACACACACAAACAATTGCATTTCTATTGCTGCAGTGAATCTATCATTTGTCATCAGTGTGTGACTGTAAAAATGGTGAGAAAGCAACAAGCAAAGGCTATAGCAATGCTTTATTTACATTTATTGTTTTCCATTTTTCATTTTCATGTGTCTGTATCCTGAGTGCTCCTTCTGGCAAGAAAAAGGCTCTTTTCTGTTTGGCAAAAGTGAACTCTTTGGAGAATGCCATATATATTGTATAATACTCTTCTCACAGTTGCACTAAGACACATAGACATAAATAGCTCCATTCTTAAGAGATTGAACTTTCAATATTTTACACACAGGTTGCCAGTAAGCATTTGGATTTTATGGTTCTTTATGCTCTCAAACCAAGAAAGGTTTAGAATTTTGCATGCACTTTAAAGGCCTTCTCAGCACGATGGCTTAGAGAATGACTTCATTTAATATAAACAGATGATTAGATAGATAGATAGATAGATAGATAGATAGATAGGCAGGCAGATAGATAGATGATGAATAGGTAGATAATAAATATGTTAATCTTTTCCAAAATTTGAAGTTGGTTGGCCAATGGTACCACCACCATAGACAACATCAACAAAGTGATATGAGATTTATATCAATAGCATAGCAAGTAATAATGGTTTCTAAACCTTTTCCAATATTTGTTAGTCAGTTAAATAATTACCTAGAACTAAATTGTAAAACTATAATTTATAGCACACACTTATATTCCTCTGTTATTATTCTAAATTCAGCTACCCTCTTTCTATGTTATACTTTCTTATGGACAAATTCATATCTTCTATTATTTTATGGAAAATTTTCCTTTGCATAACATGTAACTTCATGATTATTTTCCTATTGCAATTTGGTATATTGAAAATTATATATATGGTTTATATAATCTGAGGGCCAAATCATCTTTACTAGAATCAAAAGCCAGTGTTTGTTTGTTTTTAACGCTAACATCAGTCTCATTTTTTATGAACCTAACATCTTACTGGTTGTATTTTGCTTTTAGTGTTCCAATTGTGTGCTTGTGTTTAGTAGTCTTATGACAAAATTACTTTTTCAATTTAATCCTGACAGATGTTTTTGTATTACTGAATAAATATTGAATGCATCATTTATTATTTCTTAGTATGCCAACAATTCATGATAATAAGTATTTCAATGTAAGACAGAATATTCAAAAATTTTTATGGTTACAAACACACATTCTCATTTAAGCAAAAACAGATGTCCGCAGAAAGATGAGGCATTTCAACTGTGAATGTCAGTGACTATAAAATCTATACTATATTTCTATTATTCCATATATAAAAATAAGAGATATATGTGATTAAAACCTAAAATCATATGAAGAATAAAAATAAAAATTGTCTATTATAATATTTAACCTTATAAAGTTCTCATTCTTCCTAGTACCTAATTCTGTGAAAATAATTTATCATTAATGTTAAAGATAAAGAAGGTAAAACAATCAGCAAGAATGAAAATTATCAAGATTTTTCAAGTACTTGTCTTTATAAATTGCTTACCTCAAAAGAAATCAAAATGTGACATTTTTGAGGGGATGGAGAACTAACATCAATTTTGGGACTGGCATTTGTAAGAACATAGATAATTGAGAATCAATGTATTATGATCTGAAAGCAGTGATTTAAAATATTTTGGTGTATATGCTAGTTTTGCAAAAGGCATTTTTTTTGGCTGACTAACTGTAGTATAGAAGTTTGCTCTATGAATGTTCTATTCTTTATTTAAATTCTTATACTACTAAAATGTTTATATATATACATATACACACACACACACACGCACAAATGTGTGTATTCATTCTATTAATTGAGATATTTGGCTTACTCAGAGAGTAGCAATTCCATTATTTGCAAGCTGTGAGGCATTGTCCTTCAAACTTAAGTAATATCCAAGTGAGATATAATTGATTTATTTTACTGGGCTCTCTGTCAATATATATTATATGAATTTTGAATTTCAATTTGCTATTGAAATTAATAAATATAATAAGAGATACAAGGCACTTATAAGCATAGCTTTTAAACAATAATAAAACAAATTATAAACTAAATACAAATTATTTTGAAAAAACAATTAAGTTTAATAACATTAACATATTATTTAATGTGATAGATATTTAGTGCCACTGATTTTTTTTCTTGGAACTGATTTTACAGCTAATAACTTGAATTTTAAAAATATAATTAGTAATATCAAGTACAGGTCTAGATTTATTCTGTTTCTTCATTTAGACTTTAGTAAAATTAAACTAGATATAACTAATGAAATAACCTGATAAAGTTTCCATTCCTATATTGTACAAAATATTATTAATAAGTTGAAGGCATATCTGTTGTGTCAAGACAATTTCACCTGCCCTAACTAGTTTGGCTAAATGGATACAGCATCAGCCTGCAGCCTGAAGGGTCCCAGGTTCAATTCCAGTAAAGGGCATGTACCTTGGTGGTGGGCACATTCCAGTGGAAATGTGCAGGAGGCAGCTGATCGATGTTTCTCTCTCATCCATGTTTCTAATGCTCTATTCCTCTCCCTCTGTAAAAAATCAATAAAGTATATATTTTTTAAAAAAGATAATTTCACCTTACATTTAGCCAAAACTTTTTCCTTTGAACAACTTTAATGGCTTATTTTACAAGATATCTCTGTAACCTGTCTCACTCACCTGAAAAATAATTTAGATTTATAGCTTTACCAAAATAAACATTAAGTAGATATCTAATATATATTAATAGAATCAGAAACATAACATTTATTCATTTTATATTGACCAAAATATTTATTGTCAATAAATGTTCACATTGATATTAAAGAAATATAATAGATATATTACTTTTATAAACAATGAGAACTTAGTTCTGATGGTCATAGAATAGTTTCCTTCAAATTTGTTGTACCTATTTATATTCAAACATATTTCTCCAAAGTTATGGTGCTTTAGCATAATGAACATTTTAAAGTGAAGGCATTTGAGAAACATCAGATAAGGACTCTTTTAATTTACCCTTCTCCCCTTGAAGCAAGGCACAAAACCCTCTTGTTAGAGATGTTCTCCCCATACTCCATACTCGGAGGCAAGAAACATTCTTATATTTAAAGATGAGGATATGCTGAGAGGAGTCTCAATAAACAGACCTTGATAAGTTCCCCATAGTTAACTACCCTCTGTTCATAACTCTTGTTCTATCATGTTTTTTTTTTTTCCTGGCTTTCTACTTTTCATCAAGTCTGGTACAAAAATACTCAAACTTATCCATTTCTTCTAGACCTCATTTCCTATGAAAGCTACCATGTTTCATAAAATTTATATTGACTTTTTAATATAAATATAAAATTTATATTGACTTTTAATCAATAAGGCACTTTCTTATTGATTTTTTTTTGCTACTTTAATTCTCAGGCCCACCCAGAGATACTAAAAGGGTAAATGAAAAAATTTTCCTCCCCTACATACCTTTCCTCCTAGATATGATATGGTGGTTTAATTTTTTTCACTATCCTTCTCAACTTGAATTATTAAACTAACTATAATTGCATAGAGTCTTTTGCCCTATGCATGCTGAAAAATGATGGTAATTATCAGAGCAATTCATGGATATTCATATTTATTCAAATAATCATTGTATTTTAAAGGCATATAAAATATATGTATTATTAATAATAATTAAATACAATGAAAAGTTTTATAAATTAATGTAGAGAACTAAACCTCCCAAAATATGTTGAAATATCATCAGTTGCCCAAAATATCTAGTTAGGGAACAATTCTTATGAAGTAACATTACTCAGAGACAGATTAGTCTCATATGAGTTATCATCATATTGAATTGTTGATTGTTAATAGGTCAAGAGCATAAGACACCAGCTAAAAAGTAAGATTTGTTTAATTCATGATGAGGAATAGTACATGTTGCATAAAAATCTCTGGGAAGTTAGGGGGAAACATTAGAATTTAAGGTACGTAAAGGACAGTAGACCAGCAATTTTCAAGTGGTGTGCCTTAGTAGGCACATTGGTGTACCACAAGAATTTTTAAAGCATGCAATATCTGACTATTTAGGCAGGGGTACTGACCTCTTTTCCCTTAGATTGTCAAGTAAAAAATGACAACAGCCAACAAAACAATAACCATCCACTGTGAGTGTATCAAAATTATACTTTTTTTGGTCAGATTAGCAAAAGTATAAAATGTTTTTTGGTATGCCACAGAATTTTAATAATTAGTATACATGTGTCATGAGTTGGAAAAGGTTGAAAATTGCTGCAATGGACTAAGAAAAAAGAAAAAGATAAAATAGTGGCAGAAACAAGGGGGAAATAACCTACTTTGAGTAGGCTCTAAAGATGGAGCCAATTGCACATTACTTGAGCATGATTCTAAGAGAAAAGAACATAAGCATTTTTTGAAGCTAATTTCTTTACTAAATGGAAGTTATATTTTATTTTAAAGAATCAGCAATTCTCATCATTCGCTTTTTTTTTATAGAATCAAATCTATTTATCGTTGGCATGCCTTTAACAATACTTTATAATGATGAAAATCAGCTGAATTATGTAGATTTAATTAAGTATAAATATAATTAAGTGGAAATACAGAATCCCTGAAATATCTTTTAACATCTCAGTTGAAAAAGAAGACAGTATTTGGGTCACTGTTTTTTTTTTACTAGAGCTATAATAAGAAATGATTGAGTCTCAAAAGTTATTTGACCATCTGTCTTCCCTTAATCAGGTTCTAACAGGATAGGTTGTAGGCACGGGACATAGAAAATAAGTGTATAAGGATGTATTTCAGAAAGAAGAAGAAAATAATCTTTAATTCCTGAAGGCAGAAGTAATTTTAAGGCCCTAGGTCAGTGGTCAGCTTGCAAGCCACATGTGGCTGTTTGGCCCCTTGAGTGTGGCTCTTCCACAAAATACCACAGCCTGGTTGAGTCTATTTTGAAGAAATGGCATTAGAAAAAGTTTAAGTTTAAAAATTTAGCTCTCAAAAGAAATTTCAATCGTTGTACTGTTGATATTTGGCTCTGTTGACTAAGGAGTTTGCCGACCACTACCTTAGGTCACTTGTTTAAAAAACGAATACATTTTTCCTCTTTATGAAATATTTTCCTTTTTATTTATCTATTAATTTATTTTAAAAATCTTTTCTATTGAGAATGTTAAAGATGCCCCCCTCCCCTGCATTGTTCTCCCTCTACCTGGTTCCAACCCTGCCCCACCCCAGACCTTCACCATCCCTGCTCATTTTATAGCTTGTAGTTAGGGGAAACTCTTCTTCCCATCTCTGGCATCCTGGGCTGAGGGTCTGGTATCCAGCTGGGATACTTGCTCCTCAGAACAGCCTCTGTAGAGACAATTTTCCTCACAACTGAAGAAAAGGCACATGTGGGTGTAGGACCAGACTGTTCTGAGCCTTCACCCCTCTGCCTCTCCTACCCAAAACAATGTGCTGTCTTCTTTATTTCTCTAGTTGTAGGACTTACATTTAGCTAGTTTTCAGGTTGTTTTCAATGGTGATTGTTCTGTATTTTAGTTGTAATTTAAATGTGGTTGTGGGAGATGATGAGCACTGGCATTTATCTGCCATCTTGAGTCAGCAGCTCTTTTGTTTTTCTTTTTAAATTTCAGGCTTTCAACTACTATCTATCTATCTATCTATCTATCTATCTATCTGTCTATCTATCTATCAAATTATATACACACATATTTTCTCATAAGTTTGGAAGATGCGATTGGGGGCTCAAGATTAGTTGTATCTCCACTATCCTCTGAAAATGAAACTTCTCTGTTTTACATTTCACCCAAAAGTTCACATTCTTCTGGGCTCAGATAATTCATCTTTTCCAAGTCTCTGAATACAAATGAAGAAGTCCTTAATGGGGACTGTGAGTGATTGTTAACTGACAATTGATCATTGCCTACTAATAAGTACATCCTTATTTTTTCTTCCACAAATTATTCTAACAAATATTAACCCTGAAAAACCTGGACAAACACTAGAAGCAAATAAGTCCATGAAAGTCTATTTAAAATTTTCACAAACAGCTAAAGAGTAGGAATTATGTTATAAATTAATACTATCTTTCATAAAATCTTAACTTTCATAAAACCAGAATTCCATTAAATGTTATAAAACCCTTCTATTGGTAATGTAAGAAAACTAGAGGCCTGGTGCACAAAAATTGTACACTCAAGGGCATCCCTCAGCCCTACCTACACTCTCTTGCAGTACAGGAGCCCTTGAGGGTTGTCTGCCTGACAGCTTAGGTTCACTGGCAGGTAGAATTCCCCTGAGGGGTTCTTAGCACTGTCTTGGAGGCAGGAGAGGCTCCCATGACTGCCACTGCATTCACCAGATATGACTCTGGCTTCTGGCTCAGCAGTGTTAGTGGGAGTGCACTAACCACCAGGGGGCAGCTCCTGTGTTGAGGGTCTTCCCCCTGGTGGTTAGTGCACGTCATAGCAACCAGTAATTCCACATTTTGGCAGATTTGTATATTAGCCTTTTATTATATATGGTATAATTTTACCCCTTAAAAATCATCCCACATCTAACAGTTAAAATGTTTTCCAAACAGTGGGTGAGCTTAGTAAGCATATGAAGTTGGCATTGACTCTGAGATATCCATGAAGTTTGGTTTAAAGGAAAAACCTACCGCTTTCCACTTTCTTGTATTAGAGCAATATTTTCAAGAGGAAACTTCTATGAAAATTCTCTGGTTTTAGTGCTTTTGATTATTACTTTTATAATTATATAATTGCATAATCTGAGTTAAACAGTATAATTTGATCCATCAAATGCTAAAATCCCTCTATGCCTTCCTATGAGAAATTTGAAGATTTAGTGTCCATATCTTATTCATTCTTCTCCCTTCATAGTTATATTCAGGAGGCAAGCAATATATATGTAACAACAGTTATGTGTATAGGGTCCAATGCATAGTAGTTGAGTTTTTTCTCTGTACTAACACTTTTTTAATTATTTATTTATTTTTCTTTTCTTTTTTATTTAAATTTTGTAAATCTTTATTCTTGGAAGTATTACATATGTCTTCCCTTTTTCCCCATTGAGCCCTTCTAACCACCTTTCCGTTGTCCCAGCCTTTTACCTCACTATAGACTGTGGCCATGTGTTGTGAATATATACATACATCTTCTTTGGTTGATCTCTGCCTACCCACTCACCAACTCTCACCTTCTCTCTGAGATTAAACAGTCTGTATGTCTCTGGAACTATTTTGTTTGTGAGTTTGTTTTGTTTGTCCGATTCCACATATCCATGATCATGTGATACCTGTCTTTTTCTGTCTGGCTTATTTAGTTTAGCGTAATACTATCCAGGTCCCTCCATGCAGCAACACAATCTACAATAGCTAAGATCTGGAAACAGCCCAACTGCCCATCAGAGGAAGAGTGAATAAAAGCTGTGGTACATTGACTCCATACTATGCAGCTCTAAAATAGGATCTCTTATTTTTGAGACAGCATGGAAGGACCTGGAGAGTATTATGTCCTGACATTTAATAACTTTGGGACTTTGCACAGCACAATATACGGAAAATTTATTTTCTGTAACCTATATAATAAACAGGTAATATGCAAATTGACCATCACTCCAACACACAAGATGGCTGCCCTCATGTGGTCAAAGATGGCTGCCGCCATGTGGACACAAGTTGGCCTGCAGGGGAAGGCAGTTAGGGGTGACAGGGCCTGCAGAGGAGTGCAGTAGAGAGTGACCCAGTCTGCAGGAGAACAGTTTGGAGGGACCCAGGCCTGTAGGAGAGGCAGTTGGAGGGGAATAGGCCTGCAGGGGAGGGCAGTTAGGGTTGACTGGGCTGGCAGGGAAGGGCAGTCGGGGGGGACCAGTCCTACAAGGGAGGGCAGTTGGGAGCAACCAGGCCTGCAGGTGAAGGCAGTTGGCAGGGACCACGACTACCAGGGGTGGTAGTTTGTGGTGGTCAGGCAGGCAGGGGAGTATAGTTAGGGGTGACCAGGCTTGATGGGGAGGGCAGTGGGTGGTGACTAGGCCATCAGGGGAGCAGTTAAACGTCGATCAGTCTGGCAGGGCAGTGGTTAGGGGGTGATCTGGCAGGCAGGCAGAAGTGGTTAGGGGTAATCAGGCAGGCAGGCAGGCGAGCAGTTAGGAGCCAGCAGTCCTGGATTGTAAAAAGGATGTCCGATTGCCCATTGGCCATCTCTTGAGGGTCCCAGATTGGAGAGGGTTCAGGCTGGAGGGACACACAACCCAGTGCACAAATTTCGTGCTCTGGGCATTTAGTTCTATTTATAATATATATAGTCCTTAATGTGGATGGTTATTATCGAGATTATGTAAATACATCTCAAGCACATAGAACAGTACTTGACAGATAATAAGCACACATGAGTGTTAATTATTATTTTTGTACTACTCTTATTTATATTTCTCTATCAAGTACACACACACACACACACACACACACACACACACACACACACATTTTGTAATTTACTTGGAGAATTTTTATAAAAAGCAAATGGTAGTGGTTATAACACAGCCACTTTGCATAACTTCTCCTGCCAAGACCCTGGTCCAACCTATCATTATCTCTCATTTAAATCATTGAAAATATCTTCTGTTTTCTAATCACTCCCAATAACAAGATCAGTTGCTGTGAAGAAATAGAAGAGATGTAGAGATGAAGAGGCAAAGCAGAAAGGGTTTTTAGGCCAGTGAATTACTGTATGATTCTACAATGGTGGATAGCTATCATTATACATTTGTCCAAATCCATATAAGGTAAATTACCAAGAGGGAATTTTAAGGTAAACTGGACTTTGGTTGATAAGAGTGTGTCAATTTGTGTAAATCAATTTAACAAATGTACAACTTGGTTCTATTCTATACATCATTAAATACAATGTAATTATCTTATACCATGTGAGATCTAGGAAAGAAATCATGCTCCATATGTTTCCAAATGTGTAGACTTAACTATATGTAATTACTTTCCAGATATATATATATATATATATATATATATATATATATATCTCAATGTACTCAATTACTCTTCCTCAAGTTTAAAATGTGAAACAAAAAGCAACACATGAACAAATAAAACAAACAAATAAATAAATCCATAGATATTGAAAACAGTATGGAGGTTTGACTAGTGTTACCCCAATTTATTTCATTTAAAAATTGGCTTAAGAATGTCATTTATTATAAGAGGAATGTCATTTTGTATATTGATAGGAAAGGAAAAATTATTGCAATTAAACTATGACATGTCATTGAATATATGAAACATTTCAATTTCAAGGATGTTAAATATAAAAATAAATGACTTTAAATGGGTAAAATATAAAATATTATTTTGAACTCAAAATACTGTTCAGGAAAATACAATAATCAGAACTGTTTTTAATTAGTGTTACTTTGCACATTTTAAGAAAATATTCTTTCAAAGTGTATTAAATAAAAGGATGAGGGCAAACAAACAATATAGATATGCCAATTAATTTCAATAATACCACCTCACAATTGTATCTTATCTAATAAAAGAGTAATATGGAAATTGACTTAACCTCTGATCAAGCCATGCCCACAAGCCACACCCACCAGCCAACCAGAGAAAATAAACCCCAACCAAGATGGCTGTGGCCACTGAGAGGAGGAAGAAGGCTTATATATCCTCGGAAATGGAGGAAGTCAAGCTTTCTATTGCTCTTGCCAGCCTAGGCCTCCACTCAATGTTACAAAGTTTCAATTATTGAAGATACATAATAACAAAAGAAATGGTGGCAGTCACAGAGCTGAAGAGAGAAGAGGCTAGGGTTGCCCAGACGATGGAGGAAGCCAAGCTTCTGCAGCCCTAGCCTTAGGACTTCACTCTAGGCTACAAAGTTTCAATTATAGAATTTAAATAAACCCAGACAGAAATGGCTGTCCCCACAGAGCAAGCAGAAGGCTTGGCTCTACTCCAGGCTACAAAGTTTCAATTGTAGAACATAAATTAATCCCAGATCCCAGGGCCTCTGCTTGGGCTGCTGGGGGGCATGGCCAGCCTGCAAACCACCACAGGCCCCTTGCCAAGACTGCCCCATGCTCCAAGGGAACCCCCACCTAGATCTGGGACACTCTTCAGGGCAAACCACCTGGGCCCTACCCATGCACCAGGCCTCTATCCTATCTAATAAAAGAGTAATACACTGATTGACCATCACTCTAACACACAAGAGGGCTGCCCTGCCCCATGTGGTCAAAGATCCTGGCCCTACGTGGACACAAGATGGCCACTACAAGATGGCCAGCAGGGGAGGGCCATTGGGAGGTTCCAGGCCTACAATGGAGGGCAGTTGTGGGTGATCAGGCCAGCAGGGGAGTGCAGTTGGGAGGGACCAGGCCTGCAAGGGAGGGCAGTTGGGGGTGACCAGGCTGGCAAAGGAGGGAAGTTGGGGGCAAACAGGCTGGCAGGTGAGCAGTTAGATATCAAATAGGCTGGCAGGGTATTGGTTAGGGGGTGATCAGGGGGGCAGGCAGAAGTGGTTAGGGGCAATCAGAGAGGGGGGCAGGTGAGCAGTTTGGAGCCAGTCGTCCTGGATTGTGAGAAGGATGTCCAACTGCCCGTTTAGACCTGATCCTACTGGGATCAACCCTAAACAGGAAGTCAGACATCGCTTGAGGAGTCCCAGATTGGATAGGGTGCAGGCTTGGCTAAGGGACATCCCCTCCCTATGCACAAATTTCATACACCGGGCCTCTAGTTTGATATAATTACAAGTAAGCATTTTAAGTTGCTTGAATCACTAGCATTCCCTACTAAAACACAGTAACCATAAATAATACAGCTAGAAGATACAATAAAAAAAACCAAAACAGCTATTCTAATGAGATATGAATATGTTCTTAATTCATGAATTTAATTTTTTCACATAAAGAAGAAAATCAATAATAAATAATTTAAAATAAGTAAAAATGAAATTATCTGCAATGCTGTGTTAAATGACTAAAAATGATAGAAATGTCAGCATCATTTGAACAAATTATTTTAAAAAATTGGTTACAAGAAATGAGTTGCATGAAAACTATTAATAATTTAAATGAATCATGCATATAAACAATATATGACAAGAATTAAATATTTTTATTTAAATAATATGATATTAATGTTTGAATAATATTAATAAATAGTAAGTATTTTAAATAGATAATTGTCTTATTCAATTACATACCTAAAAGTTGACTGGAAATTTTGGAATATTCTTTAGTTGGAAGTCATTTTTCTTAAAATATTTGGCATATAGTAATTTTGGATTGTGTTGAGAACATAGCTCTTCTAAAAATAACTTTAAAAAAGTTTTCTCAGATAAATACATGACCATTATAATGAATCAATAATATATTCCTAATTTTTTTATGGCTTGGAAAATGTTTAGCATAATGATGATAAATAAAAACAAAAAATATAATATTAAGAGGACTGGCATTGTACCTTATTAAGATCAACTGTGTAACTTTCTTAAATAAATACTAAAATTATAAAATGCTCAATGTAACTTAATACATAAAGTTAAAATGAAGTGATACATATGGAAAGGAGAAATGCACATATACACACACAGATATAGAGATAGAGATAATGGATAGGTAGACAGAAGAGATGAATATAGTTGTTGTATAAGAAAAGGTAGAAAAGACTATTATGCATCAATATGAAGGGACAAATGTCATGATGGCATAAAAGAAAAGTTGCTAAGTCATTCATACCATGTCTGAATTATACCAAATTAAACAGATATGTAGAAAATCTTTAAATTATAAGATAAAACTTTTGAATGAGTACTTTGGCAAACATTTTTTTAAAATATGTTCTAAGCAGTAGATAACTTTATTAAAGAAGGTACTTGTCCAGTGTTTGGCCAAGACAGAGAATTAGGCAAAGGCAATTATATTCTGCAGTGACAAATTCCTTGAAACATGCATTTATAAGAAAATTGTGGGTAGAATGGGCGATACATCACATAAAGACATTGGAATACGTGTTTCTGAGTACAAATCCTAGATGTTCTCAAATAGATCTCTAGATTTGAAGAAGTTAGTAAACTCTGAGCTGAAGTTTCTTTCTATATAAAATCAAAATACTAATAACATGGTTTTTTAGGGGGGGCAGGTAGAGAGTTAAATACATAGCTTTTATTATTGAAGTTGCTACACACACATACATACACACACACACACACAATATCATAGTCACAGTTTTTCTTTGCTTTTTTAATGTCAATAGCTTATAAACTAATCTAAAATAACTTTCACATTTTTTCCAATCAGTTTATAAGAAAGCTTATTTTTTAAACTTATTTAATAAAACAAATTTAAAATGCATAAAGCATAAATTAGTATTTAATTTCCTGAAATTAAGTTTTTATTTATAATCATTGCACTTGCACTCCTAGTGTAATTATCCTGAACACTGCTGACTTTTACCATGTCTTCTGTATGAGGTAATTCATTCTTAACATTCTTTTCTTTATTATTGAATTTAATGACAACAACAACAACAACAACAAAACTCAGACAGTTGCAGTGATTTTTCACATATATTGTTTTTCTAATAGGGAATAAAACACAAAGCTACATAAATTTTCTTATAAAATACAAAGATTTTACTTGTTTTTCTATAATCTCAACAGAACCTCCACATAGTATTATTTAACACTACAGGCCTGATGCCCAAAATTTTTGCAAAGGGCTTGGTGCTAACAGTCATGGGGTTTGCTTCTGCCCTCACAGCCCTAACTGCATCCGGAGGGTTTTCTGGAAGAACGACCAGTCTAATTAACATATTATGCTTTTATTATTATAGAGGCCTGGTGCACAAATTTGTGCACAGGTGGGGTCCATCAGTCTGGCCAGCAATCAGGGCCATCTTGCCCAGTCCCAATTGGGATCGATTGGGTCTGGCCGCCCAGGCAGAGTGATATGGGAGGCTTATCAGCCATCAAAGGTTGGCTCTGATAGCACACTGACAACCAGGGGGCAGCTCCTGCATTGAGAATCTGCACCCTGCTGGTCAGTGTGTATCACAGCTACCACCTGGTCATCCGTCATCCAGTAAGAATGGTCACGTAAGCTTTTATACTGTACACATGGGTATTTTCTTTCTTTTCCTTTTTATTTTTTTATTATTTTAAAATAAATCTTTATTGTTTAGATTATTACAGTTGTTCTTCTTTTCCCCCACGTAGCTCTCTCCACCCGGTTCCCACCCCACACCCTACCATTACAGTCCTCTCACTGTCTTCACCCATAGGTGTCTGATTTTTGTCCAGTCTCTTCTCGCACACCCCACACTCCCTTTCCCCAGAGAATTATCAGACCATTCTCTTTCTATGTCCCTGATTCTATTATATTTACCAGTTTATTTTGTTCATCAGATTCTTTTATTAACTGGACTAGAGGCCTGGTACATGAAATTTGTGCACAGGGGTGGAGGGGTGTCCCTCAGCCCAGCTTGCACCCTATTCAATCTGGGACCCCTCGAGGGATGTCCAACTGCTATCTCACAAATCAGCACTGCTGGCTCCCAACTGCTTGCCTGTCTGCCTTCCTGATTGCCCCTAACTATTTCTGTCTGCCAGCATGATCACACCCTAACCACTCCCCTGCCAGCCTGATTGATGCCTGACTGCTCCCCACCAACCTGTTTTTCCCTAACTGCCCTCCCCTGTGTGTCTGGCCAACCCTAACAGCTCTCCCCTGCAGACTTGGTCCCCCCCCCCAACTTCCCTAACTTGCAGTGCCAATGCACCTAACTTTCCTCCTCTGCCAGCCTGGTCACTGATGACTGCCCTCCCATGCTGGCCTGATCACCCAAAAGTGCCCTCCCTTGCAGGCCTGGTCCCTCTTAACTGCTGTCTCCTGCTGAAGACCTTGTGGTGCCCATCTTGTGTCCACATAGGGGCAGGATCTTTGACCACATGGGGGCAGCCATCTTGTGTGTTGGAGTGATGGTCAATCTGTATATTACTCTTTTATTAGATAGGATAGAGGCCTGTTGCATGAATGGGGGCCAGCTAGTTTGCCCTGAAGGGAGTCCCAGATAAGGATGAGGGTTCCCTTGGGGTATGCGGCAGCCAGGGAGAGAGGCCTGTGGTGGTTTGCAGGCCAATGATGGCCCCTGGTGAGCCAAGTGGAGGCCCTGGTATCTGGGATTTATTTTTCTTCTACAGTTGAAACTTTGTAGCCTGGAGTGGAGCCAAGCCTCCTGTTTGCTCTGTGGTCACAACCATTTCTGTTGGGATTTATTTATCTTCTAGAATTGAAACTTTGTAGGATTGAGTGAAGGCCTGGGCCAGGCAGGGTTTGCAGAAAGCTTGGCTTCTTCCATTGCTGGGGAAACCCAAGTCTCCCTCCTGCTCTCTCCACAGCTGAGCCATCTTGTTTGTGGTTAATTTGCATACTTGCTCATTATTGGTTGGTGGGCGTGGCTTATGGTATAGCGGAGGTACAGTCAATTTGCTCTTATATTACTCTTGTATTAGATAAGATATTTAGATTCATTTGTGATAGATATGCATTTGTTGTCACTTTGTTGTTCATAATTTTTATCTTTACCTTTTCCTTCTTCCTCTTCTTAATGAATACCCTTCTGTATTTCATATAATACTGGTTTGGTAGTGATGAACTCCTTTAGCTTTTTACTTCTCTGTGAAGCTCTTTATATGACCTTCAATTCTAAATGATAGCTTTGCTGAATAGAGTAAACTTGATTGTAGGTTCCTGCTAACCATCACTTTGAAAATTTCTTGCCACTCCATTTTGACCTGCATATGGTCAAATCAGCTGACAATCATATGGGTACTCCCTTGTATGTAACTGTTTTTCTCTTGCTGCTTTTAATATTCTCTCTTAGTCTTTTGCCCTTGACATTTTAATTATGATGTATCTTGGTGTTATCATGTTTGGATTCCTTTTGTTTGGGGTTATCTGTGCTTCCTGGACTTGTAAGTCTATTTATTTCACCAGGTAGGGGAAGTTTTCTGTCATTATTTCATCAAGTATGTTTTCAATATATTGCTTTCTCTCTTCTTCTGGCACCACTATAATTAAGAGTTTGGTACTTTTGAAGTTGTTCCAGAGGCTCATTGCATTGTCTTCATATTTTTGGATTCCTTTTTCTTTTCTGGTTGGGTGTTTCTGCTTCTTTGTATTTCAAAACTTTGACTTGATTCTTGGGATCCTCCAGTCTGCTGTTAAGTCTCTATATATTATTCTTTATTTCAGTCAGTTTATACTTAATTTCTAATTGGTCCTTTCTCAAATCCTTGAAGGTCTCACTATATTTCTTGGAGGTTTCTAGAAGATTCTTGAATAGTCTGGTAACTATGGTTTTTAACTTTATATGCTGTAGTTTGCTTTCCTCCATTTCTTTAATTTGTGACCTGTTTCTTTGGCTCCACATTTTGGCTGCTTCCCTATGTTGATAGAGTGGCTTTGTGTGCTTTCTGTCCTTTAGGGTCCAGTGTCTAGCCTCCCTAATTACCTGAGGTGGACACTCTTGGTGCACCCCTTTGTGGCTGTGTGCACAGTCTTGTTCTATAGTTAAGCCTTGATTGCTGTTGGTCTCACTGGGAGGAATTGGCTGTGAGGATTAGCTCTGTTTACAATGGGAGAACATCTGTCCTGGAGATATTCTTATGGGGCAGGACTTGTTTCACTGGGGCTTTGGTGCTCACTGAGTCTGCCCTTTGAGTGTGTCTCTTACAGATGTGAAGAGTTGTAATCTGGATGGTCTCACTCTGACAACTGGGTATACTGGCTTTTGAATCTCCACAAAGGTGTAAAGTCAGCCACTGCCTGAGGCCACCCAGCAGGACCTACAGGGATACCTGCAGATTCCTCTTCTTTGTTTGGGGTCTGAAAGTGCCCAGAAAAAGCCCAGTTATGAAGCAATGCAAGCTGCTGTAAAGTTCTTCTTTTGGAAGCTCTGGGGCTCTTTGACCCAGCTGCAGGTTGTTAAATTGCAAAATGCCAGGCCATTCATATGCAAAATCCTCTGCACACAGCTTGGGTGGGGTTGTAATTTGGGTGTGATGGGGTTTCACGGACTCACCATCATGGAAAAAAACCCCAAAACAAATGGCTGCCCTTCAGCCCTTCCATGAAGAGGTCCCCAGGTCTCTGTGTCCCGAGGCACCAAGCAGGAACAATGTTCACTGCAAGCACCTCTGAGAGAAAACTGTCCTTGCATTCTGGCCCGATGCTAGACAGTCCTGTTTCTCTCTGTATGAGTCTGGGTCCCCAGAGTCTCACCCAGGACTGGAGTTAAGAGCAGTCTGCAGCTTGTATCACCCTCCCGATAGAAAAAGACAACAACATAACCTAAGTCCCTTTCACACATGCCTCTTTACCTCCACACTTCCAGACTCAATGTGCTTTTCTCTTTCTTTCTACTTGTAGAATTTCTACTCAGCCAGCCTACCTGTGGTTCTGGATGATATTCATTTGGTCTTTTAGTTATAGTTTTGATGTGGTTGTGCACAGCAGCAAGTTCAGGTGTTTACCTATGCCGTCATCCTGGTTGTCCCCTTGGATATTTTCTAATTGGCAGTCATGATCAATAAATTCTGTAGATCATCCAGGCTACTGGTATCATATGCTCAACATGTTCATATTTAATACGCTGTTTTTATTTATATACCTATGTATAAACAATGTTTAATATGTTATGCTTAATATGCTATGTTATTTATATATTTATATATAAAGAATATGTAATATGAATACACATGTATATACATACATATTCATATACTATTCTATCTAATAAAATAGTAATATGAAAATTGACCATACCTCCTCTTTACCACAAACCACGCCCACCAGCCAATCAGGAGCAAATATGCAAATTAATCCAATCAAGATGGCTGTGGCCACAGAGAGAGCAGGAGGCATGGGTTTACCCCAGCAATGGTGGAAGCCAAATTTCTACAGGCCTGACTTGGCCTCCACTTAAGGCAACAAGGTTCCAATTATCAAAAATAAATAAATCCCAATAAAAATGGCTGCAGCTTGGCTTCCCTCCAGGCTACAAAGTTTCAACTGTAAAGAAAAATAAATTCCAGATACCAGGGCCTCCAGGTACTTGGGTTTCTGGGAGGCATGGCTGGCCTGAAAACCACAACAGGCCCCTTGCCCAGGGAATGCTGCCACATAGCAATGCCTGTCTTTCTCTCCCTAGTGACTAGCCTTCTTAGAGTTTCTTCACCCCAGGAACACAACTCTATTTATAGCCAGGTGGAAACATTTTACACTTTAACCAAATGTCTGTGAAGCGTTTTCCTGTGCCTCATCTCATTTGATTCTCACAGAAGTCCTGGAGTAGGTAGACAGGAGACTCAGTGGAATCTTATTTTCTTTTATTTAGCCAAAGATGGAGATTTAGAAAGCTTAGAAACTTGACCTGACTGAAAAGAAGAAAGAAATGGTGGACCTTGAAAATGACTTCAGGTTTTCTCACTGTGCATAATATAGTCTAACACTGCTGCAGTTAAATATTTTACCATTTGTTCTCCCTGAGTGATCTACAATAATAATCTGCTTTATGTTGATATTTACTGCTGTGTTGCTGACTATTACCTCAAAGAGAATTTGAGGTGCTTCATTGGGCTGGAGAAAGTTTAGCTAAATCAGAAAGAAGGTCTAATTAAGCAAGTTTATTCTATATGTATAAAAGGCTACATTGACTCACACATAAGTGATACATATAAAGCTGTTACTGGCACCAATCACACACGGGTGTTTCCATCTGTCACCTTGGATCATGGATTTGGTTGACACTTCTATTATAAAGAGAGGGCGAATAGCAATATTAAAATATTTTTTCTAATTCATTTCGTTTCAATGTGCAGAAATCCATGTACCAGGCCACTAGTATATATCCTATTTAATAAAAGCCCAACAACCAAATGGCAGAACAACCAGTTGACTAGTCGCTATGATGCACACTGACCAACAGGAGACCGATATTCAATGCAGGTGCTGACCCCTGGTGGTCAGTGTGCTCCCATAGTGGGAGTACCACTTGCCTATTGGGATGAGCAGTAGTCAGTCCCACAATGGGCTGATCCCTGAAGGCCATGCCCTCGTCAGTGATGAATCCCATGCACCAGGCCTCTAGTATATACATATTAAGCATGTAATTTTTAAATGTATCCATTTCCTAGAAAATGTGATAGGCAAAAGAATGTTCAGTGAAAAATAAAGAATTAGTACTTATACTATTGATGGCAAAGAACAGGAAGAAAAGAAGGAAGAATTTAATAGGATATATTCCATTCAATCCTTGTGTGTGTGTGTGTGTTTATACTAACACATTCCTATTCAACGTTTGCTCTATTTTCTTTTCGAATTAATGGAACTTATATTTAGTTTGGGTACAATATGCTCAGCTTTAAAGTGACTAACTAATACTATATTTTTCACCATTTTATCTTTGCTAAGATTAAGTATCTGACAATAATTCTGACCAAAAACGTATTGGTAGATGATAGTGCATATGTCTCTTAGTAAAAAACCTTAATAAAGAACAAACTTAGTTGATTAATATTATTTTATCGATTGTCCTTGTCTTTTTTCTTGCTGTAATTATCGTATCTAATAAAAGAGTAAGATGCAAATTGACCATACCTCTGATCAAGCCATGCCCACAGCCATGCCCATCAGCCCATCGGGAGCAAATTATGCAAATAAACTCCAACCAAGATGGATGCAGCCACTGAGAGTAGGAGGGAGGCTTGGGTTTTCCCAGCAATGGATAAAGCCAAGCTTTCCGCCTGCCCTTGCTGGCCTAGGCCTCCATTCAGTGCTACAAAGTTTCAATTGTAGAACATAAATTAATCCCAAATCCCAGGGTCTCTGCTTGGGTTGCTGGGTGGCTTGGCTGGCCTGAAAACCACAACAGGCCCCTCTCCTAAGCCACCCCATGCCCCAAGGGAACCCCCACCCTGATTTGGGACACTCTTCAGGGCAAACCACCTGGCCCCCATCCATGTACCAGGCCTCTATCCTATCTAATGAAAGAGTAATTTGCAAATTGACCATCACTCCATTACACAAGAGGGCTGATGGCATGTGATCAAAGATCCTGCCCCCATGTGGACACAAGATGGCCACCACAAGATGGCCACCACAAGATGGCCAGCAGGTGAGAGCTGTTGGGAGGTTCCAGGCCTTCAAGTGAGGGCAGTTGTGGGTGACCAGGCCAGCAGGGGAGGGAAGTTGGGAGCAAACAGGCTGGTAGGGGAGCAATTAGACTAATGTCTAACTGGCAGGGGGTAATCAGGCTGGCAGGCAGAAGTGGTTAGGGCAATCAGGGAGGCAGGCAGGTGAGTAGTATGGAAGCAGCAGTCCTGGATTGTGAGAAGGATGTCTGACAGAAATTAGTCCGACATCCCTTGAGGGTCCCAGATTGGAGAGGGTGCAGGCTAGGCTGAGGGACATTCCCAACTCCCATGCATGAATTTTGTGCACTACATAGTAGATATTTAATTGCTATGAAGACATTTCTTGGGACTACGAGGTAACACTCCTGAATGTAAAACTCATATACCAATGATGACAGAGTAAAAATTTAGACTAAATTATTGATGCCATTATAAAGGCATTAGGTCAGTCCTATCTGTTTTTCTTATCCTATATAATAAAGAGCTAATATGCAAATGGCCGTCACGCCCTCATGCCATCATGCCATAATGGCTCAGACACTCAACACTAGGGAGAGAAGAATGGGAACCAACCAGGTACAAATGAGCTCCCTAGAAAGGAATAGGTACCAGCCAGGCACAAATGAACTTATGAGAGCGGAACAGGGACCAGCCAGGATGCAGCCCGGGAGAGGGACAAACCACATGCCCTGTGATTCTGGGTGCCAGTGGCTGTGCCTGCACCTGTGGCCCAGGAGAGGGATAAGCCACCCACCCTACAATCCCTGCCACTAGAGCCTGCAAGTGTGGCCTGGAAGACAAACAAGCTGCCCAACCCACAGTCCTGGGTGCCTCTGTTGTGGTCCAGTAGAAGCCACCTGCCCACAGTCCCTTGTGGCTGTGGCCAGCCCAGGTGAACCTGGCCCAGGTCCTGGGTGCCTGTAGCTGGCCAGAGGGATGGAAGCCTGGGTCCTGGGTGCCTGTGATTGGCTGGAGGAGAGAACTCTGGGTCCCAGATGTGGGGCAAAACAGAGGAAGTTAGGGGTGATCAGGCAGGTAGACAGGCCGGCAAGTGGTTAGGAGCCAACAGTCCCATACTGTGAGAGGCAGTTGGACATTCCCCAAGGGGACCCAGGATTAGCGAGGGTACAGGCTGGGCTGAAGGCCTCCCCATTAACAAATTTCGTGCACCAGACCTCTAGTTAAATAAGAAAATAATAAATCCCAAATTTTGTTTAGAACAGGTTTGTGGGATTTTCTGTTACCTATGGTATAAATAAATTGAATCCTCATATGAACATGTATGTGTTTATTGGCATGTGTGTATATAGGAGTAAGAATGGAGAGAAGAAAATATTTTTTTAAAGTTTAAAATCAAAACAACAAAACAAAACTTTTCTAAGACTCAGAAATAAGCTTGAATGTATAATAGTTTCAAGAAATAGTAGATATCATTCCAATTTATTTTTGCCCTACATTATTAATATTGTGCTTCTAAGCGCTTTTACTTGAATCCCCTCATGTCTTACATATAAAGTTTAAGCAATAAATGGATCCCTCTTGAGGGATTTTATTTAATTTATATTTTTAAATATTTGATAGTAAGTTATTGTATTTGCCAAATTAAAAAAAACACAGACATTCTCAGAATTTTCAATATTTTTCATGTTCAATATTTGGTATTCATGTTCAGATAAGCAATGCCACTTTATTGGAAGAATATCGACATTTTCATTTCATTGTTATTATGGAATACCAAATCATAATGTATACATATTTTTCTTAAATAGACAGAAAAGTATGACTTCATGTGAAATCTGGAAACATGTTTTAAATAATTGCACTCTATTAACAAATCAGGTTAAATCTCCTCTGAGATCCACTGGAGACTGAACTAATTTACATTAGGCCAATTAAACTGAACCCAATGTTAATATAGCTTATATTTGTGGCACACTTATCAAGGATTTTTTCCACCAGAGGATTCGCTCTTAACTCATTTCATTGTTAGTTTGTACAGATTCCTCTCCCTGGTTTTACGTTTCCCTGAAGGACTTACCAATGGACTGGCAGCTCCTCATTAGGCATGTCTCCTGTAGTTCTGTTGCTCAGCAAGAAGCTAACGGAATGGCATAGAGTTTTCATACTGATTTCAACTGGGAAATAGAAACAAACATTAACAATTATATTTTTTCTCTTTTTTGTTGCTAATTTTAGCATTTTCTATAGTTTCATTATAAAATAGTTATTGGTTTATTTTGTCTTCATTGCTAATAGTTTTTAGTAAACACATATGATTTAATAGACAAATTGCACAAAACACTTTTTAAAATATGGACATAAATACATGTTTTGGAATAATTAGTAGGGAACAAAGGAGAAAAAGCAAGTAACGTATTTCTCTAAGATTGCTTTTTAATTTTAATGTATGTTGACATGCCAATTTTCTCTTAATTGTTGATTTCAACTATTAGCATTATTGTGCACAGAGATTGTATCTTGTGTGACTTTTATTCTTTAAAAATTTTTAAGACTGGGTTATGGCATATTCTATAATTTATTTTGAGGAATATTCTATGTGCACTTTAAAAACTATATGTAGTCTTGCTGTTTTGGTATTCAGTACTCTGCCCTTTAAGTTCAGTTGGTTGATAATTATGTACAAGTTTCCTGAATGCTTATTTTTTGTTTAGTTATTCTACAAATTATTGATAATGGAATATTGAGATCTTCAATTTCTTGTTAAATTATCTATTTCTGTCTTCCATTATCAGTTTTAGTTTCACATATTTTGGTTCTCTGTTGTTAGGTACATATATGTTTATAATTGTTATTTCTTCCCTTTTATCTTTATGCAATGTCTCTCATTGGCTCTAGTAATAATAATTTTCTTAAGGTTTATTTTTGTTTGAGATGAATTTAGCCATTCTATCATTCTTTTGGTTACATTTGTATGAGACATACATATATTTCCATCCTTTTACTTTCAACATTTTAAAAATATAAAGTATGTCTTTTTTTTCCTTTTTTAGAAGATACTTTTCAAAATCTTTTATTGCCTTTTCAAAGAGAGAGAGTGTGTGTGAGAGAGAGAGAGAGAGAGAGAGAGAGAGAGAGAGAGAGAGAGAGAGAGAGATTTTGATGTGAGAAAGAAATATCAATTGGTTGCCTCCCACTTGCACTCTACCAAGGTTGGAACCTGAAACCTGGGTATGTGCCCTGATTGGGAATAGAATTGGAGAGTTTATGATGAACAGGACAACACTCAGCCAACGTGCTACACCAAGAGCAGGGTTAAAGTACATTTTTTGTAGACAACATAGATGACAATGCATTTTTTATTAAGTTTTATTAGGGTGACATTGGTCAACATGAACATATTGGTTTTCATGACAATGCATTTTTAATATCATTATTGTCCAACATTTGGGCCCCCTTCATGGAAGTTTCTATTGACTGATTTTTCTTTTCACATAGGTACAATAGGAATAATATTTTCCTATCACTTTGTGTGTCTATTTGAAGCTGGAGAAATTAATAATGTAATGAGGAAACAGGAAATCAGGTTCTCCTCCCTTCTCCAGAGTTTGTTGTTGGTTTTATTTTTGTTAAATGTGGAGTGACTTTTCTGTACTAATTCTTTATTTGTATCCCCTGTCATATGCAACCACTGCTTGGTTAATTTATTGGTTAGCTATTGACTGGTAAGAAATTTCCTTAAGGAGAGAGGAACCAAGATGGCAGCATAGGTAAACACTTATCTTGCTGCCCCACACAACAATTTCAAAACTACAACTTAATGACAGAACAAACATCATCCAGAATCACTGGAAAGCTGGCTGAGTGAAAATTCCACAAATAAAAGTAAAGATAGGACACTGTGACTCAGAGGAGCGGCAGAGGGGAGCATTGAAGATATACGTGGAGTCAGAGGTTTGAAGCCGTGCACGTGTGAGAGGATAAGGTGAGCAGCTGCAAACCCAGCTGGTTTTCTCAAACAGGGAGGGAAATAAAGGTGTACCACTGCACTGATTCCCCAGTTCCGGGTGAGGTCCAGGGAACCCACACTCATACAGGGTGAAACTGGATAGTAAGGAAGCACGCTGAAACTCAGGTGCTGCAGAGGTCTGCAAGCTTCTTGAGAGGGCGAGTAAACTTGGAAAAAGCAGAAGCGCGTGAGCATGCACAGAGGACTCGTGACTTGTTCTCTCATTTGGGAAACCACCAGACTGCATTGTTTTACAACCCTCGGTGAGACTTTGGGTGTGCAGACTCATTTGGTGAGAGGCTGAATTATCTGGGCAGCAGGTAGAGCTCTGCAGGCAGCTTTCTCTCAGAGGTACAGGTAGCCATTACCACCAGGCACAGAGACCCAGGTGCTGCATAGGGCAGAGCTGACGGAAATCAAGGCTGCCTGCTCAGCCCGGAGACTCTGCCCATCCAACCTGAGCACAGCTGATCCTCACAGCCAATTGGCCTGGAGGTCAAACCCTCCTAGTGCTAACAACAATAATCTAGGCTTAACTTCAATAATACTGTGCAACCCATAAAGGGCTGCAGCAAGAGTATCCACCTCAGGTAACTGGGGAGGCTGAGCCACTGTCCCTTAAAGGACATCTACCACACAAAGCTAATCGACCAATTTAAGGAAGCAGCCACAATGCAGAGACATTGGAAAGAAATCAGGTGTGAAAGAAATGGAGGAAAAATGATGACTGTACATAGAGTTCAAAACAACGTTTATAAGGTTTTTCAAGAGGTTCCTATAAAAGTTCGATGAACTTAACGAGACCTTCAAGGAAATGAACAAGACATATGAGGAAATGAATGAGACCTACAAAGATATGAATGAGACCCTTGAGGATATGAACGAGACCCTTTGAGGATATGAAAAAGGACCAATTAGGAATTAAGCATACACTAAGTGAAACTAAAAAATATATATTATACAAAGACCTAAAAGCAGTCTAGAGGACTGCAAGAACCAAGTCAAAGATTTGTAATACAAAGAGGCAAAATCCACTCAATTGGAAAAGCAAGAAGCCAAAAGAATCCAAAAAATTGAAGATAGTGTAAGGGGCCTCTGGGACAACCTCAAGCATACCAACATCCAAATTATAGGGGTGCCAGAAAAAGAGAGAGAGCAAGATAATGAAAACCTATTTGAAGAAATAGTGACCCAAAACTTCCCCCACCTGGTGTGGGAAATTGACTTAAAAGTCCAGGACGCACACAAAACCCCAAACTATAGGAATCCAAAGAGGATCAGACCAAGACACATCATAATTAAAATGCCAAGAGCAAAAGACAAAGAGATAATATTAAAAACAGCAAGAGAAAAACAGTTATTACCTATAAGGGAGCACCCATATGATTATCAGCAGATTTTTCAAAAAAAAAAACTATGTAGGACAGATGGGAGTGGCAAGAAATATTCAAAGTGATGAATAGCAAGAATATACAACCAAGATTACTCTACCCACCAAAGCTATCATTCAGAATTGAAGGTCAGATAAAGTGTTTCATAGATAAGAAAAAGCTAAAGGAGTTCATCACCACCAAATCAATATTATATAAAATGCTGAAAGGTATTCTTTAAGAAGATGAAGATGTAAAAGGTAAAAATAAATATTATGAACAACAAATACACATCTATCAAGAAATCAATATAAAAATCAAGTGAATTTAAAATCTGATGAACAGGATAAACTGGTGAATATAACAGAATCATGGACATAGAGAGGGAATGGACTGACAATTCTTGGGGACAAAAGAGGTGTGAGAGGTGCAGTAAGAGACTGGACAAAAATCATGCACCTATGAGAGAGGACAGTGGAGGGGAGGGGAGGGCGGAGGGTGGAATGGATACCAGGTGGAGGGGAGCTAGAGGGGGGAACAATGTAATTAATAAACTGAACAATAAAGATTAAAATATTTTAAAAAACAAAGGCAGCTTTTATGAGACTCTAAAAAAAAAGAGAAATTTCCCTAAGTGCTTGGCATCAATAAGTGTTCCATCTTAGTCAAGTGGCTCTGTCTCTGTTGGAATATACTATGAATACTCAAGAGAGTTTATAAGTCTTCCTTAATCATCATTTCTTGCCAACACATGGCCTAAGGTTAACCAAAGGTAAGTGCCTGGAGATATCTCATATGTTTCCTGAATGTGCATACAGTACTGCATATATGCACAACCTCCCAGATTACTAAGACTATATCAGGACTTTTAAAAGAGAGGAGGGCTTCACAAGGTGCTGCAAGTCTGTTATATTCTCCAGTGGCTGCAAGCTTCCCGATTTCCACCAACACTACAATTATAGTCTGTTTTATCTTTTTTTTAATTTTAGACTACCACAGAGCAAGGGACAGTAATAACGATATCATAAGATTGTTAAGTCTGGATAGGTCCAGTTAGGGTATGCCTTAGGGTGGCCTATAGTGTGTTTGGTTCTTGCATCGTGCAGGGAAGATTTCACAATGCAAGCCCAGGTAATTTTTGAGTGTTTGTTTATTAATGCTTGGGACAGTAAGACTAAGGAAGGACTTAATGTAGGAGAAGCAACAGGAGAGAATCTGAGTGGTACTTATCTTTGTCTTTCTAGAAATGTTATAGGAAAGACGTGAGCCCAAACAGGGATGCTGCTAGCTCCCTGGGAAGTTAAGTTACAGTGACAGAAGTGAGCCAAGGTTGGGCTGCTTTTAGCTCACTGGAAAGTCAAATGAAAAGGGGCCTTAGAGACAGGATCAGGGAGGAAAGCCTGAGATAAACTGCTGCTGCCTTATGCTTCCCTAGTTTCAAGTTTCATGGAGACCCTTAGAGTTTAGGAAGAAATAAAAGGTTCCTGTTTGAGAATGTTGCATGGGCATGCTGTAGAGAAAGCCTGCCCTGGGTCTTTGTCTTAAGGGTTTTTATCTTTATTCTCTGGATGATGATTTTGGGAGAAGGTTTCGGCAAAATATTCATCAGCTTGACAGATGCATTTTTAATATGCTGATGCATCAAAATGAGTTTATGGAGGAAGTCTGCATTACTTTTTAGTCTGCTTTACTGTTTTACTTTTATCTTGGGTCTATCTGGCTATAATTGAGTTTTTGTTATTTGTTCCCCTGACTTCATCTATACTTAGGTTTAGCTGGCATTAATTGGGTCTCTGTTCTCTATCTCCCTGATCAGGATGATTTAAATTATGTATTCTTTGGTTACGGAGGAGAGGTATAAACCATTTGCTTTTAAGTGTCCTTTGTTGGGGAAGAGAAAGTTATGTGCTTCACAAGCTGGATGTAACTTTTTTGAATTGTTTAGTCTTGTTTAATTATCTTGTTTCACTTTCTCCATTCTATTTGCTTAGGAATTTTCCTAGGTTCTTACTATTAAAGTGTTATTTCTTACTATTAGTGAGTTTAAATGTTTTTTTTTCTTGAATAAACTCTTTTCCTATTGTATGAAGTTTGGTAGATGATAGGTGGCCCTGGATCAGACACAAAGAAATGTACTAACCATATCAGTAGTAGGAACCAGAATATTAGCATTTCCACTGATTTATGAAATCCATTTCCCACAAGGTAGCTCAAATAGATGGAGATGACACCTATACACGTAGTGGTTGTGTTATAGGGGAGAAAACCTGAACTTTGGATTTCTGATTTTTTAATAATGAGAAGCAAGTATACCTGCATTTTTCACCAGATGTACTTTCTTGATTAAACTACAAAGTAATCATGGCTGCACTTTATTTTGGAAGGTGACATTATCTCTATCTTCCAAACCTGTAAGCAAAAGCCAGTCTTACAAAACTGTACACTAAACAAACATCTTTGTAACAATATCCTAACAATGCTTTGTCACCAGATGTATAGAAGCCTAAAAGACACATGAAAAATTGTTTTCCAACAATCTGCATGTTCTTTTATCTGGTAAGGCATGCTTTTATTCTTACTCAACTTGCTCATTTGCTATATGTATTTCCTCAACATTCTTCAGGTGTTGAAGTAAAATATATGTGTGTGTGTATATGTGTATGTGTGTGTGTATGTGTGTGTGTGTGTGTATATATATATAACTGGTGCATGAAATTCATTCATGGGAGGGGTGTCCCTCAGCCTAGCCTGCACCATCTCCAATCTGGGACCCCCCGGGGGATGTTCAACTGTGGGATTGGGCCTAAAGTGGCAGTCAGACATCCCTCTCACAATCTGGGACTGCTGGCTCCCAACCACTCACCTGTCTGCCAGCCTGATCACCCCCTAACCGTTCCCCTGTCATCCTGATCAATGCCAAACTGCTCCCCTGCCAGCCTGATTACACCCAACTGCCCTCTCCTGCTGGCCTGATCACCCACAACTACTCTCCTCTGCCAGCTATATTGTGGTGACCATCTTTGACCACATGGGGATGGCCATTTTGTGTGAAGGTTAATTTGCATATTACCTTTTTATTATATAGAATATATATTAGTATGTATATATACATATATATATAATGCTTAATTCTATTTATTTAAAGTTCAACAGTTCACAAAATAACATATTATTGAGTGAAAATGTATAACTTAAAAGATGAATAACAACAAACAAATAATAGACAAAAATTGCAAGTTTATATGTACTTGCTAAAGAGTAGAGAATCAGGAAATAATACAAAATAGTCTTGTATGGGCTTAGGGATATTCTATAATTAAACTATTTACTGAGAAATATTTTCCCCTGACAAATTTTATGTCATATTTTATATATAAGCATCAATATTTAATAAAAACAATCAAATTGTTTTAAAAGATTTTAAAATCTTTATAGTATTTCAAAAATAAAGTACAGCCTACAGATTGAATTTGCTTGTATGTTGTGAAATTAATTATATTCAATGGTCACATACTACATTGAGTTTTACAAAATTCATGCTAGTGATTATAGAAGAAGACAGTAAAATAACTGCTATTTGGTAAACCTTTAATGTATTCATGGATTTGCTGGTATTGCCTATAATGTGTGGCTGCAAAAAATCCTGCATGAGATAGACTACTACAGAAATTATTACGAAATTATACAACCAATCTAAATGACTTGCTACTGACCAAGAACAGGACAATGTTGTAGAATTGGGATTAGTTTGAGTAAAGGCATAATCTAATTAGGTCAATTGGGGGAGGATAATTTATTTTTTCACTTCTTAATTATCAAGACTATGACATTATGGAAATTAAATCTAAGTATATGCATCTAAAACATATCAAGGTTATATATAATTATATCCCTGAAAGACTGCATATTTCAAAAATATAGCTCAGTTAAGATTAAACTATACTAAATTGTGACTTCTTTTATTTTACTTTTTTTGTCAATTTATCAAATTATCTTAATAGGTTTTGTATATTTAAATATCAAATTTAATAAAAGTAGATTTCATTAACAATTCTGCACTGATTTCATTGTAAAAATACTTGCAACACATGAAATCACTTTTCTTTGCTGTGTGACTTTGAGTCAGTTAATCCAAACCTCTATGTGTCTCAATTTCTCACTCTGAAGAAAAGAAAACTAAAAAATATATCATTACAGAGTTTATTTGAATCTTCAATAGAATGTATGCATATTAAAACATCTCATGTGGTGTCTCTAAAAATGTATGTATGACATTTCAAAAAATGCAAATAGCAGGAAATTTAAGGTAGAGGATCATGAGATCCCAATTGTGTGTGTTTGGATGTGCTGTGTGTGTGTGATCCTGAAAGGAATGAAAAATATTAAAGAGAAGTTTAAGAGCAATCAAATTAGAAAAAATAATCTGTACAGTAACCGAGGAGCCTTGTCTTCAGTAACTTTTAATTAGAGTATTTTCTGCACATTTGGGATTCAATATTGAACACAAATAATGCACTTAGGTGCGCTGATGTCATAAAAGATATTGGTGTTGAATTCTGTACTTGATTGATAATATTTCCCACCCTCTCACATTTTTGTTTAGCTAAAATATGTTATTTAGAAAAAATCAGAATGTATAGATAATACCTTGGGCTATCTGCTGGTAATCATTTAACAATTTTATTGCCTCAAATTCTTAGTACTTGAGTCAACAGTCACACCAGTCTGAGGCCATTGAGAATGTAGAATTTTGAAAATTAGGTAATGAATTTGGTTGTTTAATATATTTGTCTTTGGGTTACAATTTTTTTGTATTTTATTTGTATGGCAAATATATTTTTTCTATTTTTTTTTTTTTATGAACCATACTTGTGAATATATGTGTTACTCACCAGAAAGGAAAACCTCAGGGAGCACAAACAACAGAAATCCATGATAAAAATTTTTGCTTGATTAAACATTGTCTATTTATTATATTTACCATATTTAGCAAGAATTAAAATATTTAGAAGGGAAACAATGTCATCTTCCATGTAGGCTTAGTTTAAATCTTAATGATTATGTCATTCAAAGTCCATTAAGTACACCATGATAATTGCCTATAAAATATCAGTGTGGAATTGCAGGTTGCATTTAATTGTGTGAAAAACATTCAGCCAAAGGACACTTTTTAATAAAGTATCTTTCTGACAATGATCCATGACATTAATATTAAGACTAGACTTCGAATTTTTGGTAATATTTCTAATAATTTATTTATTATTAGAATTCAGTTCATATCAAGATTCTAGTAATGTGAAGATAAACCTAAAGAGAAAAAAATATTTTCTAACCCGCTACATTCTAATATGATTCTGTAATCACCTAAACAGAAAGGTTCTACATCAAAAGGCCTGTGAGAAAAATGAGGACCCAATAGGCAATTTATCAGTTTAAGGCTATGAATTTTGAGAAATGGAACTTGCAAGAATGTTTGAAGACTGATTCTGAGTAGTAGCTTGGTGGTCTTGGGCAATATACCTGAACTTTATGTTTCTTCAACAATGAAGTGAGCATAGTAGCTTTCAATTAAAAACATATGGGAAGGATTTAAAGAGATAATCTTATATAGAAAAGGCCAGAGGTGTCAAGACTAAAAAGACCAGAGATCAGACCACCAAGGCCCCTTGCAGGCTGGTCCTACCCCCAAGCAAGCAGTTAGGGGCAATCAGGCAGGCAGGCAGAGTGGTTAGGGGTGATCAGGTAAGCAGGACAGTGATTAGGGGAGATCAGATAGGCATGGATAGCGCATCTCCTGGCTGGCCCTGCTCCCAAGCAAATGGTTAGGGGCAATCAGGCAGGCAAGCAGAGAGGTGAGGGATGATCAGATAGGCAAACCAGAGGTTAGGAGCAATCAGGTAGTCAGAGGGACCCTCGCAGGGCTGGCCCTGCCCACCAGCAAAGAAATAGGGAGTCCCAGACTGCCAAGTAATCCCACACCAGCCTGTTGCCTGCAGAGGGAGGCCACTGGTGGCAGGGGAGGGGGCAGCATGGCACAGGTGGCAAGCAGTGGCAGTGGTGAGGTGGGGGAAGGAAGCCCATGAGCTCAGGCCGGGCCCAGGGACCCTACCCGAAGGGTCCAGGATTGTGATAGGGTGCAAGCTGGACTAAAGGACCAACACTCCCCCCACCTCGCCTAGTGCATGGGTTTTTGTGCACCGTGCCTCTAATCCATAATAACATAATGCTAAAATGCAAATAGACTGAATGGCAGAATAACTAGTCGCTATGCTGCACAAATCCTTTGAAGACTCCCAGATTATGAGAGGGTGTAGGCCAGGCTGATGGACCCCCGCCCCCAAGTATATGAATTTCATGCACCGGGCATCTAATGTTTATATAAAGCATTTAGAACATTAGAAGGGCATTATAACCAATAAATATAAGTTACTGAAACTCACTGCACATACAACTTTCTCAAATCTCTTTAGATTATATGATCCTCATTTTCCCCTGACAAAAAAATAAAAGTCACAGATTAGAGCACTGTTTCTACCATTTTAATAGGGAACTAATTAATAAGCAGATTCTCACTGTGGTCCAGTTTGAGTTTCTTCATTTCCAATAAGCTTCTCGGTGCTGATGTTTTGATGCTGAGACTACCCTTTCAGGAGCTGAGCTTTCAAGCTTCCCCTGTTCTAGAAAGTGCCGTAGCCACAGGAAGCCCCAGATCACAGGTAAAGCCTTCCACCTCCTCCAGAATCTTCAATTTGAAGGATGCTTAGATATTATGGGAGGTGTAAAGAGTTGTACAAAGCAAAAGGCTCACTGTGCTTTCTCCATTCCAACTGAGTCTTTTTAGGATTGCTGGGGAGATGATAATCCAAGAGCTGCTTCCTGTGGAGGGAAGGCAGTGTGTCACTTGGCAAGGATTTTCACTGATTTTCCTCCCATGCTGTGGAGACACACTAAATTAAAGAAAAGAAAATCCACTCTGAACTGACAGTCTGGCTTACTTATAAAAACTGTTTTAAAAATATATTTTAGCATTTCAAAACACTTTTTTGCAAAAATATTTTCTAAAAAAAAATCATAGCTTTATCTAGGAGCTGTCAATTGTTTCACCACAGACAAAAATTATTCTACATAGAACAATAAAACACATTTCCTAGCATATAAATTCAATTTTGTTTATTTATTTTGCATGTGAATAGATGCAATTTCATTCCTGGTAGGGAAAAAATAAAACTTTCCTTTTCAAGGGAGGAAGTTTTTTACAACATTCAGTTCAAAATGTTAGTTTAAAAAATATTCTTTCCTTTTGTGCTTGTATAATCTTCCTCATAGAACCTTGAAATTTGATGCAGCCTAAGCAGTTTGGCCTTCCCATTCACCTTTCTCTTAAATCAGCACAAACACAAAAGTATCAAGAATCTCAATGTTTAGGTAGTTGATTTGATTTCATCCATGATGTTCAGAGCATTTTTCCTTTATAACTACAGAAGGAAAACAACTGCAAAAACAAATCTCCCCCAAAACAAAGAAACATTCCATAAGCTTCCACTGTCAATGATAGAATTCTATCTTTCTACTGCCAAAACTCTCCACTGTAACTAGTTTTCCCACTTACATCTAAGCTTCATGTCTACTGGTAAATTATTAAGAGACAATACAGCCTGGCAAGCAACGTTTGTTGAATGAATAAATGTTGATTTAAGAATGGGACGATCAATATATCATAGAGAAGGCCAGTAACATTTGGAATAAGCAAAACTTTTATACATATTTATTTAGAGGAAATTTTTGTGCTGAAGAGAAATAATTTATAATTTCCACTAGTTGGTTTTAGAATTTATAAAATGCCTTGCCCAAATGAAAGCCATTTAAACATTTTTTATAACTTACCAATGTCTTCTCATAGTTTTTACATTTGCTATTTTTCTTCACCCTATGGCTTAGCTTGAATATACAATTAATTTTAAGCAAAACCCCTAACTTTCTATGGGCTTGTGCCATGTTTAAGAATTTCTTACTATTTATGGAAGTAAGCCTTTTTTATTTCATCTTTTCTTGCTTCACCTAGGTAACTTCTATTCATAATTATGCAAAATTTTTAGACTAAATGGGATGTTTTACCTTGAGCTTTGTATAAATGGTTCTAGATTTATTTTCCTTAATTTTCAGACCAATGAAACATTTTTCTATGCTTTTTTCTTTTTTAATATTTTTTAAATTTTTATTAAATTTATTAGGGTAACATTGGCTAATAAAATTATATAGGTTTCAGGTATACAATTCTATAACACATCATCTTTATAATGTATGTTCACCACCCCAAGTCAAGTCTCCTTCCATCACCATTTACATACCCTCCCTTTACCCTCTTCTAACTCACCCTACCCCCCTTTCCCTCTGGTAATCACCATATTGTTATCTGTGTCTATTAAGTGTTTTCTTTTCTTTGATTATTCCTTTCATTATTTTCACCTAGCATCCCTACCACCCCAAATTCTTTCCCTGTGACAGCTGTCAGACACTTCTCCAAAGAAGCTATACAGATAGCCAATAGACATAAAAAGTTTAATATTGTATTTATAATGGAACTAATGTATTTAACCTATAAGTTTTATCCTTACATATTATGAGCTTGCAGTTTATTATTTCAGTCAAATCAATTATAGAAATTTTGAACTTTTAAAGCACAGATCATATAGCTCCATATTTAAAATGCATTCTAATATTTTTATGTATTTTACCATAGTATATAACTGAATTATTAAAATTTGAAAGTACCAAATGTCTTCCTTAAACTGTGAGAACACTAAAAATACTGGGATGACATTTCCTGAAAGTTTTCACAAAAGAAAACTATACTTTCCATACTTTGTTGTAGTGCTGATTGATGCAAACTAACATGTAAGATTTAGGTCCACTGATAAGTTATTAGGAGATAACGTAGTGCTTAGAAACTAATATTTGTTGAATAAATAAATGTTGGTTGTACTGAATAATTCACACATTATATGTAGAAGCATCTGTGTTCAACTACATGATAGCCAGCAGGTCAAGACTGTACTTCTTGACTTTAAAACTGAGAATTTATGCTTTATAAGCTGACATATCCACAAGTATAGCTTTTATATTATGGTACAGCCAGCTGTAATAAATGGTTATACAAAATGCTTAACACAGAGCCAGAGATAGGCTATAAGATTAATAATTGCATATTAATCATTATCATGATCATCATCATCATGATCAGGACTGTGATGGTTATGAGTTAATCATATAGATATGACAGTAATTTTTCATCTTAATTCATAATGGTGTAACTTTCTGTTCTATTAAAGACAAGGAGAAGCTGACCTCCATTGTCTTTTCTATCAGGGAATTTCTAATGACTCACATGCATTGCAGACATAATTGTAAGAGAGTAATTTAATGTTTGACAGGTTCTATAGCAAGTTTCCCCAATTTTTAGACTTAAATTTTTCTCCACACTGTCCTATCATACATTATTTTTATTCCATAACTAGTGTAGAACATCAGTGAAACCCAATGTCCACATTGTTAATACTATCCTTTAAAAAAAAAGGATCAGTTTGCAATATAGTTATAATTTAATCTTGCTGTCTGTTGTGATGCTATATCTGTGCTATTCAATATTTAAAATGGAAAGAAAAGATATAAGTGACAAGTTGAACATATTAATATCCAATCTTAAATATTTATGCTGTTTCTAATAATTTAACCTTTATGTTAGTTCTCATTTTCTCTATATCTCCTACTCAATGGATTTTTTGTTTGTTTGTTTGTTTGTTTCTAGCCTTGGTGACCAATTATTTATTTAGTGCTATTGTTTTATTTTATTTTTTTAATTTTTTAAATATATTTTTATTTTTTTTGCAGTATAACTTAGATTTAATAGTAGTACATATGTTTTCCTTCCCCCTCGTTGTCCTCTCCCCAACCTCCCCTACCCCCCAGCACATGTCCTCACCCTCCCCCCTCCACTCCAGTGTCTTTCATCCATTTGTTATGCTCATATGCATGCATACAAGTCCTTCAGTTGATCTCCCACAGAACCCACCCACACCCTCCCCAGCCTTCCCCCTGTAGCTTGACAGCCTGTTCACGGCCACCCTGCCTCTGTATCAATCGCTCTCCCTTGTTTCTTTTCTTCAAAAATATCTTGCCTCTGCATACTAGAAATAACTGTATGAGAACAAAATATGTTTGAGTCTCAGTTTCAATGTCCAACTGTTCTGAGTCCCAGTTTCATTGTCAAATAGTTCTTTATGTGTACATGTCAGCAATGGTATCCAGATGGTGGACACATTGTGGCAATTCAAATTCCATCCTCTCTGGTTTGGTCCTGGGCCACCTGCAACAATGCACAGCTGCCAACTGCTAGTATGGCAAGGTGTCGTCAGTGTCCCCCATCTCTGGACCATCCTCGTGGCTGGAACAGACCCGTCAGTTCCTCACTGTCATAGGAACCCACATGGTCTTGGAGTTGTTCTCTGAAAACACACAAATACATTCTCGACCAAAAGTTAACAAAGGGATCCTCTCTGCAAATTACACTTGAGATCCCTTTTATTTTTGCCCAAATGATTTTCCTTTGGCTTATTTTGACATTGTGTGTTTTTCGTGGGTTTCCTGCTGCTGGCATTACAAATGGAATTTACTTTTCTGGAGTAAGAATTTTCTAGATGTATTTTACTTACCAGATATTTTTCCTTACATGATATTACCCCACTATCCCCCCACCTTTTTTTTTTAAGTGAGGGCTTTTGGAAATTTTATCTTGCAGTCTTGGTAATTTTAAATTTTAAGTTTTGCACACAAATATGACTGCTTTAGGTTCTTTGGATGTTAGGCAATTTTATAGTGAGATGAACTACTAATAGATATTTTAGTTAATGTTTTAGGAACAGCTTTTTGTCCAGTACACTTAAATTTTCTTGAGTATTCACTTATTTCACTTGGCCAATTTAAATTAATCTGAAAACTTGATTACTATTTTCCTGTCAATTTTAATAATCAAGCAAACATCTTAGTTTACTCTGTAAATATTAGTGGAAAGGATTATTTGCATTCTTAAGTAGGCCCTGAGCATTCCTGGTACTAGATTGAATTTAGATATAGAGCAGCTGTGGCTGCCTGAGTCTCTGTCTGCAACCTGGGTCCTGATCTGAGCTGTGCGTGGAAGGTGAAGCAGCTGTGGGGGCAGGAGACCTCCCTCAGGGGTGAAAGTTCAGGCCCCTGCAAGGTTTGTGGGTGAGGGTCTGTGCCCCACCTCTGTTCACCTTTTAGTTCTCTCTTGTTGGCCCCTCTGTGACTGTGCCTGTCTTAGGTGGTTCCTTCCCTGAGGAATCTTACCCGTTTCTGGCTTACCAGCCATCTTTTGGGGCCAAACAGGGTGATGTGAGGTTCAGTTCTGTCTCTTTTGTAGTCTATGTGCCCAAGGCCTCCACGCCCAGCACCTGCCTTGGGGTCCCCTCGCCTGCTGGAGGGGTCCCGGTACTGATTATATATCTCGAGGGACCCAGGTTTCTTCTCCAGAGAGGGGCCAGCTCACACTATTGGGCAAGAGACAGATCCATGGTGCCAGTCGTCCAGAGGCTTCAGACACAGTTTGAACTGAAAGCTCAGGCAACAGCTGTGTGTATTTGGATAGTAAGAAGAGGGTCCCTCTGGGCAAAAAGGGCAAGAGGGGCCAATAGAATGTTTAAAAAGGAAACATACACAGTGATACAAACATTAATATTATCCTATATTGTAGTATAAAATACAAATAAGGATAAGTAAAGTGTGTGATATTTATTAACACAAGAAGAAATAATTATAAATTATAATTTACTTTTTTATAAATAATGAAATAAATCAAAATGTATGTTAAAACCCCTTACATTTTTTAAAAATATATTTTATGGATTTTTCACAGAGAGGAAAGGAGAGGAATAGAAAGTCAGAAACATCCATGAGTGCCTCTTGCATACTCCCTACTGGGGAGGTGCCTGCAGCCATGGTACATGCCCTTGACCGGAATCAAACCTGGGACCTTTCAGTCAGCAGGCTATCCACTGAGCCAAACCAGTTTTGGCAAAACCCCTTACATTTAAAGACCAAAATAAAAGTTTACTAAAATTCAATCATTATAGAAGATGAAAGCCCAATATTGAATGTATATTTATTTTATATATAAACTGATATCTGAGAAAAATTGAAATTCATCTGGAAAAAAATATGCGTAATAATAGTTCATAAAAATGTTTGAAAATATGGATTACAGAGACTTCCCCACCAGATAGTAAAATATGTTATAGTTAAAATGAAGAAAATAATGAGGATTGAAATGAGAGTATTCTCACAAATGAGATAATTCATAGTGTAGAAATCGAATCTATAAATGTTTATAATAATAAACACCATATCATAATTACTGAAATAAATATTATTTAATTAAGGCAATAGGACAAAAAATTCATAGGCAAAATTAAAGTTAAATATAATATATCATGCACCCAAACCAGTTATATCTAGAGTCAAAATAAAAATTTTAAAAGTATTTTAGGTAAATAAAACACAAATTACTATCAAATAATATTGATTAAATATATTTAGAAGTCTGTCTCAAAAGAAGTATTATTTCACATCAGATTTAAAACAAAAACAAAACAAACTTATGCCCTATCTGTTTTGGCTCAGTGGATAAAGTCTCAGCCCACAGACTGAAGGGGCTGAGTTCTATTCTGGTCAAGGGCACATACCTCTGTTTCGGACCCTATCCTTGGCCCTGGTTAGAGCTCATGTGGGAGGCAACCAATCAGTCTGTCTCTCTCACATTGATGTTTCTTTCTGTCTATCCCACTCCCTTCCACTCTTTCTAAAAACCAATGGAAAAATATCCTCAGGTAAGGATTAACAACAACAACAAAAAACTTATAAAAAGTCAAGTCATCAAAACAATTTTATTTAGCCTGCAGCTTGGAAAACAATTATTAAAAAAGAACTTGAATTTTACTATTTATCACTCTTTGAATAAAATAAATATATTGCACATATCCTTTAGTAATCATTGCCCTCTATTTTATGTAATGCAGTCCTGTTCTCTAAATATAGCCTAGATTTAAGTGCATTTAATGTTTATGATTTTAAATTATATTAGATGTATTCTTCTGCAGTTTGCTTAATTTTATTCAACATGATGTGTATTAAAGATGTGTCTTGGTTGTTCACTCAGTTTTAGTTTATAAAACTCCATTAAAATTCTATGAAATAATAAATTTATGACTTGATATGTTGATAGACATTTAGGGTTTTACCAACATTTTAACTTTTAAATAAATGCTACTTTTTCCACTGACATTAGGATAATGAAACATTACTATGAACAAATCTATGCTTCCAAATTTGACAACATAGATAAAATGGACCAATTACTTGAAAGACAGAATCTGCTAAACAGGAAGAAATAATCTAAAAAGGCCTATATCTATTACAAAAATTAAGTCAATAAATAACATAAAAGAGAACACACCAGTCCCAGGTGAATTCATTGGTGAATTCTACCAAAATTTACAGGCTAAATTATATCAATGATCTATACTCTCTTTCAGAATATAGAAGCACAAAGGACACTTCCTAACTCATCCTATGAAACGAAAATTATCTTAATATCAAAATTAGACAAATATATAAGAAAATAAATATATCCATTCATATCTCTCTTGAACATAGATGCAAAAATCATCAATAAAACATTAACAAATTAAATTCAACAATACATGAAAATAATTATACACCAAGACTAAGTAGTACTTATCCCAGGTTTGCAAGGCTGGCTCAACAATCAAATAAAAATTTATGTATTCATCAGATCAACAGGATAAAGAATAAAAATCAAAATTTTGTATCAATTGTGTAGAAAAGACTTTTATCAAAATCCAACATCCATTCATGTTTTTAAAAAATATTTCAGAATACAGGAATAGATTAAATATTCTTATCCATGAAATGGGGGGAAAATTTAAATAACAAAATTAACCTGGAACTATGAAATTTTACTTTTATAAGTGTTTACAAAAGACTGTTCCTGAATATACGCAGGATATATGCAGAAAAATGTTTATTACAGTACTATTTGTTAGAGTAAACTATTAGAAACAATCTACATATATATAATAAGATAGATAAATGGCGATATTTTCATGATAGCCACACAGCAGTGAGAATGCTGAAGTAGAACTGCATGTGTCAATACATAAACATTCTCAAAATAAAATGGGCCCTGAAAGAAGTGTTACATAGCAAGATATGCACAACAAAATATTGTATATTTATATTATAAAACCTGTAAAATTTATTATGTAATACTGTGGTTATAACAGCACACTAAAATTAAATTAACACATCCTAAGAATTTTCATCACCAAATATTTGTTAATGATTCCTTTTTGAGAGTGAGGTAGAAAACTAGGATACTGAAGTTCTGCATAGAAAGCCTGAATTTTATTTTGTAAAGCATTATTACAAACAAATGCTACACACTTTGTATACCAACATGACAGCCATGAAAATGCACTTGTCAGGTCTCCTCCCACCTCAGCTGCTGCAATCTGAAAGCTATCAAAGAGCTCCTACTAATGTTGCACTTTCTTTTTTTAAAAAAAAATATATTTTTATAGATTTCAGAAAGGAAGGGAGAGGGAAACAGGGATAGAAACATCAATGCTGAAAGAGAATCATTGATGGGTTGCCTCCTGCACACCTAACACTGGGAGATGGAGCCCACAACTCAGGCACATGCCCTTACCGGGAATTGAACCATGTCCTCATGATTCATAGGTCAATGTTCAATCACTGAACCATGCTGGCTGGGAACTAATGTCACACTCTCTATAGGCTGCTCTTCTCAACCATGGCTGAGCAAGGCTAAAAAATAGTAAGGTAGACTTGTACTTGGGAGATGTGCCACTTCTCACATAGATGACTGGTTCCAGAAATTCCTGTCACACTTGGCAAAAGTTAGAAAAATAATGTAGTGGACAGCATTTCTTCCTTCCATTTGTCTCCTAACTTCTCTTGCATAGGGTTCAAAGTGCACTGTGGTCCATTCATATATCTAATCTCCTCTTGTTTGCTTTACAATTTTCCTCAACACTCTTAGTGTTTTTTGTTTTGCTTGTTTGTTTGTTTTGTTTTTTCCATTGAAGCTCTTACAGGTCTAATTCCATTTTGACATCCTTCTCAAAGGATCCACATGAACACAAGCAAAAGGAAACTGTTAAGATTCAATTAATATCTATACTGAATACCCTGGTAAATAAATATTTATTCTGTGATTTATAATTTTATGGTTTAACTTGAATAGTTATATTATTGATAATTTATATCCTTATACTTTTCTACATAAACTTTTTATTAGGCATCTGTTAGTCTGTGATCTGGAAAAAAATATTTTTTGTAAAATCTGGGGGTTTTTTTGGCTTAACTTCTTTATTGTTTAAAGTATAACATAAGTCTCCTTTTTCTCCTCAGTCACCCCCATCCTCCTGTCTGTGTCCATTAGTTATGCTCATATGCGTGCATACAAGTCCTTTGCTTGATTTTTTATCCCTTTACCTCCCTGCATTCCTTCATAGGTTGGACAATCTATTCACTGTTTCTATGATTCTGGTCACTGGTTCTATTTTTGTTCATCAGCTTATACTGTTCATTATATTCCACAAATGAGTGAGATCATATGATATTTATCTTTCTCTGACTTGCTTATTTAGCTTAGCATAATGGTCTTCATTTCCATCCATGCTATTGCAAATGGTAAGAATTAGTTCTTTTTTGCAGCAGTGTAGTATTCCATTGTGTAGCTGTGCCACAGTTTTCTAATATACTCAGATGCTGATAAAAATCTATGGCTTTTTTATATACAAAAATGAACTCACAGAAAGAGAAACTAAACAAGCAATTCCATTTACCATTGCAACAAAAAAATTAAGATTTCAAGGAATAAATTTAACCAAGGAGGTAAAGTACTTGTACTTATAAAACTACAGGATGCTGAAAGAAGAGATAGAGGAAGACATAAACAAATTGGAGAATATACCATGTTCATGGATTGGAAAAATCAACATCATTGAAATGTCCATACTACCCAAAGCAATCTATAGATTCAATACACTCCCCATTAAAATGCCAATGGCATACTTCAAAGACCTAGAACAAACTCTCCAAAAATGTATCTGGGATAAATAAAACCCAGAAGTTGCAACAATCTTGAGAAATAAGAACAAAGTAGGAGGAATCATAATACCAGATATCAAGCTATATTACAAAGCCACTGTTCCTAAAACTCCATGGTACTAACACAAGGACAAACATATAGACTAATAGAACAGAGAACCCAGAAACAGACCCAAGTCGATTAGCTCAATTAATATTTGACAAAAGAGCAAGAGTACACATTTGAGTCAAGACAGTCTCTTCAGTAAACGGTGCTGTGAAAATTGGACAGATACATGCAAAAGAAATGGAACTAGGCCACCAGCTTACACGATACACAAAAATAAACTCAAAATGCATAAATGACTTAAATGTAAGATGGGAAACCATGAAAACCCTAGAAGAAACCTTAGAAAACAAAATAGCAGACATATGTCATAGCAATATCTTTACGATACACCTCCTACGGCAATGGAAACTAAGGAGAAAATAAACAAATGAGACTACATGCAAATAAAATGTTCTGCACAGTGAAAGACCATCAATCAACAAAAGAACAAGAAAGTCCATTGCATGGGAAAATATATTTACCAATGTTATAACTGATAAAGGTTTAATCTCAAAAACTTATAAGAAACTCATACAATAAAATCTGTTTTTATAATACATATATATGTATATACACATACTAACATATATATAATACTTCACATATCAAAATAAAATAAGATTAAAAATACAACAGAATCCTATCTTCATAGCATTATTTTGCTAAAATTTTGCAATGTGACATGAATATTTAATATTTTTGTATGGAATTGTAACTCATACTTTTCCACATGTATTCTATATATCTGATGACAGTGGATATTTATTTCAAAAATTAGAAATTTCAGACAGAAATAACTCTGGCTGCTGATATTAAAAATAAATACTCTCAAACATGTGTATATCTATGTATATAGCTCTCTTACATTAGTAAGAAAAAGGGTATGTGCATATTGTCCCTTTGTGTGTGTGTGTGTGTGTGTGTGTGTGTGTGTGTGTGTGTGTGTGTATTTATGGCCTGGTGCATGCAATTCATGCATGGGGGGGAGGGTTGTTCCTTAGACTGGCCTGTACCCTCTGCAATCTAGGACCCCTTGAAGGATGTCTTACTGCCAACTTACAGGGATTGGAACTAAACTGGCAGTCAGACATCTCTCTCACAATCTGGGACTGCGGGCCCCAGCCACTCACCTGCCTGCCTACCTGATTGCCCCTAACCACTCTGCCTGCCGGCCTGCTCGCCCCCAACTGCCCTCACCACTGGCCTGCTTGCCCTCCAATGCCCCCCCCCGCCAGCCTGATCACCTCCAAGTGCCCCCCATGCCAGCCTGCTTACCTCCAACTACCATCCCTGCTGGCCTTCTCCCCCCCACCTTCCCTCCCCATTTGCCTGCTTATCCCCAACTGCCCCCCAGCTGGCTTGCTCACTTCAAACTGCCCCCCCCCGCTGTCCTGATCACCTCCAGCTGACCCCCACTGACAGCCTGCTCACCCCCAACTGCCCACCCCCAACTTTTCCCCTGCTGGTCTGCTTACCCCCAATGGCCCCTGCCATCCCATCCTGGCCTGATCACCTCCTGAGACCTAAGCTCTCAGAACCTCCTTTTGTTCTTTCTTTCTTTCTTTCTTTCTTTCTTTCTTTCTTTCTTTCTTTCTTTCTTTCTTTCTTCCTTCCTTCCTTCCTTCCTTCCTTCCTTCCTTTCTTTCTTCCTTCCTTCCTTCCTTCCTTTCTTTCTTTCTTTCTTTCTTTCTTTCTTTCTTTCTTTCTTTCTTTCTTTCTTCTTTCTTTCTCTCTTTCTTTCTTTCCTTTTTTCAGCACCTCCTTGAGCAGAGACCAGGGCTGGCTGGAAGCAAGTATCTTGGATTTATTTATCTTCTATAATTGAAACTTTGTAGCCTTGAGCAGAGGCCAGGGCTGGCCAGGAATCTTGGCTTTCTTCACTGCCTGGGGCAACCCAAGCCTCCTGCTTGCTCTAGCTCTGTAGCCAGCTGCTGTCTTAGTTGGGTTAATTTGCAAACTCACTCCTGATTGGCTGGTGGGCATGGCTTGACATAGCAGAGTGATGGTTTATTTACATGTTTCTCTTATTAGTGTAGATGAATTAGAGGCTCAGTGAATGGGTAGAATCTCTAGGCCTGGCTGGAAATGAGGGCTGATCAGTGGAGTAAGTGGCGAGGCAATATGGGGCCTCCATTGGCACCCACCTTGGCCAGCCTGTCACCACCCACTCACCAACCTATCCCTCTGCTGCTGTGCCAGTCGCCTCCCTCTGTGGGGTGACTTGCAGGGCAATTGGAGGGCCCCCTGTTGGCATCCTCCTTGGATGGCCTGGGTCTTGCAGGCTGGGGGCAGCTCCTGCATTGAGGGTCTGCCCCCTGGTGGTCAGTGTGCATCATAGCAACCAGGAGTTTCCCCATTTGGTTGATTTGCATATTAGCCTTCTATTATATAGGATTTGTTTTTTGGTATTTTCTTTTCTCAAGCCAGGTTTACTTTGCTGGTTATTTTAGATATGATTTCCCCCATAGTTTCTTTATATTATGGGACAACTTGATGGTAAACTCCTGGGTAGGATTGCTAAGTCTATAAAAGATAAGTCTTTAGCTTTTACCACTCTTCAATCACAATTTACAAACAAAGTCACTATTCTATTTCCATCTCTAATGGTTCCAATGATAACTTTCGATGCAGAACTACCTATGTAGGAACTCTAGCACATATTCACTACAATATGTAGCTATTTGCTTTGCCATTTTTAGTGGTTAAAAAGTCCCTCATGATATTTTGTGTCCATTTGAACTTATAAATGTCTTCAAAATATATTTAATTCTCAACATTCAAATAGCTTCTCAATTGCATTGTCATTCTACTTTTTTTTATAATATTATAAAATAAATACTGTCTTGAACTTTATATTCTGCCTCAATACTGTTTTCTAATTATTTGATATCCTTATGTAATAAATACTTTAAAAGAAAGGATAATATGTTTAAAGATATTTTAAGCTCTCTATTGTATACAACTGGTATTCTCAAATGCATGAATGTTTAATTAATGAGCCACAACACTATTACTCTGGAGAGTTCAGAGAAAAGTATTTACCATACATTTAAAATACCACTCACTGCTTTGGGAGTATAATTAGCACAAGTGTTTTTGGAAGAGCAGTATGTTAATATATATTAAAAAAGTATTTAAAAGTGCATTCTTTTAATTAGAGCAATGTCATTCCCAGAGATTTATTTAAAAAATAGTAATGTATATGTGAATATTTTGTATATATATATATATATATATATATATATATATATACACACACACATACATATTCTATGTGGCATTATTTAGAATTTGAAAATAATGAATTTATAAGTTCCAAAACAAGGATGTATTAAAAAAATGTTAACTGTATGCCAAAACCAGTTTGGCTCAGTGGATAGAGCATCGGCCTGCAGACTGAAAGATCCTGGTTTCTATTCTGGTCAAGGGCATGTACCTTGGTTGTGGGCACATCTCCAGTAGGGCGTGTGCAGGAGGCAGCTGATCGATGTTTCTCTCTCATCAATGTTTCTAACTTTCTATCCCTCTCCCTTCCTCTCTGTAAAAATTCAGTGAAATATATTAAAAAGTGTTAACTATAAAGCAAACACTATTAATCATCAAAATAATATTCTAGAGAATGGTTAAATGTGTTTAAACTTGCTACTGATATTATTTAGAGGAGAAAAAGCAAGCTAGAAACCATAATGTCTATATACATGACTTTTTTTAATAAAAATTTTCAATAAAAATACATGCATAAAATATTATGGAGTGTACCTTAAAATATCGCCAGTAATTAATGGGAATTTTTGTATTTAGGTGAGTTTTCTTGTATTTGATAACCTATATATTTTTTTATTTTTTGAATGTACATGACTAATTCCTCTAATTACATGATCATACACTAGATATTTAGAAATACCTTTAAATAATATTTATATACATAAAATATTTATGACATAGCTTAAATGCAAGTCTCTAAATTGTCTTTTGAGCCCAACCTTGCATAATACATAAGCATGGTAAGAATTTTTCTTTAGGTTGAGGGATTAATAGGTAACTTCTGTGGGTCCTTGTGAACTCTTTTAATGTTTTCTTTTGCATTGTTAAATATTCTGATAGCCATTTAACTACTTTTTTGCTTTTAAGAAATATCAAAAATATAAAAAAAATTCAACTCCTCTCTAGTTGGTATTTGAAGTTATTTTTAAAATAAGTATATATAAGGAGAAAAGGTGAGCCATAGTCATATAATTCAATTTAAACACACTGGTTAGAAATGCAAATATTTTTTTTTTCTTTATGTAGTAAACCATTGAGCACCTTCATAAAATAGCACTGTAATATATGCTAAGCATGCTGTGAGTTAATGAAGAAATAAGGTTTTGGATAATAAACACTTGCTTGTATTTTAACACCTACTGTGAGATGATTAATTTTGTCTAGAATGACAGTTTTGTGTCTGAGACCATTTAATTGGTGAGCAACAAATATAGCTCAGACTTTTTCCCTTTTCTCTGTTTAGGTATCTCAATTTATAACCCTAAAAAGTGGGTGTTGTCCAAATGTGAAAACCATTTTTTCAAATTGATTTCAGAGAGAGGAAGGGAGAAAGAGAATAAAAAACATCAATTGGTTGCCTCCCACAGGCACCCCACTGGGGATTGAACTCATAATCTGGGTTGGTGCCCTGACTAGGAATCAAACCAACTTTTGGTGGTTTGGGCTATGCTCCAACCAACTGAACCATACAAGTCAGAGTGTACAAACCACTTTAATTTTTGGCTGTTTACATTTGTATTTCTTGCTTTGATTAGGCTTGTCTCTACTGAGGACACTTTAATATTGCTGAAGGCCAAATAAGCCTTTGCTCGAAAAACTGTTTTGTGTTTTTTTCTCATAGAATGAAAATACAATGCATTAGGCTTCATTAGTTTGTTAGAAGGAATGACCTAGCACAACCCATAGCTTATTTCTCTCACCTGATTAGTGACAGAGTAAGGAGATGCTGGTGTCCTTAAGCTGTAGCTATGTATTCTGGGAAGCACAAGACTGCTTATTTGCTGTTGGACATTCAACCAGCAAGTTTGCTTTCTCAGCATAACTTATGTGCAAATGCAAGGATGGAAGACTTGGTCTGTTCCCATTGTGCCTCTGTAACTACAGATTCTTTCCATAATATCAAAATACATCAATAATAATTAAGGCAGGTTTTTGAACTTGGCCTTATTGACTTTTGGGATCAGATAGTTCTTTGAGGGGTGGGGAGGGGGATGCTGACCTGTGCATTGCAAGATGTTTAGTAACATTTTGACCTCTAATCTTTAAATGATAGAAACATCCTCCAGTTGTAACAACCACAACAACTCTGAAAAACTCTGAAAGGATGTCTTCAGGTGGCCCAATTTCACAAGTTCCTGTCTCTAGTTTTCTCACATAGTTACTCACAACACCACTGCTCTTTCATCTTTCAAAGCTATTTATATCATTAGTTACTCTTTTCTTATTAGTCCTGAACCATTTGCATATTTCCAACTTAGGTGTTTTTGTTTTGTTTTGTTTTGTTTTTCTATCCAAGTTTTTCTACTTTTTTTATTGATTATATTGCCTTTTTAATACCACCATGTAAAATTCTAACCCCAGATAAAACATTCTCTATCCTCTGAAACTAAGCACTATCCAGAGAGTAATTCACCCACACTCACAGATGAGTGCTTCTATATATTCTTGGTCTACATCAGTTTGATCCTGGCAATGCTACAATGTCTATTTTTTTCTTCCCTTATACAATATTCCAAATTTTTCCATTCTTATTGAGGCATTTTTCACTTCCTGTACCAATTTTATTTTTAGCAGATGTTTTTCCATAATGTTCATAGAGTTAAGCAATGTGATGAAAATTTGAATAATTTCCACCTACAAATCTTCAATGAGCTTGCCCTTACTGACTGCTCCCCTACAAAGGCATAAAAGGGGTGCTCTTCTCTAATCCACCCCTCCCATCACAACCTTGATTCACATCCCATCTTGCAATCTCTCAATCTTACTTCATTTGTTATCTTTGATCTGTTTCTTACACATAACCAGTTCTTCTTTGCATTTTAAAGAATGAAAAGAAAACATGTGAACATATTCAAGTGTATCAATTTTCTCTCTTTTCTGCATTCAGCCCGGCTAGAGAGCAGTTCCAATTCCTGAGTAGAGGCAACTAGGGACTGAGAAATAAAAGAGAGACAAGACACAGAGATAGAAAGAAAAGCTGGGGCTGGGTAGACCACTGCCCTCTTCTGATGGAGAGACAGTGACCTAGAGCCAACACAGCGTGTTTATTTTATACCCTCAAATACCAGAAAGTTTCACCAAAAGTCAAGACAAAGGAGATTATTTGCATTCTTGAGTAGGCCTGATATGTAAATTTGATATGTAAATTTGATATGTAGATTTGATATGTAAATTTGATTTACATATCAAAACCCACTACTGGACACCTGGGCTGAAACTTAGGTCAAGCTGATAACACCCTTGCCTTTTTGGCAAAGCTTGTTCCCAGGGCATGGCTTTGCCTGTTGACTTAGGTTCAACTGACAATTTATAGAAATGCCCATGTACTTTCCCAGGTGCTTTCTACATTCAAGTGTTCCTCACCATTACATTCATCCCACTCCATGCTCAGGAGCAAAATTCACTCCATTTTGCATCTAATATCAATAGACCACAAAATGAAAGTCCTGCTGAACTAAACAATAGCAAAACACGTGGCTTTGGTAAAAGAAGTGGAGGGATAAATAAACAGATCATCTATGGACAAGGAAAGAAAGTAAAAGTTTCAGAGGAAAGTTTCAGGGTGTAGATAAGAGCTACATTTTTGGGGTTCACATGACACACCAAATTAAGGATCCATGATCATAGGTTTATTTTGAATAAAATAGTTTTAGTTATTAGGCTTCAATGACATTTCATACAGACACAGTGGAAGTTAGGATGAATTTGAAATTCCAGTTTTTGAAAAGATCTTAATTGAAAGCTTCATGGAAAGAAATCAATCATGTGACTTTAAAATATATATATTGATTTCAGAGAGGAAGAAAAAAGGAGAGATAGAGATAGGAACATCAATGATGAGAAAGAATCATTGATTAGCTGCCTCCTGCACAACCCACATTGTAGGTTGAGCCCCCAACCCGAGCCTGTGCCCTGATCAGGAATTGAACCGTGACTTCCTGTTTCACAGGTCAGTGCTCAACCACTAAGCCACACTGGCTGGGCTCAAGTGACGTTTTTATTTCACAAAATTTTGAGTTTCAAAATATACTGCTTTTGCAAAATGAGTTGTATTTTGTTATTTTATTTTGTAAGTTAAATTCCAGAACAAAAAAGTCAATGTGAAATCTGCCTGAGTTTAGCAGTGTCATTCTATATTTCTAGTATAGCCTGGATTTCTAGAAATGATGCTAATAATTGTGATACTATATTCAGGAAGGCTTTAAAATTAGTGAAAGAAATACCACTATCTGAAAAATGTTTTAAATTAAAAATAAAAGTAAATAAAAAGAAATACTACTATGAGAAACATTTATGACTGTTTATTTTATAGTGTCCTATTTTTGTTTGTGAATGCAATAACTTCTCAAATATCTGATGATATTAATTACAAAAATTATAAAAGTTTTTTTGTTTGATGTTTTATCTTTTTTTACTTCCTTGCCATAAGATTAAATAAATTATATAAAATTTACCAATATTACTGATGTTATTTTTGCCCTTTTTACACTTAACTACTATTAATGACTTGTCTTAAGATTTATGAGGAAGAAGTTTCCCCATCCAATCTTAGGTAACATTCTAATATTTTCTCTAGATTTTTTTCAGGGAAAAATATAAACTACATGTTTATAGGAATATTACAAAGGAAAAAGAAACAGACTATTAATATATTATAAACTGCTTTTTAAGATAATGACTACATTTAAATTTTAAATTTGACTTTTCTGGTTGTGACTTCTCTTGGCCACGGTTACTAACCATTAGAAGACATATGCATTTATGTTCACATTTTTACATACTTACATACTTACATGGATATATATTCTTTCTAGAAGACTGAGCCAAAATTAACCATTATAATATTTTCTGTTCAGTTTGTTTACATATTATTAAATAGTTAATAGTTTTTCTTACATGTTTCATTTTAATTCAGCTAACAGTTACTAATGCTTTCTATTAATTATATGTTGACATTTTAACAAAAAGATCATGATAAATTATTGTACATGGCCTCTATAGGAGATAGAAATACTAAAGAGAGCTTTAGTCTATTTGGTTTAATGGATAGAGCATCATTCAGCAGACTGAAGGACCCCAGGTTCAGTTCCAGTCAAGGGCAAGTACCTTGGATGCAGGCTGGATCCCAGGCCCACACCCTGGTCAGAGCATGAGAGGGAGACAACCAATCGATGTGCCTTTCTCACATCAATGTTTCTCTCTCTCTGTCTCTCCCCCTCTGTACCACTCTGCCTAAAAGTAGATGGAAAAATATTCTCAGATGAGGATTAACAGAAATGCAAAAGAAAGGCAACTCAAATAAGAAAGTAATGTGAACAAAATTGTATATAACAAAACATGCACATATAAAGTGCTACAAAGGAACAGATAAATTATATGGTAGAATCTGAGAAAGGAGATGGTTGTCAAAACTTAAATAACCTAGAAAAGAGAAAGGAGAGTAAATCGTGGAGAAGCTATTGCATAAGCAAAGAATCCAGATATTTTATGCCTTTTGTTTTGAAAAAACTAAACAACAACAACACATAATCACCATGAAATGCTCAAGATGGTTTTAAATTCCTAACAGAATAGCAGTAAAAACAACGGTAAGAGGTATACGTCAAGAAGGCACTAGGTTGCCCACAACATGTGGAACAAACCATAGTGTGTCTGTCATTTACATAAGTGTCACGTACATTATAATGGCACAACCTTTTAGAATCACACACTGGGACCACCTGTAATGAAATACAAAGCCTCATTGACTGTGTAACATGACATCATATGATTAAGAAGAATAATTTTACCAAAACCATATATATGTGCATACAGAAAATGGCACCTTTTTATTGGAAGGGATGCTAAATAAAAGGCATTATTAGCTGACCATTATACAAGGAATTTGAGAATATAATTTCAGTAGTTCTCAACCTTTTTTTAAAAAAAACATATTTTATTGATTTTCCACATAGAGGAAAGGAGAGGGACAGAAAGCTAGAAACATCGATGAATGTGAGTGAAACATCAATCAGCTGCCTCCTGCACACCCCTTACTGGGGATGTGCCTACAACCAAGTACATGCCCTTGACTGGGATTGAATCTGGTACCCTTCAGTCTGCAGGCCAATGCTCTCTCCATTAAGCAAAACCAGTTTGGTGGTTCTCAACCTTTTTAATGCAATTCCTCATGTTGTGGTGACCCCCAACCATAAAATTATTTTCATTGATACTTCATAATTATACCTTTGCTATATACCTTAATGAATCGTAATGTAAATATCTGTGTTTTTTGATGGTCTTAAGCAATCCTGCTAGCGGTTCTCAACCTGTGGGAACACTAATTGCAACATATCTTTCTCTTGTCTCTTTAGACTTCATGAGAAAGATTGATGATTCTGCTGTGTTCCACTGTTCCACATTAAAGCTCAGCTTGAAAGGAGTAACTAAATATACCTACTGCATTCTCTCTATATAATAGATATTTTTGTTATGTTTGATTGCATGTCATGATTGAATATTTATTGTATGTTTGAGAATTTTCCCAAAGAAAAAATATAGAAATATGTCTTCTTTGCCAGAACGCACACATTTAACATAGGCTCTACAAAACCAGAATTAATACATGGACCTTTAATCTGGAAACTAGCCATGTGGAGAAGCTAGCAGCACATAGAAATCACTATCATGTTTTGGGTGGCTACAACAACATTCCAATTTCAGTGCTGGTTGGCAGTAGTTCTGGCGGGTGTGCCCAGCGGCAGCATGTGCAGTGCAAACTGCAGGTTATGTCACTGGCACTGGCTGCAGTCAGTACGTTCCCACTATCATTTTCTTCATGCTCCTGACTATGAGTCATTAAAGCCTAGAACTTGGGAATTCCTTAAGATTCTGTGGACTTCATAATAGCAGATGATTGATTCATTTCCTCTTTGAATGGTTTAAAGAATGCTAGAGGGGTCAGGGGAGGGAGAACCAGATGAAAGAAGGTGAAGGTATTAGCAAAATAATATATATTCATAACCCAAGGGCACAGACAACCATGTGGTGATGGCCAGAGGGAAGGTGGGGTGGAGGCTGGGTAGAGGTTGGCAAAGGGATAGGGAGGGGGAAAGGGGACATCTGTACTAGTGTCAACAATAAAAATAAAGTTTAAAAAAAAGAATGTTCTTGTTGTTTGCCAACAAAAACATGGACACATTCTAATGCAAATTTTAAAGCATATAAAATAATTAATTGCTTCAGGTTATTTGAAATAACTGATAGAGAACTTCTGTTGATGAGAACAGAGAGCAGAAAACATTTGAAAGCAGCACCCCTGCCCAGAGATGGAGGGAATTAATGACTATTTTCCATTTTATTCTGCTAGGGATAATATGCTTTTCTCATAATTCTACACTTTATGACATTCTCATTTTATACTCTGAAATGTAATATAGTTCAGGTAGACAAAGTAAAATTGTTCTCCATTGGAAATGTATAATTCCAGGTTGTGGCCTATTGTTCAAAGATGCTACCTTGCTCCATACCAGCACACTATTAATCTTTGAGAGAGATGTATGATGATGCTGAAGAGTCTGTTTGATTTTTATCTTATCAGAGTTTCCAATAAACTTTTCAAAAGAGCTGTAAGCATTTGCTTATATGGTTGCTATATGGTTGCTTTCTTTATAAAATATAAAGACATGGTCGCTTGATTTGTAAGGGATGCTGGAAAGAAAATAATTCATGAACAATGGTCCTGAGCTATTGTTACTTGTAGATATTGTTTATAATAATATAGAGAAAGTCTTTTGCTTCAGCAAAAAGAAAACTATTTTCAAAATGGAAAATTTGACAGAAAGGTATTTCTGTTATAAAAGGGGATTGAATTTCACCTTCACATCACAATTTTAAGAGTAATGCTGATCACAAGTAGAGAATGGAAATAACAGAAAGCACAGGCATTGTGTGTGTGAGTTAGAGAGCTGCAAATTTAAACTGGCATCCGGCGGCATAACCAGCCTCTATTAATACTTCTCTGGGACTAGAATCTCTGAAGCAGGAAGGAGACATCTTAGAGCAGATGGTGCCAGTAAACAGTGACTTGGGGGCGTGCAGCAGAGGTCTTGACCAGGGAAGCAGAGTCTATGGGCTACAAACAGCCTTTGCACATGGTTTATGTGAGTTACATAGTTCATATAGGTACTTATGGAAACCGGAATCAGGATTCTAGTGCTCTAAACACTCACTCTTATATGTTATAAGAGATGTGTTTATATCTAGCTAGTCTTTAAGTGAAACTTATAGAGAATTTGAAAGTATTTCCGGTAAAAAGCAATAAGCAGAAAAAAAAAACATAATTTCTCAAGAAAAGGAAGTAGAAAGAGTAGAAAAAGTAACATCAATAGAACAAGTTTCATTACACATTTTAGTCTAATAAAAGCATGTGTGTAAGATGCTCCACGTTTGCACGTTGTGATCAGAAACAATCTATCATCAGCTTTAAGTAAGATAAATCAACAATGGAATTGATATCTTATTGCGCTTTTATAGTGAGAGAAAGCATTTGCTAATATAAATATGACACTTTGCCTTTTTTAAACAACTAAATCAATACGTGTCACCTTAGCCTGAATCCTTCTATGAAATAGAAGATACGCAGTCTCAGTACATTATTATTCCTTATGAATCCAAATAGTTTTATTAGAATACATAACCCACAGTTGACTTGATAATTGTGAAATTAAACATAGAAAAACAAAATGTCAGTTGTCTTATTATAAGGAATTCCATTGCATATGAACTCATTATATTACTACTATAGGCTTAACTGTACCCTCTCTCTGCCTCCCCCCCACTTCCAATTCATATGTTGAATTATTTAGAGAGACTTTAAAAGGGTGATTAACTTAAAAGGAAGCCTTTGGGGTGGGCCTTAATCCAATCTGACTGGTCCACTTAGAAAAGGAAATTTGGAAACACAGAAAGGCATCAAGGATTGCCCACAGAGAAGAAAGGTCATGTGAAGATGCAGTGAGAAAACGACCATCTGCAAGCCAAGGAGAGAAATTAAATCTTCAGAGGAAATTAAATCTGCCTACATCTTGACCTTGGACTTCTAGCTTCCAGAACTGTGAAACATTTATTTCAGTTGTTAATCCACCCAGTCTATAATATTTTGTGGTAGCGGCCCTTGCAAACTGATACACTTAATATTGGATATATTTTGATAATACATATGAATATAATCTGTGATTACAGAATAAACGGTATTCAAGAATCGGATTCATTTCAGTCTATCACTGCCTGTATCTAATACAAGCTACTGATTGTTATCAATTAATTCCTATAAACTTTAACATTTTGAATGAAAATTAAAAGCCATACCAAAAGGAGGAGTTGAAATATAAATACAATTTATAACTCTCCATGTCAAAATGATTACTATCTGGCTTTCTAATAAGAGCATATTAACTATACATTCTGTTTGAATGTTTGCTTACAGCACGGTATCTTTGCAAAGATTATCTGTGTGTGTTTACATTAAGAATTTAATTAAGTCCAGCTAATGTGGCTCAGTGGATGAGCATGGATGTCTGAACCAACAGGTCACAGTTTGATTCCAGATTGGGACACATGCCTGGGTTGCTGGCTCATTCCCTAGTAGGGCACAGGCAGGAGGCAGCCCATCAATGATTCTCTCTTGTAATTTATATTCTATCTCTTCCTTTCCCTTCCTCTCTGAAATCAATAAAAATGTATATCAAAATAGAAGGGAGGTAAGGGCATAGGGTGGGATAGGTACCTGGTGGAGAGGAGCTATAGGGAAGGGAAGAGGAACATTGTAATTAATAATCTGAACAATAAAGATTTATTAAATTTTTAAAAAATAAAATTTAAAAATAATGCAAGTATCACCATCTTTAACATGATACACTATGTTGTAAACTGCAAAATATCCTTTATACTGAACACTCTGTACTTTGGACAGTGTGCCATAGAATAACTGATTATTACAACACAATTCCACCCAATGCATACTGAAGGTTTTCTTTTATAATTTCCTTTCCTTGGCCTTATTTGCCAACTTCCACTATCAGAAAGTATGTATGGAGGCAATACTTACAGAGAAACAGGCCTATTAAATGGGAATATACTTTGCCTGCTTCCTAAGAAAGAGATTAGAAGTTCTAAAAATAGAGGATCTACTAAAAAATTCTGATAGCCATACTCATCAATTTTGAGAAAAATGGTTTAATGAAAACTGATATAGCAAAAACTTTTTTCCAATTCTCACCCTACACAAACATTGAACAAGCAATTGTACTTCCAAAAATATTTTTCAATGTATTGTATTCTTAATTTTAAAATTCTTGTGAAAATTTATTTAGCACTCATTATGGCACAGAGATGATACATACTCAGCTTTATATATGAAATAAATGTTTTAAAAATCAGTGCAGCATCATAAGAATGATAACTTTAATATGTACATATGACAACATAAGCAACTTGATTATGCTAGTATATAGCACAGCTTAGGTCTGGATACTAAATAAAACTATGATCAAGGGAATCAAATGGTTCATTATGGACTTAATCATGCTGCAAAAGTGAATTGTAAAACTGAATTCTCGTCTGGATATATTACCAAATATATTACTGACAAATTGCGTATCATAACTGACTTCACTGACAGCAACATATTATTTAATTTCCATACTAAAATGTGAGATGGAAATATTGAAACTATAATTCTAATTGTATTACCAAGCACCTATGCTAAATTTAGAATTAATCATGCATTTTTAAAACAGACAAGATAGTCTGTATAAACTTTTACATAGCATTTGAATGGCTCATGTAAGTAAAGCTATTTATCCATTTCTGTGAATTTCTGAAGCAAGGCAGGGAATATAGTTTCCAAAACTACTCTCTCACACTTTGTATTAGCTGTCTAATTTGAGATGGTGAAGAAGGATTCTTAATACTGTTTGCTAGTGACATGCATCAATTAGAATTTTGTCTCCCTTTAGATATCATTATTATTGTGAAAAATTTTAAAGCCATTCTTCTCATTCTTGGGCACATTTTTTTAAAGCAAATTGCAAAATTCACTCAAATATTTTTACTTTTGTTTGAATATTCTGAGTTTTCCTCCAAATTGGACAAAGGAAAATTTAAAAAAATGAAGCCACAGATTTGCTATATGATTTGACAATTATGAAAATGTGTTTTCTTTACTATTTTCTGAGAAAATAAATGTATGGTGTAATAAAGAATAAATAAATGCATACTCTATTTTAAAGTCCTTATTAGTTTCATTCCCTTATTATCTTGATAGCTCTTTGAGATTTCCATATTTCACTTTATCATGAATTATTTAATCACTTTGTGACCCTGGCCTCACTGTCGTTGCAAGATTTGTTTTGATCCTTTTGGCCATAATTCTGAGTTTCATTTCACCTTAAAATTTCAACTATGGGAATACTTTGAGAACCTTTATATATTAGTTAATGTTGTGATATCAAAGCAGGCCTTTCTTACATACCTGAATAAATCTAATACTTGCTTCTTCCCTGTGGGTAGAAAAAGAGTTTGTTCACTAATATAATTTAGGAATAAAAATCTGATAGTTATATATAATAGCCCCATTCTTCTTAGCAGTGATGGGGAATTAAATTGTTACCAGAAAGGGGATCAGGCCCAGAAGGGGTCTGCCTCTGGTAGGCCAGTAGTGTGTGGGTTCTTGACTTTAGAGAGGAGAGATCTAACAGCACAAGTTCTGGTAATTTTGAGGGCGCATTTATTGAAACTGGGAACAGTAACACAAAGGATTGGCTTAGTAGAGGCAGCAGGAGAGAGCCAACCAGGGACTGCTTTGGCTCACCAGCAAGTCAGAGAAAAGGAGGCCTTAGAGACATGTTCAGGGAGTTAGTCCCAGACTAGCTGTCTCTGCCCATTATTGTCCTGGTTGCAAGTCTTGTGGGGACCCTAGAGTTTAGGAAATGCATACCTGAGAGGCTGGAAAGGTGTGGATGTGCTCTGGGAGTCAGAGCACACCTTGGGTCCTTCCGCTTGAGGGTTTTGAAGACTAGGAGTTTAGGGGAGATCTTAGAGAAGGGTTGCAATAGAATAGTGATCAGCTTTATGCCAAAACAAGATTTATTCCCTTAACTTCATCTGTCCTTGGATGTGGTTGGCTCAAGTGGCACTAATTGGATTTCTGCTGCCTATCTCCCTGTGCAGGTATTTATCATCTGGTTGGTAAAGAGAAGTGTAAACCATTTACTCTTAAATGTCCTTGGTTAGGGAAGATAGGATTTGCGGATTTACTAGATGGCTGTAAACTGCTTGGCAGTTTAACTATCTCTTCCTCTTGTCCTGGCTTACTAGAATGTCCAAAATGGTCCAATTTTTATGAAACACATAAAAAGTAACAGTGTCTCTTCTATAAGACTTTTGGTGCATATTATTGCAACTGTCATTGCTTTTCAGATAATGATCTACTTGTAAGAAACAACAGTCCTAAGAAGACCAACAAGCAAACTGAGTAACTGGAGCTCTTATATACTGTGCTGTGAGACCACCCTGTTGCCATGACCTACAGCCAAAATCCATTTAAGAGAAGAAGATGATAGAAAATAACAAATCAAAACAATATTGCCTTATCATACTAAAAGATATGTCCTCCCTCATTATTTATATGTAAATATAGCACAAGTGAATTAATACATTGATTTCAGAGAGAAAGGGAGTGGGAAAGAAAGAGAGAAACATCAATAATGAGAGAGAATCACTGATTGCCTGCCTCCAGCATGCCCCACACTCAGAATCAAGCCAAAACCCGGCATGTTTCCTGATGGAGAAAAACCCCGACTTCGTCGTTCATAATGGGTCGATGTTCAACCACTGTACCACACCGGCCAGGCCACAGTGAATACTTAAATACTCTCTTCTTTATTTAGAGTTCTTGTTCAGAATATAAATTCTCTATCTTCAGAAATTTTTGTTAGATAATACTAGTATGTCTGTTTATGCTAATTATAAATGTCATGTGATGACAAAGTGTATTTGCCTGTTTATGTATTTTTTCCTCCAATTCCTAGATTTAGATCTTGGGCTTAACTGTACATACTGCTTTCAATCTGTTGGTTGTATATGAGTTTACAATAAGTAACAGTTATTTTTTTTATTTCTTCCATGATTTAAAATAGCAGTGCTTGCAGCTTTTATTTTCATGATTGTTAAGAAGCTTATTTTGCTTATTTTTTTACATTATGGCAATATTTTAGATAGCTGGCTTTCCCATAAATCTAACCCTATGAAAGAGAGTCCTTATTTAGTATGCAATATAAGATGCTGATGAAGTCTACCAGACATTAAGGAAGAATAAAGGGTGATTGAAATATTTCTTAGATCTCTTTGGTAGTGTTATTAATATCTCTAAGTGTTAAGTCTGCTATAAATATCTCCCATTCTTATGAGAGTCCTAGCAAATCCCAGATACTCAGATTTCCACTTTGGTACTCATATAACTTGGATCCATTTGTCTTGTATGTGGTCTTATTGGCCATAGAAAATAGTTTTTATTCATAAGAAATAATCAAATATGTATACACCAAGTACAAAGCCTTTTATTTTATTTTTATTTATTATTAATAAATGAATCAGAAAATCCCTTTAATTAGTCTTTTTTTGGGACTTTTTTGTTATTAAACATTAGTTCTGCATTTGGGCTACATTAAATATTTTGCTGATATTTTAGTACCTCAAACTTGACTGACAACATCCATCCTTATTTGTTTGCCTTATGAATTAGTACCTTACATTCCTTCTGAAGTTAAGCTAAACTATTTATTTAAAAAAGGAAACGGTAAAGACATTTTCATTTTTAGCAGCCACTTTAAGTATAGAAGTAAAGGTCTCTTTGCTACATTTCCTTAAAGGCATTATAAATTGATGAATTTAGAAGAACAGTGTAAACCAGTTTAAATTTTAGCTTTATAATGGAGGGATGTCTCCTGGGGCCATGGCTCTAATCAACTTTGAAATATAAACACAGACTCATAAGGAGGTAAATCTCTCTGGAGTTCTCTAAGCATCTAATTTGTCTTAAATTACCTTCTAAGACTTTTTCTTTTAGTTCAGATTCCAAATTTTAGTATAGATTGTTCACAGAACCTTAACTCTGAAGAAACACTTAAAAATATTTATAGTCCCACAAGTTACATTTTTCTAAACTAATTGCAGATTTTAAAAAAAAATTCCTGAGAGAGAAAAAGATGGCGGCGGGTCAGAAGGACGCGTAATCATTTGTGTCCCGGGGTAGACGGGGTGAGCAGCTGAGGGTCGCGGGGGGGGGAGTGTTTGTTGGCGAGTGGGGGGACAGTAGGGCTTTGGGAGAAGGAGGGGGACTGCCAGATTAGCCTCCCTTAACGGAGCGGCTCCGTGCGGCTGGGTTCTCTCCCGGAGCCTGGCTCAGAGGCTGCTGCGCCATCTTAAAGGGGAAGAGCCTAAAATTTTTACAGTCGCGGTACCCACGGGGCATCTGAGACGCCCACCTGCCCCCCAACATCGGTTGCTAGTTGGTGAAGAAGCGGACTCCGAGGAAACCTGTGCTCAGCCGCGGAAAGGTCAGGTTTCTCCGGGGGTTAAGGGAGCTGGTAACACAGGGAGATTCGCGCCTGGCGAAAAAAAAAGAGGAAAACCGGCGGCTGTTGGAGACAGCAAACGTGGAAGAGGGTCCTCGGAGCTGGTGACAGGAGGGGGGATACATAGAGGGCGACACATTTGGACCTGAAGGAGAGGGCCAGCCTGGTAGTTTTGGGAGGGAGCGGGCTGCCAAACCCAAGGGGAGAAAGGGTTTCACGCAAACATACCAGCAGGAAGTGAGTTCCTGCGCGCCTGCGTTTGTCCTCTCTAAATCCGAATTTCTCAGCACTGAACGAGGAAGGGGGGATCCACTGGTGGAAGAGAACCTGGGAGACCACAGGGGCGAGCTGTTTTTCTGACGCTGGGGATCAGAACAGGTCCTCACCATTAGAGAGGCAGCTCTGGGGTAGCCTATTTCCACAAATCAGTAGTAAATACCATAGACATAGCAGGATTTTAGATCAGGCTAGAGAGGACCAATAGACCCGGAGGTCAATTCAGAAACACTGCCACCTAAAGGCTGAATCATAAATCGTCTCTTGTATAACACAAATTAAGGAATCAATTTTGTTCTACTACTATTTAAAATTTTTTAAGTGCCATTTTATTCCATCTTTATTCTACTCAGAGATTAGTGATATATAGTCTTTTTTCATCTACCCTTTAGTATCTCTTTAACCTACTTCAACTTCCCCCTTATGCCAGCACTCTCTTGCTAACCTTTCCTTAGTTAGTGTCTTATTCCCCTTACACTTTTTCTGGTTTAGATTTTCCTTATTCTCTCTTTTTAGCCCCTGTTAAAATTTCACCCCACTTTTATATCCAATCTCCAACCACCTGCTCCAAGACCATACACATCTAATGCTTCTCCGATTTCACTAACCTAAAATGTTTTTCTCTCGGTCCTGCTGATGTTGTTTATATTTTATGCATATTCGTGAGATTGGTTTGGTTATTCTTCCCTTTTAATTTGTTTTGTGGGGCGGGAGTTGGCATTGTTTTGTGTATTGGTGATGTTTACATTGTTTTTTGATAGATTTAAGCTTCTGTGTTCCCTAACCTCCATTGATATTAGTTGTTGTATGTAGTTTCTATCAGTCTCCAGGTACTAGTTGCCGGCTTTTGCTGGGATTAGTGGTGGTCCTCTGGGAGGTTCCAACCCATATTTATAGTTTACTCCCTTTTCCTTTCTTTTTACTCCTCCCCCTTTTCCCAACTTTATTTTGGCATTCCCTTTCTTTCTTTTTCTTTCTTCCTTTCTTCCTTTCTTTCTTTCTTTTTTTCTTTCTTTATTTTGTGTGTGCGAGTGTGTTTTCTCTTACTTTCTCTTACCCCACCTATTACCTAATTTACCTTCCTCTGGCAATCACTTTTAATTTGGAGTTACCAATACTGTGAATACATTCTTCTTCTGTGCCTGGTGTGCTGCACCTGGTTGTGTTGTAGTCTGAGCCTTTAAATCAACACAGAAGAGTGCGAACTACATAACAAGACACACAGAGAAGAAAGACTATGGGGAGACAAAGAAATAGCCCACCAATGAAAGAAAAGCAAGCCTCACCAGAAAAAGAGGTAACCGAAATGGAAGCAAACAACCTGTCAGAGAGAGAGAGTTCAGAGAAATGGTCATAGGGTGGATGAAGAGAACAGAAGCCAATACAAGTAAGAACCATGAGGAATTGAAGAGGAATCAAGAGGAAATGAAGAGGGGCCAGGAAGAAATGAATATGAAATATGAAGAAATGATGAAGAATTATGAAGAAATGAAGAAGAATTATGAAGAAATGAAGAAGACCCAAGAAGAAATGAAAAGTGACATTGCTGAGGTAAAGAACTCCATAGAAAGTATCAGGAGTAGACTAGATGAAGCAGAGGACCGCATCAGTGAGCTGGAAGACAAGGTAGGAAAAAACACCCAAGTAGAGCAGATTCTAGAAAAAAAAAATTAAAAAGCAGGAGGAGAGCCTAAGGGAACTTTGGGACAACATGAAACAAAACAACATACGTATAATAGGGCTTCCAGAGGAACAGAAAACTGAGCAAGGAATAGAAAACCTGTTGGAAGAAATAATGACAGAAAACTTCCCTGATATAGGAAAGAAAAAGCCCATACAAATCCAAGAAGCTCACAGAGTTCCAAGCAAATTAAACCCCAAAAGACCTACACTAAGGCATGTTATAATTAAATTGGCAAACATCAACGACAAAGTGAGAATCCTAAAAGCTGCCAGAGACAGACAGAAAGTCACCTACAAAGGAACCCCCATCAGATTAGCAAGTGATTTCTCAACAGAAACTTATCAGGCCAGAAGGGACTGGAATGAAATATACAAAGTTATGCAAAGAAAGGGTCTGAATCCTAGAATACTGTACCCAGCAAGGCTATCAATAAAAATTGAAGGTCAAATCAGGAGCTTCACAGACAAAAAAGGTCTAAGGGAATACATTACCACCAAACCAGCAATGCAATAAATGCTAAAGGGTCTGCTGTGAAAAGCAATAGGAAGCCATGAAAGAACATAGGGGCAAAGAACAAAAGTGGCTACAAATAACTATCTATCAATAATTACTTTAAATGTAAATGGTTTAAATGCTCCAATTAAAAGACATAGGGTAATAGAATGGATAAGAAAACACGACCCATATATCTGCTGTCTACAAGAAACCCACCTCCAAATAAAAGATGCACACAGACTGAGGGTGAAAGGATGGAAAAAGGTTCTTCAGGCGAATGGAAATGGAAAAAAAGCTGGAGTAGCAATACTAATATCCGACAAATTAGATCTCAAAGTGAAGGATATAACAAGAGATAAAGAAGGCCACTACATAATACTAAAGGGAACAATCCAACAAGAAGAAATAACTCTGAAAAACATATATGCACACAATATAGGTGCACCAAATACATACTAAAACTCATAGAGGATATCAAGGGAGAGATAGACAGCAATACTATCATAGTAGGAGACTTTAATACCCCACTATCACCATTGGACAAATCCTCTAAACAAAAAATTAGTAAAGAAACATCAATCCTCAATGACTCATCAGACCAGATGGAATTAATTGACATCTTCAGATCATTTCACCCCAAAGCCACAGAATATACATTCTTTTCAAGTGCCCATGGGTCATTCTCAAAGATAGACCATGTGTTGGGTCATAGACAAAGTCTCTCCAAATTCAAGAAGATAGAAATCATATCAAACACATTCTCAGATCACAATGGCATAAAGCTGGAAATCAACTACAATAGAAACAACCCAAAGAAATCAAACACATGGAGACTAAACAGCATGCTATTAAACTATGACTGGGTTACTAGAGAGATCAAGGAAGAGATAGAAAACATCATGGAAACAAATGACAACGACAGCACAACAATCCAAAATCTATGGGACACAGTGAAAGCAGTTCTGAGAGGGAAGTTCATAGCTCTACAATCCTACTGCAAAAAACTAGAAACAGCGGCAATAAATTATCTAACCCAACAACTCAAAGATTTAGAAAGAAAGCAACAAGAAAATCCCAGTGTAAGCAGAAGGAAGGAAATAGTAAAGATCAGAGCAAAAATAAATGACATAGAGACCAAAGAAACAATAGAGAAGATCAACAAAACCAAAAGCTGGTTCTTTGAAAGATTAAACAAGATTGATGAACCTCTAGCCAGACTCACCAAGAAGCAAAGAGAGAGGACCCTAATAAATAAAATCAGAAACGAAAGAGGTGAAATAACAACAGACCCCAATGAAATACAAAGGACTGTTAAAAAATACTATGAACAACTCTACTCCAACAAACTGGACAATCTGGAGGAAATGGATATATTTCTGGAAAAATATAACCTCCCAAAACTCAATCAGGAAGAATCTAAACAACTCAATAGACCAATAACTATAGAAGAAATTGAAGCAGTCATCATAAAGCTTCCGGCAAACAAAAGCCCAGGGCCAGACGGCTTCACAGGGGAGTTTTACCAAACATTCAAGGAAGAACTAAAACCTATCCTCCTCAGACTATTCCAGAAAATTCAAGAGGATGGAACACTTCCAAACTCCTTCTATGAAGCTAACATCACCCTAATACCAAAACCAGATAAAGATGACACAATGAAAGAGAATTACAGGCCAATATCCCTCATGAACATAGATGCCAAAATCCTCAATAAAATTCTAGCAAATCGGATCCAGCAGTACATCAGAAAGATCATACACCATGACCAAGTAGGATTTATCCCAGGAATGCAAGGTTGGTACAATATCCGCAAATCAATAAATGTGATACATCACATTAACAAATTGAGAGATAAAAATCACATAGTCATATCAATTGATGCAGAAAAAGCATTTGACAAAATCCAACACCCTTTCTTGATAAAAACTCTCAACAAGGTAGGAATATAAGGATCATACCTCAACATAATAAAAGCCATATATGAGAAACCCACAGCAAACATCATACTCAATGGGCAAAAACTACAACCATTTCCCTTAAGAACAGGAACAAGACAGGGCTGCCCACTCTCACCACTCCTATTCAACATAGTACTGGAAGTATTAGCCATTGCAATTAGACAAGAAGAAGAAATAAAAGGCATCCAAATTGGAAAAGAAGAAGTTAAGCTATCCTTATTTGCAGATGACATGATATTGTACATAAAAAACCCGAAAGACTCCATAAAAAAGCTAATAGACTTATTAAATGAGTTCAGCAATGTAGCAGGCTACAAAATCAATGCCAAGAAATCTATGGCATTCCTATACACCAATAGTGAACTTACAGAAAGGGAGACTAAAAAAGCAATCCCATTTACCATCACACCAAAAAAATTAAGATACCTAGGAATAAACTTAACTAAGGAGGTAAAAGACCTATTCGCAGAAAACTACAGGACGCTAAAAAAAGAGGTAGAGGAAGATGTAAACAGATGGAAGAACATACCATGTTCATGGATTGGGAGAATCAACATAATTAAAATGTCCATACTACCCAAAGCAATCTATAAATTTAATGCACTCCCCATTAAAGTACCAATGGCATACTTCACAGACCTAGAAAGAACTCTCCAAAAATTCATCTGGAATAAAAAAAGGCCACGGATAGCCACAGCAATCCTGAGAAAGAAGCACAAAGTCGGTGGGATTTCAATACCAGATTTTAAGCTGTATTACAAAGCTACTGTTCTCAAAACAGCCTGGTACTGGCACAAGAACAGACATATAGATCAATGGAATAGAATAGAGAATCCAGATATCAACCCAAACCACTATGCTCAATTAATATTTGACAAAGGAGGTATGAACCTAAAATGGCATCAAGATAGTCTCTTCAATAAATGGTTTTGGGAAAATTGGATAGATACATGCAAAAAAATGAAACTAGACCACTAACTTACACCATACACAAAAATAAACTCCAAATGGATACAGGACTTAAACGTAAGACAGGAAACCATAAAAAAATTAGAGGAATCTACAGGAAGAAAAATCTCAGACATATGCCAAAAGAACTTCTTTGATGATACTGCTCCTGGGGCAATGGAAACTAAAGAGAAAATAAACAAATGGGACTACATCAAAATCAAAAGCTTTTGCACAGCTAAAGAAACCATTAACAAAACAACAAGAAAACCCACTGTATGGGAGAACATATTGGCAAATGTTATCAGTGATAAAGGTTTAATTTCAAGCATCTATAGGCAACTCACGCAACTCAATAAAAGGAGGACAAATGATCCAATAAAAAAATGGGCAACAGACCTAAATAGAATCTTCACGAAAGAAGACAAAAGGAAGGCCCAGAGACATATGAAATCTTGCTCAAAGTCACTAATTATCCGAGAGATGCAAATCAAAACAACTATGCGGTACCATCTCACACCTGTCAGAATGGCTTACATCAACAAATCTACAAATGACAAGTGCTGGCGAGGATGCAGAGAAAAAGGAACTCTCCTGCACTGTTGGTGGGATTGTAGACTGGTGCAGCCACTGTGGAGAACAGTATGGAGTTTCCTCAAAAAACTAAAAATGGAGCTCCCATTTAGCCCAGTGATCCCACTTCTAGGAATATACCACAAGAAACTAGAAAGGCGAATTAGAAAGGATATATGTACCCCTATGTTCATAGCAGCACAATTTATCATAGCTAAGACTTGGAAGCAGCCTAAGTGCCCATCGGCAGATGAGTGGATTAAAAAACTGTGGTACATCTACACAATGGAATACTATGCTGCGGTAAAAAAGAAAGAGCTCCTACCATTTGTAACAACATGGACGGAATTAGAGAGCATTATGCTAAGTGAAATTAGCCAGGCAGAGAAAGACAAATATCACATGATCTCACTCATTTGAGGAATATAATGAATGACATAGACTGATGAACAAGAATGGATCCAGAGACTGAGAAAAGTCCATCAAAATATCAAACCTCAGGGTAAGTGGCAGGTGGTGGGAGTAAGGGAGAAAGTCAATATATTTGAATGCTTGAACTAAGGTAAGTGATTTGTGTTTTTATATCCCTGACAAAGTTTATATAAAGTTATTAAAAAAATTGGCAGCTAGTTTGAGATTGAATTAACATGGCCTAGAGCATGTCATCTCTTATGGACACCAGTTCTTAGGCTAGGCCCTCCTTAACCTCCCGTGACACCACAATACCCTTACATGATATTATTCTACAATGTCATTATAATATTTGATATTTGACAACAGCATATTATACAATTATCCCAAATAAACTTACAAACGAATTCTTTGAATGTTGGGCAGCAACTTAAATAAAGGATAGGAAAGGAATTAATCCCTTTCAGAAGGGATGAAGGCACTGGGAAGGCATCTGAGCATTCTATATTGGCCCCTCTGGCCCCTTTGCCAAGAGGGAACCTCTTCTTATTATCCAAATACACACAGCTGATGCGTGAACTTTCAGTTCAAGCTGTGGCCGAAGTCTCTGGGCAGTTGGCACCATGGATCAGTCTCTCGACCAGTGGCGTGAGCTGGGCCCTCTCTGGAGAAGAAACCTGGGTCACCCGAGATATGTGATCAGTACCCGGACCCCGCCAACAGGCGAGCGGACCCAATGGCAGGTGCTGGATGTGGAGGCCACGGGGGCATAGACTACAAAGGAGACAGGACGGAACCTCACATCACCCTGTTTGGCCCCGGAGGATGGCTGGTTAGCCAGAGATGGGTAAGATTCCTCAGGGAAGGAACAACCTAAGACAGGCACAGTCGCAGAGGGGCCAACAGGTGAGAACTAAAAGATCAACAGAGGTGGGGCACAGACCCTCATCCACAAACCTTGCAGGGGCTTGAATTCTCACTCCTCCTGAGGAAGGTGTCCTACCCCCACGGCTGCTACACCTCCCACGCACAACTTACACCGGGACCCAGGTTGTAGACAGAGACTCGGCCAGCAATAGCTGCCCTATATCTAAATTTAATTTTTTACATGCAATTCTGAGGCCTACTCAAAAATGCAAATATTCCTTCCCACAAGTATTTACTGGGTAAACTAAGATTTCTGCTTGAGTATTAAAATTGACAGTAAAATAGTAATCAAGTTTTCAGATTAATTTAAATTGGCCAAGTGAAATAAGTGAATACTCAAGAAAATATAACTGTACTGGACAAAAAGCTTTTCCTAAAACATTAACTAAATTATCTATTAGTAGTTCATCTCACTGCAAAATTGCCTAACATCCAAAGAACCTAAAGTAGTAATATTTGTATGCAAAAATTAAAATTTAAAATTACCAAGACTGCAAAATAAAATTTCCAAAAACCCCTATTAACCAAAAAAAGGGGGGAGGGGGACAATGAGGTAATATCATGTAAGGAAAAATATCCTAAAAGTAAAATACATGTAGAAATCTTACTCCAGAAAAGAAAATTCCATTTGTAAAACCAGCTGCAGGACACCCCCCAAAAAAACACACATGGTGTCAAAATAATCCAAAGGAATATCATTTAGGCAAAAATAAAAAGAATCCCAAGTCTATTTTGCAGAGAGGATCCCTTTGTTAACCTTTGGTCGAGAATGTGTTTGTGTGTTTGCAGAGAACAACTCCAAGACCATGTGGGTTCCTGCGACAATGAGGAACTGACGGGCCTGTTCCATCCACGAGGACGGTCCAGAGATGGCGGACACTGACGACACCTTGCCATGCTAGCAGTCGGCAGCTGTGTGGGGCTGCAGGCGGCCCAGGTACATACCAGAGAGGATGGATCTTGCATTGCCACGATGTGTCCACCATCTGGATACCATTGCTGACATGTACACATGAAGAACTATTTGACATTGAAACTGGGACTCAGAACAGTTGGACATTGAAACTGACACTCAAACTTTTTTTGCTTTTATACATTTGTTTTCAATATGCAGAGGCAAGGTATTTTTGAAGAAAAGAAACAGGGGAGAGTGATTGATATAGAGGCAGGATGGCCTCGAACAGACAGAAAAGCTACAGGGTGAAGGTTGGAGTGGAGGGGAGGCAGATGCTGGGGGAGATCAACCGAAAGACTTGTATGCATACATATGAGCATAACCAATGAATGAAAGACTCTGGGGTGGGGAGGGAGGCAGATGGGGACATGTGCGGGGGGCTAGGGGAGGCTGGGGGGAGGATTTGGGGGGGAAGGAAAACATATGTACTACTATTAAATATAAGTTATATTGTAAATAAAATTTAAAAAATAAAAAATAAATAAATAAATAAATAAATTTCCTCTTAGATGACTAATTATCATTTCATGTAAGCTTTTATTATTAGAGGAGGGATGTAGTGGATGAATTTGTGCATCTTGAAAGGAACTGTGGGCTGCGAGGCTGCACTGGGCGCAGGGTTAGGTCTTGGCCCATCCTCTAGGCCCTCTACTGGCCCCTCTGCCAAGACCCCCTGTTTCCTGTCTGCTGGCAGCCCTGCTCCCATTGGCACCACTGAACTCACTTGATTACAGTGTGGAGTGACTGGAGCCAGCAGCAGGTGTAAACAGTGACTGCTGCCCTGATCACCCCTTAGGAACAAAGAAAGGTGAAGAAGAAAAAGATAAAAGTGTAAATTAGGAACAACAAATACACATCTATCAACAAATGAATCTAAAAATCAAGTGCATTAATAAGCTGATGAGCAGGATAAACTGGTGAATGTAACAGAATCATGGACATAGAGAGGGAATGGACTGACAACTCTTGGGGAGAAAGGGGGTGTGGGAAGTGCAGCAAGAGACTGGACAAAAATCATGCAACTATGGGAGAGGACAGTGGAGGGGGGTGAGGGTGGAGGGTGGGATGGGTTCCAGGGTGGAGGGGAACTATAGGGTGAAAAAAAGGGAACAATGTAATTAATAAACTGAACAATAAAGATTAAAAAAGTCTTCATAGTGAATTTTTTCTTATTTCACTCATGTCCCTCTTTATGTCTTCTTTGGTAAAACTGTTTAGAAATTTTGTTTAATTGTATTTTAAGAATGACTCTAAGCTTATGTTTTTGTTTCCTTTTTTTTTCCTTTACTTTCAATTAATCTTTGTTTTTGTATTTAAATTATATATTTTACTATATAGTGATTCCTATTCAATATGTGTTATAGTATATACATTGGATTTTTCCTGTATATTTCAAATATGTTACTGTAATTGGTGTATTAAGATAATTATTATTAGTGTAATTATTGATATGGTTGAATTTAGGCCTACTAAATTTATTTACCATTTATTTTCTGATTGTTCTCATTTATTTTCTCAGTTCTATCTTTTCTGAGATATACTGTATTATCTCAATAATGCTAAATTCAATATTGGTTTGTGAGCTATACTTGCTCTAGGGATTACAACATAAATATTAAATCTTTTAGAGTCTGTTTATTTTGCAGATTGCACCATTTCTATTAAAGTATAGAAGGCTGGCAGCCATATAGATTATTTTCTCCTTGCAATGTCCTTTCTGTTATAGCTATATTCACTGCGTATCCATGCACTGTAAACCTCACCTCAAGTTTTTATGTGTTTGAGTATCACTTAAATAGAAAAATTAGTATTTTATAATTTCTCTTCCTAGTCCCTAATTCCTATGATACATGTATTTCTACCTGTTATTATTACTTTATAGGCCAAAGAACTTCCTTTAAAAGTACTACATGTAAAGCAGTTATTCTAATCACATATTCTTTCAGTTTTTTCATCATTTGTGAATATATTTTGCCTTTATTTCTGAAAGATATTATATCAGATTATAGATTCTGAGTGGAAAGACTTCTCTTTTATTTTTTGTTTATTATGTTTTAAATTTAAATTTTTTTTGGTGACATTGGTTGATAAGATTATATAGGTTTCAGAATAGAAAATGGTAGCCAAATAGGCAGCAGCGTCATGCACCTTCTCTTAGGGCCAGTCCAGAAAAGCAACTAAATCAGAGAACATCCACCTTAAATTAAGAAATTAGATAAAAGCTGAGGAGACAAGTTTCAATAAAGAAGGCCAGTGGATGTCTAGACAATGATGCTTGCCAGGCATAATCCTTGTGGAACCACTGCTGGAAATAAGGGGTGCAGTACCTCCAGGCAGGCTCCCCGAGATGTCTGCCTGGAACACATACCACCAGAGTGAGCTCCTGCACCAGGCCTCCTCACTAGCCAGCTGGGACACAGCCCATTGAAGGAAAGCCTGTGTCCCACTTCCACCACAGACCCCAGAACCATGCTGCTAACCTGACCTGGAGCTACCAGGTGCCTGCTCCACACTGATACCTGGGACCTGCTGCTGACATGAACCAGAGCAACACAGAGCACTCCCTATTCCAGGTCACAAGAGAACAGGAACTGTGGAACCCAGAGCAAGTGGTTCCCACTCCACCTTGGTTCCTTGTATAGCCCTGCTGGGGTGATCTGGAGCAACCCATGCCCATTTTACCCTGGCCCAGGAAGGGTGACCCAGAGCAACCTATAGCACACCTCACTCAGGGACGCAGGGGAGCTCTAACTGTGTGACCCAGAGCAACTTGCACTGCTTCTCCCCAGCTTCCTGGACAGTCCTATAGGGGCTACCCAGAGCAACACAGCATATGTCACACTCTGGCCATAGGCAAGCAATGCTAGAACAACTCAGAGCAAGCCAGTGTGCCTAGCCAGGGCCCACAGTACCATGCTGCATATGTGCTACCACAGGGAGCTAGGGTATCACCATAACATGGGTGCCTGGGGACAGCGAATTGCATGCCAGAGGACTCTGGGTTCTCAGAGGGAGTCATATACCAGAGGAACTGTGCACATGTTCCACCACCTCAAGCATCTGAAGCAGACAACTGAGGGATCAGGTTTTTGGGATAAGGGGACACAACTCAGAGCAGAGACAATAAAGATGTTAGCTCAAAGCAGACCCAGCCTATGAGTTAACAATTTCTAGACCATTGCCCTGATGGTTTTTTCAATCTCTCAAACCTCAAGTAGGGTGTCCAGGAAAGAGAACAAAAATAGGGAGACAAAGAAACAATCCCCCAATGAAATAAAAGGACTTCCCAGAAAAAGAACTAAATGAAATGGAGGCATGCTAGTATGTCAGAAAAAGAATTCAGAGTAAGGATCATACAGTTCATAAACTAAGTAGATGAGGAAATCAACAACTTATATAATAATCAATAGAAAATAAAACAATTTTATAACTACAATAAAAAGAACACAGTAGAAGTTCTCAACAGTACATTGAAAGAAGCTGAGGACTGATACAAATAAAAGGCTATAGAGTTTATCACTATCAAGCCAGCAATGCAAATTGTTTTGTTATATGACAAACCTACAGCCAACATCATATTCAATGTGCAAAAACTAAAAACATTTCCCTTAAGAAGAGGAACAAGACAAGGATGCCCATTCTCAACACTCCTGTTCGACATAGTGATCAGACAAGAAGAAGAAATAAAAGGCATCCAAATGGAAAAGCAGTAAAAGGGTTATTGTTCACAGATGACATGATATTGTACATAGAAAAACCTAAAGAATCCATCAACAAACCACCAGATTTAATATTTGAATTTGGCAATGTAACAGAATAAAAGTCAACACCCAGAAATCTATAGCTTTTTTGTACACCAATAATAAACTCACAGAAAGAGAAACAACAACAGCAACAACAAAAATCCCATTAATACCATTGCACCAAAAAAATTAAGATACCTAGGAATAAACTTCACTAAGGAGATAAAAGGCCTGTACTCAGAAAACTACAAGACATTGAAAAAAAGAGATATAGGAAGACATAAGCAAATGGAAGAATATACCATGTTCATGAATTGGTAGAATTGACATTATTAAAATGCCCATACCACCCAAAGCAATCTATAGATTTAATCCAATCCTCATTAAAATACCAATGGCATATTTCACAGACCTAGAACTAACTTTCCAAAAATGTATCTGGAATAAAAAAAAAAGACCCCGAATAGCCACAGCAATCTTGAGGAAGAAGAATAAAATTGGAGAGATCACAATACCAGAAATCAAGCCATATTACAAAGCCACTGTTCTCAAAACTGCCTGGTACTGGCAGAGGAGCAGACATATGGCCAATGGAACAGAACATAGAACCCAGAAAACAACCCAAGCCATTATGCTCAATTAATATTTGACACAGGAGGCAAGAGCATACAGTGGAGTCAAGACAGTGTCTTTAATAAATGGTTTTGGGAAAATTGTACAGATACATGCACAAAACTTAAAGTAGCCTACTAACTTACACCACACACAAAAAAATAAACTCAAAATGGATAAAGGACTTAAATGTAAGGCAGGAAACCATAAAAATCTTAGAAGACTCTATAGGTGGCAAAATATCAGACATATGTCATAGCAATATCTTTACCAATACAGCTCCTAGGACAATAGAAAGAAAGGAGAAAATAAACAAATGGAACTACATCTAAACAGAAAGCTCTGCACAGCAAAAGAAACCATCAACAAAACAACAAAAAAAGCCCATTGCATGGGAAAATATATTCGACAATGTTATCTCCAATAAGGTTTTAATATCCAAATTTAATATGGAACTCATACAACTTAACAAAGGGAAGAAAGACAATCCAATCAAAAACTGGGCAAGGGATCTAAGTAGACACTTTTTGAAAGAAGACATACAGAAGGCCAAAAGACATATGAAAACATGCTCAAAGTCACTAATCAGCCAAGATATGCAAATCAAAATGACAATGAGGTACCATCTTACACACATCAGAATCGCTATCATCCACAAATTGACAAATGACAAGTCATGGCGAGGATGTGGAGAAAAAGGAACCCTCGTGCACTGCTGGTAGGAATGCAGACTGGTGCAGCCACCTTGTATAATAGTATGGAATTTCCTCAAAAAAAAAAAAATACAGAACTCCCATTTGACCCAGTAATCCCAATTCTAGGAATATATCCCAAGAAATCAGGAACACCAATCAGAAGGGATATATGCATTCTTATGTTCATAATAGCACAATTTACAATAGCTAAGATTTGGAAATAGCCAAAGTACCTATTAGCAGAAGAGTGGGTTACAAAACTGTGATACATCTACACAATGGAATACTATTCTGCTGTAAAAAAGAAAGAAGTCTTACCAATGGCAACAGCATGGATCGATATGGAGAGCATTATACTAAGCGAAATAAGCCAGTCTAGTCTGAGAAATATAAATATCACATGATCTCACTCAATTGTTGAATATAATGAACAAGATAAACTGATGAACAAAAACAGATCCAGAGACAGAAAAGTGGCTAACAGGCGATCAAACTTCAGAGTGAAGAAAGGGAGAGAGGTGGGTAAGAGATTTGTATGCATGTATATAAGCATAACTAATGGACACAAACACTAGGGGAGGTAAGAACATGTGCCGGGAGGGTGGGGGTGGATGAGAAGAGGACAATTGGGGAAAAATGAGACATATGTAAACAGTAAAGAATTAAAAATATATATATAGGTTTCAAGTGTACAGTTCTATGATACATCATCTGTATATTACATTGTGTGCCCAGCACCCAAAATCAAATCTTTTTTCTGTCCCCCTTTACTTTTTATTATACCCCCAATTTCCTTTTCTTTGGTAACCAACATACTGTTGTCTGTGTCTATGAGCTTTTTATTGTTTGTTTGTTCATTTGATAATTTCAGTTATCCCACACTAGAGGCCTGATGCACAAAGATTCATGTAAGAATAGGCCTTCCTTCCCTGATAGCCAGCACTGCCTTCACTCTGGCCAGAGGTGCCTTTCTGCCTTCCCATGCTTCTCAGAGGCCCAGACCTGCTGAGGTGGTGCAGAATGCCTGCGTCCCATGCCGCTCCCCTCCCAGCCACTCAGTGCCTGCATATGCAAATTAACTTTCCATCTTTGTTGGGTTAATTTGCATATCCATTCCTGATTAGCTGGTAGGTGTTGCAAAGGTATTGTCAATTTGGATGTTTCTCTTTTATTAGTGTAGATATGAGTGAAATCACACAGTTCTTGACTTTTTCTGTCTGACTTATTTCATGTAGCATGATATTCTCAAAATTCTTCCATGATGCCAAGAATGTCAATATTTCATCTTTCCTTATAGCTGATTAGTATTCCATTGTATATATGTGCCACCTCTTTATCCAATTATCTACTGAAGGGCACTTCAGTTGTTTTCATGTCTTGGCCACCATGAATAATGCGGCAATGAAAATATGGGGTGTCTATACCTTTGCAAATAAACATTTTCAATTTAGGGAGAAAGATACTCAAAAGAGGGGTTGTACTACTGTCTTTGATCTCCATGTTTTTGGTGAGCCATTTGAAGTGATTTGAATTGTTGTTGCCATTTATAATGTCTCATTCTCTTAAGTTGTTTTAAGGGCCTTTTTCTTAAGTTTTGGTATTCAACAGTTTTATTATACTCTGTGTGTGTGTGTGTGTGTGTGTGTGTGTGTGTGTGTGTGTGTGTGTGTGTTTTCCCCTGTTTGGAGTTTAATGGATTTCTTGAATCTCTAAGTGTATATATTTTACCAAATTTGGGAAATTTGGGCATTGTTACTTTAAATATTTTCCCCATTCTAATAACATCCTCCTGTCTCTATGGGACTTCAACAATATGAATGGTTGTTCTGTTGATCTTGTCACAAAGTCCCTGAGACTTTTTTTTCATTTTTCTTTCAAGCTATTCTCTCTCTTTTTTAGATCAAATGCATTCTATTGATCTATTCTCAATTTCAGTGATTTTCCTTCTTTTATCTCCATTCTGTTACTACATCCAGCCAGTGATGTTTTTTAAAAATTTATATATACATACATATACATATATTCTAACAATTCTGTTTTCCTTTTTATAGTCTTGTTTTCTTTTTCTTTATTTTATTTTTATTATTTAAAATATTACAAAGAGTGTACACATGTCTCTTTTTTTCCCCCATTGACCTTCACCTGGCCTTCCCTAACCCCTGGCACATGCCCTCACAGCCCCCACCCACATCCCCAGTGACTTTGTTATGCTTATATGCATGCATATAAGTCCTTAGGTTGACCTCTTACCCCAGCCTCCAAACCTCCCCAGCCTTACCACTGTAATTTGACAGTCGGATGCCTCTCTGCATCTGTATCTACCTTTTTGTTCATCACGTTATAGTGTTCTTTATTATCCATAAATGAGTGAGATTATGCGGTATTTTTCTTTCACTGACTGGATTAAAGTTCAAAGTATAGAAAAAAAATACATTGGTGTTCAGTGTATTTTTCTATACATAGAACTTTAATCTTTGTTTTTAAAAATATATTTTTTTACTTATCTCAAAGAGGGAGGAGAGAGAGACAGAAAAACCAATAATGGGAGAGACTCACTGATCAGCGGTCTCCTCCATACTGCTGGCCCCCCTACTGGGGATCCAGCCTGCAACCCTGGCATGTGCCCTGACCAGGAATTGAACTTTGACCTCTGATTCATAAGTCGATGATCAGCCACTGACCCACACTGGCTAGGGTTTTCTCAGATTCAGCCTCTTATGTCTTTCTCTTTAAGAACTGATCAGTTATCTCTAGCTATTTCTATGTGAGTACATTCTGAATGCTGTGTTGAACATACTCTTTCCTATAAGAATCCCCAGAAAACTGTTTTGTTTTGTTTTGTTGAGCTTCAACTTAGACTCAGAGAGTAAGTTCTGGTAGCACAATTTTTAGTTCATTTTTCAAAGCCTATATTTCTTTGGATTTGTTCTATACATGGACTACTCAGAATAATAATATGAAATGTGGGCCATGCATGGCAAAATATCTGTGCAGTTTTCAAAGACTTTCCTATACTGCTTTATTTTGTGCTATGTGTGAGCAGTTCATGAGTGAGCCCAAAACTTTTGCTGATTCATAAAATTGGGGCACTCACTTTCTCTAACTCTTTTCTCTCTAGGAATCACTCTGTAGTCTTCAAACTGAACAGGCCCCATTTACTCATTATTTTCTTAAAAATAATATGTTAAAGTCCTAACTCTGAGTACTTGTGAATTGACCTTATTTGGAAATAGTCTTTGAAGATGAAACAAAAAGTCTAAGATAGGCAATGTTCTACTTGAGTAAGGTGAGCCCTTAATCCAGTATAACAGCTGTCTTAATAAGAGGAGAAGAGACACTGATGTGAAGATGCCATTTCTCTGAAGACAAAGACACATAAGGAGAAGATAAATATGTGATGATGGAGACAATGACTGCAGTGAAGTACCTACAAGCCAGGAAGCACCAAAGATTGCCTGCGAAGGAGGAAAGGCAAGGAAGGATTCTCCCTCCCCACAGCTTTCAGAGGAGTCATGGACATGAACATCTTGATTTTAGACTTCTGGCCTCCAGAACTGTGAGATGAATTTCAATTATTTTAAGCCAACTATTTTTTGATACTCTATTATAACATCCATAAGAAGGTAATAAGTTACATGTTTAATTTCTTGCAATGGTGTTCTAGAGAGTGCTGGAAGAGTGGCATACACTCCGTGCAGTACTAAAAGAGAAAGGGGTAAAATCACCTGCTTTTGCTTATTTTTAGAGTCCTTAGATATTTCATTAGCATGCAACAGGCTTATAACACATGTGGGTCAAACACACATCTTTAATTTTTAATGTCTGGCATTAACTTTATTGTTTCATCCTGTTTATTTTATATTTTATTACCTTACAAGAGCTAACTTATCATATATTTCAATCTAAAAATTTGATAAGATTACCTTCTTTATTTTTATCTAATTCACTTAAAAGGTCAGGATCTGAGATTTTTAATTGGATTGGCATTAAAATAAATCATAAAAATAATAAATAAATATTTATCCTAGTTATCCTTAATTAGCCTTTTGGCATTAAAGCCATGAGTGACATGAATTGATTATCTGGTGTCTCTGCTGGCCCACCTGAAGGACTTCACAAAATATTTTTATTAGGAGCTTTTTCTAAATTCAACATACAACATATCTATGAGTTCATTTATTCTACCAATAATTCTATGATACACACATAAATAGGAAATAATGTTAGTGTGGAATAACTTGCAGTTACTATAGCATTTCTATAGTTTTATACAATGGATTCTAATATCTAATAAAAAGGTAATTTGCAAGCAAAGTTGGGCAAATTTTGGGTGTTTTGGAGTATAAATCTATAAATACATAATTTTATAAAATGCAGGCATTCTCTGAGCCTTTTTTACATTCATATAAATAATACTCATGAAGAAAAATATAGACTAGACTTAATATTAAAAACCTTTTTGACCAGAAAACTATTTTTAGGAGGATATTTATTAATATTCGGAACAATATATTATATTTTATCCTCTGTATTAAAAATGGTGTGTCTAAAAATATTGTCATTAATGGTGCTTCAATAAAACTTTTGTGCTAATATCAACTTAGAAAATACTAAACTGCATACAGTCAAAATAATTTTTTACTAGAGAACTACCCAAATTCTGCAATATATTAATCAACAAATGAACATAGTATTTAGTCTTTCAAATGTATTTAACTAATAGAATTAAAATAAATAAAATAAAAAGAGAATTTTTATTCACTACATACTATAGTCCCCCACCCCAGAAGCATATTAGTTTAATTTTATATCATTTAGTATTAGTAACCTAGACAATTACTATTTGGTAAATTAATAAGTTGATTTTAAAGGAGCTATTAGAAAGACAAAACAAAACAAAAATATTCTTAAAATATTTGCTAGGAGAAAACATGTTGTTTAAAAATATGTCTTTATTTTGAAGGTATTGCTTATATTTCCTATGTTTGTTTGTTTTTCCATTGACCCCCACTGTCTTGCACCCACACTCCCCAGGCCTTCACCACTCTATTCTCTGAACTATGTTTTCTGCATGTATACATATATGTTTGTCCTTGGTTAAAAAACAAACCACCAGCCGTTGGTAGATGTACGGATAAAAAAGCTGCAGTACATCTGCATGATGGAATACTATGCAGCTCTAAAAAAGAAGGATCTATTATCCTTTGAAACAGCATGGAGTGACCTGAGAATTATAATGCTAAGCAAAATAAGCCAGTCAGAGGAAGAAAAAAAATCACATCGTCGCATTTATATGTAGGATCTAATAAACAAAATAAACTGATGAATGAAATAGAACTAGAGACATAAAAACAGAACAGATTGAGGAATCTTAGAGGGAAGGGGCAGGCACAGGAGGAAGTGGGAAGAGATTAACCAAAGAATGGATATGCATCTATGCATTGCTATGAATACAGAAAATAGGATGATAAAGGCCTGAGACAGGGTGGGAACTAGTTGGAGGGAGACAAAGGTTTGGGAGGAGAAAAGGTGAACATCTATAATACTCTCAACAATAAATATTAAAAATAACAATAGAAAACAAGCATAAACTTCCAAGAGGATTCAGCAGCACTACATTAGAGTCGTAATTCCTTAAAAATTTAATCAGTATATATTGTCTTGTTTTATGGATAATTATCCCAGGCCTATTTCCCCAAAAAATTTTAGTGGCAATGTAAAATAAATTTATTTCTTGTCAATTTCCTTCAGGATCAACAATTCATACTTGTCAATCATAGATGATTTTACACCATATGAAAAAAACAACATTGTAATTAATTTATGCACAAGCACCAAAATTAGCATTGAATTAACCTATTTTCCCTTATCTCCAAGACTAGAAATAATATATTTTTAAAATTTTTATATGCCTAAACATTTTACATAATGCTAAATAGAAGATAAAGACACAATGGATACTAGCTTGTTTCTTACTCAACAAAGTCAGCAAATCACAGATCTGCCCTGGATTTAATTTTCTTATACTGTATACAGCTAACAATCTCCATACTTAACCATTCACACAGCTTTACATTTCACATATATAAAAAATAACTCATTATAAACTGAAAAATTATTTAATTTCCATCAATAAATATTATGTCATCTTTTGTGTTAAATTATTCCTGAAACAGTATTTTGTGGTCTTCATGTAGTTACTGGGGTGAATGTCCTGGTCTTCCTTCCCATTGAAGGATCCTATCATTCTAAACCTATTATTCCCCTATCTTTCCCATCTGCATTAGCTTCTTCATAGAGAACTTCCCAATTCTGCTCCATTCCTTATAACTTGTTACTGCCCCTTATATATATATGAGTTCCAAATTACTTCAAAGTCAGATTAGGATCTAAAAATGAAATTAACCATAATGTTGCACATATAAATCTTCTTTCATGGGACATTGTTAAAAATCTTCTAATGCTATACATAGATGAACTGGTCACCAGCAAAATTGATCTCAAAGAAATGCTGTTCTGAGCCATCTTCATTATCCTAATAAAATTTTGACTAAAAAGCATTTTGGTTATTGTTTTTGCTTTATATTTCATTTTCAAAAATGTATTATAACCTGTCAACTAAGGCTAAGAAAGTATAATTTATAATAATGTTTTTAATATAGGATTTCTATGACATTTATTCATATAATCATATAGACCTTCTACAGAAACCAAATAGCATTAACCTAATTTAATATTACTTAGAATCTGGAACAATCTGAAACCTCCTTTACCCAATCCTTCTATAGAAAGCTATACATTAAAAAGGGTTCACTTTTCTTTTACAAAAAGAGTAATATTAAAAATCCAAAAAAAAAAATCAGTACTTTCAGTTGATGGAATTAAAATTGATCCTTTAAGTTAATTCACTTTCTTCAGTCTGAAGTTACAGATAAAATTATTTTTACATTTAAGATTATTATTCATCTTACTATCAATCTATGTTGTATTCCTAAAATATTTATATTTTTCATATTTGTCTGGACAATTTGATATAATGCTTTAACAACTCAATTGGAATCTTTTTCTGTACATTACCCTGCCTTGTGTGGCTGAGTTGGTTGGATGCATCGGTGCATCAGGAGATTGCTGATTTGATCCTCTGTCAAGGGCACATGCCCAGGCTTCAGGTTTCATCCCCAGTGTGCGGGACAAGGGAGGTGTGTGTGTGGGGGGGGGGGGGGGGGGCTGAGTGGGGAGAAGAGGGGATCAGGCAGCTGATAGATGTTTCATTCTCACATCCATGTTTCCATCTAACTTTCTCTTCTTTCCTTTTTACCTAAAAATCAATTTAAAATAACATTTCTGTACACAGGCCAATTATGTGAGGTCAATACAATAAAAAAGGAGTTACAAAATTAATAAATCAGTCAAATGGTAAAAAATAGTTGAAGTTTTAACTCATGTAGATGAATCTTCCATAGTTTAAAATGACATAGTTTCATTTTTGCTCTGCCAAGTGCTTTCTTCTGATAATTTTTTCCTTAATTCTAAACACATTTATATTCCTCTTTACTCATTCTAGTTTTTCAATTACCTTCGCTGCTGCACCCTTAAGTAACAGGGCTAAGCACACAACAACAACAAAAATATCATATTTGTTTAGTAGTAGCTGTCATAAATTATTTCGAGAACCTGAATAAACAGATCCAATAACAAACACATTTATAGGAAGTAATCATTAAGATCTCTCTACTAGAAAAGGGTAGGAGTTAAATTATTGAAGAAATGAGCAATGAGCAATGAGCCTCTTTATAAAGCGTAAGGGGAACAAGCATTCTGATTCCTCGAGGAGGGAAAGATGAATCTAACATTATCATTAATTTTTCATTAGGATGGTGCTGGGCCCACAGTATCAAGGATTGAATTCATTAAAAAGTCATCAGCAATAAAGTAGTCGTGAGATTGAAAATATCAAGTATATAAGATATACGTAGTTATAGATTTGTTTGAAGATAAGTTTGATGTGGTTTTTTGGACATTATGCCTATAAATGCCAAAAATTAAATTTAAGATCAGGAAAGAATACTGGACCCAAGTCAATTCCTTCCTGAAATAAAATAAACTTATTTGGTCTTTCTCCTTATGTAAATATAATCTGGACATGAATTTTTATAGCTATCGAAGTGATGCGATAAGGTGTCACACACAATGTGGATTGTGAAACTTGAGAGAAACATCAGATGTAGCAAAATGAGGCAGAATGAAAATACAATTCCAGATGGAAGAAAATAGTAGGATAAAATCAAGATGGTAAAAATGGTTGAGAAGAGCGTGACATCAAGTGGCAGATTATAGAAGAAAGGAATCATTCAGTTTATACTACCCATGCAAGGGCAAATACAGGAGTTAAAAGTACAACATCCTGGTTCTTATATCAAGACCTGTGGCTGATTTGCATGAGACTATAAATTTGAAGATAACTGAAAGACAGCATGTGACATCAAAAGTAAAATCTTTAAAGTATTGACTAAGTTAAAAGATAGAAACAAATTTGAAAATGAGGTTGTCTGAGTGATGCACCTAGTATTTCATCACTGTTGATCCTCTCAGGGAGAATATTACAATAAGCAAAGCCAGGAAAATGCAAGCACTGAGAGAAAGGAAAAGCAGCCAGAGGCAGGAATTATCCTTACACTGGACTGGAGAACCAGCCACTGAATAATTGAGAATTGACTTCAGCTTGAATGTTGAATTTTCACTGTGTGTATAAGCCCTGGAGCCATTAGATAAAGATTTGATTTACATAGATTAGATCAATAAATAAAAAGTAAATGTAAGGAATAAATAAAAACCCATCTTCAGCTAGAAACATGTTCTTAAAATTTATTTGGTTGAATTCTTTGTGGGACCCAGCAGTCAAACACTTCTAGTTTTCAGAATCAAGTATATAAGCTACTCTTGTCCATAAAATAATAGAAATATTAACAGTGCAAACAATTCATTTATGTACTTAGAAACTATTCTCCAAGCTCATTGAAAATGCAGGCTGGGGGACCTCAGGCTGTACCTCCCACCTGGTGCGGCTTAACAGGGGACTATAGGCCACACTCCCAACCTGGCAGGGCTTGACAGGGGACCTCAAGCCGCACCCCCACTCCGGCACCAGGCTGGGGGACCTCAGACCATACCCTCCTCCCCAGCACCAGGCCAGGGGACCTGAGGCTGTGCTCCTCTGCTTGGTGGGACTTGGTGGGGGACGTCAGGCCACACCCCCATCCTGGTGCTGGGCCAGGGGACCCAAGGACACCCCCTGCCCTGCGGGGCTTCACCAGGGTGGGACTGGCTCTACCCCAATGTGGGGCGGGCGCAGCTGGGTCTGGGTCTCATGTGGTTTTGAGGCACATGTGAGTGAGTGGGGACTTGACTCTGGGTCCCATGGTGTGCCCCAGACTCTGATAGGAGGGAGGTTTTCACATACATTTTATTAATTTTCTTTAGTCTTTGATACTTCTATTATAGAGAAAGAGCAAATAGCAATATTAAATTATTTCCTCTAATTAATACCCTTTTAATGTGCACAAATTTTGTGCACCAGGCCACTAGTATTTTAATAAAGGCCATAAAGAAAGATCAAGTATAGAAAGAATGTGGTCTATCTAGGAAGCAAAGGGATAAATAATATCAAACCTTATTTGTATGACCCACATTATTATGACTTTTAAATAGATGACCTAATGATCAATTTTCTGTCTCTGACCTTAAAAGGCATAACCAAAAAATAGAGGATGAACAAGTAACTCTTAATTAGCAATTAAAATTTGAATTTTTTTTAAGAAAGCAAGATTATAATTACCTAGAAGTCCAATGCACGAAATCTGTGCAAAAGGCTTGGCCCTTGCAGCCCTTGCAGCCCTTTCAGCCCTGGCTTCACCCTGAAGGTCATCCAGAAGGACGTCTAGAAGGTCGTTCAGCTGTTAAGTTTAATTAGCATATTAGCTCTTTGTTATATAGGATTGGCCATTTTTATCCATAAATACAATGAAATACACCACCTGTGTTATCATTCTTTTTAAAAATATATTTTATTGATTTTTTACAGAGAGAAAGGAAGAGGGATAGAGTTAGAAACATCAATGGGAGAGAAACATCTATCAGCTACCTCCTGCATGTCCCCTACTGGGTTTGTGCCCGCAACCAAGGTACATTCCCTTGACCAGAAATCGAACCTGGGACCCTTTAGTCCGCAGGCCAACGCTCTATCTACTGAGCCAAACTGGTTAGGGCCTGAGTTATCATTCTTATAAAATGATCAAGAAAACAAAATCCACAATGCACTTTTAAATTTGAAAGTAGTACACTCTAAATTCAAAGGTCTAAAAAGGTAAGAAAAAAATTAGAGCTTTGAGAATAATCATAATAAGCAAAATTTCAAGATAGATAAGGATATTCAAAAATTATCCAAGGTAACCTCATAATATGGAATATTACATTATAAGACTAATTTTTGCTTTCTAAAATTTATTGTAGTTAAAAAAATTAGCTTCAGAAATATTTTTTATATTTCTGAAAATAAAGTGGAAAGCAAAGTATTTTCTTCAGTAAGATTACACATTAAAAAACATTTGTTTTCTGTTTTGTTTTTAATTTCTTTTTGCTGTTGATGTGGATTGATAGATTTTGTGTAATAGTGTGATAGCATGTTTATCTAATAGGATTTGGAACTCTGATATATATTTCAAAAATATGAAATATAAATTTAAAGAAATAAAACTAATTAAATATATGTATATATATAAAACATAATTATTTTACCTATTATTTCTAGATGCTAATGATATTAACATGTAACATTACAAACATGACAAGACAGAAATTATTAGATCTTAGATTAATGATTGTAGTCTGTATTATATACATATAAAATTAAATTAATGAAACTTAGAAATAGTATAACTTTATAGTAAATGAAACCATTTAAATATTAGGATCTTCTAGGATATTTTTTTATTATTAAATTGTTGCTTGGTGCATAAATATTTTGCATGACTGACCTAAGTCATTACATGTAGAATTTATTAGCTCTGATTTAATGATACTTACTGGTGTTAAAACTATAACTATATGATGAAGACTACTGAAACTGAAATGTAAAATACATCAAATATGGAACCCTACACTTTAAAATACATGCACCAGGACACCATATTTCAAGAAGAACAACTCTCTTCTGTTATATATGCCTTAACATTCTCAACATTCTGCACATCCTCACTTGTAGGTCAATATTTCTAAAGAAAAATGACACAACAATGCTGACTGGTCTCACTTGAAATTCATAATCATGAATCTCACATGAGCATTTCAACACTGTCAGCAGCCCACAAATATATGTATCTGGTGAGCTTTCTTTCCCAGTTTCTGAGAAGGATATTTCATACCATCTACTCCTTATGAACTCACTACCCAATACCCCATTAATTCTTTCAGTTGACAGTTTTGCCTCATATTTCATCAAAAAATATAAAAAATATTGAAAAAAACCTCATTGTCTCACAATAAAATCAGTTAATAACCTACATCTGAACCCAGCAATTTTCCTTTGCTCCCATACCTGCACTCCAAGCTTCAGTTTACCTGAGTGTTGGATTACATCTTCTGTATAGCATGAAAAATCTTAGTTATCATGGTGATTACATTATTACTAATCTATATAATCAATTTTTCCTGTCTTCAGAGTCATTCTCATCAACATACAATATGCTTTATTTTTAGGTCTTATCTATTTATAAGCAAACTACTAAAAATATCTCTCTTGACCACATTATGTTCTTTGAAAATTCTTTAATCTCCTTACTAACAAAACATTTAATAAAAAATCAAGTTTTGAATAGTTAATATCTCAACTTCTCTACCTTATAGTCTGTAATCTCACTTTATCTTTTCCAATTCAACAAACTGCTCTTTGACACAGTAACCAGTGACAGTCAGGTTGCAATCTCCAGTGATCATTTTTCTTGTGTCTAACACCACCTGGAAAAACATACAACATAACTGAATAATCTTTTATGTTGATGTGTTTTTTTGAGTTGTGGTTTCCATTACTGTACTCGAATTTCTTCATATCTCACTAGCTTTCCTACTCATTGCCCATTGTTTTCCTCTTTGCATATGATCATGTTTTACTTTGTATATATTTTTACTGATTTCAGAGAGGGAGAGAGATATATAAACATCAATGATAACAGAAAATCATTGATCAGCTGCCTCCTGCATCCTCTCTACTGGGGATTGAGCCCCAAACCTGGGCATGTGCCCTGACTGGGAATCGAAACCATGGATGATCTCTTTGGTACATAGATCAATGCTCAACCACTGAGCCACACTGGCTGGGCAGATACGATCATATTTTAAATATTAGCATGTTTATATCATGTTCAGAAACACAGAGAAAGCCAATGAGGCAAGATAGCACATTCAGAAGAGTCAAGTTTTAAAATGGTGTCTTTTAATTATTTTATCTCTGGTCGCAACTAGAATTATCATTTTCTTATTCAAATTCTCTAATAACTTAACCTGGACTAAAATATAAACTCCTTCCTTATAAGAGTTGTGTTTACTGTCTTTGTCTGAAAATGTCTCCTCAGTTTCTTCTCCTTAGGAGGAATTAATAGATAACTCCATTGAGAGATGCATTTCTTTTTCATTCACCATTACCATTCTATATTATATCTATCTCTTTTATTTTTTCTTAGACTTATTTCTGTTAAAATGATCTTGATTACTATTCAGTTATTTTTCCCTTTTAAAATGAGATTACCTATCTGTATTATCAATGCTTATAAAAATGATTGGTAAAGCATCTGGAAAATAAGAGGTGATCAATATATACTTAAATAAATGGTAACAGCTTGAATATTCTAAAACATTAATATTGGGGTATTTAAATTTAATTACATGAGTAACATTTTGGGCAATAAAAAATAAAAACTAATATGCTTATATTTAAAAATAGCAATTTGAGGGGTTTATTCCATAAACTTTATACCTGGAATTCATTGCCTAGAGGTAAATTTAAGGTGTAACACCTTTCGCATTGCAGGTTAGAAAAATGACCTGTGACAGAATACTCCACAGTTAATAGAGATGAAAGATTAAGATAGTTAACTTATATTAAAGAGAACTTTGAAATCAAATTTGATAGGAAATAATAAAAATCATTATAGATCTTGAGCAGCAGAACACATGTAAATATTAAGTAAGAATGATTCATTAAGCATAAGATGAGAAATGAATTGCAGGTAAAGCTGAGGAAAGTGTATAATAAGTTTACAGAAAAGTGTGCATAGTTTTTAGGGACCTAATTGAGATTCAGCACTACTGAAGACAGGGAAAAGGCAGGCCACATATAAAATTGACATAGATATTTTAAGACTTTACTGATCAATTAAACATGGATGAGAATGGGGACACAGAAAGTGAAAGGTTAGTTTTGTGCTTAGCCAAGAGCAGAATCATACCAGTGGCAGTAGAGGGGAGAAGGGTAATATCTAGGAATAATAAAATCTTTCAGGAAATATGACAAATCCAGTTTTTTATGTCAATGCTAAGATTTAACAGTACATTAAAATTACAGTAAAATCCTGTCTAAGACAGAATAAAAACTGTGATATACCTAAATGAGAATGAAACTTTTTTCCTTTCTATAACCTGAAGGCAAATTCAAACTGTTTGGCTCTCCATTATCCTATCTTCCTTTTAAACCACATTGTAATTTTTCATTATCAGACATCTGATATTCTAAGTACTCTTAGGCCCTCAAAATTTACTTAACTCACTAAAAACCATTCTTCCTACAATTATATTATGGCAAGCTAGAGAGCGGTAATGAGGTAGCTGCTGTATCCAGTTACTGATTCTTTTCTCATCATATACAGAGTTGTAGGTTTCAGGTCTATTGTAATCTAAATAGCTTGGCTTAAAAAAACAACAACACACAAAACATCATTTTGTTTTATCAGAATTTATTAGTCACTAACCCATCCCAGAATTAGAGACATCTCCTAAATCAGTGTGATTTATAGGCATTGGTATCAAATCAGCAAGTCACATAAAAGAGAGGGGGAAAAGGAAGATGATCTTGCTCCATTTGTTAAATCCATCTCCACCCATATGTGGATATGTGGATGCATACACACACACACACACACACACACACACACACACACACACACACACACACACTAGAGGCCTGGTGCATGAACCTTGTGCACTCGGGGGAGGAGGCCCTTCAGCCCAGCCTGCACCCTCTCACAGTCCAGGAGCCCTGCAATTGATCACCTCACAGAGGGAGACCCTGTCCACCACCCCTGGCTGGGTAGACTGGACATGCCTCTTTGGGATGATCTCAGGGCAATTGTGGGGCGATGGTGGTGTCCCTGACCAATTAGATCGCACCTGCCTTGGTGGTGGCAGTCAGGGCTGGGTCACTGCAGCAGCCGGGATCCAGGACTGACTTCCATCACACCCACAGCAGCAGCAGTCAGTGCTGGGTCACTGCGGCATCCGTGGTGGTGGCAGCAGTGGTGGGCTGCTGTGGTGCCCATAACCCGGAGGGCCTGAGAGATCAGCAGTTCAGCCTGCTCACCAGTCCCTGCCCACCCAAGTCTGCTGCATGCACAGCCTGGCATTTGCTCATCCCTTTGGTCGTTTTGGACATTATGGACCCTGGCTCTTTATATATTAGGATGTATAACATGGAGAAATATTTTATCATAGAGCTGAAAACTGATTTACTTTAGAAAAGGACTGAAGAATATAAAGTGTATTTGAAATGTATATTTAAACTAGAAATTGCTAAAAATTCAGTGCATTGAGCAAAAATTGTGTTTCCTTTACATCATACTTAAAAAAATATTTCTGGGAAATCTGACGGTCCTTTATTATTGTATTCAATCACTATTTCTTTATTTCACATTGCCATATCTGTCTTATAGTTAGGTATTTAGCTAAGATCCATTTTAAATTATGCAAAATTTCATGTGCAATAAATACAAATATATACAACCAATATAATAAACATGCATCTGCACAGATGGTTTTTGTACATGATCCGCACTGTACCCTGGGTTTCATGGGTTACATGCCTTAGAACAGTGATTGACAAACTCATTAGTGAACAGAGCCAAATATCAATAGTACAACAATTGAAATTTCTTTTGAGAGCCACATTTTTTATTTTTTTATTTTTTTTCTTTAGTAGAAATCAAAATTTTATTTTTATTATTTATCTGTTAGACATGACTTCTTTTTAAAAAATATATTTTATTGATTTTTTGCAGTATAACTTATAATTAATAGTAGTACATGTTTTTCTTTCCCCCTCCCCCTTACCCTCCTCCCAGCCTCCCCTACCCACCAGCACATGTCCCCACGCTCCCCCCTCCCCGCCCCAGTGTCTTTCCTTCATTGGTTATGCTCATATGTATGCACACAAGTCCTTCAGTTGATCTCCCCCAGCATCCACCTCCCATCCACCCAAGCCTTCCCCTGTAGCTTGACAGCCTGTTCACGGCCACCCTGCCTCTATATCAATCACTCTACCCTGTTTCTTTTCTTCAAAAACATCTTGCCTCTGCATACTAGAAATAAATGTATAAGAACAAAAAATGTTTCAGTCTCAGTTTCAATGTCCAACTGTTCTGAGTCCCAGTTTCAGTGTCAAATAATTCTTTATGTGTACATGTCAGCAATGGTATCCAGATGGTGGACACATCATGGCAATGCAAGATCCATCCTCTCTGGTTTGGTCCTGGGCCGCCTGCAGCCATGCACAGCTGCCGCCTGCTAGCATGGCAAGGTGTTGTCAGTGTCCCCCATCTCTGGACCATCCTCGTGGCTGGAATAGACCCGTCAGTTCCTAACTGTCGCAGGAACCCACATGGTCTTGGAGTTGTTCTCTGAAAACACACAAACACATTCTGGACCAAAGGTTAACAAAGGGATCCTCTCTGCAAAATAGATTTGGGATTCTTTTTATTTTTGCCCAAATTATTTTCCTTTGGCTTATTTTGACACCATGTGTGTTTTTTCATGGGTGTCCTGCAGTTGGTTTTACAAATGGAATTTACTTTACTGGAGTAAGAATTTTCTAGATGTATTTTACTTACTCGATACTTTTTTCCTTACATGATATTACCCCACTGCCCCCTCCCCTTTTTTGATTAATGGGGGCTTTTGGAAATTTTATATTGCAGTCTTGGTAATTTTAAATTTTAAGTTTTGCACACAAATATGACTGCTTTAGGTTCTTTGGATGTTAGGCAATTTTATAGTGAGATGAACTACTAATAGATATTTTAGTTAATGTTTTAGGGAAAGCTTTTTGTCCAGTACAGTTAGATTTTCTTGAGTATTCACTTATTTCACTTGTCCAATTTAATTAATCTGAAAACTTGATTACTATTTTAGTGTCAATTTTAATACTCAAGCAGAAATCTTAGTTTACCCTGTAAATACTAGTGGAAAGGAATATTTGCAATTTTGAGTAGGTCCTGAGCATTCCTGGTAATAGACTGAATTTAGGTATAGAGCAGCTATTGCTGGTCGAGTCTCTGTCTGCCACCTGGGTCCCGGTATGAGTTGTGCGTGGGAGGTGAAGCAGCCGTGGAGGTAGGAGACCTCCCTCAGGAGGGGTGAAAATTCAAGCCCCTGCAAGGTTTGTGGGTGAGGTTCTGTGCCCCACCTCTGTTGACCTATTACCTCTCTCCTGTTGGCCCCTCTGCGACTGTGCCTGTCTTAGGTTGTTCCTTCCCTGAGGAATCTTACCCGTCTCTGGCTAACAAGCCATCCTCTGGGGCCAAACAGGGTGATGTGAGGTTCAGTTCTGTCTCCTTTGTAGTCTATGCCCCACGTCCAGTACCTGCCTTGGGGTCCCCTCGCCTGCTGGCAGGGTCCCGGTGCTGATCACATATCGCAGGGGACACAGGTTTCTTTTCCAGAGAGGGCCCAGCTCACACCATTGGGTGAGAGACAGATCCATGGTGCCAGCTGCCCAGAGGCTTCAGCCACAGCTTGAACTGAAAACTCAGGCATCAGCTGTGTGTATTTGGATAGTAAGAAGAAGGTCCCTCTTGGCAGAAAGGGCAAGAAGGGCCAATATAGAAGGCTCGGATGCCTTCCCAGTGCCTTAATTCCTTCTGAAAGGGATTAATTTTTTCCTATCCTTTTTTAAGTTGCTGCCCAACATTCAAAGAATTCGTTTGTAAGTTTATTTGGGATAATTGTATAATATGCTGTTGTCAAATATCAAATATTATAATGACATTGTAGAATAATATCATGTAAGGGTATTGTGGTGTCACGGGAGGTTAAGGAGGGCCTAGCCTAAGGACTGGTGTCCATAGGAGATGACAAGCTCTAGGCCATGTCAATTGAATTTCAAACTAGCTACCAGTTTTTTTTTTATAATTTTATATAAACTTTGTCAGGGATGTAAAAACACAAATCACTTACCTTAGTTCAAGAGTTCAAAGAAATTGACTTTTCCCCTTACTCCCACCACCTGCCACTTACCCTGAGGTTTGACATTCTGATGGACTTTTCTCAGTCTCTGGATCCATTCTTGTTCATCAGTCTATGTCATTGATTGTATTCCTCAAATGAGTGAGATCATGTGATATTTGTCTTTCTCTGCCTGGCTAATTTCACTTAGCATAATGCTCTCCAAATCCATACATGTTGTTACAAATGGTAGGAGCTCCTTCTTTTTTTCTGCGGCGTAGTATTCCATTGTGTAAACGTACCATAGTTTTTTAATCCACTCATCTGCTGATGGGCACTTAGGCTGTTTCCAAATCTTAACTATGGTAAATTGTTCTGCTATGAACATAAGGGTACATATATCCTTTCTAATTAGCACTTCTAGTTTCTTGGGGTTTATTCCTAGAAGTGGGATCACTGGGTCGAATGGGAGCTCCATTTTTAGTTTTTTGAGGAAACTCCATACTGTTCTCCACAGTGGCTACACTAGTCTACAATCCCACCAGCAGTGCACAAGAGTTCCTTTTTCTCTGCATCCTCGCCAGCACTTGTCGTTTGTTGATTTGTTGATGTAAGCCATTCTGACAGGTGTGAGATGGTATTGCATAGTTGTTTTGATTTGCATCTCAGGGATAATTAGTGACTTTGAGCAAGTTTTCATATGTCTCTGGGCCTTCCTTTTGTCTTCTTTCGTGAAGATTCTATTTAGGTCTGTTGCCCATTTTTTTATTGGATCATTTGTCCTCCTTTTATTGAGTTGCGTGAGTTGCCTATAGATGCTTGAAATTAAACCTTTATCACTGATAACATTTGCCAATATGTTCTCCCATACAGTGGGTTTTCTTGTTGTTTTGTTAATGGTTTCTTTAGCTGTGCAAAAGCTTTTGATTTTGATGTAGTCCCATTTGTTTATTTTCTCTTTAGTTTCCATTGCCCCAGGAGCAGTATCATCAAAGAAGTTCTTTTGGCATATGTCTGAGATTTTTCTTCCTGTAGATTCCTCTAATTTTTTTATGGTTTCCTGTCTTACGTTTAAGTCCTGTATCCATTTTGAGTTTATTTTTGTGTATGGTGTAAGTTGGTGCTCTAGTTTCATTTTTTTGCATGTATCTGTCCAATTTTCCCAACACCATTTATTGAAGAGACTGTCTTGACTCCATTTTATGTTCATGCCTCCTTTGTCAAATATTAATTGAGCAAAGTGTTTTGGGTTGATATCTCAATTCTCTATTCTATTCCTTTGATCTATTTGTCTGTTTTTGTGCCAGTACCAGGCTGTTTTGAGAACAGTAGCTTTGTAATACAGCTTGAAATCTGGTATGGAAATCCCACGGACGTTGTGCTTCTTTCACAAGATTGCTGTGGCTATTCGGGGCCTTTTTTTGTTCCAGATGAATTTTTGGAGAGTTCTTTCTAGGTCTGTGAAATATGCCATTGGTATTTTAATGGGGAATGCATTAAATTTATAGATTGCTTTGGGTAGTATGGACATTTTAATTATGTTGATTCTCCCAATCCATGAACATGGTATGTTCTTCCACCTGTTTACATCTTCCTCTATCTCTTTTTTCACTGTCCTGTAGTTTTCCACGAATAGATCTTTTACCTCCCTAGTTAAGTTTATTCCTAGGTATCTTAATTTTTTTGGTGTGATGGTAAATGGGATTGCTTTTTTAGTCTATCTTTCTCTAAGTTCACTATTAGTGTATAGAAATGCAATAGATTTCTTGGTGTTAATTTTGTAACCTGCTACGTTGCTGAACTCATTTATTAAGAATACTAACTTTTTTTATGGAGTCTTTCGGGTTTTTTACGTACAATATCATGTCATCTGCAAATAAGGATAGCTTAACTTCCTCTTTTCCAATTTGGATGCCTTTTATTACTTCTTCTTGTCTAATTGCAATGGCTAATACTTCCAGTACTATGTTGAACAGGAGTGGTGAAAGTGGGCAAACCTGTCTTGTTCCTGTTCTTAGTGGAAATGGTTGTAGTTTTTGCCCACTGAGTATGATGTTTGCTGTGGGTTTATCATATATGGCTTTTATTATGTTGAGGTATGATCTTTCTATTCCTACCTTGTTGAAAGTTTTTATCAAGAAAGGATGTTGGATTTTGTCAAATGCTTTTTCTGCATCAATTGATATGACTATGTGATTTTTATCTCTCAATTTGTTTATGTGATGTATCACATTTATTGATTTGCGGATATTGTACCATCCTTGCATTCCTGGGATAAATCCTACTTGGTCATGGTGTATGATCTTTCTGATGTACTGCTGAATCCGATTTCATAGAATTTTATTGAGGCTTTTGGCATCTATATTCATGAGAGATATTGGCCTGTAATTCTCTTTCATTGTGTCATCTTTGTCTGGTTTTGGTATTAGGGTGATGCTAGCTTCATAGAAGGAGTTTGGAAGTGTTCCATCCTCTTGAATTTTCTGGAATAGTCTGAGGAGTATAGGTTTTAGTTCTTCCTTGAATGTTTGGTAAAACTCCCCTATGAAGCCGTCTGGCCCTGGGCTTTTGTTTGCTGGAAGCTTTATGATGACTGCTTCAATCTCTTCCACAGTTATTGGTCTATTGAGTTGTTTAGATTCTTCCTGATTGAGTTTTGGGAGGTTATATTTTTCCAGAAATATATCCATTTCCTCCAGATTGTCCAGTTTGTTGGAATAGAGTTGTTCATAGTATTTTTTAACAATCCTTTGTATTTCAATTGGGTCTGTTGTTATTTTACCTCTTTCATTTCTGATTTTATTTATTAGGGTCCACTCTCTTTGCTTCTTGGTTAGTCTGGCTAGAGGTTCATCAATCTTGATATCCTTTCAAAGAACCAGCTCTTGGTTTTATTGATCTTCTGTATTGTTTCTTGGTCACTAGGTCATTTATTTCTGCTCTGATCTTTACTATTTCCTTCCTTCTGCTTACACTGGGCTTTTCTTGTTGCTTTCTTTCTAACTCTTTGAGTTGTTGGGTTATATAATTTATTGCCACTGTTTCCAGTTTTTTTGCAGTAGGATTGTAGAGCTATGAACTTCCCTCTCAGAACTGCTTTCACTGTGTCCCATAGATTTTGGATTTTTGTGCTATCATTGCCATTTGTTTCCATGATGTTTTCTATCTCTTCCTTGATCTCTCTAGTAACCCAGTCATAGTTTAATAGCATGCTGTTTAGTCTCCATGTGTTTGATTTCTTTGGACTGTTTCTATTGTAGTTGATTTCCAGCTTTATGCCACTGTGATCTGAGAATATGCTTGATATGATTTCTATCTTCTTGAATTTGGAGAGACTTTGCCTGTGACCCAACACATGGTCTATCTTTGAGAATGATCCATGGGCACTTGAAAAGAATGTATACTCTGTGGCTTTGGGGTGAAATGATCTGAAGATGTCAATTAATTCCATCTGGTCTAGTGATTCATTGAGGATTGATGTTTCTTTACTGATATTTTGTTTAGATGATCTGTCCAATGGTGATAGTGGGGTATTAAAGTCTCCTACTGTGATTGTATTGCTGTCTATCTCTCCCTTGATGTCCTCTAGGAGTTTTTGTATATATTTGGGTGCTCCTGTATTGGGTGCATATATGTTTACCAGAGTTATTTCTTCTTGTTGGACTGCTCCCTTTAGTATTATGAAGTGGCTTTCTTTATCTCTTGTTATGTCCTTCACTTTGAGATCTAATTTGTCAGATATAATATGGCTACTCTAGCTTTGTTTTTCATTTCCATTCGCCTGAATAACTTTTTCCCAACCTTTCATCCTCAGTCTGTGTGCATCTTTTTTTCAGAGGTGGGTTTCTTGTAGACAGCAGATACATGGGTTGTGTTTTCTTATCCAGTCTATTACCCTATGTCTTTTGATTGGAGCATTTAAACCATTTACATTTAAAGATATTATTGATAGGTACTTGTATGTTGCCATTTTTGTTCTGTAGCCCTGTGTTCCTTCTTCGCTTCCTATTTCTTTTTATAGCAGATCCTTTAGCATTTCTTGCATTGCTGGTTTGGTGGTGTTGAATTCCCTTAGTCCTTTTTCATCTGTGAAGCTCCTGATTTGACCTTCAATTTTGATGGAGAGCCTTGCTGGGTATAGTATTCTAGGATTCAGACCCTTCCTTTGCATGCCTTTGTAAATTTCATTCCACTGCCTTCTGGCCTGATAGGTTTCTGTTGAGAGATCACTTGTTAGTCTGATGGGGGTTCCTTTGTAGGTGACTTTCTGTCTCTCTCTGGCATCTTTTAAGATTCTTACTTTGTCATTGGTGTTTTCCAATTTAATTATAATGTGCCTTGGTGTAGGTCTTTTGGTGTTTATTTTGCTTGGGACTCTGTGAGCTTCTTGGATTTGTGTGGGTTTTTTCTTTCCTATATCAGGGAAGTTTTCTGTCATTATTTCTTCCAACAGGTTTTCTATTCCTTGCTCAGTTTCCTGTCCTTCTGGAAGCCCAATTATTCGGATGTTGTTTTGTTTCATGTTGTCCCAAAGTTCCCTTAGGCTCTCCTCCTGCTTTTTAATTTTTTTTTCCTAGAAGCTGCTCTACTTGGTTATTTTTTCCTACCTGGTCTTCTAGCTCACTGATGCGATCCTCTGCTTCTTCTAGTCTACTCTTAATACTTTCTATTGAGTTCTTTACTTCAGCAATGTCACTTTTCATTTCTTCTTGGCTCTTCTTCATTTCTTCTTGGCTCTTCATCATTTCTTCCTGGTTCTTCCTCATTTCCTCTTGGTTCTTATTCATATTATCAAATTTGTCTTCCATTCTTTTCAGCCACCTTATGACCATTTCTCTGAATTCTTTCTCTGACAGAGGGAAAGTTGTTAACTTCCATTTCGTTTACCTCCTTTTCTGGTGAGCCTTATTTTTCTTTCATATGTGGGCTGTTTCTTTGTCTTCCCATGGTCTCTATTCTCTGTGTATCTGGTTATGTAGGTTTCACTCTCCTGCGTTGATTTAAAGGCACAAAATACAACAAAACCAGGTGCAACGCACCAGGCACTGAATCAGAATAAAGGTCATCGCCAGAGAAAGGCAAATTCAGGGATAGGTGAGAAAAAAGAAAGAGAACCTCCCTGAAAACTCCTATAGAACAGCCCTTAATCCAAACCAAAACCCACAACAAGTACCTGAAGATTGATACAAATTACATACAACTACTAATATCAAGGGAGGTGAGGGAACACAGAAGCAAAAATCTATCTAAAAAACAATGCAAATGAGGACAACAAAACAAGAAACAAAACCAAAAATAAAAATAACTCCCCCTACAAGACAAACCAAAATAAAAGAATAAGCAAATCAATCTCATAAACCTGCTAAAAAAATCGATATAATCAACAGTCAAGTAAACAACAACAACAGGACAGGGATAAAAACACTTTAAGATAGTGATGTCAGAGAAGCTAGAGGTATATATGGATTTGAAGTAGGTGGTTGGAGATTAGATATATAAGTGGGGTGAAATTTTAACAGGGGGTAAAAAGAAAGAATTAAGGTAAATCTAAAGCAGGAAAAGTGTAAGGGAAACAAGGCACTAAATAGGGAAAGGTTAGCAAGAGAGTGGTGGTATAAAGGTGAAGTTGAGGTAGAGTAAAAAATACTAAAAAGTAGATGAAAATAGACTGTATTCCCAAGATCGAAGAGAAAATATAATCAATTCCCTGTGTCACACAGAGTCAATTTGTGATTTCGCCCCTGGGTGGCAGTGTTTCTAGATTGACTTCTGGTTCTATTGGTCCTCTCTATTCTGAACTAAAATTTTGCTGTCCCTGTGGTATTCAATACTGCCTCTCTAATGGTGACTGCTGTTTTAGCAGCCTGGACCTTCCCAAAATCTTCTGGGTCTCCTTCCTCTGTCAGGTCCAAATTGGTTACGCTCCAGGGATTAACTCTGCCAAGGGCTTTTCCTCTCCCACGTTTACCAGCTCCAACAGCCACAGATTTTATTTCAGGTGCAGATCTCCAGGCTCTGAGTTCCAAGGTGCAGATATCCCAGTCTGCCAGCCCCCTCAGTTTCACGCCCAAAGTACCCCCAGGGAAATCTGACCTTTCCGTTCTGGAGTTTAGAGCTCCCTGGAGTCTGTGCGCGTCCATGCCAACTGGGCGTCGTTGTTCCTGGAGTCTCAGCCGTCCAGCCGGTACTGCAGCTGTATATTTTCAGGTCCTTCCCCTTCAATATGTCGTGGTCTGCCTTCTCGTGCTTCCTCCCGCAGTTGGCTCAGGGAAAGAACCCAGCAGTACTGGGGCCGCTCAGGCTGGGGAGGGCCAGCCCAGCAGTCCCCTGTCTTCTCCCAGAGCACAGCTGTCCCCCTACTCACCAACAAACGCTCCCTGCGTGACCTTCAGCTGCTCCCTTCTTCTGCCCTGTGAGCAGATTCAGATCGAATCCCTCCGTTCCACCACCATTTTTTTCTCTCGAGAGCCACATTTTTTAAACTTAAACTTCTTCTATGGCACTTCTTCAAAATAGATTCACCCAGGCCATGATAATTTTTGGAAGAGCCACACTCAAGGGGCCAAAGAGCCACATGCATCTTGTGAGCTGCAGTTTGCCAACCACTGCCTTAGAGAAAAGAGCTTTTTATAAACAGTGGTTTAGCACCATGATTACATTTAATATTAAAAAGTGCTGGCAGTAGGAAGAGAAAGGCAATGATAGGAACTGATAAAATAGGAGAACCAGAATCCCATCTCATATACAAGGGCCTGAATTCAATAAATAGTCACATAGAATTAATTCTCTTTTTCAAGAATATTGGGTTAAATTTACATTATTTGCCTTCTAGTAATCATAATGTCCCTATTTTTGAAATCCTGCAGTGTATATTATAACAATCCTGTACAATAAAATTCTAGGTGGTGTCACACCCTCGTGTGATGCCCTCATGGAATATCATCACAAGATGGCCGTTACAAATGGCTGCGTGGTGAGGTGTGTGGGTTCTGCAGTTCTGCAGGGCATGGAGGAGGCTCGTCCCGGTGTCTCTGCCACCTTGCACAGATGAGGTGGGTCCCAGTGGAGCAGGCAGGTCACGACAGGGGAGGGCAGTTGTGGGTGATCAGGCCAGCAAGGGGAGGGCAGATGGGGCGATCAGGCTAGCAGAGGAGCAATTAGATGTCATCAGGCAGGCAGGGAACAGTTAGGGGCAATCAGGCTGTCAGACAGGTGAGCAATTAGGAGCCAGCAGTCCGAGATTGTGAGAGGGATGTCCAACTGTCAGTTTCAGACATCCCCAGAGGGGTACAGATTGGAGAGGGTGCAGGTCAGGTTAAGGGACAACCCTCCCCTGCACAATTTCTTGCACTGGGCCTCAGTATGTTACAATTTATGTCACAGATTAGAAAATAAAAAAGGAAGAATAGGAAAGACTGCTTAGAGTTCTAATAGTCTATTACAGTGGTCAGCAAACTCATTAGTTAACAGAGCCAAATATCAACAGTACAATGAATTAAATTTCTTTTGAGAGCCAAACTTTTTAAACTTGAACATCTAATGCCACTTCTTCAAAATATACTCTCCCAAGTCATGGTATTTTGTGGAAGAGCCACACTCAAAGGGCCAAAATGCCTCATGTGGCTCACAAGCTGCAGTTTGCCGACCACTGGCATATTAGACCCAGGGAGAGAAACAAAACTGCTGAGTCAGTAAAGTGGTAAAATTCCTGTCAAAAAATGATGTTGGTTTTTATGGAAATTACTTCTTATAGCACATGAGATATACTATATAGAAAGAAAAAAAACATATTTTAAAGAGAGGATGGTTATGAAGCCACTGTATCATTCCTGCCTTCCCTTTCATGATATGCTTTGGACATTGATTCATTATTGACTTGTCATTTCTCTGATATTTCTTACATTGATGTAAAATATTACCAAATTCCTGACCCCACATAGTTTTCTATACAATACAACAATACAACATGTAAAAATAATGACTCTTAAATGTGAAAAGTGAGAATTTCTTGGAGGACAGGGAACTTAGGGGTTACTTGCTCAATGAGGTACCTCTACTTGTGAGATCTGACACTTGAAAATCTAAGACAGAGGATGATAATTTAATATGAAAGGCTCACTGAAATTAGTGGTAAGAAGAATCATTCTAGGAATTTGGTAGTTGATATTTCCTCTGGTACCAGATTCCTCTTAGAAAGAATTATCTTTGCTTATAAAAGAAAAGTTACTGTGTATGAAGAGATGCTTTAAGTCAGAGAGTAGAACCTCATAGTAGAATCCAAAACTAAATGAGTGTCGGGTTCTTCTATGTTTAAGTCAACAAATAAAAATGTTAAGAATTTATTTTCTCTTCTTAGATTGTTTATCATTATAATAACATAGGTAGAAGAGAAAAGGAATATAGAGACAAATGGTGGAGAAATATGAAGACTGGAGACCAAATGTTGTCTTCTTAAAAGCTGGGATATAAAATATTCATTTTTTAGTTATTTGCATTGCTGCAAGCCATAGGTTTGAAAGCAGACTGATAGTGTCCTACTTGCAAAAAGACCATAAGCAAATTCTTTATTTTGTGTAAAACAGAAAAAGTCCCAAAATAGAAGCAGCAGTTGCAAGATAATAAGATATCCATACACTTCACTACACAAATGGAAGAAGAAACTCAGAGACAGAGATTATATGTGAACATAAATATCTTGAACATTTACCTTGTATTTCCCACAATATAAAGTTTTGAGTTTACCTTTTCTAGATAATAAGGGATAGACCTGCAACTTGCATCTGGTATTTTGGCTTTCTACTTGACACTTACAAGTATAGTTAGGGTCACATCTTTACCTCTATGAAATTAAAATGTCAAGGTAAACAGTCATATTTGTTTTAATACTATTGTCTTTCTAGCTACCTTTTTTTTGCATTGCTTTTTTAAACTTTATAAGCACTAAAAGGCAATAATTGCATTTATCTAATAACTGACTACTTATTGTGCAGGATTCAAAATCTGCTGATAATGATGTTACAGGCTAGGAATGCCTGGGGCACTGGCCTAGCCTTTTATTATTTTTAGCAAGCTGTCCAGACATTTCTGGCAGACCTAGGGGTCTGCCTTTATTAAGGTTCATGGGTGGGGTATCCAATATTTCAGTTCACTCTTTGTTGGCTAATTTAAAACATCAGAATGAGAATTAGTGTGAGGGAAGCCAATTTCAGGGTTACTCAAGAGGCCAGTTATTTAGGTTACCCAGTACTTTCTGGAAAAGGAAACTCTCAGCCTAATACCTTATTTGATTGTTTTGCTGGTAGCTATATCTTACAACTGGCAATATGTTTATTCAAGATGCTTTTCTTTTTAAAAGGATAGATACCTCTGCAATCAAAAGCTTGATATCAGGTTCTTATTCTACATTGTCCATAATTTCTCAGTTTCTTATACCATTTTACCTGCTCTCACAAAAATACCCAGTAATGTGCTAATAACCAAATGTAAGCACCTATATTAGACCTTTCTGTCCATGAGCCACAACTCTCCCGAATAAAGCAAATTACACATAAGTTAGTCTTTACAGACCACCATGATCTGGCCCCAAACCATATTATAATGGATCTCTTACATTAATGATCTGTTTCAGGCATATAATATGCTCATGACTGAAAGGAATTTTAGAGACCAAACAGGTAGGTTTAGGGAATAAAGAGGGTCCATGAGAGAGTAATGCACAGATGATGCTTAGAGCTGCCAGAAGGCATACATTTACAGAGTATAGTAGAAAAATGCCACAGGATAAGGGGAAGAAAGACATAGATTTGCAGAGGCTAAAGAAAAATCACAAGATATTGAGGAGAAAACATTTTCACATAGCAAGAGGAATGTTGCAACATAAGGGGGAGAGGTCGAGGGGGACACCACGTGGGCTTTGAGCTGTGAAGCTGGTACTGTGTAGCAGAGTGACCAATGAGGAAAGCAAGGGGGTCCTAAGTGAAGAAAAGGCCTAATTAGAACGAGTCAGGGTCAGACAAAGAACTGCAGCATATATAAATGGGAGACAAAGGGATGCAAGACAGATTTACAGATTTCAGGTTTTTGGACTTAGATTTTGCCCAGGAGAGAGAGAAGGAGAGAGAGAGAGAGAGAGAGAGAGAGAGAGAGAGAGAGAGAGAGAGAAGGCTTTTCCAATTTGGGGGCTCCTCCAGATGGAGTCTATATATGCTTCCAATAAGATTCTGCTTTTTTATTAAAGAAATCTGTTAGTCCATGAATTTATTCTTCAGCTTCACCAGACAAGGATCCATGAGAAGTCTGCAACCCAAATCCCACGTTTAACTACTGGCCAAAATATATACTTTATTCCTTTGTTTTCTATGCATTTTTAAATAATATCACCTTTCTTTTACCAGTATTCTTATTAAATATGTTGTTTTTACTCAAAACCTGCAAATTTTCTCTGACTTTAAGACACAGATCCAAAATATATATTACACATTATTTAAATAATTGCCATTTCTGAAACTGGATCATTAATTATCCTTCACTATATCTAGCACATAAAAACATTGACAAATTTGAAAGTACTTCATTATATTTCTTTTATTCTCAGCAATCATCACCAAATACTGAGCAGTTAAGCAGTTCAGGGTAAGGGTGGTGGGGAGGGAAGATGGTAGATAATGAGGAAATAAATCAGATAGTCAAGATTGAGCAAGACAGGTGGAATGTGTCAACTGACCAAAGAGCCTCCCTTCTCCCTGAACCCGAGAGGGAACTAAAAGCAGGGATATGAGGGCAAAAGGAGATTGGCTGGTGTTATATTTGTTTGTTGTTTGTTGAAAGACCAATAGAGGGCAAGAGTATAGAAATTTAAATTCCTAAACTAGTGAGCTTCTACAGCAAACCCTTAGGGCCCCCTCCCTGCTGCAGGGAGCTTTTCTGTAACAAAAACTTTGCTTACCTCTTGGTCTGTGAAACTCATTTTTTGATATCGCAAGATCATGAACTTGGACTCAACTTGAATTTTGGTACCAGTATTTTTATGGAACTTCGGATCAGGTATAGGAAAGAATTTAGGGGTTAGCCGGTTTTGCTCAGTGGACAGAGCCGCCAGCCTGGTGCCTGAAGGGTGCCAGGTTCAATTACGGTCAATGGCATAAGCACATGCAGGAGTTGCAGGCTCAGTTCCCAGTAGAAAGCTCATCAGTTATTCTCTTTCATCATTGATGTTTCTATCTTTTCTTTCTCTCTCTCTCTCTGAAATCAGGAAAAACATTTTTTCTAAAAAAAGAAAAAACATAGTTTAGAATAATAATACATTTTAAAAATTTATCCCTCCTAAATAACAATGTACCAAAATAAGTATAAATATTCCTAAATATAAAAACAAATTTTCTTTTAATTTTTAAAAAATCGTTATTGTTTCAAGTATTACATATGTCCCGTCCCCCCATTTGTCCCTTCTTGAACTTAGTATCTGATAATTAAGATATAAAGTGTTCCATTTTTTTTACTTTGTCAACATTTCTCACTAAAGAAGAGAAGTATTATACACATATTTCTGTGATGTTAAATAAGTTATGTTTACAAAAGTAAAGATACCTTTATGAAGAATATTTTACCTTCCATGTTATTTTTGACCACTCAAAAATATTTCATTATGTTGATGTTATTACAGCATTTTGATATATTAGAAGATGTCTGACTTGCCAAGCAAATTCATAACCAATTGCCAAATGTTAAATGGAAAAAAATCAGAGTGTGTGACAGATGGATATATAAAATTGACTCTCCTGGCATGCCTCACCTTATGACATTGAAAAATTGACTAATTGGGCTGTAAATAAGCTCATGTGGAATGGAGAGCAAGCTTCATGTAATCATCCTGTCACATCAGAAATCATATAGAAATCACGACTAATACAATCATCTTCTACAAACTCTTATTACTGATTTTTCATTTAACATTATTATTATTTAGCATTTATTATCATCACAGTTTTTTCTGATTAAACATCAAATCTATAGACAAACATAAATTTCTTAAAATGTAGTTTTTAACAAATGACTGTTTTCTTCTCTGGTTCATTATGTTTTGATCCTTTACGTATTGAATCCAAAGAAATTCCAATGTCAAGAACAAAGTTTCTATGTAATAAGGAACTAATGAGTACATCTACCATTGGTTTTAATTAAAGTTTTGTTCAAGTGGCATTTGGGGAAAGATTTTCTTCTTATTAATACTATTTTCACTTTAACAGGTTTGTTTAATCCTTCATTACTTATGGCTGATCCAAGCACAAGTACTAAAAGAATAAGTGGTTGCACATGTTACTTTAGGATAATACTAAAAATTATAATTATAATAAAAAACAGAAGCCAAAAATATTATAGAGGGGTAGTTATTTGATCTGTGAATTATAATTCAAGTCCATCTGATTGTTTTATAATTTTATTCTAGTTATGTTTTTCAGTTTAGTATTCTATGTATAACATGAAATACTTGTTATTAATATATTCAAAAATATTAAGAGATCACTAGTTATTAAGCTAGCAACATATTCTTGAAAAGTAATAATTATGTTGAAGGTCTGCTTGCATTTCCATTATATCCTCTTTTTTTTAGTACTTTATAAATTAGATTATAAAAATGTACTTCAGGCACAACATAAGCAAGAATAATTATAGATTTAGGAGCACATTTATTTTTTAAAAAGAAGTTAAAAGCCAAATTTTATGTTAATCATTTAGATTATTCAATTACAAAAGTAATGATTTTGACCCTTATATTACTAAATAAAACTCTATTTGAAGCAAAATGGAAGTGTCATTTATTGGAGACAATAGCACAAAAGGTTTGTGACCCAGGGCAAAGCACAGAAAGATTCAGCTTGCCACTTAAAGAAAGGAAACTAGTGCTTCCTTCCTCGCCTGACTATGACAGTACTGAGTGCAGTGATGCAAACCTGTAAAAGATGGGCAATCACTCATCTCTGGGAATGTGTCACCAGATTTTTCACTTTACACATCTGCTTTAGTGTTACTCTTGAAGGAGAGTATCTTTCGGAATGCTAAAAAGTGGAAGTATCCTGTATATCTTTCGGAATGCTAAAAAGTGGAAGTATCCTGTACACTGTTGTTCCTATTACCACCTTATCACCTCTCTGGAAGCTGCACTGATTCTCTATATAGCAAATAACATAAAGTCCTCAAGCAATGATTTTTCTAAATGATTAGCAAAATATCTCACATAATTTAATAAATATTTGCATGCACTCCCAAATTATAATAAATGTTGTGAGATAAAGTGATTTACCTTAGAAAAGATCTCCTTCCTCTATGGTTATTCCATTTTTATTTCTCAGAAATCACTCCAATATTTGTTTTTTCATTAGTTTATTTATTTATTTTGGTGTCAGATGGGTATTAGATTGATTGGGATGATCATTTAGTAAACTACATAATGTCTAATCACTGAGTTGTACACTTGAAACTAATATAGTATGTCAACTGCAATTGAAAAAAAAACATTCACATTAATAGCAATAATTAGGAAAATATGTTATCTGTCTCACTGGTTAAGATTTCGGCTTATTTCTTTTCATAATAACTATGAAGCACAAAATATAAAACATTATCTTCTGTAAGTTCCATTCAAGTTGTTCACTAGCTGCATCATGTCCTATTCTTATTTTATATGTCTCTCCAATGTTTCTTTTTTTCTTTTTTTTATTGTTTAAGGTATTAGATATAGTAGTGCATGTGTCTCCTTTTTCCCCCCATTGATCTCCCCACTGGCCTCCCTGACCCCCAAGCACATGCCCTCACCTACCCTACCGACCCCAGTGTCTTGTATCAATTGGTTATGCTTATATGAATGCATACAAGTCTTTTGGTTTATCTCTTGCAGCCCTCCCCCGCAACCTCCCCTGCCTTCATATTGTAGATTGACAGTCTGTTCAATGCTTCTTTGCATCTGTATCTATTTTTCCCCATTTCTTTTCTTTAAAAAAATCTTGCCTGTGAAGATAAGAAATAAATATGAGAACAAGAAATGTTTGAGGCCCAATTTCAATGTCCAACACTTCTGAGTCCCACTTTCAATGTCAAACAGTTCCTTATGTGTATATGTCAGCAATGATATCTGATGGTGGACAATATTTATTTTAATCAACAAGGATTTACTAGGATTTACTAGCTGTTTAGACCTAGAGTTATTAAGAGGATAGAAAGATATTTAAGAAGGCCACTATAACTTAAATGCTTAGTTGAAAAAATGATATTTAATTACTTAAAGCCATTATATCACAGTGCAAATAAATTTTGAGCTATCATGGACATGATAAAACCTGAGTTGGGCTCATAAATAAATTTAATCTGTATAAGAATAAGAAAGAGACTAGCATTATAAACATTTAGAATAGCAAAATGTTATCAGTGTACTATGAGAAACAAAAAACAAAAACAAAAAAAGAAAAAGAAAAAAGAGAGAGAGACAGACAGACAGAGGGGAGAGAGAGAGAGAGAGAGAGAGAGAGAGAGAGAGAGAGAGAGAACCAGCCTTGCTGGAGCCAGTAGTGGGTGAGCAGGCAGAAGGTGAGGATGAAGTTCTGAATTTTATTTACATACTAGAGGCCTGATGCACAAAATTCATGCACAGGTAGGGTCCTTAGGCCTGGCTGGTGATCAGGGCCAATCAGGGCCTCCTGGCTTACAGCTAGTGCCTTCCTTCATTCCACACCGCCCACAGGAGTTTAGCACATATCATAGTGAGTGATCAAACTCCCAGTCTCCCAGGCTAACTTCTGAGGGGACAATTTGCATATTAGGCTTTTACATATAGCTATATTTTAGCTTTCTTTATATATTAAATACTTCATTGAATTAAAGTAAGTAGACTTCCTCATGTTCATTCTAAAAATTTTGTCTTATACTGGAAATTTTATGACATAACCCTTATGTTCAAAAGCCTCCTTTCGTTTTCTATCACTTTTTTTATTTAAGCTCCTTAGAATATAATTATTTTCTTATGAATTAGATGATATAGCATGCTCTCAAATGGAAACATATCAAACATCTGAAATGGAACATATCTTTAGTGCCACTCAATCCGTTTTCTCTTCCTACTTTTTCTACATAAAGAATTATATCGAGAACCAAGATGGCGGCATAGGTAAACACCTATTGTTCTGCCCCGCGCAACAATTTAAGAACTACAACATAACAGCAGAACAGACATCACTCAGAATCTCCAGAAAGCTGGCTGAGTGAAAACTCCACAAATAAGAGTAAAGGTGGGACACTGAGACTCAGAGGAGCAGCGGGAGCACAGCCTTGAAGATGGAAACAGGTTAGGAGCCATCCTGGTCAAGAGCACGTGCGGCTGTAGGGCTGGAGCAGCAACCCCGGCTGGATCTCGCCAACGGATAGGGCGGAGACATCTCACTACATGGATTCCCCAGCGCCAGGCAAGGGCCGAGATCCGGGGTACGTGGAGACGTCCCACTGCACAGATTCCCCAGTGCCAGGTGAGGTCCAAGGTCCGGGGGATGCCCCCTGGAAGTGGGGCGTGGCAGAGGTCTCCTAGTCTGCGAGAAACCCGGAGGCGGGGAAAAGAAGTTTGCACGCAAGTGTCGCACAAACCCGCTACTTGCCCCCTGGAAACTTGTCTCCTGGTCCCAGAAACCATCTATTTTACAACCCTGGGCTAAACTTTTGGTGTGCAGACACATTTGGGGAAAGGCAGAGTTGTCTGCCAAGGGGAAGAGACTAGCGGCTTTCTCTTGGAGGTGCCTGCAGCCATCCCCATCCAACAGAGACACGTGCTCACGAGCGTTGCATAGGACGTAGCTGACATGGAGGCTGCCTGCGCAGCTCAGAGACTCTGCCCATCCAACCTGAACACAGTCTCCCTTCATAGCTAATTGGCCTGGAGGTCAAACCCTCCTAGGGCTAACAACAACAAGCTGGGTTTAAATTCAAAAATACTGTACAACCCATAAAGGATTGCAGTAAGAGTACCCACCTCAGGTAACTGGGGAGGCTGAGCCCCTGTCCCTTTGAGGATATCAACCACATAAAGTAGCCACCATGTAGAGATATGGAAAGAAATCAGGTATGAAAGAAATGGAGGAGAAAAGACGACTAGACATAGAGTTCAAAACCATGGTTATAAGGCTTTTCAAGAGGCTCCTAGAAAAGGCCGATGAACTTAATGAGAACTACGAGGCAATAAACAAGACCAACCAGGAAATGAATGAGACTTACAAGGAAATGAATGAGACCCTCAAGGAAATGAATAAGACCTCTGAGGATATGAACCAGACCCTCACAGATATGAAAAAGGACCAACTAGAAATCAAGCATACACAGACTGAAATAAAAAATATTACACAAAGTTCTAAAAGCAGTCCAGAGGGCCACAAGAACCATGTCAAAGATTTAAAATACAAAGCAGCAAAGTCCACTTGGCTGAAAAAGCAAGAAACAAAAAGAATTCAGATAATTGAAGATAGTGTAAGGGGTCTCTGGGAAAACCTCAAGTATGCCAACATCTAAATTATTGGGGTGCCAGAAAAAGAGAGAGAGCAAGTTAATGAAACCCTACTTGAAGAAATAGTGACTGAAAACTTCCCCCACCTGGTGAAAGAAACTGACTTAAAAGCTCAAGAAGCACACAAAACCCCAAAATATAGGAATCTAAAGAAGACCACACCAAGACATATCATAGTTAAAATGCCAAGAGCAAAAGATAAAGAGAGAATATTAAAAACAGAAAGAGAAAAATAGTTGGTCACCTACAGGGGAGCACCCATACGATTGTCAGCGGATTTCTCAAAGGAAACGATGCAGGCCAGACGCGAGTGGCAAGAAATATTCAAAATAATGAAGAGCAAGAATCTACAACCAAGGTTACTCTATCCAGCAAAGCTATCATTCAGAATTGAAGATCAGATAAAGTGCTTAGCAGGTAAGAAAAAGCTAAAGGAGTTCCTCACCACCAAACCAATATTATATGAAGTGCTGAAAGATATTCTTTAAGAAGAGGAAGAAGAAAAAGGTAAAAATATAAATTATGAACAACAAATACACATCTATCAACAAATGAACATAAAAATCAAGTGAATTGATAGGCTGATGAACAAGATAAACTGGTGAATATAACAGAAACATGGACATAGAGAGGAAATGGACTGACAATTCTTGGGGAGAAAAGGGTTGTGGGAAGTACAGCAAGAGATTGGACAAAAATCTTGCAACAATAGGAGAGGACATTGGGGAGGGGGAGATGAGTGTGGAGGGTGGGATAGGTACAGGGTGGAGGGGAGATATAGGGGGATAAAAAAGGGGAAACAATGTAATTAATAAACTGAACAATAAAGATAAAAAATAAATAAAATCTAAGTGGCAGCTCAAAAAAAAAAAAAAAAGAATTATATCATCATTACTCAGGTCACCCAAGCCAGAAATTAGTAAATTTGCTAATTTAGGCTTTTATTTTTTGTATTCAAATTCCAATTATTTTATAGCTCTTTCACATTCTACTTGCTAAATTTTTCCAGATTATCTTTATGTTGTTTCTTTCTATGTGTTTTAATCTAACTTTTGCTCCTTTTTGTTCCCCCTGACTCTCAAGAGTTATTACCAGATTTCTGTTTCAAACTATTCAATCACTACTCTGTGTTTTTACAATAAAACTAATCATCAGCATAGTATATGAATTCTTCAGGATCCTTTCCCAGCCCTCTTTTCCATTCCTTTCTTCTACAGCTCTCTCCCTCCTTAATTACTTTGCACCAGCTATTCAGAATCAATTACATGTCCCATAATGAGCATGATCTTGGCAGTTATATCTTACAACTTAATTTTGCTCTTCACCTTGCATTCAACTCTGGTCCTTTAAGACTCTGTTCAAACATGTACCCTCTCAAAGCTGATTGGAGTTCTCTGCTAGTTTATTAGATTACATTGTAACCCTTATCATGGCACTTTCAACTTCTTGCCCAACTAAAATGATCAATTTAGTTATCTGTTTCACCGTACCTTGCTTCTCTGATATTATACCTGCCTGGTATATGGTAAATGTTCACTATCTGTTTACAAAACAAAAAATCTTATTCAGTTTCTCTGACACTTCAAAAAAATAAAAAAGTGGGGAGGGGAAGTGGGGAGCTGTTTTTCACCAGAGAGGGGGAAAAACAACAACAACAAACAAACAAATGAACTCTGATTAAAAGACTCTTACTCCATGCTATTCATAAGCCACTCCACAGTGGACCAGAGGAAATCTCTGAAAATTAGAATCTATATATGCTAATCCAAAGGAAAGCTAATCATAAAGAGCACATTGTGTATATCAAAAAAAGTTCATGCAAAGTTTATTTATTGCTTGGGTTTGAAAAAATAATTAATTCCTCAGACAAGACTTGAATTTTTGTAACTTAATTTTTTTCAAATTTTAAATCTCAATCAAATTCAAGAAATATTTTTGAGCTTTATCATGTGTCAGGAGCATGTTATTCTATGAAATACCCAGCATATCTATGAGGTTGTCAGATTCCAGATTCAATATTCTAGTTGCAGGGTTGGAAGGGTCAGCAGAAAGTTTAAGAGGAAGAACTTTAAGAAGCAGATATGAAGGTAGTGATTTCCAAATTCCAAACTCAATATAAAGAAACTCGGAAACCTTTTTCTTCATGGAAATATCAGGGTTTTTAAATCAGACTATGAAAAGCATATGCAGTTTGATTTTGAAAACCACTTGAGAGAAATTTGTGTGCACAATTTATGAAATGGAAGCTTAGAAGTGAAATAAAAGTACTGGGAGAGGCAGACCACCATGCTTATTCTGTGGAAGAGGCTTTGAACATGAGGAATCAGTCAAACAAAATCTAACCATGCTCACTATATATATATGTATATATTTTGCAATTTAAACAACCACTTTACATTTGCATCATTTGTGTGAGTACATCTAATTTGTTAGTCAGACTGATGCTTGAGTTGAAAGAAAGCAATCTTTTCCTCCATTCTAGAGGAACAATGATCATCTTTAGGGTATATATTTTTTTGCCTTATTATATGAAACTAGAGGCTTAGTGCATGAAATTCATGCGCAGTTGGGCGGCCAAAGTCTCTCAGCCTGGCCTGGACCCTCTCACAATCCAGGACCCTTAGCAGGTTGCCTGACTGCAGGGATCAGGCCTAAACTGGCAGTTGGACGTCTGTCTCACAGTCTAGGACTGCTGGCTCCTAACCAATCACCTGACTGCCTCATCATTCCTAACTACTGGCCTGCTTGCCTGATCACCCCTAACCACTTGACTGCCTGCCAGATTGCTCCTATCTGCTGGCCTGCCTACATGTTCATCCCTAACCACTCTGTTGCCTTTCTGATCACCCCTAACTACTTCTTCCTTGGCTCCCCTACACAGTGGCTTCATTCTAAAGGTTGTCCACAAGGACGTCTGAAAGGTCATTCAGCTGCCTGTCTAATTAGCACATTATGCTTTATTATGCTTTTATTATTATAGATACTATAGTTTTCTCTTAACATTCCATTGCATGGCTCTTCAGAAGATAATTGCGAAGATAACTGTCTCTAAACCTAGAGATTTTTTATTTCATCATCATAGAAAAATACCTATTGTTCTCAAATGTAGTCAAAATGAAGTAATTCTTAGTACTGATTGACATTTTGCTTGTGAACCTAACATTCATAAATATTCTGAAGAAATCATTAATCTATTTACTAATTTTCAAATCAAATAATTTCCCCTTAAATTATTTTATCAGAAAAAACACAATTTAAATACAGATCAAATATGACAAAAGAATTGTATTGTGCATATGCAGAGATAGTTATTCCATTTTAATACTGACTTGCCAGTACCCCAGATTGATTTGTCCTTATATACCACACTAGCTAGCAGTGTCAGCTTTAAATACTACATCCACTCAAACGGCCAAGGAAATGTTTTCTAAAATGACCATTTAAAAACTTGCATGAACAAATTAAATACATAACCTTATAAAATAATGGCTATATTTTCTCCGTTATTAATTATATAGCCAAACATGATGTATGTCTCCATCACCCAGAGTTTCCTCATCTAAACTCAGTACTGGTATGCAGAATAATTTTCCCAAACTGGTAAGTTACTTAGCGAATAGAAAAAGATAATAAGGATCTATATTATTTATTATTAAATAAAAAACTGATTTACTTTTTCTAATTTTAATTTTGCCACATTCATAAAACGTACAGTGCTCACAATAGAACTATCAGTATTTCTTATTCCTTTATTAAGACTGAATTGAAGAACTCAGCAGTAACATAGGTCTTAGGTTACACCAATTCATTCATTTTTTCAGTCAAAAGCTAATGTATTTTGACCAGACTGCTGTACCTCGATGTGGAGATGGGAAGATGAGAAGAGATAAAGCAAATAACATATACTATATGCATAGCTCATGGACATGGGCAATAATAGGGTGGTGAAGACTTGTGAGGTTGAGTAGGGGCTAGGAGGAGGAGGTAGGGGGGAATAAAATGTCACACATATGCCTGCCAATAAATAAACTCAATTCTGTGTGATTAATTTAATCCCTTTATTATTTAATTGTGTTTTCTTCTACATGTTGAAAATTTTGTAAAATTCATTAATCTACAAATTGTTTCCCCAGTCATCACTATAGTAGCCAAATTATCTTGGACTTTGAAGCTGACCTTTAAGTCACAGCAGCCTTCCAAATGAGTTTAAGGTTTGAGCCTACAATCACTTTAACAGGCATGAAAATTGCACAAGAAACTAAATTGCACCCACAAGCAACTAAATGCATAATTAGCTATTGGAACTTCATGCCAAGAATACAAATTAGCTATTCAATTGCACCTGCAACTGTCACCTGAAGGCTCAATTAGAGGCACATAGCTTTGCCTTGACAATACATATGTGTAAAAAAACTAGCTGACTTAATTTTTAGATCAGGAAAAGACATGAGGCCTTTTAGAGCTTCCCGGAAACACTCAGCTTTGGAATATTTGGTTAAATCTAGACTGTCTGCTCTCAAAAAACATTCTCCAAACATTTTAAAAATGTTATGTTACCTCTATGCTTTCTTTTCTCATATTACTTGCTTAGTTCGGTGGACCACACAGAGTTATAATAATTTGTAATTCTGTACCTCTGAGAATTGTTATATTTAAGTATCTGTGTTTTACAGAATTATGCATGTTATCTTTCAGCACACACTGGTTGGTAATCATCAATGCTTGCTCTGGTAACATTGGGTTTCCTAAACAATATATTTTCATGGAAAATTTATATATTCTTGAAACAGTTTTTATTTCATGGAGACTGCTAAAAATAGTCAGGGTCATGAATTATGTTTCTATTTTTTTTATTATATGCTGTTACTAGTTCCCTGTATAGAACATGCCATCCTATCTAATAAAAGAGTAATTTGCAGATTGACCATCATTCCAACACACAAGAGGGCTGCCCCCATGTGATCAAAGATCCTGCCCCCATGTGGACACAAGATGGCCAGCAGGGAAGGGCTGTTGGGAGGTTCCAGGCCCTGCAAGGGAGGGCAGTTGTGCATGATCAGGCCAGCAGGGGAGGGCAGTAGGGAGGGACCAGGCCTGCAAGGGAGTGCAGTTGGGGGTGATCAAGCCTGTAGAGGAGGCAGTTAGGGGTGACCAGGCTGGCAGAGGAGGAAAGCTGGGGGCAAACAGGCTGGCAGGGGAGCAGTTAGACATCAATTAGGCTGGCAGGGTAGTGATTAGTGGGTGATCAACTGGCAGGCAGAAGAGGTTCAAGGCAATGAGGGAGGCAGGCAGGTGAGCAGTTTGGAGCCAGCAGTCCTGGACTGTGAGAAGGATGTCCGATTGTCCAGGGCAATCGGACATCCCTCGAGGGATTCCAGATTGAAGAGGGTGCAGGCTGGGCTAAGAGACATTCCCTACCCCACCCCATGCACGAATTTTGGCCTCTAGTGTGTATGTGTGTGTGTGTGTGTATATATATATGTGTGTGTATATATATATATATATATATATATATATATATATATATACACACACTAGTGGCCCGGTGCACGAAATTCATGCACACGGGGGGTGGAGGTAGGGGTTGTCTCTCAGTCCAGCCCGCATCCTCTCCAATCTGAGATCCCTGTGGGATCGGGCCTAAACTGGCACTTGGACAACTACCTTGCAATCTGCTCCTAACCGCTCACCTGCCTGACTGCTTGATCACCCCTAACTACTCTGCTTGCTAACCACTCTGCAACTAGTCCCCTTTGCCGGCCTGCTCGGTCCCAACTGCCCCCCACCATAAGCCTGATCACCCTCAACTGCCCACCCCTCTTGGCCTGATCACCCCCAAATGCTTTCCCCTCCTGGTCTGATCACCCCTAACGGCCTCTGCCTTGGCCCCTCCACCATGGCAATCTGGGACTCCTATGCGCCCACAGCAAAGCATGGCAGTAGCTGGTCTTCCCCTGGCCTTCCACAGCCCTGCCCTTCACTCATGCACCTGTGATCTGGGACCCCCGCACTTGCGCCCTTTGAGATCTTGGACCCCAGGCACCCATGGCAAAGCATGGCGGTGGCCAGCCTTCCCACCATGCCTCCTTGTGGCCTGGGAAACTGGCACTGTGGGCTTGCCAGGACCATCAGCACAGCGTCCGTTCCCCAGGCCCATGGCACTCATTCCCCAGGCTGTGTGGAGATGGAGGAAGAGGCAGGATCGTGCACTGTGCGGCCCAGCCTCCAACTCCTGACTGGCTGGTAGCATAGCCAATCAAGAGCCAAGGTACGGTCACATTTGCATGTTACTCTTTTATTAGATAGGATGATTGATTTTTTATTTTATTTTTTTACAGAGAGGAAGGGAGAGGGATAGAGAGTTAGAAACATTAATGAGAGAAAAACACCAATCAGCTGCCTCCTGCACACCCCCTACTGGGGATGTACCTGCAACCAAGGTACATGCCCTTGACTGGAACCGAAGTTGAGACCTTTCAGTCCACAGGCTGACGCTCTATTCACTGAGCCAAACCGGTTTCAGCTAGAACACACTTTCATTATTTTAGGGATGCCACCACCTTCCTTCAACAACTAAAAAAAGACACAAAAAGTTATGAAGGTAGTACAGAGAATATACCCCTTCTTTCACTTGTTAAATCTTAGATTATTATGGTTCATTCGTCACAACAAATGACCCATTTTTGAAATATTATTATTATCTAAGGTTTAAACATTATTCTTTTTTTTTTAGTTTCCCCATAATTTTCCTTTTCTGTTTCAGGATTTTATATAGGGTATACATTACATGTAATTATCACATTTTCTTAGGGTCCTATTGACTGTGAGACTTTTACTTGTTTATCACTTTGACAATGTTGAGGTGGATTAATCAGATATTTTGTATCATATTCAACTGGTATCTACCTGATATTTTTCATGATTACAATAGAGTGATATTCTCAACACATCATACCAAGGGTACATTCTATACAAATAATTTACTAGTATTGTTGTGAACATTAACTAGTTGGAGTATTTTTTGTCAGGTTACTTCTCTGAGTAGTCTTCTCCCCATTCCATATCATACTCTTTGGAAGGATTACAGTTCACACATAAAGAGGGGCAGTTATGTTCCACCTCTGGCAGGGAAAGTATCTACCAAAATTATTGGGGATTTTACACAGGATATTTACCTATTCTTTCCCATCTGTTTATTTATATTATGATAGACTCAGGGACTTTTTCTATATTTTGTATTATAGTACAATGTTACATTATTTATTTTGTTGTTCAAATTATTCCATTTTGATCACTGGGAGCCCTTTTAGTTCACTTTACAGTCCCTTTGATATGGGATGTGTGTGTGTGTGTGTGTGTGTGTGTGTGTGTGTGTGTGTGTGTGTCTAAGAGAGAAAGAGAGAGAGAGAGAGAGAGAGAGAGAGAGAGAGAGAGAGAGAGAGAGTATTTGTGTTTGAGCATTTCCTTCTTTTCTGGCACTAGATGATGCTCCAGATCCATCTTTCATATTACCTATCCCATCCCAAGATCATCAATTTACTTCTATTAGAGAACATTATTAGAAACCCATATCTGGAGTGTATAGTCATTTTTTCCAATTTTTGAAAATTATACTTTTACAAAATTAAATGGATTTTATCGAGGCCATGGATTATTTATAGAAGTCTGTTTTCCAAGTTTGTTCTTTGTGGACAACCCAAACATAAGGAAGTTATCATTTTCAACAGGAGAACCAACTGTCTAAAGAACCATCAGAATGGAATGTAAGACTTGATGAATCCCTTATGTTATCCAAGGTTTTATAATGCACTAAAATATAGCAATGAGATAAATCTAGTGTAAGTAGAGAAATAGATGTATTTATACAATTTTATTTATTTCCCATTCTATTGTTTTTATGTTACTTTGAAATACTGCACAGTTTAAAAGAAACAGGAGAGTTGAAACCAGTTGAAAATTTTATAAAAACGGGTAAACAAAATCTTATGTAACTCAATCTATACTCATTGAATAGTAAATTTAATGGAAAGTCTCAGTTGGTATTCATCTGCTCCTACCAATTTGCAATCATTGCAAATCCCTGCTTAAGAATTTGCTCTTTGACTAAATGTGTAATAGGGCTTCATAGAATAAGAATTAAATCTGTTATTTACTAATATTATTAATGTGCTATCACACAAATTTTATATAAGTATATGGAAATATATCTTTTCTCTGCTATGACAGATTCAAATTTAATACCCAATTGAATTTAAGTATATCATGTGGATATGCCATTAAGAATATGAAAGCAAGCAAAACTTCAGATGTTAGGGGTCAAATAACCCACATCAGTGGTCGGCAAACCATGGCTTGTGAGCCACATGCGGCTGTTTGGCCCCTTGAGCATGGCTCTTCCACAAAATACCACAGCCTGGGTGAGTCTATTTTGAAGAAGTGGTGTTAGAAGTTTAAGTTTAAAAATTTGTCTCTCAAAAGAAATTTCAATCCTTGTACTATTGATATTTGGCTCTGGTGAGTAATGAATCACCAGTAATGTAATAAAAGTGTAATATGCAAATTTATTGAATGGCCAAACAGCAGAATGACCATCCACACAACCATCCGGACAACCATCTGGAACCATGCTATGACACTCTCTGATGCCAGGCCCGCCAAGTCGAGTGCAGTGGGATTGGTTGGGGGCCCCACCATCACCCCATGATTGCCCTACAGTGGAAGGCCCAGGCCACTGGCCAGTGAGGAGGTCAATCAGGGGGCTCCACGATCACCCCAAAGAGGAAATCCCAGGCCACTGACCAGCAAACTGGGGTGGATGAGTGGGGCCTCCCTCTGCCAGGGAAGCCTGGGTCTCAGGTGCTGGAAGGAAGCGGGCAGCCAGGGAAGGAAGGCCTACTCTTGCATGAATTTTGTGCATAGGACCTCTAGTTAGTAATAATTATATATACAAGATCTACTATCAATTAGTTGCTCCTTTGTATTCACTGCTTATTTTTGATATATCCAGCTCAGTTCTATTTTTCAAGTACAAAAGAAAAAAAAATTCTTATTAACAATAAAATATAATTGATACTATATATATTTTCTTATATTTGTCATCGCTTATTTTTTAATAAAATGTGTATTTCTATAGAGGAGAATGGTGCCACCTACATACTTTCTTTATATTAAATACAGAATTTGAAAATTTGGAACATTGTGGCCTTCAGGAAAAATTCTAATTTTTAATTCAGAAAATAGGAGCTTACAACCTCAAGAGCACTCTAAACAATTTCTCAATCCCTTTCTTTTCAGAGGTATACAATGTCAGGCAGTATGTAAACAGTATAATAGATTGTGACATTATCTGTTATTGGTGGTAGTACATTGTTTAATAACCTTTTTAATTTTGTCTTAAATTTAAATGTGGCTCAGACTTGATTTAAGACTCCTTAAAAAGAAATATAACTTCCAACCACTTGCCACTTTCTCTAAGTGCCAATAACGTACTCCTGAGATCCTTATAAAGAGACTTACCCCATATATATAATTCCCCTAAGAAGAGAAACTTTTATGGGCTTGCATGTCTCCATTAGAGATCATATAGATCAATTATTGTATAATGGATGGAACAAGATTAAGAGTATCATCTTAAGTATATATGTTCACAATGTAGTTCTCCTATCAGTGTCAGGTGTGGTGTTTTTACAAAAGCTATTGTTTGTAACAGTTCAATGATGCACTTGGAAGTTGTCCTTTTATATAATAACTAGAAGCTGATGCATGAAATTCGTGCTAGGGACTCAGCCCTCACAGCCTCTCACAGCCTCAGTCAGCCCTTGCAGCCTCCGCTGTCATCAGAAGGTCATTCAGCTGTTTAGTGTAATTAGCATATTAGCTCTTTATTATATAGGATGGCTAATTGAGTTAAATACCCTGTAAAAGGAAAAAAGAGAACTCATGTATGTTTTCCTAAATTTCAATGCAACTGTCAGTGATTTTCTCCAATGAATTCTTCACCCAAGTCAGAACCTCTTGCAATTTAGGTTTCACAAAGTTTCCATGCTGATTTCTCTCCATTCTGTTTTCATTGTAGTCATTAATTTCCATGCGCAAATTGTCCTTGAATGGCTGCTTTATTGTAATATCAACAGTCTGGAGATAGGCCGTCATTCCTGCGGGAATCATTATTTGATCTATTTTTCTTTCGTGAAGAAATTTCTTCATGTCTTTAGTGTGGTGAGTGCTGGTTCCATCCCAGACTAGCAGACCTCTTTGGCTCCCTCGCATAACAAGCGGCAGCATTAAATCAACCCACTTCCTTTTAACTGCTTGTGTGGCCCAGGCTTTTTCAGTTTCAAGATTAAAAATATTATCGGGGAGGTCTTATTTTGGGGGGGATGCCTTATATTACAGCGAAAGACAAAACTTGAAGTAAGTCTTATTTTGGGGGGATGTCATACTTTCGGGAAAACAGGTAGATTTCCTTTTAAGGGCTTCGCCTCTTCCTACCTTTCTTTTATTCTTTCAGTATTCCAAAATAAAAATTTTCACAGTAAATAACCTAAGCTTATGTTTATTATTAAGGAAATATTTTTTATGATTTACTTATTATACGTCTGTATTGAGGGTGTTTTTTTTTTTTTAGTAAATTTTACTGAGCTTTCCATTTATAGCTACTACATCTAAATGTGTGGTATCCAAAAATATTTAACACCATTTAATATTATACTCCTAGCACTCATATTCATATGTTATCCTCTCCCTAAAGAAGAATAAAAAAGGAGAAACTACCTTCAGCTTTATAACTATTAAATAATATTATATAGTCAAAATATTGTTACTTTATTTAGGCAGCAGAGAGCTGTACAAAACTATCCCTGTGTGAATAAATTGTATTGCCTTAGAGTTCATTAATGCAGCCAGGACACAAATTCAGAGAATGAGTATGACTAACATTTCTCTTCTTAAAAACTCCCTTTCCATTCTCTCCCCTTCTTCACTTTAACAGATAGTGTCTGAGGAGACACTAAAGGAATATTACAGGAATGGAATCCCTCCTTTCTCTCAGAAAATTCCCACCAGCATGGAATAGTATTTAATTCAGGCAAATAATCAACAGAATTTGTTTTCATATTAACAAAAATCTTAGAGAAGAGGGGATTTGTTGTTGTTGTTGTTTGTTTTTTTCAATCTTATTCATAGATGCTAATTTCAATGCTTAGGTTTGTGCAATTTCTTTCTAATCAGCTAGAATGCATACAAATTAATTGGAAGATCATAATTGAGACTAATACATTATTTGTGATTTCTTTGAAAAGCCTTTAAAATAATTTATATTCTAAATTATGCTGTTACTGGAGCTTTTAGTTTACAATACCTCTTCAATGAAGTATGGCCGCATGAAAGTTAAAAAACTAAAAATCGTGAATAGGTACTTTACCAAGAGTTTAATTTCTTCTTTGAAGCACTAAATGCTGCTTTTCAGGCTTAGAAAAGATGAGGCACTTCAGAATTCATTTATTCTCAACCACTCATGACACGTAAGATGGATAGAGAGTATCATTTGGTATAATTAAAGTTAATGTGTTTGATTTAAAAGTAGTGTCTGTAGCTCTGAACATCCACATAGGATACAGTGGAGTCTCAACAATGCTATTCCTTTGGATTATTTTCATCTTTCTCCTTAAATCTTGCTTTCAGTTCTAGTCTGAATTTTCTATAGCAAGTATTTAAAACTTCTTTATACAGTCACATACTACATCTGGCTATCCCAGACTGTAAATAGACATAACTACAAATTAAGAAAGCATATAGAAAAATAAAAGTGTTCTAAATATTCTTATAGAAAGTTTGTTTGTAAAATAGCTCATGTCTTTTTAGAGCCTGTACTACTGTCACCAGAGATTATATAGGAAGTTAAAAACTTGAGAGCAAACCTGGGCAAACATACTCCTGATAAAGGAAGTGGTGGATTTAATAGACATGTAGGCCATCTTCTAGAATTTTATTGCTCACTAGATTTCAAATCCGTGTTGTTTTGAAAGCTCAATTAAATCCATTGTTGTGGGATTTTTTTTTTCCTTTCTGGTAACATGATATATAGCAACAGCATGGATTATGGATACAGGATTTATCCTTGGATCTATCATTTACAATGTTTTAAAACTAAATGGTTATATTTCTGTGAGTCTTAATTTCATCTCAATAAAACTTGAAAATAATACTTTCTCTATAAAAATAAGCTTTGATAATGATATGATATTAGTGAGGTATATGGACCACAGTAAATGCTCAAAAATGTTATTTCTATTACCTCCATCTTTTTAGTTTTCCATTGATGAATTAAAGCTTGAAAAAAAATTTTTGAGAATATTTGGTTTAACACACCTTGACCTGAAATTTTGTCACTTCCCACTGTATTTCTCCTGTATGTTATACAGTGCACAGAAGATTCATAACATAGCTGTATAAAATAGAACCATTCAAACTCTATTTGTATGCATTATATTAAATATTTTTATCAGCTGTTAGTTTCAAACTATTAGATGAACTGTCAATCTATTTGACAAAACTTTTATTTCCAGGTCCCCAATTATGATAGTCTGATACTTTGGATTCCACCAAGAAATACTCTTTAGTATTCATATTCCCACATTGATTCTGAGTCTGGCAAGTGATTAACTTTGACCAATGAAACATTACCAAATATGATATATGCTGACTTGATAATCACTTGCAGAATCAGGCTGCTTCTCTTGGCATGCTCCTTCTTAATTCCATACTAAGGTAAGCCAGAGAAGGTATTTTGGGAGGTCCATGTGGAAGAGAATTAAAAAGTCCCAGCTGAACTTCCAGGTGGTGGTTAGAACCAACATGGCTAGCTGAGAGAGAGCATTTGGACCTTGCAGTGGATTCTATAGCCAGTCAAAATTTCACAAAACAGAATAATAAACCCATAGAATCATGAGAAATAATAAATTTTAAACTAAAAAAATAATATATACTAGAAAAGTTTAAGGACCATGTCCAAGGAGAGAATCTTTTGTCTCTCTTTACTGATGCGGGAAATAAAAGATAATAGTAAATGTGAGTATATATTATTTAATTTCTTTATTGATTGAGGTATTACATATATGTCGGTATCTCTCTATTAACCCCCCCTACTCATGTTTTCACACCCCTGGTATTCATGTCCATTGGTTAGGCTTATATTCATGCATACAACCAAAGGACTTGTATGCGTGAGTATATATTTTAGAAGTATAAAATCTTGATATTTTTAAACATGAACAATTATTATTTATTAATCTTAGAAAAATAAAAGTGAATAAGCTCACTGCTGTTAAGAAGTTCAGAGAACACAAATTGTCTAAGATTGCAGTGCCATAGATCGTCTGTCTACTCCTGATTAAACCCATAAATAAATAAATAACCAAACAAACAAATAAATAAATAAATAAAATCATCCCTTTTCTTTCTAATGCCATCCACCAAATGAAAGCCTCAAAAATTTGCAACATCAACCTAATTATAAGGCAAATGGTACAATTCATCTTATACTTGTCAAATTTCCTATAGCTAAACAACAACAAAAACAACCAAGTACAGGTTTAATGACAAAACAAGGTCTTCTAAGAATTGACCATAAATAGTTAGCTGTGGTTTATTTTAAATCATTGATACTTCTTTCTTTATTCATTTGTGTAATATTTACATTATTTTCCCTAGTACCCATGAGCTAGAGCCATAAACTCTAACTCATTAAAAAGTCCTATCCAGCAGAAACTGGTTTGGCTCTGTGGATAGGGTGTTGGCCTGTGGACTGAAAGGTCCCAGGTTCGATTCTGGTCAAGGGCATATACCTTGGTTGAGGGCAACATCCCCAGTAGGGGGTGTGCAAGAGGCAGCTGATGGATGTTTCTCTCTCATTGATGTTTCTGACTTTCTATCCCTCTCCCTCTCTGTAAAAAATCAATAAAATATATTTTTTTAAAATTATAAAAAAAGTTCTATCCACATTTAAACATTGGCTTTACATAGTCAGTGTTCAACCCAAAATGAGATGTAAATGGAATTGCTTGTGGTTATACAGCTTTTCATCTATGTAAAAATCAATAAGGCTTCCTTCTGACACATTGTATCATCTCTCTTGTGCACCTTAGGCCAATATGTAATCACACATTAAAGTTATGAGAGTTTAGTCAACTTAAATTCAAAACAAAGAAACAAAAATGCCCCAAATATTCTGTTATTAAATCCAAATAAAATTTTTAAAATACTTTCTGTGACAGGTTTTGGATGGTCATATATGTCATTTGTTAAATGATATTAATGACCTTAACATGGAAAGTTGTTTGAATAAGGAAAATTTGAGTTAAATGTAATAGAAAAAAAATAATTTCCTTCATACAACAAATCAATAAATATGAGCAGAAAACAAATAAAATTTAATTAAAGAGTTTAAATGGAAAGATTGCATCCAATTCATATTATATACATTATATACACACATACATGTGCACACATATATACATACACACATCTATTTTTAATATATATTTTTATTAATTTCATTAAAAAAGGAGAGAGTGAGAGAAAGAAACATCTATGATGAAAGAGAATCATTGATTGGCTGCCTCCTGCACGCTCCCCACTAGAGATCAAGTGCACAACCTGGGCATGTAACTCTGACCAGGAACTGAACCGTGATCTCCTGCTTCATAGGTCAATGCTCAACCACTGAGCCACATCGGTCGGGCTGTGTTTTATTTCTTGACAGTTTTTGCATGCACTCTGATGTAAAGATTTATTTCTGTGCATTTGGAATAATGCTTTATTTTATATGGCCTCTTCTCCAACAAACGGCAATAAAAACTTTATAGCACCCTATACTGACATACTTTATTTATGGCTCTTGGTTTCTTTCCATTTTTCTTCTAAACCACATAAATCAACATGGAAATAATGAGGTCACAGACAAACTCAGGAGAACAGGTTTAATTCAAAGCATTTAACTTGAAAAAGATCAAGGAAATTAAGAGATAACATAATATATAGACTTATGTTCCAATGAAGGATTACCAATAACTCAGTACCTTACACAGATAATTTCCTTAGATATGGGACTTAGAAAGCATATTTCAATATGTATATTTCTCATCATTGATTGACAAAAGTGGCTGTGATTGAAAGTATGGTAATAATGATAGCAAATGCATTTTGGATTTAGACCACTAGTGTATTTGGACAAGATGTGACAAACCCTCATTGTTTCTTTCACCATATTCTGCTAATTAGACTATGCTGTCTTTGTAATGAACCCTCAGAAGTAATTAAATAATGAGGCAGATTTCTTTTATGAGTCATCTGAACTAAGTCTTGGATTTATAATTTAATTCTCTTCATCATAACCCAAAACTATCAACTTCTGATTGGTCAGTTTAAATTTTAGAAAATTATAAATTCAAATCCCAATACCTCTCTATCTCTATTGCCACCATGCTATCAGCTTCCATCATTTCTTTGTTGGATATATAATATGCTATCTATATTTTATCTTAACATTTTAAAGCAGAAAAAAATATGTAACTTTTTGTGTGAGGTACAGCTGCCACTCAGGTGTTGACAGTTCTCCTAATCAAGAAGTAATTCCTCATGGGTGGAAAATAGTGTGTAAAGTTTCACCCCCACTACAGCTACTAAGCCACTGCAAGTACTATCTAAAAAATAAGAAGCAGTTTTATTAATTAACGTGATGAATAGTCAAGGGTTTGTTAATACAATGGATACTAGAAATTGGTTCTTATTGGTAAATTGTAACTGCTTATGATATATGGTTTATAAACATATTTTAGAAAAAAATCCTTTCTTTTTATGAATAGGATATGTGAATTTAGTGAAGATTAATATGTTGCCTTAATCTTGAATCCCATAAAGAACAAATACATATGTATTCAGGGAGAATTTCTTATTGCTCTTCAAATGTCTTTGGAATATGTCTCACTTCATATTTGTGGTGGGAAGAACAAAAAAGGATAAAATGCTGGGACTTCACTGAATTTTCAGAACAGGTTGTTTTGTTTATATTTATTCATAAAAGTTTTTTATATAAAAATAAAAGAATTTCACTATAACCTTCTACCAAATTATGTGGGACTCATTAATTTTGCCCAACCACATCATTTTCTCATTACAAAAAGAACCTAAATGCTTTGCATGATCAAATTGACCTAAGTGAGTTCTTAACCACATCTCTAGTACCATTATTTTTCTTACATCCTCAATGCTTCTTTTCAACAATATTCTCCAGGCAAGCTTTAGAAAATTGTCATATTACTCTCCTGCTTAAATTATGCAAAAAAATTCTCAGTGCGCTTAGAACATGAGTCAAAATCCTTCCCTGATTGATTATATCCTCACCTTCTTTACACCTTAAAGTCAGGCCATTCTCTCCCTAAATTACTGCTTTTCATACATCCCTACCTTCCTCTGAAGGGCTCTTTCTATGCCCAAATCATTATTATATTTTCTCAAACATTATTTCATTTGTTTGTTACCATTATTTAATTGTAACCCTTCTTCAGTCTATTTTTTTGGTTTGCATAACTCTTTTATCACTCAACACAAATGATTTTTAAGTAAAACTTAATTGAATCTCCAAATTACTGGGGTTCCTATACTAGTGCATATTGAATTTTTCCAATAGAGGGATCTGGTTAATTATAAATAAAATATATTGAAGAAAAGTTGCAAAAGAAAAAAAAGGAACAAATAAAATATAATTATGAATAATTTATATATATCATATGTTCTGGGGGATAGGTCAGAACTCCTTTTAGCCTTTCTTTGATAAGTACTAGTAAGGAAATTTATGAGTCTTGCTTATAAGTAAACATATCCCTGCTAATTTAAATTACATTAGGGCCCAAGGATATTCCTAGCACCACACATGCCTTATTTCTCACCCTTAAGTTTTACCCAACTGTTCACAGAGGAAAAACATTATCTAAAACATAATATGCACACCAAATGAGTATGATTTTATGTCTTCTTGTTAAAAACCAGCTGGAAACAAAGGATGGCATATAGAAAGAGAAAACACATTACAGTAAGTGGTAAGAAATATGATGATGTATTGAATACATAGAATATGAGCATATAGAATAGTATACAGAGGCTGAGATGACAAAAAAAGACTGGATTTCTTTAAGTTGGCCCAAAGATGGCTTTAGAATGTTGTATAACATTTCTGAGCATAACCCTTAGGCCTATGAACTAAAATCCACTTTCTATTTCTTATACAAACAGGTTACACACTCTTACAACTGTTTCCTATAAAACAATCCTATCTAATAAATGTAATATGCAAATTAACCATCATTCCACTTCACCCACAAGCCATGCCCATCAGCCAATCAAAAGTGAATATGCAAATTAAAACTAACCAAGATGACTATGGCCAAGGAGTAAGCAGGAGGCTTGGGTTTCCCTGGCAATGGAAGAAGCCAAGCTTTCCACACACCCTGGTAGGCGCAGGGCTCCACTCAAGGCTACAAAGTTTCAATTACAGAAGATACATAAAACCCCACAAAAATGGCAGCAGCCCCATAGCTGGAGAGAGCAGGAGGCTTGATTTGCCTCTGGCAATGGAAGAAGCCAAGTTTTCCATACACCCTGGCCCACTTTGGACTCCACTCAAGGCTGCAAAGTTCCAATTATAGAAGATAAATAAATCCCAACAAAAATGGCTGTGGCCATGGAATGAGCAGGAGGCTTGGCTCCGCTCCAACCTACAAAGTTTCAATTATACAAGATAAATAAATCCCAGATGCCTGAGCCTCTGGTTGGGTCACTGGGGGGCATGGCTGGCATGCAATCCACCAGAGGCCCCTCGCCCAAGCTGCTCCATGCCCCAAGGGAACCCCTACCTTGATCCGAGACACACTTCAGGGCAAACCAGCCAGCCCCCACCTGTGCACCAGGTCTCTATTCTACCTAATAAGAGCATTATGCAAATTGACTGTCACTCCAACACACAAGATAGCTGCCCCTACATGGTCAAAGATCCTGCCCCCATATGGATATAAGATGGCCACCACAAGATGGCCAATAGAGGAGAGCAGTTGGGAGGGAGTAGGCCTGCAAAGAAGGGTAGTTGGGGTGATCAAGCCTGCAGGGGAGGGCAGTTATGGGTAACCCTTGAAAATAATTAAAGATTTTAGGATACATCATAACAATATGTGATAAATCTATGCATGAAATAAATTACTGCAGCCAATATATACTTCAATAAGGGGGAAATGTATTTTAAAATTACCTCAAATTTGTTACTTTAATGACCAAAAACCAAACTCATATCATTTTGTAAGGTAAATTTTGCTGGCAGAACTATTCTACTTCTTTGCTGATGTCATAAAAAGGTCTCAAATATCAGTGACTTATAGCAACAGTTGCACATTTCTTGCCTGCATTGCAACATTACATGTGAGCAATTGTAGGTGATAGCTATGACATTTCTCCACATGCCTTATCCTGGCATGTAGCGTGAAGAACGTGCCCCTATCTTGGACATTCCATTCACATGGCAAAAGGAAAGAACAGAAACTACCATATGTTACTTCCTCTCACATTGCATTGGTAAAATAAGTAATAAGATCAAGATGATGATGTGATTATAACCTTCACATAGAAAGTAAGGCCCATGGCAATAAGTGGAAATATGTTCAGCACTTATAGAAGCGGCAAAACCTAAGACAGTAGCATAGTCACAAACAGCAGTTCTAAGAAATCAGGCTTGCATTGTTTGAGGGCTGTAGGTTGTGGTGCATAATAATATTAATAGTTTTAGGCCATGAGAATGAGAGAGAGACAAACAAAGTCTAATGTCAGGCATACATTTAGTCTTTTTATTTGGGAAAGCATCTATAGTCCTTTTATATGATATCTTAAACTTCTAAAGATTTGAAGATAAGTCTCTGAAACTCTGGAGCACAATGTTCAAAGCATATTTATTTAAAGAACATATCAAAACAAAAAGACTGGATCCAACATGTTTTATAAAGAACAAGTAACGCCAAACTTTGTTGACATAGTATATGAGAATGTAAAAAAGAGGGAGAGAGATTTTTCTCATGATATTTTTGGACAACAAGTCCAATGAGATAAATTATCATTCTTTCCCCTCTCTTGTATTTCCATGTTGTTTACAAAAATTCTTTATGAAAAAATATAGCATATTTCTTTTGAAAGTTAAATATTTGATGTAAAACAAACAAAATAAAAAAAAACAGAAAACAAACAAAAATTTGGCATAGGATAATAAGACAGGAGCAAAGTCAGGCAGGCTCAAAAGAGGGATGTAAGAATTACTTTTATGGTAAGTTTCAGAGTATTAGTACACATTTTCTAGAATCCTTCTCTACTAAAGCTCTAAATCATCCTGGTGATTTCTGCTAAGGGTTTAGGAGTAACAAAGTTACACCAAGTAGAAGGCAGCTGTGATAACTGGGGACACACAGAGTCTAAAAATCCTAACAAAGTAATCACTGTCTGGTTCTACTAAAATTCCACATGTAATAATATACAAGTAGTAATCAATTATCATGAAGTCAATTGTTCCAGAAAATCTAGCGGTTTACTCAATTCTCATCCACACTAACTGTAACTACCCCGGAGATAAATTTCATTTTTTTAAATTTATTTTATTGTTTAAACTATTACAAATAGTAGAACATATGTCCCCTTTTTTTCCCCATTGACCTTCCCCCACCCTTCCCTACCCCCCAGCACATGCCCACACTGCCCCCCTTCCCAGTGTCTTGGGTCCATTGGTTATGCTTATATGAATGCATACAAGTCCTTCTGTTGATTTCTTACCCACACCCCCAACTAGCCGCTGCTTCCTGCTGTAGTTTGATAGTTTGTTCCATGCTTCTTTGCCTCTGTATCTATTTTTGTTCATCTTTATTATCCATAAATGAGTGAGATCATGTGGTATTTTTATTTCACTGACTGGCTTAGAAACATCACCGATAAGAGAAAATCATTGATCAGCTGCCTCCTACAAGCCCCCCATTCACAAACCAGACATATGCCTTGACTAGGAATTGAACTGTGACTTACTGGTTCACAAGTGGACACACTCAACCATTGAGCCACACCCATTGGGTACCATTTCCTTTTTGTATGTGTGGTAAGAAGATTGAAGCTTTATTCTTTTAGCATCTCTCAAATATATAATAAAATATTAACTATATTCACTATGTTGAACATTACATTTCTGTAAATTATTCATTTGATAACTGGAAATTTGTACCCTTTGACTAACATCTCTCTGTTCCCACTACATCTAGACCCTAGTAACCACTATTCTAGACTCTGTTTCTATGAGTTCATTTTTTCTCACAATCCATATATGTTATACAGTGTATGTCTTTCTCTATCTGACTTATTTACTTAGCGTAATGCCTTCAAGTTCCAGACAGGTTTTTGTGAATAGCATGATGTCCTTCTTTCTCACAGCTGAATATTGCATTGCACATATGTGCCACGTGTTCTTTATCATTTGTCAATAGAATCTTTTGTTGTTTCCATATCTTGGCTATTGTGAATGATGCTACAATGAACATAAAAGTAAAGGTACTATTTTGGAATCCTATTTCATTCCCTTTGGATCTGAACCCAGAAGTGGAATTGATGGATCATATAGCAGTTATATATTTAATTTTTGAGGAATATATTCCATGCTTTTTACTATAGTGACCATACCAATTTACATTCCCATCAACAGTGAACAAAATTTCCCTTTTCTCCACATCTTCACCAACATTTTCTCTTGTCCTTTTGATGGTAGCCATCCTAACAGGAACGAGATAATATCTCATTGCTATTTTAATTTCTTTTTTCCAATGATTAGTAATGTTCAGCATCTTTTCATGTACCTGCTTGTCATTTTATGTCTTCTCTGGATAAATTTCTATTCAGTACTTCTTGCTAATTTTTAATTGTATTATTTCTTCTACTGAATATTATGGATCCTTTATATATTTTGGATATTAGCCTGTTATCAGACATATGACTTGCAAGTATTTTAATAGTTTCCTTTATTATGAAGAAGTTCTTTATAATCATGTACTCCCACAATTTTTTTTCTTATTATTTTTGCCTTTGCTTTTGGTGTCAAATAAAATAATTGCTGCTTCTTTCCCCAGTTGCCTATGAGGTGTTCTGTTCTTCTGAGGAAGCTAAGGCCGCTTTGGGGTGAGGCCCTCACTTCATCCAGCCATTAACACCGCTCCCGGAGCGCTCCCCAGCACTCACCCTCACCATGGCCTCAGTCTCAGAGCTCGCCTGCATCTATTCGGCCCTTATCATGCACTGTGATGAAGTGACGGTGACAGAGGACAAGATCAATGCCCTCATTAAAGTAGCTGGTGTAAATGTTGAATCTTTCTGGCCAGGCTTGTTTGCAAAGGCTCTGGCCAATGTCAACATTGGGAGTCTCATTTGCAGTGTAGGGGCTGGTGGACCTGCCCCTGCAGCTAGTGCTGCATTAGCAGGAGGTCCTGCCTCCTCCACCGCTGCTGCCCCAGCTGAGGAGAAGAAAGTGGAAGCAAAGAAAGAAGAATCTGAAGAGTTTGATGATGACACGGGCTTTGGTCTTTTTGACTAAACTGGCTCTTTTGTAACACAGTCAATAAAAGCTAACTTCTGTTGCAAAAAGAAAAAAAAAATCATTGCCAACATAATGGCAAGAAGCTTACACCCTATATTTTCTTCTAGGAGTTTTACTGTTTCAGGTCTTAAATTTAAATTTTTAATCCATTTTTAGTTGTTTTTGTGTATATTATAAAATAAGGGTATTGTTTTATTCTTTTTCCTTTAGCTATCCATTTTCCTTATAGCATTTATTGAAAAGTATCATTTTTTTCCATTTTATAATCTAGATTTTTGTTATAAATTAATTGACTATATATGCATTGGTTTATTTCTGGTACCACTATTCTGGTTTTCATGCACAGGGAGATTGCGTGTGTCCCTCAGCCCAGCCTGTACCCTCTCCAATCTGGGATTCCTCCCATAATCCAAGATTGCTGGCTCCCAACCTCTCACCTCCCTAGCTGCCTGATTACCCCTAACCACTTCTACCTGCCAGTCTGATCAACATGTAACTGCTCCCCTGACAGCCCAATTGCCCATAACTGTCCTCCCCTACAGGCCTGATTGCCTCCAACTGCCCTCTGCTGCTGGCCTAGTAACCCCTAACTGCCCTCCCTTGCCATCCTGGTTCCCCCAACTGCCCTCCCCTGCTGGCCTGATCTTCCCCAGCTGCCTTCCTCTGCCGGCCCAGGCACCACTAACTGCCTTCCCCTGCAGGCCATCTTGTGGTGGTCATCTCATGTCCACATGGGGGCAGCCATCTTTGACCACATGGGGACAACCATCTTTTGTGTTGGAGTGATGGTAAGTTTGCATATTATGCTTTTATTAGATAGGATCACACTATTTTGATTACTATATCTTTGTAATATAGACAGAAATCAGAATATGTGATGCCTCCATCTTTGTTCTTCTTTCTAAAAATTGGGATGGCTATCTGGTTCTTTTAGAGTTCCATAGAAATTTTAGAATTCTTTTTCTCTATGAAAAATGCCATTGGGATTTTAATAGGGATTGTATTGAATCTGTAGATCACATAAGGTAAAATGGCCACTTTAACAATATCAATTCTTCTAATATGTGCACAGGTAATATCTGTTTATTTGTGTCTTCTTCAAAGACACTACACCTGACAAGACTGTACTTCAAAATTGCAAAATAAAGAGAAGGAAATCCTTCCATTTGCGTCAATAATAATGAATCTGGAAGGCATTATTCTAAAGTGAAATAAGCCACTAACATAAGAACAAATACTCTATTACTCACTCATATGTGGAATTGCAAAAAAATCAAATTAATAAAAGTAGAGAATGATGGGTGTGAGAGACTGCAGGGTGGAGGAAATACATAGCTGTTGGTCAAAGTACACAAAGGTTCATTTTAAAGGAATGAGTAGTTCTGATGAGCATGGTGACTATATTTAACAATACAGCATTGTATACTTGAATTTGCTAAGAGATTGATCTTAGGGGTTCTCACCACACATACACACAAAGGTAACTCTGAGTGATGGGTATGTTAACTTGATTTGGTAATCATTTCACAAAGTATACAAAGTATATGTATATCAAAACACCCCATTACCAGTATGTACCTTACATATATGCAATTTTTATTTGTCAAATATATCTCAATTAAACTAAATGAAAATAAATGTAGCTAAAGTTCTATTTCAATTAAGTGTATACAAACCCACAGAAGAATGTCACTGATACCTTAAAAGAATTTTCTAGAAAAGTTTACAAAATTAAAAGCCCACTTAAGAGTACGATTACAAAGCAACCTGAATTGAAAACCAGTAAGAAGCCCTTTTGCAGAGTGAGGGCACATAAACAGTTTCACTTTGACAGAACACTAAGAGAAGATGATACTACCATAAAGCAGGTAAGAAACTAGATGCCTGTATATATCAGACATCTGAAGGCTGAGTGTTTTTCCAGACACAAGAGGAATTTTCACTTACCAGCTCTTTCTATTTCTTTCTGTGTAGTGATCACGAGAAAATACTAGGTAGAAAAAATGGCAGGCCATCATCTGGCAAAAAGAAGTCAAATGCTTTGCGGTGATTGTTATTTTCATGCGTCCATTTGACTGGGCCATAAGATGGCCTGATATTTGGTCCAATATCATTCTGGGTGTGTCTGTAATGGGCATTTCTGGATGAGCATAACACTTGAATTGGTATACTGAATAAAATAGATTGCCCTTCCCAATGTGGGAAGTCTTAATCAATCTATTGCTCTTAATAGAAAAATGCTGAGTAAAGCAGAATTTACTCTCTTCTATCTTCAAACTGGAACATTAGTCTTCTCCTGCCTTTGGACACAGACTAAGACTGACATATATATATCACCAAGTCTCTTGAATCTTAGGACCTTGGACTTGAACTGGAACAATACTAGGGGTTCTCTTGAGTCTCCATACTACAGATTTTGGCAAGGCTCCATATCTACAATCTCACCTGAGCCATTTTCTTATATAAATCAATTTCTTTCTCCCTAGATCTCTCTCTTATAGAAAATTAAAAATGCACCCTTCTGAAAAAGGAGGAAGTTACTGCTTCTGAGGATGGGAGGTAGACGAATATATGTTATTGTGGGAAGGCTAGAAACCTCCAATTGCTCCTGCTTAAGATTTCTAAAATACACACGGCATATTTTAACTACTTTTGGCTTAAGGGGAGGTGAGGAAGCTGGCAGGGAGGATAGATAGAAAACTTGATGAAACCCTACTCTGGAATCTCAGGTGGTTAGCGAACTGGGGCTAAAGGAGAATGGAAAAACCTCCCTCCAACTTGATTTTACCTCACACTTTAAACAACAGAAATTAAATATAAAAGTTAAAATGATAGTACTTTTAGGATATTCTTCATGAGAATATCTTGAAAATATAGAGTTAGAGAATATATTCTTAGTCAAAAAAGTATAAATCAAAGAAGAATAGATTGAGAATATGATTTCTTTAAAGTAAAAAAAAAAATCAGTTCCTCCAAGCCACATAATGGAAATAAATATATAGAAAAAAAACTATTCAAGAGGAGAACCAAGATGGCAGCAAGGTAAACCACCTATCTTGCCGTCATACTCAACAATTTTAATACTACTACTTAACGAAAGAACAAACACCTTCCAGAATCACCAGAAAGCTCGCCGAGTGAAAATTCCACAAATAAAAGTGAAAATAAGACACTGTGACTCTGAGGAGCTGCGACGGACAGCTTTGAAAGATTTGCGTGGAGAGAGGTTTGGAGAGCACACCAGCGGAGAGGGCGGGTGGCTAAAAACCGGCCAGTTTTCTCGAATGGGAAGACAAAGACGTCCCACTGGACTGATTCTCCAGCTCTGGGCGAAGTCCAGGGAACCCACTACGGGGTGAAAACTGGACAGTGGGAGGGCACGCCAAAACTCGGGCACTGCAGGGGTCTCCTGGTTTGTGGAGAAGGCAGCTTGCACGAACAGCTTGGCTGTGTGAGCGCGCAGAGAGCGCTCTGCGACTTGCTTTCTCATTGGGAAAACCGTCAGACTGCTTTATTTTACCACCCTGGGTGAGGCATTGCACGTGCAGACTCATTTTGGGAGAGTCTGAATTCCCCGGCAGCGGTGGAGCTCCACAGCGGCTCTCTCTCAGAGGTGCTGGAAGCCATTGCCCCCGGCACAGAGTCCTTGGGGCTGCATAGGGTGGAGCTAACACTGTCTGCTTGGCCCGGAGACTCCGCCCATCCAACCTGAGCACAGCTGAGCTTCACAGACAATTGGCCTGGAGGTCAACCCCTCCAAGTGCTAACAACTATTAACCTGAGCTTAACTTCAGCAAGACTGTGCAACCCATATCCACCTCAGGTAACTGGGGAGGTTGAGCCACTGTCCTTAGTAGGAAGTCTACCACACAAAGCTAATTGACCAACTCAGGGAAGCAGCCACCATGCAGAGACATGGAAAGAAATCAGATGTGAAAGAAATGGAGGGAAAAAAAACGACTGGACATGGAATTCAAAACCACGGTTATAGGGCTTCTCAAGAGGCTCCAACAAAAGGTCAAGGCCTATGAGAAAATAAGCAAGACTGCAAAGGAAATGAATGAGTCCTACAAGGAAATGAATGAGACCCTCAAGGATATGAACTAGAGACCTGCAAGGAAATGATCAAGACCAATGTGGAAATGAAGGAGACCCTCAAGGATATAAAGGAGACTCTCAAGGATATGAAAAAGGACCAACCAGAAATTAAGCATACACTGACTGAAATAAAAAATATTATACAAAGATCTAAAAGTGCTCTGGAGCACCCCAAGAACCAAGTTCAAGATTTGAAATACAAAGACGTAAAATCCACTCAGATGAAAAAGCAAGAAACCAAAATAATCCAAAAAATTGAAGATAGTGTAAGGGGCCTCTGGGACAACCTCGAGCATACCAACATCCGAATTATAGGGGTGCCAGAAAAAGAGAGAGGCCAAGACAATGAAAACCTATTTGAAGAAATACTGACTGAAAACTTCCCACACTTGGTGAAAGAAATTGACTTAGGACTCCAAGAAGCGCACTGAACCCCAATATATAGGAACCCTAAGAGGACCACACCGAGGCACATCATAATTAAAATGCCAAGAGCAAAAGACAAAGAGAGAATATTAAAAGCAGCAAGAGAGAAACAGTTGGTTACCTATAAGGGAGCACCCATATGATTGTCAGCGTATTTCTCAACAGAAACGATGCAGCCAGACAGGAGTGGCAAGAAATATTCAAAGTGATGAACAGCAAGAATCTACAACCAAGATTACTCTATCCAGCAAAGCCATCGTTCAGAATTGAAGGCCAGATAAAGTGCTTCGCAGATAAGTAAAAGCTAAAGAAGTTCATCACCACCAAACCAATATTATATGAAATGCTGAAAGATATTCTTTAAGAAGAGGAAGAAGAAAAAGATAAAAGTGTAAATTAGGAACAACAAATACACATCTATCAACAAATGAATCTAAAAATCAAGTGAATTAATAAGCTGATGAACAGGATAAACTGGTGAATGTAACAGAATCATGGACATAGAGAGGGAATGGACTGACAACTCTTGGGGAGAAAGGGGGTGTGGGAAGTGCAGCCAGAGACTGAACAAAAATCATGCAACTATGGGAGAGGACAGTGGAGGGGGGTGGGGGCGGAGGGTGGGATGGGTACCAGGTGGAGGGGAACTATAGGGGGGGGGAAAGGGAACAATGTAATTAATAAGCTGAACAATAAAGATTAAAAAAATCTATTCAAGAAATGACTTGAAACCTAACAAGATATAAACAACTCAATGGAAAAGAGATAAAAAGATTTGAATATGGATACATGAATTACAAATAAGTACATAAAAATATGCTTAAAGTATCTTTCATCATTAAGAACATACAAACTAAACCAATTGAAATTTGCTAAATTATTACTAGAATGGCTAAAATATATATTTTCAAAAGGTAATGTAAGTGCTAAGGAGTTAAGCAAGTAGAACTTTCAGATACTCCTGATATGAATGCAAAATGGTACAACTACTTTACAAAACACTTCAGCAGTTTCTTAAAAGTTCCCAAGTTACCTAGTCAACCTATCCTTGAATATTTACCCATTAGAGGCTTCTGCACAGCCAAAGAAACCATCAACAAATCAAGAAAGTCTACTGCATGAGAGAACATATGTGCCAATGTTATATCCACTAATGGCCTAATCTCCAAAATTTATAGGGAAATTCATACATCTTAACATAAAGAAGATAAACAATCCAATCAAAAATAGGCAAAAGACTTAAATAGGCTTTTTTTAAGTGGACATATGGAAAGCCAAGATACATATGAAAACACACTTAACATCACTAATCATCCGAGAGATGAAATTCAAAATGACAATGAGGTACCATCTCACACTTGTCAGCATGGCTATCATCAACAAAACAACAAATGACAAGTGCTGGTGAGGATGCAGAAAAAAAATGGAACCTTCATGCACTGCTGGTGGGAATGCAGACTGGTGCAGCAACTGTGGAGAACAGTATGGAGTTTCCTCAAGAAACTAAAAATGGAACTGCCATTTCACCAAGTAATACCAATTCTAGGAATATATCCCAAGAAAACAGAAACACCAATCAGAAAGGACATATGCACCCCTATGTTCATAGCAGCACCATTTACAATAGAAACAGCCTAAGTGCCCATCAGCAGATGAATGGATTAGAAAAATGTGGTATATATACACAATGGAATATTACACTGCAGTAAAAAAGAAGGGACTCATGCCAGTCGCAACAACATAAATGGACCAGGTAAGCATTATGCTAAATGAAATAAGCAGCTCAGAGAAAGATAAATAGCACATGATCTCACTCATTTGTGGAACATAATGATCAACATAAATTGATGAACAAGAATAGATCAGAGACAGAAAATCATCAAACAGACTGTCAAACTTCAATGGGAAGGCAGGGGATAAGAGATAAACCAAAGGAGTTGTATGCATACATACAAGCATAACGAATAGACACAAACACTATGGGAGTGAAGGCATGTGCTGAGTAGTGGTGGTGGACAAGGAGGTCAATAGGGGGGGAAGGATAAAGTGTTACAGAAATAAATAAATAAAAATATACATCCTATCTAATAAAAGAGTAATATGCAAATTGACCATACCTCTGCTACACTAACAAGCCATGCCCACCAACCAATCAGGAGTGATATGCAAATTAACCCTCAACCAAGATGACTGCCAGCCACAGAGAGCAGGAGAGAGGCTTGGGTTTCCCCAGCAATAGAGGAAGCCACGCTTTTCACCTGCCCTTGCTGGCTTAAGCCTCCACTCAATGCTACGAAGTTTCAATTACAGAAGATATATAATCCCAACAGAAATGGTAGCACCCAGGGAGCTGGAGAGAACAGAGGCTAAGGTTGCCCTTAGCGATGGAGGAAGCCAAGCTTTCTGCAGCCCTGGCTGGCCTAGGCCTCCTCTCCAGGCTACAAAGTTTTAATTATGGAAAGTAAATATCCCAAGAGAAATGGCTGTATCCATGGAGTGAGCAGAAGGCTTGGCTATACTCCAGGCTATAAAGTTTCAATTGTAGAACATAAAAAAATCCCAGATACCAGGGCCTCCACTTGTGTCACTGGGGGACGTGGCCAGCTATGGGGAGGGACCCAGGCAAGACACCTTGAGCATTTCTTAACTGTTAGTGGGCTAAATTCAAGGCGTCTGGCTATCCCTTTTGTTAAAACTATGGGTTCTGCTCATAGCCTTTAGCCAGGAGATTCCAATAACCAAAATATACAAAAAACAAACAGAGGTGGAAGCTGCTTTAATTAAAAATGTCTCAGTTGTTATCTTTCAGAGCAATTAAGGTTGTTTACCAGCCTTCCTGGCTCCTATGCACATCTTTCTATTAGCTAGATGGGGATTGGTTTCCGGCACCTTTGTATTTTTGGAATATAAATAAACTGCTGTTGTTTGGGTGTCAGATGCTGCCTCTCCATCAGAGAGAACAGACATCCCACCCAGGCCCAGCTATTTTTCCTATTACTGCGTCTTGTCTTCTATACTTTTATTTCTTAATCCCCAGCTCCTCTACTCAGAAACTGGACCCAATCTCTCTCTCCACGCTGAACGTGGAGAAGAGAGAAAAAAAAAACCCACAGCTGGCCTGCAAACCACCACAGGTTCCTTGCCCAGGTCTCCCCTCACTCCAAGGGAACCCCCACCCTGATCCAGGACACTCTTCAGGGAAAACCAGCTGGTCCCTACCAATGCACCAGGCCTCTATCCTATCTAATAAAAGAGTAATATGCAGATTGACCATCACTCCAACACACAAAATGGCTATCCCCCTGTGGTCAAAGTTCCTGCCCCCATGTGGACACAAGATGGCCACCACAAGATTGCCAGCAGGGGAGGGCCTTTGGGAGGAACCAGGCCTACAAGGGAGGCAGTTGGGAAAAATCAAGCCTGCAGGGGAGGGCAGTTAGGGGCAAACAGGCTAGCAGGGGAGTGGTTAGGGCGTGATCAGGCTGGAAGGCAGAAGTGGTTAGGGCAATCAGGAAGGCAGGCAGGCAAGCAACTGGGTACCAGCAGTCCTGGATTGTGAGAGGGATTTCTGACAGCCCATTTAGGCTTGATCCTACAGGGATGGGGCCTAAACGGGCTATCAGACATCCCTTGAGGAGTCCCACATTAGAAAGGGTGCAGGCTGGGCAGAGAGACACCACTTGCCCTCCCCATGCATGAATTTCAGGCACCGTGCTTCTATACATACATAAATACAAATCTTTATACAAAGATCTATAGTTATATTAGCTTTATTTATAATTTATTATAAAATTACAAACCATAAATAGCCCAAATAATTATTTTCTAGTAAATAAATAAACAAATTATAGTATGTATATTTAATGGACTATTGTGGAGCAATAAAATTTACATGCAACACTATAGATAAATTTCATGAAAAAAAGTACAGATACAAAGGGATATCTACTATATGATTTTATGTATGTCACCTTCTGAAAAAGGCAAAAATCAAAGGAAATAAGTCAGATAAATGGTTTCCACTGACTAGGAATTGGGGTATATTATGGATTGCAAAGGCACAGGGAACCATTTTCATTGATGAAAATATTCTACATCTTGATATATAGTAGTTATATGACTTATACAATTTAAATTTTATTTAAATTTATACTTAAAAGAGTGTATTTTAGCATATTTAAATTGCAACTTGATAAGCCTAAATTTTTAAAAACTGTTGAGAAGGAAGTTTATATAAGCTTGTTTGATGTGACACTATAGGTGGGGAAACACTAGTATATTCTTCTGCACTTTATTTCAATACTAGAGGCTTGGTGTGTGAAATTTGTGCATGGTGCAGTCTCTAGGATTTGGCCGGTGGCCGAAGAATGAGTATCTGCTATGCAAGGGCAGGTTCCAGCTGACCTCAGGGCCCTGGGCAGCACCTAGGCCCCTAAGTCCCCACACACTCCCCTCCTCCTGAGTCATGATGCCCGAGTCCCCATGTAGAGATGCAGTGAATGTGGCTAGACACTGCAGGCTGGGGCACGGTGTGGGCCTCTTGGCCACCCAGTGGCGCCAAATGGTACCTGGGCAGGCAGTGTGGTCTCTCCCAGCCAGCCTCGCAGACCAGCTCCTGTGTGAACCCACAGGTAGCCCGACTGGCCCCTGTGGTCTTAGGAGCTACAGCCTGGCTCACCCGGCAGAGGCTGCACAGGTGCAGTGCAGGCTTCATACAGGTACCCAGCATCTGAGCGCAGGGGCTTCCCCAGCACATGAGCCCTGTTGTCCCATAAGAGGGTAGTAGGAGAAGTGAGAGCAAGCTCAGCAGACACCCTGCATTCTCACCTCACCTCCATCCCCATCACCCTTGCCCCCAGGTAGCCAGCAAGGGTCACAGACCCCTGCCCAGGCACCGTGGGAGGTTGGTTGCTGCCACCTGCCCCCAGTTGCCCATCCCAGCCAGGGCCCAGGCCCGATCAGGCAACAGGGCCTGCTGGCTGCTGGTCGCCATATACAGAGTGATTGGTCAGGGCCAGGATGCCCACCTGGCTCCCTCAGTGCTTGGGAGCTGGGCGGTGGGCCTTCACCCTGCCGCCACCACTAGTCACAGTCTCCAGGGCAATCAGTGGGGCTATCAGGGCCCCAGCTCACACTCTCCTTGGCCTGGCACTGCCCACTCACCTGCTCCACTATCCTGCTGCCATTCCACTCTGGTTGGATCCCAGAGGAAACAGCAGCACCTCCACTGCTGCCCTCTGCCAGAGATGGGTCACTGACACCACCATGTTTCACACTGCCCCCTGGTGGCCAGTGCACATCATAGAGAATGGTTGACCTCCCAGTCATACTCCAGTTGAAAAATGTGCATATTAGGATTTTATTATGTAGGATTCTATTAATGATTCTGATCAAGAAACTTCAAAAATATGTTGAATTAAAGACAAATAAAATACCATATACAAGCCCTAGCCAGTGTGGCTCAGTTGGTTGAGCATAGACCAAGAAGTCTCTGGTTCGATTCCCAGTCAGGGCACATACTCAGGTTTGATCCCCGGTCAGGGCGCATGCAGGAGGCAACCAGTCAATATTTTTCTCTTATGTTGATATTTCTCTTTCTCTCTCTTCCTCTCTTTCCTCTCAGTCTCTAAAATCAATTTAAAAACACATTTTAAAGAAATACTACATACAAAAGGTATGAGATGCAGATGTAAAGTGAAGAGTACAAAATCTGAGTTTTAAAATACATATACTAAAGAAGAAATAAGGAGCTTATCATCTATTTCAAGATATTAGAAAAGATAAAAGCAAAATATCTCAAAAGCAATAGAAGAAAGGACAATAACAGAAAACATTCATAACAGGAAGAATCACATATGTAAAATTTGGTTATTCAAAAGTAATAGGTAGAAAGGGAGGAGAGAGAGGAATGATATAGTCAATAACAACAAATAAGTTAAATCTAACAATGCTGTACATTCTATGTACATTGAAAATATAATAAATATATATTTTGGGTGACTTTATGCCATGCAATTTTAATTTTTGTTAAGCTATTATCTACAATATAGTTTAAAATATTTAAGTGTTTTTTGTAATTTTATATATGTTAGTCCCACCACACTCACTAAATACAACAGCTTGATCAACCTGAAAGTTTTCCTCAAGCCCTTTATATCAATGCCCTTCCCCCTCAGCCTGCCCTAAGTAACCAGTGATCTGCTTTTGGTCCCAGTTCTACACCTCTAGAATTTCTTATAAATGACTTTTTAAACAAATCACACAGAATTATTCATTGGTATTTTATTTCAGTTAACATAGTGTTTTTCACATTCATCTGTGATTGCACACATTATTGCTTATTTTCTATTTCTTGCTGAGTAATATGCCATAGTATGGAGATATTAAAATTTATTATTTACAAATTGGTTGCTTCTGTTTAAGACTGTAATGAAAAATGTTGTAGAAAACCTTATTGTATGTCTATCTTTTCTGTATTGTTTTCTGTTATATCTGTCCTCAATAGCATAATTTTGCTAGAACATAGTGGGGCTCAATATATATTTTTTAAAGTGAATGATTATGTTCTTCAAGTGGCATAGCACAAAGGAAAAGAGAGAACATTGCTCCAAAAGGCAGAGAGAGCTTGCTGACAGTACCAGTGACACCGTTCATTCCCTTAGGTGAGTCACTGAAAACCTCAATTTAACCTCCACTTGTCAAACGAGAAAAATAATGAGTCCTTGCCTTGGAGGTGTGATGTGAGGATTTATATCATCACACTGCATGCAAAATTGCTCTGCGTTTTAGGGAAAGGAGTGCAATTTAAATCCGGCACATTATGTTCATATTTTATATCAGCTTGCATCCCTTTCTGTTGTGTTCTGATTAAATCAGTTTTAACAAAAGTTAAGAAAAAATCTAGTGTTGTTCTAATGCCACAAAATAATTCCAAGGGTTCCAGAAAAGGCACATCCTGAAGCTAAGTCAATAATTACATAGTAATATGTTTCATAAGTGAAATACCACTAAAAATTTCTAAAGAATATTTCAACAGTTAGTAGACCTCATCTACTTACTGTGAGCTTGAGATCTCACTGCATACAGAACAAAATAACTCCTGCAGTCCACACTGCCTGTTTGTCAGTGTGAATACAAAATGATTCATGAGAACAAATTCATTAGATATATGACATAACTGCATTTAATTGAAATCATATACTTCTCTGCAATAAAATGGAAATATCAGAAAACTAGTTATATACTAATTCACTTTTCTCTTAGCTACAAAGATAAATTGGAATTTCATTTTTGTGCCCAATAATCATTCCTTTTCAGCCTAAAAGATGGAAACTTGAAAAGAAAATGGGGGGGGGGGGGGTGGTGGGGATTCCAAAGTTAAAAGTGACTTGGATCATAGCAAGTAGTACAGTTAGTGAACACTAGAGTTTGAGCATCTTCAAATTGTAATGGCTGAAATTTAACAGAACATAGACACAACTTTGCATAAGTAAGAGTGGAGATAGATTTAGTAAAGCAATAGTGTTAAAATATACAGAATAAATTTACAAAAATTCTGAAATCATTGGAATTTCAAAAGATTGTGCATTTTTAGTTCAAAGCAAAAGATTGTGCATTTTAAGTTCAAAGCTATATTTGATAAAGAGCAATTAACCAAATAATTGTTGAAACAAATTTAATCAATATGTCTTCATACTAGAGGAATTCAGTACATAAATTTCTTACAACAGTGATTCTTAAAGCTTACTACACATTAGAATCGCCTGTAAGGATCAAAAATAACAATAAAAGATAAACAAACAAATAAAGAATGTCCAGAAAACATCGGAGATATTAGGATTATTTGGTCAGAGTGACACACAGGTATCAGTATATTTTCACAATGTCCCCCACATCCCCTCAGGTGATCTATACTAATAAAAGGGTAATATGCTAATTAGTCCAGACATCTTCTGGATGACGTTCTAGAAGTCCTTTCAGACAAAGCAGCTGTGGCAGGCTGAGGCAGAGCTGGTTAGGGGTGATCAGGCCAGCAGGGGAGAGCAGTTAGAGACAATCAGTCAGGCAGGTAGAGGCAGTTAGATGTGATCAGACAGGCAGGCAGGTGAGTGGTTAGAACCCAGCGGTCCCAGATTGTGAGAAGGATGTAGGGATAGAGCCAAACTGGCAGTCGGACATCCCCTAAGTGGTCCTGGATTGGAGAGGGTGTAGGCCAGGCTGAGGGATGCCCCCCTTCTTGAGCAAGTAGTACAGTTGGTGAACACTAGAGTTTGAGCATCTTCAAACACCTCTAGTTCTAATATAAAGCTGAAGGCAAAAACCCACTGTCTTGGAGAGAGCTAGTATGTGCAACAGTTCTTAAATTATTATCTGTAAGGATATTGGATGAGTTTGATAGCCCTACTTATTTTTCCTGATTCATAATTGACAGAAATTTAAACTGTTCTTTTTCAACTGATATGTACTGTTTAGAGTTATCTACTTGTATGTATCACTATTTTTTATGAAGTTGGCTGGACCATAAAAGCATAACACTTATGACACATACAAAAATCACTATGTCAGTGAGGGAGAGGCACTTGCTAGATTAGTATTGTTGCCTGCAATCTGGACCAACATAATACCCCAACTTATTATTCCGTTCAAAGGTGAAAAGTTTGGGGTATAAACAGAGAGAAGGAAAAATATAGCTATGTGAAAAGGAATGAATAAATGAGTTATGTACAAAGGAAATGAAATATTACATTAATACCTTGAAAGAGGCTCAAAGCAAAAAATGATAGTGTTTCTTAGCTCCAGATGCCTAAAAAAAAGTGAAGCCATACATTGCTGACACCACTTCTGCTTTTGGAACCTTACAGGATCTTATGAAAGTCTGAAATATGAGTTGCCTTGCTTTGGAAGATATATTTTTATACCACATGGTGATGGACTAGATAGTTATTAACTGAATAGATTTCTAGTATACACACCAGTATCTTTTGACTTTTATGGTTATTTTGCCACTAGGAATTTGTATTGGAAAACAAAGAGAGTGGACTGCAATATATATCCCCATTCTACTTATTATGCTTCCTACATAGAATTCAAAAAACCCTTGCAAATTCCTGAGGGATAAGAGCTGGAGGAACATCTTTTGTTCTAATGAGGTGGCTCTGGGTGGGCTCTTGAGTGGCTTTTAGACTGGGGTTGGCCATCAGAATGAACAAGTCATGATTAGAAGTTTGGAGGTTTTTGCTCCGTATCCAAATATTCAGAGAAGAGAGAGGGGATGGAAAGGGGAGAATAATTTAGTATGCCTACATTAGGGAGCAACATAAAATCCCAATAATACAGGCTTCAGAGAGGTCCCAGGCTGGTGAATATCTCTATGTATCAGTAGTGTGATCCCTCCAAATCCGCAGAGACAGGCACTCCTGCTCTCAGGACCTCCCATACCTCACCAGATATATCTCTTCAGTGTCTGGTTATCAGTATGCTTTACCACATCCTTAAAAAAAACAACTGCTAAATGTTAAGTGTGTCCCTGAGGAGTGAGGTGGTGGGGATCTCAGAGTTATTGCCAATTAGCCAGACACACAGGTGACAAAGTGAATTTGCACTTCACATCTGCAGGGGGACAGGAGCAGTCTCGAGGCCCTGATCCTGTACCTGTGGGGTATCTGACACTCTCTCCAGTTACACAGTGTCAGGATTGAGTTAAACCGGAGGACACCCAGCTGGTGTTATGGAGAGTTGCTTGGAGGGGAAAATAGGCCATGTGTGGTGGTACGAGAATAAGGAGTAACACAGGAGAAAAAAACTGAAAATTTCCCCTCTCTATGAGCAAAAGAACAATAAAACACAAAAATAATACATTCTGTTTTATTAAGAATAGTTCTCTTATTTTTCCTTGTATGTATTTCTCATGCTCATGATCCAAACTACATTTAGAGTTTTATATTTCTCCTGTTTAGCCTAAAGATATAAAAGAGTAAAAAGCTAGGAAAGTTCCAGGACAAGAGAGTTAAACAGCAGTTTGCAGCCACCTAGTAAATCCTATCTTCCCTAAACCAAAGATATTTAAGATTAAAAGTTTTGCACTTTCTCCCCAACCAGAGGGTAGTTTATATAAATCACCCTACTCAGAGAGATAGATAACAGAAACCCAATTAGTGCCATTTGCCAACCATACCCAAGGCCAGACAAATTAAGAGGATAAAGCTCATGTTGGTACATCAGCATAAAGCTGATGAATGTTCTATTGGTCCCCATCTAAGACCTCCCCTAAACCCCCAACATTTAAAACTCCTAAAAATGAAGGTACCATGGTAGTCTCCCTCCAGGGAGCATGCCCATGCAATTCCTTTTCCCCCATCTTTCCTCCACATGAATGCATCCCCTAACCTCTAATGGACTCCATGAGACTTGCGACCAGGAGAGCAATGGGCAGAGGTACCTTGTTCGGGCTAACCCCTTGAACCTGTTTCTAAGGTCCCCTTTTCTCTGACTTCCCAGAGAACCAAAGCAGCCCATCTTAGGCTCCCCTGTTGCTTTTTTCTATGCCCTTGTTTCACTGCCATATGTGTGTTTGCTTCTCTATACTTTGTCTCTTGATTGAAATCTTTCCTTCAAGAAGACAGAAACCCAGATCTCCTTGTCTTATCAGTAACACTATTATTGTTTCTTTTAACTGCAGTAGCCCCGCCTTTGTACTATAACACACAGAGCAAACAAGCTACAGAAGGGCGACATCTATTTCGGGCACTGCCTATGTGTTTCTTTGTCAAAACCCTCGCTTCAAATTGCTAGTTTGCTTCACCTAATTGATGACTCAGTCAGATATGATCTCTAGCTTCTATATTTGACCAACTACTAGTATTCAAGTGATTATCTCCCATGCACAACTATATCGCTAAGAGTTTAGGGTTAAATTTTAAATAAAAATTAAACTGCTTAAAGAAATGTAGCAGGAAAAAGAATGTCTTATTATTATGCAAGTTTTCAAATGTTATCAGAGCTGATTGTGGGTTTTTTTATTTTTTTTTATTAAGCAACCATGTTACAGAGCACTCACAGAGAGCACACATACATTCTCTTAAAATATATAGCTGAATTATTTTCGTAAGAAGTAGGGGTTGGGAAGTGAGGAAGAAAATTCAGACTGTTTAACATGCTTCCTACAGCTGGAAGAGGGGAAAAAATGTTAGAAGCATAGAATCACAGTATGTTGGAGATAGATTGGACTTTAGGAAAAATATGGCTTGAAATTTTCATGTGATTTATGTTTCATGATTAGGTTTCATGAAACTTAAAGTGATGGTTGAAGGCTTGTAGTGAAATGGTGACTCAGCTTATTAAAAACCAAGCTTCACAACAGGAATGAGCAGTTAAAAATAGACAAACATGTAAATTGACCATATCTCTGCTATGCCACCAGCCAATCAGGAGTGATATGAAAGTTAACCCAACAAAGATGGAAGTTAATTTGTATACACAGGCACCAAGTGACAGGGGCGGGAGGCTTGCATTGTTGCCCCACCTCCAGTCTCTCAGGGCCTCTGAGCAGCATGGAAAGCCAGGGCCAGAAGGGAAAGAGGCGGCTCCGGGGCTGGAGTGGAAAGGCAGTGCCAGCAGCCAGGGAAAGGAAAGCCCATTCTAGCACGAATTTTTGTGCATCAGGCTTCTAGTCTGAAATAAAATGTATGTGAAGTGATAAAACTAGATTATCACCCACTTTTTTTGGATGAAATTTGTAAACTTAACCTTTGGTGGTACCTAGTCTCTTACGTATAACTCAATTTGTACTTTTAATTGACAAATCTAAGTGTAGGTTGTCATTGTACCAACTTGCAATTGACTAACCTAAAAATAGGAGCCTGAAGTGAGGCAGCAATGTCTGGAGAGAATGTAAAAGCGATAATAAACCGACTCAACGCAGGACACAAAAACAACAAACAAACAAATTAACTAACAACCCAGAAATATACTTAGAATTCCATAACGCTATGAAATGATCTAATTTTTTTTTTAAAGTACATAAACCTCAAAACAAAAGAGTGAATAAGAAATAAGCAAGAATGATCAAAATAGAGTATCTTTGAAAGTTATATGTGGAATGACGGACAAGTCACAAAGAGAGGCAAATACCAATAGTGAAGTAGCAAAAGAGCTACACTGACAAATACATGGTGGTCAACATTTTTATTATGCTATCATAAATCATTATATTGTCTTATATACTTAGAGAGTATCACCTTAGAGAACAAGAAAGTAATAGAAAAAAGAAATGAAAATAAAATTATAATTATAATTTTTAATAAGTATAAACTCCTTCCCTGAAAGTATGCTCTCTTTGAAGAATACTTTGGGAAGACTAACATAAAATTCAAGGCAATGAGTCTACCTAAATCAGTGGTTCTCAACAGGAGTTGGTCCCCCTCACCTTCCCAGGATATTTGGCAATGTTTTGGTTATCAAAACTTAAAGAGCGCTAATGGCACTTAATGGTGAGAGAGCAGGGATAATGTTAAGCATCATACATTTCACAGCCCCATACAACAGTTACCCCATCCGAAATCCACTGGTGCTGCAGATGAGGAATCCTGATATAAAGCAAGTCAGTAAGTGAGTCCACAATAATTATTTTCTAAAGAATAATCACATCCAAAGGAGTTATTACAGAAAGGTTAACATGAAAAAGTATCACACAGAAATGGACTTTTCTACCAAATGAACCTCTAGAATATTGTAAAAGCTACCTGAATATATGTTTTACACATTTTTAATACTGAAATGAATTCTATAGATCTTAGGGAAAGGAAAAGAGAGTCTATCGACCTTAATTTTTATTTTTTATTTCCATATCCATGGAGTAAATTTTATTCTATAATTGAAACTTGCAATTGACATGAGGGGTATGAAGGCTATAAAAACTTACCTTTTAATATTATTTGTAGTTTATGATTAAAATATAAATGGCTATTAATTTGATAAATAATTTAGCTTCATCAAATAAAAACTATTAAATGGAAAAATAATGTCTCCCAATTCCTTTTAACCACACTTCTTATGACTAACTCAAAGAAATTAAAATCTGCATGTATTCTACATTTTTAATATCAGTTTTCTTAATTATGGCTTTTCACTCTTATTTCCTAAGATACCCTGAAAGGAAAGTAAATTTGCTTGAATGTCACTTTACTAACTGTAGCCACTTTTAGATAATTGCTACCATTTAAGGTCATCATATAGTGCTCTCTAAACTTCCATGCTGTGATGTCTTTGTTTAGGTTTCTGGGATTAGCATCTGCTGGGACCAGAAATGTTAAAATAGAAATATTTTAAAAAGAAAGGAAGAAACCAGTCTTGATTTAAAACAACATATATTCTCAAGTGGATAATTAAGTCAATTTTCTGGACCATTCAAGCCCAAATTATAATTTGGGAAAAATATTTAATTTAAACAACATTTATCTAGCACCTACATTGTACAATAATGTACAACATGCTGTAGAGGATAAAAAGATAATTGGCTCAGTGGTTGAGCATTGAATTATGAATTAGGAGGTCATGGTTTGATGCCTGGTCAGGGCACATGTCTGGATTGTGGGCTCAATCCCTAGTGCGAGGCATGCAGGAGGCAGCAAATCAATGATTTTCTTTCATCATTGATGTTTCCATCTCTTGCTCCCTCTCCTTTCTTCTCTGAACTCAATGAATACATATATATATATATATATATATATATATATATATATATATATATAAATTATGGCCCAGTATTTCCATGGCCCAACTCTACAGAGAGAATGCCAGGTTTGCAACCCAATTTTATGTTTAAGGTCATATCTTGTTATATTTCAATTTCATCATTTGTAAAATTATAGTACCTATAAATTTAGTAGTGTTGTGAGGGTCAAATGCTTAAAATAGTTCCTGTATGAGTAAGCCATCAAATTTTCTAAGGTATTTTAATATAAAATTTTACTAAATAGGAAGGGATTTCCATACTGACAGATCAGAATGAGCAAAAGTCCAGAAATAGGAATATGCAAGATTGTTGATAAATGATAAGTGATTCAGTGAACCTCTTTTAATGAAATTGATTAGAATTTTCAGCAGTCAGTTCTAATAAGAAAAGCAAGGTAAAAACAAAATATTGAGAGATTTGAATGCCATGCTAATAAGTTCAGATTTGTGTGTATGTTGCAGGGGAAGGGTGGGATATATAATTAAAGGTTTTTGAATAGGAACTTCATTTATCTAAGTTTTATTTTTTAAACATATTTTATTGATTTTTTACAGATAGGAAGGGAGAGGGATACAGAAATAGAAGCATAGATGAGAGAGAAACATCGATCAGCTGTCTCCTGCACACGCCCTACTATGGATGTGCCTGCAACCAAGATACATGCCCTTGACCATAATCGAACCTGGGACCCTTCATTCCCCAGGCCCATGCACTATCCACTAAGCCAAATTGGCTAGGGCCATTTTTATAAGTTTTAAAAAGCAATTCCATTGGCAATATGAAGTCCCAAGTGAAGGGTAAAAATCATATAGAATTGAGAAGAATTTAGAAAATATTGTGATAAGTCAAATAAGAGCTACAATGCATGATCTATAATAATGGGATTAAGAATGAAAAGTGCCAACAAATAGAGAAATTACTGTAGAAAAATGAACAAATGTTTTGTTTGTTAGAGTTGAGTGGAATAATTTATATTTTATTTAAAATAATTATAATTTTATTTTCACTTAGATTTCCCCTACCAATTTGCAATTTCACTTTTTCCAGGAATAGTTGATGGTAAACTATCTCAATTTATCAAGATTTCCTCTTACTATCAAAGTTTATGTAAAGTTTTTCTTGATTATCTAAAGAGATACAACTTTTTCATTGTTCACCCCCAGAAAAATAATTTAGAAACATATAACTGGTTCTGTTCCATCTTTGGACACACATGGATGGGCTTTGCACTGTTATCTCATGGCTTGTTAGGGGCTATGAGGATAGATAGATAAATAGTATTTCACTAAGTTATAGATACAGTATGGAATATTATATAGGATACGCAAAAACTTATGAAGAATAATTTGTATTATGAATCCCATATTGGCTCTAAAATGGCACACAGTTTACTTTATGACAGTTTTGTTCCTAACCAGTTGGAGGCTTAGGACTCATAAACTAATATTTTAAACTAGAGGCCCAGTGCATGAAATTTGTGCATAGGAGCATTGTCCTTCAGCCCAGGCTGCACCATCTCCAATCTGGGACTCCTCAAGGGATGTCCAACTGCCTGTTTAGTACTGATCCCACCAGGACCAGGATTGAGCCTAAACAGGAAGTTGGACATCCTTCTCACAATCCAGGACTGCTGGCTCCCAACCACTTGCCTGCCTGCCTGCCTTATTGCCCCTAATTGCTTCTAACTGCCAGCCTGATCACCCTCTAACCACTCCCCTGCCAGCCCCATGCACATAACTGCTCCCCTCCCAGCCTTATTGCCCCTAACTGCCCTCCCCTGCTGGCCTGCACTCCCCCAACTTCCCTCCTCTGCAGGCCTTGTTGCCACTAACTATCCTCCCCTGCAGTCCTGGACACCCACAACTGCCCTCCCCTGCTGGTCTGGTTCCCCCCAACTTCCTTTCCCTGCAGGCCTGATTCCCCTCAACTGCCTCCCCTGCAGGACTGGTCCACCCCAACTGTTGGCCTCTCCTCTAGGCCCAGTCCTCCCAAATGGCCCTCTCCTACAGGCTTGGTCCTTCCCAAGTACTCTCCCCTGCTTGCCTTATCACCCACAACTTCCCTCCCCTGCTAGATATCTTGTGGCAGCCATCTTGTGTCCACATGGGGGCAGCCATCTTTGACCAGATTGGGTCAGCCATCTTGTGTGTTTTCAGTAATGGTCAATTTGCATATTACTATTTTATTAGATAAGAAGTTTGCTTCAGGCATAACAATTTTATTGAATTCCAGTATTAATTTCTATTATCCTAAATAAAGAGAAGTATGATTAAAAGGATTTTATGATCAATGAAGCCTACAACACAAGTAGGTAAGAATGTTCCACTCTTCACTTGATAATTCAACCTCAAAGGGAGTTTAATGTTACAATGAATCAGACAGGGCTCATGAATATTATAATTTCACTAGAGGCCTGTTGCACAATATTCGTGCAAGGATAGGCCTTCCTTCCCCTGGCTTCGCTCCTGACTGCCCAGGAGTCTGCAAATCCTTGCTCCCAGCCAGAGCACTGCTCTTGTAGCTCTTTCTGTCACCCCCCGCCCCCATAGCAGGCATCTTGACCCTCCTGGTCACTCCTTGCCTGCATATGCAAATTAACCTACCATATTTGTCGGGTGAATTTGCATACTCACTCCTGATTGGCTGTGGGCATAGTGGAAGTATGAAGTATGGTCAACTTACATGTTTGTGTATTATTGGGTAAGATATATATATATATATATATATATATATATATATATATATAATTTTTTTTATCCTCACCCAAGGATATTGTTTCCATTGATTTCTAGGAAGAGTGAAAGGGAGGAAGAAGAAGGAGGATGAGAGAGAGAGAAACATAGATATGAGATACACATGGTTTGGTTGCCACCAGCACCAGCCCCTATTGTAGCTAAGGAATCTACGACCAAGGTATATGCCCTTGACTGGGAATGAAACATTTTGGTCCACAGGTCGATGGTCTAACCACTTAGCAAAACTGGTCAAGACAGCACATTATTGTCTTTTTATAAAATCTTTGAAAAAAATCCAAGCTAATTTTTGCAGGACCAAAGTGGAATTCTGTAGTCTCAAATGAATAGTGGTCTAAAGATAACCATAAATTGAAATGAAAAAGACCAATACCTCAATATAGAAAAGTGGGTAATAAACATGAAAAGACATTCAACTATACTTATAAAAATCCTGAAAATGCTAAATACAATAAGCTTTTCTCCTATCAGATAGCCAAAAAACAAAAATTTCAGTATGATATTTTGTTGAGAAACAGAAACTCTTATACACTTATGGAAGGATGGTTGGTATCACATATTTTAATTTGGCAATATCTTTCAACTTTAAATGAACATAACACTCTGGGGTCTTTATCTTTTAAAGTACACTTCAAATGGGTACCAGACATTTTAGTTCATAATTGTTTCTGATATCAAGTGCTTAGAAATAATTTATATGCCCCTCAACTGAGAGAGCGTTAAATATACCATAGTACATTATTCAATAACATAATAAACAGGCATTAAAAAGGATCAGGTGACTCTGATATGGCACTGATTTGACATAACTTCTGAAATATGGTCAGTGAAAAATACAAGACATGGATTTTTACATAGAAAAAGCAAATATTGGTATGAAAAATAAAAAAATACTTTCACATGTGTTTGTATTTAAGTAGAATACTCTTGCATGGATTCACAAAATAATTAGTATCAGAAAGTATATTTCAGATGGAGAATAGTGTTTTGGGAGTGCTAGAGAGCAGGGGATCTTAGTATTTATGGTGTAAGCTTATGTCCATCTGAATTATGTATCATGTGCCTGACTTATTTAAAACACATGTTAAACCATAATGTTCATGAAAACATAAAAATGCTGCCTCTTGGACTTCATCGAAAATGTAGAATGATTTTAATTGTCATCAAATTATCAAAGGGATCTATCTATCCATATCTATCTATCTATCTATCTATCTATCTATCATCTATCATTTATCTCTATCTATCTATCTATCTATCTATCTATCTATCTATCTATCTATGTATCTATCTAATCTCTCTCTGTCTCTCTCTCAAATGTTGGAAATAAATATTGCTTTCTATTTTCTTCAAACCCTGTCAATATATATACCTATAACTCCTTTTGTATCTGCATATTTGGTTAAGCTATTTTTTTCTTTAAATTTTGTAAAATTTACTTTTATTGTATTTCTTGGGGTGACATTGGTTAATACAATTATACAGGTTACTAGAGGCCCAATGCATGGAATTTGTGCATGAGTATGGTCCATAGACCTGGTTGGAAATCAGGGTTGATCTGTGAGGCTACCAGCAGGGTGATTAGAAGTCCCCCTTTGCCACTGGCACCTGCCTTGGCCCATCTGGGGTCTGCGGGCTGGGGGCAGCTCCTGCATTGAGTGTCTGCCCCCTGGTGATCAGTATGCATCATAGTGACTGGTCATTCCCCCATTCAGTCAATTTGCATATTAGGCTTTTATTATATAGGGTAGGGATACAATTCTACAATATAGCATCTGTATATTGCATTGTGTGTTCACCACCCTAAACCAAGTATTCTTCCATCAACACTTATGCCCTCTTTACTCTCTTCTGTTTCTCCTATCATCATTTCCTCTCACCATAGTGTTATCTATGTCTTTTTTTTCTTCTCTTAATTCTTTCAACCTTCTTACTCAGCCCTCAGCATCCTTTCCTCTAACAGTTGTCAGTCTATTCTCTGTATCCATGAGTCTGTTTTCACTTTGTTAGTTTATTTTGTTCATTAGATTCTACATATAAGTGAAATCATATGGTACTTGTCTTTCGCTGACTGGTTTATTTCACATAGCATAACATTCTCCAGAACTATCCATGCTGACTCAAAGGTTAAATTTCCTTTTTTCCCCCCCGCTGAGTAGTATTCTACTGTGAAAATCTACCACAGCTGTTTTATTCATTCAACTATTGATGGACATTTGGGCTGCTTTTAAGTCTTGACTATTGTAAATAACACTGCAATAAATATAGGGATGGAATTAGTATTTCAAGGTTCTTCCAATAAATTCCAAGAATTGGAACCACTGAATCATAAGGAAGTTCCCTTTTTATTTTTTGAGAAAACCCCATACTGTTTTCCACAGTGGCTGCATCAGTCTGCATATGCACCAAAATCACACATGGGTTTCATTATCCTTACATCCTTGCCAACACCTGTTTTTTGTTGACTTATTGATGATAACCATTCTTACAGGTATGAGGTGATATCTCATTGTGGTTTTAATTTACATTTTTGTGATAATTAGTGACAATGACCATCTTTTCATTGTATTGAAATGTATTAGTGACAATGAGCATCTTTTCATTGTATTGGCCATCTGTAGTTTCTCTTTGGAGAAGTGCTTATCCAGGTCTTTTACCCATTTATTCATTGGATTATGTTTTTTTATACTTTTTTAAAATAAATTTTGAATATTAATCCCTTATCAGAAGTATAAGAAAATATATTATCTCACTCAATGGCTGTCTTTATTCATTTTGTTAATGGTTTCCTTTCCTGTCACATTTTCTATGAAACAATTTGTTTGAATATATCACATATCCATAAAGTTTGCACCAAACTCTCAATGACTTGACTTTTAATTATAAGTTATCTGAGTGTTCTTCTATAATAGATGTGAAATTTTAACATTGTTCAAAATATTCACTGCCCCTCCTTATCCAACAATTATAATTTCCTGCTCCAATGATGTCAAACGTGGCCATATGACTTGCATTGGACTATAAAATATGAACCAAAGTAACTTATTTCACATCCTGGGCCAAATATGATGAGTCATGTTTTCTTTCTTTCTACTATATATATCACCAGTATGTCTCAGATAAGTGTCTATTCATGTCCTTTCCCCATTTCTTAATTGTATTGTTTTGAGGGAGTTGGTGTTTATTTTATAAGTTCTTTATAAATTTTGGATATTAGACCCTTATCATATATATCAACAAATACATTCTCCCTTTTTTTTTAAAAAAATTCTCAACCATAAGCATAGTACCTTCCCTTAGTAAGAAGATCCTCAGTGAATATTTTAGAATGCTAAATTATAAACGCAGGGATCTCATCTTAGTAAGAGAAGGAAAAAATACAGGATTATCTCTGTTTTCTCTATGATGAAAAGTACAACACTGAGACTTAATCTGATCATATGTATAATATATTCTGATAATTGTGGAATAAGAGAGTTTTATAACTTCAAATAATTATAATAGTAGATACATCTATTTTTCAATACATGTATTTTCTTAGAACCCCCGTAGTAACACTGAGAAATGGGATCAGTAATGGGCAAACATCAATTCAGTAAAAACTGACTGGCAGTAGTATTTTAAATATTGTAATACCAATAATTTTGCAAATAAAATTGCTATACTGTGAAATTTAAAATATGTTTTCACAGGTGTGAATGGAATGCTTATGGATGAGAATAGCAATGAGTGACAATTTTGTGGGTTTCTTTAAAGATATACTCCTGAAAAGCCATCAAGAAATTTGTTTAAAATGTATACTTTATAAATAGAGAGAATGTTATTCAAATGGATTCACATTCTTTACTGTACTAAGGTGAAACCATCTGAATTTAACTATGACAGATTTTCCCTGAAACATCTAAAGAATGCAAATTCAGTTCATTGAGGATTTACAATGCATCTGGAAAATATAACTCTCCTAGTTTTTTAATTGTATACTTAATAAAATTTTGTTACATGCAGTTCAGAGTTCTCAGTTAACTTTGCAATGGCATGATTACTGCTGTGAGTTTAATAATGATGTCTCTGCTAAGGCTAGCCTAAATCAAAGCAACCCAAATGCCTCCTGAGATGCTTGATTGGTTGGGTTTTATTTATTACTAGGAGCCTGGTGCACAAAATTCGTGCACTGGGGGTGGGTGGTCCCTCAAACCAACCTGCCCCCTTTCACATACTGGGATCCCTCAGCAGATGTCCAACTGGTGGCTCACCTCCAGCCTTTGCCCTGATCAGCTCAGCCACGGCTGCCTGCGACCACCTGGTCCCGGGGACTGGGCTCTCACCCCACTTCTGCTCACAGCTCACGGGAGCCTGGCTCTCCCTGCCACCGCCACCACCACTGCTGCTGCCCCTGCTGCTTCCCCTCACAGCACCTGGTGGCTGGGTGCTTACCCCCACTGCTGTTTCATCTCCACCCCCAGGACCCAGTGCTCATGCCACTTGGCCCCGCCTCTGCTCCTGAGTGGCTGTTAGCATAGTTAATCAGGAGCGAAGGTGTCATCAAATTTGCATGTTTCTCTTTTATTATATAGGATTATTTTGTAATTTGCCTTTTTGGAAAACTTTTTATACCTGTAGACATTTTTTTCTTAATTTTTCTGATATGTGTATCCTCTTTTAAATCTTCCATCCCCAAGAAAACATCACTTCCCACTCAAACTCTCACTTGTGAATGTTAGTTCTCTAAAGCTAGAATCTGGCATTTGAAATTTCTATATAATTATGAGAACTACTGAGATTTAATCTCAGTGTGGTAGATGCTCTCAAAGTCCTTTTCTAACAAAAATGGGAGGCTTTTATGTTCTGTTTTTTTTAAAAAAAACATTCAGAAATAGCATAGATTGTTTAACTGTTTTATCATAAATAATTTTGTCACTTGAGACACAAGTCAAATTAAAAGCATATTTGATTATCTCAATTTTTAGAATACATTTGGAATCAGATTCATAAAACCAAAAATAAACTTGTAAATTCAGATGGTTAAAGAATTGTCTGATATACCAAGATTGGAGGTTCAATTCCTGGGCATGGAACATACAAGAAATAACCAATACACATAAATAAGTGGATCAACAAATTAATATTTCTCTCTATCATCTATCTATTATCTATCTATCTATCTATCTATCTATCTATCTATCTATCTATCATCTATCTATCATATCCCTTTCTTTCACTCTCCCTCTTTCCTGCCTCCATTCTTGTAAAATCAATGAAAAAAAATTAAAAAATAAACTTGTGAGTATTTCTATATAATAAAAGCCCAGTGACTGAAATAGCAGAATGACCAGAAAAATCAGAGATCAGAATGACAATGGCCCCTCACCCTGACTAGCAACCCCCTAGGAAGTGGTTAGGGGTGATAGGCATACAGGCAAGCAGTTAGGGGTGATCAGGGAGGCAGGCAGAGTGGTTAGGAGCTATCAGGCAGACACAGTGTTTAGGGACAATCAGGCAGGCAGAGTCCTTAGGATTGCTCAGGTAGGCAGGCAGAGTGCTTTGGAGTGATCAGGCAGACAGAGTGCTTAGGAGCAATTAGGAAGGCAGGGGTGGTTCGGGGAGATCAGGCAGGCAGAGTGCTTAGGGACTATCAGGCAGGTAGAGGTGGTTAGGCGTGTTCAGGCAAGCAGGAAAGTGGTTAGGGGCAATCAGGTAGACAGAGGTGGTTAGGGCCTATCTGACAGGCAGATAGAGTGGTTAGGAGTGATCAGGAAGACAGGTGAGTGGTTAGGAGCAATCAGGCAGGCAGATGTGTTTAAGGGTGATCAGGCAGGCAGGCAGAAGGGTTATGGACAGGCAGGCAGAGGTGGTTAGAGGGGGATCAATCAGGCAGGCAGAGGGGTTTGGGGTGATCAGACAGGCATGCAAGTGGTTAGGAGCAATCAGGCAGGCAGGTGACCAGTTAGAAGCCAGTGGTCCCGGACTGCAAGTGGGATGTTGACTGCCAGTTTAGGCCCGATCCTGCATTGGACATCCCCCAAGAGGTCCCAGATTTCGAGAGGGTTCAGGCGAGGCTGAAGGACAAGCCCTCATGCACGAATTTTGTGCAGCAGGTTTCTATTCCTATATAATAAAATACTAATATGCAAATTGACCATCACTCCAAGACACAAGATGGCTGCTCCCATGTGGTCAAAGATGGCCTCCCCCATGGGTACAAAGATGACTGTCACAAGACGCCCTGCACAGAAGGGCAGTTAGGGGTGACGAGGGCAGCAGAGGAAGGCAGTTAGGGGAGACTGGGCCGGCAAAAGAGGGCAGTTGGGAGTGACCAGGCCAGCAAGGGAGGATAGTTGGGACCAGGACAGGAGAAGAGGACAGTTGAAAGGGACCAAGCCTGCAGGGGAGGGGAGATGAGGGAACCAGGCCTACAGGGGAGGGCAGTTGGATAGGACCAGGTTAGCAGGGGACAGCAGTTGAGGGGTACCAAGCCTGCCTGGAAGGGCAGTTGTAGGGGACCAGGCCTGCAGGAAAGGGAAGTTATGGGCAATCAGGTCTGTAGGGAGGCCAGTTAGACCTGCAGAGGAAGGCAGTTGGGGAAGAATAGGCCTTCAGGGGAGGACAACCTAGGGGCTGCCAGATCGGCAGGGGAGGGCAGTTTGGGGTGACCTGATTAGCAGAGGAGGGCAGTTAGTGACAATAGGGCTGGGAGGGCAACAGTTAGGCATCAATAAGGCTGGTAGGGAAGTGGTTAACAGATGGATCAGGATGGCACACAGAAGCAGTTAGGGGCAATCAGGCAAAGGCAGGCAAGTAATTGGGAGCCAGTGCCTGGATTGTGAGAGGGATGTCTGAATGCCCATTTAGGCCAGGTGGCATCAGGCCTAAACCAGCAGTCAAACATCCCTCAAGGGGTCCCAGATATGAGATGGTACAGGCTTGGCTGAGAAACACCACCCGTGCACAAATTTTGTGCACCGGGCCTCTAGTCCTAATAGAAAAATAATATGCAAATTGACCATACCGCTAACTGAGTCACGCCCACCACCACACCCACCAACCAATCAGGAGCAAATTATGCAAATAAACCCCAACCAAGATGGCTGCCCCCAATAAGAGCAGGAGGGAGGCTTGGGTTTCCCAAGAAATGGAGGAAGCCAAGTTTTCTGCCTGCCTTTGGTGGCCTAGGCCTCCACTCAATGCTAAAAAGTTTCAATTATAAAAAATACATAATCCCAAAAGAAATGGCAGCTGCCACAGAATTGGAGAGAGAAGAGACCAAGGTGATAGAAGAAGCCAAACTTCAGCAGCCCTAGCCTAGGCCTCCACTCTAGGCTACAAAGTTTCAAACAGAAACGCTGTCACCAATGAGCGAGCAGAAGGCTTGGCTCTGCTCCAGGCTACAAAGTTTCAATTGTAGAACATAAATTAATCCCAGATCCCAGGGCCCCTGCTTGAGTTTCTGGGGGGTGTGGCCAGCCTGCAAACCATCATAGGCCCCTCACCCAGGCCACCCTACACCCCAAGGGAACCCACAACCTGATCCAGGACACCCTTCAGGGCAAACCTGCCAGTCCCCCCCATGCACCAGGCCCCTATCCTATCTAATAAAAATAATTTACAGTTTGACCATCACTCCAACACACAAGAGGGCTGCCCCCATGTGGTAAAAGATCCTGCCCCCATGTGGAAACAAGATTGCCACCACAAGATGGCCAGCTAGGAGAACAGTGAGATGTTCCAGGCCTGCAAGGAAAGGCAGTTGAGGGCAATCAGCCTGCAGGGGAGGGCAGTTAGGGGTGACCAGACCAGCAGAAAAGAGAAGTTGGAGGCAAACAGGCTGGCAGGAGAGCAGTTAGACATCAATTAGCCTGGCAGGGTAATGGTTAGGGGTGATCAGGCTGGCAGGCAGAAGCAGTTAGGAGCAATCAGGGAGGCAGGCAGGAGAGTAGTTTGAAGCTAGCAGTCCTGGATTGTGAGAAGGATGTCTGACTGCTCGGGCAGTCAGAAATCCCTTGAGGGGTCTCATATTGGAGAGGGTGCAGGCTGGGCTGAGGGACACCCCCCACCTTCCATGCACAAATTTTGTACATTGGGCCTCTAGTCCTATCTAACTGAAGAATAATATGCAAATTTACCATACCACTGATCAAGCAACACCTACAGCCATGCCCATTAGCCAATCAGGAGCAAATTATGCAAATAAACCCCAATCAAAATGACTGCTGCCACTGAGAGCAGGAGGGAGGCCTGCCCTTGCTGGCCTAGGCCTCCACTCAATGCTACAACGTTTTAATTATAGAAGATACATAATCCCAACAGAAATGGCTGCAGCTGGAGAGAGCAGAGACACGGTTGCCTGGGGGATGAAGGAAGCCAAGCTTCTGCAGCTCTGACCGGCTTAGGCCTCTACTCTAGGCAATGTTTCACTTATAGAAAGTAAATGTCCGAACAGAAATGGCTGTCACCAGGGAGCGAGCAGAAGTCTTGGCTCCACTTCAGGCTACAAAGTTTCAATTCTAGAACATAAATTAATTCCAGATTTCAGGGCCTCCACTTGGTCACTGCAGTATGCTGCCAGCCTGCAAAACAAAACAGGCCTCTCACCCAGGCCACCCCATACCCCAGGGGAACCCCCACCATGATCCTGGACACTCTTCAGGCAAATCATCTTGCCCCCACCTGTGTAGTAGGCCTCTATCCTCTCTAATAAAAGAGTAATATGCAGATTGGCCATCATTCCAACACCCAAGATGCCTGCCCCCACGTGGCCAAAGATCCTTTCCCCATGTGGATTCAAGATGGCCACCACTAGGTGGCCAGCAGGGGAGAGCTGTTGGGAAGGACCAGGCCTAAAAGGAAGGGCAGTTGTGTGCAATCAGGCCAGCAGGAGAGAGAAGTTAGGGGTGACCAGGTTGGCAGAGGAGAGAATTTGGGGGCAAATAGGCTGGCAGGAGAGCAGTTAGACATGAATCAGGCTGGCAGGTTAGTAGTTAGGGGGTAACCAGGCTGATAGGCAGAAGCAGTTAGGGGCAATTAGGTAGGCAGGCAGGTGAGCGGTTGGGAGCCAGCAGTCCTGGATTGTGAGAAGGACGTCAGACACTCCTCAAGGAGTCCCAGATTGGAGACAGTGCAGACTGGGCTGAGGGACAACCCTCCCCGACTGCACGAATTTTGTGCACCAGGCCTCTAGTATATATATGATGATGGTGGACGAAATGGTATGCTGGCTGCAACTCATCTCTGACTTCAGTCATTATTTAATCCTAATCCTTTTTTGTTTGTTTGTTTGTTTGTTTTATACTCTTTCAGTTATTGACCAACCATTAATTTATCCTTCATTACATCTTCCCTGTGAAACTAGAAATTTATACTCTTTAAAAAGATGGTAATTGAATAATGTAATGGTTTTAGCATTTAAGAAAACACAAGAAAATGTAAATACCTGATTGTGTGATTCTTATATTTAAATTTTGACATAGCATTTCCTGCTAACATATTCAACATCTGGATTGTAGTTCAAATTCTTCTAAATATTAGACATTTAAGTTTTATATCTTAAATAGGTTTTTATAGACAAAATATGCTTCTTTATAAAAACTTTCTGATTGCCTAGGATTTTGCAGCATACATGTTTAAATAATCTGAGTTTTTCTGCAAAGACCTTAACATAGTATATCCTCTATCCTTTATTCCCATCCTTTAAGCCATTATTGTCAGACTTTACATTCAAACATGCTTTAAATATCTTTTAGAGAATTTGTTAAGATTATAATAGGTTACATTTTATCCTTATCACTCCACTATCAATCCTGTGTGTGTGTGTGTGTGTGTGTATGTGTATGTGTGTGTGTGTGTGTGTATCTAAATGTTGCCCTCTGAAATGCATCCTTATCTCTGAAAAGTTTCTTCAACCTTTATTGCACAGTAGGTCTGCTAGCAATAAATTACTTCTATTTTGTTTGTCTGAAAGTGTTTATTTTTTAATATTTTATTTGTGATTAATATTTTTACTGGGTATAGAATTTTCAGTTGGAAAATTGATTTTGTTTTCTTTGTTTCCCTTTTAATATACAAAAACATCATGCCATTGCATGGATTTTGATGATAAATTTATTGTAATTTTATTCTTGTTTCTCTGTAGATAATAATAAAAGCCTTTCTATCCTAATGCCACCCAGTATGTCTTCAATATTCCTTATTGCCTGCCTGATCGCCCCTTGAATATGATGCACCTAGTTATTATTTTTATAATCTGTTTTTTATATCCTCTTATATTTTATATCAGTAACTCTATATATTTTACTAATCTTGTAAATTATTTCCTCAAATATTTATTTTGCCTATTTCTCTCTTCACATTCTGGAGTTCTAATTATGTATATTTATACCATTTCATATTAATCCACAACAGTTGAATTTGCTATATTTTATCAAAGCTTTTTATTCCCTTTACATTTTAGTTTGTGTGATTTCTATTGACTTGTTTTTCTAGTTCACTGAATCTTTGTTGGGCTCATTGAATTTACTAATGAGTCTGCCAAAGGAATTCTTTAGCTGTGTCACTGTGTTTGATTTCATAGATTTCCATTTTGTCCTTTCTTACATTTTCTAGCTCTTTTCTTAATTCACCTATATGATTTTTCATATCATCTACTTTCCCATTACATCTTTTAACTTACCAATCACAGTCAGTTAAACTGCTTAAGTTGATAGTTTCCACATCTGTGTCATGCATCATTCTGGTTCTGATGATTTCTTCATCTCATATTCTCTCTCTCTCTCTCTCTCTCTCTCTCTCTCTCTCTTTCTCTTCTCTCTCTTTTTCTCTCTTATCTATCTATCAATCAATCTATCTATCATCATCTATCTATCACTACCTATATCTATCTCTCTTTCTTCTTTTAGTGTACATTTTACTAATATTTTTGTTAAAAGTTGAACTATGGAACTGTAGATTGTATGGTACATCTTATTTATTCCTTTTTGTTTGGAAATAACTTTTTCTTTTGATATGCCTTCAGTGTAGAGTTTTATTAATCTCGTCATGAATTGGTTTGGATTTGAAGTTTTTTAGATGTGATTACCATTTTTGAAGTATTTTATTTTTGTGGGTAGCAGTTATTTCAAAATCTTCTAGTAATATCTCGTTTTTGTTTCATTATTTGGGTTGGATCTTTTCATCACCCTGACTCCCAAAAGAAACCTACCTCTTGCTTCTACACCAGCTGGATTCCTCTGTTATTTTTAGTAAAGATTTGTTAGTAAAGGTGGTTAGGAAAGGGATTGCCTTTTCTGATGTTCTGATTAAACCTCAGTCTTCAGCAGGAACTATGAACCTATATTTCTCATATATGGCCCTAATAAGTGCCAGAGTTCTTCCGCCAAGAATAGAGCTTCATTTTCTCTCATTCCAATAACCCACCATAATTTGTAGTCTAGCCATTTCCTCAAGCCATGAAACAGATGCTATTTAAGCTTCAGTTTAAGGATTTAGTTACTTAAAAGTGATAAAAGAGATGACTCTGCATAAGTTTTAGTGAAGGGCCTGTTTCCCTCCCAGGCACATTAGGTATCCCCTAGTGCCCCAGTATAAATATTTAATTGCCCCTCATTTCTTCTCTAGTGAAGATATAGTTCTAAGCAGATTTTATCAGTGGTCACTGTTTTCTTTACAACCAACACCATAGGGAAAACTTTATTTAGATTATTCCCAAATTTCATTGCAAAATTCTGATAATCTTCATGATGGAAAGGCTAAAAGAATTACAAATGCTCCTTATGTCTTTGATACCCACAGATCTCCCACTTTCAATTTAGCTTTCACTGGCCTTTTTGCAATAGATTGAACATTGTTAGTCTAATTGTTCTATCAGCTTGTGTGGCATACTGCAGAATCTACCTTAGTTTTATAATTATTTTGGTGCAGTTTCTTTCTCATGGTACCTGTTTCTTTTCAAATGTTGTAATAGTAGTTTTCCCTATTATTTCAGTTCTCTGCCACAAGAAACGATATCAATTTGTAGTCTGTTCAGATTTTATACTGGAAATAAAAATTGGAACAATGTTCTTGCCAGCTCTTTATATCTCTGAGTTAAAACTATAAGTCATGGTTTGAATTTTGTACTCCATAAAATTAATACAAACTGAAGATCTTGTATCTAATTCACTTTATTTAGGGAAACTTTATATTGTCAGTTACTTTTGCAATCCTTATTTGTTTATCTATAAAACTAGAGGCTCAGTGCACAAAATTTGTGCATTGGTAGGGTTCCTAGCAGCTTCCAGCTGCCGCCAGGGCCTCCCTCCCTTTCCCCAGCTGGCCTCACCCCCTGGTCAAACACCCAGACAATTCCAAGTGGAGGGGAGAATTTGCATCTATGCTTTTATTATATAGGATGGTGACAATATTCCCTACAGTAGAGAGAAATTAAAATAACTCTTATTGTAATAAATAATGTAAACAAAGTTGTTAGCTGGAATTTACTGCCTCTTGAGATTTGATTAAATCTCAAAGAAATTATTTACTCATCTATTATTACTCTGAATGTCTAACTTCCTCACTTCTGGAAGCAAAAGTTTTTACAATAATTATGTTAATACCAATAAGTTTCTCACATGCTTCATTCCTTCCTCTAAACTTCATTATCCCAGGTGTGAAATTTATCCTCTAAAAAAAAATCTACTTAGTTCTGCTTATTTAAGTTCCTAAAAAAAAAAAGTCCCTCCTGAAAACAACAGCAATAAACTCTGGACAAAGGACAAAGCACGACTATATGAGTAGATTTCTAAAGAAGTCAAAACTTCCACTAGAGATCAAGACAAAATAAGAAACATGTTTTTGTCTTTGTTTGTTTTATTTTTAGCTTTGGAGAAGTAACCAAAGAGTGGATAGTTAGGAGGGAAAAAAATCAGAAAAGCTGTCATCAGAGAAGAGAGGACCATGATACTTAATAAAGGAAACTTCTTTGATTTAATAAAGGGCAACTATACATATTTGGTGCAAAAGAAATTTAACTGGAGTCTATGGCATAAAAAATTTAGGTAATTTTCATCACTGCCCACCACAGACTTGAAAGTGTTCCTTTTTTAGTTCAGCCCAGTTAATTGCCTACTAACAAAAACCTTAAACAATTTGGGATCAACATAAAATAATCTAACAGGAAAAATGTAATTGTCAATGTCCAGGATATAATTCAAAATTACTCAACATACAAAAAGCCAAAGAAATGTGAACCATTCTATAATAATAATAATAATAATAATAATAATAATAATAATAAATGCAAACCTTTATAGCAATGCTGTGAAATGGCAATGCTGATGAAACTATAAAACTAGAGATTTAAAATTTGACAAAATTAGTTAAATGGACAACTATTTTTGGACACATGAATCATCAATATTCACTTAAGAAATAATAGGTAGGAATATAAACTTAAGTGAACTAGAATAACTTAAGTACTATTTTTTAATAGAACAATGCTGGAGAACTTATACTATCTGATTTTTAGTGTTATCAGAAAGGTACTTTCAAGAAAATCAGCTGTGGCACAGAGTATAGATATATCAGTGCAACAGAGTATTCAGATACAGATCCACAGATATATAATCAGCAGGTTTTTTGTTTTGTTTTTTTTAACAAAGTTAAGGTCATTAAATAGAAGAAAGAAATATTTTTTTTTAATAAATGGAGCTGGAAAATCTGTATATTCATATAAAAATTAAATATATTTTATCTAATTTTTAAATGAAAAATTCTATGGGAAAGTTTGGGCCAGTTCTCTACAGGCAAATCCAAGAGGCAAGAAGTAAGGAAACTGATAAAGTAAAAATTAAGTCATATGTTCTCTATTTTAAAATAGAGCTTGGACAATGCTAACTATTAAGAGACTATTCATTTCTCCCACTAAGTATTTCATAGGCTCGTGAGTATATTGCAATGCTGTAATTTTGTGTTTGCTTTTTCTTTGACTATTAGAAAGTTTGCATTTCAAGTCCTGAATTTTTACTTCTGGAATACGTTTGCCTTTCTACTAGGTCTTTGTGACATATTCTTAATAACTCATAACTAACTCATAAAAAACCCAAGCATATTCTAGATGTTAATATGGGAATTCCTTTTTAAATATTTTTATTTATTTTTCTTACACTTCACATACAATATTTTATTAATTTCAGGTGTACAACATAGTGATTACACATTCATATAACTTATGAAGTGATCATCCCAATAAATCTGGTACTCATCTAAATCTCTAAGAAATTACTTACTCATTTATAATGACTAGTTATTTGTAAGGCAACCAATAGATTAACATTTATATATGCTCACAAAAAAGTTAAAGTAACAAATTTATATCCAGAAAAATAATGAAGAAAGACAAATTACTGAACACCTATACTAATAAAAAAGTAATATGCCAATTAGACCAGATGCCTTCTGGACATCCTTCCTGACAAAGCTGGGGCTTGGCCAGCCTGCAAACTGCACCCCACCCCTTGCCCAGGCCTCCCCGCCCCCAGCGTGGACCTCCCACCTCAATCAGAGGCATGATTGGCCTACAAACTGAACTCAGCCCCTTGCCAAGGATGTCCCACCCCCAGCAAGGACCCCCACCCCATCAGGGACATGACTGGCCTACAAACTGCTGGAGGCCCTATGCCCAGGCCAGCACCATCCCAGTAGGGACCCCAACCCTGATCAGGGTTGGACCCTGACAGCAAATCCCACAGCCCCTGCCCCAGAAACCCACCCCCTAGCAGGCTCCCCGATCCCAATCCGAGACCCCTTTCTGGGCAGGCCAGCAAGCCTCCACCCATGAACCAGGCCTCTATCCTATCTAATAAAAGAGTAATAAGCAAATTGACTATAACTTCAACACACAAGATGGCTGCCCCCATATGATCAAAGATGGCTTCCCCTATGTGGGCACAAGATGGCCTCCACAAGATAGCTGGCAGAGGAGGGCAGTTGTGGGCAATCAGGCCATCAGGGAATGGGAAGTTGGGAGGGACCAGGCCTGAAAAGGAGGGAAGTTGGGGTTAACAAGGCCTGCATGAGAGAGCATTTAGAGGTGACCAGGTTGGCAGGGGAGGGCAGTAAGAGGTTACTAGGCCAGCAGGGGAGGACATCTGGGGAGGACCAGGCCTAAAGGGGAGAACAGTTGGGGACAACCATGCCTGCAGGGGAGGGAAATTGGAGGCGACCAGGCTTGCAGGGGAAGGCAGTAGGGAAGAACCAGGCATGCAGGGGAGGACATTTGCAGGGGGAGGACTAGGCCTGCAGGGGAGGGCTGTTAAGGGCAACCAGCCTGGCAAGGGAGGGTAGTTAGGGGTTACTGGGCCAGCAAGGGAGGGTATTTTGGGGCAACCAGGCCTGCAGGGGAGGGCAATTAGGGGCAATCAGGCCAACAAGGGAGCAGTTAGGTGTCAATCAGGCTGGCAGTTAGAAGCAGTTAGGGGCAATCAGGCAAGCAGGCAGGTGTTCAGTTAGGAGCCAGTAATCCAAGATTGTGAGAGGGATGTCCAACTGCCTGTTTAGGCCTGATCCCAAAAGGATCAGACTTAAAAGCCAGTTGGACATACCTTGATAGGTCCCAGATTGGAGAGGGTGCAGTTTGGGCTGAGGAACACCATCCTCATGCATGAATTTTGTTCACTGGGCCACTAGTCCTATGTAATAAAGGGTAATATGCAAATTGACCCTAATGACACAATGACCAGAACAACTGATGGACCAGTCCCTATGAGGTACACTGACAGCCTCTTGGTCTCTTTCTGCAGCCTGCAGGCTCTGATGGACACCCATGGTGGGGGTGGGGCTTGCAAGTGGGAGGGAACTGCCAACCTCTCAGTCCCTTCCTCTGGCCATCAGACACTGATCACCTGATGGCAAACAGGGAACTGGGGATGGGTGGCAGCCGAGAGTGGGGTTGCATGTAGGCAGCTGGGGAAGATGGCCTTGATTGCAGGCCAGGCCTAGGGACCGTACCCACAAACAAATTTTGTGAACCAAGCCTCTAGTCTTATCTAATAAAGAGGGAATATGCAAAAAAAAAAAAACTGTCATACCATCACAAAGGCAGTGGCACCCACAACCAAAAAGGAAAGAATATGCTAATTCACTGCCACGCTCTTAATGATGGCAGCACCCATAGCCACAAGATGCTGGTGCTCAGTCCCCTGAGCATTGCCAGGGTGGCAGGCCCACCATATGACTAAGCCTGCCCCCAGGGGGATCTGGCCACTACTCATGCCTGCCTCCAGAGTCCCCCAGTCCCCTTAGCTCACTAGCCACCCAGGGATGGCCAAGGTGTAGGCAAGCATCAGATGGTAGCTGCCTAGCTGACACCCGAGGCACAGGCAAACCTTGGTTGGCAGCTGCCCAGCCATCCAGGATCACTGGAGGCTCAGGTAATCAGACTGGCTGAGGCTTCTGCTGCCAGCAGTGGCAGCAGCAGTGGTATGATAGGAGCATTGCCTTCCCTTGATCACAGGGTAGCCTCCTGTCCTTGAGGGTTCCCAGACTAAGAGGGACCAGGCCAGGCTGAAGGACCCCCTCTCCAGTGCATGAATTTTCATGCACTGGGCCTCTAGTATATTATATATGTAAAATGAAGTATGTGTATAACTTGGGACCACTAAATAGAACCATTACATAAGAAAAACATCTAACAATAAATTAAACTAGACGTTATATTATTTATTCTATCTAATAAAAGAGTAATATGCAAATTGATCATACCTCCACTACACCCACAGGCCACGACTACCAGCCAATCATGAAAATAAACCCAACCAAAATATGCAAATAAACCCAACCCAAATGGCTGAGGCCACAGAGAGCAGGAGAGAAGCTTGGGTTTCCCCAGCAATGGAGGAAGCCAAGCTTTCTGCCCACCCTTGCCGACCCAGTCCTCCACTCAATACTAAAAAAATTTAATGATAGAAGATAAATAAATCCCAACAAAAATGGCTGCTGCCATGGAGCTGGAGAAAACCAGAGTCTTGGGTTGCCCAGGGAGATGGAGGAAGCCAAGCTTTCTGCCTGTACTGGCCAAACTTGCCCTCTGCTTAAGGGTACAAAATTTCATTTATAAAAGATAAATAAATCCCAACAAAAATGGCTGTGGCCACAGAGCAAGCAGAAGGTTTGGCTCTGCTCAAGGCTACAAAGTTTCAATTATAGAAGATAAATAAATCCCAGATACCAGGGCCTCCACTTGGGTCGCTGGGGGGCAATGCTACAGCTCACCACAGGCTCCTCACCCAGGCCACCCTATGCCCCAAGGCAATCCCCACCCTGATCCGAGACACCCTTCAAGGCAAACCAACTGGTCCTTACCCTCAATCCTATCCTATATAATAAAAGAGAAACATGCAAATGTGACCATACCTTAGCTCCTGATTGGCTATGCTACTAGCCAATCAGGAGTGGGGGCAGGGCCAAGTGATATGAGCGCTGGGCCCCGGGGGTGGAGGTGAAACGGCAGTGGTGATGAGCACCCAACGCTTGGGCTCTGTGAGGGGAAGCTGTGGCAGCAGCAGTGGTGGTGGTGGCAGCAGGGAGCACCCAGCCCCTGGGTACTGTGAGTGGAAGTGGTGTGAGTGCCCAGTCCCCGGGGCCTGGTGGTCACGGGCAGCGGGGGCTGAGCTGAGTAGGGCAATGGCTTGGTGCCCAAGCCCTAAAGCCACACCAAAGGCTTTAGGCCTTAGGCAGGCTGGGGGCGAGCCATCAGTTGGACATCCCCTGAGGGCTCCCAGTATGTGAGACGGGGCAGGTTGGGTTGAGGTACCACCCACCCCCAGTGCACAAATTTCATGCACTGGGCCCCTAGTCTAATAATAATATGGAAATTGATCATCACTCCAACACCCAAGATGGCTGCCCCCATTTGGTCAAATATGACTGCCCCGATGTGGACACAAGATTGCCACTACAAGGTGGCCAGCAGCAGAGGGCAGTTGAGAGGGACCATGCCTGCAAGGGAGGGCAGTTGAGGACAATCAATCCTGCAGGGGAGGGCAGTTAGGGGTGACCAGGCCAGCAGAGGAGGGAAGTTGGGGTTCCCAGGCCTGCAAGAGAGAGCAGTTGGGGGGAACAAGGCCTGCAGTGGAGGGCAGTTAGGGACAAACAGGCTAGCAGGGGAGCAGTTAGGCATTAATCAGGGTGGCAGGTGAGTGGTTAGGGGGTGATCAGGAAGGCAGGAAGGTGAGCAGTTGGGAGCCAGCAGTTCTGAATTGTGAGAGGGCCTAAATGGGCAGTTGGATAGCCCTCAATGGGTCCTAGATTGGAGAGGGTACAGGCTGGACTAAGGGACCTCCTCCACCCCTCATGCATGAATTTCATGCACCAGACCTCTAGTATTTTTATAAGTCTAGAGAACAAGGATCACAAACAAAGAAGAGAAAGCTGTTATCATTTTGATTTTTTTTTATTAAGTTCCATCATTATATAGGTTTGAAACACTGCTTCCATTTATGATGACACAGCCCAGTCTTGATTACTTAACCTAAATTATTTTTAGCCCTCTTACATCACATTTGTCACTCTAAGAAAAATGTTTTACTAATCTATTATTGATCTGTTAGTTAATCTGTATGACTTAGTTCAATCATACTTACATAATTAAAACAATTTATTGATATTTGAGGACAGTGAAAAAAGAATGGAATAAAGAGGATGGTGAAGATATTTGAAATATGCTAGACAATGAGAACAGATGGGTATGTGGATAAATATTTGTTATTTCTATTAGAAAATATCAAAAGAGCTAGTGTGTTCCTAAATTACTCTATACATGGCTATAAAAGGCTAATGTGCAAATGGTTGTGATACCCTCCCGCTGCAACAACCAATCAGCAGGAGGCTTCATGCATGGCAGCTGCAGGTGGGTGGGGCTGCATGAGTGGCAAGGCTGGGGTACATGAGGCTGCATATTCCACCCAGTGCAGCCTGAGGGATATGAAGCCAGCCAGGGGACATGATGCTTTATTGTTTATCTACATTAATAAAAGAGAAAGATGCAAATTGACCATACTTCTGTGATGCCCACCCACCAACCAGGAATATGCAAATTAACCCAACAAATATAGTAAGTTAATTTGCATATGCAGGCACCTAGCTGCCGGAGGTGGAATGCTTGTGTCATTGTCATGGCGACGATGCAGGCCTTCCACACTGCCCCAGCTGCTCCAGGCCTCTGACCAATGTGGGAAGGCAGAAAGGCAGCTCAGGCCTGAGCGAAAGCAGTGCCAATAGCCAAGGGAAGCAAGACCCATTCTTGCACAAATCTTCTGCATCGGGCCTCTAGTTTATTAATAAATAAATATATATTATTTTCATATACATTTTACTATTTTTCTTTCATCTCTGACACTTCTATTATAGAGAAATAGCAATTAGAAATATAAAATATTTCTGTTGATTAATTTCCTTTCTTTCGTGTACTAGGCCACTATTAATAGATAAGCCATTAGATGAAATTTATCTATTAAAATTATGGGGTAATTAGTATGACATGCACTGATTAATTTATAGCATTTTCTTTATTCTTTAATATATTTAATTAGATAAATGAATATCCACTCTCCTCTCCATTGACAGCATTTTCTTAAACATGACACCTGGTTCTGATTGAAATGCTATGAAGACACTTAATTTTACTTTTACCTTTAGTAATGTTGTTGTACTATATTACTCTTTTACCAAGCATTTGAAATATATTTTTTGGTAATTCCACATACAGAAATGAAAGTCAAATTATTCTACATAATAAAATCCCAGGTGGTATCACATGTGACATCACCCCAAGATGACCACCACAAGATGGCTGCCACAATATGGCTGCCCTCACATTGTCACAAGATGTCCAGCACAAGATATTGCTACAAGATGGCCACCACAATATGGCCAGCAGGGGAGGGAAGTCGTGGGCAATCATGCCAGCAAGGCAGGGAAACGGTTAGGGGGTGATCACACTAGCATTCAGAAGCAGTTAGGGACAGTCAGGCAGGCAGGCAAGTGGCTAGGAGCCAGTAGTCCTGAATTGTGAAAGGGATGTCTGACTGACAACAGTTGAACATCCAGCAAGGGGTCCCAGATTGGAGAGAGTGCAAGCTGGGCTGAGGGAAACCTCCCCATGCATGATTTTCATACACCAGACCTCTAGTCTCTATATATAAAAGCCTAAGCAATCTTTACAAAAGAATAACCAGAATGACCAACTGGCTCACAGACCATGATCACTGATATAATCTGTAGGCCAACCTCTTAGTCTTTCCCCAGGCCAGGCCCCTGGGTTTGGGCATGGAACTGGGGATGGGTGCTGGCAGATATGGCCCCTTTCCCAGGGGTGTTGAGGGCTGGATCCTTCGTTGGGCCAGTGGCCCGCATCCCAGGTCCCTCCCTGATGCCTCCACCTAGCCAGCAGGCCCTGATCACCCCACTGCCCACCCGCCATGGTGGCAGTTGACCTCTCCCCCAATCAGCAGTCTATTGGGACTAGCCCCTCTCCAGAATCAGGCAATTGGGACCAGCCTTTCCCTCCAATCAGGTGATCAGCTCCAACCACTAGCTGGGATGGGGAACTGGGAATGGGTGGCAGTGGATGTGGGTAATGAGGGAAGGAGAAGCGGGGAGGCAGAGAGGTGGGGATGTGGGGAATTGTGCTGTGGTGGTATGTGGGCAGCAAGGAAAGGAGGAGGTGGGGATGCGGTAAGGCAGGGAACCTGATTGGCCCTGATTGCCAGGCAGGATTAGGGACTCCATCCATGCACAAATTTTATCAACTGGGCCTCTGGTATTATAATAAGAACATAAACATTCTTTCAACTCCCTTTCTTTTTTCTAGAATAATTTTTTCGGTATGTATCATATCTATATGATTATTATTTAGAATAAATGTAGTCCCCATGATGTTTCAGATGAACAATTTGTAGAATAAGATACTTATTTATACAAATATTAGAAGCCCTATGCAGGAAGATTCTTGCAAGAATGGGCCTTCCTTTCCCTGGCTGCTGGCACTGCTATCCTGTTCCAGCCCAATATTCCCACACTGTTGGGGCACTTGGTGACTGCGTATGTAATTTAAACTGCCATTTTGCTGGGTTAATTTGCATACTCACTCCTGTTTGGCTGGTGGGCATCACAAAGACACAGTCAATTTGCATCTTTCTTTCTTTGTTATTACTCTAGATACCATATGTGACTTGTGAAATGTTTTTCAAATTACATAATTTGTGTAGGCCTCTGATTATAATTTAAAGAGATTTATGGAAAGGAATTATTTAGCAACTAGAGACCTCCTGCATGAAATTCGTGCACAGAGCGGGGTGGTCCCTCAGCCCAGCCTGCAAGCTCTCCAATCTGGGACCCCACAAGGGATGTCCGACTGCCTGTTTAGGCCTGATCCCAGTGTTGAAACTTAAAACTTCAACACTACTCAATATTGTATTACATTTTTCTAATATTTTGTTCCAGAAATGAGTGTAGTAAAGAAACGTACAATGACTATTTGAAAAGTATTTAAAATTTAAGTATTATTCATATTTAAAACTAACTTATCAAATTTGTGCATGGGGTGTGTGTTTCTCAGCCCAGCCTGCACTCTCTCCAATCTTGGACCCCTCTCCAATCTTGGACCCCTCAAGGTATGTCCGAGTGGCCAGTCAGACATTCCTCTCACAATTCAGAACTGCTGGCTCCCAAATGCTTGCCTGCCTGCCTAACTGCTTCTACCTGCCAGCCTGATTACCCCTTAACAAGTCCCCTGACATCCTGATTGATGTCTCACTGCTCCCCTGCCAACCTGTTTGACCCCAACTTCTCTCCTCTGCTGGCCTGATGACCCTTAACTGCTCTTCCCTGCAGGCCTGCTCCCCCCCCAAACCAACTGCTCTGCCCTGCATGCCTAGGTCCCCCCACAACTGTCTTTCCCTGCAGGTCCAGTCACCTCCAACTTCCCCTCCTCTGCCAACCTGGTCACCCCTAACTGCCCTCCCCTGCAGGCTTTATTGCTCCCAAATGCCATCTCTTGCAGGCCTGGTCCCTCCCAACTGCTCTTTTCTGCTGGCCATCTTGTGGTGGCTATCTTGTGTCCACATGGGGGCAGGATCTTTGACCACATGGGGACAACCCTTTTTTATGTTGAAGTGATGGTCAATCTTCATATTACTCTTTTATTAGATAGCTTAAAGGCCTGGTACATGGGTGGCAGCCTGTTTGTTTGCCCTGAAGGGTATCCTGGATCGGGGTGGGGGTTCCTTTGGGGCATGGGCAGCCTGGGTGAAGGGCCTGTGGTGGTTTAAAGGCCAGCCACGCCCCCTGGCAACCCAAGCAGAGGCCCTGGTATCTGGTATTTATATATTTTCTATAATTCAAACTTTGTAGCCTGGAGCAGAGCCAAGCCTTCTGCTCACTTTGTGGCTGCTGCCATTTCTGTTAGGATTTTTTAATTGAAACTTTGCAGCCTTAAGTGGAGGCCTGAGCAAGCAAGGGCAGGCACAAAACTTGGCTTCCTCCATTGCCAGGGAAACTCAAGCCTCCCTCCTACTCTCTGTGGCCACAGCCATCTTGGTTGGGTTTATTTGCATATTTTCTCCTAATTGGATGGTGGGTGTGGCTTGTGGGCATGCTTGTGATGTGCTGTCAATTTACATATTACTGTTTTATTAGATAAGAATTATATTATATTACTAGGGGCCCAGTGCATGAATTTATGAACCTTGAAAGGAGCTACGGACTGTATGGCTAAGGTGAACACAGAGGTGGGTCTCGGTCCATCCTCCCTGCCCTCATCCAGCCCTTCCCACCACAGCCCCTAGTCCCCTGATTACCTCAGCCCCACTCCTGCCTCCACTGCTCCCGTGCACTGATGGTGCCGATCCTGCTCACACACTTTAATGGCACAGAGTGATTGGGGCCAGCCCCAGCAGCTGGTGTGAGTGGGGCTGGAACCATCAGAGGGTGCGAGTGGCAGCTGTTGCCCTGATTGCCCCTCAGGAGCAGGGGAAATTGGAAAACTTATGAGAAAAAGAGGGATCAAAAAGGGTTATTTTTTAAATTATTCAAGATAATTTTTCATTTCCAATTAAAATATCTTTCCTATCCTCATTTTACTGACTTGATACTGTTTTATGTTCAATTATCTTCATATAGCCAAATATAAACCAAATCAACTTTTTTCTTTTTGTTTTATTTTTCTTCTTTAAAATCAATTTAATATTTACTTTTTAATTTATGCAGTTAAATCACTTGTTAGAATATTTTTAAATATGTGTATCAGAATCATGGTCCTGTCATTTAAAATGACTTTGATACCCTTGTAATAACCTGATTATTAATTAATAAGATGAAAAAAAGTTCTATATTATTATAGTATGTTTAGTGATAAAAATGCATGTTACAGATAGGTAATACTAGAACATTTTAATAATATTATTAGTTACTAAACATTTGAAATAATATGAAGAATGAGTAGAAATTATAAAATTACTTACTATTTTAGCATTAAACAAAACACATTTGCTCCCTTACATGAATAAAAGTGAGATGACCAGAAGAAACAGATTAATTTCTAAATTTGTATATGCATTTTGAAATTAAGCTTTTCCTCTTCAATAGTCCTTGAAAATTGGGGAGGGGAGTGTGTGTGCTGAAATGTGGTAGCCATTTATATTGAGTTTTAGTAGGAAATTATCTCAATGAATTTTTTAAGAAGAGTTTAATAAAGTATTTTTCCAATTTTGCTTTTATATTTTTTAAATTTACACAGAGTAAAATTCACTTTTCATTGGAGAGATATGTGAGTTTCTATACATACATAGACTTTTAACTACCATCACAGACAGGATTCAGAATGATTCCAACCCCCAAAAGAATTCCTTTGTATTGAGACCTTGCTCCTTTAGCCACAGGAACAACTTGTCTGTTTTCTGTTGCTATAGTTTTGCCTTTTTTACAGAATATAAAAAAAAGACATACAATGTGTAACATTCCCATGCTGGCCCCTTTAGCATAAAGCAGTTGAGATTAATTTATGTTGCTGCGTGTATTAATAATTTGTTGTTGCGTGGATGTATCAAAATTTATTTACCTATCCACTTGAAGAATATCTATCCAGGTTTAAAATTTGTGGCAATAATGAACACTGAGGCTAGAAATATTCATTTGATTGGTTTGGTGCACAAATTTTTATTTCTGTTGGCTAAAAATCTGGAAGTGGAATTGCTGGGTGAACTGATTTATAAAACAATCAATATAATTCACCATAACAATACCCTAGTGATAATATGACATTGTCATATTAATTAAAGTATGAAGAGCACTTGGCAAAATTCTTCATCCATCTGTGATGCAAATTCTCAGTGAACTAGCAGTCTCTGATCACATTAGAATCTACCAACTATAGTCCCTGGCCAGGTCACTCTGTTGGAGCTGAGTTCTGATACACAAAGGTTGCTGGCAAGGTTGTGGTTTCTGGCCCCAATCCAGTGAGTGGGTGTGAGGGAGTAGGCATTTACAGGAGTCAACCAATGAAAGCAAGAATGGGTGGAGCAATAGATCTCTCTCTCACTTTCTCTTTAAAATCAATTTCAAAATTATATATTAAAAATACCTGCCAAGCTATAGCCATAACTAATGAAAAGAATATGATGCATTTCCACTTGTGGTTTTATTTTTGTACCATGAACTCTGATGTACATCTGGTAGTTTAGATTTAAATGTGTTATAATATAAAGTACAAATTAAGTAATTATAAAAGAAAATATTATGTCATTTAATTGTTCCCAGTACATGCTTTTAGGAAACATCTATTTTACAATAAAGACAAAATTGGTGTCTTGGTGAGGAAGAAATTTTTCTCTACTCTTCTGGGTTCTTTTTAAAAAAATATTTTCATCTGAAAAAATTTAAATTACAGCTTTCAATCAATATTATTTTTTATTATTTATACAGCATAATGGTTAGACAATTATATACTCTACAAAGTGTTTCCCCTGATATTTCCAGTACTCAAATGTCACCATACATAGTGATACACTGAATGGCAAGTTCGGACTTGCCTCATTGTGAGTTCTTATCCTATGAAGTGTGAAGATTAAAATTCACAGACTAAAAGATTTTAAGCAAAAGTGTGTAAGTTGAGAGAACCAAGATGGCGGCATAGGTGAACACCTATTGTTCTGCCCTGCGCAACAATTCAGAGACTACAACATAACAACAAGGCAAACATCACCCAGAATCACCAGAAAGATGGCTGAGTGAAAACTCCACGAATAAAGGTAAAGGTGGGACACTGAGACTCAGAAGAGCAGCGGGAGTGCAGCCTTGAAGACAGAAACAGGTTAGGAGCCATCCTGGTCGCACGCGGGCTGGGGCTGGAGCAGCAACCCCGGCTGGATTTCGCCAACGGGGAGGGCGGAGACGTCCCACTACACGGATTCCCCAGCACCAGGCGAGATCCGAGGTCCAGGGGACGCACCCTGGAAGCCAGGCGCAGCGGAGGACTCCGGGTCTGCGGAGAAACCGGGTAGCTGGGAAAAGAAGTTTGCACGCAAGTAAACTGTGCGACAGCATAGACGCGTGACTTGCTCCCTGAAGGCTTGTCTCCTGGTCCCGGAAAACCACCGGTTTTACGAGCCTGGGTAAGACTTTGGGTGTGCAGACTCATTTGGGGAGAGGCAGAGTTGTCTGGCAAGGGAAAGAGACTAGCGGCTTTCTCTTGGAGGTGCCTGCAGCCATCCCCATCCAACGGAAACCCGCACACATGAGCACCGCATAGGACATAGCTGACACTGAGGCTGCCTGCGCAGCTCAGAGACTCCGCCCATCCAACCTGAACACAGTTTCCCTTCACAGCCAATTGGCCTGGAGGTCAAACCCTCCTAGGGCTAACAACAACAAGCTGGGTTTAAATTCAAAAATACTGTACAATCCATAAAGGATTGCAGTAAGAGTATCAACCTCAAGTAACTGGGGAGGCTGTGCCACTGACCCTTAGAGGATATCTACCACATAAAGCAGCCACCATGCAGAGATATGGAAAGAAATCAGGTGTGAAAGAAATGGAGGAAAACAGATGACTAGACAGAGTTCAAAACCACGGTTATAAGGCTTTTCAAGAGGCTCCTAGAAAAGGCCGATGAACTTAATGAGAACTATGAGGAAATAAACAAGGCCAACCAGGAAATGAATGAAACTTACAAGGAAATGAATGAGACCCTCAAGGAAATGTACAAGACCTCTGAGGATACGAACCAGACCCTCACAGATATGAAAAAGGACCAACTAGAAATCAAGCATACACAGACTGAAATAAAAAATATTACACAAAGTCCTAAAAGCAGTCCAGAGGGCCACAAGAACCAAGTCAAAGATTTGAAATACAAAGAAGCAAAATCCAGTCGGCTGGAAAAGCAAGAAACAAAAAGAATTCAGATAATTGAAGATAGTGTAAGGGGCCTCTGGGACAACCTCATGCATACCAACATCAGAATTATTGGGGGGCCAGAAAAAGAGAGAGAGCAAGTTAATGAAAACCTATTTGAAGAAATAGTGGCTGAAAACTTCCCCCACCTGGTGAAAGAAACTGACTTAAAAGCCCAAGAATTATACAGAACCCCAAAATATAGGAATCTACAGAGGACCACACCAAGACATATCATAATTAAAATGCCAAAAACAAAAGATAAAGAGAGAATATTAAAAGCAGCAAGAGAAAAACAGTTGGTTACCTACAGGGGAGCATCCATATGATTGTCAGCGGATTTTTCAATAGAAATGATGCAGGCCAGACGGGAGTGGCAGAAATATTCAAAGTGATGAATAGGAAGAATCTACAACCAAGATTACTCTATCCAGCAAAGCTATCATTCAGAATTGAAGATCAGATAAAGTGCTTCGCAGATAAGAAAAAACTAAAGGAGTTCATCACTACCTAACCAATATTATAAGAAATGCTGAAAGATATTCTTTAAGAAGAGGAAGAAGAAAAAGGTAAAAATATAAATTATGAACAACAAATACACATCTATCAACAAATGAACATAAAAATCAAGTGAATTGATAGGCCGATGAACAGGATAAACTGGTGAATATAACAGAATCATGGACATAGAGAGGGAATGGACTGACAATTCTTGGGGAGAAAAGGGTTGTGGGAAGTACAGCAAGAGACTGGACAAAAAGCTTGCAACAATGGGAGAGGACAGTGGGGAGGGTGGAGGGTGGAATAGGTACAGGGTGGAGGGGAGATATACGGGGATAAAAAAGGGGAAACAATGTAATTAATAAACTGAACAATAAAGATAATAAAAAATAAAAATAAAAATGACAGATATAAGAAAAAAAGGGTTGGGGCAGGAGACTAATGTGTTTTGTTACAGGTAATAAAATTAACTTAAAAAAAAAGTGTTTAAGTTTATAGCAAGTGTATACAAACGCCCTCTGGGGAGAGGTACCCAAAATGGGAAAACCCTGCTCTCTCTCTCTCCAAAATGGGGAAAACCTAGTCCAGTGAGTCTCTCTGGTTTATGGGTTTATAAACGCTGGAAACTTCTTTGTCTCTTCATGACACTTTCTAATTGGACCCTTTCTTATTTTATGCCCCCCATTATTTCCTAATTGGCCTCCTTCCTCTGTTTCCCTGCAGGTCATCAGTTTCAAAGTTTCAAAACTCACCCTGTGGCCCCTCTTCTTCTTCCCCTTATGTTTTAAAATTCGTATAAACAATCTGGCAGCTTGGAGCTGTCTCTGCCTGTCACATATTCATTCATCTCCCATGGCGCCCCTTTTCCCTGCCTCTCCTATAGTTATTACAATATTATTGACTGCATTTCCTAAGTTGTACTTTATATCCCCATGGCTACTTTGTAAGTTCCAATCTGTACTTCTCAGTTCTTTCACCTTTATCACCCAATTCCCCAAGACCCCTCCTCTCTGGCAAACATCAGTCTGTTCTAAGTTATTTTGACTGGCCTAATAATTATATTTATATGACATAGACTTAACAAAATAAAATAACTAAATTTAATTAAATAACTACCATGGGAACCCCACACACATAAGAGGTTGAGCGAGAACAAGGGAAAATGAGGTATATGTGAACCCTGAGCCACAGGTGTGGTAAGGCCCTAAGACTTCAGAGGAGTGGAGGGTTACCATAAGAAGAGCTGATATTCAGTAATTAGACGTTTGCCCTGCCACACAGATAGCCCTACAATGTTATTTCTGTTATTAACTCTTTTTAAAAATAATTAATGTTTTTTTATTGTTTAAAGTATTACAAATAGTAGTACATATGTCTACTCTTTTTTCCTCTATTAACGTTCCCCTCCCCTGCCCCCCTGTACATGCCTTCACCTGACCCCATACCCCCCAGTGTCTTGTATCCATTGGTTATGCTTATATGCATGCATACAAGTCCTTAGGTTGATCTCTTTCAACCCTCCTCCCCCCAACCTCCCCTGCCTTCCCACTGTAGTTAGACAGTCTGTTCAATGCTTCTTTGCCTCTGTATCTATTTTTCCCCATTTCTTTTCTTTAAAAAAATCTTACCTTTGCAGACTAGAAATAAACATATAATAATAACAACAATAAAATGTTTGAGTCCCAATTTCAATGTCCAACAGTTCTGAGTCCCAGTTTTAATGTCAAACGGTTCCTTATATGTACATATCAGCAATGATATCTGGATGGTGGACACATGGTGGGAATGCAGGTTCCACACCCTCTGATTTGGTCCTAGGCAACCTGCAGTGATGCACAGATGCTGACTACCAGCATGGCAAGGTGCCGTCCACGTCTCCCATCTTTGAACTGTCTCACCTCTTGGTTTTCATGGTTGGAGCAGACCTGTCAATTCTTCTCTGTTGCAAAAATCCACATGGTCTTGGAGTTGTTTTCTGAAAATATACAAACATATTCTCGACTGAAAGTTAATAAAGGAATATTTTCTATAAAATTGACTTGGGATCCTTTTCATTTTTGCCCAAATGACTTTCCTTTGGCTTATGTTGACACCATGTGTGTTTTTCTTGGGTGTCTTGCTATTATTAACTCTTTTAAGAAAATATGTTTGCATTTATGTTAGAGAAAGAAGAAAGGAGAGGGAGAAAGAGAGAGAAACATTGATGTGAGATAGAAACATGGATCCATTGCCTCCCACATGCACCCTTTTTGGATTGTACCTGCAACTTTGGTATGTGCCCTAACCCAGGATCAAATTGGGGACCTCTCGGTGCACAGGATGACAACCCACCAACTGAACCACACAGGCCAGGGCATCTGTTATTAACTCTTATGTTGGGCAAAGACCCATATTATTTACAGGGCGGTAAAAGATTTTCTTGAAACTTCAGGGTCTTTATTGCCATCAGCTTAAAATAATCCACATGATAAAATATCACATATTGGGGAGGCCTGTTTTGAAGCCCTTCATATGTTTGAGCTAAATAATGAAAACAAAATATTGATCTTCCTACTTTTGAAGAAACACATATTTTACTTGTTTAGGAATTTAGAGCTAAGATGGTATTACAAGCTAAGTGGTTTGACTATAGGATCAGACTCCATGAAATCTTCTAAGTCATCAGCCAGCTATACGATATTGTAAATACAGAACTCTCAAAAAGTTTTATAGTATTAAACAGTAAAACATCACGATAGAATATTACCTAGAATTAGTGCATTCATTTTAGCCATGCACTTAACAAATATTATTGATTATGTATTATATTATCAGAACAGTGTGAGGAGTGAATTATTTTATGAATATATGTGTATTCACTCATTACTTCTTCAGAGCATTCAAAACCATTGACAATGGTTGAATGAAGTAAGTATACTTTAGTCCTACAAATATTTTTAAATAAAAGTTCAATTTTCTAATAATTGAGCACATATTAGAGATGCTTAGAGCTATGCTATATTTTTTTCTTCATTTATATGTACTAAATTTTATTCCTATCATTCATTGCTGTGCTGCATATTAAAAGAATTCAGAATCCCTGAACATTAAATTTTCTAGAATCCTGTGCCAGGTAGATTCTAGTTATTGGCTAGTAAGATGAACTAGTAGGATTCATTAATTATCCATTATTACCTTTTATTTTGAAATATTATGTTTTTATAGTAATTTGTAAAGAATGCACAGAGAGACCCAATATATTCCTTACAGTTTCCTCTAATTGCTATGCCTTATGTAATTCTAGTACAATATCAAAACCAGACAGGGACATTTTTTCATATGTATTGATTTATGTAACAACCACTGTGACCAACACACAAAACAATTTCATCTCTTTTATTTTATTCTTTTACTAGAGGCTCAGTGCACAAAATTTGTGAAGGGGGGTGGTCCCTCAGCCCAGCCTGCAACCTCTCGCTGTCTGGGACCACTGACTCCTAACTGCTCACATGCCTGCCTGCCTGATTGCCCCTAACCCCTCTGCTTGCCTGCCTGATTGCTCTTAACCACTCACCTGCCTGTCTTATTTACCCTAACCACTCTGCCTGCCTGATCAGCCCTAACCACTTGCCTGCCTGCCTGATCGCCCCTAATCATCTGTGCCTTGGCCCCCATTACCATAGCTTCATCCAGAAGGATGTCCAGAAGGTCAGTCAGCTATCTGGTCTAATTACCATATTACTTTTTTATTATTATAGGTAATCATTCCTTGCCCTGTCTATATCCATAAACACTGGCGAAGGCTAATATGTTTTCCATACCTGTTGTGTTGTCATTTTAAGAATATTATCTAAATTGAGTCATACGGGATGTGACCTTTTTAGGATTTGTTTACTTTACTTGCATAAAATGACCTTGAGTTCACTGATGGGATCTCAGCAGGAGGAATGGGCAGCACATCAGTAATCCCACCAGCAGTGGCAATGGATGACTGCCAGCTACTGGGGCTGCAACCTTGACAGGCTTTTAGCAGCACTGGAGGCTAAACCAAAGTAGCTGCAGGCCTGAGCAGCCTTTGGAGGTTCTGGAACTGGCAGTTCCCAGCAGATTCAAGGGCACATATGCACCTGGTCTCCAGAAACATGATTGCCCTTCCTATGTCTTTTTCAGCCCTCTGGGATGAGGGACACTTCCTGAAATGATCAATCTCTAGTTACTGCAGTATCTTCCTTTTGCTCCATCTACATTTCTTAGACCTTTGTCAAGAGTTCCCAGTATTTAATAATGTCTATATGAATTAACTGGCATGACTTCTGTTTTCCTGACTAGGTCCTAATACTGACACCATCAAACAGCATTGATATTAAGTAGGTAGCTATATAGAGTATTGCAAAAACACACAAACTGCATCAATATTATTGCTAACACTAACAATAAATAGTTATAATTTAATGGAAATCTATTTTGTTTTAGGCATTTTGTGAAATGGTTTTCTTTCAGTAGCTTACATAACAGATGAGGTGATGAAAAGAGTAAGAAGAGTAAAGCTATGCCAGTTTTGAACACAGTCTTTCAAAATTGTATGAAAACATTTTCCATGGGTATTCAATAAAGTTAGAATTAAAGCCAATGTTCAAAATAAACTATCTTGAAGTTAATCTATCATACATTACAGCTCACTTAGGAGTCCAATGGCCAGCCAACTGCCAATATGGTTAATGTTTTGATGGTTAATGGTGGAACCAGAATATGCCTCCAATGAAATGCTCTAGTGCTGAAAGACTCACACTGGGAAATGCTGCCCTGTTAGGCATTTCAGCTGCCAAGTCCAATTCAATATTCTTGAACTTGTGAAAATACTTTTGGCATTACATTTTATGTTTTGTGAAAAATCATCGCACTCAAAATGAATAGCTTGGTGTTGCCAAATGAGGCTTTGTGCAGCTAGCAACTTTTAATTATGTCTTGTACAGCTTAGAATGGCAATGATGCCAGGACCTACTTTAATAATTGATTACTTATTTGAAAGAAGCTTTGTTTTGTTTTGATTGACTACATTAAAAAAAAAAACAATAGCAAAACACCTTTCTCTAAAATAAAGAAAACTACACAAAAAGTTCCATCATTTATAAAAAAGAGTTTTATTCCTCAAATTCCTTTGAAAAAATTTTAACCTTTCCCTTAAACTTTTGTTATTAATTTATCCATGAATTTTTGAGTGTTAACTCTAGTCCAATCTAAAAGTCCAAATTAAATTATTTCCTTATTTCTTTTTTTTTCATTTTTAAATATATTTTTATTGTTGGTAGTATTAGAGTCATCTCCCACTTCCCCTTTCTCATCCCCATTCCTCCTAGTTCCCATGCACCCCCAGATCTTCACTACCCTTATTTACCATGGGCTATATATATGTTATTTAGTTTATCTCTTTTCATCCCCCCCCCAACTCCACATGGAGGTATGTCAGTCTCTTCCATGCCTCCATGCTTTAAGTCTTATATTGTTGGCCAATTCATTTTGTTCATTAGATTCCACAAATAAGTGAGATCATGTGATGTTTGTTATTGTTTTTTTTCAGTTTGGCTTATTTAATTTACCATAATATTTTCCAGGTCCATCCATGCTGTCCCAAAGAGGAAGAGACCCCTCTTTTTTGCAGCTGCATATTGTTCCACAGTATAAATGTTCCACAGCTTTTTTATCCATTCATATACTGATGGGCATGTGGGCTATTTCTAAGTCTTTGCTATCCTGTATAATAAAGAACTAATATGCTAATAGCAGAATAGACTGAATAGCAGAACGATCATATGGATGACCTTCTGGACAAAGCTGGGGCTGGGAGGGCTGGCAGAGGCAGCTGGGACTGCGAGGGCCTAGTCTCTTGTATGGATTTTGTGCAATGGGCCTCTAGTTGTAAATAATGCTGCTATGAACATCAGAGAACATATTTCCTTTCTAATTGGTATTTTGGGGTTTTGAGGCTATATTTCCAGAAGGGGGATTGCTGGGTCAAATAGAAATTACATTTTTAATATTTTGAGGAAACTCCATACTGTTTTCCATAGTGGCTGCACCAATCTGCATGCCCACTAACAGTGCACGAAGGTTCACTTTTCTCCACATCCTCGCCAGCACTTGTTGTTTGTTGATTTTTTGATGACAGCCATCCTGGCAGGTGCCAGGTGATATCTCCTTATGGTTTTAATCTGCATTTCTCTGATGATTAGTGACATTGAGTAGCTCGTTATGTGTGTCTTGGCCATTTGATTGTCTTATTTGGAGAAATGTCTATTCAGGTCTTCTGACGAATTTTTAGATGGAAAGGATGATGATAGACTTTGATGTGTCATTCTTAATATCAGTGGGAATACTTTTCAAAATTTCCTCATGCAGAGTAATTTTTTTGCAGTTTTTGTAGATAATCTTTATCAAATACAATCTAGCATTCATTAAATAAGCCAAATTTTTATGATGTAATGTGCATTTTTTCAATGGATTTAATTCACTAATCTTTGAATTTTGCATTTTTGTTCATGATAGTAAAATACCTAGAAAATTTTAGTAACATCCTCCTCAAATTTCAGTAGGAAGGATATGCTGGCATCATAAAAAGAATTAGAAATTCTTTCACTTTTTTTTTCCTCTTCTCTGGAAGAAAGTGTTATAGGATGAAAATTATTTATTGCTTCCATTTTAAAACATTCCCTAGTGTAGCATCTTAGAATGGATTTATTAGGATGGTTTTTAAAGCAGATTATATTTCTTTAATATGCAATAAAATTAATTAGAATATCCCTTTATGCATATGTCATTTTTACTAAATTGCATTTTAATTCCTTAATAAATTTTTTCTGCTTAAATAAAACAACTGCTTGTATTAGATGTTTACAATACTACTTTTGAGTTTTGTTAGTGTTTGTGGTAACTCTAGCCATGCCACTTATTTTTTACATACTGGATTTGAGGAAAAGTAGGTTTACAATAGTTCATAAGAAAAATAATACAATAATTAAGAAATAATACAATACTAAACTCTGTATTTAATGTATTCACAATTAAAAACCTAGTTTTGCCCCACCCTGTTTATTTATTTCCAAGCTTTCTCTCTCTCTCTCTCTCTTTTTTTTCATGATCAGAGATATCACCTTTTGCATGTGTATTCAAACAAATAATAAAATTGTTTCTCTGTTTTGAAATTTGTCATATATTCACATATTAAATATTTATCATATATTCATATATTTATTCATATAATATATTCATCCTTATTTAATACAAAATATTTTCTAATTACCATTACCATCTATTTCTTTGACTTATGGATTATTTTTTAAAAAGCTTTACATTTCTAAACATATAGTTTCTTTTAAGTTATATTTTGTTATGATATTCTGACATATTTCCATTATTCTATAATCAAATTGGTCTGAATGATTTAAATATTTATGTCGAGATTTGATCGGTGGCTGAGCATATTGTATAATTTTGTTAATGTTTCCATGTGTACTTGAAAAGATGTGCTTTCTGCAATTATTGAAAGAAGTCTTCTATAGATAAAATTTATATTGTTTGGTAACCAAAGAGTTCAAATATTCTATGTTTGATTCTCCAGTACTAAGAAAAGTTTGTTAAAATATTGGTTTTCATATTTATCTTTATTGTTTTGTCATATTTTACTTAATTGCTTTTACATTTGGTAATATATGACTAAAGATTACATTTTACTGTATTGCCTTAACAAATTAAGCATTTTGTTATCATGAAATTTTCCTTTATCTTTTCCCTGATAAATACTGTCTGTTTATTCAACATAAATTTCTCTTATATTTAATGTGCTTTCTGATATTTTGGGGTTATATTAATCATTTTACTGTTTTCTTTCTCTTTATTCTGCCTCTTACAAGTTACATTGATCATTTAATTGACAGCTGTATATTTATTTAAAAATTACTTCACTTTTCTTTTATTACTTGTATGGTTACTTTTTCTTTTACCATTATATTAGTAGTTTCTAGGTTATATCATATGTTTCTATCTTATCAAAATTTAATAAAAATATGTATGTTTCAATCTGGAAATGTACAAGGCTTTGGATCATATCAGCTCCATTTAACTTTCTCTGAATTTATATTTTCTTGTTCTCTTGTACCTTAAACTTTTAAATATCTATTAGATGTCACTATATTGTTTAAAGTAGATAATATTAATTTTAATATATCAAAATGTTTCTTTTAAATATTCTTCATTCTTTCCTGATTATCTGATCTTCTATCTGGTTTTTATTTCTTTTTTATTTGAAGATAACCCTCTAATACTTCCTTTGTCACTAGGAATGCTATTAGTAGTTTTTCTAATAATTTTAAAATTATTTTTTATTCATTGTTATTTTTTGTATAATTTTTCTAAAATTCTAGGCTTGAAGTCCCTCCCCCCCCGCCAACTCACACCAAATTTTAAAATACATCCAATCATGTTGTTGCTCATGTTGCTTTCTCTGTGATGTTATGTGTCAGTATCATCGTGGATTATTTGAAGCGCTGTATTTCACAACAACTTCCTATTTTTCTATATCTTTGAAAAATATATATTTATTTGTGAAAAACATTGATGTCACTATTTTTTTCTGAGGCTACTGTATGTGGCCTGCCCAATAATATTTTATATATTTGGTCAGTGATTCTAAAGTTTGCATATGAGAGGGTAAATCAACTGAAGTCAAATGGGAGATTTATATTAAAGCTTCTATTTACTAGTACTTATTTCCTTTAATTATGATAAGCAACTCAATTAAAATTATTTTCAATTATTTTTTTCAAATTTATCTTCATTATTAAAAAATTACCAATGTTTCCCCCACCCAACCATTGACCCCTTCCACCACTCCCTTTCCCCCAGGCCTTCTCCTGCACTAGGGCTATGCATATATGCATAGAAATGCATTGGTTAATCTCTTCCTACAACTTCAGTTTAAATTATATTTACTTATAACTTACTAGAGGCCCGATGCACAGAGATTCGCGTAAGAATAGGCCTTCCTTACCCTGACTGCCATCACTGCCTTCACTCAGGCTGTCCACTTCCCATGCTGCCCAGAGGCCTGAAGTAGTGCAGAACACTGGAGTTAGTGCCATGGTGATCACACAGCATTCCGCCTTGCTCCTGGCTGCTTGGCGCCTGCAAATTAACCTGTAATCTTTTTTGTTAATTTGCACATTCAATCATGATTGGCTGATGGGCTTCTCAAAGAGTAAATTTACATCTTACTCTTTTATTAGTGTAGATTACCCCCCCACACACACACACACACACACACAAACACATTTTTAGTGACTCTGTGAAATTCAAATGTAGGATGAAATATATGTACTAAAATAATTCTACATTTTTCATGGTTTAAAACTTAAGTGCTACTATTTCTTATAAGAATATAGAGAGATGGTAGGGCTTGTGCTCTCATGGCAGCATAGAGAAAAAAAAATAAATGAAATATTTAAAAGGCAATAGCCTTTCTCAGGGACTTATTATAAAGTGGTAGATACAAGGAAGCCTGAGAAACTGAATTCCACAGAGAAGTCTGTCTCCCATAGGTAAGCAGAGAGTCAAGCTTGTTGAGTAAAAAAAATAAAAAAAAAAAACAACAAGAAAAATTAAAATAAAACAACAACAAAAAAAACAAAAAACTTTTCCTTGGTGCAGATATGTAGACAGGGATTTTAATGACAATTTGAAGTAGCAAGATAAATTCAGTATCTAAAAAGCTTCAAATATGATACTATATCACTCAACCTAAAATTTATTTGTTCTCTCCTAAATTTTTCTGGAAAATTATCAGTAAAAGAGTAGCTAGAAATCAGAGAGTATTTATAAAGTTTTCATGATTTCCAAAGAGATTAGATTCATAGTTTCCAATATATAACTCTATGAAATATCACTCTAATAACAATCTGGATGTAATGTTTACAAGAGTAATGAAATCAGCTCTTCAAAAACTGTGATGTGAATGGGTAGGGTCTTTACTAACTAAGGGTAAAAATAATCTAATTAAAATAATACCTAGGTTGGTATAATATGAATGGTTAACTCCTTATCCTAATTGCTAGACAAAAGAGAGATCTTGTAAGCTATTGGTTGGCAAACTGTGGTTCTATTGACTAATGAGTTTGCTGATCACTGTTGTAAGCTAAGAATTCAAATTTTAAAAAGTCATATTTCCGACAGAAAACCAAGATGGCGGCATAGGTAAACACTTATTTTGCTGCCCACGCAACAATTCCAAAACTACAACTTAACAACAAAACAAACATCATGCAGAATCACCGGAAAGCTGGCTGAGTGAGAATTCCACAGATAAAAGAAAAGATAGGACGCTGTGACTCAAGAGGAGCAGCGGCACGCAGCCTTGAAGATACTCGAGGAGTGAGGTTCGGAGCCCTGCGTGCGCAAGCTGTGAGGGACAGCAGCAGCAAACCGGGATGGTTTTCGCCAATGGAGAGAGTGGAGGCCTCCCACAGCACAGCCCCCCCCCAGTTCCAGACGAGGTCCCAGGTCTGGGAATGGAAAACCCTGGGCACGGCTGAGGTCTGTGAGATTGAGGAGAGTGCGCTTAACTTGGAACAGCAGTTCATAAAGTGCGCGACCAGGCAGAGGACACATGACTTGCTCCCTTGATCAGGAGACCACCACCAGAGTGCTTTGTTTTACAACCCTGGTCAAGACTTTGGATGTGCAGACTCATTTGGGGAGAGGCGGAGTTGTCTGGCAACGGGTAGATACCAGCAGTAGATTTATCTTGGAGGTGCCTGCAACCATTACCACCCAGCACAGAGACCCGTGGGCCTCATAGGGCAGAGCTGACGCCGTGCGCAGCATAGGGAGGCTGAGCCACTGTCTCTTAGAGGACCCCTACCACACACAGCTAAGGGACCAACTCAGGAAAGCAGCCACAATGCAGAGAAATGGAAAGAAATCAGCTATGAAATAAATGGAGGAAAAAAGACGACTAGAGATAGAGTTCAAAACCACAGTAATTAGGTTTTTCAAGAGGCTACTAGAAAAGGCCAATGAACTTAATGAGAACTACAAGGAAATGAACAAGAACTATGAGGAAATGAACAACACCTATTAGGATATGAAAAAGGACCAACTAGAAATTAAGCATACACTGACTGAAATAAAAAATATTATACAAAGACCTAAAAGCAGTCCAGACAACCACAAGAACCAAGTCAAAGATTTGAAATACAAAGAAGCAAAATCCACTCAGCCAGAAAATCAAGGAGCCAAAAGAGTCCAAAAAATTGAAGATAGTGTAAGGGGCCTCTGGCACAACCTCAAGCATACCAACATCAGAATTATTGGGGTGCCAGAAAAAGAGAGATAGCAAGATAATGAAAACCTACTAGAAGAAATAGTGACTGAAAACGTCCCCAACCTGGTGAAAGAAATTGACTTAAAAACCCAAGAAGTGCACAGAACCCCAAAATATGGGAATCTAAAGAGGACCACACCAAGACACATCATAATTAAAATGGCAAGAGCAAAAGATAAAGAGAGAATATTAAAAACAGCAAGAGAAAAACAGTTAGTTAACTACAAGGGAGCACCCATACGATTGTCAGCGGATTTTTCAATAGAAATGATGCAGGGCAGACGGGAGTGGCAAGAAATATTCAAAGTGATGAATAGGAAGAATCTACAACCAAGATTACTCTATCCAGCAAAGCTATCATTCAGAATTGAAGGTCAGATAAAGTGCTTTGCAGATAAGAAAAAGCTAAAGGAGTTCATCACTGCCAAACCAATATTATATGAAATGCTGAAAGATATTCTTTAAGAAGAGGAAGAAGAAAAGGGTAAAAATATAAATTATGAACAACAAATACACATCTATCAACAAATGAATCTAAAAATCAAGTGAACTAACAATCTGATGATCAGGATAAACTGGGGAATAGAACAGAATCATGGACATAGAGAGGGAATGGACTGACAATTCTTGGGGGGAGAAAGGATGTGGGAAGTGCAGCAAGAGACTGGACAAAAATCATGCAACTATGGGAGAGGACAGTGGCGGGGGAGGTGAGGACGGAGTGTGGGATGGAAGAAAAAAGTCATATTTCCATCTGGTCTACATTGTTATTTTATATCCAGTATTCAGAGGGGAAAAAAGAAGAGAAAAACATGAAAACTATGGGGAAAAAGGTAGGAACATGATATATAATTGAAAGAAAAGATATTCAATAAAACAGACCCATAGATGACTCAGATGGCAATATTAACACTTAAGCAATGATGTTAAAATGTATATTATGGTCTCAAAGGGGAAAACAAGCAGATTGTTTTCACAGCTGAGGCAATGAATCATCTCTTGATTCTTCTCCCTACAACAGTATATTTTTTGTATTTCATTTATGATTCTACAAAAAAAATATAACAAGGTCAAGATCACTTCATTTAGAAAAACGATATAAGTCCCTTTTAAATAGGAAGTGGAAAAGTTGCTTCTCTGACAACTTTTGAAGTATTGAAAAGAGGACAGAAGCTGTAGGGAAAGCAGGTCAGGTGGGATTATGAATATAAACACTGGGGTTTGAGAAGTCTGCTGCTATACAAATATCCGTGTTTGTATGATGAAAGACAACTGAACTAATGCTGATCATGGAAGATTTACCACCACTTAGCACATTTAATATAGGTGAGAACTACCTGAACCATTAGTGGAAGAATAAACTAAAGTATTTTTTTAACTCCCCTTACCTTCAAGTAATAACAGGCACTTTTAAATTTCTAAATGCTTTTTTAAAAAAAGTGTGAGTGCTAAAGTGAAGGGGCCATAATGTAAATCATTTTTCAATCCAGAAGCAAATGTCTACTAACCTAGAGTCAGTACTAGGTGTCATATTATCTCAAAAGATTTGATAGGGCTGCTCATAACTTAAAAAACATGAATTAAGAACCAAAACAGATCAGTAATTTTGCATCAGAGAAGAAAAAAGAATTGTGATATTCCTAACTGATTGAGTGTTCTCTCTCACTGGCTTTTATGGAATCACACAAGCCACTCCAGGTACTTAGTGCCTCTTTGGAGAAGGCTATTAAGGATACATGAAAAACTAAGCACTTTCCTGTAGTGATCTGGAGAACACTCATACTGAAAGGATCAAGATGCCATTAGCAAAGAAGTTTCTAGCTGTTTATTTATTTGTATATTTGGGGGGTTATGAATAAGAGAAGTCCAGTTATCCTATCTAACAAAAGAGTAATATGCAAATTAATAGTCACTCCGGGACAAAGATGGTGGCTCCCACAGCACCAGGGCAGGACTCTGGCATTATCACTCTGGTGACAATGCTAGCATCCCACGTCCAGGCTGCAGAGGGAGGAAGCACTGTTGACAGAATGCTGGGCTGCTGGGCCGCCCCAGCCCAGTGAACAGAGAATCTCAGCTGACAGAAAGTGGATACTGGGCCAGGAGTGAGCTCTGAGCCACTGCCAACCTCAGGTCCAGGTTCAATTCTGATGAAGGGCATGTACCTAGGTTTGCAGGCTTCTCCCTGGCCAGGGCCTAGGTAAGGGCTCATGCAGGAGGCAACCAATCGAAGTGTCCTTCTCACATTAATGTTTCTCTCTGTCTTTCCCTCTCCCAAGCTCTCTAAAATCAATGGAAATATATTTTCAGGTGAGGATAAAAAAGAAAGTAATGTTACATTCTATGAAAAACACATCTTGAAAATGCCTAAACAAAGTTGTCATTTTTTTCATGATGCAGAGACTGGAGTCTGTGTTGATGAAAACACCTTGGCGGCTGCAACAGTGGCAGCAGCAGTGGGGTGATGGGGCTGGTGCCTTTCCCTGATCAGCCCAGTCACTTCCTGAAGATGAAGGCCAGACTGCGGCTTAGGCTCTCTCCCTGTCAGTAGGACATCTCCTGAGGGCTCCCAGTCTGTGAGAGGAGGCAGGCTTGGCTGAGGGACCCCTTGCCCAGTACATGAATTTTGTGCACCAGGCCACTAGTTAGAGAATAAACAGAATGAATAAGCCACTATAAAATAAAATATTATTCCATGGGGTAAATTTTGTTAGACTATTGCACTAAATCCAGTTAGATCTAGGACAGAACAGAAATTGCTTCACAAAAAATTCCCTCAGAGGACTATCTATTGACCCCATCTCTATGCCCCAAAGCAAGCTGGTTTGTGCTGTTTCCTAAAGCAGGGTGTTGCCCAGCCCTGGGCAAGCTTGATAGGCAGTTTTTCCTTCATCTGGTCTAGAAATGCCCAGACACCCCTTCCCATCCAGCCCTGCCCTGTGTAACTTCTTAGCACCAGCTGTCTTGTGTGGAGAATATCCATGGCATCTAACCACCACCACCTGGGATGAGCCTTGTTTGTAAGTTCCCTTAACAAACTCTTAATGTAAGGATAGAGTTGTCAGCTTCTTTATTTTCTCTCTCTCTAGGCTCTGGAAAAATTTCCCAAAAAAGCAGCAAAAAAACTACCACATTATTTTTTTTCTTATTTGAGAATTTGAGAAGTAGTGTGAACAAATTTATAATTCATCATCTAAACAACTGCATCAGAATCTTAGAACATAATTTTTTAAACATAGAGAGCACTTTTCAAAAAATTTGATTGAAGCCTAAAGGGCATAGTTCTAAAATAGATATTTTTCCCTATTCTTATTTTGTTATTTATCAATGAAGGAAAAAGAAGAAGAAGAAGAAGAAGAAGAAGAAGAAGAAGAAGAAGAAGAAGAAGAAGAAGAAGAAGAAGAAGAAGAAGGACAATAACAACAACAACAACAACAACAACAACAACAAACACCTCTACAATTAATCAAATATCTAGCTCTGTTCCAATTTTCCAGAACATAATTTATAATAAAAGAAACAGACTCTCTGTAGTTCATTCTTTCACATCCTTTGGTCATTCAGGGAAGAGCGGCAGTAGAGCCCTCAATAAGGAAGGGCCCAGGGCAAGTGCCTCTTTTGCCTGGATCTAAGGATGGTAGTCTCTGCAATAGTACTATGCTACTACAATATTAGTGGGACCTGAAGAGGAAATGGGAATTTTAGAAGTAATAGTAGAGACTCAACTAGAAATGGGAGAGAGATTATACTTATGTAACACAGATTAGAGTCCAATGCAGAGAGATATGTTAAGTCTGTGAGCTGCAGGTAGCATGAATCAAAGCTTCTAAAATTCTTCTTATTAGGCAACTAGAAGCCTGGGGAATGAAATTTGTGCATGGGGGATGTATGTATCCCTCATCCCAGCCTACACCTTCTCTGATCTGAGACCCCTCATGAGATGTCTGACTGCCCATTTAGGCTTGATTCCACTGGGCAAACATCCTTCTCACAATTCAGGACTGCTGGCTCAAACTGCTTGTCTGCTTGCCTGCCTGATTGCTCCTAACTGCTTCTGCCTGCCAGACTGATCAGCCCCTAACCACTCCCCTGCCAGCCTGATTGATGCATAATTGGTCCCCTGCTGTCCCAATTGCCCCCAACTGTCCTCACTTGCAGTCCTGATCCCCTTGCAACTGCCATCCCCTGCAGGCCTGGTTCCACTCAATTGACCTCCCCTAGAGGCTTGTTTCCCCCTAACTACTTTCCTCTGCTGTCCTAATCACCCCAAACTGCCCTTCCTTGCAGTCCTGTGGCCCCCAACTGCCTCCTCTGCCAGCCTGGTCCCCCACCCCAATTGCCCTCCCCTGGAGGCCTGGTCCACCCTAACTGCCCTTCTCTGCTGGTCTGGTTAACCCCAACTGCCCTCCCCTGCAGGCCTGGTCCCTCCCAACTGCCCTCCCCTACCAGCCATCTTGTGGTGGCAATCTTGTGTCCACATGGGGGCAGCCATCTTTGACCATGTAGAAGTGGTTTATCTTGTGTGTTGGGGTGATGGTCAATTTGCATATTACTCTTTTATTAAATAGGATTAATAACCTGAAGATATAAAGTTATATGGTTTTAAAGTCAACCTAATAGTACACTGCTGCTAATAAGAAATCTTAATTATTTTCCACCAACCTACACTGAGTTATCACGTTTTTCTATATCTATCAGGGTAATTTGCCAAATTGTGAACTGAGTTTTCTAAAAAGATAGTACAAACTATAGTGACATATTAATTCTCACAGATTGTGAGAAACTAAATGTCATGTAATCAATATTGAGAAGACTTGACTCTAACTCACCCTGTTAAATGTTTTACATATTTTAATATCTATTCTAGAGTCTTATATAAAAAGAGCCATTCTTATAGATTAAAGAGGAATAGTGCTTTCCTTGATTTTTTAATGCTTTTCAAGTAGTCTATTATCTAATATTCTTAATGAAGAGAGACCAACTTAATTTTAAATGATACACTCCATTAACATCAATTATTTAAATTCATATAATATGTACATATATGGTATGAAAATTGCAAAGGAAAGATAATCTAAGTATTTGAATGATTAGCTATCACGTAAACATTATTTATTAGTTGTATGATAAAGTGCCCTCTAAAACATATTACATTGGAAACAACAATAAGAATGTAATTAATAGTAACATGTCTTTCAATATTAAGGTTCCCCAGACATTAATAAAGTAGAAGTGGCAAAAAAACACAAACTATAATTCATTTTTTAACTCTCTAGGATAACAGTGGTATAAATATTCAATAATTTACTCCAGTCAACAAAGCAAGCCTATAATATGAATTTAATTAAATGTGAGTTATTCCTATTTTAATATTTATTGAGTCACCAATAAAAATTATCAGCATTTTTTTTTCATTAACTATACATAGCATTCCTATTATTTGCATTTCTACATTCAAATAACATGGTGACTGAAAACCCAGATGAAATAAAAAATGACATTTTTATTATTACTATTTTTAAATATATATTTTTAATTGATTTCAGAGAGTAAGGGAGAGGGGGAGAGAGATAGAAACATCAATGATTAGAGAGAATCATTATTCAGCTGACTCCTGCATGCCCCACATTGGGGATTGAACCTATAACCCAGGCATGTGCTCTGACCAGGAATCAAACCATGACCTATTGGTTCATAGGTCAGCACTCAACCACTTAGCCACTGCACCAGGAAAAAGAAAAACCCACATTTTTAAATAGACTCTTAATATAAAATTTGTCTACTATCAACCCTACTCATTGTCATGATTTCAGTGAGCTTCTCTTGTCCTTGGCTTCAACCCCTACATTTATACTATATTTTAGATTAATAATTCATTAAAAAGAAAAGTTTTCTGGTCCATTCTCACTGTCACACATCTATATATATAAAGAACCAAGGTTTGTAATGTCCAAAACAATGCAGCACCGACTGCCATGCTGCTGGTGCCATAATGACTGAGCACTGACTGCTGAGGGTGCTTTGGATCAGGCCTAGAGAGAGATATGGAGAGAGAAGCAGAGTCTAATCTGCAGCACCCATGGCAGCTGTTGATCAGCCTTTGCTTCTCTGTCTCTCAAGCCTTGCTGGCAGCTGCCAGGGCTGCTGATCAACCCCTCTGCTCTGATCAGACCCAGAGATAGGTACCAGATGCCGACTGACATAAAAACCAACCAATCAAAACCAAATTTGGGTGAACTGTGAGGAGTCAATAGCTACCTAGGAGGTTGAGCTTTTGATGCTGGTTGGCATAGAAATCGACCAATCAAGACCTAATCTGGGTGAAATGCAAAGGCAGAACCTAAGGTAAGGGCTGAGGGAAGATATTAAGGACAATAGCTGTTTGATATAAGGTGTAAGAAAGCAGTTCAATATTTTAATGATCAGTTTGGCAGTATAGTGCATATGGCTGGCTAGAAATCTAGATATAGAAATTATGTATTTTTGTCTGCCAAGAGCATTTCCTCCGGCTGAAAATGTCTTCCCCTCCATTTAAGCATTCTATTCTATACAATCTATCTATAGTAATAAAAGGGTAACAATCTAATTAGACTGGGTAAACCAGCCATCTTCCGAACATCCGACTTCCTTATGGACAAAACCATGGTGGTAAGGGCCGAGACAGAGGCAGTTAAGAGTGATTAGGCTGATGGAGGGAGCGGGAAGTTGGGGGAGAGATCAGGCCATCGGGGAAGGAAAGCTGGAGGCATGATCAGGCAGGCAGACAGAGGCAGTTAGGGGTGATCAGGCAGGCAGGCAGGTGAGTGGTTAGGAGCCACAGGGATTGGGCCTAAACCAGCATTTGGACATCCCCCAAGGGGTCCTTGATTGGATAGTGTGCAGGCTGGGCTGAGGGAACCCCCTCCATGCATGAATTTTGTGCATTGAGCCACTAATTCTTAATTATAACACCATTTATGACTACTTAGAAAGATCATAACTTCTCACTATCCACAGTTTATTCCAGGGTTTACTGTTCTTTGCACATTTTATGGGGAAATATAAATGTAAAATAAAATATATCTATCATTACCTTATGGAGGACATTCAATGCCCAACAAGTCATCTGTGCTCTGCATATTCATCAATCTCCACACCAACCTTGGCAACCACTGATCTTTTTATTTTTCCATAGTTTTAACTATTCCAAAATGTCCTATCCTATCCTAAGAGTAACATGCAAACTGACCGTACCACGGCTACACCCATAAGTCATGCCCACCAGCCAATCAGGAGCGATAATGCAATGTAACCCAACCAAGATGGCTTCAGCCACAGAGAGAGCAGGAGGCTTGGGTTTCCCTGGAAATGGAGTAAGTCAAGCTTTCCACCAGCCCTGGCCAGCGTAGGCCTCCACTCAAGGCTGCAAAGCTTCAATTATAAAAGATAAATAAATCCCAACAAAGATAGCTCCAGCCATGGAGTGAGCAGGAGGCTTGGCTCTGCTCAAAGCTACAAAGTTTCAATTACAGCAGATAAATAAATCCCAGATTCCAGGGCCTCTGCTTGGGTCACTGGAGGGGCGTGACCAGCCTGCAAATCACCACAGGCCCTTCATCCAGGCTGCCCCATACCTCAAGGAAAGCCTGATCCCAGACACTCTTCTGGACAAACCAGCTGACCCCCAGCTGTGCACTAGGCCTCTATCCTATCTAATCCTTTCTAATAAAAAAATAGTATGCAAAATGAGCATCACTCCAACACACAAGGTGGCTGCCTCCATGTGGTCAAAGGTGACTGCCTCCATGTGGACACAAGATGGCCAACAAAAGATGGCCAGCAGGTTGTGAGGGACCAGGCCTGCAAGGGAGGGTAGTTGTGGGCAATCAAGCCTGCAGGGGAGGGCAGTTAGGGGTGACCAGGCCAGCAGAGGAGGGAAGTCGGGGACAACCAGCCCTGCAGGGAAGAGAAGTTGGGGGTAATCCAGGCCTGCAGGGGAGGGCAGTTAGGGAAAAACAGCTGGCAGAGGACCAGTTAAGCATCAAATCAGGCTGGCAGGGGAATGGTTAGGGGGTGATCAGCCTGGCAGGCAGAAGCGGTTAGGGGCAATCAGGAAGGTAAGCAGGCGAGCAGTTTGGGGCCAGCAGTCCTGGATTGTGAGAGGGATGTCCCACTGCCTGTTGGACATCCCTTGAGAGGTCCCAGATTGGAGACGATGCAGGCTGGACTGAAGGACACTGTCCCCCTGCTGTGTACTTATTTCATGCACTGGGCCTCTAGTAGTTAACATAATATAGTATGTGTCCTTCTCAACCTTCTTTTTTTCATTTAGTTGTATACATTTAAGGTTCCTCATGTTTGTTTATGACTTGAAAACTCATTTTTTCAGCAACGAATAATGTTCTATTTTCTGAATATATCAGTAGATTTTTTATCTATTTACCTACAAAGGGAAAACTTGGTAGGACAACTTATCCAGGTTTTTGGCAATTATAAATAAAGCTTCTATGGCTTTGGCCAGTGTGGCTAAGTGGGTTGGTAATTATCCTGTGCACCTAAAAGGTTGCCAATTCAATTCCCAGACAGGGTACATTACCAAGTTGCAGGGTGAATCCTCAGTAAGGGGCATGCAGGAGGCACCTGCTCTCACATAAATGTTTCTCTCTCTCCCTCTCCCTTCCTCTATCTCTAAAAATATATTTTTTTAATCTTAAAAAAAAATAAAGCCGCCATAAACATTTTGTTCAGATTTTTGTGTAGACATAAGCTTTCACCTTTTTTGGATTGAATACCAAGAAGTTTGATTGCTGAGACTTATGGTAACACCATTATTTATTTTTTAAGAAACCACCAAACTGTCCTCCAAAATGGTTCCACCATCTTATACACCCACCAGCAATTAATAGGAATTTCTGTTGCTCCACATCCCAGCTGGCATTTGCTGTTGTCAGTATTCTGAATTCTGATTATCATTCTAGGTGTTATTGATTATATATATAATATAATATATATATATATATATATAATCAATATATATATATATAACTAACATAGATATATCTGTTTATATATCTATATCTATATATATATATATATACACACATATATATGTGTGTGTGTGTGTGTGTGATTTTTATTGTTTTTAGTTCTAAAGTCACAGATAATATTTATATTCCTGTTCATTTTTACCTACATTTGTATTTGAGGAAAATGTTAAATTTTAATTAGAGTTAAATACCATAAGTCTATTATTTTTCAATCTATCACCCTAAATAACCCGAATTTTGCCCTGTGAAAAGGTCAACTTAACTTGGACTTAACCTAGATATCACAGAGATTAGATTTCAGTGTTAGTATTTTCTTAAATAGATATTTTAAAAGTTTCAGAATGCATTATTTAAAAAGGACTGTTCAAAAAATAGTAAAAGAAAAAGTAAGATACCTAGGAATAAACTTAACTAAGGAGGTAAAAGACCTACTCACGGAAAACTACAGGACACTAAAAAAAGTGATAGAGGAAGATGTAAACAGGTGGAAGAACATACCATGTTCATGGATTGGGAAAATCAACATCATTAAAATGTCCATACTACCCAAAGCAATCTATAAATTTAATTCACTTCCCATTAAAATACCAATGGCATATTTCACAGACCTAGAAAGAACTCTCCAAAAATTCATCAGGAATAAAAAAAAAAAATTAGCCACAGCAATCCTGAGAAAGAACCACAAAGTCGGTGGGATTTCAATACCAGATTTCAAGCTGTATTACAAAGCTACTGTTCTCAAAACAGCCTGGTACTGGCACAAGAACAGACATATAGACCAATGGAATAGAATAGAGAATCCAGATATCAACCCAAACCACTATGCTCAATTAATATTTGACAAAGGAGGCATGAACATAAAATGGAGTTAAGATAGTCTCTTCAATAAATGATGCTGGGAAAATTGGACAGATACATGCAAAAAAATGAAACTAGACCACCAACTTACACCATACAAAAAAATAAACTCAAAATGGATACAGGACTTAAACGTAAGATGGGAAACCATAAAAATATTAGAAGAATACACAGGAAGAAAAATTTCAGACATATGCTGAAAGAACTTCTGTGATACTGCTCCTAGGGCAATAGAAGCTAAAGAAAAGATAAACAAATGGGACTACATCAAAATAGAAAGCTTTTGCACAGCTAAAGAAACCATCAACAAAACAACAAGAAAGCCCACTGTATGGGAGAACATATTTGCAAATGTTATCAGTGATGAAGGTTTAATCTCAAGCATCTACAGGCAACTCATACAACTTAATGAAAGGAGGACAAATGATCCAATAAAAAATAGGCAACAGACCTAAATAGAATTTTTTCAAAAGAAGATGAAAGGAAGGCCCAGAGACATATGAAAACCTGCTCAAAGTCACTAATTATCCCAGAGATGCAAATTAAAACGACAATGCCATACCATCTCACACTGGTCAGAATGGCTTACATCAACAAATCAATAAACTACAAGTGCTGGCGAGGATGCGGAGAAAAAGGAACTCTCCTGCACTGCTGGTGGGATTGTAGACTGGTGCAGCCACTGTGGAGAACAGTATGGAGTTTCCTCAAAAAACTAAAAATGGAGCTCCCATTTGACCCACCACTTCTAGGAATATATCCCAAGAAACTAGAAACACAAATTAGAAAGGATATATGCACCCCTAAATTCATAGCAGCACAATTTACCATAGCTAAGATTTGGAAACAGCCTAAGTGTCCATAAGCAGATGAGTGGATTAAAAAAACTATGGTACATCTACACAATGGAATACTATGCTGCTGTAAAATAGAAGGAGCTCCTACCATTTGCAACAACATGGATGGATCTGGAGAGCATTATGCTAAGTAAAATTAGCAAGGCAGAGAAAGATAATTATCACATGATCTCACTCATTTGTGGAATATAATGAATGACATAGACTGATGAGCAAGAATGGATCCAGAGACTGAGAAAAGTTCATCAGAATGTCAAACCTTAGTGTAAGGGGGAGGTGGTGGGAGTAAGTGGGAAAGTCAATATATTTGACCTCTTGAACTATGGTAAGTAATTTGTGTTTTTATATCCCTGACAAAGTTTATATAAAATTATAAAAAATTGGCAACTAGTTTGAGATTGAATTGACATGGGCTACAGCTTGTCATCTCCTGTGGACACCAGTCCTTAGGCTAGGCCCCCCTTAACCTTCTGTGACACCATACTACCCTTACATGATATTATTCTACAATGTCATTATAATTTTTTGATATTTGACAACAGCATATTGTACAATTACCCCAAAGAAACTTACAAACTAATTCTTTGAATGTTTGGTAGCAATTTTAAAAAAGAATAAGAAAGGAATTAATCCCTTTCAGAAGGAATTAAGGCACTGGGAAGGCACTTGAGCATTCTATATTGGCTCCTCTTGCCCTTTTTGCCAGGAGGGACCTTCTACTTACAACCCAAATACACACAGCTGTTGCCTAAGCTTTCAGTTCAAGCTGTGGCTGAAGCCTCTGGGCAGCGGGCACCATGGATCTGTCTCTCACCCAATGGTGTGAGCTGGGCCATCTCTGGAGAAGAAACAGGGTCCCCTGAGATATGTGATCAGTACCAGGACCCCGCCAGCAGGCGAGGGGACCCCAAGGCAGGTGCTGGGCATGGAGGCCTCGGGGGCATAGACTACAAAGGAGACAGAACTGAACCTCATATCACTCTGTTTGGCCCCCAAGGATGACTGGTTAGCCAGAGACGGGTAAGATTCCTCAGGGAAGGAATAACCTAAGAGAGGCACAGTCGCAGAGGGGCCATCAGGAGAGAATTAAAACGTGAACAGAGGTGTGGCACAGATCATCACCCATAAACCTTGCAGGGGCCTGAACTCCCATCCCTTCTGAGGGAGGTCTCCTGCCCCCATGGCTGCTTCACCTTCCACGCACAGCTCAGATTGGGACCTAGGTTGCAGAAAGAGACTCGGCCAGCAACAGCTGCTCTATATCTAAATTCAGTCTAATAGCAAGAATGCTCAGTGCCTACTCAAGATTGCAAATAATCCTTTCCACTAATATTTACAGGGTAAACTAAGATGGTTTCTTGGTTATTAAAACTGACAGTAAAATAGTAATCAAGTTTTCAGATTAATTTAAATTGGCCAAGTGAAATAAGTGAATACTCAGGAAAATTTAAGTGTACTAGACAAAAAGCTTTTCCTAAAACATTAACAAAAATTTATATTAGTAGTTCATCTCACTGTAAAATTGCCTAATACCCAAAGAACCTAAAGCAGTCATATTTGTTTGCAAAAATCAAAATTTAAAATTACCAAGACTGCAATCTAAGAAATTCCAAAAGCCCCATTAATGAAAAAAAGGGGGGGAGGGATAGTGGAGGCCCCGGGGGCATAGACTACAAAGGAGATAGAATTGAACCTCATATCATGTAAGGAAAAATATCCGGTAAGTAAAATACATCTAGAGAATTCTTACCCCAGAAATGTAATTTCTATTTGTAATTCCAACAGCAGGACACCCATGAAAAAACACACATGGTGTCAAAATAAGCCAAAGGAAAATCATTTAGGCAAAAATAAAAAGAATCCCAAGTCTAATTGGCAGAGAGGATCCCTATGTTAACTTTTGGTCCAGAATGTGTTTGCATTTTCAGAGAACAACTCCAAGACCATGTGGGTTCCTGTGGCAGTGAGGATCTGACAGGTCTGTTCCAGCCATGAGGACGGTCCAGAGATGGGGACACTGACGACACCTTGCCTTGCTAACAGTTGGCAGCTGTGCATGGCTGCAGACAGCTCAGGATCAAACCAGAGAGGATGGAACTTGCATTGCCACCATGTGTCCACCATCTGGATACCATTGCTGATATGTACTCATAAAGAACTATTTGACATTGAAACTGGGACTCAGAACAGTTGGACATTGAAACAGACTCAATCACTTTTTGTTCTTATACATTTATTCATAGTATGCAGATGCAAGATATTTTTGAAGAAACGAAACAGGGGAGAGTGATTGATATAGAGGCAGGGAGGCATTGAACAGACTGTCAAGCTACAGGGGGACGGCTGGGGAGTATGGGGGTGGGGTGTGTGCGAGATCAACCAAAGTACTTGTGTGAATGCATATGAGCATAACCAATAGATGCAAGACACTGGGGCTGAAGGGCAGGTGGGGACATGTGCTGGGGAGTAAGTTAGGCTAGGGGGAGGACAATGGGGGGAAAAAAGGAAAACATATGTACTACTATTAAATCTAAGTTTTACTGCAAAAGATAAAAAATAATAAGTAAATAAATAAATAAATAAATAAATAATAGTACAAGAAGTACAGTCATAGGCACTTATTCTGCCTTTTTTCCCCCTCCATGCCTGGATTTTTAAAAATTTGTGTTAAAAAATTACTATAAAATAATGAATATACATTTTGGTAACTTTCTTTATTTTCTTTATTAATTGAGGTATTACATATGTGTCCTTATCCCCTTATTGTCCCCCATCCCCCGACATATACTCTCAACTCCCTGTTGTCTGTATCTGTTGGTTAGCCTTACATGCATGTATATAAGTCCTTTGCTTCATATCTCCCCCTTACCCTCACACTCCCCTATCTTCCCTCTGAGGTTTGATGGTCTGATCAATGCTTCTCTGTCTCTGAATATGTTTTTCTTCATCAGATTATGTTGTTCATTATATTCCATAAATGAGTGAGATTATATTTCTCTGAGTGGCTTATTTCGCTTAGGATAATGCTCTCCATGCCCATCCATGCTATTCCAAATATAAGAATTCCTTCTTTTTTACCACAGCATAGTATTCCATTGGGTACATGTTGCATGGTTTTTTAATCAACTCATGTGATGATGGGCACTTAGGTTGTTTCTAAATCTTAGTTATTGTGAATTGTGCTGCTATAAAAATAGGGGTGCATATATCCTTTCTTATTGGTGTTTCTAGTTTCTTGAGATATATTCCTGGAAGTAGAATTACTGGCTCAAATAGGAGTTTCATTTTTAGTTTTTTTAGGAAACTTCATGCTGTTATCCACAGTGGCTGCACCAGTCGGCATTCCCACCAGCAGAGAAGGAGAATTCCTTTTTCTCCGCATCCTCATCAGCTCTTGTTGTTTGTTGATTTATTGATGATATCCGTTCTTACAGGTATGAGATGGTACTGCATGTCATTTTGATTTGTATCTCTCATATGATTAATGTATTTGAGCACATTTTAATATGTCTCTTTGCCTTCCTTGTGTCTTCCTTGGAAAAGTATCTATTTAGGTCTGCTGACCAATTTTTGAGTGAGTTGTTTATAATTCTTTTCTTAGTTGTATGAGTTCCCTGTAAATGTTAGAGATTAAATCCTTTTTGGTGAAAACATTGGCAAATATGTTCTCTAATGCAGTGGGCTTTCCTGTTGTTTTGTTGATTTTTTTTCTATGCATAAGCTTTTTATTTTTATGTAGTCCCATTTGTTTATTTTCTCTTTAGTTTCCATTGCCCTAGGAGTGGTATCGGTGAAGAAATTGCTTTGGTATATGTCAGAGATTTTGCTGCCTTTCGATTCCTCTAATACTTTTATGGTTTCCCAACTTTTATTTAAGTGATTTATCCATTTTGAGTTTATTTTTTTGTATGGTGTAAGTTGGTGGTCTAGTTTCATTTTTTTTTTTTTGCATGTATCGGTCCAATTTTCCCAATACCATTTATTGAAGAGACTTTCCTGAATTCATTGTATGTTCTTGCCTTCTTTGTCAAATATTAATTGGCATAGTGATTTAGGTAGATTTCTGGGTTTTCTAATCTATTCCATTGATCTATATGTCTGTTCTTTTGCCAGTACGAGGCTGTTTTGAGAAAAGTGGTTTTGTAATACAGCTTGAAATCTAGTACTGAGATTCAACCTACTTTGTTCTTCTTTGAGAGGATTTCTGCAGCTTAGGGGAGGACTTTTTTATTCAAGATGAATTTTTGGAGAGTTTGTTCTAGGTCTGTAAAATATGCCACTGGTAATTTAATGGGGATTGCATTGAATCTAAAGATTACTTTGGGTAGTATGGATATTTTAATGATGTTGATTCTCCCAATCTATGAACATAGTATATTATTCTATCTGTTTAATTCTTCCTCTATCTCTTTTTTCAGTGTCTTATAGTTTTTCACATACAGGACTTTTACCTCCTTGGTTATGTTTATTCCTAGGTATCTTAATTTTTTTGGTGCTATGTTAAATGGAATTGCTTTTTTAGTCTCTCTTTCTGTAAGTTCACTATTGGTGAATAGAAATGCCATAATTTCTGGGCATTAATTTTGTATCTCGATACATTGCCAAATTCATTTATTAAGTTTAATAATTTTTGATGGTGTCTTAGTAGGGTTTTCTATGTACAGTATCATGCCATCTGTGAATAAAGACAGTTTTACATCTTCTATTCCAATTTGGATGCTTTTTTTCCTTCTTTTTGTCTTTTAACAATGGCCAGTACCACCAATACTACATCAAACAGGAGTGGTGAGAGTGAGCATCCCTGTCTTGTTCCTGTTCTTAGGGGAAATGGTTTTAGTTTTTGCCCATTGAGAATGATGTTGGCTGTGGGTTTGTCATATATGGCTTTTATATGTTGAAGTATGATCCTTCTATTCCAACCTTGCTGAGAGTTTTTTAACAAGAAAGAATGCTTTATTTTGTCAATTGCTTTTTCTGCATCAATTAATATGATTATGTGATTTTTATCTCTCAATTTGTTTATGTGATTTATCATGTTTATTCATTTGCGGGTATTGTACCATCTTTGCATACACAGGATAAATCCTTCTTGGTCATGGTGTATGATCTTTCTGAAGTACTACTGGATCAAATTTGCTAGAATTTTGTTGAGGATTTTGGCATTTATGTTCATGAGGGATACTGGCCTGTAATTTCTTTCATTATGTTATATTTATCTTGTTTTGGTATTAGGGTGATGCTGGCTTCATAGAATGAACTTAGAAGTGTTCTTTTCTCTTGAATTTTTTGGAATAATTTGAGGAGGATAGGTTTTAGTTCTTCCTTGTATGTTTGGTAAATCTCCCCTGTGAAGCTGTCTGGCCTTGGGCTTTTGTTTGCTGAAAGCTTTTTGATGACTGCTTCAATTTCTTCCTTAGTTATCAGCCTATTGAGATTTTTAGAATCCTCCTGATTGAGTTTTGGAAGATTGTATTTTTCTTGGAATATGTCTATTTCTTCTAAGTTGTCTTATTTGTTGGGATAGAGTTGTTCGTAGTATTTTATAACAATCTTTGTATTTCTGTTGGGTCTGTTGTTATTTTGCCTCTTTCATTTCTGATTTTGTTTATTTGGGTCTTCTCTGCTACTTGGTGAGTCTGGCTAGAGGTTCATCAATCATGTTTATCCTTTAAAAGAACTAGCTCTTAGTTTCATTGATCTTTTCTATTTTTGGGGGGTCTGTGTGTCCTTTATTTCTGCCATGATCTTTATTATATCCTTCCTTCTGCTCACCCTCCTCCAAGAAATAGCAGCTTCATGCAACCAGCCCCTGTCTGAGGAGCAGCAGCTTCGTGAGCATCCTATCCCTGTCTGAGGAGCAGCAGCTGTGCGAGCAGACTCCCCCCACCAGACAGTGAAGCCACCACTGCTGAGAACAGCATCCACCAGAGGATCCACTGCCAACTGAGGAACAGGTGCTACTTGTGACCAACTGGGGAGCAGTTGCAGCCTGAGGAGCCACTGCAACACAAGGAGCAGCCTCTGCAAGTCTCAGCACCGAGATCTATTGGTGAGATTAAAAATTGGTAAACAAAGAATAACCCAAAGGAAAGAAATGGAGGCATCCGTAGAAAATCAGCCAAGTGAAACAGAGGCATGCAATATGTCAGAAAAAAGAGAATGCAGAATAAGTGTCATACAGTTCATAAACCAGATGGATGAAAAACAATCAACAACTTATGTAATAGTCAACAAGAAATGAAGAGTGATATAGTTGCAATAAAAATCACCATGGAAAGTTTCAACAGTAGATTAGGAAAAGTGGAGGACCAAAATAGCAAATTAGAATACAGGGTGGCAAAACACAATCACACTGAACTGCAACTGGAGAAAAAAAAAATTAAAAGACAGGAGGAGATCTTAAGGCAGCATTGGGACAAGATAAAACGAAGCCACATATGAATAATAGGGATGCCAGAACAACAAGAAGAGGAACAAGATTTATAAAACCTGTTTGAAGAAATAATGTCTGGAAACTTCCTTGATGTGGGGAAGAAAAAAGTCACACAAGCACAGAGAGTCCCAAACAAGATGAACGCAAAAAGACCCACACCAAGACACATCATAATTATAATGGCAAATGTTCAGGGCAAAGAGAGAATCTTAAAGGCTGCAAGAGAGAGAGAGAGAAAGTTACATACAAGGGAGCTCCCATTATATTATTAAATGATTTCTCAACAGAAACACATCAGGCAAGACAAGAATGAAAGGAAATTTACAAAGTTATACAAAACAAGGGCCAGAATCCAAGAATACTCTATCCAGCAAGGCTATCATTCAAATTGAAGGGGAAATAAGGAACTGCACAGACAAAAAAAAAGGCTAAGGGAGTTTATCACTACCAAGCCAGCAATGCAAGAAATCCTAAAGGGACTGGTGTAAAAAATATATAAAGGTAAGAAGGAACACAAGCACAAGAAAATAAAAATGGATACAAACAAGTACCTACCAATAATAACTTTAAATGTAAACAGACAAAATGCTCCTATCAAAAGACATTGAGTGACTAAATGGAAAAAAAACAAAACAAAACATGGCCCATATATATGCTGTCTATAAGAGACCCACCTCAGAAGAAGAAACTCACACAGACTGACAGTGCAGGGATAGAAAAATATCTTTCAGGCAACTGGAAATAAAAAAAAATCTGGGTAGCAATATTTATATCAGACAAAATAGACCTCAAAATGAAGGCCATAACAAGAGATAAAGAAGGCCATTTCATAATACTAAAGGGATTGATTCAATAAGATAAACATATATGCACTTAATGCAGGAGCACCCAAATATATATACTGAAAGATATCAAAGGAGAGATTGACAACAATACAATTATATTAGGGGCCTTTAATACACCACTGACATCACTGGATAAATTCTCTAGACAAAAAAAAAAAAATAATAAGCAGAAACAGCAATTCTAAATGACTCACTAGATCAGATTTACTTAATTGACATCTTCAGAGCATTTCACCCAAAGCCACGCAATATACATTCTTCTTTAGTGCACATGGGGCATTTTCAAAAATAAACCAGATATTGGGTCACAAGCAAAGTCTCCCCAAATTCAAGATCTAAATCATATCAAACATCTTCTCAGACCACAATGGCATAATCCTATCTAATAAAAGAGTCATATGCAAATTGACCATAACTCTGATCAAGCCACACCCACATCCACTCCTACCAGTCAATCAGGAGCAGAGGCTAGGATTGTCTGGGGGATGGAGGAAGCCAGGCTTCTGCAGTCCTAGTTCCTAGACCTCCACTCTACGCTATAAAGTTTCAATTATATTGCCACCATGGAGCCAGCAGAAGGCTTGGCCCTGCTCTAGGGTACAAAATTTCAATTGTAGAACAAAAATTAATCCCAGATCACAGGGCCTCTGCCTGGGTCACTGAGGGGTATGGCCAGCCTGCAAACCACCATTGGCCCCTCATCCAGGCCGCCCCACACCCCAAGGGAACCCCCAATCTGATCCAGGACACCCTTCAGGGCAAACCAGCCAGTCACCACCCATGTACCAGGCCTCCTTTTTATCTAATAAAAGTAATTTGCAGATTGACCATCACTCCTACATACAAGAGGGCTGCCCCCATATGGTCAAAGATCCTGCCCCCATGTGGACACAAGATGGCCACCATAAGATGGTCAGCTGGGGAGGACAGTGGGAGGTTCCAGGCCTGCAAGGGAGGGCAGTTTTTGGCCATCAGGCCAGCAGAGGGCAGTTGTGAGGGACCAGGCTTCCAAGGGAGGGCAGTTGGGGGCAATCAGGACTGCAGGGGAGGGCAATTAGGGGTGACCAGGCCAGTAGAGGAAGGAAGTTGGAAGCGAACAGGCTGGCAGGGGAGCAGTTAGACATCAATTAGACTGGCAGGGTAGAGGTTAGCGGGTGATCAGGCTGCAGGCAGAAATGGTTAGGGGTAATCGGAGGCAGGCAGGCGAGCAGTTGGAGCCAGCAGTCCTGGATTGTGAGAATGATGCCTGACTGCCTGGTAGGATCAGGCCTAAACAGGCATTCGGTCATTCTGTCATTCTTCAAGGGGTGCCAGATTGGAGAGGGTATAGGTGGGGCTGAGGGACAACCCCCTCCCCACCCCTTGTGCATGAATTTCATGGACTAGGCCTCTAGTATTAGAAATAAACAATAAAAACCATCCAAAAATTCCAAACAGTTGGAAGCTGAATAGCATACTATTAAACAATGATTGGGTTACCAGAGTTCAAAGAAGAAATTAAAAACATCCTGGAAACTAATGACAATAAAAATATAACAATCCAAAATCTAAGGGACAGAATGAAAGTAGTCCTGAGAGGAAACTTTATAGCTCTACAGGCCTACCTCAAAATATAAGAAAAAAATGGTAGTAAATCATCTAACTGTACAACTTAAAGATTTAAAAAGAGCACAACAAGAAAAGCCCAGAGTTAGTAACTTACTTTCATATGAAAATCCATCCTGCTTTCACAGAAAGAGATAAGTAAGAATTAAAGTTTATTTTCATTTATGGAGTTTCTAAAATGTCAACTTTTAATCTTAAAGATGTATATTAAGATGTTAAATATGAACTGGAATCCTAAAATCAAGGTAAATAATTACTTAAAATATCATCATGAGCTTCCTGTTTCAGCTCCAACATGTAAAGAGCTTAAAAGTTATCACTCCCATTTTTACAAAATTAGAATGAACTGATGATCAATGACTCTTCCTGGATCTAATAGATAAGTGAGATTATAGTTTTGGAGAAACAGGCAAAACAATAATATCCCAAACAAGATTTATTGTCTTTAGCAGAGGCCGCTGGGCCATGAACTAGTACAATCATATCAGTGACAATTTTTATGACTGGTTTCAGGCTATGTGTAGATTAGCTTGAGAGTGTGAAACTCCTGGAGATCACTGTCTTTTGGGTCTTAAACTTTTCATGGTTTTAACTCCAGGAATCCCACTAGGTTCTCAAGTTGAAGAGCTAAGATCCACTTTTTTATCTGGCAGAGGAACAGGGAGAATAACTATTGTGAAATAAATCCAAAGGTTTCCTCTTTTCAAATATTTGTTCTCTGGGATAAAAACAAACAAACTAACTAACAAACAAAAAACAACAAAAACTTTAACAGAACTGTATTCTACTGGGAAATGGGGAATTTCTAATACTACAGCCTTCTCTACCCTTCATGTCACATCCAAGTCGGGGGGGGGGGGGGGGAAGCTATGAAACATTTCTGATGGTCATAGCCCAAAGATACAGGCTCACTAAAAATTGTCATTAAAATGTTATTATAGATAGGTACTTGTTTGTATCCATTTTTATTTTTTGTGCTTGTGTTCCTTCTTACCAATCTATTTCTTTTTTTTTTTTTTACACCAGTCCCTTTAGCATTTTTGCATTGCTGGTTTCATAGTGATAAACTCCCTTAGCCTTTTTTTTTTTTTTTTTCTTGTCTTTGAAGTTCCTTATTTCCCCTTCAATTTTGAATGATAGCCTTGTTGGGTAGAGTATTCTTGGATTCTGTATCTTGCTTTGCATCACTTTGTAAATTTCCTTCCATTCTTTTCTTGTCTGATGTGCTTCTGTTGAGAAATCATTTAAACATAAAATTATAGAATATTTCCACTTACACCTTCAAATTAGACCAACAAGACTACAGTGTATCACTGACATAGGTCCTATTATTAGCCCTGTAGGTTCTAGTCTTTGTGAAAAATTAAAATTTATTATTACTAGGTGCATTTATTGCTATAAAAGTCACAGGTATTTGTTATTTGTTTAGCAGCATTAAACCAAAACAAAATAAAACACATACACCAAGCACACACACACACACACACACACACACACACACACACACACATACACACACACACAGCCACAACAAATTAGCTCCACATTTAGTCCAAGAATATCACGTTCCTGCATTCACCTTTCTTGCTGTTCCATATGACCAAAGAACCTAAAAGACTCAATGAATTTCTATTGCATGAACACACAACAATCAATTTCTTCTGGAGATATCATGCCAACTACATAAATACAATCTAGGAAAACATCCAGGTCATTTCTATGCTTGGATCCCCCAACTTTGTTGGGTATTTGGAATTTTAAACAAATCCTCTATGTCTAGCCCAGAGATAAGGTATAAGCAAAAACAGAACATTCTTTCAGAAACCCACAGAATATATGTTTTCCTCACATCACCATGCCTCTTACTCTCTTCTCCAAACAATACATTTGCATCATCTGTTTGGTGATATTTGCTAGAGTTTTGATTCCAACAAGTTTAAGATTTTAAAAAAATCAAATTATGAGAACCCTTCTCCCTAATCCCCCAACACACATTTCTGTATTTATATTTTCTCTGAATGTTTAACAACTTAATTATAGAAAAGGGTATTGTAGCAATATTTTAAGTAATTATCTTGATTAATATTTCAAAATACCATGTTTTAGGTACTTTCACTTTTTTTCTGATTATAAAATTTCTAGAGGCCAGTGCACAAAATTAATGTAAGGGGGGAGGGGTTGTCCCTTAGCCCAGTCTGGACCCTCTCTAATCTGGCACATCCCTCTCACAATCCAACTGCTCCCCTGCCTGCCTTCCTGATTGCCCCTAACTGCTTTTGTCTGCCATCCTGATCATCCCCTAACCACTTCCCTGCCAGCCTGATTGATGCCTAATTGCTCCCCTGCCAGCCTGTTTTCTCCTAACTGTCCTCCCTTGCAGGCCTCGTCACCCCTAACTGTCTTCCCTTGTAGGCCTGGTACTCCCCAACTGCTCTCCCTTGCAGGCCTAGTCACTGCTAACTGCCCTCCCCTACAGTCTTGATCACCCCCAACTGCCCTCCCTTGCAGGCAATCTTGTGGTGGCCATCTTGTGTCTACATGGGGGCAGGATCTTTGACCACATGGGGGCAGCCATTTGTGTGTTGGAATGATGATCAATCTGTATATTACTCTTTTATTAGATAGGATGTGCTTTTTAATAATTGTCTAACTTTTATTAATTTAATTAATTAATTTATTTATTTATTTATTTATTTATTTTTGTGATAGTAAAGAGAGGAATGGAGGGGGATAGAAAAACAGAAAGATCAATGAGACAGAAACATTGATCTGCTGCCTCCTGCACACTAAATACTTGGGATCAAGCCTGCAACTCAGGCATGTGCCTTGACTGGGAACCAAACTGGTGGCCTCTTCGTTCATGCTCCACCACTGACCAATACAGGCCAGGCCATATGCTTATGATTTGTATCTTCAGCTATTTGGACATCTGGGAACTTGCTGATCCTGGATACACTGCCCCTCCCATGACAGGCCAGCTTCTAGAGTTATAGTAAAGAATCTACCTGCAAGTGTGCCTTTATGTGCAAATCAAAAACCCATACCCCCAACTTCATTAAGTTCCTACACTCCAATCTACTATGCTTTTATTTGGGCCACCCAGGCCCAAGTACCAGAAAATTGGTGAGAGCTCTGTTATAAAGCCTGCCAAAATTATCCAGACCTGCCAGTCCTAAACATGGTTACCCTGTTTTGCCTTCCCAAGAAAACCACAGTAAAGTCTCTCTCTGGTCTCCATGTTCTTTCACTCCTCTGCCTCTTGACCAACCCTGGTGCTTTCCTTGTGGCCTTGCTTTATGTGGTATGCCTCCTTCTTTCTCTGAGTAACAGACCACCTTTCGTTGACCTACCTCTTAAAACTTAAGTAAAGATAAACATGTATCTATGAAATATTTGATACTTTTATTAAGCTTAGTACAAATTTAAATGCTTTTTAAATATATATACATATATATTTTAAATGTTTAATATGAATTGCCTCAAAATCCTGAAAAAGTTAATCAAATTATACTCTTTCCTATACTGCTTGAAAGTGTTTATTTCCTCACATCTGACAGTCTCTTGTAAAATAATTTGTTATAAAATTATCAATATGCTCAGATCATAGAATTTTTCATTTCAATGTGCATTTTTTATTACTAATGGTGAAAAATATTCACATATACCATTTATTTACTAGCATTTTAAAAATCTTTGTAAATTTCATATATTTTCAGTACTTAAAAGCCTTTATTAATAATACATGTTTCTCTAATAATTATTCATAAATTTTCCCAGATGTACTCTTTTCTTTCAATAATAGTTATTTGGTTTATCTTCACAAATCTATTAGTTATTTCCCTTATGTATTTGGTGCTTTGATTACAGAGACCTTCAATATTGAAAATTATATGAGTTGTTAGCTAATTTTCTTATTTTTTTTTCATTTAAATATTTAATTCAATAAAAATCTGTGTTCTTGGGTGTTGTGTTATAAGAATCAAAATTTTGGCATTATAACTGCTTAACTAAAATAAATAAACTAATGAATTTCACATTCTTCCTCTACTGGTTCATTTACTCTATAATCCCATTTCTTTGTTTGCCTGTGGCAAGGACTGTTAGACAGTCTTAAATATTTTTCCCTTTCAGAGCACGTATATGATGATTTTCTGATCTACTAGATGTTAGATTAGATTGTGATTGTGCAATAGTCAGTGACAGATAAGATATAGCATGTGTCTTCTAGATCTTGTTTATAAACATCTGGTATTTACCCTCAAATATTTCCTCCATCTGGTGTCTGAAGGTAGAAGATAAGAAGGAATCCTAGGGGAGAGTATACCTGGAAGGATCTTACTAATTAAGCATAATTGTTTTTTTTTTCTGAATTTTAAAGATTATTTAAGTCCTACTTTCTTCATACTTGACAATTATGCCTTATCTGGGATATGGCTCAATGTTTTCTGCTTTTCAATAATTCTCTCTAGAACACGGTGACTGCTTTGTCATTTCAGATTAAAGCCTTTCCTCAGTTTGACATTTTCCCCCTTAGTTTTGGCACATTCTTATGTTTGATTAATTGTATTGCTTTGTTCAGACATAACAATTATCCAAAAATACTGCTCTTCAGAACTTGTTCTCCATGGATTTTAGGGTCAAGTTGACCTGCTTTTAAATCACCCATTAATAAGTGCATTATCTTGGGGAAAAACCTCCTGTCTCCCAATACCAGTGTTTAAATTAACAATCTTCATTTCATGGAGTTGTGATAAAAGAAATTTAAAGTTAAATTTAGCATATGTGTGTGTGTGTGTGTGTGTGTGTGTGTGTGTGTGTGTGTATACACACACACCCACACATATATATAAATGTTTATTATAGTATATACTATGTTTTTTACCATAAATGGTGGTTGAAAATTATAAACTTCCTATACACTCCAAATTCTTAATTCTATATAGAATGTTGCTCTATATAGACAATGCTAGTTCATTTCAAGATTTATATATATATACATATATATATATATATATATATATATATATGTGTGTGTATATATATATATGACTTAGTATATATATATGTGTATATATATATATATATTTCTGACTTAGTCTTTTAATTTTTCAACACAAAATTTGAAATGTTTTTATTTTTATTTATTTATTTATTTTTTGCGAATAACGAAGGCATTATGAGAACAGGAATCTTTTTATTTTTCTTTATTTTCTCTCTCCTTTCTTTTTTAATTCCCTTCATTCCCTCCTTTGTTTTTCCCATTTCCCCCCTCCTTTCATTCCTTCCTTTTTAAAATATCCATATCTCATTAGGCAATGCAATGCCAAGATCATTTCTGGTTTCTTATAACAGTTTCTTGTTCTTGTTTGTTTAAGAATAAATGACAATGCAACTATTACCAGCTCTAAAAATGTTGCTCTATTTTTTTAATTTTCCCTACACCCTGTCAACATTTTTGTACATAATTCTTTTTTAAGCCCTTCTCTAATTCCTCAGATTGAAAGTGTAATTTTTATCTGCTGAGAACCTGTTATAGTTAAATTCTGATTTTTTCCTTCAAAATTTAATCTTAGAACATTGGAATTATCAATTGTTCTTATGATAAAGTAGAAAAGATCTCACCACTTATTGTGCTGACTTCTGAATTCTTAATCCTTACTTGATGTGCTTATATTGCTTTAATCTGTTTCTTAGCCCCTCAGCTGGTAAAACTTGAGATCTGGTCTGTAACCTGGGTGGAGGATCCACTCACCCAGATCTATCCCTCAATTTGGGATTTTAAAAGTTAAGAAATAGAATTTAATTTTTTAGAGCAGTTTTAGATTCATAGAAAAGTTGATCAGAAGGTACAGAGATTTGTCACATGTATAACCTCCAATATGATCAACATCTCCACCAGAGTGATACATTTACTACAATAGATGAACCTACATTGACATGTCTTTATTATCCAACATCCATCTGTTATGTGTGCCCAAGCAACCCCCAAGGCCATTGAACTGAAACTACCTCTAGCCTTCAGCATAAGACCTAAATATGGCCCTTAAAGTCACAAGTATACGTTCCTAATATGACCCTTAAAATCATTCCACTAGACGCATTATCCCCCATCTCCCAGAACCATCCTATATAATAAAAAGGTACCGTATTTTCTGTCATATAAGATGACTGGAACTGATGTTGATAGGAGGAAGATAACAATGAATAGAGATAGAGCAAGTGCCGGGCAAGTCCCTGGCGAGTTAGCAACGCCCATCATAACTGCAAGCTACAGTATTTTTACAACTGGCATATAAGAAGACCCCCAACTTTTGAGATTTTCCTGGGTTAAAAAGTCATCTTATATGCTGGAAAATATGGTAATATGCAAATTGACCCTCATGCCCTCGCATCACAAGATGGCCAATCCTGTGTTGTCACAAGATGGCTACCCCCATGTCACCACAAGATGGTTGCCCTCATGTCATCATAAGATGGCCACCCAATGCTGTCACAGATGGCCATTCCCACATTGTCACAAGATGGTCTGCAGGGGAAGGCCTAATCAGGCATTCGGACACCCTTTGAGGGATCCCAGATTTGAGAGGGTGCAGGCTGAGCTGAGGGACATCTACCCACAGTAAATAAGTAATAGGTATCATCATACCAAAAGTCATGTAAATATTCTCCTGTTCTATGTGTTTTATCCTTTTACATTTATATTATATTAGAGGCCTGGTGCATGAAATTTGTGCAAGAGAAGTTGGTCCCCTCAGTCTGGCCTGCACTCTTTAATCTGGGACCCCTCAGGACATCTGGCTCCTAACTGTTCACCTGCCTGCCAGCCTGATCCCCCTAACTACTTTCCCCTGACAGCCTGTTCACTCTAACTGCTCTCCCCTGATGGTCCGCTCCCCCTAACTGCTCTCCCTTGCCTGCCTGATTGCCTCTAACTTCCTCTACCTTGGCCCCACCAACATGGCTTTGTCAGAAAGGATGTCTGAAAAGAGATCCAGAAGATTGTCCAGAAAATGTTCAGTCTAATTAGCATATTATCCTTTTATTAGCATAGATTCCACTTTGTCCTAAAAATTCAGGTTGTTCCCAGGTTTTCCTATCATGGAAGGGGAGCCCTCAGTATCATCCTGGGTTCTGACCAGGGTTGCTTGTGCTATATCTCAGCATATGTGATTCCTAGAAGAAGACTCTTGGATGTACCTGGCACATTTCTCTAGAATTGACCAAATAATCCTCCAAAAATGTCGAACCACTTTAAACTCCCACCAGCAACCATACGTGTGCCCTCAGTCCCATTTTGATGCCAATATCATTGATTTCTTCCTAAAAGCTTCCCTCCTATCAACCAAGACTACTTAGTACTTGAGCCAACCTCAATGTTCAACTGGGAACTTGATTTCCCAAGATAGAATTATCGAGGAGGAAAAATAGTTGTCCTCTACCTTTCTGAGTTCTTAGTGGAGGCCCTTGTAATGAAAGACAGATCACCAAGAGAGAAACAAAAGTTTATTAACATTTGTACCTTGTGTATATATGGAAGATTCCAGGGGAAAATGAGTAACTTCTCAAAGTGGCTTAGAATGCAGATTTAAATACATTCTTCCTAAAGAAAAGGGATGGGAGATGTAGGCCTCTTAGAGGAGAGTAAATGATTTTAGGAAAGATAAATGGGGGTGGGAGGAAATAGTTGGTAACAAAGTTTGGGTGTTATGTCAACTTCTACCATCCTGTCCTGCGACAGGAGTCAGTCTTCTCTGCCTGATGATACTTCTCTCATCAAGGAGACCTATGCCATTTAAGCTCCTTTTGGGGGGTCCAATTTTAGGCAGACTTCAATTTGTTGTTTTACAAGCAGCTGCAGCTCAAGATCATCAATATAACAACACAGAATATGTTGGGGTGGCATATTCTCTGACCTTCAAAATAAACCCAACAAAAGCTTATTTCCTCTCTTAGATGATTTGCCACAGTAGCATTCTGATCAGATCTTCCTGGAAGTGCTCATAACATACCCTATATTTGTAGAAAGGTGTGGGCCACATCACTAAATAATCCAGGGGCAGTTTTCTCATCTTGTGGAAAGGGAGATAAAATTATGATAGTTTATCTCCCTTTCCACAGGTTTCTTGCAGGTTTGTGTATCTACTGCACCCCCAACCTCCCAGCAGCCGTAGCACCTCCACCTAGGGCCTTGGGGCTGCTGGGTGCCAGATCTGCAGGTTTGTGTCTCCAATCTGTCTCCTCACCTCCCCAGGTCTGCAGTAGTGGGGCTTGGGGCTGCTGGGTGCCAGCCTTCCTGCTGGTTTGTGTCTCTCATCTGCTCCAGCAGCCCCAGAGCCACCTGGCTGCTATAGGCCTTGCCATCTTGGTTGTGTTAATTTGCATACCCACTCCTATTGGCTGGTAACATAGCAGAGGTACAGTCAATTTGCATGTTACTCTTTTATTATGTAGGATTTTCTACTATTCATTTTGGATTAATTTTTGTGAAAGGTATGAGGTTTGTTTCTAGATTCATTTATTTTTTTATGTGGTAACCAGATTGGCACTATTTATTCAAGAAATTATATTTGCTCCACTGTATTTTCTTTGCTGCTTTGCCTTATATCAGTTGATTACATTTATGTGGGTCTATTTCTGAGCTCTCTATTAAGTTTCCTTGATCAATTTGTCTATTATTTCACCAATACCACACTGTTTTACTATAACTTATTTAAAGTTTGTAGTATGCATTGAATAATCCCAAATTTGTGTCTCCCATCCTTTGAATCACTATTGTCATTCATTTCACTTCAACATAACCTACATAAGTACATATAATTAAATATATTACTTTCATCATTTTGATAAAAAAAGACTGTTATAATTAGATCACTTAAAATAAAACTATATATTATAATAAAAAATATAATCACCTCACTTTTTCCTTCTCTGATGTGCTTCCTTTCTTAGATCTCTATATCTGATCTGCATCATTTTATTTTTCTAAAAATGTATTTTAGAATTTTTTTCAATGCAGATGTATTAGCAACAAATTCTGCTAAAATTTTGTTTGAGAATATATTTTATTTCACTTTTTCACATGATAATTTCATAGAATTCTTGTTTGGTGGTTTTTGCCCTCAACACTTTAAATTATTTTAATTTATCTCTCTTTATCTGCATAGTTTCTGAGGAGAAGTTATATATAATTTTTATATTTTCTCTTCTATAGATAAAATGTTATTCCTTTCTAGCTTCTTTTGAGATTTTTCTTTATTTTTGACTTTATAAAAGTTTGAAGTTTTGCCTAGGTGTAGTTTCTCTCTTTCTTTCTTGTTTTTTGCACTTATCTTGATTGATATACTTTGACATTTCTCAATCTATGGTTTGATATCTAAGACTAGTTTAGGAAAATTCTCAATTATTGTTTCAAAGACTTCTTTTACTTTCTCACTCTCTCCTTCTGTTAGTCTCATCACTTATGAATTGCAAATTTTGTAGCTGCCCTGCACTTTGTGGATATCTTTGTGTTTTGTTTTCTTTTCAGTATTTCTCCAGGATTTACAGTTTTAAAGTTTTTATTGACATACCATGTTGAGAGTCTTTTCTTCAGCCATGTCTAACCTATTGATAAACACATCAGAGTAATTCTTTATAACATTTTTTATCTCTACTACTCATTTTGTTTCTTTCTTAAAATTTCAATCTCTCTACATATACTTCCCATTTTTACTTGTCTTCCCTCTCCTTTATCCAGAAGAGTCTTTAGCATAATAATTAGTTTTCTAAAAATTATTGATCTGATAATTCCAAAACCCTTACCATGTCTAAATCTATTTATTTATTTATTTGTTTGTTTGTTTGTTTATTTACCTGCAAAACCCAAAATATTTATTATTTGACTCTTTGGCTCTTTTTTATTTTTTAAATATTTATTACTAAAAGTATTATATATGTCCCCTTTCTTCCCCCATTGACCCCCTCCAGCCCACCCTTGCCTCTCACCCTAGGCATTCACCACCCCCCTTTATTTAATAAAATTACTAGATCATTAAATTTGCTAAGTTATTAGACATCAACCAGGACATCAAAAACATAAGAAAAGAACAGGATGCTATATTCTTAAGACAATAAAACAAATAAAAAGAAGAAAAAAAAGAAAACAAGATTCATAAAAGAACCAGATTGGATTTCACAGATGAAAAAAACAAACAAAACAAAAACTATAATTATAATTAATCTGGTTTTAAATTTGTGCATTGACTTTTAAAATATAGATTAGCAGGATTAACATACTAAAAGATATATCTGATATATCTTTTAGGAAGGTAAGAAGATAACTATGTGAAGTAATGATTAACACACATATATAAAAGAAGGATCTACATCTATTAATAGGAATTCCCAAAGGAGAGAATGCGGGGAAGGCAGTTTCCAAGAAGATAATGGTATTAAAGTTCAGAATTAATGAAAGTCATTAATCTAGCCTATACATATCACAGGCCACCTCATACATTGCTGGTGGAAATGCAGACTGGTGCAGCTACTGTGGAAAACAGTATGGAGTTTCCTCAAAAAATTAAAAATGGAATTTCAATTTGACCCAGTAATTTCACTTCAAAGGATATATCCCAATAAATCAGAAAGAATATATGCACCCCTATGTTCATAGCAGCACAATTTACAATAGCTAAGATTTGGAAGCAGCCTAAGTGCCCATCAGCAGATGAATGGATTAAAAAACTGTGGTACATCTACACAATGGAATACTAAGCTGCTGTAAAAAAAGAAGGAATTCTTACCATTTGCAACAGCATGGATGGAACTAGAGAGCATTATGCTAAGCAAAATAAGCCAGCCAGAAAAATATCACATGATTTCACTCATTTGTGGAATATAATGAACAACAAAAACTGAGGAACAAAATAGATCCAGAGACATAGAAGCTTCGAACATACCATCAAATTTCAGAAGGAAAAAAGAAGAGGGTGGGCAGGTGGGGGGTAAGTGATCAACCAAAAAACTTGTATGCATATAAGCATACATAACCAATGGACACAGACAGTAACGGGGAGAAGGCCTGGCCTGAGGGTTGTGGTGAGCTGGGAAAGGACAATGGGGAAAAAGAAGAGATATGTAATACTTTCAATAATAAATTGTTTTTTAAGTTTGTTGAACATAATTATAGAAGTGTGTCTTTTGGTTTTCTGGGTATTTGATGCTCAAATAACTTCTTAAGTGTTATAGCTATCCTATATAATAAAGAGGTAATATGCAATTTGATCATCACTCCAACATACAAGATGGCCACCCCCATGTGGTCAAAGATGGCTGCCCCCATGTGAACACAAGATGGCCACCATAAGATGCCCATCAGGGGATGGCAGTTGGGAGGAACCAGGCCTGCAGGGGAGGGCAGTTGGGGATGATCAAGCCTGCAGAGGAGGGCAATTGGGGGTGACCCAGCTGGCAAGGGAGGGCAGTTAGGGGTGACTGGGTTAGCAGGGAAGGCAGTTGGGGGCAATCAGGTCAGCAGGGGAGCAGTGAGGCTTCAATCAGACTAGCAGGGGAGTGGTTAAAAGTTAATCAGGCTGGCAGGCAGAAGTAGTTAGGAGAAATCAGGCAGGCAAGCAGATAGGAGAGTGATTGGGAGCCAATAGTCCTGAATAGTGAGGGGGATGTCCAAGTGCCATTTAAGCCCAATTTCTCCTGGATCTGGCCTAAACAGGCAGTTTCACATAACTTGAGGGGACCCAGGTTGGAGAGGGTACAGTCTGGGCTGAGGGACACATTCCCCCCATGCATGAATTTCATGCACTGGGCCTCTAGTTCTATCTACACTAATAAAAGAGACATATGCAAATTGAACATATCTCAGCGATGCGTATCAGCCAAACAGGAGTGAATATGCAAATTAACCCAACAAAGATGGCACGTTAATTTGCATACACATGCCCAGAGTGAAGACTGAAGACTGAAGATGACTGAATACTGAAAATGGAAGAGGCTTGGCTGCTCTGCTGTGGTGGGAGCGAAGATGATAAGTCTTGCTGAAGCTGGAGTGGAGAAGCCTAGTCTCGAGGCTTGGCTTCTCTGCCGTGGCTGAAACACAAGCCTGCATCCCAAGTGCTGGAGGATAACCAGTGCTAGCAGCCAGGGGAAGGGAGCCCTATTGCATGAATCTTCATGCAATGGGCCCCTAGTGTGTATGTGTGTATAAATTTATATATATATATATATATATATATATATATATATATATATATATATAAATATATATATATAAAGTGACCAGAAAGTTGCTATGGTGTGCACTGCAGTGGCCAAGTGACCCAATCAGGGCCTCAATGGGCTCCCCAACTGCTCACTGCCCCTTTCCCTGGCCAGTCTCACCCCTTATTGGCACCCCAACACCCCAATTGGAGGCAGGGCTACCATGGTTCCTATTGGGGCAGGACAGCTGGACCCCACCTGTGTACAAATTCATGCACAGGACCTCTAGTATACCATAATTAACCAATGTCTCTTCTTTGGTTGCTTCTAAGATCTTTTATTTGTTTTTGATGTTCTGCAGCTTTCCTGTGACATCATGTCTAAATATTGCTCTGATGCTTGATTTATCTCTTCAAACTGTGTATTTTATCCTTTAGTATCCCTTGAAATTTTTTTTCTTTGTCATTAAATATGATGTACTGGGTAAAAGCAACTGCTTTAAATTGCCTTTATTAATGTGGTGATGAGTTGTGAGGGGAAGGAAAGCATTGTATAGTCTTATGATTAGGTCTGTCTTTTATTAAGCTCATACCACTGGACTGTAAATTTCACAAGTGCTTCTCTCTCCTGTACCTAGGTGAAATAGGATGTTTACATTGGACTAGAGTTAGGTATATCTCCTCTGTCAAATTGAAAGGCAAAGCTACCTTGAATTGGTTATTTCCCTTCCTCCAGGTCAATTAGGTTATAACATAAGCCCCAATGGGTTAGGCTCTGATTAAAGTGTTTCTGTCCAGGGAAAATAAGATGATCTGTTTTTTTTTTTGTTTGTTTTTTTTAATCACTTCTTTCTTTCTTCCTATGCTGGAAGCACAAGACTGAATTTTCTCCATTGTTCATTGTGAAACTGGTAGGATGCTATGTAAATTTACAAAAGTACTGGGGCCATAGCATGACTGGGTGGGTGCCCTGGGAGTATTTACTCCTCACTGAGCCTGCAGCAATTTGTCAATTACATTATACCTTTTCCTAAAACACTGGTTACCATAGAAAGTGTTGCTTGTAGGTCCCTTCTCAGGTAAGTTGTGATTTTCTGTATACACGTGTCAGTCTCTCCAATTTGGGGGATAGAGATTTGCCCTATAATTTCACTTCTCTTGAGAATTTAAGTAGAATTGCTGATTTTTCAGTTTATTCAGCTTTTTACTTCTTAGGAAGTAGCAGTAATTTCCAAGTTTATTATTAAGATCCTTTTTTACATTGTCAGTGTGACTTTTTTTTTAGTGTGGTAAACAGTTGTATGTCTCAGCCATCCTCTATCCAGTGCATGAATGCGGATGTTTACCCCATAACTTGCTGTAGGATTACTCATCATTAGCCAGAGTGGCTCTTTGCAGTCCTGCTGTCTCTTTTCAACAATTTTTCTAACTCACTGTGTGGTGCTACACGGAACACTGAATTGGCCTAAGGAGCTGAGAAATCCACATTTGGTAGAGAAGATAGTTAGCTTAGGGATAACTGGCTAGAACTTTCCCTCAATCATTTATAAACTACCATGTAAGAGGTGCATTCTTATTCCAGTCCCATGATAAATGCAGGGACTTTCTGAGAGGTTTCAGGCTTTTCTAGGCTTCATTAGCTGTATATATATTCACAGGACAATGTTCCAAACACCTCCCCTCCAAACATCTTCCTTCCTAACCATTTCTGAAATTATAATCATAAAAAATATAAATGAAGAAAATAGTTTACGGGAAAAGAAATGTAAAACTTTATTGCATTCATATGTAATTTAAAAAAACTACACTAAAGTGGTTTTCTGTTTGACTTGGCCTGTGATCCTTTATAGCCATTGTGATCTTGTAGAGTAAATTTTATTGGTTATTTTGCTAGCTGATTTGGAGGAAATTAGATTTTTTTTTTTTCATTTAAGATTGTATCCCTCATTTAGGAACTTTCCTACAGAAAGTTGTTTGTAGCATGATGGGAAAAAACTTATTCAGGGACAATACCTAGTGCTTGCAAATGCTATTGTTGTGCCTGCATATATAGTTCTTGCTCCTCTATTTTTATTTTATTTTTTTGAAATGTTGACTATTATGGATAACATCTTTCTTAGGGCAGTGATTCTTGCCTTTTCTATTTGCACATAACATCTTAGATCTTACTTAGGTAGGTTGGAATACTTCTGTTTTGGTTTAGAATAGAACTTACTGATACCTGGGGCAGAGCTGGGTGAACACAGAGAGCTGGGGATCCCCCGCCTAGGTCCTGAGCCTCGGGGCCTCAGAACCTCAGTGCCTTGGCCAGAAGCTTGCAGCTTTGGCCTGGGGCCAAAGCCAGGTTATCACAGCAAGCTGGGAGTCCCCCTCCCAGGGCCAGAGGCTTTAGGCCTTGGCAGGAGTGGAGCCTGAGATCAAAGGAGATAGGTGTGAACTATAGAGGAAACACCTTTTCTGACTGCTCATTGGCTAAGCTTCCTGAACGCCACTGGTAACATTCTTAGTAATTGGGTATTAGAATCCAAAAAGGTGATCTAGGGCTTTTCCACCACACTCCTGGATAAAAAAAAAATGAAGGTTCACTGTTAGAGGGCTAATAATTGTTTTATCCTGCCCTAGGCGGTTTGTCTCAATGGATATTGCCTAGGTTTGCCAACCGAAGGGTCTGGGTTAGATTCTGATCAAGGGCATGTACCTAGGTTGCAGGTACCTCCTTGGCTAGGGCCCAGGTCAGGCTCACGCAGGAGGCAATCAATCAAAGTGTTCCTCTCACTTTGATGTTTCTCACTATCTTTCCCTTTCTCTTCCACAGTCTCTAAAAATCAATGGAAACATATCCTCAGGTGAGGAAAGAAAGAAAGAAAGAAAAGAGAGAGAGAGAGAGGGGGGGGGGGGGAGGGAGGGAGAGAGGGAGGAAGGAAGGAAAGAAGGAAGGAAGGAAGGAAGGAAATATCCTATTAAAGATGCATCTTGAAAATGCCTAAAGAAAGTTGTCATTTTTCCATGGTGAAGAGACCAGAGTCTGTGTTGATGAAAACACCTTGGTGGCTGTGGTGACTGGTTATGGCTGCAGCTGTGGGATGATGGGTCTGATGGCTTTCCCTGGTCAGCCCAGTCGCCTCCCACACAAGGAGGGCAGACTGCGGCTTAGGCCCACTCCCCATAGGGAACGGACCTAAGCCATCAGTAGGATATCTCCTGAGGGCTTCCAGTATGTGAGAGGGGGAAGGCTGGGGTGAGGGAACCCCCCTTGCCAGTGCATGAATTTCGTGCCCCTAGTAACAAATAGTAGGACAGAACAATTATAATAATACACTGTAATAAAAGTTATTTAAATGTAGTCTTTTTCCCTCTTTCTCTCTACAATAACCAAACTGAAAAGGTAGATGTTTACTCAGTTACTAATGCACCAGCAACATATATAGTGTGGAGATATTGGACAAAAAGATGATTCATGTCTCAAGCTGGACAGTGAAATGGTGTGAGATTTTATCACATTACTCAGAATGAATATGCCATTTAAAATTTATGAATTGTTTATCTCTTGAATTTTTCATTAAGTATTTTCTGATCAGACTTGATGGCAGGAAACTGAATCTTCAAGGCCCAGCAGGAGTGGCTAGGTGGACCTCTGCACCTCCTGGGGCCTGCGATAGACACGGACCCCCCAGGGTGGCATCTGGTGCTGCCCACCTGCCTCCCGGCCACATGGACTGGTACCTTGTGGACAGTGCCTGGTGCTGCCTGCCTGGACTTTTTCTCCTTGGATGTCCCCAGACACCCAGGAGCGGGCCATGGCACTGCCCACCCCGCCTTTGTATGCAAATTAACCACAATCTTTGGTGGGTTAATTTGCATACTCACTCTGATTGGCTGTGGGCATAGAGAAGGTGTGATCAATTTGCATGTTTGTCTATTATTAGGTAAGATTCCTCTACATTTTCCATGCTCTTTTCTTCAGTGGTCTCTATCACTAAGCTCATCATGAGATGAAGTAAAAAAGGGGTATTATTGTTCCACTAAAGGCCTGATGCATGAATGGGCCTTCCTTCGCTCTGGCCAGTGCCACCTTTCTGCCTTCACTCCAGCCTGGAGCTGACTTTCTGCCTTCCCATGTTGCCCAGAGGCCTAGAGCCGGTGGGGTAGTGTGGAACACCTGCATTTTTGCAATGGCAATGACGCATGGTCCAACCTGCTCCAGGCCACTCAAAATGTGTGTATGCAAATTAACTTGCCATATTTTTGGAGTTAATTTGCAAACTCACTCATGATTTGCTGGCGGGTGTTGAGAAGGTATGGTCAATTTTACATCTTTCTCTTTTATCAGTGTAGACTAGAGGCCCAGTGCACAAAATATGTGCAGGGGGGAGGGGTGTCCCTCAACCCAGCCTACTCCCTCTCTAATCTGGGACCTCTCAAGGGATGTCTTAATTCCCAGTAGGATCAGACCTAAACAGGCATTCAGACACCCCCTCTCACAATACAAGACTGCTGGTTCCTAACTGCTCTCCTGCCTGCCTTCCTGATTGCCCCTAACCATCTCTGCCTGCCAGCCTGATGACCCCCTAACCACTCCCCTGCCAGCCTGATTGATGCCTATCTGGTCCTCTGCCAGCCTGTTTGCCCCTAACTGCCCTCCCCTGCCAGCTTGATCACCCCTAACTTCCCTCCCCTTCAGGACTGGTCCCTCCAACTGCTCTCCCCTGCAGGCCTGAGTTCCCCCACACCTGTTCTTCCCTGCAGGCTTGGTCACCTCCAACTTCCCTCCTCTGCCAGCCTGGTCACCCCTAACTGACCTCCCATGCAGGCTTGATTACCCCCAACTGTCCTCCCCTTCTGGCTATCTTGTGGCATCCACTTGTGTCCACATGGGGGCAGCCATCTTCTGACAGCCATCTTGTGTCCACATGGGGGCATCCATCTTATGGGTTGGAGTGTTGGTCAATTTGCATATTGCTCTTTTATTAGATAGGAGGATAGAAGCCTGGTGCATGGGTGGTGGCCAGCTGGTTTGCCCTGAAGTGTGTCCCAGATCAGAGTGGAGGTCCCCTTGGGGCATGGGGCATGGGTGAGGGGCCTGTAATGGTTTGCAGGCTGGCCACGCACCAGGCAATGCAAGTGGAGGCCCTGCTATCTGGGATTTATTTATCTTCTATAATTGAAACTTTGTAGCTTTGAGTGAAATCCAAAGCCAACCAGGGTGAGCAGAAAACTTGCTTCCTTCATTGCTGGGGGCAACTCAAGTCTCCTGCTCTCTCCAGCTCTGTGGCTGAGGCCATTTTTGTTGGGATTTATTTATCTTCTGTAATTGAAACTTTGTAGCCTTGAGTGGAGTCCAAAGTGGGGAGGGTGTGCAGAAAGTTTGGGGAAACTCAAGTCTTCTGTTTGCATTTGTGGCTGCAGGCATCTTGGTTTGGTTAATTTGCATACTTGCTTCTGATTGGCTGGTGGGCATGGCTTGTGGGTGTAGCAGAGGTACAGTCAATTTGCATATTACTCTTTTATTTTATTAGATAAAATGCCACATCATTTGGCTTTAGAAATCACACTGTTTTCTTCATGAGTTTAATGTAGTTTGTATACATTTCTTACAGGTATTGAAAACCCCGCACCCTGATTACAGAAAAACCATATTTCACAGCTAGAAATGTGATGTAAATGGAGGGTTATATTTCATGGAACAAAGAGATGTTTAAGCTAGTAATTATCATTTATAGTGTTGTCCTTAAAGTGTCTAACAGCCCCTTGGCTCCCCTATACACCATTCATGCTAATTCTCAGACAAGAATTTCCAAGGGAAAACAAAACATATAAATCTTTCAAAGTGGTCATGAAGATACTCTTCATTAAACTATAAAAACCATTGAATTTACAATGATAATATTATGTGTATGGACATATCTTAAACCCATGGGCCTATATCATTTAGCAACAGGAACTCAATATGCTACATAAGTGGCAAGCACCATATAATTATCCCTATAAATTGCCAGGAAGGCTAAGCAGTTACCATGAGGCTGTATGAACAGAACTGGTATGTTTCCTAAAGAATTGTCTTTCTAAAGTATATTTCCTGTAGAAAGTATAGTGATGAAAGGAATTATTAATTATTGAAAGCCTATTGGGTACAGGTAGAATAACTTGGTTCTTTACCTTTGGCATCTTGATTTTATTCTTAAAGTCAGTCAAATTTCATTAAACCTTAAAACCACAAGCACATTTATTACCTTATAATCTTAATTTTAGTGTATATGCTATGATAAAAATATATATTCTTATATTCTATTAACCCTTATAGCACCAAAAACTCTTCCCAGTTCCTTCTTTCACCCATAGATACTTTTCTGATGACTTATAATAAAGATTAAATTCTCATAATGATTTTTTTAGTAATGCTAAGAACATTGTCATATGAAAAGGATGGTTCATAGATAATTATGTAGCTCTTTGATCTTGAAAACTAATATTTACAGGCTTTGATTTCTTTATCTGTAACTTGAAGGTCTTTTATCTGTGTGTTCCCAGGACCCATTCCAGTTTAATATTTAAAACTTTAACTGTATTGTTTTATTCATTATTTCTCCCCTACATGGGAGAGCAGTAACCATGCCATTTCCCAGTCAAAGAAAGAAAAGCAATATTAATCTGTCCTGTGCACTTTGGTACTTGCTTCACCCCTTTCACAAAGGGGTGATTTCTGTTCAGTTGGCAAGTCTATTTTTATTTGATAATAGAATACAGTCATGTTCCAAATAAAAAAGTTTCACTCAATGACAGCATAAACAACAGGGGTCCCATTAGATTGTAATGGAGCTGAAGTTTCAGTAAGAAGTGATATGTGGTTCAGGAGAAAATTTTTTTTCTCTGATGGGAGCAATATTTGTGTAGTTGGCAATGAATTACCTCCCACTCAAAGTACCTCAGTTTTGAGTGCACAGATTATATCACATTCGGTCAAACACTGACCTGTTATACCAAAGAGGATCCTTTCTTCCTATTGCTACATACTCAGAGTGTCCTACAGCCTCCCAGATCTAGCTTTATGATCTTTAGAGTACATTGCTGTAATTTCTTTGTGGAGGACATAGAGCCTGTTCAAAGACACAAGTTCATAGGAGCTACCTGAACATGTATTACATGCCACTGCCATTTTAGTAAAAGCTTTCTGTAATAGTATAGAAGACAGCTTGTCCCTATACTTTGGACATCTTTTCAGGATGTAATGATGTGAAGGATAAAGAAGTTTTATTTCTTACATCACTCCAATGCTAAAGAGAGCCACATAGGGCTAATTGAACTAAAAACAAATTTCCAAAGTCAATATATTGAGTTCCAATACTCTTGCAATATTAAACAGCTCACTTTTATTAATATCACAAAGTTTATAAATGTGAGCAGTGTTCAAACATGCAATGGCCAAAACCACATTGCCAGTACAATTCCCTATGTTCTTTTACCTCTCCATCTTAATTTTTATTCCTACTTATCCTTTGATACAGTATTTATAAGTCTACAGTAATAGATAGTAGTGGCCTGGTCCTTCACATTCTCTCACCACCCACTCACTGACTCACCCAGAGCAAGTTCCAGTCTTGCAACCTCTGTTATGGTAAGTACCCTCTGAAGGTGTGCCATGTTTTATCTCCTATACCCTACTTTTCCTGTACCATTTTTACCTTTATATATGTATAAATACACAAATTTCTGAATAGTCAGAATAGTAACATGCTGTACAGATTTGTAGCCAAGGATGAATAAGCTATGTCATATAATGTTGGTGTAGAAGTTCTAGTAACACAGGTTTACATCTGAAATATAGTTAGTCCCATTCAAACCAGGTGAACCAATAATAGGGAAAAATGGTGGTTTCTTAAAGATATGCTGGCAAGACAAAAGCATATGTAACTCACTTTACTTTGGCAAATAAAACATAAAAATAGATCATATTACATCAAATGATCTATAGCCACTATTGTATTACATGGAATATTTCCTATGGAAAGAGATGTACTAAATTCCTACTTGTTAAGGAGATATTATTTTATCTTAAAATAATCCAAATCCAAGGTTATAAAAAGGTGTTTCCTAACAAAATTTTATTTGATGATTTTGAATTTTATTCCAAAAGCAAGAGAGAAACAGTACAGCAACACTCATTTATAGGCACCAAGAAATTCTCCTTATGTGTAAATAAAAAAATTATTGTGGTTAGTATAATGTCACTTTACTTTTAGAAAGGCCATTACCTTATTCAATTCCACTATTCCCTATGCATCGCAACCTCAGTTCCTCTCTGTAAAATCCAGATATTTTCAAAGAACATTTCAAAAGAATATTACCATTCCTCTTTAGTAGCTTGAACATTTTGCATGTATGACTTTATCTGGGCCTTTCTTTTCACTGCAGCTTATGGATAAGTAAGCAAAAAATACTTTCAGAAATTTGTCAAGGATATCTGGCATTAAGAAATGTTTTATAGTTTATGGATATTATAACAATTTTCTTTGTCCTCAGATGCAAAATAGGTTTATCTTGTAATCATTTGTGATAAAGAACATATATTGCCTCCTGATAAATTTATCAATGATAAAACTACACAATGCACATACTAAAAGAACATGCCTGTTGTGCTGTACAGGTTAACTCATTCAATTGGTCGTGGTTTGATTATGGTCAAGACTAAGTACCTGGGTTGCAGGCTCAATCCCAGGCATTGGTATTGGCATGTACAGGAAGCAACTAACCAATCTGTATCTCTCTCAGTCTCTCCCCCTTCCACTCTCTCTAAAAATCAACAAGGAAAATATCCTTGGGTGAAGATTAACAACACACACACACACACACACACACACACACACACACACACTCCAAAAAACAACAACCCTCATAGATACAGAGAATAGTATGGTGATTACCAGAGGGAAAGGATGATGAGGAAAGGTAGGAGAGAGTACAGAGAGAATAAATAGTGATGAAAGGAGACTTGAGTAGGCAAAAGAATTTATATATGCTTACTTTTGTCTATTCCTGTCCAGAAAGTATACCATTAGTCTTTGACAGTGTTAGCATTTGATGAAGGAAAACTTTTCAATATTGTTTTAGTTTATTGTCCTTGATTATTAATGACTTTGAGTATTACTTTATGTATGTATTGGACATTTACATTTATTCTTTAATGAGTTGCAAGTTATCATCCACCAACCATTATTATATTTAGTTGTCCTATGTTTTTCTAATAAAATAGTAACTATATTAATAATGCATATATTAATGCAATTACTATGCATTAAGTTATAATAGACTCTTTTGCCAATCTAGTTCTTGTTTGACTCTGAATTTCTGGCTATTGAAACAGTGATACATATGTGGGGAAGAGGTGGTTGACAGGGGAAGAATCCAACAGCATTGAATGGCATTAAATGAAAAAATTTTAAAAACTTCTTCATCCTAGTATACCCTCACATACTAAAGTTAGGAATCTTCATACAGTTCTGTTTTTAATTGTTTAAAGGTTAATAAGATAATTCTAAACCTTAAGTCTATATTCATTTCTTGAATTATCACCATTGCATAGTTTCCACTGGAAACTTCTTATTTATAATGTTTTCAATTTTATATGTGTAACTCAAACTTGCTTAAAATATGCTGTATTATTATTTTATTTCACATAACATCACTATTTGTAATCTTACAGATAACAGAGTTAATTATTTTAGAGGCTCAATCATATTATAACGGTTCTTTATAATCCATTCTGCCATTGCCCCATTAATTTCATATTTAACACGCTGATTATTCAGGGTCTAAGTATCAGAGAAAGAAAAAGAATAAGTACCTTATCATGTGATCTTTAGGAGTAAAAATATTCTTACAAGTATTCATTTTACTACTGATTGGCAAGATTAAGTCACATGCTCCTTCTTGAACTAATTATTGAGAAAAGTAGCTGATGTAAATTTGAACTAACCCAGGCTTTTCCTGGATAAGACAGTAGTTAATTTCTTCTGAGTTACATGGCTTCAAGGAAAATATGAACACAAGTTCTTATTGTCAACTAGGAAAAAAAGGTAGTGACTTAACATCCATAATATGTAATCAATAAATGTATTTTACCTCTATTTTAACATAGTAGTTATTCTAGTTGGACCTGCATTAATCAATACATACTTTCTAAAATTATATGTTTGCCCTAATCAGTTTGGCTTAGTGCAGAGCATTGGCCTGTGGACTGAAAGGTCTTAGGTTAGATTCTGGCCAAGGGCACATGCCTGGGTTGTGGGCTCAGTTCCCAGTAACAAACATGCAGGAGGCAGCTGATCAATGATTCTCTCTCATCACTGATGTTTCTATCTCTCTATTTCTCTTCCTTCCTCTCTGAAACCAATAAAAATAGATTTAAAAAAATTTATATAATAAAAGCCTATGCGATCATTATGGCAGAACGACTAAAACAACTGGTCGCTATGATGTGCACTGACCACCAGGGGGCAGACGCTCAATGCAAGAGCTGGTCCCTGGTGGTCAGTAGGCTCCCAGAGGGGGAGCACCACTCCATCAGAAGCTGGGCTCTTGGCTGGTGAGTACAGCGATGGTACCCGCCTCTGCAGCAGTGGTAAGGATCAGTAACCCGAGAGGTAAGGAGCAGCGAGCAAGTGGGCAGTAAGTAGCGAGGGTTCCCTGACTGCGAAAGGGCACAGGCCAGGCTGAGGGAACCCTCTACCCAATAATAAATTTTGTTCACTGAGCCTCTAGTAAATAAGTAAAATTATATGTTATTGTTGTTAGGACACATTACATTATATCTACATTCTTAATACATTTTTAAGTATACAATGCATTATTACTGACTATAGGTACAGTGTTGTACAGCATTCCACATCATTGTTGTGAATAATGCTTCAATAAATATGGGATGCTTTTATCTCTTCAAGATCCTGATTTCATCCTTTTGGGTAAGCCTCCAGAAATGGGATTCCTAAATCATATGGTAGTTTTATTTTTATTTTTTGGGGGGAACTGCCTATTTTCCATAGTAGTCGTATCATTTTGCATTTCTACCAGCTGAATCAAACTAAAATATTTTCTACAACCAAGAAAACAGTCAACTGAATGAAATGGCAATAATATATATATATATATATATATATATATATATATATATATATATATTTGTAAACCATACATCTGATAAGGGGTTAATCTCCAAAATAAATACGGAACTCCTACAACTCGATATTAAAGAAAAAGTAATAACCTGATAAAAATAGACTAAAGATTTAAATAGATGTTCCCACCAAAATGGCGTACAAATGTTCAACAGGTATATAAAAATATATAATAGTGTTGCTAATCATCAGGAAAATCTAAATCAAAACCATAATTAAATAAAATTTTGCTTTAATTAATTGAGGGGTGTATCTACATTAGCACTTCACTGAAAACAAGGTAGAAAATGGGCTAAAGTCCATTTGGAATCAGATAAAATGATCGCCTTTATATAACTGACTTTATTTAATTATACTTGTTTATCTATATAATTTTATTTCAAATTAATTTAAACTCTGGCAAGTTTTTTAACATTTTGAGGCTTAAAACTCTTAAATGACTGAATTAAAAGCTATGTTTATAGGAATAGTTGAAAGTCCCAAGTTCAGTGCAAGTACAACATATTGTTCACTTGAAGGGGTGGGAAGTATGTGTATCATTCTGCTATAAATTGGGGCTCCTGTGTGGAAGGTCATATAAGACTGAGTGTGTGAAGTGCTATCTCAGACTATCTTATTGATAATAGCTCCCAAGCTGCCATAAAAAGATTCCTCTGAAAGGGTAAGAAACACAAGTCTCTAGTAATTGCAAAAAGGGTAACTTGGCTTCTTCTGTTGGGAGAAATAGAGTTTTTTAAGTTAAACTGATCGATGAAAAAAACTCTGTGAGTTATGTGAACAGCAGTATTTCTGAAGGACTGAGAACTACTTTAAAACTCTGTTTTTACTACAATATCTTAAAATGAGTAATTACTACCTTAGTTTTCTCTGGGGTCCACCCATCCAATAGATGGCAAGTCTACTCTGGGAGCAACAGAGTTGAGGTTTTCTTTGAGGTTCTGAGTTGTAAGAGTCACCCACTGGCCCTGGGGTCTATATAAGAAAAAAAATCAGTTTGTGTAAAAATACCTTAATGTCATTTTCTTGTTTGATGTTGTTTTAACTTAAAAAGAACCAAAAATCATGAGCTGTTTTCAGGGCTTTATCAGCCTTTGATTTTACACAATTTCCTTATGCAGAAAATCTCAATAGGAGAATGCAAAATAGGAAATGTCACTAATAGATGAGAAACATATATAATTATAGAAATCATGTCTAAGTCAGAGTTTGATCAAAAGTAGGAAAAAATAAAATCAAAGTGTAATTATATATTTTTTTCATATCCATCAAATTTTTCTATAAGGGTTCTGAAATTTATTTGTTTTAGTCTCTCTCACTGTAAGGATTGCCCTTATACTCTATTCAGGTGTAAGTGTGTGTGTGTGTGTGTGTGTGTGTGTGTGTGTGTGTGTATACAGACAGATGTGTATGCCTGCCAGTGTAAGAGAGACCAAAGAATGCATAACAGTTTGAAAAAATTGTTATGATTGACACCTGCCTTCAACAAGTGTTTGAGAAGCACCAAAAAAAAGCCCTACACTATTCCCAATCTTACTCTTACACCAAACCAAAAATATCTGCATTAATTGGCTACAAGGACAACTAAAATTCCAAATATTAAAAAAAAAAATCTCGATTGTCCTTAGAGAAAAATACACTGTTAAGTCATTTGCATGTTTTATTATCTGCCTGATTTGGGGGAGGGTAGTAATACAAGGTTAATATGAATGATTAATTGACTAATGTATTAAGAGATTAAGTTATCTACTGTATTTATTTACCACCATTCTGATTTATATGAGGCTGGGTTACACATTACACAGACAATATTCTAGATACATCTAAAAATGTGGCTCACATAAATACATTTTGAAGAGTCATATGTACAAATTTACGCATATGGAATACTCGTGGATAGGCATAGAGAAGACAAAAATAGAGTTACCAAACAAAATAGAAAATTCCCAGTTAAGTTTGAGCTTCACATAAACAGTAATCGATATTTTCAATATAGTTATGTCCTAAATATTGCTTGAGAGATCATTATATTAAAAATATACATGTTAATCTAAAACTTAAATTTAAATGGAATCCTTGTATTTTATTTGCTAAATCTTGCATATCTAGGTCTAGGATACCAAGTGACCAGCAGGTAGCCATCAATTGCTAAAGTAGAGGAGAAGTAAAAAGTTTAAAACAAGCTTTTAAAACTTACCTACCCTGAGGATCTTATAAAATTTAAATATTATTGACTGAAAAATATTATTAGTTAGGTCCATTCCTAAAGAATTTTATTTCAATTACTACCCTACATAATAAAATAGAAACATGCAAATTTGACCATACCTTCACTCCTGATTGGCTATGCTACCAGCCAATCAGGAGCGGGGATGGGGCCATGTGACAGCAAGCACCCAGCCCCTGGATGCTGTGAGGGGAAGCAGCAGCTGCAGCAGCAGCAGTGGTGGTGGTGGTGGTGATGGCGGCAGCAGGGAGAGCCCAGCCCCCAGGTGCTGTGAGCAGAAGTGGTTGAGACCACAAAACCCCCAGGGCCGGGTGGTCCCAGGCAGCCAGGGCTGAGCTGAGCAGGGTGATGGCTGGGTGCCTGGGCAGGCTGGGGGTGAGCCATCAGTTGGACATCCCCTGAGGGCTCCCAGTATGTGAGAGGGGGCAGGTTGGGTTGAGGGACCATCCACTCCCAGTGCAGTAATTTCATGCACTGGGCCCCTAGTGTATAATAAGTACTAGTGAATATATAGTTCTATTTAGTTATCTATATAAAATATAGTTAACATAAGCACTATAAAGAGATTTCCTTTATATTAAGCTGCTGTTTTGGGAGGGATTGAGTTACTTAAGCAGTATCTAGAAACAACAATTTGGTTGTTTTTCATTTGGATATATTAGAAAGAGAAAGATGCATTAAGGAATAATATTTCATGTGCTCATCATTTTCTTGTCATTTCAATTAATGTTTTGGAGATGATACTATTTGGTTCTGTTGAGTATTATATTCTCATTCTACTCAATTATAATCCTTAAATCTTTTTCATTATCAGGTTGAAAAGACAGTGACAGATTCAGGTTTATCATTTAAGCTGTCTAGTATAAACAACATTTTCAAGATTTATTTTGATGAATGCATTATTCAGAAAGTAATGTAAATGTGCATATTTAAGAGATGAGTTCATCATTTATAAGTCAACCAATGAATATATTAACAGTCTGTTTTAAATCACTGGTAGTATGGAGTGGCTAATAATTATACATAAGATTTATTTGTAAATCTGTCAGGTGCCTGGTCTCTACTAGACACTAAAGATACAATAGTGAGGGAAATAAAATACTTGGCCTTTGTGGAAGTTATTTTTAAAGTTGGGTCAGACTGTGAATAATACAAGTGAATAAAATAAGTAAAGAATATCAGATGGTAAGAAGTGATATGAAAAGCATAAATCAAGGAGAAGAGAAGATAACTAATCCAGGGACAAGTGAGTTTTCAGCTTTATATTAGATAGTGAAAGAGTCACTGAGAAAATAATAAGCCAGACTTGAAGAGGGTGAAGCAGCAGCCATATGAACATCTGCAGGAGAACATTCAGGAAGAAGGAATGTGCATAGCTCTATGGTTCAAGCATGCCTCTTGTGCTCTCAGAACTAAAAGTAGGCCTGAGGGTCTTAAAAGGAGTAATTGGAGACTAGTAGAAGAAAGTCCCTGGAAGAGAGAAAACAACTGTGGTGATTGTAGTTAGTTGGATCACCCACAAGAAAACTGAAAATCACTAAGAAAGAAGATACTAATATTAATGAAGAAAGTTAGCTAAGAGCCTATAAAGCTGGAAGGAATACCAGAAAGCACTTCAGGATTGATAATTTCATGAAAGCAAGTAGTGATTTGATATCATAACTAGAAGCCCGATGCTTGACTGCACCCTCTAGCAATCTGTGACCCCTCAGGGGATAACTGACTGCTGGTTTATGCCGAATCAGGCTTAACCCAGCAGTTGGATATCACTCTCCCAACCCAGGACCCCTCGCTCCTTACCACTCGCCTGCTTTCTCTTTACCACTTGGCTCACCACTCCTTAGTGTTGTTGCAAAGACAGGAGAGACTCCCATCACCACTGCTGTGCTCTCCAGCCATGAGCCCAGATTCTGGCTGAGCGGCGGGAGAGCACTGATCACCAGGGGGCAGTTCCTGCTTTGAGCGTCTGCCCTCTGGTGGTTAGTCTGCATCATAGTGACTGGTCGTTCCAACATTTGGCCAGTTTGCATATCAGCTTTGTATTATATAGGATATTTATCTTCAGGTCCAGGGGTCTTCAAAGTAGGGGTGAAGAAAAACAATCATTTGTGCAAGCTGTGTTGGGGAGTCAATTTTTTCTTATGTGAAGAATACAGGGAAACTTTCACAGAGAGATAAGTAATTTATATTATTTTAATGGTTCCTGCAGCTCTGGCCAACATGGCTTAATGGCCTGTGCACTGAAGGTCTTGGGCTTAATTCTTGGTCAAGAGCATGCATGTTTGCTCCCTGCCCTTTAGATGCATGTAGAGAGGCATGCATCTAATGCATCAATGGATATATCTCTCTCACATCAATGTTTCTCATTTCTCTCTCTCTCTCTCTTTCTCTCTTCCTCCCTCTTTCTTCCTCTCTCTCTCCCTCTGCCCCTTTTAAAACAAAACAAAACAAAACAAAAGAATACATAATAGTTTCTGTGGGCAAAAATAAAGTTTTGGGAGTTCAGTATGTGTGAGGAAAGACTTGGAATCTTGTATTTTCTTGTAATAATAAGTGATTGATCAGAAATAAATAAAGAAGGTATAATAATATTTGTGCTGATAGAACCAATTCAGGTAATGGTTGTAAAGCTGTGAATGTCAGGGGAAGACTGGGGTTTTCCAGAATCTTGGAGGGTTTTGGCCTCCTCTAGGCTTGTACCATGGGAGGCATGAAAGCCAGCAGAGGGATAGCCTCTGGGACTGCCAAATGACCCTGCAGAGCTGAGGCAGCCTTAGTAACAGGAGCTCCGATGTCAGAGCCCCAGTTATTGTTTTTTAATGCTTATTCTAGAAACAAGAAATTATGTTTCTCTCCATTTGTTCATCTTGGAAATTTTGGATCTATTAACTGATGACATCATATCATTTCAAAAAATTAACATATAACTTAATATATGCATCCTGAAATAGTCCAGCACAAAAGGAATTATTTTAATCAGAGAAAAGTAATATGTAAGAAATATTTCTGCATAAGTATATACATAATATATGTAAGTATTATAATTTAAAAAAGTCTTTATTGTTGAAAATATTACATATGTTTCCATTTTCCCCCATTGACCCTTTCTATCCCGCCCCTGCCCCCCCCTATCATTTTTAGATATTGTCATATTTACATAGGGGCAGATACTTTAGGGAAAAAAAGAGATACTAAAAAATCATGCAAAAAGATCATCTTTTCATAACAAATGTAGAGACTATTAAATATTTTCAGAACAAAAATGATTTTCAAAGAGAAATTCTGGAGATTTAAGTGCTACCCTTCCCTTTTATTACAGTGGCTACACACAACCAACTGTATTTTATTTTCCCCCTTGTTTGAACAAACTTATTTTGGGAAGTCATTAGAGTTGGCCTGATACATGATAGTAAACTGTAACATCAAGGATTTTATGCAAGTATTATTATATTTGCATAATGGGTTCTCTTTAAATTGGTTGTAGAAACATTTATTACCTAGAGCTTCTATAACAGCTAAGTATAATGCACCACACTGAAAACATTGATCCCCATCTGGTTTAAAGATTGCCAAATGATATAATGATATGTGTGCTCCAGAAGATTTAGAAAGGGTATTACATGACTGAAAGACACTTAGCTTTATAGGTTTTCAGCAGGAACATGATTGATAGAACTCACTTATGGGGTCCTAATCTTGTATATATTCATTACTTGCTGGGAACTACATTTTTGTTGTTAACCTTTTACTTTCAAAAAATATCTACATGTTGCCCTAGTGGCCTTTAAGATCAGCTAAGTATTTTCTTGTTAGGATCTAAAAAAAAAAAAAAAAGAAAGAACATAGCAATTATGCTGTATATCCCAGGCTAACTGTATGACCCCAGGCAATAGAATAAATGTTATTATTTGAAGGAAAGTCATGTATGGGTAGGTAGAAGATTTTTAAAAGTCATTGACATGTGTAAGTGGTAAAGTTGAATGATAAATAAGCTGCCTATGAGTAAGCACAGTTCATGTAAACACAAGAGTCAGTAATTTGGTTAGATATCAATGAGTCATAAGAAGTTCCTTCCTCTGACCAACTAAAAGTAATTTTCATACAATTAGTAACTATAAGTCAAAGAAAAACACTGATTTATTACCTTTAATTGTAAGATAGAAACTTAACCTTCATTTTTCTTATTTCACATTCTAAATTCTTCACCATCCTGTCAATCTTCTCTCAGAGGAACAGATGTCTCATCCTCTCCTGCTTCCTCCCCTCTTTGATACTCTTCCTCATCTCTGACTCACAAACTTATAGTACCCAGCCATGTGTTGGGTCCAGGGTATGATTCTCAGACCTCAAGTATCTTTCCTGCATGTACTAAGGTCTAGTAATCATTTTTACATCCTGGTGGATCATCAAAGCTATCTTTGCAGGAGACCCATGATCTTATCTGCTTCTTTCACTAATTGGTCAAAATTAGGTTATGACTATAACCCATGTATGACTATATCTGTACATAACTTTGACAGAAAGGCAAGCATAAAATCTTAGAGCAATCTTTAAACTTCACTTTCTGCCCTTCTACACTTATTTATCAATTTAACTCAAGATAAATTTTTATTGTTATTTAATAATTTTTATATCAGATGATTAACTTCCCACTTTTATTGTATTGCATTGTTTTCATGAGTTTCTGAGCACTTATTTTTATTGTATCCTAATTTCCTAACTAGTAGTCCTAATCTCACACTCTTCAAATGTCCCACTGTTCTATACAACATAACGACTTCTCATCTACCTCTATCTTATTCTCTTCTTTTCTGCACCTTAAGTTATCCACTTTTGGCTGGCAGTCAGGACCTTCCATAAGCTGATCTCATTGGATTTTTTCTAGTTCTAGCTAACAAATTCCTTTCTTTATATGCAACATTTAAATTAATTAAGACTATTCACACTTGACTGATGTCAAAAGCACGTTTTTAATAATATATTTTTATTTATTTAAGAGGGAAAGGAAGAGGGAGAAACAGAAACATCAATAATGAGAGGGAAGCATTGATCAGATGTTTCCTGCCTGACCCTTACCGGGGATCGAGCCTACAACCAAACCAGAAATCTCACTGTGACCTCCACGATGGCTGGGCTCACGTGCTCTTGTCTGTATTTTATCTTGGCTTTATTGAGTCTAATTAGAATAACTTAAAAGCCCATGTATCCCATAAAGTCCAAGTTAAAGATTACTTGCTAAACAGTCCTTATTGAGCAACCTAATTATATGTATTTCCTTCTTATTTTAGTTTTTATTATATAATATGTTACAAAGTAAGAGACATCCTACTGTTCATCTCATATATATTCTAGGCATTTTAATGATCTATATGGATATACAGATAATTTTAAAGTGGTACTTTTTTCAAATAGCAAATATTTCTTTTTTTTATTTTTCTGGGTGAAAATTTCAGAATTCTAATAATAGTAGGTATAAATAGTAAAATACAATCTGCCTTTCATTAAGTATGCTCTGAAAAAAGTGATGAATTAATTATTTATCTATTTATACTCTGTCTTTATTTAATAAAAAATTAAACAAATTAATTACAAATAATCCACAGAGTCAGACACTAAATAATCCTACTACATACAGACTATGAATTGTCTATCCTCTTGATCGAGGGAGGTAAAAACTTTGGCAAAAAAGGCCAGGCTTTTATTTCCATTCTGTCTGTTTTTTGTGTGTGTTTTTTTAATGAAAACTGTTCACTTCTAAAATTATAATCATGGTAGTTAGAGAATAACATTTTGTGATTTTTGTTATAAAAGTAAAATATTATTAGTAGTTTAAAATTTTAAATAAAATATGATTCATTTTCAAGGACAATATTTACTAAGGTAGAATTTTTAAAAAATAATGAATTCAAATAATAATGGATAAACAGCACCAATTAAATTTTATTCTGCATTCTTCCTTAAACTATTCTTTTTGTCCTCTACTTCATTTGTTTAAATATTTTTTTTTTGGTTTGTGGTTTTTTGTTTGTTTGTTTAATGCTACTGGGAAGATCTGTCATGAGGCCTTCTTCGGCTATTTATTTGTTTTGAGACCAAAAGGGAATCTGGCAAAGTCCTCACTCATGGGTACAGTAAGAATCGGAAATAAATATATGTTTTTAGGCAAAATATTATTAATTTTTTCATATCTGACATTGCATTTCCATTTTAATGGCAGCAATGAGTGCAGTATTTAAAGATCTATTCCATTTAATTGAGATATATGATAAATACAGTTTCATGTATATTTCATACAGCATTGGCCTTCAGGCATCCACAACTCAATACAAATAGCCTACAGTAGTATACCAATGTCTTCACAAAGAATGCTTTAAAAATCAAGATAGAATATTTTAAAGAAACCTAAAATAACTTTGAAGGTGGTGAAGAATTGTCATGTTAAACTAATGGTAGGGTAAAAATAATCCATGGGAAAATGTAAAGATGAGAGGGTAGTCAGCAAATCTTTCCTCTTATAGGATGTCAGCTTAACATTTTGAGTGCCAGAAAAGATTTTGAAGATGCTTTGCAAAAAGATAAATGGTCTCTATTAAGAGGCAGAGAAACTATCAAAGATATTAATGATCCTTGTAGGAATTTTTTTTTCTAATTTACCTTTTCAATAAGAAAAGAGAGTCATAAACTAGATATAACTATATGGTATACCCCCTCAATGTTTGTTGAATTGTGAAATTGAGGTAAAAAAGTCAAGAAGGATTTTGCAAAAGTAATTAAGATTCCAAATCAATGAACCTCTCTTACATATCTGATTGAGCCTGATTTAATAATCTAAGTCCTTTAAATCTAGGTCTAGAGTTCAGAAATAGGAAAAATGAAGGGGTAAAAGCAGGAACAGGAAGCAATGGGCCATTACTAGCTTGAAAATTGTGAGGGCCGTATAGCAAGGAATCCAGGCAGCTTCTGGAGTTGAGAAGAGCTGTAGCTGATATCAGGAATGCAAGGAAACGGACATCAGCTCTATAACAGAGAGCAAATGAATAATGCCAAAAATTTGAATGATCATGGAGGCAAATTTTTCTTCAAAGTTTCCAAATTATAACTTAGCCAACACGTTGATTTTAGCCTTATGATATCCTGGGAAGACTCTCTGCTGGATTTCTGACCTATGGAATTGTGAGCTAATACATGACTCATACAAAGCTACTAAGTTTGGAGTAATGTGTCATATGAAGTTACTAAGTTTGTGGTAATGTGGCATGGAGTAATATAAACCTAATACATAATTCAAAATAAGTATATTATAAATTCTTAGAAAAGTAAAAATGTAAGAGAATTTTAAAATTTTATAAGTAATTTCTGCAAAAAAATGCAATAAGCATCAAATTGAATTTGAAATATTCAAAATTTCCTCTCATTAGATCAGGATCAGGATAAAAATGTTATCATCATTTCTATTTAGCTTCATATTGGAATTCTTAGCCTTAGCAATAGGATAAGTAAATGCAAATGAATTGAAAATTAAAAATGTCATTATATCAACAATACATAATGACATATATGGAACATTCAGAAGATTCTATAAACTATTAGAAAAAAAACATTTTTCTGGAAAAATTAATCAATGAAATTAAATTATTTTTGTATATACCAGCAAGACATGAAAATAAAATAAAAATACTACTTACACAAACTTAAAACATGCTAATATCTAGGAGTAAATTTAACAACGTGGTACAGATTTCTATTTGAAAATCATGAAATATTATTGAAAGAATTGAAAGACAAACCAAATACATAGACTAATATGCCATATGTGTGAAAAGAAACACTTAATATTCTAGAGCCATCAATTTTTACCAAAAATGACCTATAAGGACAATGTAAACACAAATATAATAATTCTGCCAGGGGTTTTAAAACAGAAAAATTGACTCTAAAATTTTTATTCAAATGTAATGTTTATAAATTAACATTTATAAACATTTCTAAATAAGCACTCTTCATACAAAGTAATATAATACCAGTATGAATACAAATATGTACTTGTTATATGCAACATTATCAATGACATCAGAAACATAATACCACAAAATATTTTTATATTGTATGATTACATTGTTACATAATTCTAGGGCATATATAAATTATTATAAATGAAGATGTAGATAACCTTATGAGAATAATACTGAAATTGAAAGAGAAAAGGGTTTTGGATTTACGGTGACATGCTTTTTTTGTGTTGCTTTCATAAAATGAGTTTAGTTTATAAAAACTGTTGACATACAATTTGTGCATTTATTTATATACATCATCTTAAATTAATATATGAGCTCAAAATTATTTTTTATTTTTAAGTGTACCTTATTCTCTTATAATATGAACTAGAGGCCTTGTGCATGATATTCATATGGGGGGAGGGGGCAGAGGGTCCACCAGCCTAGCCTGTACCCTCTTGCATTCCAGGACCTTTTGGGAGATGTCCACTTTCTGGTTTAGGCCCGATCAAACAGGGATCCCTATGGATTGGGTTTAAACTGGCATTGGGACATCTCTCTCACAAACTGGGACTGTTGGCTCCTAACTGCTCACCTGCCTTCTTGATTGCTCCTAACCACTCTGCCTGCCTGATTGCCCCTAACCAGTTGCCTGCCTGCCTGATTGCCCCTAACCACTTGCTGGGAGGAAGGGTCAGCTGAGGTAAAGGGCTGTGGCCTTTCTGATCTCTAGTCATTCTGATCATTCTGCCATTTCGGTTGCTGGGCTTTCATTATATAGGATATTTTTAAAGTATATTTTTGTTTATTTAATAAAATATAGCAGATGGCATAACAGGATGTAAAAAACAAACCAATGTGAAATTAAATAACTAACAGGATCTAATATAACTGAAATTATATATAAAATCTGAAATATTGCTTACATTTTGAGAATTACAGCATTTATAAAATGAGGACATGAGAGCAATTTGTATCTTTGTATTATATGTGTTACATGAGTAAAATCTATTAAAATTCATCAAATAATTTACTTTAAAATGTATGCATTTGCTATAGATAAATTTTACCTTACAAAGAACTATAAACAAATATGGAACTCAGTTGGGTTGCTTTTCTCTATCCTTTTAGTTCTACTATGCAAATTTGAATCTACTATACTTACATTTGAGGCTTGAGTCTATGAATAAATTGTTGTACATACTGGTGATCTGGGAGCTATGTCCCTCACTTTTGAGAAACAAAGTTAGAAAAAAGTGAAAGAGAGAATACTAGAGTGCAGTTTGTTTGTTTGTTTTTTGTTTGTTTTGTGTGTGTGTGTTTATATAAGAGGAAAGAATGGGAACAGAAGGACAGGCAGAGGGAAAGGGAAAGAAAATTAATCTCTGAATAGTAAGAATAGCTTATATATATGTATAGTTTTAGCTCTGTATAATGAAGACTTTGAAGCAATGGCATACCAATAGAAAGAACACTTGTAGCACTCAAAGTTAACTCCAAAATCTAATTTACCAATCAAAGAAACCAATGTTCCTTAGAGTCCACTGAAGCAGTGAAAATGCAAGATAGCCCTGTAATATCTTAATCTAATTCCTCCTAAAAGTGCTCAAAGAATGATAGGAAAATATTAAATGAACATAGTTGCATTCTTGAAGAGACTTGCACAGTTTAATCTGGGAAATTCTGAATAATAAAATAAAAACAACACTAAATTACAATGTAGCATCCAAGAGAACAATGTAAGTTCATACTGGTATTAATAAATTAAAGAATATGGGGAGAGTCAATGGAAAAAAACACAAAGGGGACATCTGTAATATTGTCAACAATAAAGATAAATAAATAAATAATAAACAAATCCACTAGAAAGGCAAACCCTTTCTTACAAAAAACACAAACTGAACTCTCATATTCTCTCTTTCATTTACACTTGAATGGCAAGTTAAAAATGTAGATGAAATTATGGCACTAGAAAATTATCTCTTGATAATTTGATGGAAAAAAGCATTTATATAATTTCAAAGAACTTTACCCCCAAATACCTTTTAGTTATAAAGGAAAAATACCAGTTTATGATGGAGAAACCTAAGAACATATCCTAACAAAGGATCAGAGTTCACATCCACAATACGAGAACAATACAATGTTATGCCCACACTGTTCCTTTCATAAAGTACATAACTTGCATCAAATCCTGAGAAAACACACAAAATACAATGAGGACATTTTACTTTTTTTTTAATCTTTATTGTTCAGTTTATTAATTACATTGTTTCCCCTTTTTATCCACCTATAGCTTCCCTCCACCCTGTACCTATCCCACCCTCCACCCTCACCTACCCCTCCCCACTGTCCTCTCCCATTGTTGCTAGATTTTTGTCCAGTCTCTTGCTGCACTTCCCACAACCCTTTTCTCCCCAAGAATTGTCAGTCCATTCCCTCTCTATGTCCATGTCCCTGTTATATTCACCAGTCTATCCTGTTCAACAGCCTATCAATTCACTTGATTTTTATGTTCATTTGTTGATAGATGTGTATTTGTTGTTGCTAGTTTGCACTTTTACCTTTTTCTTCTTCCTCTTCTTAAAGAATATCTTTCAGCATTTCATATAATGTTGGTTTGGTGGTGATGAACTCCTTTAGCTTTTTCTTATCTGCGAAGCACTTCATCTGACCTTCAATTCTGAATGATAGCTTTGCTGGATAGAGTAATCTTGGTTGTAGATTCTTGCTGTTCATCACTTTGAATATTTCTTGCCACTCCCGTCTGGCCTGCATCGTTTCTGTTGAGAAATCCGCTGACAGTCGTATGGGTGCTCCCTTATAGGTAACCAACTGTTTCTCTCTTGCTGCTTTTAATATTCTCTCTTTGTCTTTTGCTCTTGGCATTTTAATTATGATGTGCCTCGGTGTGGTCCTCTTAGGGTTCCTATATATTGGGGTTCGGTGCACTTCTTGGAATCCTAAGTCAATTTCTTTCACCAGGTGTGGGAAGTTTTCAGTCACTATTTCTTCAAATAGGTTTTCATTGTCTTGGCTTCTCGCTTTTTCTGGCACCCCTATAATTCGGATGTTGGTATGCTTGAGGTTGTCCCAGAGGCCCCTTACACTATCTTCAATTTTTTGGATTCTTTTGGTTTCTTGCTTTTTCAGCTGAGTGGATTTTACCTTTGTATTTCAAATCTTTAACTTGGTTCTTGGGGTGCTCCAGGGCACTTTCAGGTCTTTGTATAATATTTTTTGTTTCAGTCAGTGTATGCTTAATTTCTGGTTGGTCCTTTTTCATATCCTTGAGAGTCTGCTTTATATCCTTGAGGGTTTCTTTCATTTCCTTGTAGGACTCATTCATTTCCACGTTGGTCTTAATAATTTCTTTGCAGCTCTCGTTTATATCCTGGAGGGTGTTGTTCATTTTCTTGTAGGACTCACTCATTTCCTTTGTGGTCTTGCTTATTTCCTTATAGGCCTCGATCTTTTGTTGGAACCTCTTAAAAAACCCTATAACCGTGGTTCTGAATTCCATGTCCAGTCGTTTTTTTTCCTCCATTTCTTTCACATCTGATTTCTTTCCATGTTGCTGCATGGTGGCTGCTTCCCTGAGTTGGTCAATTAGCTTTGTGTGGTAGACGTGCTACAAGGGACAGTGGCTCAGTCTCCCCAGTTACCTGAGGTGGATATGGGTTGCACAGTCTTGCTGAAGTTAAGCTCAGTTAATCGTTGTTAGCACTTGGAGGGGTTGACCTCCAGGCCAATTGTCTGTGAAGCTCAGCTGTGCTCAGGTTGGGTGGGCGGAGTCTCCGGGCCAAGCAGACAGCATTAGCTCCGCCCTATGCGGCCCCAGGGACTCTGTGCGGGGGCAATGGCCGCCAGCACCTCTGAGGGAGAGCTGCTACGGAGCTCCACTGGCTGCAGGTTGCAGGGGAATTCAGACTTTCCCAAAGTGAGTCTGCATGCGCAATGTCTCACCCTTGATCGTAAAACAAAGCAGACTGACGGTTTTCCGAATGAGAGGCAAGTCGCGGTGCGCTCTCTGCACCGTCACGCAGCCGAGCTGTTCGTGTGAGCTGCCTTCTCCACAAGCCGGGAGACCCGGCAGCACCCGAGGTTCAGCGTGCCCTCCCACTGTCCAGTTTTCACCCTGTGTGATAGTGGGTTCTCTGGACTTCGCCCAGAGCTGGAGAATCAGTCAGTGGGACGCCTTTGTCTCCCCGTTCGAGAAAACTGGCCGGTTTTCAGCCGCCTGCCCTCTCCGCGGCGTGCGCTCCAAACCTCTCTCCGGGCGAATCTTTCAATGCTGTTCGCCACCGCTCCTCCGAGTCACAGTGTCTTATCTTCACTTTTATTTGTGGAATTTTCACTTGGCGAGCTTTCTGGTGATTCTGGAAGGTGTTTGTTCTTTCGTTAAGTTGTAGTATTAAGATTGCTGATTATGACGGCAAGATAGGTGTTTTGCCTTTGCCGCCATCTTAGTTCCAGGACATTTTACTTTTTGAAAACTTCCACATCAAGCAAGATTTTTTTTTTTAATGGTTGAGAAACTCCCAAATTAAAAATATAAAGACCTCCGAGACCGGTTTGGCTCAGTGGATAGAGCCTCGGACTGCGGACTGAAGGGTCCTGGGTTCGATTCCGGCAAGGGCATGTGCCTTGGCTATGGGCACATCCCCAGTGGGGGGCATGCAGGAGGCAGCTGATAGATGTCTCTCTCTCATCGATGTTTCTGACTTTCTGTCCCTCTCCCTTCCACTCTGTAAAAAAAAAAATCAATAATATATATATATATATATATAAAGACCAATTACAACTAAATGCAATGAACAATCCTCCATTGAATTCTGGACCAGTAAGAATAAAATCTGTAATGTTTTATTGAGACAACTGACTAAATTTAGATATGAACTGTGGATGACATTTGATCGATATTTAATTTTTTACTTGATCATTGTACTACAGTTTTATAAGACAACTAGGGGCCCAATGCACGGAATTCGTGCACTGGGGGTGGGTGGTCCCTCAACCCAACCTGCCCCCTCTCACATACTGGGAGCCCTCAGGAGATGTCCAACTGATGGCTCACCCCAGCCTGCCCAAGGCCTAAAGCTTTGGCCTCTGGCTTTAGGCCTTGGGTACCCAGCCATCGCCCTGCTCAGCTCAGCCCAGGGGCTGGGCACTCCTTGCCACTTCTGCTCACAGTGCCTGGGGGCCGGGTGCTCCCTGTCGCCACCACCACCACCACCACTGCTGCTGCTGCCGCCGCTTCCCCTCACGGCACCCAGGGGCTGGGCGCTCACCGCTGCTGCCACCACCACCATCACCACTACCACCACCGATTCATCTCCACCCCCAGGGCCAGCACATGCTAGTTGGCCCCGCCCCCACTCCTGATTGTCTGGTAACATAGCCAATCAGAAGCGAAGGTACAGTCAAATTTGCATGTTTCTCTTTTATTATATAGGATGTTATTTTCCTTGTTTTTAAGAAAACACACAATATAGTCCTTAGGGGTAAGAGGCATGATGTATCTAATATATTTTCTAATGAAATATGTATTTTCTTTCCTGGTTGTCTCATCTCTTTGTGATTATCCTTATAAAATTACATAAATTTCTTTAATTAAACTCTGAGAAGCTATGAAAAATATTTTTCTTTTTTTAAAATATATTTTATTGATTTTTTACAGAGAGGCAGGAAGAAGGATAGAAAGTCGGAAACATCGATCAGCTGCCTCTTGCAAATCCCCTACTGGGGATGTGCCTGTGACCAAGGTACATGCCCTTGACCAGAATCGAACCCGGGACCTTTCAGTCCGCAGGCTGATGCTCTATCCATGGTTTTGGCTATAAAACATATCTTTCTACAACTCAATGAGATACTGGTGATAGCTGTGTATTTGGATTCAATGCATAATTGATGTTTTGATACTTGCCTTGAGTAGAGCTCCATTAAATTGGTTAACTGTACAGTGCACTGTAGCCTGTATCTGAAAAGAAAATATATACAGATAAACTCACCTTGAACTATGCTGTTTGTAGGCAGCTTATACTGAGCTTACATTTATATGTTTATAACCACATAGTTGACATATTATTTATGTTAGAGTATGCCACCAGAGTGCTGTATTGACTGTACACAGAAGTTTCAAACAACATATAGCCATTTATAAAACAACACATCTGGGTAAGAGAAGGCAATTATTGCCTGCCAGATATGTAAGTTAAATCAGACATAAAAATATATTCTTAAGGAAAGGATGATAGATTACCTTTTGTTAAATTAAGAAGGCTCAAGGAGTGCCATTCTGTAAGTGGTTGCTCTGCCCTTTTTACACAGGCTCTGTTATTAATATTTTGTAATGTATTTTTTCCTTTTTTAATTCTCATCCAATGATAATTTTATTCAAGAGGGGTAATACAGAGAGAGAAAGAGAGAAAAAAACATGGGTTGCTGCCTATATGTGTCCCAACAGGAGTATGTGTCCTGACCAGAATTGAGCAGTAACTTTTTTGGTGTACTGCTATTTATGCTTGTAACCAGACTCAAGTACACAAATGGACAGAGCTTGCTTAAATTCATAGTCTTGATTCTTATCTAGAGATTTTATTTTGATGTCTTGTTGTCGACAAGCTCATCTGGTGGCATGTGGGAACAGTAAAAAATTAAAATAGCCACGTAAGTTATAAATAAATGACTAAAGCACTTCATTTATTTATTTTTATTGACACAATCAGAATACTGAATACATTGTTAATAAATAAGGATGACTGGTTATACTTTTGCATGTTTTTCTCTTCTAGCTATATGAAGCAATAATATGATTGGTATGGGTGGAGAATTATACTGGCTTTTTGTGACATATAATATCTTATGGAATGAGAACTTGGAAATGAGAAGTCTGAATAAACAAGTTTAGACAGTATAAATTATCTATATTATTGTTATTAAAAATAACACAGAAAACAACAATTTGCTGTTAACTGTATTTAACGGTTGAATCAATAAATTCCAAAAACATTGATGAACATGTTAATTATTTAATGACTTTCAATTTTATCTGATTCATCTACTTAGTACAAGTGGTGTAAGGATTTCCAGCCCTCAATACACATATAATAGAATGGCCATGTGTATTTGCCTCAGCAGATTCTCCCACTGGTTTTTCACATATTCTCCACATAACTGTAGAGCTTGCCATAATACCTGACACATAGGATTTACCTAACAAATACTTGTTAAATCAACTTTTGAGAATTAGATTAGAAAAAAATCTAATCCAGTTAGCCTGATTTTACATGAGAATAAGCATTATCAGGAAGAAAAACACGGTGATAAAAGCTGTTCAATGATAGAAGATGCTGATTTGGGAGTCACCACATTCCCAACAAGAAGAACACTCAAGTACAGATACAATTGGTAGTAGAAAAGAGACACATGAAGTTAATTGGGGTTTGTGCTATTGCCAGTGTTTTCCTAACTTTTTTTTTTTCTTTTAGCCTCTGAACCAGTGGTGTACTTGAAATCTTATGAGGAAATTTATTTATCGTTTCGAGGGTTTTGTTCTTAAACAAATTTAGTATGTAGTAAAAACATTTTAAATGAGCTTAAAATGGGGATATATTAGATATATTGGGTATGTATATAAAATAATCAAGGATGAGTTAACCTTGGAGTTACAGAAATATCGTAGTTGGTGTCTCAATTATAAAAGCTTGTTTTAATGTCATGGCTCTTGGATTATCATCATTTCTAATCAAACTTCTTGATTGTGAGTGGTGTGTGTGTATGACAGAGAGAGAGAAAAGATCTTAACCGACCAGCTCCAAATATTTCTGATATATGTCAGTCTTCATATGGTACCTTAAACATTAAGTAACATAGGTAATAAAGATAGCCTCATTTTACATGAGAATAAGCATTATCAGAATTAACTTACCTCAGGCAGCCATAGTTAGTTAGTTAAATAAGTTAAAATCTGTGTATAAACTCATCTGCAGTAGGTGTCTACTGCATGTCAGTGTTTGTAATTTGATCCATTTAATTTAAAATGAAAAAAACTCTTTAGGTTCTTATCTTATCAGAGTGTATATTTTATTTCTAAATGGCAATAGCATCAGGAGTAAAGGCTTTTATTTCCTTGTTAATTCACTTGGGTATTTTGAAACCTACTTACAAAATATGACTTGTAAAAGCATTCTTTTTTTGTCATATTTTCTTGCTTCTATGACCTAGACATTTCTTTGAATATAGTACTTGATTTAGAAATCAAAAAGAAAAAGCAAACAATTCTGTGTTCCTTAATGTTGAAGGTTTAAGGACTTAAAATAAATTACCTTGTCAGTATGTCTTTTTCTTGGAAAGCATAAGTGGAATTCAATAGTACTCTAGGAATTTCCTTTCTTCATAATGTATTTTTGAATTCAAAACCATTACTACTTTCTTTCTCCTTTGTAATCTGATTACTTCAAATATTTTTTCAAGTGTCAAGTAAGCAAATAGTTGTTTACCCTAGAGCTAACCAAACAACTACCTAAATACATACAAACACATCATGTCATGACCAAATAGGAATCCTGCAAATTAATAATCATAAATAGTTATGCATCTGACATAAGGGCACATAAACATATAAAGCAATTTTTAATGGACATAAAGAGAGAGATCCATGTAACACAATAATAGTAGGGAATTGTAATACTCCACTCACATCAAAGGATAGATCATCCGGACAGAAAAGTGGTAAAAAAAATAATGCCTTAAATGTCACATTACAGCAGATTGACTTAATAGACATTTGCAAAACATTTTATCCTGAACTGAAGAATATGCATTTTTGCAAATGCCAAAAGGCAACATTTTCCAGGCTAGATAATATGTCAGACCACAGTCTAAACCTCAATAAATGCAAGATGACGAAAATCATATCAAGCATATTTTCTGAACCCAATTGCATAAAACCAGAAATCAACTGTAGAAAGAAAACTAGAAAAATATGAGGAGACTAAACAACATCCTACTAAATAACCAAAGGAACAAACAGGAAATCAAATATGAAATTAAAACTATATTGAAACAAATGAAAAGACAACTTTCAAAATGTATGGGATGCTACAAAAGCAGTTCTAAGAGGGAAGTTCATAACTATAAAAAGCCTATTTCAAGAAACAAGAAAATCCTAAATAAACTAACTCTACACACACACACACACACACACACACATACACACACACACAAAGAAAACAACAATCAAAATCTAAGATAAACAGAAGGAGGGAAATTGTTAAGATCTGAGTGGAAATAAAGAAAATAGAAATAAAAATAAATAAAAAAGATCAATGAAGCCAAGAGGTAGTTCTCAGAAAAGATAAATTGACAGAAATTTAACCAAACTCATCAATAAATAAGATACAACCAATAGAACAAAAATGCAGTTAAAAACCAAAAATGATAGTCTCATCCTGAAACACCTTTAGAACCATTAAAACAAAACTGCACCTTGTAAATGGCTCAAAGACAATGTTCAAGAGATTTGCTAAACAATGAAGAATTAAAAACAAAACAACAAAACAAAGTAGAAAATAGACTTTAGATATTGTTCAAGAGAAGCACGTACCTGTCCACACACATTTTCTTTGTCCTCAAGCTGTTATTGAAGGCCTAATCTTAGATTCTCTGCTAAAAGTGGCTTCCCTAGAATAATGTTTCTAGCTTGTTCCATAATAGATCCCCATGCAAATTTACCTAATAGGATTTATCAAATAAGCCTCAGAAACATCCAGAGATTAAGTGATCTAGGCCCCCCCCCATATTCTGTCTGTATCTTAGGCATTTTTTTATTGTTGTTTTCCATGGTACAAATTAGCTCCCGGCTCCAAATCTCCTTGTAACCATGATTATTAATAATTTTATAGCTTATTTATTATATTTTCCAGAGCGTAACATGCATCATCTAATTTAAAATATATTGTGTGACTCGGGAACCTTTATTTAGCCACTTGACACTATCTACCTAATAAAAGATTCATTTATTATACACAACATATTCAAAAATTTAAATGGAGTAAGAGAAGATCTTTTTTTTTTAATTCTTTATTGTTGAAAGTTTTACATATGTCTCCTTATCTCCCCCTTTGATTTCTCCCTGCCCACTTCTGCCCCCAGTACATGCCCCACTCCCCTATTATTTGTGACCAGTGGTCATACGCATACTCAATGCCTGGATACAAGTCTTCATTTTTCTTAAGGCGAAGATGCCCTACACTACGTGACTCAATTCTTTACATCTTTTGCTTTAGTCTTTCAAAAGTTTGGAGATTAAAATAGCAGTCACAGAGAAAACTCTAAAGTGTTTTCCATAGTGGCTGCACCAGTCTGTATTCCCACCAGCAGTGTACCACATCCTCATCAGCACTTGTCATTTGTCGATGGTAGCCATTTTGACAGGTGTGAGGTGGTACCTCATTGTCATTTTAATTTGCATCTTCCTGGTGATTTGTGACTTTGAGCATGTTTTCATATGAATCTTGGCCATCTGTATGTCTCCTTTGTTTGTTTACCCTGGTTAAGTTGTATGTGTTCTTTATAGATTTTGAAAATCAACCCTTTATCAGATGTATCATTGGCAACTATGTTCTCCCATACAGTTCTCCTTTTCATTTGGTTGATGTTTTCTTTCGCTGTACAGAAGCTTTTTAGTTTGACGTCATCCCCATTTCTTTATTTTCTCCTTAGTTTCCTTTGCCCTTGGAGAAGTATTGGCAAACATACTACTACTCTGAGAGATATCTCAGATTTTACTGCACTTGGTGTCTTCTAGGATTAGGTGAATAGATAAAAAAAATGTATATTTGTACCTTGGAATAATATGCAACTGTAAAAAAAGATGGATCTCTTATTATTTGAGACTCATGAAGGGACCTGCTAAGCGAAATAACCCAGGCTGAGAAAGACAAGTATCACATTATCTCAATCACATGTGGAATCTAAAAAACAAAATAAACTGATGAACAAAATAGATCCAGAGACAATGAAGCATGGAACAGATTGATGAATCTCAGTGGGAAGGAGGGTATAGGGTGCATGGAGTGAGGAGATATTAAGCAAAGAACTTATATGCATACTAGTGGCCTGGAGCAAGAAATTTGTGTGGGAGGCTGGAAGGTTCTCTAAGCCCAGCCTTCACCTTGTCCAATTGGGGACCCCTTGGGGGAATAGGTAAAACTATGGAAAAATAAAAAGATCAGTGGTTGCCAATGTTGGGGTGGGGAGTGATGAATATGTAGAGCACAGATGACTTTTTGAGCAATGAATATCCTCCATAATTATAGATATATTTCATTATACATTTATCCAACCCCATAAAATATACAAAGAAGAGTAAACCCTGGAGTAAACTTTGGATACTGAGAAGTTATGATCTGACCAGGTAGATAGTTAGACATAAATGGTCTTATAATTAAGAACTATTGGCCTGACACATGATATTCATGCATTGGAGAAGTTCTTTCAGCCCAGCCTTCACCCTCTCCAATCAGGGATCCCTTGGGGCATGTTCAATTGCCGGTGGAATTAGGCCTAAAATGGCAGTTGGACATCCCTCTTGCAATCTGGGACCACTGGCTCTTAAACGCTGCCCTGTCTGCCTGCCTGATCTCCCCTTACTGCCCTCCTCTGTCACCCCGATCTTGTCCCCAACTGTCCTCTCTGCCTCAGCCCCTACTACCGTGGCTTTATCCATAAGGAATTCAGACATCTGGAAGATGGTCAGTCAACCTTGTCTAATTAGCATATTACCCTCTTATTAGTATAGATAGATGATATAGGATAGGATTGCTTAAATGGGAGACTGGGGAGTCTTTTTCATCAGGAGGAGATGCTCTTGGCAAACAAAAATACACAATCTCTATAGCTAGAATGATAGCCAGCCATATGCACTATACTACTAAACTGGTCATTAAAAAATTAAACTGTTTTCTTACACCAAACAGCCGTTGCCCTTAAAAGCCCTCCTCAGCCCCCACCTTAAGTTCTGCCTTCACAGTTCACCCAGATTAGATTCTGATTGGTCAGTTTCTATACCAGTGTCAAAAGCTCTGCCTCCTAGGCAGCCATTTGCTCCTCACACTTCACTCAGATTTGGTTCTGATTGGTCAGTTTCTATGCCAGTCAGCATCTCTGGGCCTATCTCCAGGCCTAATCAGAGAGGCAAGGCTGATCATCAACACCACCACCCCTCCCCCAGGCCCAGAGAGAGAGGTATGGCTTCTGGCTAAGCCTGAAGAGAAAGAGAGAGGCAATGGCTGATCAACAGCTGCCACAGATGGTATGGATTAAACCCTGCTTCTCTATCCAGGGCTCTCTCTGGACCTGATCTGCAGCCCCTCAGCAGTCACTGCTGGGTTGAAGCACCCACAGCAGTGGCAATCAGAGCTGGGTCGCCAAGACAGCCCAACTCTGACTGCAGGACTGACTTTCAGTTGATTGAGCCTTTGGTCATTACAAATCCTGGATTTTTATATATTAGGATATGAATAACCCAAGGAAACAGACAATAGTGTGATGAAATCCTGGGGGGAATGGGTGTAGGGGTGAAGAGGGTCAATGGGGAAAAAGGGGACATTTGTGATACTTTCAACAATAGAAATATCTATTTTTTTATTTTTTTTATTTAGACAAATGTTTTATAAGTAAATGCACTATAAACTAAGGGGCAATTAGTTATTTTCAGAATGTCTGAGAGCTGTTGTTCAAAACCTGTGCATGAATTAGAATAGTATCTTCTTTAAACAATAAGAACATGTGAATAAAAGCATTTCACTAAAGCTTCTTAACCTCAAAGAAAATGTAAAGAGGAGGAAATAATTTTCTTTATGTGGTCTTTGTCAAAGTTTCCAATGATAAATATAGAGTAAATTCTAGGAATAACTCTTATATTAACCCTAACCTTCTAGCGACTGTTGCAGATAAGACTTTGTTGAAGAGACTGTCCTTTCCCTATTGAATAATCTTGAACCCTATAAAAATCATTTGGTCAGCCGAGACCGGTTTGGCTCAGTGGATAGAGCGTCGGACTGCGGACTGAAGGGTCCCGGGTTCGATTCCGGCAAGGGCATGTACCTTGGCTGCGGGCACATCTCCAGTGGGGGCGTGCAAGAGGCAGCTGATCGATGTCTCTCTCTCATCGATGTTTCTGACTTTGTATCCCTCTCCCTTCCTCTCTGTAAAAAATCAATAAAATATATTTTTTTAAAAATCATTTGGTCATATATGTAAGAATTTATTTCTGGGTTTCCTGTTCTATCTTATTTTTCTATGTGCCTGCCTCTCTGCCAATACCACAATGTTTTGATTATTGTATCATTGTAATACATTTTGAAATCAGGAAGTGTGAATTCTCTAGTTTTCTTCTTTATAAAATTGTTTTGGCTATTCGGGGTCACTTCGATTTCAGATAAATTCTGTGATGTGTGATGTGTTTTTCTTTCTGCAATTCATGTATTAGTTCTATTATTTAGTGTAGTCTGTGTGCAATCTTCAAGGTGTTCTGCATATAAGATTGTATCAAAAGTGGATATAATTTTACTTCTTCCTTTTAAATGCAGATGTCTTTATTTCTTTTCATTGCCCATTGCTTTGGCTAGCTTTTCAGCAGTATATGAATAGCATAGTCATCTTTCTAATGACACTTGTAACAAAACAAGTAGTCCTCCTTGTTTTGTTCCTGACTTTAGAGGAAATGATTTCAGTCTTTTACCATTTGAGTATGGAATTTATTGTATGTTTTTCATATATGACTTTTATTATGTTGAAGTAGTTTCCTTTTATTCCTAGTTTCTTGAGTGTTTTTGTCATGAAAGAGGGTTGAATTTTGTCAAATATTTTTGTGTGTCAATTGAGATAATTATGTATATTTTCTCTTTTATTCTTCTGATATGGCCAGTTTTTGTTATATGTACTATCATTCCATTCCAGTAATAAATCCTGCTTGTTTATGGTGTATAATTATTTTAATATTCTGCTTTATGTTTGCTATTATTTTGTTGAAAAAAATTAATATTAATAATGGATATTGGTCTATAATTTTCTTTAGTTGCAGTGTCTGGCTTTGATTTCAGAGTAATGCTGCCTCAGAGAATATCTTTAAAAGTGTTTCTTCCTTTTTAATTTTTTTTTAAGTTTGAAAAGAATTGGTATTAGTTCTTTAAAAATTTGGTAGAACACATCAGTAAGCCCAAAGCTTTTCCATATTGTGATTACATATATATTAGAAGGAAACATATTTTAATTTTTAACTCACTTTACTTTTTTATGTTTTTCAAGAAAGGAAATTGGAGACATAATGACATTCTACCTATAAATACTTCATTGCAGATCATTAAAAAATAAGAGCATTTTCCTTCATAGCTAAAGTAAGACTATCTCACTGAACAATATTAACTTTAGCTTCTGAATATCACCTAATATGATCCCCACTCCATTTCAAAAACTTCCCCTCTGGTCATTCCCCTCAAAAATGTCTTTTATAGTTAGCTTCTAAATCAGGACCTAAAACAAACAAGCAAACACAAATTTTAAGTGATCATACAAAAAATTTAAATAGTATGTCATTTAGATACAGATATCCCCTTTTAATTTTATATTTTACCCACTAATTTATAAAGAAATAGTTTAGGAGAGAAACCAAGATTGTGGCATAGATAAACACCTAACTGCTGCCTCACAAAACAATATCAAAACTACAACTAAAAGACAAAATGGACACCATCTAGAACCACAGGAAAGCTGGCTGAGTAGAAATTCTACAACTAGAAGATAAGAGGAAAGTGCGTTGAGACTCAGATGAACTGCTAAAGGCTGATATACGGAGACTCGTACACAGAGAGGATGGGTAGCTATGTGCATGGGCAGCTAAGTGTGTGGCTTTATTTCTAAAGTGGAAGGGAGAAGGAAAGCTACCGACTGCACTGAACTCTAGTCCTGGGCGAGACACTGAGAAACCAGACTCATTTGGGGGGAATCTGGACTGTCAGGAAAAGAGAAAGCACACTGAGACACAAGAGCTGCATAAGGCAGAGGTACAGAGGTGCGTGCACAGAAGATTGAATGCTGAATGTATGGGAGGCTGAGTACACCACTGGCTTCCTAAAGCAGGAGGGAGATAGAAGCTCCCAACTGTGCTGAACTCCAGTTTCATGCAAGTTTCTGGGAACCCTGACTCATTCAGGTAGAAACTGGACTGTCTGACAGCAGGCAAAACTCAAGGGCAGCTTTCTCTTAGAGGTTCTTTCAGCAATTACTGAGGGACACTGAGTCCCAGGGGCCTCATAGGGCAGGGCTGACAAGAAACCAAGGCTGTCTGCTCTGCCCTGAAATTTCACCACATCCAAGCTGAGCACATTGCTTTTGCAATTTTTCAAGTCTTGTCTCATAAAAATGCCTCCAACACAGAATTTCTCCCATTGTAGACACAGCTGATTTTCACAGCCAATTGACCTGGAGATCAATTCCTCCCAGTGATACGAACAACAATCAAGACATAACTATAACAAGGTTTTGCACACAGTCCACAAATGGGTGCACCAAGTTAGTCCACCTCAGTAACTAGGGAGGCTGAGCCACTATGCCCTAGAGGACACCTACCACACAAAGCTACTATACCAACTAAGTGAAGGAGTGAAAATGTGGAGACAAAGAAATAGATCACAAATGAAAGAAATGGAGGAAAACAAATGACTGGATATAGCGTTCAAAACCACGGTTATAAGGTTTTTCAAGAGCTTCCTAAAAAAGGCCAATAAATTCAGCAAGACCCTCGAGGATATGAAAAAGGACCAACTAGAAATTAAATATACACTGACTTAAATAAAATATTAAATAGAGGCCTAACAGCAGACTAGAGGACTGCAAGAATCAAGTCAAAGATTTGAAATACAAAGAAGCAAAAAACACTCAGCTGGAAAAGCAAAAAGAATCCAAAAATTTGAAGATAGTGTAAGCTGCCTCTGGGACAACCTCAAGCATACCAACATCAGAATTATGGGGGTGTCAGAAAAAGAGAGAGAGCAAGATAATGAAAACCTATTTTAAGAAATAATGACAGAAAACTTCCCCCACCTGGTGAAATAAATAGACTTACAAATCCAGGAAGTATAGAGAACCCCAAACAAAAAGAATTCAAAGAGGACCACAGCAAGACACATCATAATTAAAATGCCAAGAGCAAAAGACAAAGAGAGAATATTAAAAGCAGCAAGAGAAAAACAGTTAATTTCCTACAAAGAAGCACCTATATGGTTGTCAGATGATTTCTCAGTAGAAACTATGCAGGCACGACAAGAGTGGCAAGAAATATTCAGTGATGAATAGCAACAACCTACAACCAAGATTACTCTACCCAGAAAAGCTATCATTCTGAATTGAAGGTCAGATGAAGAGCTTCACAGATAAGAAAAAGCTAATGGAATTCATCACCACCAAACCAGTATTATATGAAATGCTGAAGGGTATTCTTTAAGAAGAGGAAGAAGAAGAAAAAGGCAAAGAGAAAAATTATGAACAACAAAGTGACAACAAATACATATCTATCAACAAGTGAATCTAAAAATCAAGTGAATTAAAAATCTGATGAACAGAATAAACTGGTGAATATAATAGAATCAGGAACATAGAAGGGAGTGGACTGACAATTCTCAGGGGTATGGGGTGTGGGAAGTGTGGGAAGAGTCTGGACAAAAAGCATACATCTATGGATGAGGATAGTGGGGGGAGGTATGGGCAGAGGGTGAGGTGGAAAATGGGTAGAGGGAAGCTATGGGGGAGAAAAGAGAAACAATTGTAATAATCTGAACAATAAAGATTTATTAAATTAAAAATTTTAAATAAAAAGAAATATTTTATTGCTGTCATTGCACAAAATGAATGGCACATGCATTTGGTTAGGATATTTGCAAGTTCTCTCAATTCTAAAACTTAGCATCATTGATAACATCTATATCTTCATGATTCTCAAGCCCTTACTAACAGCAAAGAAATTTTAAAACCACTGTGAGATTTAAATATGTTTATTTATCAGTTAAACCCTGGAAGTAAACCCTGCCCAGTGAGTGATTCAGAAGCAGAACACAGCTCCTCAGCAGTAAGAATTATCTCAGCAGAAGAAAGCAAGGTTTAATGGCCAGTGTCAAAGTAAGATGTCAAAGATGAGAGAAATGATACATTTCAAGTGGATATGGATCTGAAGGCTTACAGAATCTCTTTTTTCTTTGTAATGACACTTTAAACTGTCCATGCCTTTGCTCGGGTTTGATTTATTTTCTCTCCTTAACTTTCTTATTCTCAAAATGACCAATATTATTTCCAAACAAATAATGCAAAACTTTTTCAGGTCTTTGGATTAAAGATTCTACATGAAGAGGGTTATTATTATGTCACCTTTCAATGTTACTGATCAAGCAAGTCATCAACGGTCAAACAAAAACATAGAAACAAACAAACAAAAATCTGAACAAATTTTATTTCTTCTTTTGAATTACATGGTTCACAGTACATAATAAAAAGGCTTACTTAAAATATAAATATGTTCTCCCTATTTTTGAAGGTATTCAATAGAAAAATAAAAGTAAAGTTTATTATTAGAAACAGTTCAAATATTCTGTGGTAGAGAGGGATGAAATATCTATGATTTCATGTCTTGGTTATATTATCTTAGAATTAGTTATTTCCACATTTTTGTCAAGAGCAGTTGAAAATGAATAGTTTTTGTTCTTTTAGAATGTGTTGTGATATCTGTGATTACTGATTCTAGCCCCTTACTAGTTGCAAGTCTATCTATATATTTCAATTCTTTCTAATTTATTTTAGTAGGTTTTGTGTTTCCATAAATGTGTCCATTTCATCATGGTTTCCAATATGTTGATGTAAAATTATTAAAAGTACTCTTTAATAAATAATTTTTATATCTGTATGATTGGTAGTGAGGTCCCTATTTTCATTTTTTATTTTAGTAAATTGCATCTTTTTCTTCTCTGTTCACCTTTGCTATAGGTTTTTAAATTTTGTTGATCATTTTTAAATAACCAACTTCTGGTTTCATTAATTTTCTCTATTTTATTTTATTTTTTTATGCTCTAATATCTATTATTTCCTTCTTTCTTCTAGTTTTTGGCTTGTTTTTGTTTTCTTTTTATGTGGTAAATTTGGGTTGTTGGGAAATTTTTTGTGTTTTTTTTTTAAATGTATATATCCAACATATTGCTCATTTTGCTTACTATTGGGTGGTAATTTTATTATTTGATATATGTATATGTCCTATTTTTAATAAATTTTATATTTTTCAGCTGAAATTTTATACTTTTACATTTTACATAATATTTTATTCAAAACTAGAGGCCCAGTGCATAAAATTAATGCATAGGCAGGGTGTGTGTGTCCCTCAGCCCAGCCTGCATCCTCTCCAATCTGGGATCCCTCAAGGGATGTCTGACTCCCTGTTTAGGTCCAATCCAGGTAGGATTAGGACTAAACAGACACTCAGACATCTCTGTCACAATCCAGGACTACTGCTTTCCAACTGCTCACCTGCCTGCCATCATGATTGCCCCTAACGGCTTCTGCCTGCCAGGCTGATCACCCTCTAACTATTCACTTGCCAACCTGAGTGATGCCTAACAGCTCCCCTGCAAGTCTGATTGCCCCTAACTGCCCTCCCCTGCTTGACTGGTCACCCCAACTGCCCTCCCCTGCAGGCCTGGTTACCCCCTCAACTGTCCTCCCCTGCCAGCCTTATTGCCCCTAACTGCTTTTCCCTGCTTCCCCCCACCTGCCCTCCCCTGCAGACCTGGGTTCTCACAAACTGTCCTCCCTGCAGGTCTAGTCCTCCCCAACTGCCCTCTCTTGCAGGCCTAGTCTCTTCCAACCTTGCTGGCCAACTTGTGGCAGCCATCTTTGACCACATGGGGGCAGCCATTTTGACCAAATGGGGCAGCCATCTTGTGTGTTGGAGTGACAGTCAATTTGCATATTACTCTTTTATTAGATAGGATAGAGGCCTGGTGCACAGGTGGGGGCTCATTTCCCTTGAAGGGTGTCCCTGATTAGGGTGGGGCTTCCCTTGGGGAATGCGGCAGCCTGAGTGAGGGGCCTGTTGTGGTTTTCCGGCCAGCCTTGCTTCCTGGGGACCCAAGAGTAGGCTGGAAGCAGGTATCTGGGATTTTTTTATCTTCTATAATGGAGACATTGTAGCTTTGAGCAGAGGCCAGGGTAGGCCAGGGTGGGCAGGAAGCTTAGCTTCCTCCATTGTTGGGGCAACCCAAGCCTCTTGCTTGCTCCAGCTCCATGGTCACCGCCATTTTGGTTGAGTTAATTTGCATACTGGCTCCTGATTGGCTGGTGGGCACGGCTTTTGGGTATAGCAGAGGTAAGATCCATTTGCATGTTTCTCCTTTAGAAAGGATTGTATAGCATGGAAAATATATTCAATCTTTTCTACAGTTAATCTATTATTTTTATTGTGATAGATTATACATTTATTCCTTCCTCCATATCACCATGAATCACTAATTATGCACTGACTGATCCTGAGCACACAAAGTTCTCAAACCCATGAATGAAATATATGTCGTTTATAAACTCCTAACATATGAGGATAGCTTGCTCTTTTGTATCATCACAGCACTATCTAATAGAGTGATCATATACACACTCTTATGCTCTATAATAGATATTATACAGGTCAAATTTACATCATTTTTTTTAATTTAAAACAACATCATTAAAGCTTAATAAAGACAATCCTGAATTTGTTCAGAATTGAGCTAGGAGAAAACATACTGAGACCAAAAATTGGCTTTGCAATGATTCCTAATAACACAGCATATATTTCAAGATTTGGTCCTTTCTACCACTGTTCAATGTAATTGTAGATTATATTATAACTAGAGGCCCGGTGCATGAAATTCATGCATGGGAGGGTGTCTCTCAGCCCAGCCTGCAACCTCTCCAATCTAGGACCCCTTGAGGGATGTCTGACTGCCCAGTTAGGCCTGATCCTAGTGGGATCAGGCCTAAATGGGCAGTGGGACATCCTTCTGATAATCCAGGACTGCTAGCTCCAAATTGCTCACCTGCCTGCCTCCCTGATTGCCCCTAACCACTACCCTGCCTGCCTAATTGATGTCTAACTGCTCTGCTGCCAGCCTGTTTGCCCCCAACTTTCCTCTTCTGCTGGCATGGTCACCCCTAACTGCCCTTCCCTGAAGACATCAAGATTGCCCCTAACCACTACCCTGCCTGCCTAATTGATGTCTAACTGCTCTGCTGCCAGCCTGTTTGCCCCCAACTTTCCTCTTCTGCTGGCATGGTCACCCCTAACTGCCCTTCCCTGAAGGCTTGATCATCTCCAACTGCTCTCCCTTGCAGGCCTGGTCCTTCCCAACTCCTTCTCCTGCTGGCCTGATGGCCCAAAACTGCCCTCCCTTGAAGGCCTGGAACCTCCCAAAGTCCTCCCCTGCTGGCCATCTTGTGTCCACCTGGGGGCAGGATCTTTGACCACATGGGGGCAGCCTTCTTGTGTGTTGGAGTGATGGTTAATCTGTAAATTACTCTTTTTTTTAGTCAGGATAGAGGCCTGGTGCATGGGTGGGAATCAGCAGGTTTGCCCTGAAGGGTGTCTTGGATCAGGGTGGGGGTTCCCTTGGGCTGTGGGGCAGCATGGGTGAGGGGCTTGTGGTGGTTTGCAGGCTGGCCATGCCCCTCAGCGACCCAAAAGGAGGCCCTGGGTTCTGGAATTAATTTATGTTCTACAATTGAAACTTGGTAGGCTGGAGCAGAGCCAAGCCTTCTGCTCACTCTGTGGTGACAGCCATTTCTGTTTGTAACTTTTTAGCCTAGAGTGGAGGCCTAAGCTAGGGCTGAAGAAGTTTGGCTTCTTCCATCGCCCCAGCAACCCTGGCCTCTTCTCTCTCCAGCTCCGTGCTTGCCACCATTTCTGTTGGGATTATGTATCTTCTATAATTGAAATTTTGTAGTATTGAGTGGAGGCATAGGCCAGCAAGGGCAGGGGGAAAGCTTGGCTTCCTCCATTGCCTGCAAACCCAAGCCTCCCTCCTGCTCTCAGTGGCAGCAGCCATCTTGGTTAGATTTATTTGCATAATTTTCTCCTGAATGGCCAGCGGGCATGGCTGTTGGTGTGGCTTGATCAGAGGTATGGTCAATTTGCATATTTCTCTTCTATTAGCTAGGATAGGAAGACCTCTCTTGGGCTACCTACCTACTTCAAAACAAGCTCTTTTGTTTCTAGATAGCCTTTAAATAGATTCTCAATCATCACAATCTTGCATTTTTTTTCCTAGTTGATTCTTCAGGAATATATATTTGCTCTAAATCGGGACAAAATTAATAAATAGTTATGAAATTTGCACTAGATGAAATCATATATGATTGCCTGATAAGTCTTCCTTTTATTTCAATTATTGAGATTCTCCTCATCTCCCCAAATTCCACAACCTGTACCTTTTTCTACTTCTCAAATGCAGTTGGAGAATTTTGCTAGTACTTACAAAGTAATACATCAGGTTATTTTTGTTGTTGTTGTCTAACAAATTCAACTGGGGTTATTTCCTGATAGATTAGTACTTTATGCTGAAGGTTTGCAAGTGTCTGTAGTCTCATTTATACCACTTACAAGCTCTATTATTTTTCATATTGAAAAAAAAAAACTTCATGTCTAGAAAAATTAATCTTTAATTATAAAATACTCCAAATTTTATTTTTATATACTATCTCTTAAAAGGATAACATAATATAAAAACTGTCACATACACCTGTTATTAGTATCAAGGAATCAAACCCAGGTTGGTTGTTTTCATATTATTTGGACATAATGAAAAACAAATTTATATTTTCATTTTCAGTGGTAAATAACATTATTGCTCTTTATGCTGACATTATACATTCACACAGACAGTTAAACTATAACCTGTCTTCTATTGGCTTCAGGTAAGGGAATTAACAGCTTGTGGGGGAAACTAATTAGATCAAATTATTACTCATCTGGCCTAATTTGACATCAGATGTCTGAGAATAAGTCATCTGAATTAACTGAATAAAGATTTAGCTACCATATACACATGAATTCCATGGATAATTTATTTCTAATATAATTCATTTAGAGAAGAGGAATATACTGAATAAAATAAAATAATAAAAAAGAGAGATGATCTAATATAAAACTCCTAAAGAATAAGATAGTGCAACATAGCAGTTACTCATTCATTAGTCTGCTAATTTGCTTACTTTTCTCAAACCTGTAAGTAAAATTTTAAAAGTCCTTAATCTTACTTTTAAAAGTCTAAGGCTTAATTTGCTCATTTGATAGGGTGATTAAATGAACTGATCAATAAGTCCTTTCCTCTATGGCAGTGTTGGTCCAGTGCCATTTATTTAGAATGGTAACTAGCTGCAAGACACACTTCTTGATCTTGTAGTTTCTAGTTGGGTAACAAAATCCATACTAATTCAAACAGGTGATTTCTAGGGTATAGCAGTAAGATATGGGGATGGCTGCTAAGTATAAGGCAGAGTGCTCCGCACAAAATAAAATAATCAATTGAGTATAACTTCCACCCATGTAGCATGAGGAAACTCCCACATTTCCATAGAAAGAAACAAGAAATAACCCCCCTTGTAACTTTCACTTTATTCTTCTTGAGAGTCAGCCAACTAGATACACTATAGCATGGGATTGATTTCTACTCTGCTTACACAAAACTGCCTCATCAGTGGGTATGTGGCAGTGGTAGGCCAGAAGGAGCAGGGAATCGAGAAAGAGCAGTCCTATAACTCCAGAATCTGTGACATCCTCTAACTGATGCCTGACTTCATCTTCTTAATTGCAAACTCTGTTTCACACTCTTTGCACTCTTGAAAGTTCAGTAGCATGGTGATATTTAAAAACCATCCTCAGTCATATCTACTTAGGATGGTTTAAATTTCTCAAGGTAGGTTTCAAGAGAAAATCAAAAGGTAGAATGAAGTCATTAGACAATATAGAGGTGTGAAAGGCAGTGACACCAGTGGGGCAAATAGAAATTACATAGAGAAAAGTGTACAAAGAATTGACACTGCTCTTAGCCAACAACTACTAACTATGCCTGTTGAACCAATACCTGAGAAGATGCCACTGGACCAATCGGCTTGCATGAATACACTCCCCTATTTTTTACTCAACTTCTTCGAACAGATCCTTTAAAAAGAAGTTGCATATGGCAAAATCAGGTTTGATATGTAATTTTTCTAATAATGCTGAACTAATAATAATGTTAGCATGTGTGTGAATTGAGCTTATACTTTGTGCCTTAAATGTTACCAGCCATTTACTAGGGCCAAGTATTTAATAGGACCTATTTAAAGCAAAAATTCTATAATCTTCATTTTAAAGATGGAGACTCTGCTACACAGAGAAGCTAAACACCTTTCATAAGGACATAGGGGCTACTATATGTGACATTAAGTCTAGGCTCTCTGGTTGTGAACTTATACCACAACTTTGCTATGCTGTCTCACTGAAAAGACAAAAAATCAGGGAAACAGAGTATGCAAAAATTTACCCAACAGTAAACAAATAAGTACACTTCAAAACTTTTAGAAAGAGAATATATTTACTTAGCAAAACAATCAGTTAAAAATTATATGTAACTTAAGATATCCTCTTAATATACTTAGTATTTTTTTCTTTTTTAGCAGATTTCTTTCTGTTTTTATATTAGATGGAAAAACACTTTTCAACAACCTAATTTTGTCTCTGAGTCACTCAGAAAGCTGACCGGCAGCTTTCTTGATCTGATAAACTCAGCAGGCCAGTACTGAGGGCCTCCAGCACCTCCTGTCATTAAGTGCATTAGTGTGGTCAGAACCCAGATCCAATTACATGAGTACTGCTTGGACAAAAAAGACAGGATCTTCTTGGTCTCTAGTGTTTCCTTTTTGAAATGTATGCATTATTTCGACTCCTGGAGCTGGCAGTGGCCTCCTGGCCAATTTGACAAATAAATAGAGCAGAAAAGCAATGTGATCCAACCTAGTGCTGCCAACAGCCTCGATATTAATTCTAACTCTTATAATCTTATTGCTTAATAAATAAGACACAGTCATTTTCCCTTGACAACTGAGACTCTAATGCCTGGGATAACATTTCTCAATTAGAATCAGCAGCACTGCATATAGATCTTCATTCTGCACACAAGACTCATCCCTCAAGCATTTATACCCATTCCCTACTTGGCCCCAACACATTATCCTACCACTGGAAAGTAATAAGTCTTTCCTATGATATAATTTGTTTCAATTTCTAGAAATAATTTTGTTTTTGATATCTGCAAAGTTAAGTGCCACAGTTAACACAAAAAAAATCACAAGATTAGAAAAAAATATATGATTCCTTTTGTTTAGATTGTCTGCACGCTAAAGTAATATTTCTATTTTTTTAATAAAGTAATTCAATAGTTTGACTTTTGCCTAGAGAAACCCAGAAATTCTTGACAGCTTATACTCACCAATAATAGTATTTGGCTTTATGCTTTACTTTTTAGATTCTTCATTCCAGAAGTATTGCACAATTGTGACAGCAGGAGTACCTTAGGGTATGATTGTTACTCTTATTTTCTTAATTGAAATATATCTTATCTTTTACATGGAAGGTAACTAAAGAAAAAATTAAATATCATGAATTCTAGGTTAAGTACTTGGAGGTCTGAGTATATGTGTCCATATTTTGTCATTTAGTACATGTAGAATTTAATACTGGATTTGAAAGGAGACTTGTTTTAGTTAGTGAAGGATTACCATCTTCTTACTAATTAGTAAGTTTATATACATTATCTATTCTTTGAAGAGGAAGAAATATATCATGTAGTATAATATAAGCACATAAAGCAAAGCAGAATTCAGAGTTAGTGGTATGCCACTCAAGGCTGGCTAACTTAGTCCATTGCAACTTTGAAAGATTAATTTAGATAAATATCCTCCCAGATATAAAATTAGACTGCATTTCCAAATTATTTGTTTTGTCATTTTCCTTAAAATAACAACAGTGAATGAAAATATTTTTAATTAGAGATTATATGAAAGTGGAATTGAGATAGCTGTGATAATATGAACAGAAGCATGGGGAGTGGAATAAACCAGTATGACCAGAAAGTTACCGTCCATGTAACAGAAAGAGCATTCAGAGCAGTGGTAATAAGTAGAAAAAGAATGAATAAAAGAGATGTCCATAGCTACCTGTCATGTTTACGTCTAATTCTCCCCCCAACCCTCCACTTTAAGTCAGGAAACTATCTTGGGGGTTCCTTATAAAGAGTAAGTAAGAATTAAACTCATTGGATGGAACAGGTCTGAATAGTTGCTTTCAAATGTAACTTAACACATTTAAACATCACATAAATAACTGCATATAGTTCTTATGAAGAACGAAATTATTCTAACTTTGTGTCTCAAAATAACTAAATAAAAAGAAAGAAAAAAAAAAGAAAAGAGGTAAAGAAATCATGAAAATGCCCTGAACAAGCAAAGACTGGTATATCTTACTTCCTGGTTTTATTAGTTGCCTTTTACATAACCTTAGGCAAAGTACGAAAGAAATCTCATTCTCCTTATCTTAAAATTATTATACAATATTATATTATTGAAATGTTTGTCTTTCCTATGAGTAAGATGTTTAAATATGTTGTTTAAAGGAGGCATTGTGACATACAAAAAATTCACAGATGCTGGAAAAATTGAAGGAAACTTGAGAGCTATTTTAAAGGGATTCATAACTTTTTTTGTTAAAAACTTATTCTGAACATATTTATTTTAATTGAAAGCTGTTATTTCTTAATCTATAATTCCACTAATAAACAGTAAGTAGTATTTCAACTATGCTATTTTTGTATTTCTTCCTGTGTACTTTGTTTTCAATGTTTAGAATTAATTTAGAGACAAATCTTTAATAAAACTTTCTTAAGTAAGCATCTTAGAAAATAGACCCCGACACAAAACTTTGGTTGAATGCAATTTATGTGGTACTTGATCCCAGGAAGAGCAAATGAGAGAGTTGGAAAAGTGACAATGAGAGAAGATAATCAAAGAAGATTTAATAAAAAGGTCGCTGTAGCCATAGCCCATTTGGCTCAGTGCATAGAGCATTGGCCTGTGGACTGAAGGGTCTCAGGTTTGATTCCCATCAAGGGCACATGCCAGCGTTTCAGGCTTGGTCCCCAGTGGGGTGTGCAAGAGGCAGCCAATCAATGATTCTGTCTCATCATTGATGTTTCTATCTCTCTGTCCCTCTCCTTTCCTCTCTGAAATCAATAACAAAAAAATAATAATTTTTAAATAGTCATTGTTGCCCTGGCCAGTGTTACTCAGTAGTTAGAGTATTGGCCTATGCACCCATCCAGTCAAGGGCATGAACCTAGGTTGCAGGTTTGATCCCTGGCCCCCGGTTAGGGCAAAAGTGGAGGCAACTAATCAATGTGTCTCACATCTCTCTCTCTCTCTCTCTCTCTCTCTCTCTCTCTCTCTCTCTCTCTCTCTCTCTCTTTCCCTCCCTCCCTCCCTCCTTCCCCTCCTTTCACCTCTCTCTGAAAATCAATGGAAAAAATATTCTCAGTGAGGATTAAAAATAAAAAAGATAACTGTTATGAGCACCCAGAAGTTTAATTTCACTGAAGATCCTCAGAAAAATGGTGAAGAACACATCTCAGAATTGTTATTTTTTAAGCTAAATTACTTGGATAATTTATCTGCCAACACCCAACTTTTTTTTTTAGCTGAGATGATAAATCCCAGCACTTCATCTTTGGTCAGAGTGAGTCTTAGTGTCTCAAGAGAAAGCTCTCGGGAATAGAAGCAGATAAATGCAGGCTGTTGAGGAGAGAAGCCTTCATCAGACACAGAAATGTTTCACTGCAGCAGCAGGTGAGCTAGATGAGTTGGAGGGATTTGCCTAAGGTTGGGAAGTACAGCATATGCTACACAATCAAATGGAGTCCTAATATTACACTCTAATATTAAATTTTAATGCAAGTCTTATAAATTATGATAATGTAAAAACTATAACTAGCAAAAATTAGGAGATGGAAAGAGGAAGGAAAAATGATCCTATATAATAATCCTATATAATAAAAGGGTAATATGCAAATTTACCCTAATGGGGGAACAACCAGCCATTTGCTATGACATGCACTGACCACCAGGGCAAAGACACTCAATGCTGGAGCTGTCCCCTGGTGGTCAGTGCACTCCCACAGGGTTAACTCTACTCAACTCCAAGCTGGGGTGACAGCTGCTAGCACAGAGGTGGTGGCAGGAGTCTCTCCCATCTCCTCAGCAGTGCTAAGGATGTCTGACTTATGGCTTAGGAGGCCCACTTCTCCTGGGGAGTGGGTCTCCTAAGTCAGTGGTCAGCAAACTGCTTGCAAGCCACATGTAGCTCTTTGGCCCCTTGCCTTTTCCACAAAATACCATGGCCTGGGCAAGTCTATTTTGAAGAAGTGGGATTAGAAGAAGATTAAGTTTAAAAAAATTGGCTCTCAAAAGAAATTTCAATTGTTGTACTGTTGATATTTGGCTCTGTTGACTAATGAGTTTGCCGACCACTGTCCTAAGCCATAAGTCAGACATCCCCCAAGGGCTCCTGAGCTGCAGAGAGATATCTGACTGGCATCTTAGGCCAGTTCCTCTGGGAACTGGCCTAAGCCAGCAGGTGGACATCCCCTGAGGGGTCCTGGACTTCAAAAGAACACAGGCTGGGCTGAGGACGCCCCCCCCCCCATCACCAGAGCATAAATTTTTGTGCATCAGGCCTCTAGTTTATAATAATAAAAGCAACCATAGAAAACTAAAATACATAAAAACAAAATCTGGAGTTGACAGATATGATAAAAGGTAGGAGGCTTTATAAATGCACATTCTTCTGTGCTTCTTCAGTCTGTACCATCAGAATTCACTTCTGTATTTCATGCATCCAAACACAGCTATAAATGTGTTAGCATTATTTCAAATTACATGGGGACATTTCCATCTTGGAAATTTTAATTATGATTTTTACTAGGGTTTCTGAGTGGGTCTGGGAATTATTAAAACAGAAAATAATTACTTGTCATTTTATATTATTGTTTTCTCAAATATGCATATGTATTAGTTAATTTTTATTTTATTTTGTTTTGTTTTACAGAGAAATAAACTGAGGGACATAGTAAGAAAAGTGAAGAGTGTAAAGTTGCATTACATGATTTTGATGCTGATTGCATTTGAACACAGCTTAACAATTTATAACCCCAAACCTTATGTATGTTGCATAGGACATGCTCCAAGTTTCAAAGAATTTTTGTATAAACAGGATCTACCATTATTATTAAATTGAGCTTTATTTTACAGAATATAATTAATATCAAAGGGTCATCCTAATTTGATTTCTGAACTTTAGGTTTTCTTCTCCTCTGTAGTAATTGTAGTAATTATTTTAGACTAAAAGCATGATTGACTTTTCAAATATTTAAATAAACAAAATTTTTGTTTCAAACCCCAGAAGCATCTATGATAGTGTAATTGGAGCAGCAAGCCAATTCTCTGTAAGACTGAGAGCAATTTACTTGTGTGACACTGGCAAGCTAGTGAAAAGGAAGACAACTAACTGATAATAATTCTTGATTAGACTTTAGTTTCCCAAAGATGAAACTAAAGTATTTTTATTGTAGAATTTATACTGAAAGAAAAAAGATAAAGAGGCTAAGCCTAGGGTAACACTATTTCCAAAATTTTCATTAACTGCCCACTAAAAAATTTCACACAGTAAGATTTAAACATAGAGCATTTCCTGTTTTTCTCACTCCTGCAACATTATTTTCTTTCACTTGTGCACTCTGTTCTTTAAAGTTCTATTGGGAATCTATTTGTCCTAGAAATCAAATGTTAAATATGGCAAATGTTAAGAAGGCACACAGAAGTATTTTGATATTTGAACTGGTAGTAGAAATAGATCAAATGTGAAACAAAGAAGGAACAATCATTTATATATTGATATGGAATGTTATATTTAAAATGCTAAAAAAATAGGACAATGGGGAGAGGAAAGAAAAACATATGTACTACTACTATTAAATCTAAGGTATACTGCAAAAATAAATTTAAAAATAAATTAATAAAAAAATAAAATGAAATGCTAAAAAATTATTTGATAATGCCCCCCTTTCTTAAAATTAAAACAATACAATCAATATGGAATGGAAATTACATTTTGTCTCTCATGACCCTCCATATTATTAACTCATGTGTCACATCATTTTTAATTTTAAAATTATGATAAAGTTTACACAAGAATTTAATTTTCAAAATATTCAAAGTGTTTCAGAAGAATGAGATTATGAAACCTGAAAACAGTCAATTTTACCATCAATGAGCTCACATCTAACTCTCAGTCGTAATATACAAAATAAACTTTTTAACTTTTCTAGTTTGGGGTTTTCAAGTGAATACTGGTTTATTAATTTTACATGTTATTTATTAATATATAAAATTAATAATCTTGCGATCCTCTAGTCTGCTGTTATTAACTCTCCTATTTGAAGTTTGAGAATTTACTTCATTGATATTACATTTATATTTTATTTTCTTCCCAATACTTTTTTTTTATTAACTTTAGAGAGGGAGGAAGTAGGAGAAATAGAGAGAAGCATCAATGTGACAGAGAAACTTTGATAGGTTGCCGCCAGTACAAGCCCTGACCAGGGCTTGAACCCACAACCTAGGTATGTGCCCTGACCAAGACTTGAACCTATGACCTTTCAGTGCATGGAACAGTGGGTCCAATCAACTGAACCACACTGTCTATTGCTCTTCCCAATACTTTTAAACCAATCTAGTTCTCAATTTTTTGTCTTTATCATTCTAAATGTATATTAAATCTCCATTTTCTTATTTATCATTGTAAGAACATTATCCTAAGCCTTGTTTATGCAGAATAGGACAAACATCACTCTTGCCACTCTATTGCTCAGTTTCTTCTGCTCCCAAATTCCATCTGTAACCATTATGTTAGAATATTCTAGTAGCTGAGATATTCACATGTATACAAATAATCAGTAAACACACTAACCACTTATGGTTTAACTATAATTTTTTTATTTTTATTTAATAAATCTTTATTGTTCAGATTATTACAATTGTTCCTCTTTTTTCCACCATAGCTCCCCTCCACCCAGTTCCCACCCCACCCTCTGCCCTTACCACCACTCCACTGTCCTCATCCATAGGTGTACGATATTTGTCCAGTCTCTTCCCGCACCTCCCACATCTCCTTCCCCCCGAAAATTGTCAGTCCACTCCCTTTCTATGCCCCTGATTCTGTCATATTCACCAGTTTATTCTGTTCATCAGATTTTTTTATTTACTTGATTTTTAGATTCACTTGTTGATAGATATGTATTTATTGTTCATAATTTTTATTTTTACCTTTTTCTTCTTCTTCCTCTTCTTAAAGAATCCATTTCAGCATTTCATATTATACTGGTTTGGTGGTGATGAACTCCTTTAGCTTTTTCTTATCTGTGAAGCTCTTCATCTGCCCTTCAACTCTGAATGATAGCTTTGCTGGGTAGATTAATCTTGGTTGTAGGTTCTTGCTATTCACCACTTTGAATATTTCTTGCCACTCCCTTCTGGCCTGCATAGTTTCTGTTGTGAAATCTGCTGACAATTGTATGGGTTCTCCCTTATAGGTAACTGTTTTTCTCATGCTGCTTTTAATATTCTCTCTTTGTCTTTTGCTCTTGGCATTTTAATTATGATGTGTCTTGGTGTGGTCCTCTTTGGATTCCTTTTGTTTGGGGTTTTCTGTGCTTCCTAGACTTGTAAGTCTATTTCTTTCACCAGGTGGGGGGAAGTTTTAGGTCATTATTTCTTCAAATAGGTTTTCAGTATCTTGTTCTCTCTCTTCTTCTGACACCCCCGTAATTCCAATGATGGTACACTTGAAGTTGTCCCAGAGGTTCCTTACACTATCTTCATATTTTTGGATTCTTTTTTCTTTTTGCTATTCCAGCTAAGTGTTTTTTGCTTCTTTGTATTTCAAATCTTTGACTTGATTCTTGCAGTCCTCTAGTCTGCTGTTAGGTCTCTATATAACATTTTTATTTAAGTCAGTGTATGTTTAATTTCTAGTTGGTCCTTTTTCATATCCTCAGGTGTCTCACAATTTTTTATCGGCCTTTTCAAGGAAATTCTTGAAAAGCCTTACAACTGTGTTTTTGAACTCTATATCCAGTCATTTGTTTTCCTCCATTTCTTTCATTTGTGATCTGTTTGTCTTTGCATTTTGCTGCTTCCCTGAGTTGATAGAGTGGCTTCGTGTGCTAGTTGTCTTATAGAGCCCCGTGGCTCAGCCTCCTCAGTTACCTGAGATGGACACTCCTGGTCCACCCCTTTGTGGGCTGTGTGCACAGTTTTGTTGTAGTTAAGCCTTGATTGTTGTTGGTATCATGGGAGGAATTGACCTCCAGGCCAATTGGCTGTGAGGATCACCTGTGTCTATGCTAAGAGAGCTTTTGTGTTGGCAATACCCTCATGAGACAAGACTTGCAAAAGCTTCTGTGCTCAGCTTGGATGGGGCAGAGTCTCAGGGTGGAGCAGACAGCATTGGTTTTCTGTCAGCCCTGCCCTAATAGGCCACTGTGTCTCAGTGTCCTGTGGTAACTGCTGCAAGCACCTCTGAGAGAAAGCCACCTTCAAGTTCTGCCCACTGCCAGACAGTCCAGTTTCTCCCTGAATGAGTCTGGGTCCCCAAAATCTTGCCCAGAACTGGAATTCAGTGCAGTCAGTAGCTTTTTTCTCCCTCCCAGTTGAGAATACCAGCCACACACTCAGTTGCCAGTCCTCTCTGCGTGCGCGTCTCAGTACCTCTGCCTCCTGAAACTCCTCTGAGTCTCAGTGTGTTTTTCTCTTTCCTTCTAGTTGTAGAATTTCCAGTTAGCCAGTCTTATTGTTCTTTTTGATGTCCATGTTGTCTTTTAGTTGTAGTTTTGAAATTATTGTGTAAGGCAGCCATTTAGGTGTTTATCTATGCTGCCATCTTGTTTTCTCCCCAGGTTTAACTCTAATTTAATTATAACTGGAAACAATGTCACAAATTATTTCTAGATCAGAAACAAATAATGTGTGGAGTATAATAGAGTAATTCTTGAATTACTGTGTTGAGAATTTTGCAAGTGTCAGAGTAAATACATTTCATCTTCACAGTTCAACAATTGCTCTAAATTAGATCATATTTCAGTTTTGTTTTGTGATGTTGTGGGTCTTTCTTTATTATTTGGTGCTTTACTGATTTCCAATTATTTTCCCTTCTTCTCTTTAAGAGGTCATGGATATCCCTTCACTTTATCATTGTAAAAGTCAGAAGTCTTACTCATATATATTTCTTGCATTCATTTTTTTAACTTTTCTTTTTTTTCATTTTAGAAATGATATTTTTATTGCTAAAACTATTCTATTATGTGGTATTTAATGATTATAGAATTATTTTCTTGTACTTTGAATGACATTTTTCCTATATTCTTGTGATATAACTTGAAATTAAATAAACATATATCTTTCTTGATTTAATTATTCTGGGATCAATTATGTGTTTTCATCTTGGATTAACTTTCTGTTGATTTTCCTAAAATGTTTAATGATACTTGGCAACCCAATTATATTTTTAATGGAAGTCTATACTAGGTAGATAAATGCAGGGCTGGGGTTCCTCTGCTCTTGTACAAGTTTCTTTCCAAATAGGCCCTTCTTTTGGGAATGGAGCTCTGTAAGCAAGGTGAAATGATATTAACTGGCAACACCAAAAAGAGAGAAAGCAGAGGAATAGATTAAACACCAAAATATATTCCTTTAATTAACCATTCTTAGTTGTGATCCATAATCTCATGATCTATAAAATAGGGCTCATAATCCTAGTTTTAAGGGCAAGATGATGAATTATGGTTTTTTAAAAAGTATTAAGCTATTTAATTTTATTATTTAGGAAACAGAATTTATTTTACACGCACATACATATATAAAAAGTAAATGTGTGTATGTGTATACATTTCTACAGAAAGCACATAATAAAAAATAGTGTTGAATACATTTTTAGAAAGCCACTGCTATTCTCATTCGTACAGCCTAACTCTTCACTTTGAATTTAGACCTTTTTTCTTAATGAAGAATACTAATTTATCACTATTCTAATAATTTTTGTTAGCAATATTGTTTTTTAAACTACAAAATATACCACCGGTATACTTTGATTTTATTTTTTTGTATAATAGATTATTGATTTTTTTAAGAGAGAGAGTGGAAGAAATGAGGAACATCTAGGTAAGAGCACAACATTGATTAGCTGCGTGTCTAATTAGGGATAGAGCCTGCAACCAGGCATGTGCCATGACAGGGAATTGAGCCAATAACCTTTTGGATATTCCCAACTAACTGAGCCCACCGGCCAGAGCAATATTCTTTCCTTTGTGTTTTCTTTCTACATGTTTTTAACACAATAGTAGATTCCTTCTTTTAAAAACATATTTTTATTTATTTCAGAGAGGAAAGGAGAGGAGGAGAGAAATAGAAACATCAATGATGAGAGAAAATCATGGATTAGGTACCTTCTGCTGGCAACCTGGGCATATGTCCTGACTGTGAACTGAACAGTGACCTCCTGGTTCATAGGTCAATGCTCAACTATTGAGTCACACTGGCCAGGCTATGGATACTTTAAGTAAAAAGAAGACGCACTGTTGATTAAGTGGGAATTGGGAAAAAAAATAGTTATAAATCTATTTACTCAATTCAGCCCCTTTTCCAGAAACCTCCTCAACCTTTCCAATGAAGAATTACATTTGATATTTGGAGAACTTCAATCTTTTAATAAAACATAAAATATAAGGCAGAAAGTCTCAGGATTTTCCAAGAAGAGGCAGGAAGGACTGATTCTAAAAAGACTTTGAATTTTGGGGTTGCTTCTTTCATGGGTATTTGTAGAAATAAGTAGAAAACAGAATGTCCTTTAAAATCTCTTCAAACAAGCTATAACATTGTCTGTTTTGTTTATATAGTCCTGCACAGTAACATGTGGGTAAACATGTACAACAAATACAGTCATGTAGATGATAGCATTTACTTTTTGATATTTTTTCAATTCCTTACCTATCGAATGGCACTAATACAACTGGGAAAAAATAACTACTATGAAGGAAGTAAATCTATGTAATAAAGATAGAAAATAGAAGAATTTGACTTCCAAGGCCTGATGAATTAAAGAGGAAAACTAAAGTGATATTTAAGAAATGTGAATTCTAGACAAAAGGAATATTAAGGTAAAAGCATATACCTGCTTGGTAAATTTGAAGAATAGGACAAATGTTACTATCATTAGAACTGAAGAAGTGAAGAAAGTAAGAGAGTGGTGGAAGTATTTCCATCTCTGGCTCCAGTTCCATGATGTTTATCTTTGAATACAGAGAATAGCATTGTATTGTGTCATCTAAAATATCTCCTTGAGTCCTCTCAACAAGATTTAAAAGATGTAGTCATTATATCTTAAATTTTTAATACTATTTATAACTTGATTTTTTTTCATTTCAATCAAAAGGGTTCAAGACCTCATCTCTCCTAATAACATGAAAATATATTTAGAGAATGACTAAAGATATCAGTACTAGGGTTTCAGAAACCAATTTTGTGCCTTCTTTTTTATTTCATATTTTTTTCATATGAAATGAGCTTCTTGTCTTCATTGTAATGGGAAAAGTAAGAGCAGAATGGAACTTAGAATAGTATCTGTGCCTTTTAAAGAGAAAACGTGGCCTCCTTTCTTTCTCACCAATAATATGGAAGGTGATGCCCTATCAGTTTGGCTCAGTGGATAGAGCATCAGCTTGTGGACTGAAGGGTGCCAGGTTTGATTCCGGTCAAGGGCATGTACCTTGCTAGTGGGCACATCCCCAGTTGGGGGTGTGCAGGAGGCAGCTGATTGATGTTTCTCTCTCATCGATCTTTATAGCTTTCTGTGATTCTCCCTTCCTCTCTGCAAAAAATCAATAAAAAATAAAAAAATCAATAAAGAATAATTTTAAAATATTTAAGGTGATTACAGTTATAATTACATGCAAATAAATATTTTAGTTTCTGTAAATGAGAGAAAAAATAAACCCTTGTCCTTTCTTCACTCAAAACTGTTTTCCTTTTGTTTGTCATTTGATTGTTTTGTTTGTGCTCATTGTTGCCTTTCACCTGGGTCAAAGGAAAGAAGTAATACAACAGGTCAAGTGGTAAGCAGAGCTGAAGTCAGACTGAGTTCCGGTGTCAGCTTGCAAGGCACAAATTCCTTTAATATGATTTAATCCCATTCCAAGTCCTAGCCAGCATTTGGAAAACAAGATGGGTACACTGTGTTATTTCAATTTTATTTTAGCTGGCAATTATGCTGTGCCCATCTTATTAACTGGAGAACTACTTAGCCATATATATCTTAATAATGTCACTGATAGACACACCCATTTCCTTCACTTCACTGCCTGAAGGACAGGGAGCAATAGTTATTGTTGGACCATATGCATAATTCATAAACCAGGAGGAGCTTAAAATAACGACTGCTCTACACTGCATGGACTTCCACACATTAGGTAAAGAGCCAAAAATAACATCCTGATGAAAGACATCATGTTTTTTAAGACCCTAGATGCTGACAAAAAAGTCCGATTATCTATGAATACCCAGAAAGCCTGTTCTGTTGGAGAATAAAAGGAAGCTTTCCAAACATGTGATTGAGAATAACTAGAGGAAAGAACAGAAAAATCAACAACTCCTCTTGATTCACTTTATTATTTTGATTTTCCTCAGTGTAATGTGAGATTACAATGGGCTAAATGAACTCCCATCCTGTAAACTGGTCCCTATTATTAGTTTAAAGCACAGAACATACAGTAGTTCATATGGCTGGAGCCATAGTCACATGAAACAATAAGCATATAATTTTCTTTTATGTTTGTGGACACATCCTATCTAATAAAAGAGAAACATCCAAATTGACCATACCTCTGCAACCGTCCATAAGTCAGGCCACTAGCCAATTATTAGAAAATATGCAAATTAACTCAATCGAGATGGTGGTTAATTTGCATATACAGGCACAGAGCAAAGACTGAAGACAGCATAGGAGGAAGCCAAGCTTTACAGAAGGGAGCAAAGCTGCAGAAAAGCAAGCAGGGATGTGAAGACTTGAGAGAAACAGGCAGGGTTGCAGAAATTTGAGGAAAGCAGGCAGGGCAGGGGAGAAGGGAGGGAAGTAGGTGGGGCTACAGAGCAGGGAGGGAAGTAGGCAGGGTGGGGGAGAAGGGAGAAAAGTAGGTGGGGCGAGGGAGAAGGAAGGAAAGCAGGGGGGTGGTGGAGAAGGGAGGGAAGCAGGCATGGTGGAAGAGACCACCACAGGAAGCCCTATTGCAGGAATCTTCCTGCAACGGGCCTCTAGTGTAATAATATATTTGTGGAAATCCATATGTATGTATGTGTCCCATCTAATAAAATACTAATATGCAAATTAACCATCACTCTGGTACACCCATCAGGCATGCCCATCAGCCAGTCATGAGTGAGTATGCAAATTAACCCCAACCAAAATGGCTGTGGCCACAGAGAGAGCAGGAGGGAGGGTTGGGTTTTCCTGGTGATGGAGGAAGCCAAGCTTTCCAAACAACCTGGCAAGCCCAGGCCTCCACTTAAGGCTACAAAGTTTCAATTATAGAAGAGAAATATATCCCAACAAAAATGGTGGCAGCCACTAAGCTGATGACACCAGAAGGCTAGGATTGCACCTGGCATAGGAAGAGGCCAAGCTTCTGCATCCCTGGCCTGGCTTTGGACTCCACTTAAGGCTATAAATTTTTGATTATAGAATATAAATAAATCCCAACAGAATATATGCCACCACAGAGCAAACAGGCTCTGCCGCTCCAGGCTACAAAGTTTCAATCGTAGAAGATGATTAAATACCAGATACCAGGTCCTCCTCTTGGGTCGCCAGGGGGCGTGGCTGGCCTTCAAACCACCACAGGCCCCTTGACCAGGCTGCTCCTTGTCCCAAGGGAACCCCCACCCTGATCTGGGATACCCTTCAGGACAAACTAGATGACCCCCACCCATGCACCAGGCCTCTATCCTATCTTATAAAAGAGTAATATGCAGATTGACCATCACTCCAACACACAAGAGGGCTGCCCCCATGTGGTCAAAGATCCTTCCCTCATGTGGACACAAGATGGCCACCATAAGATAGCCAGCAGGGGAGGGCAATTGGAGGGACCAGGCGTGCAAGGGAGGGCAGTGGAAAGCAATCAGACCAGCAGGGGAAGGCAGGTGGGAGGGAACGGCCTGCAAGGGAGGGCAGTTGGGGGCAATCAAGCCTTCAGGGGAAGATAGTAGAGTTGACCATGCTGGCAGAGGAGGATAATTGGGAGGACTAAGCCTGCAGGGGAGGGCAGTTATGGGCAAACAGCCTGGCAGGGAGCAGTTAGGCATCAATCAGGCTGGCAGGGGAGTGGTTAGTGGGTGATCAGGCTGGCAGGCAGAAGCAGTTACGGGCAATCAGAAAGGCAGGCAGGCAGGCAAGCAGTTGGGAGCCAGCAGTCCTGGATTGTGAGAGGGATGTCCAACTGCCCCCAAGGGGTCCCAGATTAGAAAGGTTTCAGGCTGGGCTGATTGACAGCCATCCCCCTGCATAAATTTTGTGCACTGGGCCTCTAGTATATGCCTATTTCTCTTTAGTTCTCTATCTTTAATTCAGGATACATGTATTTTCTTTTCATCAAAGCCATGCAGAGATGTGAAATAAGATAATTTAAACTTCAACAAACAATAATAATAGGGTAAATAATAAAGAATGAAAGATTAAACTAGTAAAAGGAAACAGTGGTAGTATATAGATTTAAAACTTATAAAATTATATTTTAAATTATGGTATTTTACAGAAAATTATCATTTAATTCTAGAATTACAGAATTAATGATCCTAAAAAATGTATTTTGGAAATAACTGAGCTATTATTCTGAATAGAAAACAACAAAATATGCACTTTCTAGAAAGTGGAATGAAAATAAAGAGTCTTGATGTTAACTTGAAACAAATTTTTAATTATAAATAATTGCAAGTAATAATTAAGTTTTATAGGTCACAGAATGTGTGGGTTTTCAAATTTATATGAACAATACTCAGATTCATCTTTAAATAAATTGGCTTTTATTTTTCCTAACTGTAATTTGAGAACATAAAGAACTTATAATTCTAATATAATTTTTTCAATCCTCTCCTGAGGATAGTTTTCACATTAATTTTTTTTTAGAGAGAGTAGATGGGAGGGAGCAGGGAGAGAGAGAGTAACATCAATATGAGATAGACACATCATTTGATTGCCTCCCACACATGCCCAGGCCAGTGTGGGAATAGAGCCTGTAACCAAGGTACTTGCCCTTGACTGGTAATCAACTGATCTAATCAATGAGCAAAATGGCCAGGTCTTTAATATAATTTTTTATTTATAAATTGCTACAAGTGGCTTGCAAAACTTTTAAAATCTGTTTTTTGTACCATAACTTCGAGCAATATACTATTTAACCAAACTTTCAGAATATGCTTCATTCCAATAGCAGGCATCACAATTGTAGCTATCTATTCATAGAGACACAATCTATAGTAATAAAAGGATAATATGCTCATTAGACCAGACATCTTCCAAACATCCTTCTGAACAAAGGGGAGTAACTGTGATGGCCAAGGGTCGAGGCCGAGGCACTGAGGGCCTGGGCTTGCCCCTCCATGCGCAGAGGCGGGTGCTGGGAGAGGCAGGGTGGCCATTGTCCTGGAGCCTCTGCAGAGGTTGGGCAGTGGACGACCGAGGTACCTCAACTCCTTCCTAGCTGGCCTTGCCCCAGATCACCCCCCCATACACACACAAGTGGGCAGGGGGTGGAGCCAGCACTAAAAATTGAGGGCAAAGTGTCAGCAGCCCTGGCTGTGGCAAGCTTTGGCAGCAGCAGTGGGGTAATGGAGGCAGTGCCTTCCCCAGATCTTCCTGGTCACCTCCTGCAGAGGGAGGCCAGAGTGTGGCTTAGACCCACTCCCAGTGGGACCTAAGTCATCAGTAGGACATCCCCTGAGAGCTCCCAGACTGTGAGCGGTGGCAGGCCAGGCTGAGGGAACTGCCCCCCACCTCCCCAGTGCATGAATTTTTGTGCACCAGGACTCTAGTATTCTAATAAGAACAGTTTATTTAAGATTATACTTCAAGTATCTAGCACAGGAATGTGACCTTATAAATTGCCAAAGCTGGTAAGGCAGCTTGTAAGACTATTTTCTATGTGTTTGATATTGAAGCTTGTAATCTACAAACAGGCAATCAGAATAAAGTTGTATGTCATGTAGGAGAGAAAAAGAACTGGGTACCCAAGTACAACCAGGGTATCATAAGGAGAGGTTGAAATCCATGTCTGTTCTACTTGCCTTTCACAATAATGGAGTGGGCACTATACACACATATAGCTTGCCTACAAGCTGTAGAAGTGGAAGAATGATCCAGGGAAGTGAAAGCAATTTCAAATCCAGTTACTGCCTCAGGACAATAGGTGATCCAGTAGGTCAGTGGCAAGATGTGTGGGCTACTAGTACAAAACAGCTGCTAGTTGAAGTCTACCTTCCACATGTGGTACAATAATCTTTGTCATGACCCTCTGAAGTCACTGACAGGGAAAAGTATGCCTGGAAATTACTTCAGCCTAGTCACTTTCACACATTACAAAGACACCACAGCTTGTTGAAGACGGATTGCTTGAATGCAACACCAGAGTTTCTGATTCACCAGATCTGGGTCTGCAAATCTAACAAGTGCTGAAAGACATCGCTGCTGCTCTCTGGGAACCTCATACTGAGAATCGTGTAACAAGTCCCAGGGCTGTTCGTAATTCAGTATATTAAATAATATGGTTTAATAATATGTGTTACTCTGTTAGTATTTTGTAAAACTGCCTTAGATATTCATAAACTACATATGTTTACCAGAATTTTAGAATTGTTATGTTGACACTAATACTAAAGATATCTCTATCAATCTAAGTTCTCTTTAAATTATTTTAATGGAATTAATAGTACTTTACAGTGATGATCTTTTCATTATTTGGCATGTGATTTCCACATAGCTCTGTTGCTTTTGAGAATATAAAAATTGGAAGGCTTTTATTTATTTACTTACTTCTAAATAATATTTTTTATTTTTCAATTGCAATTTATATACAATATTATATTAGTTTCAGATGCACAACCCAGTGGTTAGACATTATATAACTTACTAAATGATCATGCTGATAAATATTGTACCCACTGACACCATACACACTTTTTATAATATTATTGACAATATTCCAATGCTGTACTTTATATCCCCAAAACTACTCTGTGCCTACCAATTTGTACTTTTTATTTACTTTAACTTTTTATTCATTCCCCCATCTCCCCTACCATTTTGCAATCATCAAAATGTTTTCTGTATCTATGAGTCTATTCATTTCACGTTTTTTTTAGATTGCACATATAAGTGAAATCATATGTCATTTGTCTTCCTCTGTCTGACTTATTTCACTCAGCATAATACCCTCTATAGCCATTCATGTGTTATAGATTTCACTTTTTTATGTCTGAGTCATATGCCATTGCATATATGCAACACATTTTTTTATCCATTTATCTATTAGGTTGCTTCCATATATTAGCTATTGTAAGTCATGCTGCAATTAATACATATACACATATATATCTATGTATTTATATTTATATGTATGGCTTAGTGTTTGGGGTTTTATCAGATAAATATCTATAAGTGAAACTACTGGGTCCTTCTTTGTTATATATTTTTTGTTTTAAAATCCATTTTGTTTGGTGTTAGTATTGCTAATCCTAGTTTTGTTGTTTGTTTCTGTTTTCATGAAATCTTTTTCCATCTCTTTACTTTCAATATGTTTTCAAATCTAAAATTAATTTCCTGTAGACAACATAGGTAAGAGTCTTATTTTGTTATCCATTCAGCTTCCATGTTTCTTTTGATTGGAGAATTTAATACACTTGCATTGAAAGTAATTATTGATAGATATGTATTCGTTGCCAGTTCATTATTCATGTTTTTTGTTTTGTTTTGTTTTTTTTTTTAAATATATTTTATTGATTTTTTACAGAGCAGAAGGGAGAGGGCTAGAAAGTCAGAAACATCGATGAGAGAGAGACATCGATCAGCTGCCTCTTGCACGCCTCCTACTGGGGATGTGCCCACAGCCAAGGTACATGCCCTTGCCGGAATCGAACCTGGGACCCTTCAGTCCACAGTCCGATGCTCTATCCACTGAGCCAAACCGGTCTCGGCATCATTATTCATGTTTTTATCTTTCTCTTCTAAAAGAAGACTTTTTTATATTTTGGTAGTGATGAACTCATTTAGCTTTTTCTTATCTGAGGAACTTTTTATATGTCCTTCAAGTCTAAAAAAACAGCTTCTCTGGGTAAAATAATTTTGTCATAGGTCTTTGCTTTTCATCATATTTAATATTTCTTGCCAATAATCCTGTTCTTTAAAGTTTATATTAAGAAATTGCCCAACAGTCTTATGAGAGGTCATTTATAGGTAACTGTTTTTATCTGGCTGCTTTTAAGATTACATCTTTGTCTTTAACCTTTGCCATTTTAATTATGATCTGTTTTGGTATGGGTCCATTGGGGTTCATCTTGTTTGGTACTCTTTGTGCTTCCTGGACTTGTATGTCTTCACCAGGTTAGGGAAGTTTTCCATTATTATTTTTTTACATAGGTTTTTAATTAATTGTTCTCATTTTTTCTCCTTCTGGCATTTCCATAATTCTCCTTATAATATCTTCTATTTTTTATTTTTATTTTTTTCTTTCTGATTGTATGTTTTATGCTTCCTTATATTTCAAATATCTGATTTGACTCTGCTTCCTCTTTTCCACTATTGATTCCCTATAATGTATTCTTCATTTCAATAAGTGTATTTATCATTTCTGACTGATTCTTTTTTTATGTTGTATATATTTGCAATTATGCTTCCTATTTCTTTGTTCAAGTTCTCACTAAGTTCATCTACTCTTCACCTAAGTTCATTGAGTATTGTTATAACCAGTGTTTTGAATGTATTGAATCTAGTAGATTGCTTGTCTCCATTTTGTTTAGTTCTTTTCTTGGGTGTGCTCTACCCTTTTATTAGCATACTGGAGGTCTGATGCATGAAATTCATGCAAGAATAGGCCATCCTTTTCCCAGCTGCCAGCACCAGCTTCTCTCTGGCACCTGGGACCCGGGTTTCCCTCCAGCTGCTGGCAGGCACCCTGGATCTGGGCTTCCCTCACAAGCCCAGCTTCATCTGGAAGATCATTGGGAAGGACATCCAGAAGGATGTCTAGTCTAATGAGCATATTATGCTTTTATCATTATAGACCTTCCTTTGTTTCTTCATCTTGGCTGCCTCCCTGTGTTTGTTCCTATATATTAGGTAGAGCCACTATGTCTCTCTGGCTTAGTAGAGTGGCCTTATATAACAGGTGTCCTGTAGGTTCCAGTGGCATAGCCTCCCCATTTACCAGAACTGAGTACTCCAGGTTCCTCTCTGTGTGGGCTGTGTACACTATCCTGCTTTAGTTGAACCTTGATTATTGTTCATACCTGAATGGGAGGGATTTATCCTCAAGTTTATTGGCTGTGAGAACTGGTTGTGACCACTAACCAACAACTGAGCATAATCAGCTTTGCAGGGGATGATCCTAAGGAGCAAGACTCTGGTTCCCACTGAGTCAGCCTCTTGATTGTTTCTCCTATAATAGAGAAAGTTTGGTGATGCTTTGACATGGTCTGCAGCTGTCCACTGGATACCCTGGCTCTGGGGTCTCCAGAGAATTGCAGGCTAAGGTCAACTGCCACCTGTGTACTGTTCAGGGAAACCTGGCACAAGCTACAAAATGATCTGCATTGCTCAGGAGAGTCCAAGCTATGAACAGAAGCCATCCGCTACTAGTGCCTGGCTTGAGGAACTAGTATCAAGCATGCTGAAGGCAGATGCTGCTTTGAGAGATTTTAGAAAAGTCTGAGGCATAAGCCAAGACCGGTCATTTGTATGGAAAAGCCACTGGAAACATCTTGGTTGGGCCTACAAGTTGGTGAGGCAAGGTCTCAGGGAATCAATGAGGCAAGGTGAACAGTGTTAAGCAGGTTATCAGTCTCAAACATGATGCTCAGTCTCACATATGGTGCTGGCTCTGTAAAAGGGAGGGCTTAGAAAAGGAAGAATGACCCGATTGGTATTTCTGAGAGAATGCTGCCTCTCCAACTCTCGCCCTGATGCCAGACAATCCAGTTCCTCCTCATATGTCCCTGGTGCCTTTCCAGCTGCTGCCCCAGCACTGGAGCTAAGAGAAAGTGAGTTGTGCGTGGGCCCTTTAAGAAGAATGTCTGTGACTCCAGCAGCCCTCAATCTCACTCAACCGCAATCTTGGTTGGTTTTTATAGCCAGAAATTATGAGACTTCTTTTCCTAGCATTGGAAATCTGGGCTGGGTGGCTGGGTGTGGGGCTGGGATCCCTCACTCCTCAGGGTGGAACTCTGAAGCCAAGATACCATTCCTGAGTTTCATCTGCCATACCTGAGTGTGGGACCAGACCATTCAGTGTCTCTGCCCCTCCTACCAGTCTTCGTATGGCTTCTTCTTTATATCCTCAGTTTTAGGACTTCTATTCAGCTATATGTAAGGATGTTCTGAATGATGACTGTGCTATAGTTTAGTTTTAATTTTGATGTGATTGTGGGAGGATGCAACTACCTCATTTACTTACCCTGCCATCTTGACTAGAACCTCTGGAAGTTATGTTAATCTTGTTTGTTTCATAGTTGTAGTAGTTTTGTGTCTCTTTCATTGTAACTCCTCCATTAATATAAAAATAATTTCAGATTACTATTTTAATTTGCATTTCCTACATAGTTGAATTATTTTTATATATTTTTGGCTATGTAGATATTCTTTTTAAAATGGTCTTTTATTTCTTTTGGTCATTTTTTGTTTTGTTTTTTTGTTTCTTTGCTTTTTTCTTAATGATTTACAAGAGTTCTTTTTATATATAAATCTCTTTTGGAATCATGTCTACAATTAACTTCTCTTCCTTTGTAGCTTTCATTTTCAATGTTGATTAAAGTTTTGTGATGTTTTGTTCTTAGTCTTTACATAATCCAATATATTATTTTTCCTCTTATTATTACCACTTTTGTATACTGTTAAATAAATCTTTGCATATCTTTTTTCATGAAGATGTTGTATGGTTTCCTCTAAGGAAATTTTTAGAGTCTTTGTTTCAAATGAGTTCATAGATATTCAGACATTGTATTTCATTAGGATAACATTATTATCAATTGAAATAAGAAATCTCATATTACACTATCTTTGTATGTCTCTGACAAATAGTATTTCATGTGGTATAATGTCATTTGGATATGCAGGCAAACTCTTTTCACATATTTTACTTATTATTTTTCCATTTATATCCATATTAAAGTTAATTATAATTTTATTTATTTCTACTCTTTAGTTTTTTTCCCAATATTATACTTACTTCATGTAATTTGCTCCACAGTTTTCTTTCAGTTTCTACTCCCAGGAATTGGGGAATAGAGTTATCTGTCCTTAAATATTTGGTAGAATTTTACAGTAAAATTGCCTGGACTTGAATTTTTTTTTTTACAGTTAAAAAAGTTGCCAACTCCTTTTCCATTTTCTTGGCATTCTCATTAAGGTCCTTGAAGGTCTCACTAAGCTCCTCAGAGGTCTCATCAAGTTCCTTGGTGGTTTTCAGAAGATTCTTGAGTAACCTTATAAATGTGGACCTGAACTCTGTCCAGTAGTCTGCTTTCCTCCATTTCTTTCATTCATGACATGTTTCTTTGTCTCCACATTTTGTTGCTTCCCTGTGTTGATGGAGTGGAAGAACAACTGCGCTGGAGTCACGCCTATGGGGCAGGACTTGCTTCAGTGGGACTTTTGTGCTTACCGAGTCTGCCTCTTGAATGTGTCACTTATGGATGTGAGTAGTTGAATTCTGGTGTCGTCTCTCACTGACATTACCTTCTGGATCTCCAATAAGGTGCAGGTCAGCTACTGTCTGAGGCAACATAGCAGGAGCTACAGCTAGAACTACAGTTTTCTCCTCTTTGCTTGGGATTTGGAGGTTTTAGAGCTGTCTGACCAGAGCTGCAGTTTGTTATATTAAGACGCAATAGGGCAGACCATTTATATGCAAATGCCACAGGCAAGTTTACACACTGTGCAGGGAGGTCTCAAAGAATCACTAGACTAGGGCTTGGCAAACAGCAATTGCTGCCAGTCAGCCTTCTCTGAGTCTCTGCATTTCTAAGTCCCCATGTCCCATGCCCCAGTGCATTGAACAATGTCTGAAAAAAGAATATATAGAAATTCAACAGTAGATCAAAGGACCCCAAGAATCAAACCAAAGATCTGAAATATGAGGAGACAAAAAACACCCAACCAGAAAAACAAAAAGAAAAAAGAATCCAAAAATATGAAGATAGTGTAAGGAGCCTCTGGGACAACTTTAAGCATACCAACATCCAAATTATTGGGGTGCCAGAAGAAGAAAGAGGGCAAAATATTGAAAACCTATTAAAAGAAATAATGACAGAAAACTTTTCCTATCTGGTGAAAGAAATAGACTTACAAGTCCAGGAAGCACAAATAATCCCAAATAAGAGGAATCCAAAAGAGGACCACACCAAGACACATCATAATTAAAATGCCAAGAGCAAAAGGCAAAGAGAATTTGGAAAGCCACAAGAGAAAAACAGTTAGTTATCTACAAGGGAGTACCCATATGACTGTCAGCTGATTTCTCAGCAGAAACTATGCAGGTCAGATGGGCATAGCAAGAAATATTCAAAGGGTTGAATAGCAAGAACCTACGACCAAGATTACTCAGCCAAGCTATCATTAAGAATTGAAGGGCAGATAAAGAGCTTCACAGACAAGAACAAGATAAAGAAGTTCATCACCACCAAACGAGGATTATATGAATGCTGAGGTGTATTCTTTAAGAAGAGGAAGAAGAAGAAAAGTGTAAAGATAAAAACTATGAACAACAAAATGACAACAAATACATACCTACCAACAAGTGAATCCCCAAATCAAATGAATAAAAAATCTGATGAACAGAATGGACTGATGAATATAATAGAGACAGGGACATAGAAAGGGAGTGAACTGACAATTTTTAGGGGGAAGAGAGTGTGAGGGGTAGGAGAAGAAATTGGACAAAAATTTTACACTTATGGATGAAGACAGGGGCGGGGGATAATGGCATGAGGTGTGGTGGGAAATCAGGTGGAGGGGAGCTATGAGGGCGGGGGGAGGGGAGCGGAACACCTGTAATAATCTGAACAATAAAGATTTATTTTTTTTTAAAAAGTTGCCAACTCAATTATTTTAATGCTTTTTCTTTAACTTTATTTGATTTTTATTTCATCTTGTACCAATATTATAATATAATTTTTAACATTATCAATTTTTATAGATTTCTAAGTTTATTAAAAAGAATTTTTAGATCATTTTAATACTTTACAGCTGTTTTCTTCTCTTTTCTTTTATTCATTGCAGTATTTCCCTTTCAGGGGTTTTTGGTTTGGTTTTGTGTTTTTCTGATTAGTCTTTTCAAAAGATGATTTATCTTCATTTTTCAGCAACTAATTCTACCTCTATTCCATTGATTCCTAATAATATGCTATTACTCCATTTTTTGTAGTTTTTGTTGTTGTTGTTGTTCTTTGGATTGTTATTTGGGGCTCCATGGTTACTTTCTTAGGTGAACTATATGGCATTAAAATTCAATATGGCATTAAGTTTTGCAGATACTTTTGTCTGCATCCATTGAGATGATCCTATGACTTTTTCTTCTGTTAATGTGTTGAATTATGTTAGTGATTTTCAAATGTTAAAAAAAAATGACATCTTATTTTGCTTCAAAAAGCTCTGACCAAAACATATATATATATAAATATATAGTATATATACATATATTTAATAGAAAGCAAAACAATTTCTGATTATAAGATTAGATAAAATAAAACTGTCAAAATGTTGATAGTTTGGGGATTTGGATTATTTGTTCAGGGTAGTATGTTAAAGTATTCTTTTCTCTATCTATAATAATAAAGCATTATATGCTAATTAGACCAGACAGCTGAAAGTCATTCTTGACGTCCTTCCAGACAAAGCCATGGGGGCTGATCAACCAGGTCACCTCCCACAGAGGAAGGCCAGACTGCAGCCCACTCGGAGCAGGCCTAAGCTGTCAGTAGGATATCCCCTGAGGGCTCCTGGACTGTGAGAGGGGCAGGCCAGGCTGAGGGAACACCCTCCAGTGCATGAATTTTTAGGCACTGGGTCTCTAGTTTACATATAACTGAAAATCAATCAAGTTGATAATATTGGTGGCTTAAAATATCAGTCATCCTCTTTCATAGCAAGTTTGTTTCATTCTCATTGGGTCAACAGAAGTTGTTTATGGTAGCAGGATATAAATTAACCTCCTGTTTCATCTTGACAGTAGCAGCAAACAACTGTTTTTTGTTTGTTTTATGTGCATGATATGCCAGGGTACCAGGAAACATCTAGGTGGCTAGTTGTTGAAATTGGAAAATTACATTGTATGTAGGGCATGAATTAATATCAGTAGAACAAACACATTTTGGATTTGCACACTTTTTTTTAAAATTTATTTTATTTTATGTTTTATTTTATTGTTCAGTTTATTAATTAAATTGTTTCCCCTTTTTTATCCCCCTATATCTTCCCTCCACCCTGTACCTATCCCACCCTCCGCCCTCACCTCCCCCTCCCCAATGTCCTCTCCCATTGTTGCAAGATTTTAGTCCAATCTCTTGCTGTACTTCCCACAACACTTTTCTCCCCAAGAATTGTCAGACCATTCCCTCTCTATGTCCATGTTTCTGTTATAGTCACCAGTTTATCTTGTTCATCAGCCTATCAGTTCACTTGATTTTTATGTTCATTTGTTGATAGATGTGTATTTGTTGTTCATAATTTATATTTTTACCTTTTTCTTCTTCCTCTTCTTAAAGAATATCTTTCAGCATTTCATATAATACTGGTTTGGTGGTGATGAACTCCTTTAGCTTTTTCTTATCTGCGAAGCACTTTATCTGATCCTCAATTCTGAATGATAGCTTTGCTGGATAGAGTAATCTTGGTTGTAGATTCTTGCTGTTCATCACTTTGAATATTTCTTGCCACTCGCGTCTGGCCTGCATCGTTTCTGTTGAGAAATCCGCTGACAATCATATGGGTGCTCCCCTGTAGGTAACCAACTGCTTTTCTCTTGCTGCTTTTAATATTCTCTCTTTATCTTTTGCTCTTGGCATTTTAATTATGATATGTCTTGGTGTGGTCCTCTTTAGATTCCTATATTTTGGGGTTCTGTGTACTTCTTGGGCTTTTAAGTCAGTTTCTTTCACCAGGTGGGGAAAGTTTTCAGTCACTATTTCTTCAAGTAGGTTTTCATTAACTTGCTCTCTCTCTTTTTCTGGCACCCCAATAATTCGGATGTTGGCTTGCTTGAGGTTGTCCCAGAGGCCCCTTACGCTATCTTCAATTATCTGAATTCTTTTTGTTTCTTGCTTTTCCAGCTGAGTGGATTTTGGTTCTTTGTATTTCAAATCTTTGACTTGATTCTTGTGGCCCTCTGGACTGCTTTTAGGACTTTGTGTAATATTTTTTATTTCAGTCTGTGTATGCTTGATTTCTAGTTGGTCCTTTTTTTTATCTGTGAGGGTCTGGTTCCTATCCTCAGAGGTCTTGTACATTTCCCTGAGGGTCTCATTCATTTCTTTGTAAGTATCATTCATCTCCTTGTAAGTCTCATTCATTTGCTGGTTGGTCTTGTTTATTTCCTGGTTGGTCTTGTTTATTTCCTGGTAATTCTCATTAAGTTGATCAGCCTTTTGTAGGAGCCTCTTGAAAAGCCTTATAACCGTGGTTTTGAACTCTATATCTTGTCGTCTTTTCTCCTCCATTTCTTTCACACCTGATTTCTTTCCATGTCTCTGCATAGTGGCTGCTTTATGTGGTGGCTATCTTCAAAGGGGCAGTGGCTCAGTCTCCCCAGTTACCTGAGGTGGGTACTCTTACTGCAATCCTTTATGGATTGTATTCAGTGTTTTTGAATTTAAACCCAGCTTTTTGTTGTTAGCCCTAGGAGGGTTTGACCTCCAGGCCAATTGTCTGTGAAGCTCAGCTGTGCTCAGGTTGGATGGGTGGAGTCTCCGGGCCAAGCAGACAGAGTTAGCTCCGCCCTATGCAGCCCCAGGGGCTCTGTGCCGGGGGCAATGGCTGCCAGCACCTCTGAGAGAGAGCCGCTGTGGAGCTCCACCGGCTGCCGGGGAATTCAGACTGTCCCCAAATGACTTTGCATGTGCAATGTCTCACCCAGGGTTGTAAAACAAAGCAGACTGACGGTTTTCCGAATGAGAGACAAGTCGTGGTGCGCTCTCTGCGCCTTCACGCAGCCGAGCTGTTCGCTGGAGAGCTGCCTTCTCCACAAGCCAGCAGACCCTGCAGCACCCGAGCTTCGGCGTGCCCTCCCACTGTCCAGTTTTCACCCCGTGTGATAGTGGGTTCTCTGGACTTCGCCCAGAGCTGGAGAATCTGTCCAGTGGGACGCCTTTGTCTCCCCGTTCGAGAAAACCGGCCGGTTTCCAGCCGCCTGCCCTCTCCGCGGCGCGCACTCCAAACCTCTCTCTGCGCGCGAATCTTTCAACGCTGTCTGCTGCCACTCCTCCGGGTCACAGTGTCTTATCTTTACTTTTATTTGTGGAATTTTCACTCGGTGAGCTTTCTGGTGATTCTGGAAGGTGTTTGTTCCTTCATTAAGTTGTAGTATTAAAATTGCTGATTATGACGGCAAGATAGGTGTTTCACCTTTGCTGCCATCTTAGTTCTTTGGATTTGCACACTTTTTGTACTCAAATAGGTAGACATATGTTAACCTCTTAATATTTTATTATTGTTTTTCATTGGCTTCCAATTAATATTAAATTTCTTCAAGAATTTCATGACTGCTTTCATTTCACATTTATTGGGAAATTTGAAAAGAGTATTTCCTTTCTTAGCCAACATTTTGGAAACCTTTAATCAAGTCAATCAATGTTTAACCTCCTGTGCTATTTCAAGTTTCATTAATCTATCTATTGCTACAAGCATAAGCTCATTAAAATGGACTGACATAACTATTTTAAGTCCTCCCTCCATCTGTCTTTCTATTTTTTATGTACTTTTCAGGGAACATATTGTTAAATTGGATTCCCTTAATGGGATTTAATGAAAATCCAAAGTAACATATCTTTAAATATTCAAAATTTTATGAATATACTGTATCTTCCCAATCATATTAATGATCTTAGTATCATACATAGTTAAAAACTATGTTCATATTTGTGCAAATATAAACTAATCAAGTAATCTAAATTTATCTTAGAGTTATATCTTACAGAATATAATGTTGAAAAATTATAACACTACCAACCTTAATAAGAGACATTTTCTTATAGATATATATTATAAGAATAAATTCAATATAATACTTAAAAAATCAAATCTGTTTAATTAAATAAACTTCAAATAATTAAAATATCAAACTATATGGTTGCAAATCAATTGGAAGTGGAAACAGGATTATTTTCTTTTTTCTCTTCTCAATAGAATAAATAATTACACTTTTTTGTAGGTGGTTTTGCAGTTGACATATGGCTAATATAATGCCTGCCAGCATGAATATGTTTATAGAAACAGTAAACTAATTAATTTCTTAAAGAGCCCAGTGACTTATGACACATTATACAATCCCATCAAATGAAACTAGTATTACATACCTTGGAAAGGCATTTCTTCATCAACATGTAATCAGTGTTTAACTTTGGAAAGATGATCATGCTTCTTTAAAAACTACTCTGAGAAGCAACAGATATCATAATAAAATAATTCCTCTCTATCATCCTACTGAACACAGTATTTCCTAAATGCTGTGTAGAAATCTGTAAAACACATGTTTAAAAATCTACAATTCTCTTTGTGTTTTTTTTTTATTGTCCATATATCCCTATAGCTCCAATTCTCAGTGTTAGTGTTTTATACCATAAAGTATTTGTGATTGACAGGAGATAAGTTTAATGTTAAAGTCATTGACTCAATCCTACATTTGTCATTTTTCTCTATCTGTTCAATGAGCAAAGCCTCTGCTTCTGCTTCCTTCAAATACTCTAAAGCAACTATATATATATATATATATATATATATATATATATATATATATATACACACACACACACACACACACACACACACACACTAGGGGCCTGGTGCATGAAATTCATGCACTGGGGGTGGGTGATCCCTCAGCCCAACCTGCCCCCTCACACATACTGGGAGCCCTCAGGGGATGTACTAGTAACCACTCACCCCAGCCTCACCAAGGCCTAAAGCCTCTGAGGAGGCTTTAGGCCTTGGGCACCCAGTCATCACCCTGCAATGGGGCCAATGGCTGGCTCTGTCTCGGCCACACACCTCCACCCCGGCCAGGGCCTTCACCCCAGCCAGCTCGAGCCCAGATAGCACAGGCCTCGGCCCCTACCCCCGGCCCAGGCCTTCTCCCTGGCCAGCATGTGCTGGCTGCATCGGCCCCACCCCCCACAGCCCTGGCCCCTCAGCCCTGGCCCTGGCCACCTCAGCCCCACCTCCCACTGGCCTGGACACCTCAGCCCAACTCCCCCACAGCCCTGGCCACCTCAGCCCCACCCCCCACTGCCCTAGCTGACTCGGGCCCACCCCCACTCCTGATTGGCTGGTGGGCGTGCCTGGTGGGTATAGTGAAGGTATGGTCAATTTGCTTATTACTCTTTTATTAGATAGGATATATATATATATTTACAGAATATGTAGGTAGCTCTCACAAAGTTGCATAAACCACTAGCAGGATATAAATTAACTGGATGTGTGATTTATTCATGTTTCTAATAAATCACACACCCAGTTAATCTTCTTACTTCTCTTATAGACTGCTTCATCTTTTTCCCATTTAAAATATTTTTTTTTGGCATATGAGAAAGGACATATTTTTTAAAAAAAGAAACAGATGACTATTTTTTCAAATCTTAAAATTCACAGCTGTTTTTGGATTTGTAGTTAATTGCATTTGTTTTTATAGCCAGAATCATTTACAAAATTATCAATATTTTATAAAAAGGAGTTCTTCCACTTACTAAATTCAGCAATATTTAGGGATAATAATATGTTGCCTCCACATTATGTTCTCAAGTAAATTTCAAAAAAAAAAATGAAAAGTAGCAAAGCAAGTGTGACATTTTTATCAGTGTATTGGGAATAAAACTTGGAATGACAATAGTTGTTTAAATTCATTTCAGTAATTCTTTCAAATGTATACAGTAAGAGCCACACCCTATCACATCCCAAATAACTGTTCTGAATGGACTGTTAGAAGATATGTAGGTAAATTAATCACCATTTCCCTATAAGCCAGCATTAAAAAAATAGAATAGTTATTAGAATAATTTAAATTATAGCTAACCTAGGAATAATCATTATTTTTTCCTTGGGAAAAATGGTCCTGTCCTAGAGCCATACAACTCATGCTGTCTCAGATATTGCTACGAGCTTGAGCTAAACTGGGCAAGGTTTCCAAGTTGTGAGGATGAGGTTAGTGTATCTCCTGGGTGCAGTCCAGGCTTTAGTGAGGATGGGAGAAGTGGTTATTGCCTCAGAGCCACACAAATCAGCCTGTCTCAAATTTGTCCAGAGGATGTCAGGGTGAAGCCACCAGGAATCAAGAGTATAGGCCCACCAGCAACCTACAGAGTGGAGTAAGTGGATTTTTCATGATGGGAAGGTACCAGTCAGGTTTGCAAAAAGCTGGGGAAAACTGCCTCTACCCCAAAGCCATGTCACTCAGTCACTGATACCCCCTAAATCTGCACAGACCTCTACTCCCCAGCCCAGGCAGCTAACTCTCAGAGGGCTCAAGCTCCACAGTGTGGTATGGCAAGAAATCTGGTAAGTCTATTGATTTCTCCCAGGCTTATGCCATAGAGAGGGGAATACTTCACCCAAGAAAGATGGTGTCTGCATTGTGGGAGAGTGACTCAGCACAAGAATCTTGGTGCTGTTCCTTCAGCTCTTTCCCCAGAGCCACAAATCCCAGTCTTTCCTTAGTTAGCTCTGTCTTCCTTCTGCCAGCTCCCAGGGTGAGTAGCTATGAATCAGATTTTGTGTGTTGGCACTTTTAGAGGGGTCCTCTGTCTGTAGCATGCTTTCCTCTATCCCTAGCAGATAGAAACCCCACTGATTTTCACAGCACTGTGTTTTATGGTGTTATGTGTGCTCTGTGCTCTGGGCTGGTGAGCTCAGTCCAAGATTGGGATGCCACTCTTCTTAGGGGAAACCCCTACAGGTGAGGTATGCCTCTGGAATCCCAGCCACCACCCGTGGGAGCAGGGCCAGCCCTGTTTGTGTTTCCCTTCCTACCAATCTGGATATGGCTTCTTCTCTAAATTTTTGGTTATTAAAATGCTCTTCAATTTGAGTTCATCATTCAGGTTGATTGTTCTATTTTTAGATATAATTCCAGTTTGTTTTTAGGAGGAGGTGCGTAGCCTCCACCTACTCTGCTATCATCTTGTATCTCAAAATTAATCCTGGATAGAATTTAAGGGTTTAATGTCAGTCTGTTAATGGACAATTGGACATGTACCAGCAGCAGTAAGTAGACAGGCAACCAGTGAGTGGAAGTTCATTAGATCCAAGAATAGCTACCATCTTACCACATTGCTAATCCATTCATGTACCTATTAGCTGAGTCATTTTGTCTAGTTGATAATTTAGTGTCTGTTCTGTGGAGAATGGTATCTGGTGAGCTTCAATATGCTACACAAAATTATTTTGACTTCATGACCATTTCTGAGTTCTTTGATCTCTTCTACTGCTAGCACCTGGAGTTTTTTCCACATTGATAAAAAATATATACCCCAAAGAAATTGTTCCCATATTCATAAGCACTCCCTTGGATAAAAGGCATACCACTTTATTATTTTTTAAGGAAGCAAAGTTGTGCAGATTAGCAGTGAGGTGTGGGATACTTTCTCAAACAAGGATTAAAGGAAAATGGTTGTTCAAGATTTTCTAGATTATTGACCTATATTATGATCCAATTCCATTTTTTTCTACATGACTTGCAGGCCGGATAATTCAATCAGCTGTAGAGATATGCTTCCCTTATGATAAAGACTTTATATTAGTACTCTACTTTTCTACACTCAAGTCATAGGAAATAAGACTCTCTTTTTATGTTGCCAAGCCTCAAGGCCCTTTGGCTTTACACTTAGCCCTTAATTGATGAAAAATCAACCTCAGTGTTTTATTTTCTTTCACTATATCACCTTTTGCCCCTGGCAACAACTAACTGATTCTATAGTCCCTATAAAACTTTTCTCATAATTCTGGATCTTGATACAATTCACCTCTAGACATACTCACTTTCACTTTTATACCATCCCAACATAATAATTAAAACTTCTAAGAATCACGTCATTACTGTAGCTGGAAACCAGGAGGTAATTCAGCTCAAAAAACAAACAAACAAACATTTTACTGTGTGTTTCCTGGGATCACTTTTGTCAACAACAGTTATAGTTCTGGTTCCCATAGAAATAGACTGAGAGAGAGATGTTTGTTTTCATTAAGTTTAATGGGAAGAGCACTTAGAAACAGCATCTCTAATGAAATGAAGGAAACAAAATCAGCAAGTGACAAGTTGCAAAAGCCTCATTTGATCCCACTGGAAGTTCTAAAGCTGGGAAGACTCTCAGAGTTGATAAAGTTGAAGCAAGTGGATTAGTCATTGGATATTTGTTGCCTCCTCTGAGGTGGTGCATCCTTTCGAATAGTATATTCTTTGGACAGGAGGTGGGGTACCAGTTTAGCTATGGGCTATCAGTAGACATTCCTAGCTTCTAGGGAGGGGCTAGGGGTGATAGATTAGTGCCTCCCTTTGGAAGATACAATCTGTTAGTGCTCTACCACATCCAATACAAAGCTTTTGATTCCAAAATATGTTTCAAGATATGATTCATTATTTTTTAGTCTATAAATTATTCATTTTAAAACTGCTAATTGCTAATTATTTCAAATTTCTACATTTTACATTTGTGAAAGGTAAGCTCTTTATTTCTGCTTGGAAGTTGTGTTGGGTCCTACTTTGTAGTTAAAAATATATTGTGGGTGTTGTAATCCTTAAATAAGAGTAGATTTATTCAGATCTCCAATTTATTACTATGGAATGAAATGGAATTTTTTTTTCCTGTTTGTCTATTTATCATTAGAATTTTTCTCTTAGATCTTCAAGTAGAGGCTCAATTGTATGCACATCCTCTAGCCAAGTTTTTTGCTTTTGCTTTTTAAAAAATCAGTTAGTTCCTGCAAGTGTGATGACTTAAGTACTTTCCATTTGCATAATATTATAAGGCTGGTAATTTCAAGTACCTTGTTCCTAGTGTTTCAGTATTATCAGAGGATGAATGTAGGGCAAAACATGCCTGTCTGATAATCCAATTCAGGAGTTGACATCCACTTTCACATTTTCCTAGGTAACATTTCTAAGATTTACACTTATATGTTTGTTAAAGAAAAGAAGTAAGAATGGATGAGTAATGGGCAGGGTGAAAATGTTCTAATAACCTTGGAAACTAATTGTGAATATTTGTGAAAACCCCAACCTCTTAAATAAAATGATGATATATGAAAGGAAGAAGATAACATTTTCCACAGAATGTTGTTTAGGTTCCTTCAGTTTCTCCCTGATGGACCTAACAACTTCAAATTCACTGAGTAAAATTTTCTTTTCTTTTTTTTTGATTTTTTAATTTTATTTACAATATAACTTATATTTAATAGTAGTACATGTTTTCCTCCCCCCCCCATTATCCTCCCCCCAGCCTCCCTTACCCCCCAGCACATGTCCCCATCTGCCCCCCTCCCTGCCCCAGTGTCTTTCATTCATTGGTTATTCTCATATGTATGCATACAAGTCCTTCGGATGATCTCCCCCAGCATCTGAGTAAAATTTTCTTATGGTTTATGTCATAAATTGTCCAATATCCCTACATTCCTGGGCACTTAAATATCTTGAACTTATTTGTGATTTCATGTGTATTTTAATAAAATGATCTGAGTTATTAGAAAGCATATAACATACTGGTGACTCAAGCATTTTTCACAGGCTAATGAGAGTTAGTTTCCCATAACAATGAAAAAAAAAACATTTTCTGAATATTTGAAATGATAAAATATTTCAAAAGCTACAAATTTTGAAGATGATAAAAATAATCTAAAGTTAACATGGTTGATAAATTTTCCCCAATATAAAGAGAAAGTATTGTAAAAAGCTTTAGAATATCACATTTCAGGGGGAGAGAAAGGCAGCAAGTTGTTCAAACTTAATAAGAATGCATAATTTGGGAAATGGGAAAATATAATGAAGTTAAGAAATTTTGCCAGGGTAAAGCTGATTGAAAACTTCCATGAAACTTAAAAAATTAAAACTAGAATCAATTCCCCTATTTTGTAATAATTCCTTCATTAGACCTACCTACTGAACTCTGCCCACCACACCCACCATCCCATGCTAATGATATTTGAATGGAAAGGCAAAGTGTATTCTACAGTGAATGTTTTCTGGTGTTAACATATAAACAAACACTTAGTATTTTTAATTCAGCATAATAATTTGGTTATTCATTTTCAAAAAGGTTTTTATATTTATGCAACATCTTCAAAGTTAACTATATAAAAAGATATTACATCTAAAATTGAGAGAAAATAAAATGTTGCTTTATAAAGAGCACAATAATAGTACCTTTTGAATGAGCACTACTTGACTGACATTTTTGACAATTATTTACTTCAGTAAAAAAATACAGTTATTGATAATACCCTTATAATTTATCTCTAAACAAAGCCATGACAAGTAACCTCAAGTAAAATGATAGCATTAAAGTCTTCAAAACCAAACACCTGCTCCAAATATAAGACCTTTCCTCTGTGCTATAGTTTATTAGGATGCTTTGGCATTGGTTTGAGGTTCTATTTACTGTAATAATCATACTAGGGGCCTGGTGCACAAAATTTGTGCACTGGGAGTGGGTGGTCCCTCAACCCAACCTGCCGCCTCTCACATACTGGGAGCCCTCAGGGGATGTCCAACTGATGCCTCACCCCCAGCCTGCCAAAGGCCTAAAGACTCTGGAAAGGATTTAGGCCTTGGGCACCCAGCCATTGCCGTGCTCAGCTCAGCCCCAGCTGCCTGTGACCACCCGGCCCTAGGGGCTGGATGGGCACTCACCACCACTTCTGCTCACAGCATCCGGGGTCCGGGCACTCCTTGGCACTGCCACCACTGCTGCTGCTGCCTCTGCTTCCCCTCACAGTGCCCAAGGGCTGGGCACTTGCCGCCACCTCCATTTCATGTCCACCCCCCGGGGCCTGGCTCTCCTGCCACTTGGCCCCACCCCCGCTCCTGACTGGCTGGTAGCATAGCCAATCAGGAGCTAAGATATGGTCAAATTTGCATGTTTCTCTTTCATTATATAGGGGATATATATATATATATATATATATATATATATATCCATATTACTTACATGTGTGTTTACTCCCTGTTTAAGAGGACTTATGTGGGTTACTTTTTCTAACTGTATGAATTATTTTTTCCAAGGTATTTAATTTAACCAAATTCATTTGCTTTAAAGGAGAACTTTTGATGTTATCTTATTTGTAATTGACTCTAGAAAAACAGAGCTTCACTTTAGGATATAATAATCATTACTAAGTAATAAATAGAATAATTAGTAGAAATATTAAAATTTCAATCAGGCTCATATGTGTCATGTACCATTCTAAATGTTTTATGTATATTAACTACATATCATACATATCTGTTTATCTAAATTTCATAATAATTCTTTGACATAACTACCAATATTTGTATATTAAAAATGATTAAACTGAGGGACAAAAGTTAAATTACTTTCTCAATTTGTGAAAGCTGATAAATATTTGTTGTATAATAAGAAAATTGGGCTGGCTTCTTCTCTTCCTTGTTTCTGGGAGAGAACCTCTAAACCCTTGGAATTTCCAAAATGATGAGTTTACATTATTCACTATTGCCCTCACCACCACTACACTTCATAATTTATGCTAAAAAAGCTGACTGGTGGTGGGCCCATAGATAGTTGATAATAATAATGCTAAGTCAGGATAAGTTAAACTCATTTCAGACTAGGTATCTATTGATTTAGACAGTACCATTTACTTGCATAAAGAATAATGTATAAAGACCAGTGTCTGTTTTTATGTAAATAAATAAATAAATAAACTCATAGTTTTTATTTTAGAATAAATGGGAAACTTTTATATTTTAGGTATATACTCCCAAATAGTCACAGTTACACTTGAAATTAAATGTTTATTTTTTATGCCTACTTATCTATAAAGATCAAGAAAACACAACAGAAATTGAGAATAAGAATGAAATTGACATAGATCTGCTACTTTTCATTGTTGTTCCAGAAATTCAACTAAAACCTATCTTCATCTGGAATTATTTCATATTCTGCCTTCAACAGTCTGCTGCATTTTACCTTTACCTAGAAAAAAGAAAAATTAACAAAAAGAAAAAATCTAAACAAATTCTAAACTCAAACTAAAACAAACACAATCTTTGAGAGATATCACTATCCTTTGCACACTCTTCTGTACTTTCATTTCACATGGAAAATGCCAGGTCTAAAAAGGTTGCTAATTCTCAGTTATATAATTAAAGAACTTAACATTTTATGTATTTTAAATTGTTTATGGTAAGTGAATTTATTTAAATTCATCCAGGAGAATTATACCCCACTGCTTCTTACTTTTTAAAGGTATTTATTATTTTACCATAAGTTTGCCATTAGTTTGGATGTAATATGTTCCTTAATGGCATCTTAAATCTAATAACATTGCAACAGTTAAAAATATGTATCCCAAAATAATATTTATATATATAGGGTTCATATCTCAATTGTTCTCTTTACTAAATATTTGTTAGGTTCGTTTAAATGGCTATAGAAAAATGAAAATAAAGGATGTACAGCAAACAAGAAGAAAATATGACAAAAAATGTATACAAAATACTTTTATTAATGTGGGTATTTATATTCATTAAGGAGACTAATAAAGCTATAGTAAATATCTGAAAATATCCAATCAACTATAACGATGTGAGAAGAATTTTCATTTTAATAGCATTATTTCACTCTTACCAAAATTAATTCAGGGTAAAATCCATATGAATCGATAGTAGGTATCCAACCTGAAAAGGAGTGATTACTTTAAATGATTTCCAATACATCATATGTTATTATGTTAGGATATGACAGATTATGCTGTGCTTCATTGGGTTACATAATATCATTTTGAATATAACTCCAAGTCTATCTAATATAAGATGATGAATCAGGAAATAAAATGACAAGGACTCATTTATTTCTAGATTTTAAATTTTTTTTTTTTTGTCCACACAAAAGAAAGCAAGGAAACCAAAATGGTTTCTGAGAGCACGATCTCATTCACGTCAGTGAGTAATCACCAGCTATAATCCTTAGTTCATTATGGGCATTATGTCTCAGTAAAGATTGTAATATATGAGACAGATTCTAGGGAAATAGCATATACCAGGCTTTCTACAGTTTAGTGTGGCTATGATACTGTAAGAAGCATTCTGTCAAATTTAAGAGTCACAAAATTAGATTAAAATTATTATAGCTTGCCCTGGCCCATGTTTCTCATTGGTTAAAGCATTGGCCCATTTATCAAAGGATTAAAGATTCAATTCCTGGTCAAGGAAACATACCTGGGTTGTAGGTTTGCTCCCTAACCCTGGTCTGTCTGGACACATGCAGGAGGCAACTAATATATCTGTAATCTATCTATCTATCTATCTACCTATCTATCTATCTACCATCTACTTATCTCTTTCTCTCTCTCACTTTCCTTCCCTTCCACTCTTTCTTAAAATTAAAGAGTAAAATTATATATATATATATATCCTTGAGTGGAAATTTAAAAATATTATTATAAATTAAGAACACCATGGAGACCTTTTGTGATCCCATTGTAATGTGTGTATATTAACTGATGAAATAAACTAAATGGACATTTATAAAAATTTAGTAATCATAACATAACTGAATAGAATGTGATTGGGTTTATATTCTGCAATATGAACATAGAAAATAAAAAATATATATATATAAATATATTTTTAATTAAGAAGTAAATAATATGTTTTATCTATTTTATTTTATTTTTTTAAATATATTTTATTGATTTTTTACAGAGCAGAAGGGAGAGGGATAGAAAGTGAGAAACATCTATGAGAGGCAAACATCAATCAGCTGCCTCTTGCACGCCCCCTACTGGGGATGTGCCCGCAGCCAAGGTACATGCCCCCGACCGGAATCGAACCTGGGACCCTCCAGTCCTCAGTCCGACACTCTATCCACTGAGCCAAACTGGTCTCGGCATGTTTTATCTAGTTTAAAACTCACTCCGGTTTCATGAATAATAAATATAAAAGTGTATTCCAACATGTAGGAGTAAAAGTCTCATCACTAGAAAAATATTAATTTTTATTGTGTATGTAGAAAAGAAAGTAATCTCAAAGGGCATGTGTTCAAAGGTGTTATAGATAATTTAGTGTGAAATGTGTCTCAGTGGATTACTGGTACTAAAATATTAAAAGACAATATAACATAAAGGAATGTGATATTTAGTAAATGCAGATAAAAAAGGTTGGAGTCAACATATTTTAATTATCCAATCCTCAGTATTTCTCAGATATGCCTTCCCATGTTGTATACTTATCAAGGTTCTGGAAATATTCAAATGTAAGGAGAATAAGACTTTAACAAAAAGTTACTTGGATAAATAGTAGACGATGATGACAAAAATACTATCATTGGAATACTCTCTAGTTAGCTTATCTGTAAGCTAGAAATAAGTCTGAATTCTAGATGACCAAATATTCATTTCTTAGCACAATTTGTTGAAAAATACAAAAACAAAACAAAAACCTTCAATTATCTACCATAACCATTATGTTACACATTTGAATATACAAGATATCGCCCCCCCAAAAAAATGTATACACACCTTAACAGCTAGTAGTTCAATTAGTGGAAAATGACAAAATCTCCATAGATGTTATCATTAGTACAGAACTGCTATTCCTGCCCAATTCACATGATAAATTAGGAGCACAAGCCCAGTACATAAGAACATTAGTGCATAAGGCCAGTAGGTATTATGACAAAGAAAATACACCAATATTAAAATGCAGATTTTAAATAATGTTTCATATAAATACAAGATTTTAGAGGTAGCTCCCCTCTCTAATTTAGGTGCCCCATTGTATAATATGTAAATATAATTGACAATCAAATGATCAATGAAATTAATAATTTTTATTATCACTTTTACTCTATGCTGAATAAATCCAAAGTAGTCCTGAAATAAGAGCAGATTTCTCCTTAAAAATCAGAAATACCATGCTCTAGATTTAGGCTCTACAGCAGCGTTTCTCAACCTATGGGTTGCACCTCACAGGTTGAGAACTGCTAGCAGGGTCACCTAAGACTATTGGAAAACACAGGTATTTACATTATGATTCATTAACAATAGCAAAATTACAGTGATGAAGTAGCAATGAAAATAATTTTATGGTTGGGGGTCACCACAACATGAGGAACGATATTAAAGGGTCACGACATTAGGAAGTTTGAGAACCACTGACCTAGACTTATCCTCTGTTACTAGGTAAGTTTTATAATAGAGACTAGAGGCCCGATGCATGAAATTCATGCCAGAGGCTCAGCCCTCACAGACTTGGTGGCTTGCCTCAGCCTTTTAGCCCAGCTTTGTCCAGAAGGTCATCTGGAAGGGTGTCTGAAAGGTTGTTCAGCCGCCTGGTCTAATTAGCATATTATGCTGTTATTATTATAGATGATCAACCAATTATACATTTATAAAGCATCTACCTATACAAAATTATATGCTGTTGAATTTTATGTATCATACCAATGGTACTGATATAAACAGGTAAACAATCAGGTAAAAATAACCACAAATGCTATGACATATGTTTATATCAAAAACTGTTGTGTGGAAAAGAAAATGGGGGAAACAGGACTGCATTGTCTCTCTTTAACTGTGGGTATGCTGCAGAGAAGGAAAAAGAAAACTGAACTGGTCCAATCCCTTTGCAAGCATGCTAATTACAGCCCAAATGCTATAACTTGGTAGTGGGAGAATCCTTAAATTCAAAATGCTTTTGCAAGTTGTACCTAGCCTGTTCAGGATTTTCTGTCAAAACTAAACATACTGCTTTAGAATCTATTAAGCTCCTTGAGAAATATATATGTGTGTGTGTGTGTGTGTGTGTGTGTGTGTGTGTGTGTGTGTGTATAAACCTAAGCAACCATTATGACCAAACGACTAGAACAACCAGTTGACCAGTCGCTATGGCACGTACTGACCATCGGGGGAAATGCTCAATGCAAGAGCTGCCCCCTGGTGGTCAATGTGCTCCCATAGCCAACTTCCCCCCAGCTGGCCAACCTCCTGTGGCCCCCTCCAACTCCCTGCCAGCCAATCTCCCTCACTCACCCTCTCCCCAGTTAGCTGGTGAAACTCTGTGGGTCCCTTCTCCTGGCCCACTGGCATTTGATAGGCCTCAATCACCAGCCAGGACGAAGGATTCCACTTGTGCATGAATTTGTGCACTAGGCCTCTTGTCTTATATAATAAAAGTCTAATATGCTAAGTGTCTAACCATTCGACCAGTCACTAAAATGCAAACTGACCACCAAGGGGCCAACGCTCTGACTGGTAGGGTCGCTTATTGCTGGGGTATGGCAGAATGGGATTGGGCAAGATAGGCCACACTCACCCTGGAGCCATCCCATGGCCCCTCCCTGGCCAGCCAATCTCCTGCAGTCCCTCCCCAGCCTCTAAAATATTTCCTCTAATTAATTTCCTTTCAAAGTGCATGAATCCATGCACTGGGCCTCCAGGGTTTTATAAACTGCAATTATAAGGGAATAACTTGTAGATATTACAAAAGAGCACCCTTTTGTGTGAATGGTGACCTAGATGCACCACTTTGGGACTACAAATGTTTAAACCACACTAGAGTATATCCGATCACAGCAAGAGACAAACCTGGGAGCTCTATGGGAAGTTTGCACTTCTCCATAGTTCTTCATCTGTTGCACATTTACTGTTATTTTTGAAATTCTGACATTATTAGTAAACATTGGTACTGCTATGAGCTCCAATTTTGTGGAATTTAACAATCGCATGTTGTGAGTTATCTCAGGTTGTCACTCTGATTTGAAGTAGGGGATTATAAGATTTGTTTTATAGTTACTTGAGCAAAGTGATTACTCTTATTTACATAGCTTTTATATTTTGGAGGATTGTAATTGAAGGATTAATGGAGATTATAGGACTTACTACCCCAAGCCTACCCATTCTTTGGCACTATCACTGCAGTGTAAATAGTGTAAATTTTAAGAGATAAGAAAATCTTTCATGTAAATAGGTACATACCTATTACTTGGGAAGAAAATATGAGACTAGGCTAATTATCATTTTTAATTGTCTGTGCGTTATTTTTTATTAATTTACTATGTTACTCAATGGGCCTAGGAAGGATAATCAGCAAATTAATGACATACATAGATTTATAATTTAGGGAAATATACCCTTCCTTTGATATAGAGAATAAAGTACAGAAAGGGATAAGAAGCAGGGAGAAGAGCTGGCAGGGTTGGAGGGGGGCAATTGTACTTATTGAGGGAAAAATTGATTTGAGAGTTATATATTGATAGGAGTGAATGGTGCAGAGATATCACAGGGGCACTGACTATTGTATGTCAGATTATGAGTATGGCAAAGTTCAGGATGAATAGGTGAGAAGGCAAATGTGTTCAGTGGCCCCTAACCTACTGCCCTCTGAGCAGTTGGTTTCAGGATCCTTGCTCCTGGCAATGTAGGCAGGGAAGCTGAGGCCCTGCTTTAGCAGGCTGTATTCTGGGGCTTTTCCAGGTGAATAGGTGGCTGTCATTGTACAGGTGCAGGTGGCCACTGGAATGTGATGACCAAAACTGCCTCTGACTCAGAATGCAAGGTTAAAAATCATGCTCATATTTGGGGAAAAAATAAATAAAAATTATAAAAGAGATAATAAATACAAAAATGTCCTCCCATAGTAGTAAATACTCAAAGTCAAAAGACTGTTGTCAATTTGAAAATTACTAACTCAAAATTTAAAAATAAAGTATAGTTTTTCAGAAAATGTTACAAAAATTGATTTTTTACATAACAAAACAAACTTATTTGAAATAGTGTTTCAACAGACTCTTACACTAAATTACAATTTCAAAAATAAAATAGTATGGTCACAAAATAATAATGCTTTTACAAAACAGTGAAGTGGCATGTCAAAAAAATCTAAAAATTTATTTCACATAAAGGGTCAAACTTTAATTGCTAAAATTAAATTCACAGTAAAAAATACTTGGATCCAAATAACTTCTATTAACAAAAACTAATTGAAAGCTGTAGTAATGAAAGTAACTAAAGTTAAATTCTTCTAAATTACTTTTTATAAAGAGAATACTTAGAATAGTCTAATTATAGAAATACTCTAGGTAAAGGCAAAATTTTCAAATACAAAGAGATTGAACTAGTAGAGAACATACCTCTCAATGACCAGACAGAAAAATGTAGATCATAAGGCAATAGGAAAAAATTATAAATATATTTCATCAACAAATATATTAACCTATTAATTATTAGCATACATTAAATATGTAAAATTTAATTATAATAATTAATTCTCAGATTTCATGTTTATACTTGCATAGTACTTAAAAATTCTGGAGCAAAGTAAGTGCTCAATGAATAATGATAGTGATGATAATGGCAATAATCAGAGTTCTTCCATGTCACTTCTGAAAGCACATCTAGCTTGGCTGGAATGGCTCAGTGGTTGAGCATCAACCTATTAACCTGTAGGTGACGATTTGATTCCTGGTCAGAGCACATGCCCAAGTTGTGGGATTTTTCCCCAATGCAGGGATCCCCTCTCTTCAATTATGTTTCTAACTCTCCCTCTCTTCCTCTCTGAAATCAATAAAAACATATATTTTTAAAAGAATATATAGTGGTTTCTTTTGAGGAGGAAGGGAATATCTTCAGTCTTTGATAAATAGAACATGTTAGTGGTAGAAGAGACAAAACTCAAGATAATTTTTTTGGAATCTCAGAGGCAAGAATATTTTTGCATTGTTTCTGGGCTGCATTAGTGATTATATCAACATTTTATGAAATAAACTAGAGGCCCAGTGCACGAAATTCGTGCATGGGGCAATGGGAGATATCCCTTAGCCCAGCCTCCACTCTCTCAATCTAGGATCACTCGAGGGATATCTGACTGCCAGTCAGACATCCTTCTGACAATCCAGGACTGCTGGCTCCAAACTGCTCGCTTGCCTGCCTCCCTGTCCTCTTAGAAGAGTATAGAGAACACTAACATTGATGGAGCCCAACTTCGCTTTGGTTTCAGTTTTAGTGTTTTGGAGGAATGGAAGCTCATAACAGAAGTAAAGATGTGGTTCAAAAACTTAAAATAATAAAGTTATCATTTTTTTATATTTGAATACCTGGTATGAATAGTTGTATGCTTAATCATACTATTTAATAAGGAGGGATTATGCTAATTGGCCCTCACACTGTCACAAAGATGGTGGCACCCACAGCCAATAAGGAGGGAATATGCTAATGGACTATGCTACCCTCAAAGATGGCAACACCCATAGCCACAAGATGGCAGTGCCCTGTCCCCTTAGCCCCCCAGCTGCCCAAGGCAGGCTCAAGGTGCAGGTAAGCCTCGATGGTGGCTGCCCAGCTACCCAGGGAAACCTGAGGTTCGGGTAACCAGGGCCAGCTGAGGCTTGCACTTCCAGCAGTAGCACAGGTGTTATGGGGCCTAGCCTTCCCCTGTTCACTGGGTCACCTCCTACTCTTGAGGGCTCCAGGACTGTGAGAGGGGGCAGGCCGGTCTGTGGAACCCTCCCAACCCCCATCCAGTGCATGAATTTTCATACATCCGGCCTCTAGTGTTATATAAAAATAAATAAATGGGAACTATATTGCAAATCAAATAAATAATTATATACCTATAAAACCCAAGACAATCAGCAAAAGCTGAATAAAATTGATGGTTTTATAAATAAACAAATTTTAAACATTTTTAATTCTTTAGTAATAATCACTTAGAAAAAGTATGAGTAAAATATTTATTCATGGCCTCAGGAAAATAATTGTGAAGTACATAGAAACAATTTTAATGAGAACATTTTATTATTTAAATAATATGGTTAGAATAAACATTTCAGATAAAATAAGTCCTAATTATAAATATATAATTGTTCCATACATTCATGTATAAATATTAATGCAAAATTAAAAGGCACAAAGGAATAAATTGAGAAATTTACAAATTTAATAAAGTGCTTTAGAAGCTTGCCAAATATTAAGTAAAAAGTATAATTATTAGCATTCATACATAGAAAAGTAATTAGAATTGAAAAATCCAGGATTAATACTAATAATGTAATAGTGTATCTGAAAAGTAAGAGTGTGTCTGAAAAGTAATTTTGCTTTCAGATGAAAATAATTATAAAAAGAGTGTTGGCTGATTAAACTGCAAAATAAAAAAAGACTGTGTTTTCTTCTATTGTGCATATAAGTGAAGATAAAATCTTGCACTCAAATTTCCAGTTACAAGTAAGATGAGAAAGGTTGGGGTGGAAAGGTCAAGATTATATCTGAAAACAACTATAAAGTTTTAATAACCTACAAAACTTTTCTAAGACACCACTTTAGAATTACGTACCCAGCAAAATATTCACTTCAAAATAATATAAAACAGTTCTAGAAAGCAAAAGCAAAATTTTTGCTCTAGCCTAATTTTACTGAAGAAAAAAGAAAAAGAAAATAAAAGAAAATAAAAGAAAGAAAAGACTTTCTTCACATGGAAAAGGTAAAGAGTGAGTAAATGAATATTGAATATCTAAAACAATTATTTTAATATCTTATATCATTTAAAATATATATTAACAAACATAATAAGAAAAGAGAAAGGAAGTAAATGTTTTTAAAGTACCTAATGTTCTAGTATTGTCAGGGAGTGGTAAAAGTGAAAAATAAAATATATACTATCAGGTTGTATGAGTTCTATAGCAATACTTCAAGTCATAATTTTAAGATAACACTAATAACCAAGTAATATATAATTTAAAATAGATTGTGGAAAAACACAAACATATATGCTTAATCCAAGCTAAACCCAGAAGAAGATGAAATAATCTGTAATCTAATAAATCAACCATAATAGTAGTGTAATACTAGAGAAGGAAGACTATTAGTTCAAGTAAAATACTGGACAAAGTAAAATAAAATAAAGAAATGTTACTACAGAAAAAGAATGATGTAATAATTACTTTTTTTAAAAAATATATTTTATTGATTTTTTACAGAGCGGAAGGGAAAGGGATAGAAAGTCAGTAACATCGATGAGAGAGACATCGATCAGCTGCCTCTTGCACGCCTCCTACTGGGGATGTGCCCGCAGCCAAGGTACATGCCCTTCCCGGAATCAAACCCGGCACCCTTCAGTCCACAGTCCGACACTCTATCCACTGAGCCAAACCGGTCTCGGCGTAATAATTACTTTTATATGTCAGTTTGACTGCATCATTGTGTGTTTAATTTATGGCCACACATAATCTCTAGGTGTATCATTGAGATTTTCCTGCATAAAATAAGAATTTAAATTGGTGAACTCACTACAGTAATTTGACTTCCCTATTGAACCCATTGAAGGCCCAAATAAAACAAAAGGGCAGAGAAAGGAAGAATTCCCACTTTTTGCTTCCTATCTGTTTGATTGAATTGAGCCACCTCATCACATCTTCTCATGTCCTTGGACTAAAATTTACATCATCAAGACCCCTGAGACTGAATTACACCACCAAATTTCTTGGATCAACAGTTTAAATGTGGCAGATCATGGAACTTCTCAATGACCATATTCTATGAGACCATTTCTCAATATAAATCATATATGTATATATACAAATATCATATATGTTGTTTCTTAAGAGAATCCTCACTAATATAAGGGCAATTTTTGCAATGATAGTGAAATTTCGCAAAAGGTGACACACTTAAGGGGCCAACTCAGTGAATACCAGAGATCAGCTGAAGTAAGTCCTGCTTTATGTGGTCAAACACTGCACAACTGATTCTGCACAGTAGTCAGTGGTTGCAGCCAGTTCTTATAGCCAATCTGCCTGGGGATTAATCCCTCCCACTGAGGTATGAACAGCAATCAAGTCTTAACTATGACAGGAGGGTGTACATAGTCCACACAGACCTAGAACTTGGAATGCATAGCTCTGGTGAATGAGAAGGCTGTCCCACTGGACCCTACAGCACACATAAGGCCATGCCACCAAGCCAGGAACAGATAGCAGATGTACCTAATATATAGAAACAAACACTGGCAGGAAGCCAAAATTATAATATAAAGAAACATGTTCCAATGAAAGAACAGAACAAAATTCAAGAAAAGGAACTAAACAATAACTAGTCAGAAATGACAAACACATTACTTGAAATGAAGAATACATTACAGGTAACAAACTGTAGAGAAGATGAAGCAGAGGATCAAATCTGAGATTTGGAAGACAAGGAATAAGAAAACACCCAATAAAGACATTTAAAAAATGAGAGGGGGGTAGTATAAGGAGCCTCCAGGACAACTTAAAGCCTAGCCACTTTTGTATCATGGGTGTTCCAGAAAGAGAAGAGAAAGAAAACTTATATGAAAAAAATGATGATGGAAAATTTCCCTAACTTGGTGAAGGAAATAGAGGTAAAAATCCAGGAAGCACAGAAAGTCCCAAACAAGATGAATCCAAAGAGGCCCTCACCAGGATACATCATAATTAAAATAGCAAAGGTTAAAGACAAAGAGTATATCTTAAAAGTATTATCTATAAGGGATCTCCCAGAAGACAAGCAGCTGATATCTCAATAGAAACATTACAGACCAGAAGGTATTGGCTAGAAATATTCTAAGTGTTGGAAAGCAAGGACCTACCACAAAATTATTTTACCCAAGAAAGCTATTATATAGAGTCAAAGCACAGATAAAGAGCTTCCCAGACAAGAAAAGTATCAAGGAGTCCATTAGCACCAAACTAGGATTACATGAAATGTTAAAGGGTCATCTTTAAGAAGAAAAGGTGAAAAAAAAAAGATTTAAAAATCTGAATAACCAAATTGCAATAAATAGGTATCTCTCAATAATTAAGTGCAAATTGGTTAAATGCTTCAATCAAAAGACATACAGAAGCTGAATGGATAACAAAACATAAGCTGTCTTTAGGAGACTCACTTCAGGTAGAAAAAAAACACACAGAGACTGAAAGTAAAGAGATGGATAGAGATCTAGGTGGCAATACTTTTACCAGATAAAATAGACTTCAAAACAAAGACTACATAACACACAAAAAAAAGAAGGACCCAGTAATTCTACTTCTAGATATTTATCCAAAGAAATCCAAATCATTAAATTGAAAAGACATGTGCATACATATGTTCATTGTAATATTATTTACAATAGCCATGATATAGTGTCCATTAATAGATGAATTGATAAAGAAGAAATTATGCATACATAGAATGGAATATGACTCAGCCATAAAAAAATATGAAATTTTGCCATTTGCAACAATATGGATGGATGTAGAGGGCAATGTGCAGAGTTAAATAAGTCAGAGGAAGGCAGATGCCATATTGTTTCACTTATATATGAAATCTGAAAAACAAAATAAATGAACAAGCAGAACAGTAGTAGACACAGAGAACATTTTGATGGTTGCCTAATGAGAAGGTGTTTGACTTGATGGGTTAAAAAATGATGGGGTTAAGAAATACAAATTGGTCATTACAGAATAATCATAGGGTTTTAAAATACGGAATAAGAAAAATCCTATCTAATAAAGAGGAAATATGCAAATTGACCATCACAAAGATGGGAGTGCCCACAGTGGAGCCTGAGTTTCTATAATGAGCAATCAGCAGGGACCAAAGGCTGTGTGGCACTGATCCAGGACAGGGGACCTGAAGCTATGCAACAACCCATTGGGGCTTTACAGGGTACCTCAGCTCATGCCCCCTGCCTCAGCACCAGATCAGGGGACTTCAGGACGCAACCCCAACCACAGCACCACGGGACCTGGGGCTATGTCCCCTATGCGGCACCAGGTCAGGGAACTGAGACTGCACCCTCCACCCAGCAGGTGATTTACTCTGCTGCTTGAAACTAAGAAATTGGACAAACTATGTGCTACAGTTGGTTTTAAGACACTGAATATCAAGTGTTGTATAAGCATTGTTAATAGGTTTTTCTTATAAGACCCTGGTTTAAGCTTTAATCCAGATATCATCAAGTGATTAAATGAAGAGCCAGGCTACCTCCCTTGATGTATCTTAAGTTAGAGATTTTTTCTTGATTTAGTTAACTATCCTTTTGGTTGCCCCCCCCCCACCCTTGCTGTGCTTTAATTCCCACTCTTATGGTTTAAATTCACTAATAGCAAGTTGACCTGTGAATACCTGGATACCTCACCCTCACCCCATTTATGGCAGAACCCTAGATCTAATACCTTTCTCTTTCCTCTACCAGCTACCTTGCTGCATGGTCCCAGTCATGCTGGACACCATCCAAGATGTGTCACTAATACAACGTGTTTCTTTATAAGTTTCCTGACAGTTATTGCTGAAGTTCTCTTGCAGTCATAATAAAAACCAAAAGGACTGGTCAGTCACAACAGTGATCCTGAAAGGGTAGCCCAGGCCCAGGATAGTGCTCCTAAACATTTCTATCTACAAACTGAGACCAGCACAAAACTTCAGGCAACAAACTAGAATTCAGCATTCGGCAAAGTTATTCTTCAAATATGAAAACAAAACAAAACTTAATTTGCATTTGCTCAGACAAAATATAATATTCAAGTGATTTGTTTGCAGTAGATATGGATTGCAAAAAAAGGTGAAAAGTTGTTCAAAGAGAAGTAAAATGATATAGAGTAGAAAGCCAGAGCATTGGAAAATTGGGTAAAATTAAAAATTATATTTATATTAATACTACTTGATGTAAAAGACAATGGTTTGTTCAAAATAGTAAAAGCAAATAATAATTCTATTTTATACATATTAATATATATATGCTTATATGTAAGTTAAGTGAGTGATAGCAATGATATAAGACAGAAGTCGGCAAACTGCAGCTTGCGAGCCACATGCGGCTCTTTGGTGCCTTGAATGTGGCTCTTCCACCAAATATCACATGCAGGCATGCATGTACAGTGCAATTGAAACTTCGTGGCTCATGCCAGAAGTCGGTTTTCAGTTCTCAAAAGAAATTTTGATCGTTGTACTATTGATATTTGGCTCTATTGGCTAAGAGTTTGCTGACCACTGATATAAGAAGTAGAAGGGAGGAATTCGGAATATATTGTTATTATAGTGTATGTGCACTACCTGTAAAACAGTATAGAGTTATTTAAAAGCAGACTTGTGTTAGCTGGAAATGTATATTGAAAATCCTAGGGAAACAATTTCTTCAAATTGTTTTGAAGAAAAGAGTGTACTTTTATAGTGGATATGCTGAAATAGGAGAGAAGATTGGACCATGTAAAATGTATAATTAAAATCTAAAAAGCAAGGAGGAACCCAGGTGGCGGCATAGGTAAACACCTATAGAGCTGCCCTGTACAACAATTTTGAAACTACAACTAAGGGACAGAATGGACAGTATCCAGAACCACCAGAAAGCTGGCTGAGTGGAAATTCCATAAATAGAAAGAAAGATAAAGGGACACTGTGACTCAGAGGAGCTGCGGAGGGCAGAGTTGCTGAGACCTGTGGAGAAGGAGGTTTGGAGCTGTGCACGAGCGGAAGTGGCAGGCAGCTGGGGACCCAGCTGGTTTTCACAAAGTTGGAGGGAGACAGAGGCATCCCACTGTACTGACCCCCAAATTCCGGATGAGTCTTCAGGAACCCCAACTCATACGGGATGAAACTGGACCTTAAGAAGGAAGCTCACTGAGATTTGGGAGCTGCAAAGGTGCGTGAGCTTGTGCAGAGGGCGCAAATGACAGAGGTGCGCTAGCTTGCGGAGGGCGTATGTATGGCAGAGGTGTGTGAGCTAGCTGAGAGGACGCATGGCTGGTTCTCTCGATCAGGAGGGAACAAAAAACGAAAAAAAAAACACTGGACTGCATTATTTCCAGTTCTGGGTGAGAATTTGGGTGTACAGACTCATTTGGAGAGAAACTGAACTGTCTGGCTCAGGTCACAGCTCGAGGACAGATTTCTCTCCATTACCGCAGGGCACAGAGACCTCGGCGCCAAAAACTAAGGCTGTCTGCTCAGTCCGGAACCTCTGCCCCATCCAAGCTGAGCAGAGCCGCTCTACCAGCATAAATACAGCTGATTCCCACAGCCAATTGGCCTGGAGGTCAACCCCTCCCAGTGAAACCAACAACAATCTAGGCTTAACTACAACAAGACTGTGCAACCCATAAAGGGGTGCACCAAGATTATCCACCTCAGGTAACTAGGGAGGCTGAGCCACTGTCCCCTAGAGGACACTTACCACACAAAGCTGATTCCAGTATTATATTGGCAACTAAGTAGAGATGAAAGAGTGCGTGTCCAGGATATCAAGCCAGGTAGGTGGTGATTATATGAAACAGTTGAATATCTCATACATTGTTGATTTTAGTAAATTACAGCCAAATCAGAAAATTCTTTGGAAGTAACAACTAAAACTCAATATGAATTTATCCCATTCACATTAATATTCAGAAGAAATGTGCATAGATATTTACACATAACATGTACAATTTTTATACCACTATTCATGATATTTTAAAACTGGAATATTACTCCAAAGTGCACAAACAAAACAATGGATTATTTTATTCATAGATTGTTTAATATTGAAATGAATAAATTATAGTCACATATACCCACATGGATACATTTCACAAATATAGTCTTGAGTGAAAGAAACCAGAAATAATAGAATAAAAATGTATATTGTCATTTGCATAAAATTTGAACAGTCACAATTATTTTATGATGTTTGAAGTCAAGAAACCAGTTTCAGCTTTCCTCTCAGTAAGTATTCTACCTCTTTTAGTGCTAACAATTTATATACAACAAATTCTATAGAATTTTCTAGAATTCTAGCAAATAATCCCAATGTGTATTGTGGAAATCCTTTTCATGTTCCACGTGTCCGGGGTTCCCATGTCAGGGTTTAGCATCTGGAGAAGGCTGCACACAAATGAAGAGAGACGGGAAAAGCATCCGTTTTGGGAATAATGGGGGCCAGGTGGGAGTCCACCTCTAGGGGGAGGACACCACCTGCTCTGGTTTTCCTATCCCCTTTTATTAGGGCTAAGTGATACATCCACATCCTTTAGGTCAGGAAATTCCAACAATGAAATCAACCAGCAAGAATTAACATAAGACTAAAAGTGTGGAAGCTTCTTCAATTATCAATGTATCACCTAAACAATATGTGAATAGTTTGTACTTAACATAAGACTAAAGAGGGCATCTGCTTTAGCTACCAATGTCTCACCTAAGCAGTGAGTAAACAGATCCATTAAGGTTTGACCAGGTTTCTTATTTGTTCTATTTATATCTCTATTGGTGAGGTAATGACTGGTTTCCTGCAGTGTATGACCTGAAAATGGCTCATAGAAATCATGCCCAATTCCCTAGCCTGTATATGTGTGTGTATTTACCTGTGTGTGTGTGTGTGTGTGTGTGTGTGTGTGTGTGTTTGCTAAAACTCACATCTCTTATAATCACTGTATCAGAGTTTATTACATATTCCACTACCTTCTGGACAGCAACATCTATATCTCTAAAATCACACAGAACTGAAGAAATTCCAAAAATTAACTCACATTTTTCTCTACAAGCAAGTTATCCTCTCATGTTTTATTCAAACTCTTTATTCTACCTCTAAATTATTTTCCTTATAGATAACCACTGCAGGTAACTTTGAAAGTAAATCCTTATTTTCTTTTTTCCTTAATATTTTTCTTCAAAATAATTATCTTACCCTAATGATCTTCCAAATGCAGCTGTTCATTTCTATTCCTAATATTATTGCCTTAGTTCAGGCCATTATTGTCCCTTAAGTAGATTGATACAATAATCTTTTGATTTATCAGCTTCTTATATTAAATTTTCTAACAATTTATAAAATTACTGCCAGTCTAGTCTTGATTTAAGATTTGTACTTTTAGTTCAAAATCCCAACCATAAATTTAATCATTTCTTCACCTACTCAAACTCTAATAATCATATGAAAACATAAAAGGCCCAAGGAAATAAAAGCCAGCCATGATAAAATCCGAGGAACTCCTTAACCATAGAAAAAAATTGTATCAGATTTTTGTTGAAGAAACAGATAAAGCTACGTCCTAAGAAACTGGTGCTCATTTAGAGCAATTCTAAGATCATTCTTAAAAAGTTTTAAAATCAGTCAAAACTCTCCCTTTCTCTTTCTAAGAAGAGTTCACATCAGCAATGATTTGTGTTCTCAGGCTAATTAAAATAGGCAATTCACTAAGGAAAACAAATACCTGTCCTTCTGGGTCATGAGGGGGTAGCAGAGCAAAATAAAAAATAATTCTCAAAGAGGTTAAAGAAAAGCTAAAAAAATAGTCTTTCAAGTAGAAAATATTTTAAACTGCTTCATCTTCAAAGTAAATCTCTCCTTGCTTCTGCAAATATTGTTCCTCTAACCTAACTATTTATCAGAAATTCTGCTAGTTGATAACTGCAGATCCTTTTTACTCACTGACTATTCTATTAAGAGCATTTCATTCCTATATATGATGAAAGCAGAAGAATCAAGATAAAGAAACCAAACAGACTTTAGACAAAATTCAACTAATTTTAAAAGCAGAAGCAATATTAAAGACAATTTTTTATTAGTAGAGATTTCAGTGATATATAGTGTTTCCAAACCAATAATAGCTTGCAAAGAAAAAGACCTATCTGAAAACACAAAAAACTAGGTATAAAAAATAAATTTCAATTCAATTTTTTGTTATAGAAATATATGCATGAATAAATTAATAAAGGATGGAATAGTCTTAACATTAATATTCATTTATTTCAGAAAATGGACATGACCTTAAGTTTCATTTATTTTCGTGTTTAGTTTTTCATCTTCTATTTTAAGCTCTACTCCTTGGAAGTGACCAGCAATACTCATTTCAAGTAGTTCCTCTTCAAAGAACCTCTGATTTTGTTTTTCCTGGTGGTGACCTTTCTGGTTACTATATAACTGTGCTTTCACTACCTTTCTTGCATGATACATACTGCCTAACTATGAAGAAAATGTTCGTAAATTCTCTTAGATTTTTGTAAGAAAAACTGATGGCAATTCTGCTTAATTCCTTTATCTTCACTTTTAGGCCTAGCTCTGAGAAACTTCTTCATAGAATCTTCAAACTTAGTCTAACACTTCTCACTGTATTAGTTCTGCATGGACAAAACTTATAATTCACTTCTTCTGGTTTGTAGATCAATGTTTTTGTTGGTTTGTTTTTATCCCCTATTCTGGGTAGTTTATATTCGTCATAATCAGATGAGAAACAACTCATGGAAGATTAATTGTTTTGCTAAAATATATGCAACTAGTTAATGTTAATTATAGGGGTAGTCTCTGAATTAACACCCAAGATCATAAACGGTCTATCAATCCAATAAAATTAATAAATATCCACTTGATCATTTCTCCTTTTTGCCCTTTATTACTCAAGTTTTATAAAAGTAAAAATAATTTAGTTTGTAAGAGTAATTTTCAGCAAAATGTTTACCTTACATGGTAAAAAAAAAAAAAACCCAAAAAACAGAAGTTATAATAAGATTGTTTTGCCAATCTCTTGCTATGCCAAATGGGTGAGTTAATTATTTGTATTTTTTTAAATAGTGTTTATGTTATACAATAAAGCATTAGGGAAATATTATTTTTGAATATGTATGTTACATTTGATTATTGTTTTGTCTTTTAAACACTTAATGTATGACAGACTGTTTTAAGAATTATACATGTGTTAATTTATTTAAACCTTATAACCATCTTGTGATGTAGGTTTTAATATTATCCTCAATATAAAGAAGAAGAAACTGATGCCCCGATACGGTAAGTAATTCCCAGGCCTATATAGCCACTCAGTAAAGAACAGGATTTGGAGCCAGGCTGTTTAGCTTCAAAACCTTTACTCTTAATTACTTAAGGTTATGTTGTCTTTCAACATGAATATCAAATATTTAAATATTTAAAAAGCTATTGCAAGCCTTTTACCTTGCGTCATGTATCTCTTGACATGATAGATGAAATGCAAGTAAGGAATGTAATTTTATTTCATATAACCATTCACACAATGTTATAAAGAAGATATGACTTGAATTTTTTTAAAGCCCAATGCAATACAAACTTTTGGGAATGAAATGGAGATTTATTTCTATTATCAATGGCCTGTCTTATCTCAATACAAATTTAAAAAAAAACTATCTTCTGAGTTAAACCTTAAGTTGATATCTTCTGTATAAACATTAATTTATGATTAATATCTTCCTCAGAGAGAGATGATGGATTTAATATTTTCTTGAGATATATTTAGTATTTTGGGATATATCTAGACTAGATAGAAGATGTTTTAGTCCTTATGTAGCAAAGAGAGGTTTAAACATTCATAAAATAAGCTTATATGCTGATTGCAAAGGCCTGGTTTTAAAAGGCAGTTAAGTGAATATTCACAAATAAGTGTTCAAGAAATTCTTGCTGTTTGCTTAGCTGAAGGTCTGTGAGGACCTTACAATTTATTTGGGGAATCAAGACTATTATATCTGAAAGGATGAACTAGTACTAAAGTGCTATTTTATAGTACCAGCAACCAGAGAAATAGTATCAAATATATGCAGTTTATACTTTATTCATTATTAAAGATGAAGAATGGAGACTGGTCTTAAAGGAAGACTGGGATTAGAACTTGGTAGATGCTGGAGAGAAGCACAGTTTCTTAGAAAGGAAAATCAAAAACATAAAGATATGCATGTCAGGCAAAGAGCCAGGAAATAAATATTTAAGTCTATACCTTGCCACATATAGCTTCTGTCAATATATTTTCCTTCTTTGTATTCTCCCCAAGCATATAAACTATGCTCATTGCTGGAGGACTGTAAGCAATAATACCTGGGCCAAATTGGGCCAGTGGACTACAGTGTGCCAGTTCTTAGTATAGAATTTCTATGTGGAATTTGCTCGACTGAATTCAGAGTTTAATACTGTACATCAATGGCAGAGAAGGTAGGAAAGAAAAATAAAGCTGTATTACTAGAATAATCAAAAGCCAAAATAAAGCATTGCAATTGGATTTATTTTATTAATTAATTATAAGGTGAAAGTATTTATTTCTTAATTAATTTTAAATATTGTTAGCATTAAGCTAAATAGTAATCATTTGATCTTAGGAAATCAAATGAAGAGTATTTAAATAAATCAAAACATTGAGTCAGTTCTTGCTTTATTTCTTTTCGAGTGAAGCCAAAACATTATTTTTTTTTAATTTCTAATGCTTCTGAAAGTACACCTTTCAATGACATTCCATGATTGTTGTTGTTAATATGTTGACCTTGGATGTCTAAGTACACAAATTAAATGAAGACCATATGTGGGGGTTTTCTTTGGAGATGGTGTGTATTTTTGTGCTGTGAAATCAAGGAGACTGTTATTGAAACCCAAATCCCAAGTTTTCTATTTGCTCACAGCAGGGGTGTTGTACCTAGGTCCTAATATGTCCTAGTAAGCACACAACACGTGCTTAGTTGTCAGAGTTCCCTAGTGAAAGTCAGAGGTTTTGAAAAGTTCCTGAATACTCACAGCATCTTTACTATCCTCACTTATGAAAACCCTACACAGTAGCTTTCCTGGTACTATCTACGAGCATAAATATATGAGATACATAGTTTATATATTGCACATGTGAAACGCTTTGTTATCACCTGGATTTTCCATTCTGATTAGTCATTATCTTATTAACATATATTAAAATGCAATGCAAACATTTAAAATGTAGAAAAAAGAGTGACAATCTCAGGAGAAAACATTGATAGTAAAACTTTTATGAAGATGAGTGTATGCTTTTCATAATGATTACACAAGAAAAACATAGCAACGCTTGCAAGAAAGTTAGAAAATTCAGTTAAATGGATATGGGATCATGACTGGCAGAAGGGAGGCAAATATAATGTTAATTGATGATATCAAGATGCAATTTTTAAGTAAAATGTTTCAGTAAACTAATAAAAATAATATCTAAAGAATTCTCACTTCAAAAGGTCAGCCACTAAGTATGAGTATGAAAATTTATAAAGAATTAAAGAGAACACAGAAAGCAGAGAACTTATTAAAACAATAAATTACAAAAAGGATTAAAGTTACTTAGATATACATATTTTAAATCTACAAAGTTTAAGACTCAACTAAAGCAAATTTGCTTACACCTACACTAATAAAAGAGAAACATGCAAATTACCATCACTCAGCCAATCAGAGTGAGTATGCAAATTAACCTGAAAACATGGTGGCACCCCCTCACCCCCACCAATCCGACCTGTGGGGGTTGGAGAAGTCGGGTGCCAGTGCCGAGGCTGGCTGCAGCATGGGAGACGAAGAAGCCACCTGCTCATGATTCCAGGCTGCAGCCCACAACAGAACCCTCATGTCTGCCTGCTCCACATCCTGGGGGAGACAGAGAACCCAGGTGCTAGTGCCTAAGGCTGTGTGTGGCCCAGGAGATGAAGAAGCCCCCTGCCCCATGATCCCAGGCTACAGCCAGCCAGATAAGTCACCCACACTACATCCCAGGGAAGACAGAGAAGCCACCTGTCTGCGGTCCAGACACCAGCACCTGTGTTTGGCTACAGCCTCGTAGATGGAGAAGCCACCCACCCCGCAGTCTTGGGCACCAGTACCTGCAGCTGGCTGTGGCCCAGGAGACAGAGAAGCCACCTGCCTACCATACCCTAGGCACCTATGGCTGACCAGTGGGAGGGAATCTCAGATTCCAGGTGCCTGTGGTCAGCTGGAGGAGAGAATCCTGGGTTCCAAATGTGGGGCCAAGGCAGAAATGGTTAGGGGCAATCAACCAGCAGAGTAGCAGTTAGGGAGAATCAGGCTGGCAGGCAGAAGTTAGGGCCAATCAGGCAGGCAAGCAAGCAGTTAGGAGCCAGCAGTTCTGGATTGTGAGAGGGATATCTGACTGCTGGTTATTCCCTGATGGGTCCCAGATTGGAGAGAGTGCAGGCTGGGCTGAGGGACACCCTTACCCACACACCCCCCATGCACAAATTTTGTGCACAGAGCCACTAGTAAGAATATAAATACTAACCTATAGACAAAATCTTCCATTAGATCCTAAATTAATGATAATTTTAAATTACCCCTGGAGAGTATGTTTACTGATATTGAAAGAGAGAGAAAGAAAGACACTGATAACAGAGAAGCATCAATAAGCTGTCCCCTGTGCACATGCCAACAGGAGGAATTGAACACATAACCAGGCATGTGCCCTGACTGGGAATGAGCCCACAACCTTTTTATAATGCACAGAATGACACTCTAACAAAATGAGTCATCTGTCAAGGGCTTTAGTAAGTTTTTGAGTCTATGAGAAAAATGGAATATGAGAAGCTTTTCTATGAGTTTATCAAAACTATAATATTGTATTCCTAAAGCTGATTGGTAGGCAAACTTGTAATATGTTTTTTTAAGTCATTGCTATAACATATATATGTTACTATTATTATTATTATTTAATTCTCACTGGTGGAGTGAGAATTTTTCCCCATTAATTTTTAGAGAGTTGAGTTGAAAGGGAGGGATTAGGGAAGAGAGAGAGAGAGAGAGAGAGAGAGAGAGAGAGAGAGAGAGAGAGAGAGAGAGAAAAGAGGAAGGAGAGAGAAGCATTGATGTGAGAGAGACATATCAATTGATTGCTTCCCACACTCCCACTGACTGGGAGCTGGGATTAAACTTGCAACCCAGGTAATTGCCCTTGTCCAGGAATCTAACCCAAGACCATCTGGTACACAGGCCAATGTTCTAACCATGAGCACACCGGCAAGGGTAATACATTATTTTGTCCAGATAAATATTTTCTATTTTTTAAAAGTTAATGATATGTAAAATGAATTTTAAAGTGCTAAGATTACAAAAATGAAAGTTCTAAGATATAAATAAGAAATATGATTGAAAAGTCAGACACTAGAACATATTAAAATATGTAAGAATTAATTAACAAAAAATGTGAAATTAAGTTTTAATTATATTAATACAGATAAAATTTCTTCCTTATAAAATTTCACCAGTGTATAATAGGATTTATAAAGCCACATAATTTCTTGAAGGCTTGCCCTATCAAAGTGAATTTTTATTCTTCATTCACTTGAAATATCTTGATGCAAAGGGAAAGTTGACTAGGCTGGATTTTAGGAAACTTAGAGGCTGAGCACAACTTTCTCATCAACAATATTATCCTATATAATAAAAGGCCAGCTATCATAAGCATAACCAGAATGATCAGGGATCAGAACCACTACAGCCCTTCATTGGGCTGGCTCTGCCCCCAAATGAGCAGTTAGGGGTGATCAGGCAGGCAGGCCAGAGGTTAGGGGAAATCAAGTAGGCAGACAGCCCCTAGCCGGACTGACTCTGCCCCTAAGCAAGCTGTTAGGGGCAATCAGGCAGGCAGGTAGAGTGGTTAGGGGTGATCAGGTAGGCAAAGGGCCTCCCAGCAAAGAAAGAGGGAGGCCCAGGCCACTGGAGGTGACCATGTGGCAGGTGGGCAGCTGGCCAACGATCATCCCACAGGTAGAGGCATAGTCCAGCCAAGCCATCACACCCCATGCCTGTTGTCTGCATAGGGAGGCCACCAGTGGGAAGGGAGGGTGGCGAGTAGTGGCAGTGGTATAGGGTGGGGCTGGTTGCCTCCAGCCAGAGGACGGAAAGTCCTGATAGACCCTGATCTCAGGAAAGAACTAGGGACCTTACCTGAGGGTTCCCAGATTGTGAGAGGATTCAGGCCAGGCTGATTGATCCCCCCAAGTGCATGAATTTTCATGCACCGGGCCTCTAATTTGTTATATAGTCATATTTTATTTTCTTAGTCACTACATAGCTAATATTTATTTTCACCTTCTACATAAAAAGCATATAACTGGAATATCATTATTGTCTGAGAACTGAGTGAGCCATGTTACTTTAAAAAGTATATATGTTTAAATAAATAACTAATATACATGCAGAATATACAAAGGAAAGTCTAATAATTTTTGAGAGTGGAGACAGGAGGGAATAATCAGAATTGTATCATCAATTACAATATTTGTATGGTCTTAAAAGTTTTAGGATTTCCAATACAGAAAAAGACAAATGATCTATAATTCTAAACTCTTTGTTTAGAGATAATTGAGCTTCTAATATTCAGAATTAATGTAGATTTTTAGAAGCATACATACATATACAAATACATATGCATATATAAACAAATATATATATATATATATATATATATATATATTTCTATTTTTATTCTGACTTGCTATGGCTTCTGTCATCAATCAGAATTTCATTATTCAGCATACATGTTTATTACATTCAAGTCTATCTGATGGAAAATTGACAGTATATGACAAGGTACCTAGAGTCCTAATCATTTTCAAGCTTTTGTTGTTTGTTGTGAAATTGCTTTTATTGAAAGCATTATTGAAAGAGTTTAGACAACATAGGGAAACAATTTTATCCCTATCATGCCCACACCTAAACCATAAATATTAAAAACAAAACAGAAATCAACTAAAGCTAAATTTTGAAAAGGTTGATAAGTGTAACACAGCTTTCCTAATATCTATATACTAGGGGCTCAGTGCACAAATTCATGAACCTTGAAAAAAACTGTGGGCCATAAGGCTGCAGCAGCCCTTGATCCTCTGTCTGCAGGCAGTCCCGCTCCCGCAGCCACCAGCCCTGCTTGCACATACTGACAGTGCAAAATGATTGGGGCTAGTGCCAGCAGCAGGTGCAAGTGGGACCAGTGCCGTCAGTGGCTGTGAGCAGCAGCTGCTGGCCCTGATCACCCCTAAGGATCAGGGGAAGGTGGATGAGCCCTGAAGGGTGACTGGGGCTGACAACATCCACTTGCACCTGCTGATGGTGCTGAGTCATCGGGCCTGGCAGCAGGTGCAAGCACTGGGTGGGATCACAGCACACAGGAGCAAAGAATTTTCAGTAACCATCAGAGGCTTGCCCTCATGACAGAGACCGGTACCCCTCCTTGGTCTGATACCCCTGCTCACCTGCTCTACTATCCCCGACCCCACAACCACAGCCCACCATGTTCCATGCTCTGCTACCTGCTGCTTATGCCTGCCATGTTCTGCACATGCCCCCTGGTGGTCAGCACACATCATAACTACTGATTGTTCAGTTGTTCTGCCATTTAGTCTATTTGGATATTGGCCTTTTATTATCCTATCTTATAAAGAGGGAAGATGCTAATTGACCATAACTCCATCACAAAGATGGTTACACCCACAGCTGAGGTCAAGTTACCATAAGGGACCTTAATGAGCAATCAGCAAGGACCTGAGGCTACGCCCTTCCCCACCCCTGTGGAGCTTGACAGGGGATCTCAGCCCACACCCTCCACCCAGCAGGGCTTGACAGGAGACCTCAGGCCATGCTCCTAATCCCACCACTGGGCCAGGGGACCTCAGGCTGTGCCTCCCTGTCTGGCTGGGCTTGACAGGGGACCTCAGGCCATGCCCCCCACCTAGCGGGGCTTGACTGGGGACCTCAAAGTGCACCCCCAGTTCTGGGTTTGAGGAACTCAGGCCACGCCCCCGCCCAGTGGGGCCTGACAGGGGACTTGAGTCTGCGCTCCCCTCCTGGTGCTGGGCCGGGGGACCTGAGGTTGCAACCCCCAATTGGCGGGGCTTGACAGGTGACCTCAGGCCATGCCCCCTACCTGGTGGGGCTTGATGGGGGACCTCAAGGCATGCCCCTTGACCTGAGGCTGTGCCCTCTGCCTGGCAGGACTTGACAAGGGTGGGACTGGCTGTGTCTGGATCTAGCCCAATGGGGGGCGGGAGGGGCAACAGCCAGGTCTGGGTCTCACATGATTTTGAGGTGCATGTGGGTGGGCCAGGACTTGACTCTAGGTCCCATGGTGAGCCCCAGACCCTAACAAGAGGAAGGTTTTCATATACATTTGCTAATTTTCTTTCATCTCTGACACTTCTATTATAGAGAAAGGGCAAATAGCAATATTAAATCATTGCCTCTAATTAATCCCCTTTTAATGTGCATGAATTTCATGCACCGGGTCACTAGTACAGGATATAAAAGTGCAGAGACTAATCAGAAGAGCAACCAGAACAACTGGTTGACCAGTTGCTATGATATACTCTAACCACCAAGGGGTAAACATTCAATGCAGGAGCGGCCACCTGGTGGTCAGTGCCCTCCCACAGTGGGAGTGCTGCTCAACTGACCAGGCAGTTCCCAGAGTGGGCTATGCCCCCCACCAGTCATGAATTTGTGCACCGGGCCTCTAGTCTAATGTATATGTGTATCTTATTTATTAAATATGCTTTTTTTATTAAATAAACACTATTTGTAAATGTATTATCTGTACAGTTTCTTCTATTTATTTATTTTATTTTTTTCTAAAAAGATCGCTATATTTTGACCAATGATTTGAGTTTGGTATTACTTTTGATGAAATTTTTTTTCAAATTTAGAAAATAAACTAATTATCTTCCTAGAATGATTCAGATAGACTTATTTTATAATCTCTTCTAAAATCCCTGAAGTTATTATAAGAGAGTAGTAGAAATTGTGAGATTTCACTGTACCTCAGATTGGGGTATGAGCAATCAACAGGGACCTGAGGCTACGCCCTCTCCCACCCCTATGGAGCTTGGCAGGGGATCTCAGCCCACACCCCCCACCCAGCAGGGCTTGACAGGGGACCTCAGACCACGCTCCTAATCTCACCACTGGGCCAGGGGACCTTCAGAAGTGAATAGGCATGTTTAGCCATAAGGACATGAAAATACAGTTAGCATAGACTAACCAAGATATATGAAACCAAGGCTATATTTGGAAGGTTTATTTGTTATTATTTTTCCTACTTTGAAGGACTAGTTAAAGCTATCTTTTAGTTTTCTTCTTGTTTCCAGTTGTTAAAATGTAAAAAGAGCAAGAAATGTTTAAAGATTTGTTACTATGCTGATTAATATTTAAGGCTTATTAAAAAAAAAAAACATAAGAGACCTAAAAGAGAAGGGAGGAAGGAGAAAACAAAATAAATTCTAAAAATACAAAAGAAAATAAGCATTATAATAGTAAGAAGAAATAATATAGCTGAAGATGTGTCTGTATGTTGTGTGGCATTTTTCAGATGAGGGAAACTATTTCCCTTTACAACCTGCCATAGGAAGTAAATTTGTCTTCTTCAGTAAAATGATTGCTTTATGAACTGTTATACTTTTGATGAATATATTTTCTAATCAAAATGGAGTTATGAACTTTGTACAGCAAGACCTGCATATCACAGCAGGGGTGAGAGAAGCTGAAGGTCAAAGGGGAAATTCCTCCATGCTAGAATTTGTTTTTGCAAGTTATGCCAATATCCACAAAGTCACCAGTACTCACTTTAAATGGAAAGGACACAATAAAAGAAAAAAAATTCAGAAGGAATCTTGATAGCTATTCATAATCTCACATTCAAAATACTGTAAAAACAACAACAAACACACAAAATAGCATCATCTGGATATTCATTAAATTAGGCATAATATTTCTTAATGTAGTAACTACAAACCAGAATATGTTTTCTTTATTAAATATTCAATGTCATTTAAATTTTTTTTACTATCATTTACTTTGAAATAACTATCAGCAAAGCCATATATTAGAGTACTCATTTTAAATAGGAAATAATCTATTAAAGGTCAAGTATATTGCATGGATGAATCAAATGCTATGTTTTACAAAGAGAGCACCAGAAGAGATCAAGTACAGATATATATCACTGCATTTGAATAGAGATAATATTCAAATTCTTTTATTATTCTATTTAAAGTAATATTCTCACAATGCAAATTATAAATTTCTTTTATGAGGAAAAAAATTAACGAGTTTGTTGCAGGTATCTATAAATATGCCTTCCTAAGCCTTCAGATTTTCTGCTCTTAAAAGAAAGAGTGCTATGAGTAATTAAAAGATCAATCACTAAGAGTCAAAAAGTTTAAACTGTGATACAAGTGCAGTGAGAAATTTACCACATAACTTGAAAGCTTATTTAAAATCTTTGTGTATTTTTTCAATGCTACAACTTGAAAAGCTATGGACTAAACTAGTCTCCTCATCACAAAGCATGTCCTTTTAGGAACTGGTATTGTAGTGAAGAGAATCTCAAGCTATTTTTAATATTTTAAAATCTTCTAATGAAAAAGAATATCAAGTCTCATTACTTATAACTTGAATTTTATCAATTAAATGTGATTTCTGATTATATGATCTTTGATCAATTGTAGAAAAAACATATGTGTAAATATGCTATTTTTTTCTAGGTAAATATTTGAAAAAATATGGACTCTTTTTGGAAGAGGGCAATACAAATATTATATTTTTATATTTAGCTACTTTGCACAAAACCTGCCATAGCTCAAATATAGTTTTTTGTTTTAGTTTGAAGTGTAATTTTGTGATTCTGTTAATCCCATATCTAATTTAGTCATTTGTGCATTTTCCAACAGTTACACATAAAATCAATACTGAAGTTAGTTCAGTTGATTTGAATGTTCTCACTTAAGATTGTATTACATTAACTTTATCAAAGTAATTATCTATACTAATAAAAGCCTAGGTGGCCCTTGCACTTCACATCATCACAAGATGGCCACCCCCATATCATCACAAGATGGCTGCCATAAGATGGCCACCCCCACATTGTCACAAGATGTCTGCCCCCATGTTATCACAAGATAGCCACTATAAGATGGCCATCACAAGATGACTGCCAGGGGAGGGCAGTTGGTGGGGGATAAGCCATCAGGGGAGGGCATTTAGGAGTAACCAGGCCAGCAGGGGAGCAGTTAGGCATCAATCAAGCTGGAAGTGGAGTGGTTAGGGGGCAATTGGGCTGGCAGGCAGGCATGTTGTTAGGAGCCAACAGCCCCTTATTTGAGAGGGATGTCCGAGTGCTGGTTTGAGACTGGGCCTAAACTGGCAGGTGGACAACCCCCAAGGGGTCCAAGATTGGAAAGGGTGCAGGCTGGGCTGAGGGACACCACCCCAGTGCACGAATTTTGTGCACCAAGCCTCCAGTTTTTATATAATCTTGAGTTTGTATATCTAACACAACCTTAGTCCATTGATTACTTAGGGGTTAAGCTTTGACAATCCATCCTAAACTATCATAAAATTCTATACCATATAAGTTATCTTTTATAATTAGCAATTATTTACTAAATATAATGGATCACTGGTATTTCCCACCAAGTAATGTTTCTTTTACTATTTCTATGGTCATGATCAGTGAAGTTTTCCTTTCCCCAGGGGAAAAATGGAAATTTTCATTCTAATTATCCCCTTTGTGAGCTTTAAAAAATGACTATTGATGTTGTCTCTACTTTCTAAATGATTTCTTGCTTATTTCCTTATGTTTTTACTGACATTGCTTATTAAATATTAAAAGCATAAAATGGAAACATTTGGTATTGACTGCAATATATCTTATAGTTTGGGTGGTACAAACAATTTTTCATTAATTCTCAGCAATTACTTATATTGTCTTCTTAATATAAAACATTAAAAAAATCATAAATATTTATAACAGTGCAATTCCAGACATTTACTTACTTAATATTTTGAACTGAATTGACATAGCATTTTCATATATTTTTATACAAGTGATGTGAATATTCTTTATTTTGATTTAATTTATACATGGTTAATCCTTTTCACTTATTTTAAGTTAAACTATAAAGGATTTTGCCTTGAGATGTATTTGTAATTTCGTCTTTAATAAAAAATAACCTGTGAAACTCAATAAGGTAGGTTTTTTTACCCAGAGAGACAAATTTGCATATGGATCAAAGGTTTGATGTCAGACAAATTTTGATTTTTTTCTTTACTTTAGCTCAAGAAAACCTGAGATCTGGGAACCTGTTACTTAGTATTTCTAATCCCCAAACCCTCGTCTATAGAATAGCAATGATGACACTTAAAACATAGGCTGTTTTAAATTTTAAACAAAATTACGTGTAAAGCAATTATGGGAGCACTGCCATTTAGTGAACACTAAATAGTCTATCAGTTATAAATATGTATGTTAATAAGTGGGGTATGTTTCTTAGATAGAAGATAGGGATTGTGTGGCTTGGGAGATGGTTTACCTGGCGTAGCAGGTTTAAAGGAACTTATTCAGACTCACTATGGTTTTACTTTACTACAATAACTCTTCATCCACCTGTTTACAGCATTTACTATATTATATTAAGCATTGCAGTTTTATCTTGATATACAGTACCTTTTTTTCTTACATGCATTTGTGATTCTGGTTAGTGTTTGGAACAAAGCATTTACTAAGGGAATAACTATGTGAGTGAAGGTGAGTTTGTGAATAATGGACTATGAATTAAGCAGGAACTGGGAAAAGGTAGCATCTGGGTTAGAATGGTCACTCTTCTGGAAATGAGGGTCTTGTTTTGATTGTTGTGTTTACGAGATAGGCAAGAGAATAGTGCATAAAATAATACACACAAATAAAATTCTTGTTTGAAGTCCCACTAAGTGGTTGGGGAAAATAATAAAGTTGAATGCCATTATCAAAACACCTATAATCAAAGAAATGGAACTAAATTTTATTTTGGTAGAAATGTGTTCTTTAAGGGAAGCAAAGAGAGATAGAGGAATAGCTTTATGGAATCATACAGTTAAGGCAGCTGAAGAGAAAGGGAGTGAAAGAGGAAATTAGAAAAAGGCTAGGTTGAGTAAAATGGGAAAATAGAAGCAAGTGCGGTGTCACTCATCCAAGGCAAGAGAGCTTACCAAATAGAGACAGGTCAGCTCACTGATACCAGATAAGATGTATTGAAGTCTATCTCATGTGATATGAAGGGAGGTACAAAGATTAATAATATGAACACAGCACTAAAACAAAAAAGAAATTATATTCTAATGTGGTAAGGAAAATAAGCATACCATGAGCCCATCGGGGACTAGTGAAAGAAAGAGAAATGTGCTGTTATAATTCAGAAAGAGCTACTTATTGTAACTTTGAGAAAGTTTCATGCAGGAGGGGGGACCATAGTGCCTTTTAATTGTATTTTATAAAATCCTGGTAATAATTTTCATCATTTATGATTTCTGTCTTTTCTTTGTCCTCTTTTGGAATTTTTTCTCCATTTTTATGTTTCCGTTTGGAGGATAATACTGAAAAGCTCCCTTTTTATTCCTGGTAGGCATGCTTTCCTTGACATAGGGAGAGTTTACTAGCCTCTTCTATTTTCATCAGTCTTCAGTCATGATTATGAGCAGGAAAAACTATAAGGCAATTCTATTATACATTCTTGTTGACCCTCTCAAGTGTACTGTGTTTATTTCTACGATCAAGAACATTTCTAACTCTGTCTATTGTGGCTTAGTGGTCACAGGTTCAATCCCCAATCAAGGCTGGGTACCTGGGTTGCGGTTTGTTCCCTGCCCTAGGTTGGGGAATATGCAGGCAGCAACTAGTCAATGTGTCTCTCTTACATTGATGTTTCTCTTTCTCTCTTCCTCTCTCCTTTCATCTCTCTGAAAAGCAATAGGAAAAAATGCCCTCAGGTGAGGATTAACAAAAACAAACAAACAAAAAACATTTCTAGGATTGGAAAAACTAAGGTATAAAGAATGTAATAGAAATTTTTGGAAAATTTATTAAAGGAACGATGAGACTTTTAGTCACTGTCCTTTAAGTTAAGGCCTTAAATTGAGTCTCACATGTGTCAGTGTGGGGAAAAAAGGGGCACTGTAGTAAATCTAACCCAGAGTAATCTCATAGGATGATCTGGTTATAGATTCCTAACAAGGCAGCCAGATCATGGTGGGTGGTCAGGCCCCAGGCATAAAACTTCTTTAATAAAAGGTTTATCTTTGCCATAACAAGCCCTGTTTATTGCTCTTGTACATCCAGGTTAAAACACCTTTTATATGCCACCATAATGCTCTCTTTTAAACCTTTCAGAAGAAACCACCCTCAAGAGACCACATATTTTGTTAAAGACCTTATAATTCAATCCCTGTCTTGCTTTCTCCCACCTTCCTGTAACCTTCCTTACATTCCCTCCTGAATTCCAGATGCATAAAGGAAACTGCAAAACTGTTATTGCCTGAGCATTTAAGATCTTGCTTCCTGGCAATTGTCATCAGTATTGCACAAGCAAACTCAGACGTTTTCTACAGGTTTGGACACTTCTTATATTGACATAAGAAAGAGTCAATCATTCATGAAAAGATAGCAGAAATGTTTCAAAGGAGTATTTTAGCCATTCATAAAATCAGGACTCACAACTGGACCAGAATAGAATCCCCATTACGCTCTTTCTCAACCCAGAACCACAGTATGTTACTGGTTATTACAAAGTTACATACACATTATAAACAACTTTCTTTTAGAGCAGTATTGCCATAGAATGTGATCCAAGTTATTTCTAAATCAAGTCTTAACAACAACAACAAAAAATGAATTGCCTAAATACTTTATCAAATAGTCACAAGTTAGGTGCAAGTTTAACATAGAAGGAAACCTTTTTTCAAGGAAATTTCCCCATGCTTGTAATGCCTTATAATTTTTGTGAATAAATAACACATGACAAACAAATAATTTCTGAATTAAAAAGCTGAGGGGATAATGAGAAAGAGAGAAATAGACCTATTGAAAAGTAGGATATCTTCCCTTTATTTATACTAAGCACTAGAGGCCCAGTGCACGAAATTCATACATGGGGGGATGGATTCTCCTCAGCCCAGCCTGCACCCTCTCCAACCCAGGATCCATTAGGGGATGACTGACTGCTGGTTTAGGCCCGATCCTCAAACCAGCAGTCCAATATCCCTCTCAGAATTCAGGACCACTGGCTCCTAACTGCTTACCTGCCTGATTGCCTGATCTACCTTAACTGCCCCCTACCCTGCTGGCCTGGTCACCCCCAACTGTCTCCACCCACCATCCTGGTCACCTCTAACTATCCCCGTCAGCCTAGTCACCCCCAACTGCCTCCCTCTGCTGGCCTAGTTGCCCCTCACTGCCCCCCACCCTGCTGGCCTGGTCACCCCCAACTGCTCCCTTAGTGGGCCTCGTTGTTTCACACAGCCTGCTGCTTGGTCATTTGGTCACCCCTCACTAAACCCCTGCCAGTCTGGTCACCCACCATACATAGCCTGTTCAATTGTCCCTTCATTTGCTATGGTTGCTTAGGATAGATAGATAGATGATAGATAGATAGATAGATAGATAGATAGATAGATAGATAGAGAGATAGATAGATAGATGGATAGATTATATATAGGCAGAAAAAGAGCTTATCCATTAAAGTATTTAGTACTAGTATTGTATGATTGATAATAGTCTCAAATTTTCCTCTTTCTTAGTAATATTAATGAGATATGATAGTTAAGGCACTTAAGAAATTATTTTCTTTTTTTTTCTATTTGAAGGGTGGTAGAATATGCCACCCCAAAATATATGCATTGGCATAAGGACTATTTTGAACTGATAATTTGAGAAGTAGCAGACTCAGGAAAAGTTCTAAAAATAGAGTAGAAGTCACCCTTTTATAAGATACATTTATATTTATAAAGAAAATCTCCATTTTTAATGGTGTCTACCTCTGTACCAGGAAGGATGATTCTAAATCACCAGAAATTCTTATCAATAGGGAAGGCACAGACTTAATTCTATATAACAAATCTTTCCTTGTAGGCCTTGCTTTCCCCACCCCTGATACCCACCTCTTATCTTTAGCTGAGAATGGTGTTTAAGGTTGTGGCTTGAGAGCTGCTCATTTCATCTGGGTGTCTTACATGTATACATGAGGTGTACATTTTAATAAACTTTTGTCTTTCTGATGTCAATCTGTGTTTTATTTTAAAGGATCTTAGTCTATAACTCATATGGTTTGAGGAAAAATTATTTTTTCTCCCCTACATATTCACTTAGGGCTTTCTAAATATGTAGAAGATGGTATATTTCTTTGTAACAGAGCACATTTACAAATAATTCAAAAATTGCAGGGTTAAACATTTAATAGATTCAGCTTATGTATTCTTAGTTTAACTTTAATATAATGCTTTATATTATTAATAGTGAAAATCTTATTTGTATCCCTGCTTGTGTAGAGATTTAAAAATGAATAATCAGGAATATTACTGACATTTTTGTCCTGCCTATTTACATTTTGGTTGGGAGTTGGCATGGACTCACCAAGATATAAGGAAATTAGAGGATAAATATTAATCCTGTTTCAAGTTTGAGTTTTTATGATCCCCTCTATGTGATTTAAAATATTGAAATGATCTCACCTAGAAGGTTATTGCATAGCAATCTATTCATTTCAAGAATAGCTTTTTAAATTGATCTTGGCACCAATAATTTAACCATAACAAGAGATTTCTCTGATAAAATAAAGGCCCTATATGAATGTGAAGGTGCCTGCATTAATATAAACTTCAACAATTCTCTTTGGAAATATCCTCCCCCCCCCCCCCCAAATAGAGGGGTTTCAAAAAAATCAATCAATGAAAAATGAACTCTTAACAGAGATTGATTTCTTGAGAAATAATATCAGTAAAACCTTGAGACAAATATTGCTAGAAAGAGTTTTCAAATTGACCTGTTTTCTTGTTTATTGGTCCTTTGGAAGTGATATTTTGCTCTGGATAAAAAGACTTGCTGTAATTTTGACGTAGTTGTAGATGCATCATAACAAAATAGAATTTTAGCTATATTGCATTATGTTTTAAATCATAATTTATTTTAGACAAATTTACTAATAAGTATTAGAAATAAGTTTTGCTTCAATGAGTTAGTATAATTATTCTTCTAACCATGATATGGTAAGTCTGAAAAAAAATCACTTTCACAGAAAATTTTAATAGCAGACAAAATATCAGGCACCAGTTTTCAGACACTGTGCAACTGTCAGGGCAAGGCTGTCATTCCGTCTACAGGGAAAACATGCCAGATGAGATTTAGAGTTATCTTGGCTTCTGCCTGGGAGCCCATCAGATTGAGGTGAAGAAGGTTGAGGTTAAAAGCATAGGATTCTCAGGAGCAAGGCAGACAGAAACTGGAGCGTGTGCCTGCTGTGGCAGTAAGAATTTGAAAGAAAGAGTGTCAAAGACATGGAAGCTACTTAAAGAAAGTATTCCAGAAATTTATAAGGACAAATACTAAGCCATGCCTACAGTAGCCTAAACTCTATAGGGCTGGCAGAAAATTGCTGCAGGTGATCTCTGAGTTGAATGGAGACTCCAAAGGTCATAAAAGTCTGAGAGACATAGGAGTTCTAAATAACTTGAGTTAAAAAAAATGTATTGCAATTCCGGCTCCATCTGCTACATACTTTATGAGATGGGCTAGTCCAGCTTTGTATAGTTTATATCTCCCTTAGGATAACTTAAAAACAAATATTTTTGTAATAATAAATTAGGATGCATTAGTAACCTAACTTCCTCTGAGCAAAAACACAATACTCTTTAAGGAGACTCAATTATCCACAATATCTAGCATACTGTTACAAAATTTACTGTGGGTCCAAAAAATATGCAGGCATACCCAGAGAAAAATGAAAAAAAAAACCATTTATTTTCATATGTTTCACATGTACTGGTACAGTGACTCAGGGCGTCAGTACTCCAAATCCTGAGCAAGCCAATACGGAGGAAGCTTTTTCTTTATACTCTTTGGTTTCTTTGTTCTTAGAAGCCTGATAAGGATCAGACTTCCAGACCTTTCACAGGGTTTTTCAAAAAGCCCTGGGTGTTGGGATGGGGGCCATGAGACCACATCTAAAGGCCAGGCCTGCCGAAACCGGTTTGACTCAGTGGATAGAGCGTCGGCCTGCGGACTGAAAGGTCCCAGGTTCGATTCCGGTCAAGGGCATGTACCATGGTTGCGGGCACATCCCCAGTGGAGGGTGTGCAAGAGGCAGCTGATCGATGTTTCTCTCTCATCGATGTTTCTGACTTTCTATCCCTCTCCCTCTCTGTGAAAAATCAATAAATATATATATATATATTTAAAGGCCAGGCCTAGTGCCAGCACTGGTAACCCCCTCTGGGGGTTGTGTATTGTTCATGGTTTATGGCCTCCTTAAAATGGGAGTTTTTAGGTAAATAGGTCTTACAAGACCAGATAATTAGACTTTAGGCTAACAAGAATGTGCATAACAGAGTCAGGCTGCTAGCCCCCCTCCCCCCACACACACACAAATGTTGTATTTTCCTCATCAATACAACTAACAATTAATTTTATAAAAAGCAGTTTCTGCATATAAAGGAAGTGTGGAAATTGTGACTTTCTCCTAAAACCATGTTTTTGTTTGTTCCTTCCCTTTGTTTGTATATTTGAGTTTTTTGCTTACTTATTTTGTCTGTGCGCTGCTTTTGTTGTGGCAATAGTTAATACAGCACTCTTTTTCGTGAGTATTCTCATGAAATACTTCTTCTGCTGCCCTTTTTTCCAAGTGCGTAGCTAAAATTTAATAATGGAATAAGCTACTAACTGTGTCACATAAATTTGCAACAGAGTAAAGAAATCCCCAGCAAAAATTTGAAACAAACTTAAAAGTAAACAACTCTTCTTACACCCATAATAGTGGGGAAAACACAGAACAAATTGCGGGCAGGAAGTTTGGATAGACCAACAGGAGAATACTGGAATCTAGAAATTCCTTGGGCAGAGACACAGAAGTAGAAATATTTGTAGGAACAGAAAAACCTGAATTTTAATTGGCAAATTGCTGGAAACCAAGCATAACAAGTCTAAGCGTTAATGATTCTGCTGGGGCATTGTCACTGCCAAACTTACCTTGGGAAGGAAAATACCCAACTGCAGCCTACTCTAGCCATTCTGCCCTAAGAGGGGTGGAAATATATGAGAAGCACTTTTGAAATTTGTAATCTATAAGTTAGGTTCAGTAAAAGAATGAGACTTAAGCATAGAGTTATAGAACTATTTATCTCTCCTAACATCCTACCACTGAGTTACTAAAGACCTATTGACTGCAAAATTTAATAGTCATTGCTTCATATTTAACTATCAGGAAAAAAGTTATAAGGCATACTCAGGCAGGATAGCAAAAAACTTAGGGAAACCTCACCCCCCCCTGACAAGTGGAGTGAGATAGTAGGAGCTGACATCCTCTCACCAGAGCCCCCGCTTCTGAACATGATCAAAAGCAGGAAAACCCCTGTCGTGGTCACAGAGGTCAACAACAACGAAGGTTGGCTAGAATCAGATCATTATAAGATGTAGAAAAAAGTGACCAGAGGGCCACCCTAAAGCTCATTCTACCATCATTATAATGAGAATTAACACCACACATAGAAGGGGGCAGGGCCAAGGGGACAAGCACCATGGTCCTTCTGGAGTACAGGTCATATTAGGAACAAATTCCCCTCCATACCAAAAGGTGGACACAGAATTTGGTGCCACAAAATTCAAAAACTAACCCATAAAATCGTAAGAACTAACTGATCATGTGTGTAACTCACTTGGGAGTTAGTCTGCAGCCACTCAGACATATATATACTTTTAGCTTCTTTCACAGAAGCATTCTCTTTATCTACTTGAATAAAAATGCTTTGTTCTCACTCCCACTTCGCCTTGGAATTTTTCCTGGTGAATTAAGAACCTGGCTTTTGCCTGACATGTGAAAGGCCCCATGCAGGGAGAGAGAGGGTCTGCCCTCAGCAGGAAACAGTCTGGTAACAATACCCAAACACAAAGAACACACTTTGAAAGAAAACAGAACAAATATGATACAACAAACCACACATGGCAGGGGTATTGGAATGATCAAACTTGGAATTTAAAACAATTGTAATTTGGCTTAAGAACAGACATATAGACCATGGAACAGAGAATCCCAAAATCAACCTATTTGACAAAGGAGGCAAGAGCATACATGGAGTTAAGACAGTCTCTTCAATAAATGGTGTTGGGCCCTGACTGGTTTGGCTCAGTGGATAGAGCATTAGCCTGTGGACTGAAGGATCCCAGGTTCGATTCCAGTCAAGGGCATGTACCTTGGTTGTGGGCACATCCCCACTTGGGGGGGTGCAGGAGGCAGCTGATCAATGTTTCTCTGTCATCAATCTTTCTAGCTCTCTATCCCTCTTCCTTCCTCTCTGTAGCAAAATAAATAAAATATGTATTTTTTAAAAAAATAGATGGTGTTGGGAAAATTGGACAGATAAATGCAAAAGAAAGAAAGAAAGAAAGAAAGAAAGAAAGAAAGAAAGAAAGAAAGAGAAAGAAATTAGACCAGCAACTTACACAATACACAAAAATAAACTCAAAATGAATAAAATACTTAAATGTTAGATGGGAAAACATAAAAACCTTAGAAGAATCCATGGGCAGCAAAATATCAAACATATCTCCAGCGGTATCTTTACTGATACAGCTCCTAGAACAATGGAAACTAACATATTTAAATTTATATTTTTCTGCATATGTATATTTGTTTCCCTTCTTTACCTCAAGCTAACCACTATCACTAAAATGTGTTTATGGTAATTACTTTCTCCATCACTTCCCAAATTTTATTAAAATAACCTGCAATCCTATGTAATAAAGAGGGAATATGCTATTTGAACTTCATGCCATCGCAAAGATGGCAGCCAATAAGGAGGAAATAAGCTAATTGATGCCAAGACAACAGCCACAAGATGGTGGCACCCAGTCCCCTCAGCCCCACCAGGAGGACAGGCATGCGGAAAGGCTGGGCCCACCCCCAGGTGGACCTGGGCTTACCATGCACCTGCTTCTGTAGTCCCTCAGTCTCCTCAGCCCCCAGTCATCCAGGGCCAGCCGAGGCACAGGCAAGCCTCATATAGCAGCTTCTCAGCTGCCCAGGGCCAATCTGAGGTTCAGGCAAACCTCGAAGGACGACTTCCCAGTCACCCAGGGCTGCCCAAGACTCAGGTAACCAGAGCCAGCTGAGGCTTGCGCTGCCAGCAGTGGCAGAAGCAGAGGTGTGATGGGGCGTCACCTTCCCCTAATCACGGGGTTGCCTCCCGCCCCTGAGGGCTCCTGGACTGTAAGAGGGGGCAGGCCAGGCTGAGGGGACCCCCCCCCCCCCCGCTCCAGTACATGAACTTTCATGCAGCGGGCTTCTAATTTTAAATGGTTGATAAAATTGTTTTACTTTATTTCTCACTATTTTAGGAAATACTTCTTTCCATTTACTTGAAATTTTACAGATATATTTTCAATTTCCTTTAAACTTAAAGTTGTTGGTTGTAATTAATAGGTTCTTATTAAAAATTTTTTTCTAATGACCTTTATAGTCTGAATCACATTCTTTTGTTCATTTGTTTTCTTGATTATGTTTTTTGCTTATTTTTCTTCAAGGAATTATTTCTTAGTAGTTTTATGACTAATGAATCATTATAAGTCTAATAATATAATTTATAAAGGTTGTTTCATTAAAAATAATTTAGATTAAAATAATCATGCCTTTATGTTTTATTCTGGTTGACTTTGGTCATAAAACAATATACTCATATCTAACAAGCTTAAAACAATGTTCTCTACCTAAGCAGTTAGCCCCTCCTTTGCTCAGATAGAGTAGTTTAAGTTGAAAAAAATCTGGGCTCACAAATGGAATCATTTAAGGTTTAATTTACAGAACTACATTCAATGACAGAATGAAATTATTATGGTGAATTAAAGACAATGCTGCAATGATGGTGAGCGTCCCCTGAGAAATTGTGCAGATATTTAAACTACTGTTATGACCTACGGAAATATCTTCCCTCAAATAATAATAGTTTTGTTGCCACATGATTCTTTCTAGATAATTTATCAGATATAGGACTTGAACAACAGAAGGAAAATTGTAAATGAAATCCAGGACAAATTTCATGTCATTATATTGATTATGACCTTGCATTTCTTGCAACCACACTATTTTACATGTTCCCTTTCAGGTCAACACATCTATACAACACTGCATGAAGAGACAGTAATAAATTGAGTGATATTGCTGTTAGTGTGAAATGGAGTGACTTTAATATAATAAATGAACATCTTAGAAACATTAACCAGTTCACTATTGATAGATATGAAGATAAATATGTGTAATTAAAGCATATTTCTTTACATATAAGCAATCAATGGTATGTAACAGAAAACTATCTACTTGGAACCAAATAATGTATAACACTTTAGTCTCAGTAGAAAGTCCAAAAGGATAAAAAGTCAACTTGTGTGTGTTTGTGTGTGTGTGTGTGTGTGTGTGTGTGTGTATGTGTGTGTGTGTTTCTTGACAGAAATTTAGAGTTAAAATAAAAACCAAGTCCAACTCTTAATCATAATTATCTGCTAATATGGACAATATATTCATATTTTATTTTGTTTTTCATAATAGTACCATAGATTATTCTAAAAGATATTTCCCCAATTTATAGTCCATGTTTTCTAATGATGTGCAATACAAATATAATATCGAGTAGTCCACTACTGAAATTTTGGTAGAGGAGATGGAGTTGCAATAAATCAGTTGAGCCTGAACCAGTTTGCTCAGTGGATAGAGCATCAGTCTGCAGACTGAAGGGTCCCAGGTTTGATTCCCGTCAAAGGCATGTACCTTGGTTGTGGGTACATCTGCAGTAGGGGTTGCAGGAGGGAGCTGATCGATGTTTCTCTCTCATCAATGTTTCTAACTCTCTATCCCTCTCCCTTCCTGTCTGTAAAAAATCAATTAAAATATTTAAAAAAAAAACTTCAAAAGTAAATGAATCAGTTGAGCTAGCATAAAGTATCTGGACAACATATAATTATGTGGAAAGACTAGCCTGATGATATCATGTTTATCTGTTGAGCCAGACTTAATATCATATACTTTCTGTGTATATAACCTGAATACATAGCATGGAATTTGGATCTTCCTAGAAGCAGGAGTTACTATGAGACTTTGCTGTGGATGGGATAAAGAATTGACATTATTAACATTTTGCTTTCCTTCTAATAGTTAGGCCAGGAGAAATTTGATACAGACAATTAAGTGGAAAAATAGCCCCTCGGTCATTTTACCAATAATAATTTTACCTCTACCCTACTGCTTCTTTTGTCTCTTTCCTCCTCTCCTTTGAAGTATTTCCCCTTGTTTCTTCTACCCATGTTATCACCACTGTGGCTCTAGCAAAGTGCAACATAATTATATTGAATGAATGAAGAAAAATCATTCAAATGCCTCAGTTTCTCAACTTGGTAAAGTTGGATTTCTATTACCAGATTTAATGACAGAATTAAATGAGTAAACAGTTGTGTAACATAAAGCAAGCACAAAGACAGGCAAACAATGCCACATTGCCAGATTCTATGTCTATCCACTGAAAGAAAGAGATGAATACTTTCTATGAAGGTCTTTCTTGCTTGTCTCTGCTTAGTTTATCTATAATTTGATTAGAAACGTTAACTTGATTTAATAACTAGAGGCCCAGTGCACAAAATCATGTACCAGTTGGGTCCCTCAGCCTAGCCTGTGGGATTGTGTGAAACTGGCTCTCCAAAACTCCCCAAAGAGTCCCAGATTTTGAGAAGGTGTAGGCCAGGCCAAAGGACCCCACAGGTGCATGATCAGGATCAGGAAGGAATGTGGGAAGTTGGCCAGCCAGGAAGGGACTGTGGGAAGGATCAAGGGTGTGTCTGGCCCATCTTGCTCAGTCCTTACCAGCCAGACCACAGCAGCAAGCTAACCTAACAGTTGGAGCTTCTGCCCCTTGGTGGTCAGTGCACATCATAGTGAGCGGTTGAGTGGCCTTAGCATATCATTAGCATATTATGCTTTGATTGGTTGAACAGACTGGACACAGCGTATTAAGGTTTTATTATATAGGAAGTGATTGTTAACAACTTATTTTGTTAACAACAAATGATGAATTCTCAGGTAATAGTTTTTTGTAAACTTAAGAAAAAGAGTGGCTGAATAGTGTCATGTTAGCAAGAGGATATATTTGCCAAATGACAAGTAAAAGTTCTTAATCCTACATTGATAACATAAGTTGTTTTCATACGGAAAAAAAGTATAAAATCTTATTTTCAAACATAGAGTATGTTCACCTTAGTTTGGACTTTTTCCCTCTTTAATAACACATTTTTAAAATCCACAGCCTTTTTCAATGCAAGTGTTGAACCTAGGTCTGAAAAGTAATTTATAAATAGAAAAAGAATAACAACTTCTCTAAAGGATTTTTATTACTCCAGTGCATATCAGACACAGATTGAAGAGTCTATGAGATAACATTCATTTCTTAGTGGTTATGTGAAAGGGAATGAGAAGATGGAGAAGCATTGATCTGCAACACTGGAAATTCTGTACATTGAAGCTAACAGTGATATGACTAAATGCCAAATTCAGGGCTGTTGGTGATACAAACACTGTCCCTCAATAGCAGTGAATTCACTGTTTTGAATTCCGCAAGAGTCATGAATGAAAAACAGCAGGAGCTAAACTTGATATGCCCTGTGCCTTGTCATTAGCTCTCCTTTGAAAGAGCAGTTTTTGAAGCAGAAGAAGGGCAACATCATTTGTGAATTATTGAAATATTTGAATTCATATTAGGGCTTTTGATTAAGTCTAGTAATCACCAAAAGCAAAATATATTACATGTTTATAGTACATTTTTTAAAAGGCCAACAAATTGTTAGCAATATTTTTAAATCATAGAGAAACATCTTGATTCATTTTCTGGATATGGGTATTATTTTACCTGTCATTAATTATCACTTTCTGATTCAGACAGATTAAATTTTTGCTTTATGCTTGGCATGCTCTTAGCATGGGGCTAATAGCCTTCTTAACCTTTTGACTTGGGTAGGCCATACGTGGCTTGCTTTGACTAATTGCATGTCCTGAATCTGACAGTGTGCCACTTCTGAATCTACATCTTAAGTAGCTTCTATGTGTCATGTTGTGCTTTTGCCATTGCTATGAGAAGAGCATGCATGGGCTGGTCGCCTGATCCAAGAACTTGCACACAGGCAGTGAGAAGCAGAGTTGTCTGTCTGAACCCGGCCTGGAGTAGATGACCTCAGCTTACTCTCAGGTTCATAAGGGAACATAGTTAAAATCAGGTGCCTGCCAATCTGAGCCCTGCCTTGGTCTGCTATCTATATCTAGCCTTTAAGTGCATTATTGAGCCTCTTCTTGAGATAGTTTGCTATAAAGACATGCTTTTTTGTTCATTTGTTTCATATGAAACCATGATTTTTGTTTGTTTCTTTTCATTGTGTGTTGTTTTTGTTGTGACAGTAGTTAATTAATTTGGCACTTCTTCTTTTTTATGGTTATTCTATGTGTTTCTTCTGCTGCCTTTTTTCCCAGATGGGTAACCGCAATTGCAGTACTTAGTGTTACCAGTTGTACCACACGATCTTGCTACAGAGTGAAGAAATCACAGTGTATATCTGATGAACTAACAGGCTACAGATACTTAGGTTTAGTTTATTCACAAAGATAATGCTTTAGGCTTTTAAGTCTCTGTATTATAGTGTTATCAATGGTGTGTGTATGTGTGTAGATAGATGATAGATAGATAGGTAGGTAGGTAGATAGATAGATAGATAGATAGATAGATAGATAGATAGATAGATAAATAATAGATCAATAGATTGATTGATTTCAGAGAGAAAGGGAGAGGAAGAGAGAGATAGAAACATTAGTTATTAGATAGAATCATTGATTGGCTGCCTCCTGCATGCTCCACAATGGGGAATCAAGCCCCCATCCCGGGCATGTGCCCTGACTGGGAATCAAACTGTGACCTCCTGGTTCATAGGTTGATATGTAACCACTGAGCCACATGGTCAGGCTAGGTTAGTTTTTATTTTTTTTGCGTGTGTTTTTTTTCAGTCTAGTCATTGAATACATTTCTTTTTCATTTTTCTTTGTTACAGGTATAAATACTTGATGATAACTCAAAAGCATGGTCTCCAAAATAACCTAAATCTAAACTTGGAAGTTATATCCCCCTTAAAATCTATTTGAAACACTTTAGTAACATTTACCCCTATTCTGAGTATTCTCTTTCTAGAAAAAATAATATAGAGATAGATGATAGATAGATAGATAGATAGATAGATAGATAGATAGATAGATAATCCTCACCCACAGATATTTTTCCATGTTTTTTTTAGAGAGTGGAAGAGAGAAGGAAAGACTTCGAGAAATATCAATGTTAGAAAAACACACCAATGAATTGCCTCCTACATGGACCCTAACCAGGGCTTGGGCCAGGGAGGAACCTACAACCAAGGAATGTGTCCTTGGTCACAGGCCGAAGCACTATCCACTGAGCCAGACTGGTTAGACTGGAGAAAATATCTTAAAGGCTGCTCATCCCATCTAATAAAAGGGTAATATGCAAATTGACCATCACTCCAACACACAAAATGGCTACCCCCATGTGGTCAAAGATGGCTGTCCCCATATGGACACAAGATTGCCACCACAAGATGGCCAGCAGGGGAGGGAAGTTGTGGGCAATTAAGCTAGCAGGCAGTTGGGAGAGATAAGGACGACAGAAGAGGACAGCTGGGGATAACCAGGCCTGCAGGGGAAGTCAGAAAACATTATATGATCTTTTCAACCCCCATAGTCAGAATCCTGGGATCAGAAATTCAAGGAGAGATCATGGGAGTGGCTTCTCTTACTCTTATTCATAATAAGTCATTGAAATATGATTTGCTTTTTTGTCTGGAAACTTTGAGTTATATTTGTAAAATAGACTGGGTTTTCAAAGTGGGGAAAGCTTTCTTCATAAGAGAGCAACTTTTATTGAATGGATTGAATTGGAAAAGAAGCTTGCTACCTGACAAATCCTGTCTCCCATATCCACTGAACTATCACACAAAAAACTTACTCTAATGGTTAATGTGACTGAGAGTGATTATCAACAGATAATTGTTTTTCTTCTACACATTGGAAATTCAACAATTTTAAGAAGACAGCTTCTTAACAATTTTATGCACAACACTAAAGGCGATTGGAAAACTAGAGCAATCAAAGAAAAAATAACTATTAAGGACGCAAGTCCTTCAGAAAAGAAGGGTTTGAGTTCTTATACTTGATAAAGAACACCAACAAACTGCTATTTTGGCTGAAAGCAAATACTATATGGAAGAGGTAGTGAAAGAATTCATTTGCAAAAATAAATTATAGCCTCATGATTAAAGAAGTGAAGACTATAGTAACTCTGTATATATTTGCTTTGCTTATTAGGTGTATATACTTTTTTATGTATACATTTTACCTCTTTTTTTTCTCTCTCTTTTCACTTGTTTTATATATAAGCATTGTAGGTTGACCTTACTTTTTTTCCCCTATAGTCAGGAAAATGGTGACTGAATTTGAACAGTAACTAATTAATATAGATGGATAACAATAAGGATTTCATGTCCCCTCATTTGGGGAGGGGAGTAGGATAAGAATTTTATCCCTTGTACAAAAAATAGTTGCATCTGTTGGGTGAGAACATTAAATTTTCTGTTTTGTGGAAGTTTAAACATCCTTATAAAGGAGTGTATGGAATGTGAATAGCCATTATTATAGAATGTGACAGTTATTGATTTATTAACTGTTAACGTCAGATCTATCTATTTGTCCCTTGTATTGTTATTCTAGACCTGGTCATTACTCCTTGGCCAACTGATGTTAATGCTAGCTTTGTTAAGATAGGGTACTAGAAGGAGATTGCACAACTAAGACACGATGAAGGAGTTGAGCTCTTTTGGGCCTGACAGTGGTGGACTGGAATGTGGAGACCTGGTAGTGTTCACCTCAGAGGCTCTCTCCTGGACCAGATGAAGCCTGAATACTCTGATGAGGTTCTCTGCTACCCAGGGGGCTGCTGCTGTGAACCAGGTACAGGTCACACACTTGCACAAGTTTCTCTACCACCTGGAGGATCGATCCATAGCTTTCAGCAAATTTACTTGCCAGAGCAGTCAGAGTTCCTTATCCACCTTCTTCAAAGAGGTCTAAATCTCAGACTTTGAGTCTGCTCCCTGTTCTAATTTTCTAAGTTCTTTCTTCATTCTCTTTCTCTGAGCCATAGAGAGAGGAAAACCTTTATACATTTACTACTTTGTCATCCCTTAAAATCTTCTTTATTATATTCAGAAATCACCTTTTTGCACTTAATAAATCTTAATGTTAAATTTCCTTGCTCATATTATTAATACAATTTCTGTCTCCTGAGTTGGCCCTGATTAAGAAAAACACACTGGTATTGCATCTCAATTCTCTATTACTCCTGACATCTATTTTTCATTTTTTTCTATTTCTATTATCCCATTCCAATTACTGCCTTTAAGATAAACTTGTAAACCTTGGACATTAATAACATTTACAGAGTATTATGTTTTTAATTTTTAAAGAAAGGTAAAGTAAGACTTGTTTTGGTAAAAACAACAACAACAACAACAACAACACAGTATTTAAAAAATATTAGCTGTATTTATTTTCTTGTGCTAAGAAAGCCTTTGGCTATTAAGATTTTTAAGCCAGAATCAAAGTCCAGTTTTAAAGTACCAGGCTGCCCTTTGTATCTAACTGTCATTTATCCAACTCCAGAAAAGTTTCATTAGATACCTCCTGTACATATACAGAGATAAACTATTAATTCACATACTTTTAGAAAATAAAGTTTAGCTCATTGTGATAAATTATGGGTAAGCTGAGGAAGAAGGATTATTAAACTACAGATACATTTTAGTGAAGAAGAAGACATCACCTGGTTAATGTCTTATAATCGCCTCCATATTAAGCCCATAAAAGATGTTCAAATAGTAACCTCAATTATTGAATATAGTCAAAACATCAAGCCCTAAACACAAACTGTCCTTCATATTCATATTCATATATATGTCTTATTTTGATTCATATGTTTATTCTTTACTTATTACTACAATATTAGAATCTTCAAAATGAAATTATAAAGGCAGGAAAATATGCAGTATTATAAAAAATGACCTTCTTATCTATCTTAAAGAAAATTTTACTATTATTGTTGTTTTTTATCAAAAAGACAAGATGGAGAATAAAAAATATACTTGTTTATCAAGCGGAGTGGATGTTACTAATGCTAGCTGTAACCAATGATGCTGGTTTAATTAGAAATGGTAGATAGGTTTTGCATTATCCTATATAATAAAGAGTTAATATGCTAATTAGACCAGAAGGCAGAAAAACCTTCTGGAACAACATGCCAGAATGACCAGTGGGTGGGGTGGGGCCAGTGAGCTTATGCCACCAAGCCAGCCATGGTGGTCCTGGAGCCCCCCTTTCACAGAGGTGGCCACAGGGAAGTGGGCCTAAGCCACAGTTGGACATTCCCAGAGGCCTCCCAGGATGTCTGACTGGCAGCATAGGCCTGATTCCTTGGGAATAAGCCTAAGCTGGCAGGTAGACATCCCCCAAGGGGTCCTGACTGAGGGAGGGCACAGGCCAGACAGACTGAGGGACCCCCGAATGCATGAATTTTCATGCACCAGGCCTCTAATGATAGAATAAATAAATAGTATTTTAGAACTAATTTGATAACTAATAGATTTATTAATATTTTAATAACAGTAAATGTGATAAATCTCTTTTGCCTTTATAGACTTGCAACTTTAGGTTATTACTTTAGATATTAAGATGAAGATGTTTTACTTCCTTCAGACACAACCAGATGAAGATCTGTGAAACAGATGAAGGCCACAACCTGGGATGGAACCTGTGGAGACAGATTTGTCATCAAATCTCTAACAAATCACATTTTACCGCTTCATATGGTGTACACCTGTGGCTGCTTGATAATGTGCTTTGCTTCCACAAAAGAGACTCTATAGCCCTGTAAGTGCCTATTTAGTTGTCTTTGTAATGTGCCTTAAAACAATAATAAAATAAAGGGACTGGAGTATCATAGGGAGATAATGTCCACAGGAGGTGCATAAGATGCTTCAACAAGACCTCTTCCTGCCAAAATTCCTATGTTTTATATTCCAACTCTATGAACCTCAGAGGTGAAAATGGGAGTTTGCCATTAAAGATTGATTTTCTCAGTTTCTTATGATTATAAACATACCTGCTCAAAATAACTTTGTGATGATAGACTGAATAAATTTTTTGCTGAGAGTTTCTTCTTATATGCCCTAGTGGTTTTTCTTTTTTTGGTTGTTGTTGTGTTTTTTACCTCAAACAGGAGTTAGTCTATTAACAACTAATTCTCAAAACAGTAACTTGTTCAATGGTTGAAATTTACAATATTTGATATACAGTCTCAGCTTACTTATTCTAAAATTGAAACTCTGAAAGGTCACACTCATTCCTGGATGGTTGTGTTTTAAGGACAATCTGTACTCTGAATATTAATTATTACATTATATCTATTCATACCTTTATGTTACATAATCATAATATGTAAATATAAATAAATAGAGCTCTTGGTCTATGTTTACTGTATTTTAGGGCAGTATAGTTTAAATTCTCAATTCAATATTCCTGGGAATAAAAATCATGACAATATATAAGAAACCAAATGTGTGATCTCTGTGAAGTTTTCAAAGTATTAAAATAAAATTCAGTAATAAATTTGCATTTCTAAAATTTTAAGAGTTACAAACAACAGATTTCCCAATGTTTGAGCCATGTAAAAATGTCTAACAATGCAAATTATATAAATAATCACAGGTAGTTTAAATTTTAAATGAACTTTAGAAATAAAAGGTGTTAAGACAATAGGTAGTTTTGTATGAAAAAGTAATTTGAATTTTTTACAACAAGGAATTTAATAAAACTAAAAGGCAACCTAGTGAATAATAGATAATATTTGCAAATTATATATCTGATAAGAGGTTAATATCCAAAATGTATTCAAAACTTATATTACTTAATACCACAATAACAATTTGATTAAAATGGACAGAAGACTTGAATAAACATTCTTCCAAAGAAGACCTACAGATTGTCAACAAAGGCATAAAAAAAAATGCTCAACATCACTGAACATAGGGGAAATGCATCTTCCCTTGTCAAAATGGTTGTAATAAAAAAGACAAAAAATAATAAACATTGGTGAGGATGTGGAAAAAAGAAAATGTCATCCACTCTTGATGGAAATGTAAACTAGTTTAGCCACTATGAAAAACAATAGTAAGAAGCTTTCTCAGAAATATAAAACATAAAACTAGTATAAGATCCAGCAATTCCATTTTTGGGTACTTATTCTAAGAAAGCAATTCACTAATTTGAAGATGTATTTTCATGTTTATATGTCTAGTCATACTTACACAATTATAGAATTCTTGAAGTTAATACTGTTTCTTATACAATTTCTCAAAAAATCACATTTATATTATCTACTGTGAAATTCTGTATTTAGAACCTTATGCTACCTCTTGTGGAGAGACCATGCACTATTCCTCAATGAAACTCCAGAGGGAGTTTGGGACCAGCACTATAATATAGACAATAAAAGAAACGTGAAATCTGGCAATACATTTAATTTTTGAAAGCAAACTTCACTTTTAAAACATAGCTATAGAAACTAATAAATGTCTTAAATCAACAATTTAGTTATTGTTTTAGAGGAATTCTGTTTAATAATATGTTAATAATAGTAATAGCTAAAAGTATGAAGCACTTAGTTTGGGTCTTTATATTTACCATTTAATTAAATCCTCAAAACAACCCTATTAGAAAGATAGCCCTGATTTTGAACATAGACATTAAGATTTAGACAGATTAAGTAACTTGCCACAAAGTTCAATATTTAAATACTAGAGGCCCAGTGTGCAAAATTAGTGCATGGGTGTGTGTGTCCTGTGCTCTATCCAATCTGGGACCCCAACAGGGATGTCTGACTAAATGGGCTGCAGGAAAAGGCAGTTGGGGGCAACCAGGTCTGCAACGGAGGGCAGTTGGGACTCAATCCAGGACTGCTGGCTCCCAACTGCTCACCTTCTTGCCTGCCTGATTGCCCCTAATCACTTCTGCGTGCAAGACTGATCACCCCTTAAGCACTCACCTGCCAGCCTGATGGACATCTAACTGCTCCCCTGCCAGCCCAGTTGCCTCGAACTGCCATCCCCTGCCAGCCTGGTCATTCCTACGTGCCCTCCTCTACAGGCCTGGCTCTCCTCAACTTCCTTCTCCTGCTAGCCTGGTCACCACTAACTTCCCTCCTTTGTCAGCTTGGTCACCCCTAACTGCCCTCCCCTGCAGGCCTGGTCACCCCTAACTTCCCTGCCCTACCTTTAACTTTCCTCCCTTGCCAGCCTGGTCGTCCCTAACTGCCCTACCCTGCAGGCCTAGTTGCCCCTAACTGTCCTTTCCTGCAGGCCTGGTGCCCCTAACTGCCCTCCACTGACAGCCTAGTCACCCCTAACTGCCCTCCCCTGCCAGTCTGGTCACCTCTAACTGCCCTCCCTGCCCGCCTGGTCCCCACCCCACCCCACAATTGCCCTCCCCTGCAGGCCTGGTTCCCCCCAACTGCCCTCCCCTGCTGGCCATCTTGTGGTGGCCATCTTGTGTCCACATGGAGGTGGCCATCTCTGACCACATGGAGGTGGCCATCTTGTGGGTTGGAGTGATGGATAATTTTCATATTACCTATTTATTATATAGGATGGGCAGCTTAATCCCAGAATCTAAACTGTTAAATTCAAAGCAATACTATCTCCTACCATTGACCAATGTTCCTGAATTCATACACTGTAAAATAATGATATGATAGTTATATATAGTGCCACATTATCTTTTGTGGAGAAAGTTATTAAGGAATTTTGTTGGAATTATTCCAATTATTCAAATATTTAAGAGATTGCCTGAATCCCCATTGGTCTTGTTTCCACATTTGAACATGAAAAAAAATCACAAGGTTCAAGCCAAGTAGAAAGATACCGGCTGGAAATCTGAAGATTTGAATCTCTCATTAACTTTTAAAGAACACTGCTGTAAATGTTTTCAAAGTGCCAAATTGTAAAATCAGAAAAATAGCCTCTATATTATATCTGTGTCACAAAGAGGTTGAAAGGTAAAATTATTTATGCTAAGGTTTTAGGAAGACTCTGTCAGATAACTCATTAAATTTTCAACAGCATCATTGAAGTGGAAATACTACTCCTTTAAGAAAACTCCTTTTTACCAGTATACTTAACTGTTGGGGCTGGAATCCTAATCTTAGAATTTATTTTTAGTAAACATGTTTTCCTTAATACCAAACTTATCCATGGGTCAATACCATTAATTAATTTTGAAGAGTTTAAGAAAAATGAAAAAAAAATGAGTGATTGTTCTTATGTGTATGTTACATATATCACTCCCATGAATACTTTATACACTTTTCTCACCTTCGAGATTAGAATATAATATTACAACTTGGTTCAGAGAGCTTTTTCAAGCTCTCCAAAAGTCACATATTTAGCAAGTTTTAGAACTAGAAGTTGATTCACAATTTCTTTTAATGACAAACTGAAAATCAAAAGAGTTGCTACTTCTATAAAGAAAAACTAGTTGACAATTAATTCTAACAAAAGTATAAGTGGCCAAGAATCGATGGACAAGGAGAGTTTAGTATTTAAGAAATCAAAGTTCCCATTTACATTGACTTTTGGTTCATACTGGTTTCTTATTGCTCTTACACCTGAAGGATTGGCAGGCTTGTACATTCTTTCATTTAAAGCTCACTGCTGTGCACTTTTGCTTTGTCTAAGACAGTTTTTCCATTCTTATGTTGGTCTTTGTTAACTCCCAGTTGGATAACTAGTATACATGATTTCTTGAAAAATTTTCAGATTTCACAGTGTGCAAAATACAGCAGCTTAACTCCTAAGAATAATGAACAACTTTTTCATTTGCTAGACATTTTTCTCTACACTGCAACATGGTTTAAATATATTTTATTTTTTTATCAAAATTATTTTCAATTTGAGGGCTCTGATTTTTGTTGTACTAAACACTTCCATACCTTTGGTGTTTCCCTCTCTCCTTTCCACCTACCACGTCTTAAACAGATAGACTACTAAGTAGTATAGAATAGAGGTTAAGGATTTGGTTTCTGGTGTTAGACCACCAGTCTCTAGATCTCAGCTATATCTTATGTACCCTTGGGAAAATTGCTAAATAACTCTCTCTCTCTCTTTCTTTCTCTCTCTCTCTCTCTCTTTCTCTCTCTCTCTCTCTCTCTCTCTCTCTCTCTCCTCTTACCTTTACTTTCTTTTATTCTAAGGGTTATTATGAATTTCAACAAAAGTAGCATTTGATAAATTTTCTATAAACACTAACTCTTATAATATTTTTTGCAATGAGACTGGGTTCAATTCTGATTTCCTCAATAAAATTATTCCTCTTTCATTAAGCAAAGTTGTAAATTCCTTCTTTGGATACTTATTATCTTACACTTTATTGAACAAACTACAATAAATTGTATCAGATTTTAATCTGTAATGACGTGTCATTGCTTAGATGTTTTCAAAGAGTAAACTCATGATAGCACATGATAGGCTATTCTATTTTAAGACAGTTCTAATGGTTAGAAGTTTATTTTTTGTCATTAAAAAACTGGGCTTTAATTTTAAGTTTGCATATTATGAACCTAAATTTAGTAATTCTAATTATTTTTTATAAAAACATTTCTGCAAGTCATCACCACCTTGTTTTTTCTTTTCATATTAAACAGTCCCATTCCTTTCACCAATGTGGATGGGGTCCTGGAGCCAACAATGACCAGTAGGCTTAGAAAAGATCATTAATGTATTTTTTTTTAAGTTCCAGGTTTCTTATCATAAATATAATACAATAAGTATGATCAATAAATAATATAAACTAAATGATAGGTTTAATTTAATACAAAAATTAGAGTTCTTTTTCTTAAATATTTCTACTAATGATAAATTACCAAGATGTCATGTTTTATATAACCTTTATTTCAAAGGAAATGAAGACATGTATTCTCATAAAAACGGAGATTATTATTATTATTAAACCACACATCCATACATCCTATATAATAAAGAGGTAATATATAAATTGACTAACTGCAGTACACAAGATGGCTACCCCCATGTGAACACAAGATGGCCACTACAAGATGGCTAGCAGGGAGGGCAGTTAGGGGTAACCAGGCTGGCAGGGGAGGGCAGTTAGGGGTAATCAGGCCAGCAGGGGAGCAATTAAACATCTATCAGGTTGGCAGGGGAGTGGTTAGGGGCAATTAGGCAGGTAGGTAGGCAAGCATTTAGGAACCAGCAGTCCTAGATTGTGAGAGCGATGTCCAACTGCCCTTTTAGGCCCAATTTCACAGGATCAGGCCTAAATGGGAAGTCAGACATATCTTGAGGGGTCTCAGATTGGAGAGAGTTCAGGCTGGGCAGGACACACACACCTTCCATGCATGAATTTCATGCACCGAACCTCTAGTACTAGTATAAAAGCCTAAAGGCCAACCAACTGACCAACTGGCCAACCATCTGGTAGCTATGACAAGAACTGACCACCAGGGTGCAGACACTCAGTGCAGGAATGGAAACCACAAGCATGGAAACAAACAGACTGATAAATCTCAGACAGAAGGGGGATGGGGAAGGGCAGGAAGAGATTAACCAATTATCTTAAATGCATACTAGAGGCCCAATGCACAGATTCATGCACTGGTGGGAATCCCTCAGCCTGGCCTGTGAGATTGAGTAGAAACTGGCTTTCCAATATCCCCTGAGAGTCACAAATTTCAAGAAGATGCAGGCCAGGCCAGGGGACTCTACCAGTGCAAGAATCCTTGCACTGGGCTTCTAGTTATATATTAAGAAGAAAACACAAGAATGTTTCTTTTCATTTTTCTTTTCTTAGTCTTCTTATAAGGACATTAATCTCATAATGAGAGCCCCAACCTCATAACCTTATGTAAGCCTAATTACTTCCCAAATTCCCAAATCTCCAGACAGCATCCCATTGGGGAAGTGGGCCTCAATGTATGATGTTGAGGAGACAAAATTTAGTCCATATCTTCCTGCCCCTCATCCTCATAAAGACATGCCCTCATGTATAAAATACATTCTTTCCATCTCAAAATCTCTAAAATTCTGAACTAATTTCAACATAATTCTAAAGCATAAAGTCCTAAGTTTCATCTAAATCAAATATGAGTGACATTTGAGGTCTGATTCATCCTAAGGCAAAATTTCTTTCTAGAAGTGAATTGCAAATCCAGATATATTAGTCTTCTTGGTCTTTGTTAAGGCTGTTTATAAAAAAACAAAGATTAGTTCTCACAGTTCTTACATTTGGAAATCTAAGATCAAGTTGCCTATAGGGTCCAATTCTGGTGAATGACCTCATCCAAGATTGAAAAATTGATGACAAAGAACATTTTGGAAGTGGTATATGAATAGATCTCTCTGAATGGTCAAATAATGTGAAGATATTTATGTTTCATATGAATGCTCATCAGAGAGTGACAAAAAAGAAGAATTTTAATAATCAAGTAGATAGCATGACTAGTTTTGTAGAAACAAGTCAACTTTGTTTCCCCAGGCACCTTTTTTATTGTCAAGTGGGCTCATTATCAAGGTGGCTATGGTGACAGGGATGGAGGTTATGCATGAGTTTAGCAACATTAACTTCCATTCACCAAAGCCATCCTGGCTATGGCCACTGCTCTGACCTTGTTATTATTTTCATTTGAAGAATATGTATGGTTTAAGGACATTTGTAAGGTGATAAATTGACAGGGAGTGAGTTTGTAATGGCTAATTTTGGGTGTCAACTTGACTGAGCCACAGTGTGCCTAGATTTTTTTAAAATATTACAGTTTCTCTATGAGGATGTTTCTAGTGAGATTAACATTTGAATTGGTAGACTGAGAAGCTGATTGCTGTCGCTACTGTGTGGGGGCTTCGTCTAATCCATTAAAGACCTAAATAGAGCAAAAGACTGCTGAAACCGGTTTGGCTCAGTGGATAGAGTGTTGGACTGCGGACTGAGGGGTCCAGGGTTCGATTCCAGTCAAGGGCATGTATGTTGGTTGTGGGCACATCCCCAGTAGGGGGTGTGCAGGAGGCGGCTGATTGATGTTTCTCTCTCATCGATGTTTCTGACTTTCTATCCCTCTCCCTTCCTCTCTGTAAAAAATCAATAAAATATATTTTAAAAAAAGACTAAGTAAAATATATTCCCTCTCTCTTACTGACTGTCTTTATTTGTCTATTCAGGACATATTTAATTCTGCTTTTTCATGTGTCAGGGACTAGTCTAAATATGTGAAATCTAACAGTCAACATGAATGACATTTATGATCTGAGCTATGCAGAGTGTACATTTTGACAGAGGAGCCAGATTGAACAAACAATGATTAAGTGGCCAATTTAAAATGACAATAACTACTATAGAGGTCCAGCTTCATTGAATTGCAACCTGTTCAGCCACACAGGAAGCTGCATTTAAAAAGAACATTCCCTTGATTTAATGCTTTGTTCTCACTTTATTAAATTTATTAATAGTTTTTGAGAAAGGAATCTTATGTTTTTATTTTTCACTGGACCCTGCAAATTATGTAACCATATCCGGTGCTATGAAGAAAACCAGAGTATAGCAAATAGTCTGAGGTGGAATGGGGTTATTTTTAATAGTGAGGTTGGAAAAAAATCTTTCTGAAAAGGTGATATTTAAATTTAGTCTTGGCTATTTCTTTTACTATAAGCTTCTAGGCATGCTAGAGCTTCTGAAGATTGTCCAAGGATGATGTAGAAAATTTAGAGACACCAAATTGGCAAAGGATTCTACCCAGGTATGAAACATTGTCCAATAGAAAGAACACTGATGAGGTAATCACACAGACTTCTGGCTTCAAGAATTAAAGACTGAGTGACAAGTCACTTCAACTCTCTGAGGCCCAGATTCCTATAGGTAGAATGAGGACCAGCCTATGAAAGGCAAAATAATGGACCCCAAAGATGTCCATGTCCTAATCCGGAGAATTTATGAATATGTTAAATTACTTTACTTACTTGATTATTTAACTTGGTAAAAGACATTTGGGAGATGTTATTCTTAAATGGTAAGATTATCCTGTTGGACACAATGTAATCTCAAGGGTCCTTTTAAGTGAGAAGAGGGAGGCAAGAAAGACAGAGTCAAAGGGGATGTGACAATAGATGCAGAAACTGGAGTGATTTGATCTGCCTTTTCATGCCTTAAATGTGAATAAGAACCACTTGCCAAGGAAAGTGGGTGGTCTCTAAGAGCTGAAAAAGGCAAGAAACCTATTTTTCCCCAGAACCTCCTGAAGGAATGCAGCCAAGCCAACACCTTGATTTTAGCAAATAAGACCCATTTTATACTGTGACCTCCGGAATTGTAAGACAATAAATTAATAAATAACTAGATTTATGGTAATTTATTACAGCAGCAATAGGAAAATAATGCATTCCCCATTATAAGATTTTGCAAGAATAAATTTTCTTAACCCAGATTAGAATTTATGAAACATTTTATTACACAAGGTGTAAAGAGGAGTGAGCAGAGATCTGCTGAGAACTAAATCTGTAGATATAATTCCTTCCAACTTCTCTTATCCAAAAAAGGGTTGCTTTGGTATGATAAGGACTTGGGCCAGTAAAATAATGTTTGTTTTTCTTAGCATAAGCAGTTTCAGTGGGATGAAAAGTAATGCTACCAGGCATTTACAGTATGGTTAAAGTTTTCCTGTGTATTGTACATCAGAGCTGAATACTGAATCATTGTGGCTGACTTGCCCTGCTTTCCTTATGCCACAAGCACATTCTCCATGTATCTTTTTCTCTTTGTCCTGTGGAGCTCAATCATAGGTTAAAAGTTTGAATTGCTATATTGCTTCAGGCACATTTAAACTCTTTAGAGTTGACCAAGTAATCCAACCTGACCGGATAAGAAACAAACAGCTCTACCTCCTGGAATGTGTATGATTATGTTTTGCTAGCTACAAATTTACCCCCAATTTCAAGGCAAGAAACTGCCATGAGGGTCACAGCTTCTTATACAGCTGCAAAGCATTCCAGATGACTTAGCTATTTTCAGTTGTCATAAATAAATATGCACATATCCCAATTTATACACATTTCATTACCGGGAGTCTGGACATAAAACCCTTCCCTTCTGATGCCCAATGAATGGCCTCAATCAGAAAAAGAAAAATATACATTTAAAAGCGATAAAGTGCTATATAGAAACTTATCCTGTGTTTTATCGGCTGTACTGTGACATGCACTGTTGATTGTTTTAGATATATATAAATGGAACAAATGTCCCAAAACCCAAGATGTAAGTAAAAGTTACAGTTATGGCCCTAGGCTGTGTGGCTCCATTGGGCATCATCCAATACATTGAAATGTCTGTCCCCAGTTCAGCTCCTGATCAGAGCACATACCCGGGGGGTGAGTTTGATCCCCAGAGTACCTAGAAGAGGCATCCAATCGATGTATTTCTCTTTCTGCCTTCCCTCTCTTCCTCTTCCTTTCTGTCTAAAATAAATTTTTAAAAAGTTACAGTTATGATTTGTATTCATTTCTGAATGATCTGAAAGTCCAGAGATAGAATGACTGTTGAGGCCAAGACCAGTTTGGCTAAGTGGATAGAGCGTGGGACTGCGGACTGAAGGGTCCCGGGTTCAATTCCGGCAAGGGCATGTACCGTGGCTGCGGGCACATCCCCAGTAGGGGGCGTGCAAGAGGCAGCTGATCGATGTCTCTCTCATTGATGTTTCTGACTTTCTATCCCTCTCCCTTCTGCTCTGTAAAAAATCAATAAAATATATTAAAAAAAAAAAAGAATGACTGTTGAGGCCCTGGAATTTAAAACAAAAGTAAATCTTAATTTAGAAATAAGTTACTGCCATACATTTATATTTTAATGTATTACATGAATCATTCCATACAATTTCACCTGGAGATGTACATATTTTAATTGCCTTTTAAAATAGTTCTCACCTTTCTTTTGTTCTCTGGCACTAAAATATAATCTGAACCATCTAGATCCAGGATATCTTTTTAGATTGTTTTAAATCCTCTTCTGCCTTTAAAAATGATTAATTTAATAGGGCATTTATGTAGAAGGGCTTTCTTAATAGTATGGAATTTATACTGTGAGGATCTAGGCCCTTCCTGAGGAGAAGAGTCAGAGGCAGCTGATGGACAAGATATGAGGAGGTTATGGCTTAGAGTCCCACACTGGTTGGGGGAATGACTTACACTGTATAATAAGTCAGTATCATCACCTTCCTTTGTCTCTTTCACAAAGATATCTCTCTCTCTCCCCCCCGCCCCCCTAAACTCTCTCTAAAAATCAATGGGAAAAATACCCTCCAGTGAGGACTAAGAAAAAATTGGCAGAGACAAAACCAACCCACCTTCACCTTGATTTCCAACCTTATTTAGCACCCCTTCTTCCTCACATCTGAAGAACAGCTACAGAGCAGAAACATGTCAGAGCAATAAATAATAAATGCCTTCTTCAAGATTGCTACTTTTAAAAATACCAGGGTAATAAGGGGGTATATTTAGCTGCCTTTTATCTTCTCCCAGCCCCAATCAAGCAAAATTACTCCATGATTCAAGGTTCAAGAATCAGAAGATAGAGTATAAAATGCAACAAGAATATTCCACCACCTGTTGTTTTGTTTTTATATACACCTGATTGATGAAATGCTGTAACAAGAACATTCCAAAGCTTAGTAATTGAAAATATTATTTTGTGTCTAGTGATTTAATGACAGTAATGAAGAAACTTTTCATTCTTATTACAAGGTCATGACTTAGGAAGAAATAAACACACACACACACACACACACACACACACACACAACAAAACAGTAAAGAAAAAATGATTCATGCTGAAAATTCTGCTGGACTTTATTTCCAGTAATAACTGGTACTTTCCTAATTAGGAGAGGCCCTTTTCAATAGCAACAAAAATTTAAATAATATGAAGGAATACTCTTCTCTCAAAAGGTAAAAGATAAGGGCAGAGAACAGACAAGTATAGAAAGAGATTAGAACTGAGTTTTTAAGGCGTTAAATCAGTCTCCATTCTTTTTCATTAAGTGCATATGACACTTAGTTCAAAAGGCACCTCCTTATTCTTTCCATTGTAGTCACCCTAATTATCAACAATATATGTGAGAGATAAACCTGTACATAGATTAATATTACTTATGTTATTTAATATAATAAAGATAAATTGAAATTTATTTTCCATATTCATATTTTTCAGATATCCACTTACTGAAAAAGCATATTATGACTGCAAATAAAGCAATGAAATATAATCCTTGAATTTTGTATTTCCTAATACTCTTTCTTATACGTAACTTATGGATAAATATGTGAACTTAAAAATGAGTTATATATTATATATTTTTTACCATGTCAGAAACCAAAACAACTTGCAGTTTTCAAACTTAGCCAATAGATCAATGTTGAAAGTGTGTTCTGGAATCAATAAACATTTACTAAAACTTCCATATTTTGGGGTGTTTTTTTTTTAATTTACAATATAACTTATATTTAATAGCAGTATATATGTTTTCTTCTCCCCCTAATGTCCTCCCCCTAGCCTCCCATAACCCCAAGCACATGTCCTCACCTGCCCCCCTCCCCACCCCAGTGTCTTTCATTCATTGGTTATGCTCATATGCATGCATAAAAGTCCTTCAGTTGATCTCCCCCAGCATCCACCTCCTATCCACTCGAGCCTTCCCCCTGTAGCTTGACAGCCTGTTCAAGGCCACCTTTTCTCTATATCAATCACTCCCCCCTGTTTCATTTCTTCAAAAACATCTTGCCTCTGCATACTAGAAACAAACGTATAAGAACAAAAAAAAAAAAAAAGTTTGAGTGTCAGTTTCAATGTCCAACTGTTCTGAGTCCCAGTTTCAATGTCAAATAGTTCTTCATGTGTACATGTCAGCAATGGTATCCAGATGGTGGACACATCGTGGCAATGCAAGATCCATCCTGTCTGGTTTGGTCCTGGGCCGCCTGCAGCGATGCACAGCTGCCGACTGCTAACATGGCAAGGTGTCGTCAGTGTCCGCCATCTCTGGACCGTCCTCATGGCTGGAACAGACCCGTCAGTTCCTCACTGTCGCAGGAACCCACATGGTCTTGGAGTTGTTCTCTGCAAACACACAAACACATTCTCGACCAAAGGTTAACAAAGGGATCCTCTCTGCAAAATAGACTTGGGATTCTTTTTATTTTTGCCTAAATGATTTTCCTTTGGCTTATTTTGACACCATGTGTGTTTTTTCATGGGTGTCCTGCAGTTGGTTTTACAAATATAATTTACTTTTTTGGAGTAAGAATTTTCTAGATGTATTTTACTTTCAGGATATTTTTCCTTACATGATATTACTCCACTGTGCCCCCCCCCTCTTTTTTTATTAATGGGGGCTTTTGGAAATTTTATATTGCAGTCTTGGTAATTTTAAATTTTAATTTTTGCACATAAATATGACTGCTTTAGGTTCTTTAGATGTTAGGCAATTTTACAGTGAGATGAACTACTAATAGATATTTCAGTTAATGTTTTAGGGAAAGCTTTTTGTCCAGTACAGTTAGATTTTCTTGAGTATTCACTTATTTCACTTGTCCAATTTAAATTAATCTGAAAACTTGATTACTATTTTACTGTCAATTTTAATACTCAAGCAGAAATCTTAGTTTACCCTGTAAATATTAGTGGAAAGGAATATTTGCATTTTTGAGTAGGTTCTGAGCATTCCTGGTAATAGACTGCATTTATACATAGAGCAGCTATTGCTGGCCGAGTCTGTCTGCCACCTGGGTCCCAGCCTGAGTTGTGCGTGGGAGGCGAGGCAGCTGTGGGGGTAGGAGACCTCCCTCAGGAGGGGTGAGAATTCAAGCCCCTGCAAGGTTTGTGGATGACGGTCTGTGCCCCACCTCTGTTGACCTTTTAGTTCTCTCCTGTTGGCCCCTCTGAGACTGTGCCTGTCTTAAGTTGTTCCTTCCCTGAGGAATCTTACCAGTCTCTGGCTAACCAGCCATCCTCTGGGGCCAAACAGGGTGATGTATGGTTAAGTTCTGTTTCCTTTGTAGTCTATGCCCTCGTGGCCTCCACATCCAGCACCTACTTTGGGGTACCCTCGCCTGCTGGCAGGGTCCTGGTACTGATCACATATCTCAGGGGACCCAGGTTTCTTCTGCAGAGAGGGCCCAGCTCCCACCATTGGTCGAGAGACAGATCCATGGTGCCAGCTGCACAGAGCCTTTAGCCACAGCTTGAACTGAAAGCTCAGGCATCAGCTGTGTGTATTTGGATAGTAAGAAGAGGGTCCCTCTTGGCAAAAGGGCAAGAGGGGTCAATATAGAATGCTCGGGTGCCTTCCCAGTGCCTTAATTCCTTCTGAAAGGGATTAATTCCTCTCCTATTCTTTTTTAAATTGCTGCCCAACATTCAAAGAATTAGTTTGTAAGTTTATTTGGGATAATTGTATAATATGCTGTTGTCAAATATCAAATATTATAAAGACATTGTAGAATAGTATCATGTGAGGGTATTATGGTGTCATGGGAGGTTAAATAGGGCCTAGCCTTAGGACTGGTGTCCATAGGAGTTGACAAGCTCTAGGCCATGTTAATTCAATCTCAAACTAGATGCCAATTTTTTAAATAACTTTATATAAACTTTGTCAGGGATGTAAAAACACAAATTACTTACCTTAGTTCAAGAGTTCAAATATATTACCTTTCCCCCTTACTCCCACCACCTGCCACTTACCCTGAGGTTTGACATTCTGATGGACTTTTCTTAGTCTCTGGATCCATTCTTGTTCATCAGTCTATGTCATTCATTATATTCCTCAAATGAGTGAGATCATGTGATATTTGTCTTTCTCTGCCTGGCTAATTTCACTTAGCATAATGCTCTCCAAATCCATACATGTTGTTACAAATGGTAGGAGCTCCTTTTTTTTTACTGCAGCGTAGTATTCCATTGTGTAAACGTACCATAGTTTTTTAACCCACTCATCTGCTGATGGGCACTTAGGCTGTTTCCAAGTCTTACCTATGGTAAATTGTGCTTCTACGAACATAGGTGTGCATATATCCTTTCTAATTCGCACTTCTAGTTTCTTGAAGTATATTCCTAGAAGTGGGATCACTGGGTCGAATGGGAGCTCCATTTTTAGTTTTTTGAGGAAACTCCATACTGTTCTCCACAGTGGCTACACTAGTCTACAATCCCACCAGCAGTGCAGGAGAGTTCCTTTTTCTCCTCATCCTCGCCAGCACTTGTCATTTGTTGATTTGTTGATGTAAGCCATTCTGACAGGTGTGACATGGTACCACATAGTCATTTTGATTTGCATCTCTCGGATAATTAGTGACTTTGAGCAAGTTGTCATATATCTCTGGGCCTTCCTTTTGTCTTCTTTAGAAAAGATTCTATTTAGGTCTGTTGCCCATTTTTTTATTGTATCATTTGTCCTCCTTTTATTGAGTTGTGTGAGTTGCCTGTAGATGCTTGAGATTAAACCTTTATCACTGATAACATTTGCAAATATGTTCTCCCATACAGTGGGGTTTCTTATAGTTTTGTTGATGGTTTCTTTAGCTGTGCAAAAGCTTTTTATTTTGATGTAGTTCCATTTGTTTATTTTGTCTTTAGCTTCCATTGCCCTACATGGAAAAGCAGTATAATCCAAGAAGTTCTTTTGATATATGTCTGAGATTTTTTTTCCTGTAGATTCCTCTAATATTTTTATGGTGGTTTCCTGTCTTACGTTTAAGTCCTGTGTCCATTATGAGATTATTTTTGTGTATGGTGTAAGTTGGTGGTCTAGTTTCATTTTTTTGCATGTATCTGTCCAATTTCCCCAACACCATTTATTGAAGGGACTGTCTTGACTCCATTTTATGTTCATGCCTCCTTTGTCAAATATTAATTGAGCATAGTGGGTTGGGTTGATATCTGGATTCTCTATTCTATTCCATTGATCTATATGTCTGTTCTTGTGCCAGTACCAGGCTATTTTGAGAACAGTAGCTTTGTAATACAGCTTGAAATCTGGTGTGGAAATTCCACCGACTTTGTGCTTCTTTCGCAGGATTGCTGTGGCTATTCTGGGCCTATTTTATTCCAGATGAATTTTTGGAGAGTTCTTTCTAGGTCTGTGAAATATGCCATTGGTATTTTAATGGGGAGTGCATTAAATTTATAGATTGCTTTGGGTAGTATGGACATTTTAATTATGTTGATTCTCCCAATCCATGAACATGTTATGTTCTTCCAACTGTTTACATCTTCCTCTATCTCTTTTTTTAGTGTCCTGCAGTTTTCCGTGAATAGGTCTTTTACCTCCTTAGCTAAGTTTATTCCTAGGTATCTTAATTTTTTTGGTGTGATAGTAAATGGGATTGCTTTTTCAGTCTCTCTTTCTGTAAGTTCACTATTAGTGTATAGAAATGGCATAGATATCTTGGCATTAATTTTGTAGCCTGCTACGTTGCTGAACTCATTTATTAAGTCTATTAGCTTTTTCACGGAGTCTTTCGGGTTTTTTATGTACAATAGCATGTCATCTGCAAACAAGGATAGCTTTAGTTCTTCTTTTTCAATTTGGATGCCCTTTATTTCTTCTTCTTGTCTAATTGCAATGGCTAATACTTCCAGTACTATGTTGAACAGGAGTGGTGAGAGTGGGCAAACCTGTCTTGTTCCTGTTCTTAGGGGAAATGGTTGTAGTTTTGCCCATTGAGTATGATGCATGCTGTGGGTTTATCATATATGGTTTTTATTATGTTGAGGTATGATCCTTCTATTCCTACCTTGTTGAGAGCTTTTATCAAGAAAGGGTGTTGGATTTTGTCAAATGCTTTTTCTGCATCAATTGATATGACTATGTGTTTTTTATCTCTCAATTTGTTTATGTGATGTATCACATCTATTGATTTGCGAATATTGTACCATCCTTGCATTCCTGGGATAAATCCTACTTGGTCATGGTGTATGATCTTTCTCATGTACTGATGGATCCAATTTGCTAGAATTTTATTGAGAATTGTGGCATCTATATTCATGAGTGGTATTGGCCTGTAATTCTCTTTCATTGTGTCATCTTTATCTGGTTTTGTATTAGGGTGATGCTAGCTTCATAGAAGGAATTTGGAAGTATTCCATCCTCTTGAATTTTCTGGAATAGTCTGAGGAATATAGGTTTTAGTTCTTCCTTGAATGTTTGGTAAAACTCCCCCGTGAAGCTGACTGGCCCTGGGCTTTTGTTTGCTGGAAGCTTTTTGATGACTGCTTCAATTTCTTCCACAGTTATTGGTCTGTTCAGTTGTTTAGATTCTTCCTGATTGAGTTTTGGGAGGTAATATTTTTCTAGAAATATATCCATTTCTTCCAGGTTGTCCAGTTTGTTGGAGTAGAGTTGTTCATAGTATTTTTTAACAATGCTTTGTATTTTAATGCGTTCTGTTATTATTTCACCTATTTCATTTCTGATTTTATTTATTAGGGTCCTCTCTCTTTGCTTCTTGATGAGTCTGACTAGAGTTTCATCAATTTTGTTTATCCTTTCAAAGAACCAGCTCTTCGTTTTGTTGATCTCCCATATTGTTTCTTTGGTCTCTATGTCATTTATTTCTGCTCTGATCTTTACTATTTCCTTCCTTCTGCTTATACTGGACTTTTCTTGTTGCTTTCTTTCTAACTCTTTGAGTTGTTGGGTTAGATAATTTATTGCCACTGTTTCTAGGTTTTTGCGGTACGATTGTAGAGCTATGAACTTCCCTCTCAGAACTGCTTTCACTGTGTCCCATAGATTTTGGATTGCTGTGCTATTGTTGTCATTTGTTTCCATGATGTTTTCTGTCTCTTCCTTGATCTCTCTAGTAACCCAGTCATAGTTTAATAGCATGCTGTTTAGTCTCCATGTCCTTGATTTCTTAGGATTGTTTCTATTTTAGTTGATTTCCAGCTTTATGCCACTGTGATCTGACAATATGCTTAATATGATTTCTATCTTCTTGAATTTGGAGAGACTGTTCTTATGACCCAACACATGGTCTATCTTTGAGAATGACCCATGGGCACTTGAGAAGAATGTATATTCTGTGGCTTTGGGGTGAAATGATCTGAAGATGTCAATTAATTCCATCTGGTCTAGTGAGTCATTGAGGATTGATGTTTCTTTACTGATTTTTTTGTGGAGAGGATCTGTCCAATGGTGATAGTGGGGTATTACAGTCTCCTACTATGATTGTATTGCTGTCTATCTCTCCCTTGATATCCTCTAGGAGTTTTTGTATGTATTTGGGTGCTCCTGTATTGGGTGCGTATATCTTTACCAGAGTTATTTCTTCTTGTTGGATTGCTTCCTTAGTATTAAGTAGTGGCCTTCTTTATCTCTTGTTAGGTCCTTCACTTTGAGATCTAATTTGTTGGATATAAGTATTGCTACCCCACTTTTTGTCCATTTCCATTTGCCTGAAGAACCTTTTTCCATCCTTTCACCCTCAGTCTGTGTGCATCTTTTTTTCGGAGGTGGGTTTCTTGTAGACAGCAGATATATGGGTCGTGTTTTCTTATCCAGTCTATTACCCTATGTCTTTTAATTGGAGCCTTTAAACCATTTACATTTAAAGTTATTATTAATAGGTAGTTATTTGAAGCCATTTTTGTTCTTTGCCCCTGTGTTCTTTCTTGGCTTCCTATTGCTTTTTACTGCAGACCCTTTAGCATTTCTTGCATTGCTGATTTGGTGGTAATGTATTCCCTTAGACCTTTTTTGTCTGTGAAGCTCCTGATTTACCTTCAATTTTTATTGATAGCCTTGCTGGGTACAGTATTCTAGGACTCAGACCCTTTCTTTGCATGACTTTGTATATTTCATTCCAATCCCTTCTGGCCTGATAAGTTTCTGTTGAGAAATCACTTGCTAATCTGATGGGGGTTCCTTTGTAGGTGACTTTCCATCTCTCTCTGGCAGCTTTTAAGATTCTCACTTTGTTGTTGATGTTTTCCATTTTAATTATAATGTGCCTTGGCGTAGGTCTTTTGGGGTTTAATTTGCTTGGAACTCTGTGAGCTTCTTGGATTTGTGTGGATTTTTTCTTTCCTATATCAGGGAAGTTTTCTGTCATTATTTCTTCCAACAGGTTTTCTATTCCTTGCTCAGTTTCCTGTCCCTTTGGAAGCCCTATTATGCGGATTTTGTTTTTTTTCATGTTGTCCCAAAGTTCCCTCAGGCTCTTCTCCTGCTTTAAAATTTTTTTTTCTAGAAACTGCTCTACTTGATTATTTTTTCCTACCTTGTCTTCTATCTTACTGATGCGATCCTCTGCTTCATCTAGTCTACTCCTGATACTTTCTATGGATTTCTTTACCTCAGCAATTTCGCTTTTCATTTCTTCTTGGGTCTTCTTCATTTCTTCATAATTCTTCTTCATTTCTTCATAATTCTTCTTCATTTCTTCATGGCTCTTCTTCATTTCCTCTTAATTCCTCTTCGATTCCTCATGGTTCTTACTCATATTGACTTCTATTTTCTTCAGCCACCCTATGACCATTTCTCTGAACTATTTTTCTGACACGTTGCTTGCTTCCCTTTAGTTTACCTCTTTTTCTGGTGAGGCTTTTTTTTCTTTCATTGGTGGGCTGTTTCTTTGTCTCCACATAGTCTCTCTTATCTCGTTATGTAGTTCTCACTCTCCTGTGTTGATTTAAAGGCTCAAACTACAACACAACCTGGTGCAGCACACCAGGCACTGAATAAGAATGTATTCACAGTATTGGAGACTCCAAATTAAAGGTGATTGCCAGAAGAAGGTAAATTAGGTGATACCTGGGAAAAAAGAAAGTAAGAGAAAACTGTCACACACACCAAAGAAAGAAAAAGAAAGAATGAAAGAAAGAAAGAAAGAAAGAAAGAAAGAAAGAAAGAAAGAAAAGAAGAAAGAAAGAATGGAAGGAAGGAAGGAATGCCAAAATAAAATTGGGAAACGGGGAGGAGGAAAAAGATAGGAAAAGGGAATAAACTATAAATATGGGTTGGAAAGTCCCAAAAGACTGTCTCTAATCCCAGGAAAAACCAGCAACAAGTAATTGGAGATTGATACAAACTACATACAACAACTAATATCAAGGGAGGTTAGGGAATAGGTAAGCTTAAATCTATCAAAAAAACAATGTAAACAACACCAAAACTAAAAACAATGCCAACCCCCCCCACATACACACACACAAAACAAATTAAAAGGAAAGTATAAGCAAACCAATCTCACATACATGTATAAAATATCAATATAAACAACAGGTAAACAACATCAGCAGGACCGAGAGAAAAACAATTTATGATAGTGAAGTCGGATAAGCAATAGATGTGTATGGACTTGGAGCAGGTGGTTGCAGATTGGATATAAGAGTGGGGTGAAATTTTAACAGGGGATAAAAAGAGAGAATAAGGAAAAAGTGTGAGGGGAATAATACACTAACTAGGGAAAGGTTAGCAAGAGAGTGCTGGCATAAGGGTGAAGTTGAAGTAGAGTAAAAAGAGACTAAAGGGTAGATGGAAAAAGACTGTATAACCTTAATCTTTAAGTAGAGTAAAGATGAAATAAAATGGGACTTAAAAAAGTTTAAATAGTAGTAGAAATAAAATTGATTCCTTAATTTGTGTTACAAAAGAGTCAATTTGTGAATCAGCCCCTAGGTGGCAGTGTTTCTGAATTGACCTCCAGGTCTATTGGTTCTCTCTAGCCTGAACTAAAATCCAGCTATGTCTATGGTATTCTCTTCTGATTCCTGGAAATAGGGTAACCCAGAGTTGCCTCTCTAAGGGTGAGGACTCGTTCTGATCCCCAGCCTCAGCAAAACAGCTCGCCCTTGTGATCTCCCAGGTTATCCCCACCAGGTGATGCCACGTTCCTGGTTCAGCACTGAGAAATTCGGGTTTGGAGAGGACAAAGGCGTCCATGCGAACTCATGTCCTGCTCATGTCCCACTGGTATGTTGCGCGAAACCCCTTTCTCCCTTGGGTTTGGCAGCCCGCTTTTTCCCAAAATTGTTAGGCTGGCCGTCTCTATCAGGTCCAAGTGGGTTGCCTTCTATGTATCCCCCCTGCCACCAGCTCCGAGGTCCCTCTTCACGTTTGCCAGCTCCAACAACCCAGGACTTTTTCTCTTTTATTTTTTTCCCCAGGCGCAAATCTCCCTGGGGAAAACCCCGCGGGGGAAATCTGACCTTTCCATGGCAGAGCACAGGGTTCCTCAGAATCCGCTTCTGCGCCCACTAGGGACCGATGTTCCCAGGGGGTTTCAGCTGCCCAGTGGGTACCGCAACTGTAAAATTTTCAGGCTCTTCCCCTTCAAAATGGCGCAGCTGCCTCTGAGTCACTGGCTCCGTGAAAGAACTCAGCCGCACTGGAACTACTCCATTAAGGGAGGCTGATCTAGCAGTCCCCCTCCTTCTCTCAGAGCCCAGCTGTCCCCCGCTGGGCTCTGACACTCCCCGTACCACCCTCAGCTGCCTCCTCCTTCTGCCCTGGGACACAAATGATTACACGTCCTTCTGTTCTGCCGCCATCTTTTTTTTTCAGAACTTTCATATTTTGTATGATGATGTAGATGAGTCTACAATATTAAAAATTACCACTTAAAATTATCCACAGTATAACTGATTGTATTATTGCTTTTTGCTATTTTGTTTGGAATAATTCTGCCCTCACTATTGCTCCATTTCATTCCTGTTTCCTATATCACTTGCTACATTTTTAGTATTTTTATTCATTCAATTCTAACCCTACACTTTCATACTTAAAATTAACAATACTTAAATTTTTAATATCGAGAATATTAAATTTATTTTTGTCACCTCACACATATTCCATATCTGTAGAAAGTTGTTGTGTTGTTCTCCCTATCATAGAAATACAAGTCTATTCTTTGCAGAGCTATAAGCTTCATTTGGACAGATTGTAAATTTTTACACACACTCACCTTGCTCCATCAATTACCACATTAGTTTTGCTCTTCTATTTTATTATTCTTTTCTTCACTGTATCTGTTCTATCATAGCTTTTGCCCACCACCTCCTCAATTCTGGCCTTAAAATGCTCCAGTTTTTCTATTAAAACAAAATCATTCCTGGTCCACAGTCCTATCAGTAACTCCATTTAGGGAAGAAGTTTGTATTTATTGGAAGCATGACAGCTATGCTTTTTGACATAATATTTTGTTTTATTGATAAGTTGATCTCCAACCTTTCAGACTCACAGACCACCAGTTGGCAACTGCTGGAAAAGTTAATAGCTTTGCCCAACATTGCAACGAAATGGTAGCATTGGGATTAAATATGACTCTGCCTGACTCCACATCACATTGTCACATTTATTATTTTTATAATAGCAAGATTATTCTCTACACTACCCTTAATCAATATATGCTTTATGATTTTTGCAATCTGACTTCTGCTCCCCACATTTCTTTTTAAACTTTTTTCTTGAAGGTAATAAAGGATAAGATTACACTAAATGCTATAATTTCTTCTGGCATATTATAGTTTCCAAAATTTCTGAGAATTATCATTTATAATTTCCTATTCATTCTAATAATTATCTGTATTTTGGGCTTTCATAAGCCATATTTTCCTATTTAATTTTTATTTTTTATGACTGAACTTTTTCTTTTCCTTTGCCTTCTCTATATTTCCCCATCTTTAAAGTTGTCATTTGTTTCTCTATTCTGTAATCTCTCACCTAGACTTCCATTATTATATCCCCAGTGAGCTATTATGAGGGTTGAGCAACTGATAAATTTCTTTCTTTATTTTTTGAAAGGCCAATGTTGATATTCTCTGGAGAATAATGTCTATTTAGTCAGCTAAATGATAAACTAAAAGAGAGGTCAAAAATAAAAGAAATCTGATTTTTAAATATTTTGGAGAAAAGATTTATATCTAAAATATAACAGTGATAAATAATGTTCTGAATATTAATCACCTTGGATAGTTAAGCAAAGAAAATGTAATTTACTTAAACAGTATTAAGTAGCTTATAGAAGTGTTGGAATTAGGAAGCCAACCTGGAATGTGGGCACAAAGCAATGTTATGTAGGCAGAAAAATAGCTCATTCAAACTCCGAAGCAGTGCAGTAAGGAACCTCTCCATCATAGCCAATGGGAAAAAGACAAAAGCTTAATGAACCACTGCTTCTGACACTGGGACCTAGTATAAAATTGGCATATCATATAACAGTGTAATGGGGATTTTAAAAAAGGAAGTAAATATTTTAAAATGTATTGCCATGGGGAGGTGAGGAAAGGAATAAAGAGCTATGAAAATTAATTCATTCTTGTATAAAGTTTTGTATTATTTCTAGATTGGATAAATGATTGAAAAACACAGCTTAATGAGGCAAAATATCTGAGAAATTAAAGGAGCTCCATAGAATAAATTTTAAAAAAAATTTTGAAAAAGTGATAACAAGAGATTGATATTGAGCATGGGGAGGTTACAGCGAGGAAATGTTCATTTTTATTATACAGCTTTATAGACATGTACAAGTATTTTCTAAATTAAAACAAGCAAATTAAAATAGAATCTGTAACCTATAATCTCCATAGTTAACTTTTTCATTTTCTACTCTATAGATGTACTTTCCGTAGTTGCCACATCTTCTTTTGTAAATGAGGTAGGTATCTATTCAATTAATCATCTCATTCCCTATTAATGTAAAAGAAAGCCCTTGTCAATGCTATTTTATAGTTTTATTGTCAATAAATTCTATATTTTTTTCAAATTCTTGTAACTAAAATTTTCTTAATTTTCCTAATTTAGTTGTTTTGTTTCTTCTCAAAGATTTTTTTTGTCTTTTTTTCTTTATTGTTTAAGGTATTACATATGTGTCCTTTTTTTACATAAACAATCTTCAAGGTATGGAGCTACATTCTCATCAGAATCTAAAGGACAACATATTGATGAAAATGTTACTGTCTCTTCCTCACACAGGAATCTATTAAAGAGAAAACCCCCTTTTGCCATTGGGATAGAGTGATCATATGATTTCTGTATGCATCTGAGCCTCTTGGATAAATTCTGAAAAATAAATCTCAAAACTTAGTAAATCATACTCTCACATTTATAGAAAAGTTGTAATTATACCTTTACAAAATCAATAAACTCACAAATTTTTCTCTTCATTTTCATGTTAATAAATTATCATTGAGAGAGCATTACATTCAGATTCTGGCATTCCAACTCCCAAATCATTCCCTATGAGTTTCAAAATATGCTTTCTGGATAGGCAGAATTGAGCTCAAGTTCAAATTGTTACCAAAACACTTGGCCTACAAAGTATATCGATATGTTTAACTAGTAGTCAAAGAGAGATTTGGCTAAAATGTAATATTGACTTCAACATTTGACAATCAATTTCTTAAAGAGGATAGCACATCCATATATAGAACTATCAGTCCATTTGAAAGATGTTTGGATGAATCCACACAGAATAGATTAGATTATCTTTATTTAAAGAACTTTCAAGGTGGGGATTTGAATGACAGGCAACTGCATTTTCACTCTTCTCTATATTTTCTTTGTCTGGGAAACAACTCTTTCTGTCTGGCAAACTCTCATTCTGCAAAACAATTAGACTATCATTTAATCTGTGTAGACTATCTATGAAAAATTTTTATGTCCTCTGTTTTTTTTGGGTTTTTTTTGCTTTTTAATTTACATCAACTTCTGAAATTTCACTTTGTAGTATTAGATATATAGATAAATGATAGATAGATAGGAGTTGAAATATGGTAGTGCTCCCTACAACTAGAATATGCTACTTGAAGTACCAAAAATGTGCCTTCCTAATTTATATATTACTAGTTCTTGATATAAAATATTCCATATAGCAAATTTAATACTAATCTATCGAATTTACTGAAATTAAAAAGAGTTTGACTATGCTTGCATTAAGGTTCTGTCATATCATCAGGAAATTATTTAAAGATATATTTAATAGTATTAAATATATTTTTATTTTAAAAATAATTTTTATTATTGAAAGTATTAAATATTATACATATATATTAATCTTAGTACATGTCACAAGTTATGAAAGTATTTTGAAATGATTATGTCATGATTAAACAGTACAGATATTATCATTTTGACAGATTTTCCTTTATAACAAACACACAACTTTGGTCTGATTTATCACCATTTCCATATTAATCGAGAAAATACTTTTGTAATTCTTGATCTATTTCAAAGCATTTAGATATCCATTATATTATTTGATTGAATTGGTTTGATATCTACAAGACTGTGTAACAGTTTGAGAAAAAAATATTTTCCTGATATATAAATCTAAAATCAAATAAGTTTCTCAAACTTATAGAACAAATGAGTGGCAAAGTCACTGTATGCTCTCTTTACTTTATTATTCTGCCTTTCTTTGATTTGAAGTATGCTAAAATAACACTTGATTTCAATATAGTTTCTCAAAAAGTTTTCCTCATTTCTCAAATACTTCTATGGGCAAGAGGCAGAATTTAGCTAACAATAATACTCAATCCATTAGGAAATAATAAATCTCTTTTAAACCATAAACCCACTTCAATATACTTACATTTCTTGAAAACAAGGAGTAATCTCACATTTGTTTTCTTATTTATAAATGTGGTGTTTGGTGCATATTAGTAACTGTCATATGTATTTTTTAAATAAACTGGTAATTTTGAATATTTCTAAAACAAAGGTTTAATTTGATAAAAATCTGATTTGTTTTTAAAGTTTTCTAAATGATTTTAACATGTAGTGAAGGCTGCATTTGGTACAGATGACAGAATAAAATAGAGTAGTAGTTCTCAACATTGGTTACATCTTAGAATTACCTCAGGAAATTTGAATACTAATAAATCTCTTGGACAGACTCCAACTCAGACCAATTAGATAAAAATCCCTGGTATCTGACCTGGGCATATGTAGTTTTAATGTTTTCCAGGTGCATCCAATGTACCTCTAAGTTTGTAAACCAATGCAATAAAGAAGATTACCTTTATTACTTTAATTGATTTACAACTTGAGAATTTCATAGTAAATTATGTCATTTGGTGGATAGAAATTTATACATTTTAGCAAAGTAGCTGTAAGAATGACATGGACAGACCTCTTTATCCTTGCTCTTAAGAAAACTTCAATTATTTTTTGCCATTTGAAATGCACTCAGCAAATCGTCCATTGCCTGGATGTGTGTTCCCTTCAAGAGCTAGCTCATTCTCTATCTTTCCATAGCCATAACACTTTACTGAGACACTGCTAATGCAGCAGTGCAGGCTGATTAATTAGATCAGTTGGACCCACGACACCACCAGCTGTCACTCCATTTACCTCTGCAATACTTATCTGGGTTGAGCAATCATCCCAAGTATACTGTGTCATATACAGTGCTGCCGCTAATGCTCTAATGGTGTCCACATCTGCATTCAACATGCTAAAATATGCTGCTATTCCACACTATCCTTCTTCTGCATCTTAAGGAGATCCATTTACTGAAACAGATACTTATGTGGGACACATCAATTATTTTTTATAAAAGACAAACTGGTAACAGCTCCCATAATTGGGTGCTACTCAACCAGTCAAGTCTATTAACAAAATCACTCCCTTCCACCTATTTCATCTCCGTTTATAATCTTGTCTGTTAACTGGAGGTCTTTTCTTTTAATTCATTAATAGCAGTATCATTTCTATCTCAATATCTTAAAACCTTAGAAATTGCTTAAGATGTTTCCATAACTCATGCCTGCTTGCCTATACTGAGAGTTAATGTAGTAAAGTCATTACAGGGACCATGAACATCAAGCCCAAATTATGTTGCTAATTAGCAGATTCAGATGCTGGTAAGAAAATCAGTTTTTCTTTTTCCTCTTTTTTTCTTTACTACTGCAATGACTGGAGGGAATTAGAGCAGTTATCCCCAACAGAACCACATCTTTATTACTCTCATTCAATATCAGTCTGTCTCCATTGGTTCTTGGAATACTTTTATCAGCTACATATAAACTATGCAATTTAAAATTCTAATTTTCAAATAATCTGTGGTGAGGTATGTTGTTTCATTTTCAATTTCCCTCCCACACCACCCTGTGGACATCATATATGCTCTGCATTTTAGAATATCCACTTTGTTCATTAAACTGTGTTCATTCTTCTTGCCACATTCCCTTTCTGTTCCCTACTCCCTCCCAGGTCTATTTGTTACACTTTCTGAAGCTTTCCATGTCAAAACAAACATGGCTTCCCTGATTAAAATATAAAGTCTCCCAAGTACTTGCAACTGCAAGGATAAAGGCTTTTTAGAAGATTTGTTTAGAGATACCTTTTTTTTTTTTTTACCAAAAAGCAAAACTACAAAAATACAACTCACTCATTTAAGGTTTTCCATGCTATTCACTATTTTGCTTATACTATTTGGAAATCTAATCAGGGGACCATGCTGAAGGTGGTTTTAAGGCAGTCTAAACAGAGGAGTCAGTTACTGCTTCACCAGGTTCTTAGTTAAGATGGTGAGTCTTTTATGGCCCTAAAAGTAGCTGTTGAGGATATGGAGCATTCTCAGATTAAGATTCATGACGTCTTTATGGCATTTTGGGATGAAGAGAAAATAAAATTTTGCATAATATATGAATCCTCAGGGTCAATTCTGGAAAAGTATTACAGGTTTGATAACCATATCTTTCTCTGAAGTCAAATTTTATCACCATTAATCTGATTTGAATTCATCTTTTTAAGATATTTTATAATTCACAAACATTTATTTCTAAACCTTCTTTTGCTATGTGAATTTTTATTATTCCAATATTTAAATTTTTTTAGTATTTTATATTAAAATTTATTTTATTATAATTGCTGTCAGCTAAGACAAAGTACTCAGCCATGCCTATTTTTCATGATCATTGTTTGCAATATATATATAAAATCCTGTAACCTTCTGAGAAGCAGATTAACTAAAACAGGCCTATTCTCCATCTCTCCTATTGTGGATTAAATTGTGACCTTAAAACAATGTGTTCGTGTCCTAGCTTTAAAACCTGGGAATGTTACCTTGTTTGGATGAAAGGGGCTCTGCAAATGTAGGTAAAATATGGATATTGAGGTGAGACCACTCTAGATCAGGAGTGAGCAGCCATTTTTCTGTCAAGGACCTTTTGAATATTTATACATCATTTGGGCCACACAAAATTATCAACTTAAAAATTAACTTTCCTCATTTGGTCAAACATTTAATTAACTCAACCCTAAGACCTTGGCAGGACCAGAGCAAATGGCTTAGCAGGCCTTACACAGCCCTAGGGCTAGATGTTCTCCATTCCTGCTCTAGATTACACAAATGGGCCCTAAATTCAATGATAAGTATATTTATAAGACATACATAGAAGAGACACGTGGGAAGAAGAAAAACATGAAAGTGGAAGCACAGATTAGAGTTATGTAGCCACAGACAAGGAAGCCACTAGAGGCTTGGTAGGATTCTCCCCTAGAGCCTGCAGATGAGTTCTGGTCCTTCTGACACTTAGAATCCAAACTCTGGTTTCCAGAATTATGATTTATATGTTTCTGTTGTCTTAAATATCATGTTCATGATAATTTATTATGGAAGCCCTAGGAAACATGTACTTTCCTATGTCTTAATAATTCTATATAGTAAATTTTATAGTTATATTACATACTTTATTATGATATAATTCTATGTAGTCAATAACTATAGTTAAATATTAACAAAGTCGCCGAGACCGGTTTGGCTCAGTGGATAGAGCATCGGACTGCGGACTGAAGGGTCCCAGGTTCGATTCCAGCAAGGGCATGTACCTTGGCTGTGGGCACATCCCCAGTAGGGGCATGCAAGAGGCAGCTGATTGATGTTTCTCTCTCATCGATGTTTCTGACTTCCTATCCCTCTCCCTTCTGCTCTGTAAAAAAATCAATAAAATATATTAAAAAAATATATATTAACAAAGTCAAAAAATGGGGAGGGAGCTTTCTGAATTAAGCATAGCTACTTCATCTGAGAGACCAGGTTCAAATACAGACTGACAGATGCTTTCATCAGGAATAGCATGAAGGCAAGAAACAGTAGAATTAAAGCTATACAGCAATTTGACACTACTGGATAGTAAAATGGAAGGTGACAGCCCTAACTGGTTTGGTTTAGTGGCTAGAGCATTAGCCTGTGGACTGAAAGATCCTGGATTCAACTCTGGTCAAGGGTACATGCTTGGGTTGTAGGCTCAATCCCCAGTAGGAAGCATGCAAGAGGCAGCCGATCAATGATTCTCATCATCATTGATGTTTCTATCTCTATCTTCCTCTCCCTTCCTTTCTGAACTTAATAAAAAAAAAATTTTTTTTTTTGGAGGGAGGAACCAAGATGGTGGCATAGGTAAACACCCATACTGCTGCCCTGTACAACAATTTCAAAACTACAACTAAAAAACAAAACAGACATCATTCAGAACCATCAGAGGGCTGGCTGAGTGGACATTTCACAAATAGAAGGAAAGATAAAAGCACACAGAGACTAGGGGGAGCTGCAGAGGGCAGAGTTGCAGATACGTGCAGAGTCAGAGCTAGAGCCCCGCACACAATAGGGCGGGCGACTGCAAACCCAGATGGTTTTCTTGAACGGGGAAGGAAACAAAGGCATCCCACTGCACAAAGACCCAGTTCCAGGCGAGTCTCAGGGAACCCAGACTCATATGGCGTGAAACTGGCCAGTAAGGAGAAAGCACGCTGAAACTCGGACACTGCAGAGACACATGAGCTATCGGAGAAGGCTCATGGCTGGCTCTATCGTTCGGGAGGAAAAAAAAAAAAAAAAAACACCAGACTGCTTTGTCCTCCCCTTCCAGGTGAGTCTTTGGGTGTCCAGACTCTTTGGGGAAGAAACTAGACTGTCCAGCAGTGGGCAGAGCTCTGGGCAGCTTTCTCTCAGAGGTGCATGCAGCCATTGTCGCAGGACATGAAGACCTGGGAGCCATCTAGGGTGGGGCTGACAGGAAACCAAGGCTGCTTGCTCAGTCCGGAGACTCCTCTTCATCCAAGCTGAGAACAGAGGTGCTCACAGCGTAAACACAGCTGGTTCTCACAGCCAGTTGGCCTGGAGGTCAACCCTTCCCAGTGATACCAACAATAATCTAGGCTTAACTACAACAAGACACTGCTGTCCATAAAGGGGTACACCAAGAGTATCCACCTCAGGTAACTGGGGAGGCTGAGCCACTGTTCCCTTTAGAACACCTACCACAAAAACCTACTCGACCAACTCAGAACAGCAGCCAAATGTAAATACAAGGTAACAAATCACATGTGAAAGAAATGGGGAGAAAAAACAATCAACAAACAAACAATGGAACATAGAGTTCAAAATCATGGTTATAAGGTTTTTCAAGAGGCTCCTAGAAAAGGAAAATAAATTTAATGAGACCCTTAAGGATATGAGCAAGACCCTCAAGGATATGAGTGAGACTCTGGAGGATAAGAAAAAGAACTAACTAGAAATTAAACATACACTGACTGAAATAAAAAATATTATACAGAGACCTAAAAGCAGACTAGAGGACCACGAGAATCAAGTCAAATATTTGAAATACGAAGAAGCAAAAATCTCTCAGCTGGAAAAGCAAGAAGTAAAAAGAATAAAAAAAAATTGAAGATAGTGTAAAGAGTCTCTGGGACAACCTCAAGCATACCAACATCCGAATTATGGGGTTGCCAGAAAGAGAGAGCAAGATACTGAAAACCTATTTGAAGAAATAGTGACCAAAAACTTCCCCCATGGTGAAAGAAATAGACTTAAAAGTCCAGGAAGCACACCGAACCCCAAACAAAATGAATCCAAAGAGGATCACACCAAGACACATCATAATTAAAATGCCAAGAGCAAAAGATAGAGAATATTAAAAGCAGCGAGAGAAAAACAGTTAACTACAAGGGAGCACCCATACGATTGTCGGCAGATTCCTCAACAGAAACTATGCAGGCCAGACGGGAATGGCAAGAAATTTTCGAAGTGAGGAATAATAAGAACCTACAACCATTATTACTCTATACAGCAAAGCTATCATTCAGATTTGAAGGCCAGGTAAAGTGCTTCGCAGAAAAGAAAAAGCTAAAGGAGTTCATCACCACCAAACCAGTATTATATGAAATGCTGAAATAGATTCTTTAAGAAGAGGAAGAAGAAGAAAAAGGTAAAGAAAACAATTATGAACAACAAACACACATCTATCAACAGTGAATCTAAAAAAATCAAGTGGATAAAAAATTGGATGAACAGAATAAACTGGTGAATATAATAGAATCAGGGGCACAGAAAGGGAGTGGACTGACAATTCTTGGGAGAAAAGCATGTGAGGGGTTCGGGAAGAGACTGGACAAAAATCATACTCCTATGGATGAGGACAGTGTGGGGGAGGTAAGGGCAGAGGATGGGATGGGTACTGGGGTAGGGGAGCTATGAGGGGGGAAATAAACATTGTAATAATCTGAACAATAAAGATTTATTAAATTTAAAAAATGTATTTTTTTAAAAAAGGAAGCACTTCTTTTTTTAAAAAGGTGGGGGGATGAAAAGTGTCAGAATATGAGGCTACCAAAGTAACCCTGTGACAGATTTGGGGCTTTAATGCTGTGTGGAAATACATGCACTTTATGAGGGAGGTTCCTGCATCTCAAATGAAGCATACAGAAACCCTTGGGAGAAAAACTGTTCATGTGAAAGGCATGGTTTGTCCTCCTGGAATATCATATTTACTTAAATATTTAAAGGAAATGAAATAATGTATTTAGCAAGTGAGTTGGAAGACACTTAATGCAAAATGATGTATAATGATCTAGGAGATCCAATTAACAATTTTTAAAATATATAATATGAAACTTCACAAGTGACATGCTTGCAAGTGAATGGAACTAAGAAGAGATAGTATGAATTAGACTGCAGATCCACATTTAAAAATTTTGCTTTCTTCTATCATTAGTGGAAACTCTTTAATTTTTAATATGTTTTTTATTGATTTTTAGAGAGTGGAAGGGAGAGAGAATAGGGAAAGAGATAGAAACATAGATCAGCTGCCTCCTGCATATCCACCTACTGGGATTAAGCCCATAACCTGGGCATGTGCCTTGACTGATAATAGAAATAGTGAACTCATGGTGCATGGGTTAATGCTGAACCACTGAGCGTTAGTGGAAATTCTTTAGGGGGAAATATTAAAAAGCATAAGCTGAGGACAATCAACAGTAACAGCATTGACTATAATCGGTACCAATTATTGTTCACTTACTACATAACATCCTATTCTGAAAGCTAAAATGATATTTGTTATTTATTTTACCAGGAGCTCATGGAATAGGCAGTATTTTGACTCATACTAAAGGTGAAAAAGTTAATACTTAGAGAGGTAAAGTTTCTGTGCAAAGGGACCACAACTGATCCCAGATATTGACTGACTTCAAGGTCATGCTCCTAATTGCAAAGACACTGGAGAACTTCATTTTATAACTTAGTGCTGTAGTTCCATATTGATTTAGAAAATGATATGTTAGATGTCAGGGGATATGTCAAAAATTTGAAATTTATTGCTAGTAAAATCTTGTTTTAAAGAAAATTTATTTTTCAATTATGCTAGGGCATAGTCATTCAACATGTTAATATTTATTTTATAAAGAGATTGAATAAACTTGGTATTTTAAAAAATTTGTACAATGCTGACCTTTTCTTGAGATTTTCAGGTTTATGTAGGACAACCAGACTATAGCTTTGATGTAGAAAACAGCTAGCTCCCTTGTTTTATTTTGGAAATAATTTAAATGTTTTTGTTTCTTCTTTAGGCAGATTTAGAGAATGTGAGACATAGATGAGGGGTAAACATTGTCCATCTTTGGGCCTCTGGTGGCTTTGTTCCAGTGGGACTCCAAGAACTGGAAAGACCTGGGACCTGTTCACTGGGGAGTGCATGGAAAAAGGAAGCTCTCTTGGCTTCAGGGTTTCTCGGAGCCAGGATGTGAAAGCCTGGCTCTTGCATCAAATATACACTGAGTGGCCAGATTATTATGATCTCTGAATGCATAATAATCTGGCCACTCAGTGTAGGTCACAAATAGCAATTATAACTGTTGACAGTGTTGTCTTTCTCTTTTGAGACTAAGGTCTTTAGTGAAGCTCCATTAACTGTTAGCAACCACTATCCATGAGAGTCATGAGAATGAGGGAAAGCCTACACTCACCCTTGGAGGGAAATTATTCAGCTGCACCAATTTAAAAAGCAGCTACTTTATCATTTATTATTAAAATGACATCTTTATCATGGAACAAATTGTGTTTATTTTCTTTAAGTATTGCTATCTGTCAAATTACTGATAGTTATTGTCATCAGAGTAAAGGTCAGTAAATTTAGAAATCCATAATTCATCATATATTCAATAACTCTTAAATTTTGCCACAAGTTCATCAACTCACCACTGCACAGGACAGATAGTCCATTAATACCACCATTCTTTTGTTTTAAAATGTCATGATGAATATATTATGCCTTAAGGTCTTATATTATAAAATTAACTATGTTGTGAACTTGTATACCACTTGATACACATTTGAGTCTTCATCCTTCTTTCCCATCCAAATCCCCTCATTTATTTTCTCCTTTTTATAGAAATGATTTCTGAAAGAATTGTATACATTTACTGTTTTCAAGCTTTCTTTCTTTAAATTCTCTTAACCTACTCAGTCAGTTTTTTTATCCCATGAAGCCACTGAATAAGCTTTACTTAGGGTCTACAATGACCTTGAAATAGTTAAGCCCTGTGGTCATTTCTTAACAACACATTTTACTTGATCTATCCTCAGCATTATATACAATCCATTCATCTCTGCATCTTGAAATAGTTTTGTTTTTTTTCCATTTAGGTTCTGGGAGACTAGACATTCTATACCTTTTCAATCTACTCCCCAACACACACACACACACACACACACACACACACACACACACACACACACACACACACACTGGTACTTGTTTATCTCTCAATCCTCTGAATATTGAAATGTTCTGGTGCTGTATTCTTATACCATTTCTTTTTTCTATTTCTACTAAAGTTCTTGCTGAACATTTCCAGGAACATGGCTTTAAATTACATTTTTACTTATGTCTACTCAGTGTGTCACGTTAGCCCAGAACTATTCTCTCCCAAAATCTATCCAAGTATCACCTATCATCTATCTATCTATCTATCTATCTATCTATCTATCTATCTATCTATCTATCATCTATCTATCATCATCATCATCATCATCATCATCATCATCATCATCTATATCTATCATCTATCTAATATATATATTAGTTAATTATACAAGTATGAGCTCACATACACACAATTAGCTATTTATACCTCCACTTCAATGCCTAACAGAAATTCTCAATTTAACATGTTCAAAGTGAACTTCTGCTCTTCTCTTACATTTCAAACTAGTACCTTCTTATGTCTTAGACATTTCAGTTTATAACAAAGAGATTCCTCCAGTTAGGCCAAAAATTTTATCATCTTTTATACTTCTCTTTTTTTCTTCAGACTCTACAGTAGTTTATTCCAATAAATCCAGCCATCTCTACTTTCAAAATATACCCAAGTATAAAGGGTATACAGTTTCTTTTTATAAGATAAAAAGACTTTTAGAAATTGTACAATAATTTGAGTTAATTAACACTATGTAATTTTACACTTAAAAATGGTTGAAATTGTAAACATTAATATGTGTCTGTCCCTGTTAAAAAAAGTAAGTCCAAAAAAATATGTCCAGAATTTGACTACTCCAAACTACTTTCACTCTCAATAAACTAATGTAGGCTACCATCACAAAAGTCATCAAATAAGTGTTTCTGATTCTGTCTCCTTTACCTTGCAAGTCTCTTTATACAACAGTCAACATGATCTTATTAAAATATAAGTGAGATCATGCCTTTTATCTACCAGTCTCCCGTCTTAGTTAGGTTAAAGTCAATGGTATGGCCTATAAAATTCTAAGTTGTTCCTTATCTCATCTTCTGTGACTCATCATTTTACTCCCACTTCTTCAGCCATGCTGTCCTTTCTGTAGTTTATCGACATTCCCACTTAAGGTGTTTGTTTGTTTGTTTGTTTGTTTTGTTTTGTTTTGTTTACTTTTCCTTCTATCTGATTATTTATAAGGCTAACTCCCTCATTTCCTGAGATCTTCACTTAAGTCACCTCAATGAGTTAAGTTTAAACTTACACTTCTGCAAATGACTGACATTTTATTTCTCCTTTTCTCATTTTCATATCTTCTTAGCTTTTATATAAGTCCCAAAGGACCCACTGTTGTAATAGTAATAAAGACAGAAGAAAAACTAAAACCCAGAGGTCTGCAGTCTTATAATTCAACTAGAGGCCCATTACAGGAAGATTCCTGCAAGAATAGAGCTTCCTGTGACCTTCTCCGCCACCCTGCTTGTTTCTCTGCAGCTTAGCTCCCTTCTGCAGCACTTAGCTTCCTTTTACGCTGTCTTCATTCTTCACTCTGTTCCTAGGTATGCAAATTAACTTCCATCTTAATCATGTTAATTTGCATACTCACTCCTGATTGGCTGGTGGGTGCAGCAGAGGTATGGTCAATTTGAATGTTTCTCTTTTATTAGATAGGGTGAAATTTTTTCCAATGCATATCAAAGATTAATGTGAGTCAATAGTGTGGGGCCCTTCCAATTTTGCTCTTGTGTGTATTCATTCAGGTAACAGGGAAGTAGAATATGGCAGATAGCATTTTTAAAGAATAGCCACAATAATTTCTTCCATCCCAAATCATATATACTTACTGAAAATTGATATTGACCTATCTCTAGGTGGATCTATGTTCTCTTCTTTTTGTTCAGGTGTGCTTGAAATAAGTGGTGCAATATTATTTTTTTTTAAGTTAGGTCTTGTTCACTTGGGATGCTCCAATATCTGTGCTGTGAGGAAGCCCAGGCCACATGAAGAAATAATGTGATGATCTTCTGTACAAAAATCCAGATGAGTTCCCAAATTACAGCTGGTATTACCCAAACAAGTAAAGGAGTCTTCACAAGATTATGTGCCAGCCATAGAATCATCCCCAGCCTCTAGTATTGCCACCTAAAGAACAGATATAGCAAAGCACAGACAAACCATCCCTGATATTCCTTGTCCACATTTCTAATCTTTAGACTTCATGAATGCAATAAAATTATTCCATACCATTAAATGTGGAAGTGATTTGTTGTGTAGCAAAAGATAAATATAACAGACTCTAAAAAAGGCATGTTTCCTTTTAACCATTTTGGCTGAAACTACATCATTGCTATAATCATTTATTTGATTAAAATTCAGCCATTTAGCTCTATTTAACTGCAAGGGCTCCAGCCATATTGGGAGTATGGAAAATGTAGTCTCATGGTGTGGTTAAAAATGTGAAGATGTTGTTACATATGCATTGTCAGCCTCTGCCAGAGCCTTTCACTATTTATCATATTGTATGTCATTTATCTTTATTGTGACTGCTAAACTAGAACATAAGCTGCTCAGAGACATTGTGTGGGTTTTGCTTTTTTTTTATTTGCGCACATTTTTCTGGTACATAATGAGTGCATTTTAAGTGATTGTTAAATTGAAGAGAATTTATGATGCAAAAACTTGATTTTTGAATGATAGAGTGAGTAGATTTCTGATTGATACATTCCCTGTATATTTGCCCAAGTCCCCTTTATACCTCAGTCAAGGTAACCACTAACTTTACTTAGATTTACATAGCTGTTATTTATATTATTACTTTTGTTTAAAATGAATTTTCCTAAGAACATTTAGTTCTGGTATATATTCCCTTCAATGACTAGACAAGAACATATATCTACATGTATTTCATTGATAAAAAATAATAATTTAGCAGCTATCATAAGCTATGTTTTATAAAATTAGAGTTAATCTTTCATAATGCATACATTTTCTGAAATATGTTTCCTCAGAAATTAAGTAATATTTTTCATGGTTATTTCAACAGCATTTGCTGATTTAAAAAAAGTATATTTGTCATATGTCTTTCTATGTACTGAGTTTTTAAATATCTCCATAGTGTGATTAACTAATATCTCAAGGCACAACATGCAACTTAAGAACATTTTACTATTATCAAAGGTAACTTTTTAATTAATATAGTGGGCACAAATCTATTTTTTAAAGCCTTAAGCATGTTCTATATATTTTAATTAATCTTTTTTGCAATATATTGTTGATTATTTTTTAATTTGCATGGTAACAAAGACAAATAGTTTTGAGTTTTATTCTTATCTTCTTTGCTAGCAGTTGTATTAATTTAATCTTTAATCCACAGTTTCTTAGTAAGAATAGTTCCAAGTTACTGATTTACATTGTGAAAGGTATTTTTAGCTAAAGGTTTATTTAATCCATTAAAGTATAAACTATTTGTCCCTTTTTTTTTGTAAACACGATACTCTTATTTTCTTAATGATTAGCGTTTAGGGACCACTTTCAAGTCCTAGAGGCCAACCATAATAATTTTCCTTTGGCAATCCCTTATGTGCTGTCACATCTTGATTCTCTTTTTTCAACAATGGACCAGGCTATTTTAAGGGCTCGCCTTATTAGGTCGGGCCTACCCGGATAATCTTTTTCCTTTTTGATTAACTAAAGTCAAATGATAGTAGCCTAAGCACATGAGTGATATCCTATCTTCTTCAGAGGCCTTTCCCGCATTCAAAAGCCAGAATTATCCAAAGTAGATACACCGGAAGACAGTAATCTTGGGGTCAGTCTTGGACTTCTGTATACCAAGATTGAAAAAGAAACAAAAATGGGTGGTTGTGACCTGTGACTGAGAAAAGTGCTAGTACCAATCCTTATTAGTTATAGGTTAAACTTTCCTTATTATTTAAATAAAAACAACACAAACAGAAGCTTCAATACTTTGTTCCTATATAAAATTTATCATCATGTCTATATCTTAGCATATATTCACTTTATTTTTTACTCCAAACATATAAGATATATGCACATCAAAAACTGAGAGTTGTGTTGGTGATGTAGATTTAAGGGTCTCATTGCCTGTAAATATAAGCTTGTTAGATGTCTAGCATGTTGTGCCTGAACAGGGCCTAGGATATTGTAAGCACTCAACAGAAAGTTATTGAATATATAACTGAAATCTGTGACACTTCTGATTGTCATAAGGAATAGAGGTGGCTATAAGAAGAAGCTTACCTTAAGAAAAAAAAAGAAAGAAAGAAAGTAGTGGCTATAAGCTTAGGAGCAAAGCAAAGGCTTGTGTGTTAAAAGAATCTCACCATTAGAGCACATCACTCAGAGCTCTATTAGATATGCCTTCCTCCCATTCCTCTCATCCTTTACTTTTTTGGGGGTTGGGGTGGAGACAGATATGAATTGAATGAACAAGAAAAAGCTGTATGATTTTGAATCTCTATAAGACACAAAGAACAGAGGACAAGGCTATTTTGTGGTCAATACAATTTTTGAAGCATCCGTTCTTGGTGAAATGACTGTTGGATAAAATTAAACAATGGAAGTAGCTGAATCACAAAGAATCACACAAAGGTAGTATAAGACAAAACTCAGAAACCAAGCAGCCCAAACCAGAGATAGGTGGAGGCATGGCATATCACATGACTAGCTTCTGAAACTAGAGAAAAGGGTGATCGACTCTTTGGCTAATGACTTTTAGGAAATGTTAGAAGAGAATTGGGATGGTCAGGTCCCTGGTCCTGAGTTTATACAGAAACTAACCCTAAGAGAAAACTGTTACTATGAATCATTGTGCTTTCCTCACACTCCTGGCTGCTGAAGCTTAGAGATTCAGCTAGAAAGATAAATAACTGCCTGTATAAAAGAGAGCTTCTGAGCATGACTTAAAGCCTCCTGTACCTTTCAAGCTATAATCCTTTTGTTTTATTAGAATAAAAACTGAAAGGGATGATGTGTTTCATTGGGCTTATGTCCTTCACAGGCCAATGACTAATTATCTTGTGATGCAGATACAACTGATGATTTTGAAGCTCCATCTATATGTATATTCATTCATACATAACTTCATTTAACTTTCCCTAATCAAAGCTCTTACAATGTTGTTGTTTGCCATCTATCTCCTATGAAGTTGCATAGAAACAGACAATTTTTTAAACAAAAAACACCATTTTCCTCGTTATCTTTGCTTTATTCTCATATTTAATGTATTTTCTACTCACTTTTTTCTTCCACATACACATAGCTGGATACATATTCTTGATTTTTAAGTGATTAGATTCAATGATTTTGGTCTTGCTACTACTTCCAATTTTGTACTACCACATTGCTATTGTATAGTCTACACTTTCCTTATCAAAGCACTATAGGCACCTGCATGTAAATTCAAAAATTTTCATGTCATAACATGGACATCTTTGTTATAGAGTCAATGATAATCTCTCACACATGAAATGTACAGATACATGGACAAATGTACTATTAAAAATAAGGAAGTTAACATGGTTTCAATGAAATACTAAAAGTGGAACAAAAGACTATACATAGACATGACCCTGGGAACACTAAATGACAGAAATACCCACACAGTGAAAGTTTGTTTTATTGAGGGCACAAATTTTTTGTTGTTAATCCTCACCTGAGAATACTTTTTCATTGAATTTTTAGGGAGAGATTAAGAGAGAGGGAAAGACAAATAGAAACATTGATGTGAGAAAAACACATTGACTGATTGCCCAGACCAAGACATGGGCTGGGGAGGAGCCTACAATCCAAGTACATGCCCTTGAATCGAATCCTTTGGTCTGCAGGCTGAAACTGTGTCCACTGAGCCAAACCGACTGGGCACGAATACAACTTTTAAAGAACAACTTCAAACTCTTAACCTATTTGGAGATAAATTTTAATTTTAAGTCTCCAGAGGAATTGTGAATAGTGCTTAGCTATGTATGTATATATTTTTTGTACATTTTTTTATTGTTCAGTTTATTAATTACATTGTTTCCCCTTTTTTTATCCCCCTATATCTTCCCTCCACCCTGTATCTATCCCACCCTTCACCCTCACCTCCCCCTCCCCAATGTCCTCTCCCATTGTTGCAAGATTTTTGTCCAATCTCTTGCTGTACTTCCAACAACACTTTTCTCCCCAAGAATTGTCAGTCCAATCCCTCTCTATGTCCATGTTTCTGTTATATTCACCAGTTTATCTTGTTCATCAGCCTATCAGTTCACTTGATTTTTATGTTCATTTGTTGATAGATGTGTATTTGTTGTTCATAATTTATATTTTTACCTTTTTCTTCTTCCTCTTCTTAAAGAATATCTTTCAGCATTTCATATAATACTGGTTTGGTGGTGATGAACTCCTTTAGCTTTTTCTTATCTGCGAAGCACTTTATCTGATCCTCAATTCTGAATGATAGCTTTGCTGGATAGAGTAATCTTGGTTGTAGACTCTTGCTCTTCATTATTTTGAATATTTCTTGCCACTCGCGTCTGGCCTGCATCCTTTCTGTTGAGAAATCCGCTGACAATCGTATGGGTGCTCCCCTGTAGGTAACCAACTGTTTTTCTCTTGCTGCTTTTAATATTCTCTCTTTATCTTTTGCTCTTGGCATTTTAACTATGATATGTCTTGGTGTGGTCCTCTTTAGATTCCTATATTTTGGGGTTCTGTGTACTTCTTGGGCTTTTAAGTCAGTTTCTTTCACCAGGTGGGGAAAGTTTTCAGTCACTATTTCTTCAAGTAGGTTTTCATTAACTTGCTCTCTCTCTTTTTCTGGCACCCCAATAATTCGGATGTTGGCTTCCTTGAGGTTGTCCCAGAGCCCCTTATGCTATCTTCAATTATCTGAATTCTTTTTGTTTCTTGCTTTTCCAGCTGAGTGGATTTTGGTTCTTTGTATTTCAAATCTTTGACTTGGTTCTTGTGGCCCTCTGGACTGCTTTTAGGACTTTGTGTAATATTTTTTATTTCAGTCTGTGTATGCTTGATTTCTAGTTGGTCCTTTTTTTTATCTGTGAGGGTCTGGTTCGTATCCTCAGAGGTCTTGTACATTTCCCTGATGGTCTCATTCATTTCTTTGTAAGTATCATTCATCTCCTTGTAAGTCTCATTCATTTGCTGGTTGGTCTTGTTTATTTCCTGGTTGGTCTTGTTTATTTCCTGGTAATTCTCATTAAGTTGATCGGCCTTTTGTAGGAGTCTCTTGAAAAGCCTTATAACCGTGGTTTTGAACTCTATGTCTTGTCGTCTTTTCTCCTCCATTTCTTTCACACCTGATTTCTTTCCATGTCTCTGCATGGTGGCTGCTTTATGTGGTGGCTATCCTCAAAGGGACAGTGGCTCAGTCTCCCCAGTTACCTGAGGTGGGTACTCTTACTGCAATCCTTTATGGGTTGTATTCAGTGTTTTTAAATTTAAACCCAGCTTTTTGTTGTTAGCCCTAGGAGGGTTTGACCTCCAGGCCAATTGTCTGTGAAGCTCAGCTGTGCTCAGGTTGGATGGGCGGAGTCTCCGGGCCAAGCAGACAGCGTTAGCTCCGCCCTATGCAGCCCCAGGGGCTTTGTGCCGGGGGCAATGGCTGCCAGCACCTCTGAGAGAGAGCCGCTGTGGAGCTCCACCGGCTGCCGGGGAATTCAGACTGTCCCCAAATGACTTTGCATGCGCAATGTCTCACCCAGGGTCGTAAAACAAAGCAGACTGACGTTTTTCCGAATGAGAGACAAGTCGCTCTGCGCTCCCTGCGCCGTCACGCAGCCGAGCTGTTCGCACAAGCTGCTGTCTCCACAAGCCGGCAGACCCGGCAGCACCCGAGCTTCGGCGTGCCCTTCCACTGTCCAGTTTTCACCCCGTATGATAGTGGGTTCCCTGGACTTCGCCCAGGGCTGGATAATCAGTCCAGTGGGACGCCTTTGTCTCCCTGTTCGAGAAAACTGGCCGGTTTCCAGCTGCCCGCCCTTTCCGTGGCTCGCACTCCAAACCTCTCTCTGAGGGCGAATCTTTCAATGCTGTTCGCCGCCGCACCTCCGAGTCACAGTGTCTTATCTTCACTTTTATTTGTGGAATTTTCACTCGGCGAGCGTTCTGGTGATTCTGGAAGGTGTTTGTTCTTTCGTTAAGTTGTAGTATTAAAATTGCTGATTATGGCGGCAAGATAGGTGTTTCACCTTTGCCGCCATCTTAGTTCTCCTCTGTATGTATATTTTGCTACTCTAAGAAATATTAATCTCTGTTATAATAAAAAGAAAAAAAACTGAGTAATATTTTATTTTACTGATTTCAAATTATTTTTCTGATTTATAATTTTTGTGGCCACTTCTGTATCCTTGAAATCTGTGACACTTCTGATTGTCATTTAATTAACTTTCCTTCCTCCTTACCTATTCTAGTAAATATATTTCCATGTTTCTAAAAGGCCATTTATTCTCTGATATAAACTACCTGCTTATAAGTCCTACACATGTAAGAAAGCTGGATAAAGAGCAAGTTTATCTACACAGTTATTAATTACAAGTGGATAAAACAAACTTGAAAATGTTTCTTTCATTTTGTGCATTTGGCAGAATCACAATTCATCTGGGTATATATTATTTATTATTTCCTGATAGCACAGCAGAAATGGTGGCATTTATTACCACTCAGAACATGATTTATAGAAAGCATTGATGAACTATAGTGTATGTAGAATGCCAAATTCTAAATTTCCAATTTATTGGGTTACACAATATAGCACTTAAATGAAAAGGTTCCTAGTTGCCTGGGGAAAATGTGAGGCCACCAAGAAACTAATGGAACTGCACTCTAGCCTCTCATTGTAGTTCAAGACCCTGGACCCTTGGGACAAATTTACTAAAATGTTCCTTAAAAGCAAAGATCAGAGGTTCTTATAGACACTTCTAGTTTAGAGGTTCCCTCTACTGAAATAAGTCTTTGTTAGATAACCTCAGTTTAGGGTCTTTGTAACACAGAGTGTCAGGCAGTGAACTGGTTGATTCTGTGGAATGGAATCAGGATTCTGGGTTCAAATGCTGCTTTGTGATTTGCTGAACATCATTTTGTCTTGCTGTGCTGATTTTGTCAACTATTAAACTGAGGTAATAATAATTACTTATAGAATTATTTGGAAGATTAACAAATAATACATGTAAACGTCTTTGATCAGTATCTGGTGCAGAGTATATGTTCAATAAATATTAACTGTTGTTATGTTTAGCAAAAAACCTTTTAATTCATTTTGAATTGCTTACATATTTGAGCCCAAGCAAATGCTTCATTTTCCTATAATCCTAAAGTAACACAGCACCAAATGCATTACCTGATATTGGCCTGAAATATTCCTTTCCTTTCCCTTAACCTTGAGATTTTAAAGACTGCCAATTCTCTTAAAGCCTATTCATAATTTTTCAATGAAAACTGTTCCTCATTACCTCTAGTGTATTGAGATTATTTTTCTGAATTTTACTGTAAGAGAAAAGATGGCTTAGATTAATAAGAAGAACAAGGGCTATGAAATAAGACTAGCTTAAGTTTAAAATCTGACTCTGGAAGTTATCAACACTGTGACCCTAGTGAATTGCTCAAATCTCAATTTCCATGTCTATATAAAGCACTTTGTTTGAATTAAATGAGAAAAAGATGCCTGGGAGAGTGACTGATACATATTAGATGCTCAGTAAATAGTTGTTTTTTTTTTTTCTAGGTTAGCATTTTCCTCTAAAGTCAAAGACTCTCTTCAGTCTATACAGTATAAAAGCTTTCGCAACTAAGGCATAAATCTCAGATTGAATAACCTTTTACCTGCTCCTTAAAGATCACAATATATTTCCTCTTATGACACAGACCTTGATTTCCTTAATATTGTTGCATATTTTTTTCATGGCTCCTGGCTACTACTTCACCTTTTATTTTAAACTTTTCTTTCATATTCCATATCAAGCTCACAAATAACTTATCTAATATCCTCTATGTAGATTTCATCTTTTTGCATGACATCAGGATCCAAGATTTTGCAGATGATTCCATAACCTGGACCATTAATCTAGAACCTCTGTGGAGATTCTGACATCCAAAGCAGTATCTCTGCTGTCATATTGTCAGCCATGTTGATTTCCTAACTTCCCTATAGTAGTAATATAAAAAATTCTGGGTATTTTAAAAGTTTGTTGTATGTTATGTTTTATTTCAGAATATCTTTTTTATGTTCTTTTTTTATTCCATACAATTCTTAATTTGTAAATTTACTCTTCAGCAACATCAACTACCCTCTTTCTATTGCCTTGACACCATGACTAACCTATTTTCTGGGGCTCAGTCATTTTAAACATATGCCCTCTCCTCAATCTTAAAACATCTCTTGTTATGGACCAGCCGAGAGTGACAACCACCAAGGAGCCAGATAAAAAATTTAAGAAGCCTTTTAATAACGAACTCGAGCCCGGGCCCACGTCTCCACTGTCACAGCAGTGAGCAACGCGAGCCCCGAACCTCGCTAGCGAGCACTTTTTATCTCCAACGCAGGGAGATTTGGCAATTTGTGATTGGCTGGTTTCACACAAAGAAAGGTAGCACAAGGTTAGTTACAGTACAGGGAAGCGGAAAATTTTAAATTTTCTTCCCAGGCTGCTGGTATCTGGCTGTGCAGTATTCTGGCAGCAGGATGTCCTCAGGCAAGAGAGGGCTGAGTAAATGTCACAAACAACTAAAGGGGGTTTCGGTGGTGGTGTCTGGTCTGAGCATGAGGAACCACGTCCTTCTCTTCTATCCTCCTCCCCCCTCTGAGTCTGGCTATCACATTCCCTTGATTCCTGCTGTCCCCCCTCATCATCCGAGTTTATGGGTTGGTCTTTGTGATTTTAAGATGGCAGCCCCCAGGTAAGTTTCACGCGGCCAACATGGTGGTTGCCAAGTCACACAGTCCAAAATGGTCTTTGTAGTCCTGTCCTGCCTTTACATTCCCCCCTCGTCTTGGAACTTACAGCTCAATCATGAGCTGGGCTGCATTTCTACCTCGCCTTCCGTTTTACTCCTGAAAGGTCAACATAAAAATATTCCTCCCCTAGGGCTGCACATAGGCCTCCTTGCTGCATGAATACAGAGGCAGGCCATGACTATTGCCAGGAAAAAGGGGTGGACTCCTGGCAGTGTGGGTGACAGCAAACAGTCAACAAAGTTACCGACATTAGGTGGGTCAAATGCGCCATAAGTTGAGCTTGAGCGGGTTGTGGCTCCATTGTGTAATGAAGTCCTTCCGGACTGCAGAGGGGTCAGCTGGGCAGACGTGAGTGTAGCGGACCCAGGTTGCAACACTGTCTACCTTGAGAGCGGTGGGTGTAGGCAGCACCAAGATGTAGGGGCCCTTCCACCAGGGCTCCAGGGTCTCCCAGTTGCCTCTGGACAAAAACCCAATTCTCCTCCCAGTCTGCATTGACGAGGCGAGGGGTTGGGCCAGCCTCATCACGGAGGCATGGCCAAATGTCCTTGTGCATCCTCTGGAGCCTTCTTAAGAGACAAATTCAGTAATATGATTTAAAAGCCATGGCGTAGGGAGAGTTCCTTATCCTGTAAGGGGCATACGGAAGGAGAGCTACCCAGTCCCCACCAGTCTCCATGGTTAATTTGGTAAGGGTCTTTTTTAGAGTTTTACTTGTTATTCTCTCTACCTGTCTTGAACTTTGGGGCCTATAAGCACAATGCAATTTCTAATCTGCTCCTATAGCCTTGGCTACTGCCTGTGTTAACCGTGAAATAAAAGCTGGCCCGTTGTCTGACCCTATCATAGCAGAAATCCATACCTGGGTAGGATGTCTTCTAGCAGCTTCTTGGCCACCGCCTGAACTGTTTTATGCTTGGTTGGGCATGCCTCTACCCATCCAGAAAAGGTGTCCTTCTTCTGCTGTACATTTCCTACCTTAACTAAATTAAATTAATCTGAAAACTTGACTGCTGTTTTATTGTTAAATTTAATATTCTAATAATAGTCTTAGTTTACCCTGTAATTATTAATGGCAAGGATTGTTTTGCATTCTTGAGTAGGCCCTGAGCATCCTTGGTGTTAGCTGCTGTTAGGCAAGTTTCTGTTTGATGCCTTGGTTCTGATCTGGGTTGGTCCAAGTCTTTGTCTGTTACCTGGGTCCCAATCTGAGCTGGGCATGGGAAGTAAAGTAGCCATGGGGCAGGAGACCTCCTTCAGAAGGGGCGAGTGTTCAAGCCCCTGCAATGCTGGGGGGGGGGGGTGAGGTTCTATGCCCCACCTCTGTTGGCCCCCATGTTCTCTCCTGATGGCCCCTCTGCGACTGTGCCTGTCTTAGGTTGTCCCTCCCATGAGGAATCTTACCCGTCTCTGGCTAACCAGCCATCCTCCGGGGCCAAGCAGGGTGATATGAGGTTCAGTTCTGTCTCCTTGGTAGCCTATGCCCACGTGGCCTCCACGCCCAGTACCTGCCTTGGGATCCCCTCGCCTGCTGGTGGGTCCCCGGCACATGATCATATATTTTGGGGAACTCAGGTTTCCTCTCCAGGGAGGGCCCACCTCACACCATTGGGCCACAGACAGATCTATGGTACCAGCCATCACGAGGCTTCAACCTCAGCATGTACAGAAAACTCAGGCACCAGCTGTGGGCAATTGGATTGTGAAAGGAGGATCCCTCCTTGGCAAAAAGGCCAACATAGAATGCTCATTGCCTATCCAAGGAGGCCTTCCATGCAGTGGAAGGGATTAAATATTTTCACGTCCCTTTTAAATTGCTGCCAATCATTCAAAGGTTTAGTTTATATTCTTTGCTTTAAGCCATCGCAATTCAATTTCAAACTGGCTGTCAATTTTATTTATTTATTTATTTTTGTATAGACAAGGTCTAATTACATGTTTCTGCACCTCTCCTAGGAGCAAGTAGTGATAGTAGACGTGTTTTAACTTTTGTCTACCCTCCTTTGGTGTCCATGCAAGCCAGAAGCCTTTCTTTAATTTTTCACAAAAAGGAGTAGTGGTCTGGATTTGTGTCAATACAAAAGGGAAGCTGGGTGGCGACACCTATGTAATTATACTTTCTTGCTCCACCCCTGTTGCTCCTGGATGAACCAAGGTGTTTGGTATAAGGTGATCAACCCACATAAGGGTTCTTACCCATGAAGGGTCAGGAATGTAAGTCCAAAAATACTTCCCTATTTGCCCTAGGTAATTTCACCTAATATTACTATACAGCTGATTACGGCTAGCCTGGCAAGAAAGACGTTCTTAGGCATTCTTGGTGTTCTGGTTTTCTCACAAATTTACTCAGCCTTCTGTACCAGCCTTCTTTACTATGCCCTAAGGACTTTGCAATAGGGATCATTTGTCCTAATAAAGGTAATTCGGGCCGTACTCTTGCTACTTGGGCTGAGGAAACTGCCTCCTCAATTCTTAGCAACTCATCCCTAGCTCCACCTGTTAATGTTCAGAGAGAGGACAGATCAGAGTCACCTCTAAGTGAATTAAATAAAGTTATCATTTCTCCACCAGATCTTCAGATAAGGTCTCAGCCAGTTAATGTCCCCTAATAATTTCTGAAAGTCATTTAAAGTTTTTAAGATAATCTTATCTCCACCTTCTGAGGCCTAACGCATTGGTATGCAATTATGGTTCCTAGATATTGGAAAGGCGTTCCTTTCTGTACCTTTTCTGGAGCAATTCTTAAGCCCCATTTAGGGAACTTCTCTTCTAATTGGGAACACGTGGCCAAAGACTCCTCTTCCCGTAGGCTTCCTTTGGCTAGGATGGGCTCCTTAATTCCCTGATCATTATTTCCCAAGCCTTGACCAGGCTGATATCCCATTTGGGTCATAATCTGCTGTCTTTTGCTGGTAATAATACACCCTTGTAAACCCTCTAAGATATCCCCAGTCCCTTGAAGTTGACTGAAATTCCAGAGATAACGGAAGGCTGAAACCATCCCATCAGTCCTTCCTCATCTTGCCACCTTAACAAGGTGGCACTGCCATTGTGTGTCATGAGGAACTCCCATCCCCCTAAGCCCATAGCATCTACTGTGGACTAACTTGGAGGTCAGAATTCTTTGCTGATAACACTAACATTGCTCCAGTGTTCACCAGACCCCTAAATTGTTTTCCCTCTATTTTTAAATTAATCATAGCATGGGTTTTGCTAATTTCATGTATCCAATCGATGTCTGAGCTTCCAAATCCTTGCATTCCTCTTTTCCTCATTTTAGCCTCACCTTGCTGAATATAAGGTACAAGTAGTATCTGAGCAAACCTTTGTCCTGCAGTAATTTACATAACAAGATTACATTCTAGTTTAGCTTTAATTTCTCCTTTATAATCTGAATCAATGCCTCCAGGCAAAACAGTTAGTTGACTTAAGGGTGTCTCCACTTCTCCTTAAGATTAATCCTAAAATTCCCTGTGGCACAGGTCCACAAAACTTGCTTTAGGAAATGTCCTGATCCCACATTCTGACAAGCTTGAATCATCTCTGTAATGGAACTATCTTTTCTCAGGCATTTTCCACAATCAGCATTGGCATTTTCATTTAGCTGAAAACCTTGACTATAATTTAACAAGCTAATTCATAAAGTAACTTAAGTAGGTATCTTTAATTTAAAAAAGAAATTTATTCAGTACAGATTAGGTATCTTACTTATTGGTTCTTATTTAAGATTCTGCTGTTCAAAATTTGGCTATATTTAAGAAACATAGACCAACACAAGTCCAATTATCAGAGAAAACAACATATTTTTTTAAAGTTATACTTTAGACATTTAATTATCACATTTATAATTTCTCCGAGTTTAATTTGTATTTTGAACTTTTAAAGCAGAAAAGTCAAACATTTAGTTATCCTTAGATTAATACTTTGCTTCTAAGAAAAATACAAGACATTATCAATTAATAGCTTCAATTTTGTCCTCTAGGTTTTTCTCATGAGGAAGCAATACTCAGATTATTAAACAAGTTTTTATCATTTGGTTAACAGCCCAGGCTGCCTCTTGACTTTTCAAAAAGGCCTTCTTTTTTTTTTCTGCCTGGGGGCATTCAGTAGCCAGCCTGGACTATGCTTCTTCCTCTATTAACAAAGGGGGTAGCCAGTTACCTGGGCAATTAGATCGTTACAATTAATACATTATTCGTCCATATTTCAACAATTTCTGAGTTTTAAATCCAATTCCAATTATTTTAAGGCATTTACTTTGGATAAATTCTTTTTTTAAAAAAAATGGCAAAGATGAGACCCAGACACCCTCTGGGGAGTGGCGTCCCTATTGGATCGCCACGTGGCTCCCTTCCCCCACACCGTCTAGATCCTGGGCCGGGTCCTGGCCTCTCTGTTGAGGGTCCCGCACCAATGCTCCCCAAGCCCCAGCGGCTGCGCCTAGGAGCCCCGAGGGCGGTGGTGGCAGGGCCAGGCTGGCGGCAGATGGGACTTGGAGACCACACGCACGCCTAGCCGCTTGTCTGGCCCCGGCTCCCTTTCCCCTTCTGCCCACACCTCCAAGCCTTTATCCAGAAATTAAATTTCCTAGCTTTCCTTTAGCCAAACTAGTCAGCTTTCTAGCAGCCATCTAAAGACTCCCATTACAGCCTAGCAGTAGGCCCAGAGACTCCCCTTACCTTCTGCCATGTCGAAATCCCATTCAGGCCAAGCTAGAGGAAAAAAAAAAGTTTAAGATTTCCGGATCAGTCCCCATTCTCTGTCCCAGCCCTGGTGTGGGGTGGACTGAAAGAGTTATTTGGGGACAGAGGTCTGGAGAAATCTTCAGTTGAGCTGAGGAGAGGGTCCTGGTCAGGGGGTGGTCCTGAAAAGGCTACTGTCCTGAGCGCCCTGGGGCCAACAGGATTGTCTGTCTCTTTTCCAATTTTCCCTTCCAGGGCAGGCAACCTTTCAACCACCATGGCTTGTCAGTGACAATGTCAATCCAGACATCAATTTAAGGAATTTGGTCTGGGTGGCCCGGATTGCCATGAACATGATAGATACCCTGGCGCTGTCGCATCAGGGGTCTGGCCCTGGAAGTACGCAGCGTCCTGCCTTCCTTTTGTGGACCCTATGAGGAACGTTCCAAACCAGACAGAAACAGATTTCTTACCTCCTAAGAGGTCCTGACGGCTTCGGCTTCAATAAAAAGATTGTCAATCGGAATTTTTCGGAGTCACCTCTTTCGTTCCCTGGGAACCAGGACGGAACTCAAAGGGGTCTCGGAGGGGTATCCATCCACTAGCCTTAGAGCCGGAGTGTATCTCACCGGGGCCTCCAAATGTTATGGACCAGCTGAGAGTGACAACCACCAAGGAGCCAGATCAAAATTTTAAGAAACCTTTTAATAAAGAACTCGAGAAAACCAAGATGGCGGCATAGGTAAAACACCTATCTTGCCGTCATACTCAGCAATTTTACTACTACAACTTAACGAAAGAATAAACACCTTCCAGAATCACCAGAAAGCTGGACGAGTGAAAATTTCACAAATAAAAGTGAAAATAAGACACTGTGACTCGGAGGAGCAGTGGTGGACAGCGTTGAAAGATTCCTGCGGAGAGAGGTTTGGAGCGCGCGCCAGCGGAGAGGGCGGATGGCTGAAAACTGGCCAGTTTTCTCGAACGGGGATACAAAGACGTCCCACTGGACTGATTCCCCATCTCTGGGCGAAGTCCAGTGAACCAACCCACTATCACACGGGGTGAAAACTGGACAGTTTTCTCGAACGGGAGACAAAGACGTCCCACTGGACTGATTCTCCAGCTCTGGGCGAAGTCCAGGGAACCCACTATCATACGGGGTGAAAACTGGACAGTGGGATGGCACGCCGAAGCTCGGGTGCTGCCGGGTCTGCCGGCTTGTGGAGAAGGCAGCTTGCGCGAACAGCTCAGCTGCGTGACCGTGCAGAGAGCGCTCTGCGACTCGCTCTCTCATTAGGAAAACCGTCAGACTGCTTTGTTTTATGACCCTGGGTGAGACATTGGGCGTGCAGACTCATTTGGGGATAGTCTGAATTCCCCGGCAGCCTGTGGAGCTCGGCAGCGGCTCTCTCTCAGAGGTGCTGGTGGCCATTGCCCCCGGAACAGAGTCCCTGGGGCCGCATAGGGTGGAGCTAACGCTGTCTGCTTGGCCCGGAGACTCCACCCATCCAACCTGAGCACAGTTGAGCTTCACAGACAATTGGCCTGGAGGTCAACCCCTCCAAGTGCTAACAACGATTGACCTGAGCTTAACTTCAGCAAGACTGTGCAACACATATCCACCTCAGGTAACTGGGGAGGTTGAGCCACTGTCCCTAGTAGGAAGTCTACCACACAAAGCTAATTGGCCAACTCAGGGAAGCAGCCACCATGCAGAGACATGGAAAGAAATCAGATGTGAAAGAAATGGAGGAAAAAAAACGACTGGACATGGAACTCAAAACCACAGTTATAGGGCTTTTCAAGAGGCTCCAACAAAAGGTCGAGGCTAGAAGGAAATAAGCAAGACCGCATCTCAACAGAAACAATGCAGGCCAGACTGGAGTGGCAAGAAATATTCAAAGTGATGAACAGCAAGAATCTACAACCAAGATTACTCTATCCAGCAAAGCTATCATGCAGAATTGAAGGTCAGATAAAGTGCTTCGCAGATAAGAAAAAGCTAAAGGAGTTCATCACCACCAAACCAATATTATATGAAATG